>CM001189.1:1315637-2631274 GCA_000218505.1 Schrenkiella parvula | reverse complement strand
TATTTTACAACGGGAGCTAACCAGTCTGAGTCTATGGTCAATGTGGAATCAAGAAACGATTTTAATACGAATACTACATTTTATAGAGAGTTTCAAGAAGAAGAGGCAAATATTCCTGAAGTCCCCAGAGAAACGGTAAGAGTTTTTTGGCAACTCGAGTTTCCTTTTTGAGACGCACTGTTTTAAGCTGGCATAGATTTGAATTGGTTACGCGTTTTAATGTTTTTGATCAGGTTCCTGGCGGATGGGAACACGAACATCATGTTGTCTCACCGAACACTAACAATACTGTTATAGGAGAACAAGGGAGTTGTTTGGGGGATACAGTCGAAGAAACACAGTCTGGAAGAGAAAGCAAAAAGGGGAACTCGAAGAGAGCTACTGGTCGAAAGCGGAAAATCACTAGTGAAGAAGAATCAAATAAATCTGGCGAAAATCCGGAGAAGAACTTTAAACATTCAAGTCGTCGGCAGAGAAACAGAACATGTAACTAGCTTAACAAAGTTCTTTTAACTGAAATTATCATCTAGACTCTGACCAACTATATTCATGTTTTTTTTCGTGGTCTAGTGGAGAAGGAATTGCTTGAAACTCCGGATGATGGAATCAAATTTCTGCCTATTAGAGATATGCTTCGCCTTGTTGAATATAGAGAATGGATGGATGTAAGAATCACTCTTTCTTAATTTATACTTTCATTTGAGTTCTAAAATTCTATGAAATTTTAGCGTATCCATGTTGCTTGGTTCCTAACTTTTCGTTGATGTCTATTTCTTTGATAATATATAGAAAAAGGAAGCAAAGGGAGCTGCTGCTGTGCCGCGGACCCAAGAAAGCGGACCCAAGAAAGGTACACTATATTCTTAGCAAAGAAGATTGAAAGTGCGAGATGATAAAATCGGAGTGTTTTAGTTTCTTTTCTTCATCTGATGGAGTGTGTTATGTGCAGTAATACAAAATCAAGAAACTAACATAGTTAAACCGGATTCACCAGTTAACTATCAAACATACATGAACAAGACTTCCAGAACTAGATGGTCAAAACAAGATACAGAACTCTTCTATGAGGTAATA
Organism: Schrenkiella parvula; assembly: GCA_000218505.1. Taxonomy (NCBI): domain Eukaryota; kingdom Viridiplantae; phylum Streptophyta; class Magnoliopsida; order Brassicales; family Brassicaceae; genus Schrenkiella; species Schrenkiella parvula. The sequence goes on along the minus strand of CM001189.1, from coordinate 2,630,200 downwards.
AACTTGATCTCATTGATTCTTAACATGTGGGTTCTTGCTGTTTAGGATAATTGTCAGATATCTACTTCAAATCGAAATGACAAATCACCTTTACCAGAGATATTGTTTGTTCATAATCAATATAAGTCCTCTTTGTCATTTTTTGTTTTGGTTAGGGAATTCAAGAGTTTGGGAGCAATCTATCGATGGTACAACAACTGTTTCCTAATAGAACGCGTCAACAGATCAAACTGAAATTCAAATTGGAAGAACGTAGGTATCCGTTGAAGCTTAATGATGCATTATCAACTCGCTCGAAACGTGAGAGTTCGTTTCTCTCTGTCTATTTAGTTTCTTGGTTGAACCATAGAAATTAGAAAGTTTGTGTTTTCTTCTTGCAGATCTTATTCATTTCCATACTGTTATTAAGAAGCTTCAGCAAGAAGCTGCAGCTGCAAGGGAAGCAGAAGAAGAAGGAGACGAGGAAGACGAAGCTGGAGCAGAGGCAGAGACAACTACTGATGTTCCCCAGAATGTATAAGTCATTCCGTTATATTCTTCTTCAAGCAGGCGCCAAAATCTGTTTTTGTTTTTTCTTTTCCACAAGTAACGAAACGTTAAACGGTATCGTTTCTGATGTGTGTAGGAGGAACCGGCGGCGAAGTTTGAGAAGACTGAGCGAGCCGGTGATGGTGTGGCTGGCATTAAGGAATCGGACGGTGGGGATATTGAGAATGACGTGAGATCGAACGGCGGAGATGAATGTGACTATAACGAGGGAGATGATGATTTTTGGAATTCTTATAAAAGTGATATGTAACTATATGTACTATATAAATAAATTTAGTCTTTTTGTCGTAATCAAAAATAAAGTAGTCTCTAATCTTTTTTATTGAGATGAAAATCTTTTGATAATTAATTTGCTAGTTACTCACGTTTATTTATTTCGAGTGAATTTGTTTCGTAGAACCAATTGTGCCAAATGTATTATTAAATATTAATTACGGAATATTTTTCGGAAAACAAATAAACCCGACATCAAAATGGTCAAAGACATTTGACTCATCGTTTACTGCTCCGTTTGCCGGCTAAATTCTCACCGATTGTTTTTTTTTTAATTTCTCTAGTGCTTCTCAGTGTGATGGGAAGCATTAGAGAACTTCTCCATCACAGGAAGAGAAGGAGGAGGAAGTAATGATTTAGAGATAAGTCTTGTTCAGAGAGTATTGAAGCTTCGGGATCAGATCAAGAGTTGATGTCTTTAGTGTCCTTGTAGACATCCATTGCTAATTGAGAGTCGGTGATCTAAAGTTTTAAGCCGCTTATTCATTCAGCTAAATATGAGGAAGATTTGAATATTATATTTGTTTTGTTAATTTATATGTAACATACTCATAATCCACTACACTAGACATTAGACAAGCTTCATTCGTTTTCCTCCTGTGAAGTCAAGACACAAGTCCACAAAAACTAATGAAGAGGCGTATCATTTCGATCTTGATTTGGTTGTTTAGATTCTTTAGCTTGGTACTCGAAAAGTCGGGAAACACATTTTGATGACGTCTGATCATCGTGGAAACCCACTTGGGCTTTCTCGATATTCACCGATTCCTAGAAGATCCTGCACGACACAAAGAGCTGCTTAGTGCATTAGGAAGAGCATAACACAATGGACATTGAATCTGAGAACATACCGATATGAGTTTATAGAATTTTGAACTCGTAAACATAAGTTTCTTGACGCTCATGTGTTTTAATTCCTAGTGTTTGTTTCCTTAAATCATTGCTTGAACTTGTTAAAAGAGTATTCAATATTGGAATCAAACATCGTGCAAGATCCATTTTTTCAGTTTGATGGTAAAGAGGAAGATATCTTCATGATCGGCTTAAACCTCTACATGTTAAGGCACTTTAGTCTCTCTAAGCTTCTTTGTTACGCTGACTTGTCATGCCAATGTTTCAAAATCAACAAGTAAAGTCTGTGACAAGATGACATTGCAGCCTGGTCAAGTAACTGGAGCATTAGAAGGGAAAGGTTACCTGGCAAGCTCTGTTTTTGGCTCTGGTTTCTGCGGTACTGGGGATATCATGATTTGGTTTGAGAAACTTCTTTTCACGTCGCTCACAAGAGCCCCATCCATCAGCGAATCTTCCTCCGCTGAGAGAGCCATAAACCAAAATGTTAAACAACAATTGATCACTGCACACTATCTTCTAATACCACCTTCAAAATTTACATAGAAGAACATTACTGCATTATAGCTCGGACGATGAACTCAGCACGCTGGACGTTTCTGTTTTCATCGAAGTCAATATTCTTGTCTCTTATTTCGTAAGACACATTGAAGTAAAATGATATTTTCCTCCAACCTTCACATTCCATAAATGCAGCATCAAAACCGACATCAAATGTTTAGATAACAATATGCAAAAAAGCACAATCTTCACCTGACTTTTTAATGTATGCTTTCCCTGATATCATCGTGTAATCAGGTTTCTCTAGAATCTGTAAATTGATGAAGCCATGTTGTTAATTCACAAGATCACAGCATTAGATGTAACTTCTACAAAGATATGATAGTGCTTGTGTCAATCCAAGTACTGCAAACACAAACTCCCTTTCACACGCACATAAAGACTAGTGATCTAACTTGGGTTCTTTCATTTTCTCTTGAGCAGTAGATATAGACATACATGATGAAGAAACGAAGTTATTAACAAGTCATGATCGAAATAAAATCATGCAAAACACTGCTTAACATTTCATCAACCACTTCAGTGCACAATTTCTTTCCCGGAATCAACAGAGTATAGGCTACTTGTACGATTTTTCATCAAAGAAGCTTGCTGTTTCTTCATAGATTTCCAAATCATCATAGCGATTCCATGGGGATAGAAAGAATCTCTAAAAGATAATTAAATGGATAGAGCAAAATCGAAATACCGCCATGGCTGTATTCTGGTACTCCTTGAACAAAGTAGCAGAAGGAAAGCTCCCAGACAAACTATGTCGCATCTCAGTAACGGGATCGTTCTTAACGCAGCTCACTGAGGGAGAAACCTCGGAGAAGGGAGTAGACTGCCTGATCCCAGGTGACAAGTAACTCTCCGGCGAAGAAAAATTTGTCGAGTGGATTATCGGAGTTGAATTTCGATGAGCCGTCGTAACAAGAGCCATCGAACTCTCACTGTTCACCTCAGACAAGACGCGGGATCTAGCTATTTTGTTCGGACGCGGTGACTCCTCGTGTGACTGCCGGTTAAAGCTAGGCTTATGATTCGGGAACTGAAGAAGCTTCGACTGTGGAGGAGGATAAGAAACAGGTGTCGGAGGAGAACTGAAGTTTGGATACCTAACAGCGAGGGGTTTCGGAGATTTCCCGACGACGGAGGAGGTAGTAGCCTGGGGGGCAACTGCAGCGGCGGCGGAATCGATCACCGCCCATAGATCAGCGTCTTCTAGATCTTTATCATCGAAGGTATAGGAAGAAACCAGCGATCGTGACGATGACGACGCCATGGAAGCGTACACTGTTTCTTCATACAAGGTGGGAAAGTAACTTTATTTCATTGATTCAAATTTACACGAAATCCCCCTAATCCTTCATCTCTCCCGTTTGAAAACCGATTCAAATCGGTATATCGGTTTGCCAAACCTGGTTAAAAAAAATATTGGTCAACCTAACCTGGTTTAATTGTTATGAAGTTCTTTTCAATTACGAATTTATCATTCATTTGATTGGTGCTTACTAGATAGTGGATCCCACATATGTGATTAACAACTTAAAACAGTGTACTTACTGATCGCTTCTTTTTGCCTGTTCTTCAATGGCGATTCTCAGGTTTAGCTCTCTGCTTCGTTGCAGAAAATGGGCTAAAAGTGATTGGCTTGTCGCTTCCATCGGATTCGTCTTGATTGTCTTTTTCCTCTCTTTCTTCTTCGATCCAACTTCAGATTCTGACCCTTCCGTTGACCGATCTCCGCCCATCATATTCCCACCCGATCTAGTGAAACTGAAGTTGTCGAGTAAAGCTAAAGAGAGAGGAGCCTGTAATTTTTACCAATTGTCTCCTTCTTCGATTTCACAGTTTGAAATTTCTAATTTATTTTTTATTGAAACTTATGCTATATTGCAGTTTGCTTGGACGGAAGCTTGCCTGGGTACCATTTTCAGAAGGGTTCGGGATCAGGGTCAAAAAGCTGGCTTCTTCATCTGGAGGTATTCTTATTTTGTTGAATGGAGTTGAATTTTTTCTTGGAAATTAGAATGTATGCGAGTGAAATGTACATAGGGTGGAGGCTGGTGCAACACGATAGCGTCATGTTCTGCTCGAGCAATGACTAAATTAGGCTCTTCAAACTCCTTTGAAGATGAAGTGGCTTTTGAAGGTGTTTTAAGCAGTGACCCATTTCAAAATCCTGGTAGGAAAAATTTATATAATAGCTTCTCCATTGTTACCCATTTTATAATTGACCGTCTTCTATACTGCTTGTATATGTTCAGTTTTGAATCTGTAGTCGTCTTTGTTGTTGTAGAATTCTTTAACTGGAACAGAGTTAAGATACGGTACTGTGATGGCGCTTCTTTTGCTGGACACCCTGAAGCTGAATTCAAGGTAATGAGGCTGAGAATTTGTGTCAGAATCTATCGAGAGCAAGTAAAGATTCTCAGTCTCATGTTTCTTTGAATCTGTTTCTCTCTTCTCAGAACGAAACACGGCTTTTCTTCCGCGGCCAGCTCATTTGGGAGGCAATTATGGATGAACTGTTGTCGATGGGCATGTCAGATGCGAAAGAGGTAGCATTCTCGTGACTTTATATTGGTGACCATGAAAGTCTGTCTTGCATTTCCATCTATATATATCGATAAGATATTCCTTATCGTTTCTGCGTTTACGGGATTCGCCTACTTAGGCAACTTGCATCCGCTAGAGAATAATTTTTTTTTTTTACAAATTTGAGAAAATGTAGGCCATACTTACAGGATGTTCTGCTGGTGGCTTGGCAACTCTTATACATTGTGACTACTTTCGAGATCATCTGCCAAAAGATGCAACTGTCAAATGTGTTTCTGACGGAGGTTTTTTTCTAAACGTGTATGTTTCCGCTCATAAACTGCCTTTTCACATGAATTTTTTCAGAGACTTGTGAGTTCATGTGCTCTTTTATTAAGTTCTTTGGGTCTAAGCTAGTTTAAAGAAGCAAAAGCTGTAAGACTTTATTAGATTTCTTACTGTCAATGTAAAATCAGCTTAAGACTGTCTCTCAGTCTCAGTAAAGCTATTTTCCTTCTTTTCAGGCCCGATGTCCTTGGAAACCCTACGATGAGATCTTTCTATCATGATGTTGTTAACCTGCAGGTTTCCCATTCACTTTCTGTCAATGAAATCATACTTTCTGGTATATTTTCTTGAATTCTTCACCGCAATGAACAAGAACATGTCATGGCCTTTTTTTGCATGGTTTTGGGCTGGTTTGCTATGGTTGATTCCAACCAGGGTGTAGATAAGAGCTTGGACCAGAATTGTGTAGCCAAAACGGAGGCATCTGAGGTAGGTTTTATCTCTTACTTTGTTAAAATCTTTCTTGACTGATTATGATCGGTATTGAGACTTCTTTATTATGATTTGCAGTGTATGTTTCCTCAAAAATTCCTTAACAGCATAAGAACACCAGTATTTCTTATCAATGCAGCTTACGATTTTTGGCAGGTTAGAGTTACTAAGCCAAACATTAGAACTTTTCGCCTGTTTCTATTTGATTTTACTCGAATTCATGTTTACCGTTTTACTAATACCAAGCACATATTCAGACTCAACATGTCTTGGTACCAGCTTCTGCTGATCCAGATAAAAGTTGGGCAAAGTGCAGACTCAACATTAAGGAATGTGATGCCCCACAGATGAAAGTTCTTCATGGTAAGTTTCTCCTTAGTTAAGCTTAATTACTTTCTAAAATGGTCAGTTGTATAAATCCATATTTGACCTGCAGGTTTTCGCAGCTCTCTGATGGATGCGATCGGGAAATTTCATCAGAACAAAGTTGGTGGGATGTTCATAGATTCCTGCTACTCTCATTGCCAGACACTTATGTCAGCGACTTGGCACTCCCCAACCTCAACAAGAATCGAAAATAAGGTCAAGACATTTGACTCACCAATCTGTTGCTTTCTTTCTCGAGCCTTTCTTCTTACAAATGAACTGATCTGCTTCGTCTCTGTTCTGTTTTGTTGTTGGAACAGACAATAGCGGAGTCGGTAAGTGACTGGTACTTCAATCGAAAACCGGTGAAGCTAATCGATTGTCCTTACCCGTGCAATCCCTCTTGTTACAACGTGAATTTTACCTGAACTTGCCTTATACTTGCGTTCACCAATCCCCTTGCTTCTGGATTTCTCCGATTTTCCAAGAGTTTCTTCATCCAAGGAGCAGCCATTTCCTCGAATTCTCAATCCGGTCGAGTCCTAAAGGGTATTCATGTTCTTGAAGGATGAAGATATCTAGAGAAAGCCACCTGCTTTGTATTCCAACATAGTTGATTGATCTCCGAAAGAGACTTTACTACAAAAGCAACATAATTCACAGTCCATATTGGCATAACGCCTCGTTGGAATCTCGTGAGACTGCATATGTATATATTGTGATCGTAATATATTGAAAGGAGGTTTGTTTTATTTTTTTTGGTAAAATTGAAACGAGGTTTGTTGTTATGTGGAAAGAAAGTTCCAGTGTAATGGGAGCAGCAGATCCAGAGATCTTTTAGATAACGTAGGCTGAAAGCAAAGAAAATGATCTTTAGAAAAGGGTCAATTTGACTATATTACAAAAGATTTGAATATGTTTAAGTAAATAGTAAAGGATACGAAGGAACCATACGAATGAGGTATATGTCCTCCACACGTCTAAACAAGAATGCAGCGTTAAGGCAACTACTTGGGACATGATCTTTAGAAAAGGGTCAATTATGGCTTTTTACTTTTAGTAATGTGTATTTTTTTAAAGAATGTTTGAATTTTAAAACTCGTTCAGGTTGAATAAAATTAGTTTCAAAACTATGAATAATCCATGATTTACGTTTAAAAATGTATATTTGAGTAAGATAGTTAAAAGTTTTCACAATTTAAAGGAAAAAGTCAGAGATTATATGTGATTATTAATTGGAACAATTTTTTTTGCTTCCACGTTCTCCATCCCGAAATCGTTGACAAGTTTTTATAAGGATCCACAAAATGTAGTTACGTGCTTAAGCATAATATGTGGTTGAGTTAATAGACAAATTGACTTATATAATTATAAACAAAATAATAATAATAATTGTTTGAAGACTCTGTCCTGATGAGCATGGCACTTCATCGACTAGTAGCAGTATAGTATTGTTATCATATTATTAAGGTCTGTGAAAAACTGAAACATGGTATGTTGAAAATTTCAAAGTTTGGTTCTTTTTTAATTTAAATTAGGAAATTTGATTGCAGAGTTCATGCAATGCATATTGCAACATAAGCAACCAGCTGCTCTTTCAAGAATATCTGGTATCTTTTTATGATATTAATTTTCAATCTGATAAAAACAATAATTTCGTATTCTGCATTCACATTTGTTATTTACAAAACCACTTACTGTATTTGGCCAAGTCATATGCACAAAGATTTGCTTTCCCTAGATAGAAGCTGAAGCAAGTTTCCTGTAATTTTAGTTTCTTCGTTGTGACTGGTCTAACCACATTATTCATGAAATCAACATCTAAGTCATTTGACTTTTTGCATTCCATTAGTTTAATAATTTCATAATTTTCTGTTATTTTTAAAAAATCAAACCACACGTACCCTTCTTTAAAAGTCAACCCCCCTCGTACAAGCTTAGGTTTATACTCTCAAAAATGAGTTATCTCCATCGTGCAAAATAAAAAAAAACTTATTTTACAGTCTAGTACTGTTGTACACATTAGATATTCACATCTTCAAATCCGAAAAGATTAAATCTTTATCTTTCTTTCATTGACAAGAAAATGTTAGTTTTATCTAATATTTACAATCACTAAAGCTGTAAAAGTATAGAAAACAAAAAAATCATTTGGACTTTTGGGTTTCTTGTAATAATAAGCTAATATTTTTAAAACGTGAAAGCTCTTGTCATAAAGCTTTACAAAATTTACTAATTCCAATAATAATCAGAATACCAACAGAATATACCTTTTCAAAAGTCAACTCTTTTCATCCTCTTACACAGCATAAATAGCCAAAAAGCTATTCTTTCAAAATCTCTTTAGTAACGACGCCGTTTTGGCCTCTTATTATTTCTGCAAATGGGAAACGGAACCAGTGGCTATTGCGCGGGAACCGCCGCCGGCGACATTTCCGGTCGATACGATGTCGGAGTCGGACCAGTTCACGACAATCTAGGTCACTCTTTCTGCTATGTCCGTCCAGTTCTCAACGGATCAAAATCTTCTTTGCAGCCGGAACCTTCCCTCCGACCCGACCCGATCCCCGGAACCACCACCACTTTCTGTTCAATCTCCGGCGCTTCCGTTAGCGCCAATAACTCAACGGCGCTCTCTGCCTCTCCGTCAACAGACGCGTCTTTATTAGCCTCCGGATTCGAGAGCTCCAATAGATTCGCCTCCCTGCCGCTCCAGCCCGTCCCGCGTGGTCCGACTAAGAAGCCGGGTCATGGGCCGGGTCTGTTCGAGCGCCGGTTTTTATCGGGTCCGATCGAGAGCGGGCTGGTTCCACGTCCGATTGGGAAGAAGAAAAAGAAGGAGAAAGTGAAACCGAAGAAGACCAGTCGAGAAAAATCAATTTCGAAACCCAAATCGACTGAGAAGCTTCTCACATTCAAAAACTTTTTCACCAGTCTGATATCTAACAATCATTCTCGCTCAAAGAAGAGCGTGATCGCACGAACCGACTCATTTCAGAGATCATCAGATTCCGATCATCGCAGACCTGAGCTCAACTACTCAAGCACGAGTCTGAGTAGCCAAGAGAGCCTTGAAACCAAAGAACGAGAAGACTCCGAAGAAGAAGAGAAGACTGAGTCTGCTCTGGAGGAGCCAAAGATTCAATGGGTGGAGGGGAAAGCAGGGGAAGATCGAGTACACGTCATCCTCTCTGAGGAAAACGGTTGGCTTTTCGTTGGGATTTACGACGGATTCAGCGGTCCAGATCCACCGGATTATCTTCTCAACAATCTCTACACCGCCGTGCTCAAAGAGCTCAAAGGCTTGCTATGGAACGACAAGTTCGAGTCCGAGGGTCTCGGATCATATGGCGAAAATCTGGACTCTCAGATCAAGAAACAGAGTACACTCGACCACTGTTATGATTCAGATAAAGGAAACTGCCATGTGATGAAAGGAGACACTGTTTCTTGTTGCTCAAGTAACGTAACGGAGAATGTGAAGAAGTTGCAATGGAGGTGCGAGTGGGAGCATAACTCAAGAAACAACAATTCTAGTATCAGCAATACGAATCAGAATCACAAGGAATCCGATTTGGAGATGGTTAACCACAAAGACGTTCTGAGAGCTCTTCAACAAGCGTTGAAGAAAACAGAGGAAGGGTTTGATCTGACGGTGGATGAGAACCCAGAATTAGCCTTGATGGGATCGTGCGTTCTTGTGACGTTGATGAAAGGAGAAGACGTTTACGTGATGAGCGTAGGAGATAGCCGAGCGGTTTTGGCTCGAAGACCTGATCTCGCGCGGAAGAAGATGCAAAAGGAGCTTGAGAGAATCAAAGAAGAGAGTCCATTAGAGACATTCATGATCAGAGAAAAAGGATTGAGTCCTCTTGTTCCTCTTCAGCTCAATATGGAACACAGCACAAACGTTGAAGAGGTGAAACTTTTTCGAGCCTGATTCAAATTGTTCGGTTTTGATCCACAATAATCAGAAACTGACGATATTTTTTTATATGCAACAGGAAGTGAGAAGAATCAAGAAGGAACATCCTGATGATTCATTGGCGATAGAGAATGGTAGAGTGAAAGGTTATCTCAAGGTCACTCGTGCATTTGGCGCTGGATTTCTTAAACAAGTATGTATATATATATATATATATATATATATATATATAGACCATTTTATTTAGACATATCGATAGAAATTAGGGTTTATTTGTTAGGGTAACATGCGGTGACATCTTCGTACAACATGATTATTTTTTATCGACACCCGTAAAGACTAATGAGTTAAATATTTTCTAAACGAAACTAAACTATGAATTTTTGAACTTTTTTGAAAATTTTCTAACAATTAATTTGAACTATTTATGATGATTTCCAAATAGTTTCTAGTAGTTTACACGATAAAAAAAAAATTTGTTTTTGGATCCTAATAAAAAAAAAAACTTTTACCTCAGCCGAAATGGAACGAAGCGCTTCTAGAGGTGTTCAGAATTAACTACGTTGGAACATCGCCGTACGTCACGTGCACTCCGTCGCTCCACCACCATAGACTGACGTCACGTGACAAATTCCTCATCCTCTCCTCCGATGGATTGTACGAATACTTCTCCAATGAGGAAGCCATTTTTGAGGTGGACTCTTTCATCTCAGCCTTCCCTGAAGGCGATCCTGCTCAGCATCTCATCCAAGAAGTCCTCCTTCGAGCTGCCAAAAAATATGGTACAAAGAACCAAACGCAAACGCAGTTTTAAGATGCAAAACGCTAAAGTTTTCGAAATTAAACTAACGTACAACTTTCTTTGACTTTCAGGTATGGACTTCCACGAATTGCTGGAGATACCGCAAGGAGATCGTCGCAAGTATCATGACGATGTTTCTGTGATTGTCATTTCACTTGAAGGGAGAATTTGGAGATCTTCCATGTGAATGTTATTAAAAATCACACTAACTGAATTTACTTAGATTTTTTTTGTTCTTTCTTTCTTTTTCCACTGAGTTTTTGTTATCTATTTATTTCTCGCATATTTGATTATGCTGTATTCACTAACCAAATATATAGTTTAGTGAAAATGAAATATAATACAAGAAGCCATTTTATTTTGGAATAATAAATTAGAGGGATTTTAGTGATAAAACCATCCAAGTAAAGATTAATCGTACAAAAACCTCTCAATTAAAGATTTAGTGATTAAACCCCTTACGTCAATGTATGTTAACAAAAACTATCCAGTATCGTAAAACGTGGACGAATATTGTTATGTTAAAACGCAGCGTTTTGATAAAACTAAAAAAGCGGCACACAAATATCAAACATTCATACGATTCATTTTTAGTTTGAGGTTTTATCACTAAAAACCCTAAGTTAAACGGTGTATGTCTTCTTGTATTGGTCACAAAACATGAGTATCGACCAACTCAAAGTTATATTATACTATCTTTTGTTTCATTTCTTTCTGTAACGAATTAATGATATTTCATATAATCACTTTTGACAATAATAAAAATCACTTTTTTGCATTTTATAATATTATAACAGACGGATAAGATTCAGAATGGATTTTTCCTACACTCTTTCCGGACCACAAATAGTGAATTCTCCTTTTCTTTTTCAACAGACTTTCTCTTCTCTAATAATATCAAGAAAACAATATAACTTTTTGTTTAGATATTTTTAGATATTTCTTTAACAAAAATATATTATCTTAGATTTACTATTTAAGAAAAGACATTATTGAATTACTATTATTAAACACGAATAATACCAAGATCTCAAAAATGTAACGCCCTAGTATACTACATAGTGATGCGACATGCGTGCTTGTGGATTAAAATAAAGTTTAAACCACAACCGTAGATTTTGATCTGCATGTAAGGCGGTGTAAATCTGAACGGTGATAAGACTGTAACACACGGAACTTGGGGTACGCTCTAGAACGCACCAGAATCAACACACACTCCACAATTATTGTGACCCGACATTTATTGGACCGACGTACGAGAATCAATAAAGCAAAGGTTAAAGACGTAAATAAGAACTAGTTCTGGACTGATATTTAATTTAGGAGATAAGAACGGAGAGAGATCACGACACGTGTATGGTCAGTATTCTCTTATTGAGCCTATAAGTTTGGGAGCTTCATCATTCATCAATTTCTCATTCCGTGATAACTTCGTATCGATCAATTTGGGTTAATACTTTTTCGGTGTTTCTTTGAACTTTTTTTCTCGAGAAAATGTCTTGCTGCGGAGGAAACTGTGGTTGTGGATCTGGCTGCAAGTGCGGCAATGGTTGCGGAGGGTAAGTCTCGAACCTAGCCTCTGGTTTAGTTTTCGCTTCTTTATGCATTTTCTCGGGAAAATATCTGTTTTTTTGTTCTTCTCTATCGCTTGCATGCGAAAACTGTAAAATTGATTATGTATTGTCAGTTTTCGATTGGCTTTCTCGGGAAATTTTGGGAAACTTTTTTCCGAAATATTTGAATCCGTAGATCCTATTTTCATTTTCGCTTCTTCTTTAGTTCATGGGAAGATATATTTCTCTTACGGTTGAATCGTTTTTACGTGATTTTGGTTGCATAAAAAAAATTTGTGATATTTTTAAAGGAAAGAAGAATATAAAATTTCTGAATCCATGGATCATCTCAAATCTAAATCTACAAAGTAATCTTTTTTTTTGTTTTTTAATCTGTGTTTCATTGATTGGATCATGATGGGTATTATACGGTTGTTGCAGTTGCAAAAGGTACCCAGACTTGGGCTTTTCCGGCGAGACGACCACAACTGAGACATTTGTCTTTGGCGTTGCACCGGCGATGAAGAACCAGTACGAGGCTTCCGGCGAGAGTAACGTCGAGAACGATGCATGCAAGTGTGGATCTGACTGCAAGTGTGACCCTTGCACCTGTAAATGAATTAAACCTTTTTAAAAAAAAGGCAGAGATAATCAGAGTTCTTAAATTAAGTAATAATACAACCCTAATGATGTTTTAGGCTTTTGTTTTTTGGGTGTAATAATGGCTGCAGCCTTGTCTTTTAGCTGATAATGGTTTTCGTCTGTGTTTTGGTCCCTATTTAGATGTCTCTGCCATATGTGACCATAGTTTATATATGAGTCATTTGTGCTTCACTGGAATGATAAACTAATAGTTTCGTTTATAATTCTCTGTCGTTGTCTTTTGTTTCGTCCTTTCTTTTTTTTGTTTTTCATTCATTGATATCAGTTGAATAGGCCCGTACGTGGGTCTCTATTGCTAATTTAAACATCAACCAAAAGCAAAAAAAAAGAAGTCAAATTGGTGGTATATGAACGGAAGTAACCGGCGTAGCTTTGAGCCTTTGCTATTGGCATTATACTAAAATTTAACATCAAAACTAAAATTCATCTTCTACCATTTTCAAGAGAGATGATATCGATTCTGGATTTGATTAATGAGAGCTCAATTGTAACCTCCACGGAGTCTCCGGTGGGCTCACCAAGAAGCATCTGGAGTAGCTCGAGGACAATAGTCTCGCCAGCGCATCGCTGGTTCACGAGATGCGCGAGGAATCTAACGACGGCTAACAAAAGAGGCTTGTCGTCGAGGGATCTGCGAAATCAGTCTTCTCAACAACAGATTGCCGATCGAAGGGAATCTGCATTCTACGACGCCGATTAAAGCGGCGATCACATCGGAGAAATTAGGAGAAGCGATCTGAGATTTCATACAGGATCTGCACAAAAGACCTCTTCCTCTAATGTGAGTCCCTTCCAAATTTTCCAAAACAACATGATTCACCAATCCGTTGATTCTTCGCCGGAGCTCATCCCATGATCGGCACTTCAGATCCATCGTCTTCTCCTTCCTCTTGAAAGCAGGAACATACAGTTCTTCCATCTCTGTCTCTGAAATCAAGTCGAAAGAGAGAAAAGCTTTGACAGGAAATTATTTTCTGATTTTTGCGAGAGTCCTGAGTTCTATAGCTCTCTCTATTTATATAGAGACTCGTCTCCTCTGTTTCCTTCTTTTTTTGTCAACCTTACTCTGTTTCTTTATTTTTTAAGTTCTTACTTTTCTTTTTTTGAAGATTTTCCTTTTTTTAATTGTTTTCGCATTTTTTCCCTTTCCTCTTTCCGGTTGTATTATGTCAACTAACAAAAAGATTTATATGTACTTTTGATCAAGCGAATCGAATATTCAATTTTATCAAATCCAATATTAAATTCGTCAACTGAATCCAATGTCGGTGCGTAGATTAGACTCTGATTTACTGGAAGACTGAGGAATTTGGAGTATATTGTATAAACTAATGTCCATCTTTGTTGCAAAATATGACATTTTATTTTGGGTAAATTAACCCGATCCTAATTCATGTCAGGTAATTATCCTTTTGGATTAAATACAGCTTTAATGTCAACCCAAAAAAACTAAAAGATATTAAAAAAAAAACCAAAAAGAATCCAACGTGTAACGGAGAAAAAAATATATTTTTTTTAGCTTGGGAGTTGAGAAACTCCATCAAGCAACTTATCTTTCTCAGATGATTTGGTTTCATCACCGCCCTTCTCTTCCTCTGCAGAGATGAACTCAAGCTGTCTTGATTTGAAAACAGCTGTTCTTTTGGATCTTATCCGGTATGGAGGTGATAAATTGTAAGCACTTGATCCATTATTCTGCTTCTCTTCACAATCAGGGCTCTCTGAGATATCATTCACCTTTTCATCAACAACCTCTTTAACTTCTTCCTCTGTTTTCGCGACTTTGTTGTTATCCGAAACAACAACCTTGCGCTTTCTTTTCCTGAAAATAGAAGGTGTGTTTGGGAAAGTTCTAGCAGCTTCTCTCAGGAAAGATTCAGGACTTGTTGGAGCTAATCCGTTACTGTACTCTTTTCTACAAGGCGGTGGAGTGAAGAAGATAACAGGTGATGCGCTTGGACTGCAACCACATTCATACCCATACATACGCTGCTTATCCGCTTCTGACGCCATGTAATACTCTGTTTGAGGCTTGTTGTAGTAAAGATGGTAACCATTCTCTGGTGATGGCTCTGGGTTAATCGGCAACTGAGGAGAAGGAGCATACTCACTAACACCAGTCATTGGTGAAGCAGCTACTACTTCTTCGAGCGGAATAGACAAGTTTAATTGGTCTTTTCCGTCTTCATCGGGTTTGTTTATCTGTCTAGTTACCGAAGAGGTTTGAGCAACCGAATCAGAATCCCTTTTGTGAACAGACGATGGACGTTTAGTTGCCCTGTCGGGAACACCGTTCTTTGCTGCTGCCGGTGGTAAGCCACCATTAGCTAAAAAGAATTGGGACTTCTTTTTCAGTGAACTATTCCAGTGGTTCTTTATCGAATTGTCGGTTCTGCATCAAGTTTTTAAGTAAACCATTTTCATTAAACCCAGAAGCTAAGCCTTCTATATAGTCCTAACTCCATTGAAGCATGCACCACGAAAGTATATACCTGCCGGGTAAGACCTTAGCAATTTCAGCCCATTTGTTTCCGTGGATTAGATGAGCATTCATGAGAGCTAACTCTTCCTCTGGGGTCCAAGCATCCTTGTTGATACCAGGATTCAAATGGTTGTGCCACCTGCATACATATCAAAACACATTGAAGCTTCCAAAAACAATAAGAAAAATGCGTTGCTCATATGAATTAATAATTACCTTTCTCGACATTGCTTGCCAATCCGACCTGGTAAAGACTTTGAGATAATAGACCACTTCGAAGGCCCGTATTTATCAACAAGTTCAACGATTTTCTCATCCTCCTGCAAAAAAGAATATTTAAGCTCCCATGGAAAGCCAACAAAAATAAAAAGAACTAGAAACGGAATGAACCTGTTGCGACCAAGGTCCCTTAATAAGTTCCGGATCCAAAACTTTCTGCCACCGGTGCAGGCATTGAACTTCACTTCTAGAAGAGAAAAATTCCGCTGAAAAAACAAAAAACAAAAGTGTATGAACTAATAGACACTGAGTATATATAGTTTCATACAAGACTCCAGCTCTGATATTCCAACCAATATCTCTTGGACATCAATATTGCTAATGTGAACTAGAATAAAAAAAGAAGAAGATTCATTTACCTATTCTCTTCCAGCACTTGCCTTTAAACGTACCAACTGCTTGTCTCAATGTCTCATCCTGCAATAAGTAAAGACAAACTCTCATCTCAATTTTCGGACTGCTGATTTACCACAAGTTTTCTTTAGTCAAGGCAATCAATACTAACCTCTTCAGGAGTCCAACCGCCTTTCGCTCGCCTTATAGGGCCACTCTTCCTCCTGGCATAACAAAAGATTATCAACATCAATCTCTTATACAAACTAAAACAATTACAAAAACGAGGTCATGTGATTCAAATTTGTAAACAAGTGCCGCAGAGGGAAGAAAAAGTGATTTCGATTTGATACACAGACACAAGAAGGAGAATGAAACCAAAGTACCTATGAGATGGAGATACTGTGGCAGGACTTGCAACGGCAGGTGACTTGAGGAAACTACTGCCACTGCCTTCAGATACAGAAGAGGAAGAAGCAGCTGTTGATTGCTTATTCTCTATACACTCATCCTCCATTTTCACTTTACCTTTTTCTTCCTAAAGATCAATTCTCAATTCGATAAGACACAGAAAAACCCCACCATCGTAACAGACAGAACCCAGATCTCACAAAATCAGGGAATTCAGTGAAAACCTAGGGTTTATAACACAATTCTAATCACAGGATTATTATTTAAGAAGCCCTAATTCGAGACTGTGGAATTTGTATCGGTTTCAGACCTAAACAACCCGTGAGCTCAATTTTTCACACTATAATCTGATCACCAGAACAAAACCCTTAAATCAGATTCAAGAAAAAACTAACCACATCTGGAGAAGAAGCCGGTGGATTCAAATTGGAGCTCATCGAGATAGACAGATGCACGAATTGGCGAGCAGAAGAACAAGAAGAAGAAGGGAACGTTAAAGGGGAGAAAGAAAAAAAAACCAAAACTTTATTCGAAAATACTTTGCCCGTTGAACCAGAGAGAGATGGAGAGAGAAAGAGGAGACTTTGGATCGAAACAAGGAAAAAAAAACCATTAAAAAAGGGTTTAATTAGCCCTCCCTACGATTATAACGAATACTTCTTCAGCTGACGTCACCGTTACTTGCCGTTCTTTTACCATAATAAGTAACCTATTATCTGACCCGGCCGGTTTATTCTAGTATTCATCATCATACCGAATAACAAAATCAACCAAACCGAACCGATATTTCTGAATTGATATTTCTCCATCAATTCAGAATAAGATGAACCGGAGGGTGTTTTCAGTGCTTAATTGCTAGAAGATGTTAAGTCTAAACCAGCTTTACAACCGCTAGTAAGTATTTCATGATGCTTTTTTTTTGTAGTTTAATGTAAATTTGATTTGATAAGAGTGAAAAGAGCATAACGAGTTTTGGTTAACTTGGTTCAATAAAGAGATCAATTGTCTAAAACCAATTAATGCCGTTAACGGTTTTATCCTGGAAAGTAGAAAGTCGGAATCGTTAAAACCTTAAAAGGTAATAACTAACATCAACGGGTGAGAATTAACCAAAAGTTTGAACGGTAAATCTAGACCGTCTGATTCAGCGATGAGGAAAATAAACATGTTACATTATATATATAACGAATTAACTTTTCGTATTTATTTTGAAATCTTTTCATAAACACCTATTAACTATTTACCATTTTTTAGATTTATAGAAAAAGTATTCTAAAAAATGGATTTACCTCATGAATACAAATCTTGTTATCTGTTGGCTGTTAGTAGTTGTTATTTGTTATTATCTCATTGAATAACCATAGAAAACAAAAATAAGATTATAATAATTAAATACATTTATATTGGATTAATGAATTAATGTAGGTGTTAATTACATTAATTGGTTTATGAATATAAAATAACCAAAATATTTAATAATATTTTAGGAAATCTAGAAGAAAAAAATCAAAATTCAAACTTAAACATTCATTTCTTAATTTATACATAAAAATTATTATCACTTTTATTTTAAAATATAAACTGATTTCACTAAATCTAGTTGTTATCACATTCTGCTAACATCTAATATGGATTTCAAGTAATCATAGATAATGCTGATTTTATAAAAAATCTAGTTGTTATCTTTTCACTTCCAATTACCATCTAATATGGATTTCAACTAAACATACAATATAAAAGAATAAAAATTCTACAAAACAATAAGTTTGTTTGGATTTTTCTTTCCTATATTGATGCACATAAAATCAAGTATGATTATGATTTTGGACTATATTGAACTGCAATAAATTTTCTATTTTTTTCCTTCAAATATTTGTTTTTCAATAATATAAAAAACTAAAAGATCGTACAAAACCATGTTTGGATTTTCTTATATTGATGCACATAAAATCAACTATGTTTATGATTTTGGTCTGTATTGAAGCTGCAATAAAAATTTCCATTTTGTTCTTTCAAATCTTTTTTTTTACTGATATAAAAGAATAAAAGATTCTACAAAACCGAAGTTTGTTTGGATTTTCCTATATTGATGCACATAAAATCAATTAGTCCGGCAAAACAGAAAAAAAAAAAATTTATTACAGCTTCAATACAGTCCAAAATCATAACCATCAGCTTCTTCCTCTTCCTCATCATAGAGTTTCTCGCCGTTTTGAAAAACTGTGTTCATGTCATATGATTCTACATAGCCTTCTTGATACTCTTCAGCTTCATCTTCGTCTTCATTTTCACCATCCCCATGTTCATTGCTCCTCACTTCCTTTTTCTCTTCCTTCTTCTTTTCCATGACTGTCTCGGCTTTCGGTCTCTTGTGTGATTTGTCAGCTGGCTGAAAGAAGAAACAAGCAAAAGTTTATATACAGATACACTCATATACAACCGGAAAGTGGTGATAATTAGAGAAACATAAGAGAGAACAATAAACTTACAGATGTATTAAAGAGCTCCTCCAAAACATCGTAGTTGATTAACCCAGTAAGTCTCTGTAAGTGTCAAGACTCCAAAAGTTTCTTCAAAATTAACTTTATAAAGAGCAAATTTTTTATGGCCATGACTACGTACTTTCAGGTCAGGGTTTTAACAGATGATAATTGCTGATTATAAAATTTGCTTATATTAGTCTCAAGGCATCAAAGAAGAGACATTTTTACCTTTTTATCTAGCGTCCTGCGAACAGCTTCCGCGGCTGTGGCTGGGGGAGGCGCATTCCTTGCTTCCTCAGCTCGTTTTTGTTGCTTTTCCTATATGAATAAAGAGATAAAAGAGAGCCAGCATTTGATTAAGAAACCATATGTTGAAATTGATTATTCTCCAGAAGTCAGATACTTGATACGAAGTCAGGAACGTAATTGCCACAAAGTTGAAATTGAGTCACCTTTCTAGATTTTGCCACAGCAGCTTTAGAAGCTTCAACAAGCTTTCTTGCATGTTCTGGGCAACTCGAGCTGCTCGCGTTTAAAGCTTCACTAGCTGCCTTCAAAGCTGCCTCCTTATCTGCTTGCTCCTACAAAAAGATATAATTTTTGTAATATTCTTATGCACGTGACAACTCATAAAGGAATCCACGAGAACATAGATGATATATAGCCTCAGAAATCACCTTAAGATATTCTTTGTTCATTTCCTCCCATATCACCTTCTTACAGCGCTTTTCCTCCTCGTTGTTAATATAGCCATCCACCTGGTTAACAGTAAAATATGACGACCAAGATCAATCTAACAAGAGAAACTGTAGTAAGAAAAAGAGACTGAGACAGAGTGTTGAGAATTCTTTTCATTGCATGTTCCATACTCGAGGTTAATATTTGACCACTTGGCATGTAATATAACTAACACAAGCAAGCAAGCAAAATTATTGCCCACCTCAGTATCGCTGACGTCAGAAAAGTTGCCTGATTCATCCGAAGCTTCAGCATGTCCATCATCCCCGTCTTTTTCTCCTTCACCTTTCTCTGAGACACACAAAAAAAAGGATACTCAAGAGCTCAAACGATAGTAAAAAAAACTTCAATCCGATTCGACATCAATTACACTCACCCGAACGTGGTTTTCCACTTTTGCTCACACTGGAATAGTCTGGTTCTCTCTCGGACTGCCAAAAGTTGGACAGGAGAAAGATTTGAAGCATAAGATTCCACCAAAGCAAAATTGAACAAGCTTTATATACAGGTGCTTTCAGTGGGAAGGAAAAAAATTCAACTGCAATCCTCAAATAAAAGAGCACATAAACTTACACTTAGTTGTCCATCGTGGTTTAGGCTACCAATTCCTCCCTCGTTCTCTTCTCTAGCTGCTTTTTCCATTCTGTCTTTCTCTGCTCGCTGGAAAGCAGGAGGATCCGACCCACCAACAAGTCCTCCAGAAACATTTATAAACTGTAAAAGCATCTGATTGTTAACTCTCAGAGCCATTTGTTATGGTTTTGCGACTGCGTAAACAGAAAACAGGAAAAGAGACAACTCAGGCATAAAACCAGATACCTACTTCGTTGTAACAGCTCTCACATAGTCCATAATCAACAGGTTTACAATTCTGATGCATACAGTGTACTTTATCTGTGTTAGACTTTGGTTTCATGGTAAAAGATCGTTTATGCATTTCCCTTTCTCTCTCTGTGAGCTCATCGACCTAGCCACAAAGGAAAAAACGTTGAAAAAAAAACTGAACATATTCTTGAAGTGATATGAGGAAAAAAAAAAGAGCACACGGAGTCAATCATGAGTACATGAACAGTTAGCCTATAATTCTACAACTAGAAACTCTTTAGCCTTAACTCACATTTAAACTTCCAGACTCGGTATTTCCAAACTCAATCAACCGTTTGGTTAGGGTTGCTTCACAAATATGCACAATTTTTACCTGAAATATTAAGAAACACACCAAATCAGCATCAGCACTAAATTAGTGACATAGAAGGCTGAAACGTCTTCCTCACATCTTTAATAATACTTTTTTCTAAGCTAATCATATCTTACAATATCTGTCTTAGAGCACTTGATACCATGGGAAAGCGCAGCTGTGTAAAGTGCTGCTCCACATATTCCACTAGGTTTCCGGCCGGTCTGCAAGTCAATACGTGGCCAATATTAACACAAGGCATAATAAATATTAACTAACGCTACGATAGAGGGTACAAAGGAAACGATCAACTAACAAAAAAATAGGTCAAACCTGTATCCAATCTCTCTTCATACTAGCTATAATGTCTCTAGCTGTTCTCACGACAGCTTTATCATGGGTTCCTTTCAATAAGCCTGTAAGTGTATGATGAAACGAGTAGGCTGGGTTAAGTACTACTCCATATAAATGTTTGTTTCTTGGCTGATGTTCGAAGCAACTGAAGAGATAGAATAGTAGTAAAATTCAACATCAACCAAATACAGAAAAGGATAAGAGTCAAAAGACGACTTGCTTACTGTTTGAGAATCGAGGAATAAAAATTGAAGGATCAACAAGCTTTTCATAATTCCGATTTTCAGCAATGTACAGCATTTCACAGAGTTGCAAGTACACAGAACCTAACTCATAACTGCCCAAGATTTTTATGAAAGAAAAACATCAAAACCCGCATTACAAATGGAAAGAAAGAGAAACAGCATGGAAATGAAAGAAAAAAACTCATCTTACACGCTAACTCGAAGATAGCTTGAAAAATCAATAAGAAGAAACGGGATGTTCTTTTCCCTACAGATCAAGAAAGTTCTTGTCATCATATAGCCAATAACACATCGGTAACATAAATCAGCATGGCATTTAAAGAGGAAACAGAACCAGGAAAGGAACAAGGCAGTTACTCAGAAGCTAACCTGCAAGTCAAGTAGAGACAGGAAGACTGTACTAGCTCAGTTCTGCGGCCTTTCGTGAAATTTTGCTCAACTGCCATCTTCAGAAGATAAATTGAGTAAAAATTATAAAAAAAGGGGGTAAAAGTCCTAAAAAATTAATATTCAGGAAATATATAAAACCAAACATACTGTAAAGAATCGAGTAGCCATGTCAATCACATCATCTCTCTCGTCACCAATTCCCAAGGCATCTCTCAAATTCATAAACTCATCTCTAGCTGCGAATAAGAACCAAGGTGTGTCAGAGCAAGCTATATGGATCAAAATTGCATTAACATAAAGCATCTAATACTGCCATGGTTTTCCAAGGATGGGAAATACAAATAATGAGTACAACACGTAAGCAGTTATTCAACCCAAAAGTCTGAAATGCAATGAAAAAGGGAATTACATAATCACCCTGAAGCTAATTACGCAGTAAGTTAAAACATAAGCGAAAGCTGTAAATTAGATGTATCAGTTGCTAGTATCAAGGCCAACAGTGAACAGAACTTCATATGCAACAAAAGGCACACCTATTCTAATTCTTCTTTCACGTGAGCTTGAAATTCCACTCTGAACACTTCTCACTATGTTACCTGACGCTTGGCTCTGCAAATACAGAAACAATGTATATGCATTACGTCAGAAACCAAAGGCACTACGTCAACATCTTTCTCAAGTAACTCTCTAAATATCACCAAAGAGACCCGTTGTCTGTTCTATGGAAACATGTGTTAGTCCAAAAAAAAATGTAACCGAATCTAAATCGCAGATGAGTCTACCTGCCCAGCAGCATTCTTAACGAATGTAACTTCAGTAGAAAAATTGAAATTCTCCAATATCCTCCCACATAGATTACATGCTCTGCAAAATTTCAAATATGAAATTCATATCTTGAAACAGGAAACACAAAAGGTCAAGCAAACTATAGTGATTAGAGAAGAATCAAAAGCAACACTTACAATGCACCATCGTAAGGGCGTATTCCGGCAACGTTCTTCCCACAATGGTTACACCACACCATGGCTCCGCGACTCAGAAAGCTCCTAACTTTGCTAATAAATTGGATCCAAAAACTCAGAGATGAGGCTTCAATCGATTCCAAACTCCAGCTTCAAGTGTTTCATTGTTCAGTAAAGAGGAAGATCAGATTGTTTCTGGCAAAATAAATTTGTTGTACGCGATCGTGCGAGAGAGTGGAAAGGATTAGGGTTTAGTGGTGTACATAATTACACATATATAACATACCCGTTCTAGGCCTGACGGCGGCGACGGCTGAAGAAGGCAAAGCTGAGAGACGTGTTGAGAGATTTCCTCCGATATGAGACTGCTTTGAATCGAACTCGGGTCCCTAAGAGCTAAGCAAAAGGTCGTGGGCTCAATTCGTGTTATCGCTCACATCAGCACTTTCGTCGACGAACATCCCCGCGGTTATAATGTTCTCCTCGCCGTCACCGGTACGCAAAATTAAACATTGGTTTAATCTGGTTTAGGTTATGTTTTTTATTTATATCGGTTTTCGTAATTTTGTGAATTTTTTTGAAGAAAAAAAAAGAAAAAAGAGGACGCATAGTAGCACAAAAAAGAGACAGAGACAGTTGTTGAGAATTTTTTTCATTTCATGTTTACATATTCGAGGTTGAACATTCGACCACTTAGCAATAGTAGTAAAAAAAATTTCAAATAATCAAAAAGAGAAATTGCCATTACATAACACTAGATTCTTGACATTCAAATCTATGATCCTTTCTAAAGATACAAGAAAAACAAAAGCATAAAATTTAGCTTCAAGTTATCCCCTATGGTGCGGGACCAAGTAGTTTCAGAGGTTCTTCTTTCTTCTCACTGGCATTACGATTTGCTGCAGAAGCTCTGAGAGGAGGCTCGAAGAGCTTGCTTGCGACATCAGGAGGCAACGCATCTTCACCGGGAAGAACAAGAAGCCCTTTCTCTCTCAGAGAAGAAGGTTCATTGTAGCAAACCCTCCACAGTGAATCCACGAGTTGTCTCTCTTCTTTAACCGTTCCGAGATCCTCTTGTGACATCAAGCTGATACCTTCGATCCGCTCTTCTAGAAGCTGCCTCAGTTTCTCATCGCCTTTCTCTATGCTGCTACATCCACTTCCATCGTTTTTCTCTCTTGCAAGCTCCAGTAATCCGCGAAGAGCAGCTTCTCTTGTCTCAGAGTCGTCACTAGACGCGAGATGCATCATCACCCGGGGAAATCCGAGTCCAGTGGCAATACTGCAATCCGAATCATCCTCTTGCAGAAGGTATTGCAACAAGTTTAAGGCTTTCCTGGTAAATTTAGAGAGAAAAAAAAGCAACAATTTAGGAATCTTCAGTGGTTTGACGTCCACGTACGATAAGGAATAAGAGCATTTGAGTAGATTACCTTTGAAATCTCACACTATCAGATGCCAAAGCATCTCTTAGGCCAGCATAACCATTGGCAAGCTTGAAAGCAGTGACTCCGGGTTTGTTATGGCGAATCAAAGCTACATAAGATACAGGTAGAGTCTTTAGTAGAAAATCACAACTCAAACATGACAAAATCGCTCAAGGTTTTGATTATCTCAATCTTTACTATACATTATCAGAGCAGGCTTACATGATATTGCGGCGAGAGCTTGAGTTCGAGCATGAATATCTGTGTCTGACGTGAAATTTGATAGCAATGACTCCAAACCATTGGCTTCCATGACTAATTCCTGACTTCGAGGATTGTTCTGAATGATCGTGCTTACGACATCAGCAGCTTTCGCCCGAATATTAGCATGAGAGTTTTTAAGAAACCCGAGAAGAGGAACCAAGCCTCCAATCGAATGAAGATCTACACGATAGTAAGTAACCAATATTCAAATTGAGCTGACCATAACGGGAAAAGGGAAAAAACAAGTTCGAAAGTACGAAGAGATAGTTCACCATTAGCCATATCGATCGATTCAACGTGCTCCTGCAACTCGTCCAGCAAATCTATCAGAATATTAAAAACAAAATTAGTACCCTCAAGATTTGCACAAGATAAGCCAATAAGAAACTATGTGTTATGGCCAAATAAAGCACCTTCGATATCTTCAGGTGTTACTCCATGATCCACCAGAACCTGTTCAGGTGTTTGCATAACTACTGTAATCTCCTTCATGCGTTTGACTACATCTACAGTCTGCGATTGCATAGCCTCCATAAACCACTTTCTATCCTCCTCGCTGTATCATCAAACAACTCAATCAACAAAACAATCCACTATAAACACCAAACACAATAGGGAACGAGAAAAAAGAGATACCCTTTCACCTAAATAAGCTGCAGAATTCGATAATTGCGTTTAATCAAACCGACAAAATTGAACGGATATTGAAGAAAAAAACCCATTTTACACAGACCCAAATTTGATTTCACTCATAAGATTGATCTGAATCAAGTGAAAGCCAAATCAAAGCCTTCAAAATTTCTATAACTACCCACCAAACATCCAAATCCAATCTAAGAAACTAGAAAGTGAACTCCGTACCTCAACTGGCGAGTTGGTCGAGTACCGCCGGCGTGAGAGAGACTCCATTTAAGCAATCCATCCCAATTGGGTCCGTCTTTCGCCATAGAAGAACGCTTTCACCAAAAAAAAACTTGGAACAGAAGAAAGAGGTGCAAGTTAAAAAAAATCGAAACTTTTGCCTTTTCGTTTGTAATAATAAAGAGTAAGAGTTGGCTTATCGCTGGTTTAGTTTTATAAAAGACGAGAGATTATTCGCGAAGCTGCTACAACATTCTAAGAAAACTTAAACCTCGTCGACCTCTGAGGGAAAAGCCGAAAAGCTAAGACGATGACGCGTCTTTAACGTTATTGGGCTTTAACTGGAGCCCAAATAATCCAGCGCTCTTGGGCTTATAAAGGCCCGCCAGATTATAACATCAGGATGGGATTGGGACCCCTCTTATCAAATAGCTACACAAACTGAAGATATCAAGAATCTCTCAGTTCGATTCAGATTCTAAAGCCTATAGTTCAGATCAATTCTTCTATAACTTTGAGTTTGAGGCTTTGACATGTGAACGATAACTTCCATTCCAATTGAATCAACTATTAAATATAAGAGCAACAAGAGATTATTATATAATTATATATGATATGATCGACGTGACAACAAATCAAAATCAGAACAGATATCTTCTCTTTCTTCCACTCTTTCGCTCGTTCCTCTGTTCTCTCTTTCTTCCTGTTTCCTATGTTCTGTCCTAAAATCTGTTTTTTGCTCTGTCTCAACTCTGTTATAAAACAGAGAAAAAGAAGATGAAGCTTGAGGAGCAAGAAAGTGATATCTTGTTTCAGTCAGATAATGAAGAATGCCAAGTCGATGTCTCCTGTAATGAACACGATGAAATCTCCACTACGTCTTCTCCATTGTCCCGGAACAATTCGGCTTCATGGCCTCGAAGTTATAGGTAAAATCAAATCCTCTCTTTTTTTCATTAACAAATAAAACAAATCTAAAGAATTAATTTCAAGGTTTTGTAGTAATAAATATTCTCCCTTGGAAAATTCAGACAATCTGTGGATATCTTAACCGGAGTTACACCTCCTACGACCAGTTTCATTCACCGGAGAAGTTCTCAGACATCATTCACCAGCTCGATCTCTTCCTTATACAAGAGACGCCAAAACTCTATTCTAAATTCGTTTGTTTCTCCCGCAAGCAAACAACCTCTGCTCACCGAGAAAGACGATGTCAAATCATTCATTTCATCTCAGCTCAAGTTATCACTCACCGATCTCTCATTCGAAGAGCAGAATCTCTGCTCGTTTCCTCAATCTGTTCTCAACGGTAAAGACCTAATATCAGCATTGGTTATGTCTCAAAAGTTTTCACACATAACTTAAGAGTTTTCCCTGAGAATGCCTAAGCGTCCGGTTCAGTTCAGACGGTTATAGATTTTAACACCGTTATAAACATGTTTCAACTTTCAATCTCTCTCTCATTTCAAATTGAGCCTACTGTGTTGCAGGAATCAATATCCTATGTGGGGTAGGTCTACTCACAATGCCGTATGCAGTGAAAGAAGGAGGATGGCTTGGCCTTTTGATACTTTTCTTATTTGGTATCATCACTTGCTACACCGGTATTCTCCTCAAGCGATGTCTTGAAAGCTCTCCTGACCTCCATACCTATCCCGACATCGGTCAAGCTGCCTTTGGAATCACTGGACGCCTCATCATCTCCGTAAGTTTTATGGAAACCATTTACATATAGAGTTAAAAGATTCTTTTTAACATCTCCAAACTAAAACTTAGGTTTTTTTAAATCTCTTGAGAGTTGTAGATACTTTTGTACATGGAGTTATACGCATGTTGCGTGGAGTATATTATCATGATGAGTGATAACTTGTCGAGACTCTTCCCCAACGTTTCCTTAAACGTCGCTGGGTTATCTCTTGATTCTACGCAGATCTTTGCCATAGCGACCACTCTTATTGTTCTTCCTACAGTTTGGCTTAGAGACCTTAGTTTACTCTCCTATCTCTCAGGTTTTTCATTTTATATATTCAGATACTTATATATTTGATCATTCTCTAATTCATGTATTTCATTCTCTTAGCCGGAGGAGTCTTCTCTTCCATCTTGCTGGCTCTTTGTCTCTTCTGGGTCGGGTCGGTTGATGGAGTCGAGTTTCACTCAGGTGGACAAGCTCTGGATCTCAGTAACTTACCTGTCGCGATTGGAATTTTTGGATTTGGGTTCAGTGGACACGCGGTTTTCCCAAACATCTACTCTTCTATGAAAGATCCATCCAAGTTTCCTTTGGTGCTCCTCTCTAGGTAATCCCTTTGCTTTAAGTTACTTGTGATGAAAGTAAATGGTATTAGGTCAAACTTTTCTTCTTCTCACTTATTTTGCAGCTTCGGTTTCTGCGTAGTCTTTTACATAGCCGTAGCGATTTGCGGCTACAGCATGTTTGGTGAGGCGATCCACTCGCAGTTTACATTAAACATGCCACAACAATTCACTTCATCTAAAATCGCAGTTTGGACAGCGGTTAGAACTACTTAATCGATACTTGCAAAAAATATTTTTTTTCCTCTACATATACTATTATTTGATTACTAAACTTTCTTCCACTCCAGGTCATTACACCGATGACTAAATATGCATTAACTCTCGCACCGATCGTCCTAAGCTTAGAAGAACTAATGCCGTCTTCACAATCTATGAGATCCAACGGAGTATCAATGGTTCTTAGAACGATCTTAGTTCTCTCTACTTTGGTTGTCGCACTTGCTTTCCCATTCTTCGGTAATACTCTAATATTGTTTGCAATAAACTATTTCAAAACCCTATCTTTATCTTCATTTGTTGTAATAATTAACTTCGCAGCGATCATGGGAGCTCTAATGGGATCATTCCTCTCAATGCTTGTCGTAAGTCTCCATTAACATTTGAGCAGAGTTTCAACTATTACATAGGCGTGTCAAACATGTTATTAAGGATTCATATATATATTCGGTTTTATTTTACCGTGCAGGCTTTTATATTTCCATGTCTCTGTTATCTCAGTATCTTGAGGGGTAGATTGAGTAAGATACAAGTAAGAGACACATTTATTAGTTTTTTCAATGCCCTATAAAAGTGGTTATTTATTTTTATTTAATATTATTTGGATGTTCACATAATAATTTTATTTGACTCCTCTCGCTTGGTAGATGGGACTATGCGTTTTGATCATCATCTCTGGCATTGTAAGTGGTTGCTGCGGGACGTACTCAGCAATTCGAAAATTAGTAGGAGAATGGAGTTGAATGGGTACACTGATGAACAATGAAACAAAGCATAGAAATGTGGAAATGTAAGAACTTTTAAAGAATGATTTTTCTTATTTCTTTTAGCAAAAAAATGATTTTAATTATTAGAGTGATCAACTTTTATGAAATTTAAGACTTATTTAATACGGTAACAGTGTCTTGTAAAACTGTAAAAGACTAATTAATTTTAATATCGGAACGACAAAGTTTTGTGTTAACTAATGTTTTGGATTCCATGAATAATTTTGAATATATTTTTTTTAGTTGCGGATTTATATATGGTTTTACTAGATTTTTAGAGAGAAAATTAAGGGTTAATTAAGAAATGAAAGATGTTTTATCTGGTAAAAGAAAATTAATGAAAAATGGTCATTGAGCATAACCTTGCCGTTTGATTAGACAGCATGTTGAGCCCATGACCGGTTCTGCCCTAGTGCTGGGAGTGTAAAAGCATTGGGTCCTTACCATTTTTTTTAAAATCCTTTACATTTTAGGATCCAGACATTTATTTTTAGAGGTCTAAATTGTATAAACCACATAACTTTTCCTCGGACCGATAGTAATGACTTTCCACACCCGTCTCATCGGACCACTCACTATTCTGAATCAGTCGCTAATGACCACGAATCAAGATTTTTTATTTTGCTTTGATAGAACGATAAACATAACCACGAAGTATCAGCTGTCAAGTAGATACAACATAATGTACACTAGCCATAGAATTTGCATCATTGGTCATAGAATTGATTCTTTAAAAAAAAAATTTAGTTAGATTTTTTTTCTTTCAAAAAATTGAATTTTAATTAAATTGAATAAAATTTAATCTAAAGTTTAGTTTGTAGAAAAATCAGCGTCCGAAAGCTATCAATAAATTTGTTTTTATCCATCAATTTTATCTTCCATGCATCCAAACATGTATGTGTATTTTTTTAATCGTTATCAAATCTTTTTTTTAATCGTTATCAAATCTTTTGTTGGATTTGGATTTTCAATTGTAAAACGGTTGCTTTATTTTTAAAACCATATGTACAATTGTCCTTTTGCGTTATCAAAAAGAAAGTTAAAACGATTAAAAAAATTGCCTAGATAGCCTAGGGGATGTGAATAGGACCTTTCAGCGTCAATAAAAAACAAGAGGGGGAAATACGAGATATATAAGAAGCTAGGGGTCGTTTTTTTAGGTGGGAGAGCTTCGAGTTAAAAAGACATTGGAGATCGCCAAAATCGTCGACAACTTCAGACGTACTCCAACAATAATCGAGAAGAAAAATAAAGGAATTTAAATTAAAATCCAGTCGCCGGAGACGCCGTCGTTTCGACGCCGGTGCTCCGTTGTCTTAACCCTCTAAAGTTTTTCGGCGGAGGAGGAAAACAAAATGAAACGGAAAGGAGTCGGGTTTTCTCTCCCCGTCACGGTGGTGATGTTGGTGATCGGTTTCATCTATTTCTCAACGGTTTTCACTTTCATCGATCGGTGGTTCAGCCTTACTTCCTCTCCCGGAATCGCTAATGCCGCCGTGTTCACCGCCTTGGCTCTGATGTGTATCTACAACTACTCCATCGCGATTTTCAGGGATCCGGGTCGGGTTCCACTCAATTACATGCCAGATGTTGAAGATCCGGAGAGTCCTGTCCACGAGATTAAGCGCAAGGTCACCTCTTTCTGCCTCCTTCTCTCTCTTAAGTTCTTCAGCTCTCGGTGCTCATTAGTCAATTCCGAGGTTTCTCAGCACTTTTTGTACGTTTTCCCTTTACCATTTTGGTCAAATAGGCTTTTCCGATTATGGAAAATCCTAAAAATCTACATTCTCGAAAGAGTATTTTTTCTCTCTCTCAGCATCTGGATAGTCCATGGTTTGTAGTCATTTTCTGTTCATATCAACTCAGTGCTTGGAAAATATAGATTCATTAGAGTCGTGATCCTTCATCATTGTCGATTGTTGAGTCCCTTAGAGATA
Source organism: Schrenkiella parvula (assembly GCA_000218505.1). NCBI lineage: Eukaryota > Viridiplantae > Streptophyta > Magnoliopsida > Brassicales > Brassicaceae > Schrenkiella > Schrenkiella parvula. Next base: position 2,599,711 of record CM001189.1, on the reverse strand, counting down.
TTTTGTTGGCTTGGAAGGGAACTTTCAAGCTATTAGATTTGTTCCTAAATTCTAATTCTCAGTGACGACAATAGAGGTTGACACTTGGCGATTACATATAAACTCAATTTTTAGCTACATGGATTCCTAGATTGTGGTGGTTCTTGTAGATTGTTTGCTCTAACATGGTTTCGATGGCTTGTGTGAGGCAAACTAACTTTTATCTTTCAAGCTATTAGATTTGTAGCTAACTTCTAATAATGACCTTAAATTTTGAGGCTTTGAGATTCCATATGTGAGCTATGTTTTGATGCTTTTCTGGTATTTTCTTGAATCTGTGTTCTTCCCTCTTTCTGGGAAAGACCACTTGTGAATTTGTCTCACTATTTACTTTGGTTACCTCGTTTTCAGGGAGGAGATTTGAGGTATTGCCAAAAGTGTTCACATTTCAAACCTCCGCGAGCTCACCATTGCAGAGTTTGCAAAAGATGTGTGCTTAGAATGGTATTTTCTACTGAACACTTGTGTCTCATGCCAAACTGAACATCATGATAGCCAAAACCTATGCAATATTATGTTAAAGTCCTATTTGATTTGAAGGACCACCATTGTATTTGGATCAACAACTGCGTAGGGCACACTAACTACAAGGTCTTCTTCGTATTTGTTGTCTATGGGGTGACTGCGTGTGTATACTCCCTGGTATATTCCCTAACTTCTGTTAGTTCAGTGTATAGATCTCTGTGCCCCTTAGTATATGAGCCTTATACGTAGATTCTTTTGATGCTTAGGTTTTGCTTGTGGGAAGCCTTACTGTTGAATCTCAAGATGAAGACGAAGAGATGGGAAGCTACCTAAGAACTATATATGTAATAATTTCAATTGTATGATTTGTTTCGAAAACTACCAGACATATCATCTACCCTTCTAATGTTTATGGTTTATTTCTCAGGTTCTTTCAGCTTTTGTTCTTATCCCATTGAGCATCGCCTTATGTGTTCTTCTCGGGTGGCACATTTACCTCAGTTTACAAAACAAAACAACCATCGAGGTTGTTCTTTTTCTTTCTCTTCTTTTATTTTTCTTTCTTCGATTGCCAAACTATGGATCTCCTTAGCTCTAGTTAGTTTTTTCCCTTTTGCTAATCAATGTTGCTGAAATTGAGCAGTACCACGAAGGGGTTAGAGCTATGTGGTTAGCAGAGAAAGGTGGGCAAGTCTATAAGCATCCGTATGACATAGGCGCATATGAAAACCTTACCTTGGTAAAATTCTTATCTTCTTTAGATGGTCAGTATCAGTCAGAGGTATATTCTTTGTTAAGTTGTAACTGTTTTTTCTTCAGATTTTGGGTCCGAACATACTTTCTTGGCTATGCCCTACATCAAGGCATATAGGTTCTGGTCTGCGTTTCCGTACAGCTTTTGATTCAGCCCCTGTTTCTTCGGAAACGAAACCTTAGCCCATGACCCAAATCAATTTTTGTCAAGTTCCATCAAAGAGGCAGCAGATATTCAACTTCACAGCACTCTGGCTTGTCCTTCACAGGTGGTTTAGCTGCCTCAGCTCGAAACAAGACTAGCCCTTAATCAACAGTACAGACTGCTTTACATGGTTCTCAATCTCTCATCTTTGTTAACTGGATCAAGAACAACTGTTTGTGAAAATTATGGTGGATACAGAACTCAAAAGGTGATTATGCTTATACATACCAATTAACAGGTGAAAAGACAACTTTGTAAGATAATTGAAGGCTTTCAAAATTTCTTATCAGAATCAGACAGTTCTCTGTATGTGTTTATATGCAGCTTGTAAGCAAGCTCTTTGATTCTCCGATTTCGTAAGAAATAAGAAAAAGAAGTTGGTAAAGATTTTTTAGACCAGATTGGACAAAGAAGAATACAAAATCAGAGAGGAAGATCAAGCCCGTTTCCAATATCAACACCAATGATTTGAAGTATTCCTTTGTTCAGAATCTGAAAGAAAAGAGAAAAGACATCTGTTAAGTTAAATCTCTTTTGCCTATATGCATAACTTCAACCATTTACATTTGAACTCACCAACTCAACAATGAAGGTTCCGATGAGACCAATCATACAAGCTCTAGAGTTCCATATCTCAGCTGTATATGTGAATCCCAGAAACGCTGCTCCAAACTTGGGTGCCACTTTTGGCACTATCATCTTCCCAACCAAAAATGTTACACAAGAAAGAGAATCGTGAGAAGAAAAAAAAAAGACTAAAGCTATAGAGTGTTTAAGAGACTATTTATTTACCCCTTGAGGGAGCTTCGCGGCGCGAACACGGAGAGACGATTGTTTCCGACTGAACCAGAGAGTTCTTTGGCTCGGACAGTGACCGTGAACAGTCAAATTCCGAGAAACAGGTAAGAAAGATGACGACAGTGGCGTCGAAATGAGCAACGAGCTCGCCATTTTCTTTTTCTTTTCTGGCGAAGAGAAAGATGAGTGTTGATTTTGTGGATGTGCTCCATATTCAGACTCATCTCGTTACGTACAAATTCTGCAACGTGTCATATTCTTTTCACCACAAAATCCAATTTTGGGCTTCTGAATTTTTAGATTTCTGAAATGTTAAAAGACGTTTTTGTAACGGATTGTATTTTATTAAATTTAAGCCATTATGTAAGGCCCATGTGGTAAATGGACTCATCTCTAACGTCGTCATTTTGTATCATACAGAGAGGGGAAGGAGGGATTGATTATTGAGAGAGTGTTCTCTTCTTAGGAAAAGCTTTTGTTTGTTTGAGTTTTGCATTTAATGGCGATCGTCTTCTCCGGTCATCATCCTTATGCAACTCTCTTAATCTCTGAAAAGTCTAGTCCTCGTAAACTTCACCAGAAATTCAATACTCGTCGCCTGAGTTTTCATCATCTTCCTCGGAAAAACAAGCATCAGCCCCGTTGCTTATCTGCGAAATCAACGCCTTCGAATCCAGACCCTGAGTCTCCTCAAGGTCTCTCTTCCTCTATCTGAATTTAAGATTTTTATCGATACTTGTGAGTTGCGACTTGAAACTAATTGGTTGGGTTCAGATGGGGAAGAGCTGGAGAGTGTAGGAGTCAAAGCAGCTTTAGCAATGCTGAGATTTTACAAGAGTAAAAAAAAAGGACCCCTCTTTTTTACAGTTCCTTTTCTGATTTCTGAAATCAAGGTTTTGTTTTCTTGTGTACGAGTGTTTCATGGGTCGTTAATGGCGTTTTCCGGTGAAAACAGGGGAGATATCGCCGGTGTTACCTAGAAGCTGCCGTTATGTTCCGACTTGCAGCGAATACTCCATGGAAGCTTACAAGAAATATGGAGTTCTTAAAGGCACTGTTCTTACCACTTGGCGTCTCTGCCGCTGCAATCCTCTTGGTACTTTTCTTTTTCTGTTCTTTTCTATATTCTATCGATCAAAATGATTTCTCTTGAGTATTTTGGACAGGTGGATCTGGATTCGATCCTCCAAGATGGTTTGGTGAGGGTGAGATCAAGCCCCAAGAAGAAGAAGAAGATAACTATGGCGATGAGGATGAAAGAGAGATTTAATAAAATAAATAAGAACAGTAGAAGTTGTGAACTATTACTAGATAAAGCAAGGAAAGCTAGCAGAGTTTGTTGAAACTACGAGAGAATAAGAGTTACAACATTTGAACCAAAAGATTAGTATTTTTTTGTCTTTTGGAGCAATTCATTTAAGTAGACAACTCTTGGAATTGCCATGGGTTGAACGGGATGGACTTAGGGTCGGTGTTATCTTCAGATTTATCCGCAGCTTCCCGGTGTTCTGAGTACTTTCCGTTGAATTGGTAAACTTCAAGATCCCCCCATGGTGTAGGAGTGACTTCTTCGGTTATATCGAACCACTTGGGAGTAAAGCTTTGGCCTTTCTCTTCGCGGGTTCTCTTCTCGGCTCTCTGTCTCTCTTCCATGCTGTAACAAGATGTGGTATGAGAATTAGCTTACTTCAATTTCAGATCCTAAAGGACAAGTTTTTGTTACCATACCTGCTCTTCTCATTGCCGGATTTGGACATGTCGCCCATCTCGAGTGCGTATCTATCAGGGCGTAACCGCGAATCAGACGGCAACAGCTTTTTCGGGGCAGTGTCAAAGCTATTGATCTTGTGAGCAAAGTGTGTGTATTGGTATTTGTCATCCTTCGGAACATCAGCCAGTTTCCAGACCTATGAAACAAAAGACAGCATTAGAATGTCATCGAAGTGAGAATTTTGGAGAGAGAATCAAGTTGATGACGGAGAGAGAATTGGTCAACCTCCTTTAGTTCGGTGCCCGGGAGAGGTTCACCTTCACCGTCACACTGCTGATAACTCATGGACTCGTTCCATTTACCGGTCATGAGTATCTTGGGCTCCTCAGAGGCGTTATAGACATATCCGTCCACCTCATATCGACCAGATCTGTTGAGACCGTGAATGCACATCTTAAGCTAACAATGGAAAAAAAAAAAAACAGGAAGATGAGGTTGCAGTGAAGGTAACTTACCCGAACCAACCACATGGTTGAAAGTAAAGCACGACTTTGTCACCAGTGGTCAAGTTGGTCATGATCATTTCCCCAGGAGAATCGACCCAAGTTCTTCCAAAGATTAGGTTGTGAACTTTGGTGAGAGGAGGTACCAAGTCAAGAACCACTCCATCTCTTTTAAGTGTCACACGTGTCCTGCACCACAGATGCATCGCATTTAAGGTTGGTAATGAACATATGAAGAATGTTAATTCAGTCGACACACTTGCAGCCCGTACTGTGGTTTTCCAAAATTACCTTCCTACTGGGTATACGTCAATGGAATTGCCCAGAAATTTTGTTTTCAGTTTTGAAGTACAATCATAAGTGAAATGCTGGTTTTCAGCATGACCGGCGCTCATTGGCGGGTGATGGCTGACCTGAGAACAAGACTATTGGTGTCAACAATCTGGGAGAAGTTGGCAGCTAAAGAACTTAAGATTGAGTCGCTGACAATTATTTGAGTTCTAAAAGAAATAGCTCTGACCTGTTCGGATATGAAGTTAACACCATTGTAATTAGCCATCTCATAAGTCTCTCCGAGGATTGGATTGAATGGTTTCCAGGTACGTTGGAAAGCATAGTACACAGATATAGCCCATGATGCTGTTAAAAGATCGATTCTTACGATTTAGCCACACCGGACACAGAAACTACATGAACAGATACTGATCATAGCAGAAGTCAAGGAAGGAAGAGATGTGCTTACACGCATACACCATGCGCATATAAGGGTCCTCAGTTTTGTCTGCCATGTCTAGTAGATGCGAGTATTCCATTAACTGACAGAAACAGAGCAGATATCATTGGCATCACCGGAGTACAAGACTATCAGCCAGGAACAAAACAACAAATATTATCATGAGCACAAACCTCTGCCATTTTCTGGAGCATTGTCATTGGTTCAAAAATAATCACAGGAAGGGTCACCATTGATGTAACATCAGATCCTATGTACTTCTGCATCATCTTCCAATAACCATCTCGATCCTGAGAATTCGTGTAAAACATATGTTTCTCCGAAATTTAGACTAACAGTTGATGACACCAACGTTAAAACAGAAGTATATGTATATATACCTCTTGCTTCCATCTTCCTCTGTTTGCTTCTTCGGCTGCATCGTCTGTACTTCCTTCAGGATTAATAACTTCAAGTCCCTCATAGCCAACCAAACTGAGAAGCAAATGAAAACACAACGAATCGTTAAGCTTATTCCACAAAAGGTAAACTTTAAACAAACCCCATTTTACGAGTGGATCGAAACTCTTCATCTGTGAATTAAGCTCTCATCTACAGATCAATTCGAAAGAAGCAGGATTTGCAGAATTAAAAAAAAAAACTGAACATAGGAGACACCAAATCACAACAAGTTGATTTAAAAGGAATCGAGAAGCAAAAATGCAAAACCAAAATAGTTTCCAGATTCAAACCAAATTGACATAGCATACGAATCTAGCTGAGTGGCGGATCCGGGTTTAACAAAGGGGATCTCAAAAACCTCACCCGTTAACTGATTTGGTCATGGCCGATCCCAAATTGGAGATCGAGGAAGCAAGAGAAGCGAAGAAGCCACTTCCGCCGCCGCCACCGCCATTTTTAGGATCGTTAGGAGCCATCTCTCCGCCGAGGGACTACCACACTACGAGCTCTGGCGAAGAACAAATCGAGAAATATAGATGGAAAAGGAGAGGCGTTTCGTGGAAATCTAAATGGGCCTGCTTATGAAGGAAGAAAAAAAGCAAAGAGATTCCTCAATTATGGAAGACCAGCGATGGAGACGATGCAGAGGATTTTAGAATCGTGTGCTGGACGGACCTGCTGGTCTTCGTTGGCACTTCTTCAATTTTAACATGATCAAACCGGATCCATTTAAAATGTAGTCCGAACCAGAATTCATTCAAAAAATAAACCGAACCGGTTTCGCTAAACTCGTGTTGTTGGTTATCCACCTTATTATTATCGGTTTAGCAGATTCTCCAAAACCGGAATTCATTCAAAAAATCACATCTTTCTCCAAACCGGAACTCAAACAGATTCTCGAACCAAACCGGAAGGTGGTTAAGAGGTATTCGTCGTTGGTGGCGTCACCAGAATGCATGCGCCTTCAAATTAGATTCGCTCGATGTTCTCTTGCTCTTTTACGATCATATTTCTGTATTTCAATGGCTTTTTTAGAGTCACCACCTAGTTTAGTCAAATTCATATAAAATTTAAGTTGGTGTTAACTCTACATGTTTAAGCATATATCATCATCATCATCATGATCAAATTTAAGTCGTCAACTTACAATTCATATAGCTTGACTTGTATCAAACTTTTTTTCTTTTCTTTTCGGTTGTAATCATAAATGGAATCTAACTTTAGTTTATATACAATATATTGTTAGAATACTATTCAAATACGCTTTCGGAATTATAGAAAAGTATATGTAATTGTCATATTATGAGTGAATATAAACCGTTTGTTTTTTATACGTTTTTGCTTTTATCTGATTTTTTTTTTCAGTTCGTATTTTAGATCAAAATTCTAAGGTCAAGTGTAACATTAACGGTTCTCAGTGCACACCTCGAATGATCTCTACCATTGATGAATAGATCAACAATTTTGAATTAAGTTGAAGTTATTCCTTTTCCATCAACAATCATGAAGTGAACACTCGATATGTGAATTACAAAAGTTGGTGAAATTAACCGAAGCAAGGAAACAAAACTATAAACACAACAATGATAATGGTAGCAATAATAGATAACACATGCATACTTCAATACAAATTGAGCCGCGAATCCATTTGTAATAGACGGATTCGAGAGTTTGATGTTTCAAGATTTTTGTTCTTTTTGACATATTATACGATGGTCGATGAGAGATTATGTTGTCTTCTTCTCCATGGCGCTTTGGCCTAACCGGAGCTCAAGATCCAATCCTTCAATCTCACGATGATGATTCGAACTCGAACCATCTATGCTAACCTCCGTGATTTTTCCATCATCATTAGTATCAAGCTTGCTTTCTTGAAACCAAAACCCTAATTTCTGACCAGGGCTTATATCTTTGTCCACATCTTGATCTTGATCGTCATCATCATCACATGCCAAAGCGTCTTGTTGTTGTTGTCTTTCATTACGGTCTAGAGAGACAACTTCTGATGAATCACTTTCGACGACAACATCATCCTTATTATCTTCCATAAGTTTTTGTCTGAGATTAGCTCTGTCTCTTCTGTGGATGTTCATATGCCCTCCTAGTGCTTGAGCATTGGAGAAGCCCCTTACGCAGAAACTGCATATGTAAGATCTTGACAGGGTAATATCAACGCTTTGATGACTGTTTCTCGATATGCTATCGGAATAATCATCCGAGCTTTTAGGGTTTTTGATGTTTTCCATATAATATTTGGATTTCTTCCGTAGAATAAAGAGAAAGATGAAAAAAATTGTGAAAATTTAGCATTAAGAGAAAGAAAGAACAGACGAGAAGACTGTGTTTAATTTCATCAAGATATGAAATGGTCAACTCGAGCTTCTTTGTTTGTTTTGATTGGTAGAATGATTAATTAATCAACGCTTATAATCAAAATATACAGTTCCAAGACGACAAAGGAAGTAAAGTGAAAACAACCGTTTCTATGTCATAACGTGAATAATTTATTCTTTGAGAATTAAAATATTATTTGCACACATAAATTCATGGGATAAAATGAAATAAAAACATTTCTGCGAAAACATTATCACAACTAACACTTCTAAAAGAAAATTTTCAAATCTAACACATTTTTGTATCTTATGAGTGAAATACTTCCGTTTCTACAATTATGTATCGATAAAATTATGTATGCAAGCAAATATACGTACTAGTTCTATAAATAAATTTTGGACTTTTCAAAGTGTGATGTTTAATTATATGTATTTCTAAAATAATATTGGGTATCTATCGCTAACATGAAACATTTATATTTTTCCTAATTCATCAGTTTTTATATAGAGAATATTCGGATATATATAACATAGATAAATTTACTAACATAAATATTCAAAGAATAATTGTAAGTGTGGTTGTTGTTAAGAGCGTTTTTGTAGACCGATTATTCATATAAAAAATCAGCCTAGTTTCTAAATTAGTCTTTGTTTTTGTTAGTACAAAGATACATGTACAATATTTTGGATAGGCATATATCTCTATCTCGACTAGAAAAGTCAAAACGACCGTGCAGCATTACCCAATATGATTTCATGTATATATATATGGACTCAGGATATGTATACTTAACTATGTATACTTGTTTTAAGATGGGATCGACGTAACTAGTTGTATCTGGTCGCTAAAGTAAAATGTACAACGCATAGCCGAAAACATGTATATTACTCTTAACCACTTCTACCACAGTTACAAAGATCAGGCAAAAACTTTAATGCTTACAACTTTTTAATCATTTCAAATTTAATTGAAAAAAAACTTGATTATGTTTGCTTTTCTTATTTATTTACTCTCTATTAGTTTTATAAACAAAATAATAGAGACGCAGTTGACAAAACAAATGGTCCAACCAAGCATTTTGGCGTTTTCTTTTTGTCCTTGCACAATTAGTAGTTCAATACACAATACTAACTTTGTTTTTGTTATTAGCATTATTTTAACATGTGCTTTTCCTGAAATATTCAACAACTATCCCAGTATTGGACATCCATGAAGAGTGAATAAATAAACAATATCATTATAATATGCACACAACTGATTTAACAAACTTTATTTCGTAACAAAAGCTACAAATGAGAAAAACAAAATCCAAAACAACCATTATTTTACGACAGAATTACAATTTTTTTGGATTAAATACTTTAAATTTTAGTACTAACTTTTTCATCTTGAATCACTTTTACAATATGGTTTAAAAAATTCATTTGAAGAGTATATAATATTACGGTGGAAACTGATCGTAAAATATATGCTTCTTTCCGTAATGAGTGACATTTCTGAAAATTAATAATCAGAGTTAATTTAATTGAATATATAGTCGAACCAAAATGCCAAATCACAAGTCCAGACATATATGTCAAAGGCAACGAACGACCCTTGGCCTTGGCAATAGATAAAAATTATGTCGTGAATTACCTATTTATGTATAAATATAAAACTATATACCTCATTAAACTCGAAGAGACACAAGAGTTGTGTTATAGACTAATTGAGCAGACAACTCTATTAGTTAATTTTAATCAATTAACCATTGCCATCGAGCATTCGTGCAATGAGTTATAAATTGAATTTTCTTAATTGAACTAACCAATGGCGATTCTCTTACTAAACGCTCCGACATGCCTCCTTTAGTGGCAAAAGGCAATGGCCTTAACCCACATATATAGTTCTAATTTATCGTTAAACAAAAAATTCGTTTACCAAAAAGAAAAAAAATGATCTGACTATCTATGAATAAATATATCCGATATGCTGATCATATCAAGAATAAAGATAGGGTTTGGCTGCCTTCAAATTTCATATTTAGTAGGAGCCAACGTCTTTTCTACCAATTTTTGATATAAGATATTAATATTTCAGAATATGAAAATATATGATACATCTATAAGAAATATTTTGGAAAAACACAACAAATTTAATATGTATTACCAAATCAGCTCCCAAATATTCGCATTCGAAAACATTAAAATATCAAGGCAATGACTCAGCTTCCAATAATTTTCATTGCGTCTATCGTTTTCCCCTTACTCGTCATCTAGTCGTAATTTGTTATTAGATAAAAAGATTAGTAGTGTAACATGTACATAGTATGTAATAATACCTCCATATGCACGTACGTACACATTGTATGTACATACAGTAACGAATATGGATATACGTGCTGTGTATCTGGAATCTTAAATATCTTGTAATGATGTTAAAACAAAAAAAACTAACCTCTCATTAGTCGTGCCACCGCGCTTGTACGTATTGTAAGTAAGGAAGAGGTAATCCGCATCCCGAGGACTAAAAGCTATACTAACACACATACATATATATGCCGACGCATAATATTTTTGCGTGAATTACAAAATTTAAACCTCAGGATGCAGATTACCCGATCCTCACCAATACTCGCCATTTTTAGATCTATCTTTACGAGTTTTTTGTATGGTTTATGGTTTGTTCTTGTTGTTTTTGTTTTCGTTGTTGATAAGTTACTAGGGACATGTGAGAATTTATAAGCCTCTTGAGGCTAAATAGTAATGAGAAGATGCTTATTCGAAAGGTTTAATGCTACGAGAACATATGCTCTAATGGAAAACGAAATCTTTTTGTTCATGTTTTATCGTGCATTCGTATTTATTACTCTTAGCTTTGTTTCAATAAATGTTAGAGCTATAATCAATGTGTAGGATCGATGTAGAATCTGTACTCTAAACTTGATAGCGTTCTTTAAAAGAGAATTATATTTGATTGCTATATGAGTTTCTTAGATCGAAATATGCATTTACAATGTTAATTATGTGGTGTCTTGTTTTGGATACGGAACGTAATCTTCATTTCCACCAACCAATACGAAACTAATCAACTACAATCATTTGATTACGTAAGTGGATATAGTTTGCTTTAACAATTGTTGTTTTGTTTTGTGGTTAGTATTATTAAAAACTAAACTCCTAGTCTCCTAGTTTTAAGTGTGAGATTCCTAACAAAACTCCTCAAAAGAATTTAAGCAATTGAATGCGGCAACATGTTAAAGGTTTGTTGTTTATATGAACCTGAACTCATACTAGTTTCTAGACTGGCAGCTATTTTGTATATAATATTATAAATTGATGACGACCAATCTAACGAAACCAAAAATTAATAAATCACAACCACTTCATTCGCATAGAGTGTTTTCTGCGTATAAAGCGTGAAAGTAAAAGGAGGGAGTGTGAGACATCAAATCATTACAGAAAGATTCTTTGTTCTCTATGAGCCAATGATGGGAACTTAGGATTATGCTTCTTTTTATAGACAAATGATATTCGACTTCTTTTGACTGCCTTTTCTTGCTTATTCTTATTGTGTTTTCTATACTAATGAGATCTTCCCTCGGATCATTATTTGAACCTATTCTCTTCGCAATTATTGATTTATTTAGTTTGTATAGGGAACACCTTTTTTGGTTTTAATTAGGGTTAGTATTAACTCCAAAATATAGAATAATGTATTGTTTGTCAATGCATGGGATATGCATCATAGGTTCATCAACAACCAAAAATTAGTTATCCGTCGAAATTTTTTAAGTAACAGAAAATTTCCAACGGCTACATTCAGCATTTCTTAGTGCTGATATATATCATATATTTTATTAAGTTATATATGTTTTATTTAGGGTTAGATTTTTAATCTTTTGTGGGTCTCTAGTATTAATAAACCATGTCTTACGAGCAGCAGGGAAAGACTAATTTACAAATCAATATTTTAGATATTATGGTTCATTAGTTGTTCTTGAATAATTTTACAAATCCTGAGTTATTTTTCCAAACTAATTTTATACATGTCTCATTTAAGAATCAACATCCGATAGCGAGAAAAAAAGTTGTGCACGTCTTAATAACCCTAAGAAGCTAACAAAATTTTATGTTGGTAATGAAGAACTTTTATATGTCCTTTACTTAATATCTTCAATATATCTTTTTCAGAATTTTTATCTTAAAGATTTTGGAATTTTATCTCATCGCAAACGTTATCTACTCATGTTTTTTTATTCAGAATTTTTATGTTAAAGATTTTGAGATTTTGTCTCATCGCAAACGTTATCTACTCATGTTTTTTTGTCGTGAATTAAAAAAAAATATCTGTCGGTATCTAAATAAAGTTAGAAGGCCTAATCATGAGAAATGGTTATGAGAATGAATTCTGTAATTAATGACCCTTTCCTTTTAATTTCTCTAACTACAAGAGGAGAAAGGTTTGTCTTTGTCGAAATAACTGAAAAGGCAAAGTTATGAAGCAAATACAAAAGCAACATTTGCTTGTTTTGCTCTCATGGGCTCTTCAAAAGGCGATCCCTTTATACTTGAGATATTTAAATCAAACCTAACTAAGCCACGTGTTTAACTCGAATTCGGTCTCAAATTTGTCTTTCGAAGTTTACAAATTTAAGATGTAATGAAATTTTCTGAATATACATAATTTAAATTATATTTCCTTAAAAATAGTATAATAGAAAGAAAAAAAAAAGAATCACTTAGCTGACTAGCTGAGTTGATATATAGAGGGAACATCTTTCTCTTTTAATTTTGAAAATGATACGAATTTATATTCTACATATAGTCCATGGTAAATCTAGGCAAAAGCTCTTTTACCATTATGTCTCGAACCATTTTTCAATTATTCATTGGGCTTATTTCAATTTCAACTCTATCTAAAGTGGGCCTTGTAACAAAACAATTGGGCTATTCTTGCCCCTTTTTAATTTAATCGAAATTTATAAGGACAACAAAAAACTAAAACTAAAAAACAATAATATCACGAATTAAATAATTGAATACAAAATAAAGAGGAAGCTAGTTCCCGACCACCTTCGTCTTTGCCTGGAGACAAATAAGCTTCACTTTCTACTTCAATCAAAACACATCTCAGACAAACTTTACATATAAACATATCACAGAGATCTCGCTTTCGTTATTCACTTATACATAAGAAATTACTAGGTGTAAATCTTATTACTAGCTACTAGCTAGGGATCTAATATATTTTGATACTAATTGGAATCAATTTAAATATGTCGCCACTCAAATTCATAAGTCCTGTTTCTTTCGAATATGTTCTTCTTAATCTCAATCTTCAACTACATCAAATTTAATCCAGTGTCTATTTTTGTTTATATATTCGATTGTGTAAATAATTTTTTCCCAAAGAGTTTGTGCCTTTTAATTCCAAATTTTCATTTAATATTAGAATTTTATTTACCAAACGTACTTGTAAATACTAATTTGATAAATACTGATAATATGAATTTCCTTTAAAAATTCTTTAGAAAAATTATATTCCTGTGATGATTGCGTATGTACGTTAAGCTTATTAAGTACATATATATATATACCAATACAATGTAGACTCTTTTCATTTTAATGAATTGTTAACTTTTGTGATATTTTAAGTTTCAATTCACGTGTACACCCGTATGATTCCTCCGCCTAGCCCGACAGCTCCATTGAATAACACCAAAACAATAATTTATTTATCAAAAAGTTACACTAAAATCATTTTCATGAAGAAAATCTGAGTGTAATCTACCCGATTTTCCCGGAAAACCAAACACTCGGAAATTTCCATATATACGACACCACACGATCACTCTAACAATTAGATAAAATAAAATATTGTTAAAAAAAAGAATAATAGAAATATGTACATATAAATAACTCAATTAGGACAATCATCTCCAAGTAAGCCAAGGAAGAAAAGAAAACCAAGTTATTAATCATCCAAACCCTAAAAATGGCTACAAAAGTTATAGTCCTAGGCTGCTTACTAACGTATGCGTTGGCTATGGCCGCCGCATCATCGGAAGCTGAGCCCCCGGCAGCAAGGAAACTCGGTGGTCACGACTGGCCAAAAGCGGAGGCAGAAGCACCGGAGTTTTCACATGTACGGCGAAGCTACCACCATTCTACTGTGGACAGATCGGTTGCAGGCGGTGGAGTTATTCTCGGCGGTTTAGCGACTGCGTTTCTTGTGGTGGTGTTTTGTTATCTAAGGGCCACGAGGAAACACAAACCCAATTATGATGAGAAGGAGATTGAGACTCCTAAGGTTTTAGTTTAAGTTTTTTTCTTTTTGGTCAATAGTGCTTTTGTTGTATAAGTCAGTTTAACGTTTGTTAAGTTTTGTGATATAGAGTTGATTTCTTTTTGGCTTCTTCGTGATCAGTATTATAAGTTGAGGTTGAATCTCATAATCGTATTTGTCCATATATCTCTGTAATAGTTTTCAATTCAATTCAAGCTTTATTATTGCTCACTTAGTTTTCTTGACGAGAAAGATTTATTATTGCTAATACTATAAATACTAAAAGAAACCATGTGATATAAGTAAATGTATTGATTTTTGTACGTACTTGTTTATACTTACAACTTACAACTTGTTTGACAGCTAAACAATTGTAAACCGATTTTTCTTCTGTTTGGCTTGAGCCTTTGAATATTTAAAACACTATGCTTTCTCAATGCATATGATTAATTATGTACACCACACACTAACATAGATATTAAAAAAAACATTAACATATATCTATAGATATGTAAACAGTTCAATAAAAAACAGTGTTGATTCAAGATGGAAGCGAGATAATTGGTTTTGGTTTTTTTAAATAAGACCGAAAAAGAAATTAAATTACATTCGGTTTTAAAAAAATTGTTTGGTTTTAAAAAAAAATCAAGTTATTACAAAACAGGTTTTGTAAACAGTTCATTTCGGTTTCAGATAAGCTTAATCAAATTGCGTATCCTAGTTTATTTTTGAGGCTTTAGGCCTTTGTCTTGGATCAAAGGTCTTGGGCCAATAGATGATGGCCTTTTCTAAAAAAAGCCATTTAGAAAATACCCATTTGCCATTTATTCTACATCTGTGTGCAGTTGGATTGTTCTGCGGAAGTCGATTCATAATCCAATACAAGTGATAAAAGAGTGTTTCAGTATACTAGAGATTGTATCAGCCAATATCGTTACCTAGGACCACTAAGTCTCAATCTTCCAACATCTGTAATATCGAAATTGACATAAACGAGTATCACCAATTTTATAGAACATGCATTTAACTAGTTGCAAAAGCTCATGTTCTTCTCTCACTTAATTTCCACTTTTTCATTGATTTAGAGGGTTTTGCCCCATTCTTTGGTTTGAATGGGCTGGTTCAAGATTTGGCTCCTATATTATGTGTTATCATTGGGCTGAGTAGCAAAAACTTGTTGGGCTAATGGTCTATGACTCTATGGCATCCTTCGTATTTTTTTTCTCATGCATTTTAAATTTCAAAATCTTTATCAAGACAAAAAAGATAAAAATAAAATGAGTTTGCACACGAAAGTAATTCATGATGAATAAATTTTCACTTTTTTTAACGTACACTGCACCATTTATTTAAATTTGAGTCATTTTTTTTTCAAATTTGCAAAATATATATACTTAAAATACTTTGTGCTTCAAATAGTTAGTTATATACAATTGAAAAAAAAAGTTATATACTAACACATGGGAGCGTTTAGTATCAATTGTATTACAACAGATGGAAGCTTCATTGTTTTAGAGTTCCAAAACGATTCATTCAGTATTACATTTTAATATTGATGCTCGTTAGACACGAGAAATATTATAAGCTTTCAAAGTTGAAAACAGGTACATTCCAAAAAGAAAATTAAAACAAATGAAGTCATCGTCTATTATTGATTTATCGTATAAAAAAATCTTATTAAAGGCAGGTGCAACCATACTCCATGTGAGCTATATATTAAATAATCTTAAGGAAGCTTGCTTTTTTTTCGAGTTACACAACGACTTATTCCAATCTATCACATTTTAATATGTTGCTCGTTTGACACGCGGAATATTATATGTTCCAAATTTTTACATTAAATAATAATAATGCAACGATAAATATCATTCGATGCATTATCCAGCTATTTATATATAATTTTTTTTAAACTTTTATTTATATATAATCTTGCTAAACTTCTGGTATATTTAATTCATATGTCACGGATATCCATGCATGTGGTAATTGAGATTTAACGGAAGAAGGATCTGGATCTATAAAATTTTAAATTGGCTAACGAGGCCTCGTGGGCATATTAAAATGTATAAAACAGAGATCAGTTAATGAATCAAAGTTTCTATATAAGAGCTCCACCTAGATGTACAAAGACCATCCAAAACATTTTCTCTTGAAGAAGGAAACAAAAACAACTAAAAGCAAATATGACTTTGCATAAGTTTCCTCTCATGGGGCTGCTTTTGCTCCTAACCATCGTCGTCTCTCCGGCGACAGCTGATGGACCTGTTTGCCCACCATCGACCAAACTAAGCCGAGCAAGTTTCCCTGAAGGCTTTTTATTTGGCACTGCCACTGCTGCATATCAGGTATAGTATAAGTTTCTCTTTGAAAAAAAAAAAACTAGTATAAGTTTTTATAAAAAAATAAAAATTGACATGTTTTTATAGTATCCATAAGTTATTTAACACATAATTACTATGTTAAAATTAGATAATAAGATTCATATAGAGCGAATAGTTGAATCCAAGTTTATCAATTTTAAAATTGCATCTAAAAAAATATAATAATAGTGGCGTTTTTTGTTTTCGACCCATCTTCGTACTACATTTTTGAAAAAATATGATCTATACGTAAAAATAAATATAGAATAGAAAACTATAGAATAAACATATCATTCTCACTGAAAATACGAGTATCTTGGTCTTTTTATTTATTTCTTATAAACCTTTTATCATCACACTTTCTTTATATCCTTTAAAAATATTGTATAGAGCGAATTAACCTATCTTTTACATATTATTTCCTAAATCTATCAATTATATCTATATCATTAGGTTGAAGGTGCAGTGAATGAAACTTGTCGTGGACCGGCCTTATGGGATATCTACTGTAAAAGATATCCAGGTACATTTACTTGCTATCTCTTAACTTGACTTTGCTTAGATTTTGTATTCACTAATTATTCTCGAATTTATTTTAATTACAGCTAGATGCAACAACGATAACGGCGATGTGGCCGTTGATTTCTTCCATCGTTATAAAGTAAAAATTCTAGTATAGATTAAAGAAATTAAGTATATTCTATTGATGGTCCGTTGACTCACAATAGGTGTTGATAATTTGTGTCGTCTGAAAAACTGTTTATAGGAAGATATTCAACTCATGAAGAATCTAAACACAGACGCCTTCAGAATGTCTATCGCGTGGCCAAGAATATTTCCTCGTGAGTATATATATACTAATTTCACTTAGTGTTAATCAAATTTGGTGTGCATATAATATGTATATGATTGTTAGAAAAATATTAATGAGACAAAAAAATGCTTTATCAGACGGGAGAAAGGAGAAAGGAGTGAGTCAAGCTGGTGTGCAATTTTACCACGACCTCCTCGACGAGCTTATCAGAAATGGTATAATGCATCGAATATAAATAACAAGAAAATACATACATATTACGGTTTTTACCATTTACTGTATTCTCAAAATTGTTTTTGAAAGAAAATTATTATTGTGATTAGGTATAACTCCGTTCGTGACTGTTTATCACTGGGACACTCCACAAGATCTAGAGGACGAATATGGCGGCTTTTTAAGTGAAAGAAAAGGTGAATGTTACAGGATACTTTGTATGGTCACTGATGGATAACTTTGAGTGGCAAGATGGTTATAAGAACAGATTTGGACTCTATTACATTGACTTCAACAATAACCTCACACGACATGAGAAAGAATCGGGCAAATATTACAAAGAATTCTTAAGTCAAGGTGTTCGTCCATCCATGATCAACAAGGATGAGCTTTAAGCTATATTATGAGGATTTAGTTTGCTGTTTCAGTGTTCCTTTCTTATATTTTCGTTTGTGGTTGACCAAGATCGATGAGGTCTTGGTTAGAATAAAAAAGTATCATTTTTATTTTCAATGTCTACAAGATTTGCAAGATCTAGAAGTCTGTGGTATAATGAAAGGATTCTTTTCTAGAAATCGCTATGTTAAGTTTACATTATTTACATACTTTTCTGATCGGGTCGCACTTTCGAGACTATTTACATGGGCATTAGGAGGGTCACGAACATGAATGCTTAAGAAATAAACATGTGACTAAGTACCAGGCTATAAGAATTTCGGTATACATTTATATTCAAAACGTGATGAAAATTGCATATTATATAGCTAAAATGAAGTTTATAGTTTACAAAAGGAGTATTTCAAAATGATGTGGAAGAAAATGAGAAACTTTAATTAGAATTGAAAACAGGGGATACCTCTAAACATATAGAAATAGATTAGGCAGTATGATTTATTTCAAACAATGTCTAAACACAAAGATAATGCGGAGTCATAAAAAACCTAAAGAGTATATCCTATGAAAAGATTATACAGATTACAAACACGACAACATCAAACGTATGCCTCTTCTTGTTTCCTTCTATTGCTTTGGTTCCAATCGTCAACCACAAAAATAATAAAAACATCGAAATTGTGTACCATTTCTTTGGTTCTTTGATCAAATATCAACAGGGGAAGCATGGTGTATGCATATACACCATTGCCCATCGATCCGTTCAAACACATTCGTCACAAACTGAGCTCCCCAGCTACTACTCCCTTTCGTCTTCACAAACTCCATACACGTTACATAACCTACTTCGCCACGGACATGAGCCTCAACATCTTTCAGCTCGATCTGTAACGGAAACTCATAGTTCATCCACACAACTTCCCAGCTTTCCATCACGTCATCATACCCGGTTATGCCTTTGGCTCCTGGATGGACACAGCACGGTTTTCCGGATTTCGACCATAGCGACTGCATCGCAGCTAAATCCCCGTTTCTGAAAGCTTGGTAGAACCGAGCATTGGCAGATAAAACAGAGGCTTTGTTGTCTTCTTGAAGCTCTTTTAGCCTATCCCGGATTTTAGCTGCCTCCACGTAGTTTTCTTCCTGGATCGCAGTCTCGAGATCTTGCTTCAACGTGTTCTCATCTACTGATATGCTTTCAACATCTGCGGTTTTGTTATTGTCTTCGCGTTTGACTCGACAAGGCCTTAGAAGAGCGCCTGCTTCAAATGACACGCTAACATCAAACAGAACCAAGACTAAGAAATGGGTCTTACCTAAAACTATATTTTCTCTTATATATAAGA
This sequence comes from Schrenkiella parvula, assembly GCA_000218505.1. Classification (NCBI taxonomy): domain Eukaryota; kingdom Viridiplantae; phylum Streptophyta; class Magnoliopsida; order Brassicales; family Brassicaceae; genus Schrenkiella; species Schrenkiella parvula. Next base: position 2,580,336 of record CM001189.1, on the reverse strand, counting down.
TGCTCCAGCTAAATTCAAGTTGGATGACAGATTGTAAGAGTAAAACTCACACGTATCTTTGTTCTGCAGCTTGAGATGACCTAACCCGAATGAATTGCTGGTTGAAACCATTTTGCAGTGAATCGGATAAGACTTAGGCAAGTGAAGCAGCCTCGTCGAACCACCAAGCAGAGAATTGATCTCTACTGTGTTTGAAACCTATCAGGGAGCAGGAGATTCAGAGAATCAGTCAAAGGAAAATTCATCACAAACAAGTTCGGATCTTTAAGAAGGTGCTTATGAAACAGAGCAAAGCATCTCCGGGTTGCATTTCAAATACTCTCCGGATTGAATTTCTTTCCTCTAGTGTTTAATCTTAGTACAAGACCTAATCCGTTCGAATTCTCACACCAAACAAGATCATAACAGTGCACATGAACAACATCTAATATTTTAACAGGTTCTTCTTAAAAATTGACTAAATCCGAAGATTACATACGAAATATATAGAGAAAGGAGCTTCAATATCAAGGAAGATAGCTTACTTTGCATATAAATCCAGACCCATGAAGCGCCATGGAAAAAAGGAATTCAAAGAGATTTCGGGAGTGGAAACCAGTCGGAATAAATTTCACGATCAGGATGAGATCTCAAGAGATTTTTAGAATTCAAGATAAATCTAATGGGCTTTGCATTAAAGCCCATATTTTAAACATGTAATTAGGCTTATATTTATAACGTTAGGCCCAATGCTTTTACAATATCTCACCTTTTATCGTGGGTATCGTTGATACTAGGATATTGTGAATCATAATTGTGTCATTAATTTTTTTTTTGGTAAACAATTATCTTCTTCTTTTTTTTATCTTATATATTTCATTTTCATTGAATTGATTGCCTTCTTAGATACACGAAATCAGATGTTGGGGAAAAGAAAAAAGATACACATGATCATATTCAGAGTTTATGTTTCATGCAAGTATTAGTGTGGTGCATGTAATATGTATGAGTTTTGGATCATATAATATGTATGAGTTTTGAATCATACATATATTCGTGGGTAAGTATATGTGTGTTGTTTGGCAACATCTTTGCATCCTCTTCTGAATACGGGAATAGAAAATACCAATAGAAAAATGAATGAATAGAGAAATAAAAAATAATATATATATATATATATATATATATATATGTAAATAGAATGAATCATGTGTAAGAATTTCATAATTTCATGTTTGTATTTTTGAATAATATTTGTATGAAATATACAAAAGAAAAATTACTATCTAATGGAAATTTCAAATTTGTAAGTCAACTCATAGAGTTTGTGAGACTTAAAAAAACTAGAGGCTAGATCCATGTTGTTTTTTCTTTGTGGTGTTTAACAAGTGTATGATTATTTTATGTACGTATGTTTTTATATAAATCACCTAAACGAGCGTCCCATTATAAACACTTGACTTTCTAGAGGTTCTTTGCCAGTAATATAATTAGCAAATTTTACAGTATATCAAAACGAATTGGATAAGTGATATGTTTCTAAAAGTACACTATGGAGGATGAAATGTGATTTATGAATTAAGATGTGTTATAGATATTACACCTCCAATCTCGAGAAGCTGTGGTACAAACTAAAATTGTTTTTTTATGAGAATATTTCTGCTTAGACATTAAAATTCTAAAACTAATTGTATAATTGACAATATACCCAAAATTAAGGCTAAAAATGAAGAGGAAACTAAAACAAATCTTATGCATTTTTTTCTAAAATAAAAATTTGCAATGTTTCAAATGAAGAAATCCAATGGAACAAGCAAACGAATTTTTTTTGTAATATAACAAGATCCTGTTGACATTTTTCTCGTATATTAAATAATATAAATCTAAGTTGATTGTTTCAGAAGGATTATACTATTGTTCTTCATCAAACTATTTAATTATGATATAAAAACTAATAAATGTTCATTACCAAAAAAAACAAATATATATATATATATATTCGTCGGTGTTGTTTCTTTAAAAAAGAAATTTTACCCGGAGGCGGGAGTTCCACCGAGCACTTGAAAGTTTTAGTCTTTCTCCATTGCCGGCGATGGGCTGCATTTGCTTCAAGCCTTGGCGTCGCTTGCCTTCTCCGTCGATTAAATCCACCGTCATCGACGAACTAGGTAACTCCGACGAATTCTCCAATCTCTCTCCCCTTATGCGTTTAATCCTGAACAAGACAATGATCGAGAAACTAATACAAGTCGTTTTCTCTGCAGATAATAACAAAGACGACGACGGAAGCTCTTGTCCGAATTTCAAAGAGTTCAGCTTGGAACAGTTGAGAGTCGCTACTGAAGGATTCTCCTCCGCCAACATCGTGTCGGAGCACAACGAGAGGGTTCCAAACATCGTCTACAAAGGGAGGCTCATCGACGGCCGAAAGGTCGCTGTAAAGCGGTTTCAGAGGCTCTCATGGCCTGATTCTTCCGAATTCATCGTTCGTCTTTCACCTATACTTACATTTTATCGAAAGTTAGGATTTTTGAGTCGGATGAAATCTCTCGATTCTTCTCTGTTTGATTTAAACTATGATTCTGAATTAGTTTTTTTCCCGGTTGTTCATTGTATTGACTTTAATTGGTTGAGATTTCCATGAAACTTCTCTTGAATGTGTGCAATGTTCTAGATTATGATCTGTTGCGCAGGCACATGGAAAATTTCTTGAATATGGCTTTATGTTTTACAGGAAGAAGCACAAGCAGTAGGGAGGTGTAGGAGTGAGCATATGGCCAATTTGATCGGTTGTTGCTCAGAGGGACACGAGAGGCTTCTCGTTGCTGAGTACATGCCTAATGAAACACTTGCAAAGCATCTCTTCCACTGTGAGAGTTTTACTTTTTCCTGTTCTTGATTATTTCATGCCTCTCATCTCCTTGGCATTGTTAAACTTTACCGTAAGAGTTTCATTTGGTGCCTAATAAAGTTTTTTTATATTGTAAAACGGTTTTAGGGGAGAAACGACCAATGAAATGGGAAATGAGGTTGAGGGTTGCGTTACTTACTGCGACAGCATTGGAGTACTGTAATGACAGAGGACTAGATTTGTACCATGATCTTAACACCTACAGAATATTGTTCGATAAGGTTAAAGAATTTTCGCTTGCGAAAAAAGAAATCTTCACTTCTCGGGTTCGATAACCATAAACATCCTCATAAGTTATCTACTTTACGTGTTCGAACAGGTTGGGAATCCCAGGCTGTCTTGCTTCGGTCTCATGAAGTGTAGCAGAGAGGGGAAGAGTTACAGTACAAATTTGGCATTTGCTCCTCCTGAATATTTGCGTTTAGGTTTGTGTTTTCTATTGAATCTTTTTGATTGTCACCCAACCACTCCTCTCAACTTCTTCAGCTGAATAACTCATTAATGTATGCGTAACTTTTCTAGGTACTGTGATACCGGGGAGTGTCATATTCAGCTTTGGGACCTTGCTACTGGATCTTATGAGTGGCAGACATATTCCACCCACCCATGTAACTTTCTTCTCACAGAACAAAATGTCTGTTGGTCCTCAAGGTGTCAAGTGTCAATTTTTAGAAGTGAATTGGGTTTTTGTTTAAGTAGACTGTGACTAGTGCATCATGAGGCATCATTTTATGACTATACATAATGTATCTTGAGCAGTCTCGTTGATTTAGCTTATCTGTCATTCCAGGCACTTGATCTGTTCCGTGGCAAAAACTATTTGGTTCTAATGGATTCAGCTCTGGATGGTCAGTTCTCTGATGAGGATAGAACAGAACTAATCCACCTAGCTTCCCGATGTTTGGGGCGTGAACCAGACGACAGGCCAAGCATAAAGTTTCTTATGTCGGCTCTTTCAAGGCTTGAGAAGAGAGCCGAGTTATGGCCAAATGTCAAAGGAGAAAACATCCCTGTAAGTCATGACCACATTTGATTCTTCCTAGGTTTTCAGGTTTTGCAGACTTTCTTATGTATGCATTGGACTTTATAATGACAGGATCCATCGAACACTAAACCTGAACAAAAGCAGCCATCGCGCTTGACCCCTTTTGGAGAAGCATGCTGGAGAGTGGATCTAAGTGGCATACACGAACTGCTCGAGAAACTCGGATATGGAGAGGATGATGTGGTGGTCACAAATGAGGTCTGTATGTTTGTGAGAAACATAATCTCATGTTACCTCTCAATATCTCATTCTGAAAATGTTAAAAATTAATTGCAGTTCTCATTCCAAATGTGGACGGGTCGACTGCAAGAGAATATGGATTACAAGAAGCATGGAGATGCAGCATTTCGTGCTAAGGATTTTGAAACTGCAACCGAATTCTACACAGAGGTATCATTTTCAATCATCAAGAACATTTTCTTCCGCAAAAAGATGCATTATTATAAAGGTCATGAAATTCGTTTTCTGAACAGTTCATGAGCGGAGCACCAGTGGTATCACCTACAGTACTAACCAGACGGTGTCTGTGTTACCTAATGAACGATATGTTCAGCGAGGCTCTAAGCGATGCAATGCAGGCTCAGGTTGCATCGCCAGAGTGTTCAATTGCTCTCTACTTACAAGCGGCTTGTCTCTTAAAGCTTGGTATGGAGGCTGAAGCAAAAGAAGCACTTAGACATGGCTCTTCTCTCGAAGCTTTTTAGAGTTACAACACAACAAAATCCAGATTTGTACAGCTTCTTTCTCTGCGTATTTAGAAATGTGAATACACACAGCAGATATACTTGTTTGCTTCTTTGAGTTGGTTTGAGAAGATTTGGTGTCCCATCAGAAATTTGTGTGCTAAAACCTCATGTTCTTTGCCTTTCTCCCATGATCTTAACTGGATACTGTTATGATGCATCATTGTAGGCTTGTTGTGAAGGCATGTTACAGAATGAAACAACAATCATGATACGGTAAACGCAGACGCAATACAAGTCACATGGAAGATGAAAAGACTCAATTTCATAGCTATAAAACTATTTCTACTCAATTACATCACAACTTCGGTTACAAGTAAAAGTCAAGCTCTCTGAGATCAAGAAATGAAAAAAAGGACACCAAAAAAAAAGTGAATAAATCTGAAGATGAAAAACCCCAGTTACTCTGTATCTGTTCTGCCATTTTTATGTCGACAAGACATTGGTTATGCTCTTTCCTTGTTCAGATACAAGATAATGATCTCGATGTCCTCTTGAGCCTTGAGGCCTTAACCGACCAGCTGCTTCTTCCATCGCCCTCACGCTGCTGCTCTCTAAACCGCTTCTCAACCAAGCGAGGCTGCTTATATCCGTTGCTATAGCAGCTAGTTCATAACTTGGGAACGTTGGTGGGTCTAAGTAGTCCACAAACTCTGGACCCAACAATGAGTTTTTCTGAAAAATGCCAACGGGATTGTTGCTGCAACACCCACGTCCGCATTTCTGAGGCACAAACTGTTCGCTGTAAGCTCCTTCAAGCAATCTTAGCATTGCCGTGTCTTGTTTACATGATTGGAACTGATTTTGGTCTTGTACATTAAAAGAACTGAGCCGGGCTACCGGGCGGAAAAGCGTTGGAGGATCATTACCTTCTTGCCTAGAAATGCCTTCCATGTTTGTTTTGTCTACGCATTGTTCTTTAGACAGTTCCATGGAGGTGGCTTCCTTTCCTTCAGAAGATACAAGTGGAGTAGTCACATGGCCATCACCGCCTGAAGATAAAGTTTCTTCTGATGACGCGATCGTATTCATCGTTCTGTCAAATTCAGAATCTTCCAGGACTAAGTTTTTAGTCCCTCTATTTGTCGTCAGCGTTTCAACGTCCATGCATCGACGTCTTAGAGTGGCGTTCCAGTGGTTCTTGATAGCATTATCTGTTCTTCCTGGCAGGATCTTAGCGATTGCAGCCCATTTGTTTCCGTGGATGGCATGTGCAGAGATGATCGCCTGATCCTCTACCTCTTATATACCCAAAAATAAAAAGACAAAGAAGTGTCTGATTTAGTGTTACTGATGAAATGCTATTGAACCAGAGCACAAAGTTAACACGAAAAAAAACGCGAAACTTGCGAATAATCAATGAATGCGCACACCCCTGGTAGCCAGTATCACGCAACGGTAAATAAAAACAAAAACAACCATAGCCACGCAAAGTTACTATCCCCAAAATATACATAACATTGTTGTTCGTTTGGGATTTAAGGAGAAGCTCACAAGTCACAATTCATTACAACTCGAAATTCCAAATTCAGAAACACAGATCCAAAGGTTACTCTTTTTCAGGATTTTTTCAGTTCACACTGAAACAGGCTAGTGATTCCGCAGCCAAGTTAACCACTCAGTTGAATTTCAAGCATACAAGCAACCACAAGAACCAAAGATTACTCTTTTAAAAAACTCAGAAACACAGATCCAAAGGATACTCCTTTTCTATTTTCTTTAGCTTACATTGAAACCGACGAGTGATTTCGCAGCTACGAATCAGGAAAGGCTCATATATCTGTCGCCAAGTTCACAATTCAATTCCATTTCAGAAGTAATCATGATCGATAAATAGTCACAATTCAATTCGATTTTACAAGCAACCATGATCGATCAATAGTCGGTCTCTCGAAGAACAGCATCATATGACGGAGCTAAAACGAAAACCCTAGATTCATCAATTCACCACAGGTGATTCCAAACTCAAAAGGGCATGATCAGAGGAACAATTCGATCCGAAAACGAATCCCCAATTAGAAGACTCGCAAAGGGAGAAATACCAGTGAAAGGGTTGCGTTTAACAGATGGATCGAGCTGATTACACCACCGAAGACGGCAAGACTTGCCTGACCGACCAGGAATACTCCGTGCGATCAAGCTCCAATTCCTCGGTCCAAACTTCTCAACGAGCTCACTCAACACGACATCTTCCTCCGGCGACCACGGCCCTTTGACTCGCTCTTTCCCTCCCCTTCCGCTCGTCCCTTCCCCAACGAACATCGCCGCATCTTCTTCTCCCGCACCGCCACCATCGCCATCTCCTCTACCACCCGCCACCACCTCTTCCACCTCCCCTAATTCCGTCATCTCCGATCGTCTCCCAATCTCTCCTTCCATACGCTTCCTCTCTCTCGCCTACCGGACTTAACTGCAAAGCGTTGGTCTCGTTGGGGTCGCGTGAATACACGCTCGCTCTTCTAGATTCGTAGGGCAAGTGTTTTTCGGGGATCTTTTTATTTTTGATTATTACTCTTTCACCCTCCCAACTTACGTTTACCTTGTTGCCCTTACCATTAATTCTCTGTCGTATCTTTTGTGGGGGAGATTTAAGTAAATCGATTAAAACGGAAGAGCTTCGGAAGTTGATCACTTTCGGCTATGGCGGGAAATTTCACTGGCGGGACTACGTCTACGTGCTTTTATTTGGGCTTGTTTAGGCCTTTTATTAACTAAAACTCGGCCTCCTCAAGACCCAACAATATTATATTTTTAATGCATGAAGCTATACATTATAATTATTTTTTTAATATGCGTTTACTATATATGTTTCATAAATAAATTATTTAAATTTTGGCAAATGATCGATTGTAGAATTCTTTTTTAATAACGTTGACTTTTCTCGACCAAAAAAAGAAATAGCAAAATAAGAACATTTTACAGTTTTTTGTTTTTCTTTGGTAATTTTTAGCATTTTAAGAGTATGTATGTTCGGTATGTGTGAGATTTTTTTTTTTTAATTGCGTGTGAGATGATTACTTTCATCAAGCGCTCCTTGACCCACTAAAACCGTTCAATAAAAAATTATCAAGATATTGCAGTTGATTAATTCTTAGCAAAAGGATTTGTTTTGTGGTTATAAAAATTGAAAAGTCAATGATAATCCATAAATCCCTATAAAATGAGATGGCGTAAGCTAATAAAAAAATAATGCACCTGAGGCATACAAGTAACAGTCAGATTGTTATGACCGAGAGCGACCTTTGCCTGACCATGTATTTTCAAACTATGGTGAGAACTGCCGTTTACATCAATATATACGTACAAGACAATCATTATTAACCTAAAATTTAACTGACAAAATATTATAAACTGACTCTATAATGAACAACACATAATGACCAGATATGTAAAAGACTACAAGTAAATATATATTATACAGATATGATCTTGACGAGAAAATTAAAAGATCATACATAATACATATATACAACACTTTCTTTAAGGTATTGTAAAGCTGACTAAGATGCTTCCAAGTTTCAACTTAATGAAAACATGGACCGTTTTTTATGCACGTATCAATTCTTCATTACTATAATATATATGTATTAGTAGACAATTTAACATCTCTTATATGAATTTTTTGATCAATAGTTGAAAAAACATTTCCACGATACTAACTGTCATATTATTTAAGACAAAACCAATTGGCCTCTGTCTGGAGTGCGTCGCATGTAATCGTTTTTGCTTTTAAATAAATCTTAAGCAAACTTTGGATTCGTTGATTCCTTAATTTTGTCGAATGCAATCAACTTTGATCTCATATGAGTAATGGATGTCATTTAATTACTTGTGTTTTAAACCCCGAGAATAATAACAAAAGAAAAACAAAAAGGACGACCATAATATATATATTTTTTAGTCTCTACTATATGTTTATCAATAATAGCTAAATAGTTACATTTTTTGCAATTTTTATACAATTCGTTGCTATTTTTAGGGATATATTTTGCGAATGCATATTTTTCAAATCGATCAGAGATCTGTCGCTAAAAGTGTAGTTGTTATGTAGATATCAAATTAGATAGGTAGCTATCTATTTTGGACTTGTAATTGGAATTATATTGAATTCAATAGAATGTGAGATTGTTTGTCTTGTGAAGCAAGCGAACTTGGATGACTTTTGTTATTCTTTATAAAAAAAACGGACTATTCAACTGTTAGAAGATTAGACAACGACGTATCTACTAACAGATTGAAAAATACCTGTAGGCGTAGCTTCGCTAGCAAGAAGTACTTCAATATATACAAAAACTAGAAAAACACATGCACACACGTAGACATATATATACAGGTATATATAACCACCTAAATAATTAGGTTAGAGAACCGTTGTCGATTTACATCAAGCCATCATTATACTCACACCTTTGCTAATTTAAAACTCATTAGTTTTCGATTTAGTAAAGTATTATAATCACTATAATTAAGAAACCTACATTCAGATTAAAATTTCATTGTAACTTTATTATTTAAGTTTACATATTCTACCTATCATTAGTAAAATGATTATTTGTATCGTACTTTTTATGTGTATAACAAAAATATATCGTATTTTAAGTTAATATCCTAAATTTAAATTTTAATATTTTCACACAAAATACAAATGATAAAGGAAAACCTAACTATTAAAAATGAAACTTAAAACTATGTAGCAGTAATTATTCTATTTTTTATTTGATAAAAAGAAAACTCGATCACCAAGATGTAAACAAAGAAATACAGAAACACATATATTGATCAATACATATAATATTACAAGAAATCGTGAAATATATATACTCTTGTATATTAATTGAAACCATTATCTTAGACAACCCTAAATAACGTCAAGTCTTTTGCTTCTTCATTTGTTACCACTTTGCGTTCTATAAATTAAGTAGAACCATAATTATCTCTTCCCTTCAAAATCTCCTTAACACGTTTCTCCTTTTCTCTCTATAGCTCGCTCCATCTCATCTTTCTCTCACTAGAGATGGAGGGTGTTAGGGTTTCTCTTGCTTGTGCTCTTCTTTTGTTTGCAGTCTCTTCAATAGCTTCTTCAGCCATTGTCGAACACACCTTCAACGTAACCATACTTTCTTCTTCCTCTTATTATTCGATATATATCTTTTCTATTTGCATGCATCTTAATTAGAACTATGTACCACTCTATAACTTATAACAAAATTCTTATTTAAAATCCAATTCGTGTTTTTTCTTCTTTTTTTTGGCCATATCTTCTGATTTTTATGATTAAAGGTGAATTTTAAAATGTGAAGTATGAGTTTAATTTACCAACTAGTGACCAAGCGATCGCTAACGGCGTAAGAGATACTTGGATTTTCGCAGGTACAAAACTTAACGATGTCTCGGCTGTGCAAACGGCAAGTGATAACGGTCGTTAACGGAAGCCTGCCTGGACCAACGGTATGCGTCAAGGAGGGTGACTCGCTCGTTATAAACGTCCTCAACAATTCTCCTCACAACATCACAATTCATTGGTACTCAATTTTTTTTTCTTTTTTGATAAAATCACTGACATTCATCAGTTAATTCATAGATTAAATAATTAACTTTTTCTTATACTTAAATAATGGATGGTTCCGTATTGTTTGTTTGACTTTATACTGTAGACGGTAGCCTTTCACAGTCCCTTAATTAGTTGTTTTCCCTACATTGTTTTATTCGGTATTTATAGAAAATTGGGGAGAAGTCACTTCGGTTTTGATTTTTTTTTGTTAAGAAATAAACATATACTTTTATATGTGGCTTTTAGGCTTGTGAAATTACAAGAACCAACATAGAATTCATATTAATATTGCTCCTTGAATACGATTTCAATTTTGGTTTAGGAATTAGGACTGTAAAATGACAAGAATCAGACTGAACAACATGCATATCCACATAATAATTATTTTCAACAAAAACATTATGTTTTATTTGTTTGTTTATTTTACGTTTACCTGTTCGTATATTCGTATATGGAATGAAGTTAACAAAATAAATTTGAATTTAAAATTTGGTTCCATTTCCGTGAGCTAATTATCAAAAATACTGATTAAACGATTTGAGGATAATTAGACATCTATATTAGAAACTATTTGGCATGTAATAAAAATTTAACCTAATTCACTTTCGTGAAACATGTTTATTTCAATTTGGAAATAATTTCAATAATGTGAACTTTTGGTCTTTCTTTTGTTTTCCTCTCCTTTTCGCTTTCCGTATAATCATTTGTAGAAACTAATAAAATAAAATGATGATTGACCATCCATACTAATTAAAAACTTCAAATCCTAGTGCTACCTAATTAATTAGTCCGTCAATAAGATCTTTAACACTACATATTTTTTAATACATGCTAGTCATACTAATTAATAAATCATAATGTTTAAATATATGAATATCATAATATTTTGCGTACGCGCAGGCACGGCATATTCCAGAGACTAACGGTTTGGGCGGATGGACCGAGTATGATAACGCAGTGCCCAATCCAGCCTGGCCATAGCTACGCTTACAGGTTCAACACCACCGCCCAAGAAGGTACCTTGTGGTGGCACGCACACGCGTCTTTCCTACGCGCCACCGTATACGGTGCTCTCATCATCCGCCCTAAATCCGGTCACTCTTACCCGTTTCCCAAACCTCACAAAGAAGTTCCTATCTTATTCGGTACGTTTTAACTCGATAATATTTTTTTTTGTATTTAATTGATATCAAACTAGATATTTAAATAGTTAATGGAACTCACACGTTAGTCGTTAGGACAAAAGTCTTGAATACTTCTAATTATTACAAAATAGTAATATGATTTGAAATTTGTATTATTAAACAGGTGAATGGTGGAACACTGATGTGGTCGCGTTAGAAGAAGCTGCAATCGCCACCGGAGTCCCTCCAAACAATTCCGACGCTTATACGATCAATGGCTTACCAGGAAACCTATATCCATGTTCCAAAGACAGTGAGTTAAAAAGAAACTTACAAATTAATCACTGTTTAACGAGGAACAGTTTTGTTGGGTTATTCATAGTAAATGACACAACATTTGGTTTAAATAATAATCGAATGTCAAGTTCTAGCACGTATAGATTCAAATATTTAACTAATCACACTCTTTGTATTCATATTATTTTATGAATAGATATATCACAAGTTAATTTCACAAAAGCCATGGATAACCCATACCATTGTCCAATATTATTTTAATATTCTCATCTAATCTACAATGTTTATGTAGTAAAACAAAAATTTACTGTCATTTTACTAATCAAGTCTTATCTAATGATAAATTGCGATCTAACCATTTAAAAAAATGAAAATAGGAATGTTTAGCCTAGAGGTGGTGAAGGGAAAGATATACTTGCTCCGCATCATAAACGCGGCAATGAACATTCCACTGTTTTTCAAGATAGCCAATCACAGGCTGACAGTTGTCGCAGCAGACGCAGTCTACACCGAACCTTACGTCACGGACGTGATCACCATCGCACCGGGCCAAACCGTCGACGCGCTCCTCTACGCCGATCAGTCAATCAGCTCCTCCTATTACATGGCGGCCCATCCTTACGCCAGTGCACCCGCCGTGCCATTCCCCAACACAACCACCAGAGGCGTCATCCACTACAGCAGCGGCGCGTCCAAAACACGGCGATCGAAACGCGTGTTGATGCCGAAGCTGCCTTCTTTCTTCGACACGCCAACAGCTCACAGGTTCTACACCAATCTGACCAGCTTGGTCGGTGGACCCCACTGGGTCCCAGTGCCTTGCAACGTGGACGAAGAGATGTTCGTGACCATCGGGCTCGCGCTAGAGGCATGCTCAGATAACACCACGTGTCCGAAATTCTCTGCTTCGATGAACAATCACTCTTTCGTCTTACCCAAAAAACTATCCATTTTGGAAGCGGTTTTCAACGGGGTCGAAGGGGTTTTCACGCCGGATTTTCCAAACCAACCTCCGGTTAAGTTCGATTACACGGACCCGAACATAACCCAGACAAACCCGGGACTCTTGTTCGCTCAAAAAAACAACGAGCGCTAAGATCTTGAAATTCAATTCGACGGTGGATTTGGTGCTGCAGAACCATGCGCTTATCGCGGCGGAGAATCATCCCATGCACCTGCATGGATTCAACTTCCACGTTCTGGCTCAAGGGTTCGGTAATTATGACTCGACCCATGACAGAAGCAAGTACAATCTCGTCAACCCGCAGTTCCGTAACACATTGGCCGTGCCTGTTGGTGGATGGGCCGTGACCCGTTTCACAGCTGATAACCCAGGTACCAAAATCTCATTTGAGCCGGGTTTCGGTTTAGTTTTAACACTCCTAACAACATGAGCGGGTTTCAATATTTCAGGAAATGTAGCTAAAATGGTTAATGTATTGTTGATATAACTCATGAAATTTTAAATTCTTGAAACATGCTTCAGGTGCGTGGATTATGCATTGTCATATCGATGTTCACTTGCCATTTGGATTAGGGATGGTATTTGTGGTTGAGAATGGACCGACGAAATCGACCACCGTGCCACCGCCACCTCCGGATCTTCCCAGATGTTAAGCAGTATAAATGGTTTTCTTGAAAACAATAAAATGTACATTCAAATGTCGTGTGTATGTGGGTAAATTGTGTGATTCATATATATATGGTTTTCTTTTTCTATTTTTTGTTTAATCAGTGTCATAGCTTTTCGTTTTGTACCTTAGGAAACCCATAACTCTGTTCTTAATGGCTGTGACACTGATAAAAAGCATAATGGAACAAAAAAAATTATGGATATCTTAATTCAATGATATAAATATTTTAATAAAATTTAGTTAATTAATTAAATTTTAATATTTTCTAAAAAATGTAATTAGAAGTTCTAATGGATATTTAGAAGTCTCAAGCTCTTGATTTTCTCACTCCTATTTTTTTATTTTTTCTTTTCTCTCCGTAATTTTTAACTCCGGTTTAGTTTCATACCGGTATTGGGATTTACCGGTTTCTGGTAAAAATGTTTCCCAAAACATTATCCTAATCAGAATATACAAACTGAGATTTTTTATCGAACTGAATTTTGTGCGAAAGAGACGATGATGAAGCTGCAAGGGGGACTTCTCCAATGCAGTTCAAGCAGCTTAATTCCGTCGATAAACACGGCAATCAAAGCAAGACATCTCTATATCTCTGCCTGCGTCGTCGAGGGGAACCACCAGCTGACGGCGAGGGAGCGGCGGCAGCTCCGGAACGAGCGGCGGGAGAGCAAATCGGGGTATAGTTGGCGAGACGAAGTCGAGGAACGTCTGATTCAGAAACCGAAGAAACGGTATGCGTCGTGGACGGAGGAGCTGAATCTGGACACTTTGGCTGAGTCTGGTCCGCAATGGTGGGTGGTCAGGGTTTCGAGACTTCGGGGTCACGAGACTGCTCAAGTCTTAGCTCGAGCTCTGGCTCGTCAATTCCCTGAGATGGAGTTCACGGTAATTTTTGTTTAGTGGATTTTCGGGTTTATGTTGTTGTGATCTTGAGTTTTGAAATTTGACATTGAGATGAGATCAAACAAAAGGTACCTGAGAGCATTGTTAAGAAAATCTAAACAGTTGTTTATTGGCATGTGAAACGGTTATTTGAAAATCTAAAATTTCCTGCAATCGAATTCATGGTATTTCTTTTAAGTGGATTTGTTTTATTGTGTGATGTTGAGTTTGGATCTTTTGACAATGAGGCATCTGAGAGAATTGTTGAGCAAATCTTTGAGATTTGTCGGAGTTATTATGAACGATGAAGTAAATAAACGTGCAGGACAATGAGAAAGTTCATTACTTGATGTTGAAACAAATGCTCATTTTTCAGGTTTATGCTCCAGCTGTTCAGGTGAAGAGAAAGCTAAAGAACGGTTCTATATCGGTTAAGCCGAGACCCGTTTTCCCGGGCTGCATTTTCATCAGATGTATACTGAACAAGGAGATCCATGACGCCATAAGAGAATGTGAGGGAGTCGGAGGTTTCATAGGTTCAAAAGTTGGAAACACGTGAGTCTTCTCGCTTGCACTCTCACTCTCTATGTGTGCGTCAAAGCCTGTGAATTGATTTGTATCTGCATTTTTGCAGCAAGAGACAGATTAATAAACCAAGACCTGTAGACGACAATGATTTAGAAGCCATTTTCAAACAAGCAAAAGAAGAACAAGAGAAAGCAGACAGTGAGTTTGAGGAGGCACAACGAGCTGAGGAAGAAGCCAGTTTAGCCTCGCAGAAACTTCTCGCGTCTAATTCGGATGTTACTGAGACTTTAGAATCTCTCGCAGAAACTAAACCGAAAAGAGCCCCGAGAAAGGCTACTCTTGCCACTGAAACAAAGGATTCAAAGGCGAAGAAGAAGAAACTAGCGGCTGGTTCTACAGTTCGAGTTTTATCAGGGACATTTGCGGAATTTGTTGGCAACCTAAAGAAACTGAACCGCAAAACCGCAAAGGTACAAAGTAATCTTAGCTCATTGTGTGAAATACATAAAAAAGGTGACAAATGTATTTGCTTAGATGCCTGTCTATTGTGTGGTTTGCAGGCAACGGTGGGATTTACTTTGTTTGGGAAGGAGACTCTAGTGGAAATTGACATCAATGAACTTGTTCCTGAGATTCAGTCTTAAGTATTGTTCACAAAATGTGATTTTTTGGTTTGACAAGTAATGCATTATTGCTCCACATGTTTTGATGCGTCTGTTTCTGTTATATCGCAATGACGACAAAATGACGTCGTTTGGGAATGATACAAGGGAACTGATGAAAGAGAGCATAAAGATCAAAACATCTTGCTGTTTATCTCTGATAAATTTCAATTCAACTGTATGCCGTTTTAATATATTATAACCAGATCGCATGGTGTCTTCAATTGGTGATTTGATTTCCACATTTTGAGGCAGTTGGTAAAATGCTGAATTAGGGCCCAATTGGTAAAAGGCAGTTACAAAAAGCCCAATATCATCGAAGTAAACAAGAGCCGTCAGATCAGAAATTAAGCAGAGCAAATACGAACCATTAGATTCAGATCGGTAAGAAGAAGCCCTAGTTTCATTTATCCTTTGGCCATTTTGTCTAGTATAAAAGGACTGAAACCAAAACCCTAGTTTCTTTTATCTCCGTCAAACTCTTTTGTAGACTAGAGGAAATCGAGCCTTATCCCGTGAGCAACAATGGTGAAGGCAACAAAGGCCGAGAAGAAGATCGCTTATGACGCGAAGCTATGTCAGCTTGTCGACGAGTACACCCAGATCCTGGTCGTCGCCGCCGACAATGTCGGATCGACTCAGCTCCAGAGCATCAGGAAAGGTCTTCGTGGAGACTCTGTAGTGCTCATGGGTAAGAACACTATGATGAAGCGTTCGGTCAGGATTCACGCTGAGAACACCGGAAACACTGGAATCATGAACCTGCTTCCCCTCCTTCAGGTCTATATCAGTTTCTCGAAATTGTTGTTCATATTTTCTCGTCTCTTTTTGATTGTATAGACTTTAGATTGTAATTGCGATGTTTCTGTTTTTTTCAATAGGGAAACGTTGGGTTGATCTTCACCAAGGGTGACCTCAAGGAAGTGAGCGAGGAAGTTAGCAAGTACAAGGTTGGTTAATCGATCCTGTCTTTTTGCTTAAATCTGGTTAACAAATGTTGAATTATAAATTTTAATCACGTAGATATGAAAGGTTTCTTGACTTGTATTTCTGTTTATGTTAGTTTAGTTTCACATATAGCTGTTGAGAAAGCCATAATTCTGTTCTTAGTAGCGTTTATAGCTAAAATGATTACTGTCTAGTGGTTTATGGTAATATTTGATGCTTTCTCTATGTGAAATCGCACACTCTAATATATTTCTTGTAATATGAACAGGTTGGTGCTCCTGCTCGTGTGGGTTTGGTTGCCCCAATTGATGTTGTTGTCCAACCTGGCAACACTGGTCTCGATCCATCCCAGACATCTTTCTTCCAGGTTTGCTTTATCATGCGTTGTAATACTGACTTGTTTCGTTTGAGTACAAACTCGAAAGTTATTATTAATATACGAATCTGTTTTGGGATTTTTAGGTGCTTAATATCCCAACTAAGATTAACAAGGGTACAGTCGAAATCATCACACCTGTTGAGCTCATCAAGCAAGGTGACAAGGTCGGTTCTTCTGAGGCTGCCCTTCTAGCCAAGCTTGGCATCAGGCCGTTCTCATACGGTCTTGTTGTCCAGTCTGTTTATGACAACGGCTCAGTCTTCAGCCCAGAGGTTCTTGATCTTACAGAGGATCAACTTGTCGAGAAGTTTGCTGCTGGTATCTCCATGGTCACTTCCTTGGCTCTAGCTGTGTCTTACCCTACCATTGCTGCTGCGCCGCACATGTTCATCAATGCCTACAAGAATGCCTTGGCTATCTCTGTTGCTACTGAGTACACTTTCCCGCAAGCAGAGAAGGTCAAGGAGTTCTTGAAGGTTAGTAATCACATTGTGCAACTTTTTATGTGATTTTGAAGCTTTGCTTATTGTACGATTTGTCTCTTGATGTTAACTCGTGGCCTTAATTTGGAATGCAGGATCCTAGCAAGTTTGCTGTTGCTGTAGCGGCGGTGTCTGCGGATGCAGGTGGTGGTGCTTCTGCTGGAGCTGCCAAGGTAGAGGAGAAGAAGCAAGAGGTTGAGGAATCAGATGAAGAAGACTATGGTGGTTTTGATATGTTCGGTGATGAATAGATTATTATATCTACCAAGGTTACCTTTTTGTCGATGCTATAAGTGTTGCTTCGTTTGTAGTATGATTTTCTCAATTTTCTTGATTTTGACAAGTTCAGATTTATGCTATTGTCTTTCTAGTTTGGAAATGTTTCCTTTGAGTTTTGATAATTTCTTTAGTCTTCGCTCTCTCAGTTTTCTTAACTCGATATTGCGTACAACTGGTTTTGGTGTTATGGATGGTAGATGATGTCTTTAGAGTTTAGTTGTCAGTCTACCAAAGTGTGACACACGTTGAGTTTGTAGTAAGGGCATTTTATAGCCTTAGCGTTTCAAAAGCCATTATATATATTGATCTGCTTTCTTCTCGCGCAGCAGCAAGGCAATTGTTTCACTAGTATTTCGTTTTCAATCTGTTGGATTAACTTGAGAAATCCTGGAAATAAATTATTATCCAAAACAACGTTGGTTGTCAATTGTTTGACAACTGTGTTTGCAACATATCATTTACAATCAGAGGATAAACAATGGTAATAACTACATTGATCAGTGTTGATAACTCTTAACACAATCACCCGGAGGTGCCAAACAGCCAAGTTCATGCTGTTTTGTGTTATTCACTTCCCCTAGTTCACTTCGTCTTTTGTGTTGATGACTTCTTGATGTCGCAAACTGAAATCAAACTTCTTGTTCACATAAAGACAAGGATTAAGCTGTAGGAGAAGTTAGCCGATAAATTGTCCTTTTGAATCCCATGGCCGAGTTTCAAAAGACTTCCCAATGATGCTTCGTTTGTCACTAACAGTTCCATCTTCTGTTTGGTACTCTGGAAAGTACTCAATGAATGTTTTTCTACCCAGCTCATTCACCCCATTGAACAGGAAATCTCTCAGCAACTCCTGATTTTGTTCAAAATCATTTATTCTTCACAAATTAGCAAGTGAAACACAAATGGGATCAATATTTCTATACCTTTGCCTTTGCTTCACCAACTAGTTTTCTAAGAAGACCATGTCCAGGATCCTGCCAACGACAAAAAAAGATCCACTGTAACAATACCGATACAGTTTTTTCTGTTCAAACATGCGTCAAAAATCAGACAGAAAATTAGTCACCTTTTGTGCTCGCCATGTTAGGTATTTGTGCTGTGCTTCGCAATTGGCTCTCACCTTAGATGGCTCCAGCTCCTCTTTCACTTGGATTGTCATTTCAAGCCATGCCTGTAGGGTAAGAAAAATGATGGATTCACTCATGTTTTTACTGTTAAACCTTAGCTGTTTTTGTGGCCAGCACACAAACCCGAGTATACCTGATAGTACTCGAGGAAGGCAGAGAACAAAGCCTTATGTTTTTCTTGGCTAGACGAAAATCTGGTCCACATCACCACAGGCGAAAAAAACCTAATGGATTCACCAGTCAGTTTTCCTCCCCATGGGAACATCTGCAACAAAACTCAGATCAGTCATCTTATATGATTATTCATACACACATGCAGTTGATTAATTTAGCGTTTCTGCATATTTCTTGTCCTTACCTCAGCATATTTGTGATATATGGACATTATGTTGTTGTAATACTTGTCTTGGTAATCCGACTGGTCACTCAACTGATGCAAAGGATTTAGGTCCCTAAAGAAGAGCACACAGTCGTAAGCTTTTAGACATCAAGTCTCCATCTTTGGACAACACAGACATGATTGACTCCAGCATAACTAGAAAATCAAAGAAGATAACTTACAGCACCACTATGTTCATGTTGGCAGATGTGAAGAAGTTAGCACAGAATATGGGCGTATCATACTCAGGCTTCATGAAACCAGCAAAGTCAAAAACCTACACTTCATACCCAATAACAAAAACGGAAAGAAAATTGAGAATATAACTAATCATAAATCATTCGATGGTAAGGAATGGAGTGTAAAGCAACATTTTTTTAAATCTCTTGAAAGTCATATCCACAGAGATAGGTGCAATCAATTTGTACATAGATACTACTGCCGTAAATCTTCGAAATCGACAAAAATTACCTGCATTGTCTCGTTCTCGATGGCCATGCTCCGCAAGAGTCTAATCTTTGGAGATTTGAAAGCAAGCATTTGAAGTTGGGTTTTACCATCCAATCCTATCATGCTACTATAACTTTCCTGAAACAGTTTGATGATCAGAAAAGTAAATAAGCAGCCTTTAA
Source organism: Schrenkiella parvula (assembly GCA_000218505.1). Classification (NCBI taxonomy): domain Eukaryota; kingdom Viridiplantae; phylum Streptophyta; class Magnoliopsida; order Brassicales; family Brassicaceae; genus Schrenkiella; species Schrenkiella parvula. Next base: position 2,560,754 of record CM001189.1, on the reverse strand, counting down.
CATTAAACTCATTGGAGCATTCATAAAAAAAGTGCTTAGACTGGAAATGGATCACTGTTTAAAGACGAATCAGTTCTCTGTATACTCGGACGTTATGCATAAAACACCAGAGAAAAAAAATGGAGATTCAATAGTTTATATGTATTAAGCTAATGCGACAGCTAAAAAAAATTGGATCAAGACAGACTTTACCAGTATATATGGTATCGATAAAATAAGACAGCTAAGGATGTTCTTCAACACTTTATATACTTACCTTGTTTGTCCAAATGATAACTCAACTCAATTTACCGAAAATGTAATTTCACACTACCTGGAGAGGTGAAGGTTCAAGAGCGACTCTCTTCCTGGTTTCTTCCAGAGCAGACTCGGCGAATTCCTTATACGAGACAGCAGAGGCTCTGAATGAGAAACTTTGATTTCTCCTTCTCAATGTGATACTGGTGTTCTTAGAGCTTATCCAGATTAGTACAGGAGGTTTTGTTGTCTTGAAGCACGTCCCAATTGAAGATCCAAACTCCATTGATGTAGCTAAGTAGAACACTCGACAAACACAAAAAAAAAGTGAAAATAGTGTCTCCTTCCTCTGCCCCTTTACTGGGCTCTCTTCAGTTCTTCGTAGTGAAACGATAGATATCTTAACCTTTAAGAGCGAAACTGAACTGTTAAATTATCAAAAAAAAAGGAAGGAGAAGAAGAAGAAGAATTGGATACGGTTCTTAGGATCTGAGCAAATTCATTTTTGAAATTTCATTAAATTTATAAAATGAATATTCATATTACATTCTCAGGGTTGGGCCGGATTTGGGCTTTAGCCTACTGGACATGTACTGGTGTAATTTAGGTTATTTTCGATTTTAGTTCTTTTTTTCTTCTGATAAGTAAGACTAACTATCGGGATTCATCAAATCATTTGGAAGTTGCAAAATGACGTTTTTATGAAATATAATGTATTTCAACATGAATGTATACAAAATCCGTTGTAGTCTAGCTGGTCAGGATACTCGGCTCTCACCCGAGAGACCCGGGTTCGAGTACCGGCAACGGAGATAATTTTTGTTTTTCCTTTATAATTTCAAAAGGAACTTTGTCATTTTCCATTACTGTCCTGTGTTAAATTCGAAAATCCTTGACGTTCTGAGCCCCATGTTCCGAGCACTTCTCCTAAATTTTTTTAGACCATTTAACATTTCCAAATTTAGCACATTTTTTAATAATTAATTTACTCATTTTCGATTTATTTTAGACAAAAGGCAAAAAAATAGAAAACAAACAATACAAGTTTTAGTTGGTTTACAGTTACCATCAAATTTTATTTTCTCCACAACATGACATCTTTTGTATTTTCACCCTTGGCATTTGGTAAATTAATCCTCATAAAAAATGTGTAAGGTTAGGTTATATACTTCCTATGAACAGATTATTAGTATTTCTCATTTTTTGGTTACCAATAATTTTTTTTTTGCCTCGACTGAGCAGTATATATATTGGACACTTCTCGTCGGATTCTTTCTCTCTCCTTCCTCAACTACTATCTTCTGTCTCTCGTCTCTCGTGTATCTTCTCTCTCTAGGGTTTCGATTTCAGTTTTTTTTCCCCCACTGAACCCGCGATTGAACTTCGCCCACTTTCGCCATCTCCGTTTGATTTCCTCGGCATCAACAAAGCTCTCTTGTTTCAAAAGACCCCTGGATATTGCTTCGGAAGCTTTAAGTTCTTCAGGTGATTCGTCGGATATCGGATGCTCTCGGTGAGTCTTCACGCTTGTTAGTGACACGAGTGATTCCTTGACGGGATTTTTTCGAGAAGGAAACGAATTCGAAATGTTCAGCTGAGATTTCGTTGATTCGTCGCGTCTAGGGTTTTTTTTGTTTTCTTCTTCTGTTAGGTAGCTGAGAAATGTCGGAGAATGAAACCGAGTTTATGTGGATCTCTTGCTCTGCTTTAAAAAATCTTATTTTCTCAATTTACGAGGGATTTTGTTTCTCGCTATAGAGAGATTTGGAAGGGATTCTGAGTTGCCTTCTGGTCCGTGTTGCCTTTATCCTGCGGCTGCTAATATTTTGCTTTCTCTTGCCTTCAGACATAGCTTCTTGCAGAGGAAGGAGGTGTTAGGTTAATGCTGTTCATTCGCCCTTGAATGGTTGCTACGATGGACCTAAATGCTTCACCCCAACCCGAAGAAGATGACGAGCCCTATGTGAGACATTTAGAAGACTATTCGTCACGTGATGACCGGATAGAGTCTGCTGTTGAAATAGCAAGAAGGGTACTATTGATCTTTCCACAGTCTACTATACAATTAACCAAAGTCATTGTTTATGCGGCATCTCTAATAATTGATCCCCACATAATTTCTTTATTTTCCCTGAGCCTGTGGATGGATTATGATTTTGTTTTAGGAACGTGAAGAGAGAAGGAAACGAATGAGATATGACAAGCCAACGCATAACTCTCAGCCAGCTTTCCGTGACCAATACTATCAGAACCGAAATACTAAAGCTTATGATAGATACAAGATCCCTCAAGGTGATAATCCTTCACCTTAATTACTTCTTATCATTTTGTGGCTATTATTTACTCCCAAGTATAAACGACTTCTGAAACCTTTTGGCTAGTATTTGTCTTTTCCCCCGTTTAGGCCAATGCTTTAAATAGGGTGACTCTTTGACAGCCTGTCCAATATCACAGGTTGGCTGGATTGCCCTGCTTCTGGGCATGAGATAGGATTCATCGTTCCTTCAAAAGTTCCCCTGAATGAAGCTTACAACAGTCATGTGCCTCCTGGAAGTAGATACTCTTTTAAACAGGTGGTCCATAACCAGAGGATAGCTGGGAGAAAGGTAATTTGTGAAATCAATTTGTCCTTACGTTTTTGAAAATATGTGAATGTATCATTGTTTATTTAACAGTATTATGTCCGTGATCTAACATATTGTGTAATATTACTGTCTTTTTTCAGCTTGGTCTAGTGATTGATTTGACCAATACAACCCGTTACTATTCTACAACAGACTTAAAGAAAGAAGGCATTAAGCATGTTAAGGTAATTGGAATACATACGGTTTATACCCATTTTCTTTGTGACAGCTGTAGCAGTTTGCTTTATCTCTAGTATTCTTTGCTTGTAGATTGCATGCAGGGGTCGTGATGCAGTGCCAGATAATGTGTCTGTCAACACGTTTGTCAATGAGGTATATTTTTTTCTAGTCAAAATCCATGAATCATAATGTTTACCTGAAGTTGTATTTTACTTTCTCTTGATGCTCTTTATTGAAGTAGCTTTGTCTACTGTTAGTAGCTCACTTAAGAAAACTGTTTTCAGGTTAATCAGTTCGTCCTAAATCTAAAACACGCAAAGAAGTATATTCTTGTCCACTGTACTCATGGGCATAATCGGACAGGGTTTATGATAGTTCATTATCTCATGCGATCTGGGCCGATGAATGTTACACAGGTTAGTTTTCATTTATGTCATTGTATCTGTGCACTTAATGTACCTTCTAAGAGTCAAGAAACTTTTCATATGATGGTTTTTATCAGGCATTAAAAATATTTTCCGATGCCCGCCCCCCTGGGATCTATAAACCAGACTATATCGATGCTTTATACACGTTTTATCACGAAATAAAACCTGAGAGTGTTATTTGCCCATCAACTCCGGAATGGAAGAGGTCTACCGAGCTTGATTTAAATGGTGAAGCTGTACCAGATGATGATGATGATGATGGCGGTCCGGCTGGTCCTGTGCAAGTAAGCTTGGTGCTAATAAACGATTGTTTATTTAGTTCATCACATATCTCCAGAACTGTCATTCCAATGATTTTCTTGAGAGTTTTCTTTAGCTTCATACATGTCGTAGTCACTGTTAGTTAGAGAAACTATCTCAAGAAAGGCTTATTGCTGAATTCTAGCTTCGGAATCATTATTTCTATGCCATTTTTTACCATATTATCAGCGATCTTTGAAAACATTGGTATTGTCTAAAGAAAGAAAATATCTGGCAGGGCTTTAGTTAGGTTTTCAGAAGCTTCCATCACTCATGAATTAATTTTTATCAAGAATCTAGTTACTGGTTCATATTGATAGGTGCAGTTGAGACTATCCTAGGCTGGCAATGCTCATAAAGTTGTCATCTGGTTTCCATGCTTTTCTGGTGGTTATCTGTTTATAGTTTTTTTACTGCCTTATTGTTTCAGGAGGAAACCCATCAAGTCAAGATGTCAAATGATGACGTTTTGGGTGATGAAATACCCCCTGACCAGGAGGAAGGTTACCGGCAGTTCTTTTATAGGATGCTATCACTGAATATTGGGGTAGGAATCTTGAAATCTTGTTATAATTCACACATCATATTATGTAGTTGAATCTATGAGTATCTATGTTGAGTTTCAGTTTGCTTTGGTGTAAATGACTTTTATCTCGTGATCGATGTCTCTCATTCTGTTGTTGCACTTCCATTTATTGTGACGCAACTTAAGTAAATTGCAAAAGTAGGATGTGGTAAATTTGAAATGAGGACGTCATCTTCATCATCTTGGTACCCATTTTTTGGTGAATATGGTATCGTTATGAATCCTAAAACATAGCTTACTATTTGGTTTCTGCTACTTCTTTTCTTTGATTTCTGTTGTATGCCTTTTGTTCAAGTGGCTAGGTCAACGTGGATAAATTTTTGTTTTCGTATTCTTATATCTCCATCTTTTCTTCATTGGTGCAATCTAACCTGTGCTTGCTATATTTATTTTCCTCTAATATAGGGAAGAGGATGTTCGCAATTTCCAGGTTCACACCCTGTCTCCTTAAACAGGTTTGACTATCTGCATTACTAGTGTCCATGTTGAGCGCTGGTGCATCCTTTTAGTTTCAGACTCAGTTTTTTCATGTTGTTCGGGGTACTTAAGTCTCAGTTTTTCAATTTACTTGTGCACAGGGATAATTTGCAACTCTTGAGGCAGCGGTACTATTATGCAACATGGAAGGCTGATGGAACGCGATACATGATGCTGCTAACCATAGATGGATGTTATATAGTAGATAGGAGCTTTAGATTCCGGAGGGTACAGATGCGGTTCCCTTTCAAGCACCCAACTGAAGTGAGTAATTTTCCATCTTTGTTGAGTGGGATCATGTATTGAGATATATGTATATATAGATATGTATAAATCTTGTGATTTTTCTTACTTACCTGTTTTGGTTGCCAGGGCATATCTGATAAAGTGCACCATTTCACATTGCTTGATGGAGAGATGATTATCGATACCTTGCCAGATAAACAAAGGCAGGAGAGGAGATACCTTATCTATGATATGGTAGCAATCAATGGCCAATCAGTTGTAGAGGTTGGAACTGTCATTGTTTCTTTCTGTGATCATTAATGGTTGGATTGGTTCCCTTGTTTTATAATGGCTCAAAGGGATCTCAAGATCTGAGTATGTATCGAGGCACATCGTAAAGACGGTAGCTGCCAGTACCTTCATATTAGAATGTTCTAGAAATCAAGCTTTAGTTAGACCGGGCTTATGGTGATTATCTTAGAATATTTGTAGCTTTTCATGTCTGGTATGATGCGACAAATACTTTGGGAATTATGAACATATATGATGCATATGCTCCTATAGAGCCTCTGATACCGGTGGTGCGCATCTGATGCAACACTTGAACATCATTTTTCGCAGCTGTTCAGTATTCTTTGCTGCAGACAGTTATTAGCCTTGACATAATCTGTTTACCAACGTACACAGCTGTCAATAGTACAGAGTATCATGAGTTCTGTTTGGCTTGCTGGTATCATTTGTCACTTGCTTAAGATACTAATGAAATGTTGCATGATTTATATATGGATCAGCGGCCTTTCTATGAAAGATGGAAGATGCTAGAGAAGGAGGTGATAGAACCCCGAAATCATGAGAAGGTCAGAAGTCATATCTACAGATATGATCTTGAGCCTTTTAGGGTGCGTACTAAGAGATATTATTCTCTTTCCTTTTCATTATTCTCATGCCACTTTCCATTCTTACAATTCCTTTTCCCTTGTATAATTGTTCATGGAGCTGGTAATTTTTTTTCTTGCCTAGGTACGGAGAAAGGATTTTTTGGTTGCTTTCTGCGGTCGAGAAGGTTTTGAAGGGTTTCATTCCATCACTTTCACATGAAGCGGACGGCCTAATCTTTCAGGTAACCATGGGACAGAAAGAGGATCTCTGATGTTAGACTTAAGGTCGAAAGCCATAGTTTTTGTACAAATGGAGGAATAGTCAAGTTTTAGTTTTGGTACGGGTTCTTAATATAGATCAGAAATCTTCTTTTCTGTTAACAGGGCTGGGATGACCCTTATGTTGCCCGTACCCATGAAGGTCTGTTGAAGTGGAAGTATCCAGAGATGAACTCGGTTGACTTTCTGTACGAGCAGGATGAGAGCGGCCGGGGAATGCTCTCGTTGTTTGAAAGAGGGAAGAAGAAGCATATGGATGGAAATACTGTTGTTTTTAGAGGTGTGTATGGTGATATCTCCGCTTATATTTGTAATTAGTAGTAAACACCATAATTTATAACTTGCTCCATTATTTCTAAGAACTATAAGCTGCTAATGCTGAAACTGCAACAGATGATTCGGACCCTGCTGAGTACTCTGGGAAGATTGTAGAGTGTTCTTGGGATCAGGATGAGAAAGTCTGGGTTAGCATGAGGGTAAGGGTCGATAAATCAACGCCGAATGATATCAACACTTACAGAAAGGTCAGTTGTTCTTTCCTTTCATTCCTTTATATGCTTGATTGTATTCTTTAGATCCGTATCCCCAGTTGTTGCACTATTATTTGACGATCATACTTTGCTAACAAATATTCAATTCTGACTTTTATGTTTCTGTCGGATTTCCTTTCCATCTAACGGGTTTCTTCTACTGAAAAGAAATCCTTCAGCTACTTTGTTTATCAATGTACCACCATCTTATATGAGGAATTTGTGTCTCTCATCGTCCATGACACAAAGAAGAGTTTAGGATTTATTGGCTATATTACCTGGTGGTACCTGGTGTGATGGGGTTCAGTCTAAACCATTATGAATGTAAAAATAGGTGATGAGAAGCATAAAGGACAACATCACAGAGGAAGTGTTGCTGCAGGAGATAAGGGAGATCATCCGTTTGCCTATGTATGCGGACCGTATTCAAATGGATAGCAAAGCTGCGCGCCGCAGATGAAACAGCATATGTCTGTTTCTCCCAATACCATATAACAAGCTGAATCAGGAAAAAGACATCTGTGGATGGCGGGTAATGCTTTTTGCTTCTCTTCTTTGCGAATCCCTGGTGCTTCTATACTAACATTGTACGTAAGAAGAAAGAAGGAACTCTGCTTTTCTCGAATGTGTAAGAATCCTGGTTTCGAGGAGCTTTAGGGCTTTTTATGAATCAAATTCCGTTTGGCATATGTGATGATGGTTTAAGCTTGCAAAAAAAGGGTGTGTTTACTCTTCTCAAGTGTTTGTAATGGTACAAGTAATAGTACTTAGGAAGGGATAATGTTGTAATCTTTAGTATTAGTATCATATCATTATTGGTTTTATTTTACTTCAGAAGAAAACGAATGGTTTCTCACAGAGCAAGTATCATGACTATTCTTTTTCACTCATATGTGTTATCAGTTTTCTGATTTGAATCATTTAAAAATCTTCTATTCACATTTACATCAGAAAATTTTCGTTAAAAGATATTATAAACTCCTGTCGTCCACTCGCGTTACATATTCCACACAAGACAACAATTCGAAGTGAAGAAAATGTGTGATGTTTCTTATAATTATAACTAAACAGCGTGTTGTTTCGTTGACCGAAAAAACGGCAAAGCAGTCACTCTTTCCTGCGTCATCCGACTTCGCCGGCTGCGATCTACCCGAGCTTCCCACTTTTCCCGTTCACAGTATCAGCTTCGTCTCATTCTCCTTCTACTCCCACCTCAATTCCCAAAAACCCCAAATTTAGGGAGGGTTTTGCGAATTTCTCAGCCACATAATTGCAGTTCCTCGTACCTGGATCGATTTGTTGTGCCAAGGGAATTATCTGGTATTCGCTGAGCTGTGATCATATGAAATCCTGTGCGCGACTGATTTTTTTGCTCTTCCTTACCTTATCGAATCCCTCCTATGGGAAAAACAAGTTCAGAGATCGTAAAGCCACCGATGACGAGCTGGGCTACCCCGAAATGTAAGTTTCGATCTGGGAAGACGATGCAACGCGTCAATTTCATAGACTTGTGCGTATTTATGTTAGGAATTTTTTTTAAACTCGTAGCGTTGATTGTTGTAGATATGTTTCCTTGCTCTTAAGACTTTCTGCTTGGTTTCGCCTCCGATTTAAAAGTTTTCTGGGAACATTTCGCTGCGCAGTGATGAAGATGCTCTATTGAATACTCAGTGCCCGAGTAAATTGGAGCTGCGATGGCAAACTGAAGTCACTTCTAGCATTTATGCCACACCCTTGATTGCTGATATTAACAGGTAAGATATATTTTTACCGACCAATTTTTATTGATCTTATCCACGATCAGATATTTCTGATTTGGATTTGGGTTTTTGGTTGAGGATCATGAGTGCTGGCTCCATATTTTGTGCGTCAAGCATGATTTTGTTTTTGTTACAGTGATGGAAAGCTTGACATTGTTGTTCCATCTTTCGTTCACTACCTCGATGTACTTGAAGGGGCTGATGGAGATAAGATGCCAGGTACATGATATTTTATCTTCTTACCTTCCGCATTCTGAATTTTTGTCTTGGGCTTGTTCATCTAATGACGTTGAATATCAAGAACTTCGGTAAGGTTACTGATGCACTCATGAAATGCTAGGGTGGCCTGCTTTTCATCAGTCTAATGTGCATGCAAGTCCTCTTCTATTCGATATCGACAAAGATGGTGTTAGAGAAATTGCTCTGGCAACCTACAATGGCGAAGTGCTCTTTTTCAGGTAATTTATTTCTCTCAAATGAAAATTAGATACGTTTACTAGTTATCATGATCCTTTAAGTTTTATGGGTTTGCATATGATACTTTCTTTTTTCCAGGGTATCTGGCTTTTTGATGTCAGATAAGCTAGAAGTGCCACGTAGAAAAGTGCACAAGAACTGGCATGTGGGACTGAATCCTGACCCTGTTGACCGTTCACATCCGGATGTCCATGATGAACAGCTTGTGCAGGAAGCTATGGAGATGAAGTCATCAACCACTCGTAAGTTTCTTGGATCACATTAAGTTTCTACGTCAGTTTTATAGTTTTCTGCTTAAGTTATGCCATCTTCCACAGTATCTGCTCGGTTGAATTTATGTTCTTCCTGATATTAGAGGACACTGAACTGGTAAGATTGGTTGTGTAGTTTAGTTAATTGTAAGTGTAAAGCCAAGTTTATGCTTGGAGCAGCCGCCTCAGCTAATCTGAAGAATCTTTGTATTTTGTCTTGCATTTATCTTATGAATTCCATCCTCACTTATCAGTATCTCCTGTATTTAGACGGTAGAGAAAGTACATTGATTAGCTGAGTCGTTTTATAGTCTTGATGAAAATTTACTTTGTGACTCTCACTTCTCCTCTTTGTAGCGACGAATGCAACTTCCACAACACCAAATGTTACAGTCTCGATGTCCAAAGAATTTTATGGCAAGGCTTCAAATGTGTCATCTCAAGAGGATCAAAAGAAACCCGAGAATAACCAAACAGAAGCTGTCGTCAAGCCTACTCCGGAGCTGCATAATTCCTCCATGGATGCTAGAGCAAATAATTCGGCAACAAATGATACTACAGCTGGCTCAACAGAAGAGTTCAATGGAAATATAACAGTTATTAAATTAAATACTAGTACGGAGAATTCCTCAGAAACTTTGGGGACATCTGGAAACAGTAGTACGACAGAGACAGGAACCAAAAGTGGGAGGCGACTTCTGGAAGATGATGGCTCGAAAGAATCATCTGCGGACGGCCATTCTGACAATAAAGACAACAGTGAGGGTGTTCGCATGAGTACAGTTGAAAACGATGGAGTACTAGAAGCGGAGGCAGATTCATCGTTTGACTTGTTGCGTGATAATGATGAGTTAGGTGATGAATACAATTATGATTATGACGATTATGTTAATGAGTCCATGTGGGGTGATGAGGAATGGGTCGAGGGGCAGCACGAGAACTCAGAGGATTATGTGAATATTGACGCCCATATACTGTGCACTCCTGTGAGTTTCATCTTATGTCAAAAACCATTGTCATAGATTACTTGCTTCCATGAGAGATCTTATAGTGTCACTTGTTTATCAGGTAATCGCTGACATAGACAAAGATGGAGTACAGGAGATGGTTATTGCTGTTTCCTATTTCTTCGACCCTGAGTAAGTTTGCGTTTCATCTCTTTACCAGTGAAGATGTATCCAGAATCGATCAATGCAAAAATACCATTAGTAATGATTTTCTGCGAAACATGCATGAGGTCTTAAATATTAGCGTCTCCAGTTTATTTACTCTGCTGAATAGAATTGACCCGGATAAGCAAAATTTTCAGGTATTATGATAATCCAGAACATCTGAAAGAGCTTGGTGGTATTGACATCAAAAACTATGTTGCTAGTTCAATTGTCGTTTTCAATCTTGAGACTAAACAAGTTAAGTGGGTCAAAGAGCTAGATTTGAGTACGGATAAAGCAAACTTCCGTGCATATATTTATTCTTCCCCAACGGTTGTTGATTTGGATGGCGATGGTTACTTGGATATTCTTGTCGGAACTTCCTTTGGCTTATTCTACGCCATGGACCATCGTGGTAGGTCTTCTTGTTACTTCCTACTGTTTGTCATATTTACTTTGAATATTCCTCCATTCCATTTCTCTGTAGACAGAAATTTCACTCTTAATAGATTCCTATCCTTACTGAAATACCTTATTTGCTTAAATATTTTTCTCACAGTTAAGACCATTTCAGGCCAATACACAAGTCTCATTAAAGATTTTGCTGCACTGGGTCATCATGACAGTTTCATTTGCAAGTCTTGGTGTGATTTGGATTCTAAGATTGTTGTCTTTTTGCAGGAAATATCCGAGAAAAATTTCCACTTGAAATGGCTGAAATCCAAGGGGCAGTGGTTGCGGCTGATATAAATGACGATGGAAAGATTGAACTTGTAACAACTGATTCCCACGGAAATGTAGCAGCATGGACCACCCAAGGAGTGGAAATTTGGGAAGCACATCTAAAGAGTCTTGTTCCCCAGGTAAAACAGTTACCTCCATTTATTCTCATCTAATGTGGAACAGTCTTATGAATGTACCAGTTGTAGGAGCAACACGATTCTATCAATTGGTCATAGTGGATACGATCTTTCATAGGTTTCCAGTGTTGTTACTTTTAAGTTTTAAGTCCCTGCGTGGGACCAACCATCCTTTAACTTGAAACCTCTCTCTGATCATTTACACAATCAGTGACTGATACAAATCTTCTCTTTCAGGGTCCTTCAATAGGTGATGTTGATGGTGATGGACATACTGATGTTGTGGTTCCTACAACATCAGGAAACATTTACGTTCTTAGTGGTAAGGATGGTTCGATTGTCCGTCCTTACCCGTACAGAACTCATGGAAGAGTGATGAACCAAGTTCTTCTTGTTGATCTGAACAAGCGAGGTGAGAAAAAGAAGGGACTCACCATTGTTACGACATCCTTTGACGGTTACCTATATCTCATAGATGGACCCACCTCGTGCACTGACGTTGTTGACATTGGTGAAACTTCGTAAGTCACTTGTTTCCTTGCGGCACCATTAATATTTTTAGTAATTTCGCTTTTCCAGTGGATTTTGATCGGCAAGATGTTTCGTGTTACAGATACAGCATGGTCTTGGCTGATAATGTTGACGGTGGAGATGATCTCGATCTCATTGTCTCAACTATGAACGGAAACGTCTTTTGCTTCTCTACGCCTTCTCCTCACCATCCCCTCAAGGCAAGATCTTCCAAACACTGTTTTAATAGGGGGTTCATCCACATCTTTATGTTTCTTTTTTTAATGTGAGAGATTACTGATGTCACACTTGGTTCTCAAATTCCTCAGGCTTGGAGATCGACTGACCAAGGGAGGAACAATAAGGCAAACCGTTATGATCGTGAAGGTGTCTTTGTCACGCATTCAACCAGAGGTTTCCGAGACGAGGAAGGCAAAAACTTCTGGGCTGAGATCGAGATTGTTGATAAATACAGATACCCATCTGGTTCACAGGCACCCTACAACGTGACTGTAAGTTCCCTAAAACTTAAGTAGAAGAGTAGCAATGGCTTCTTGCTGTTGATCCCTTGAAACTAAAGTACAGCGGTTTTCAAATGTACAGACGACGCTGTTGGTACCAGGAAATTACCAGGGAGATAGGAGTATAAAGCAGAGCCAGATCTATGACCGACCCGGAAAATACCGAATAAAACTACCAACCGTCGGAGTGAGGACAACAGGCACCGTAATGGTGGAGATGGTGGACAAGAATGGACTCCATTTCTCAGACGAATTCTCTCTAACCTTCCATATGTATTATTACAAGCTTCTGAAATGGCTGCTTGTCCTCCCGATGCTAGGGATGTTCGGTCTGCTTGTGATACTACGGCCTCAAGAAGCTGTGCCCCTCCCGTCCTTTTCCCGCAACACAGACTTATGATGTTAAATTTAGTCCGTACACCGGATCCCTAAGTATCGCCTTATATAGCTCGTCTAAAGTATCCAGGGACAAGTTGGTACTAGAATTTTGGGGTTCTGTATCTTTTTAAAATCTGTAATCGACTTTAGTATTAGATCATCTTTTCTGTTTTGTTAAAATCTTTAGATCAATTTTCTTGGACTTTATAAAATTTATGCATTACAAGATTTATTGTACCCAAGAGAGAAGTAAGAAGATACAGATAGTTTTATAAAGATTTAAGGATGTTTCTATAACTTTCCTATTAATAATGACTAAAATGATCGTGACATGATGTAATTAAAGTATGTGCCTAAATCCAAACGCAGAACGCCATGGGAAGAGATAAGGGGTCGCCAAACACGCCCTAAATGAGAAGAAAATCCTATGGACAGACAATTTCCTTGTCACGAGAGCTGCAACAATGGCCTCTTCCCAAGTCTCTTCATCTCTCTCTCCATGCTTCCTGTAAGCATGAGACTAAACATCTTGAGATCGCATAGAAACGACCAAACCGGGTGCCCAAAGCTCGCCGGAATATTCCCTTCCACGAAGAAGTGGCTGTACCACGCGAACCCGTACCCGAACAGAGGCACCAGAGCCACGAACCACCGACTGATCACAATCGAACACAACAAAGCCACGATGCTCGCGATTATCCCCATGAAGTGCCATCGTCTCGTTGATGGATTCGAGTGTTGCATCACGTAGAAAGGCCAGAACTCCTCAAAGCTTCTGAAATTCATCTTTCTCAAAGAAACCTCTACTTTTCCCCTCTTTTTTTTTCGAGATTACGCGAAGATTCTTTTTGATTGACCTCGAGCTTTTGGTAAGCGAGAGAGAAGATATAGAAGACGAAACGAACCAGACGAATCCCAAAACAATAATTCAAAAACAAAAAAACCAAACTATTTGGGCCTTTAAAGGCCCTCATTGGAGTGGGCTTTATTTAGCAACCATCTAAAACTGGGTTTGATTCAATTAGTAATGACTTTAGTAAGCGACAAAAGAAAAACTTCTTAAATTTTGAAAAGAGAAAAACTAGATTTTAACTTTTAAGGTTAAATCAATTTTATAACGGATAATTTTTAATTTGAAAAATCATTAGATTAGAAATTGTTTCCCTCCTATACACTATACGGTAACGACAATCCCCATCAGCCGGAAAACCGGAAGTCCCCAGGATCACCATCTCTCTCTCCCTCGCTAGGGTTTATCGTCGTCTTTCCGATACCAAATTCCTCAGAAACTTGGGGTTTTTTCCTCTTGGTGCTCCCTAATCAGAATGAAGCTGAGCCAGAAATTAAAGAAGCCTTGTTCGTCAGCTAAGGTACGTCTTATCAATCACTCTCTCACCAATCTCGAGGCAAATGTATTGAATGTCTAGTTTCCTTACAATTTTCTCGAATGGATTATGTTTTCTTCAGCTGACTCTGCAAGAGATCATCGGGTTGACCACAAAGAACGCCAATGGTTTGGCGTCGGTGTCCTGCAGCTCGAAATGTGTGTACTTGGCGGGATGCGTTGTGGTGGCCTACGATGTCGATTCGTGCACTCAATCACACCTTGTCCTTTCCCACCGGATGCCTAAGCCTTTGAGCTGTGTGGCGGTTTCCCAGAATGGGCGGTTCGTAGCTGCTGGAGAGGTATGATAGCGTTTGCATTTGCTACTTACCTGTTTTATTGAGATAATCAGTTTTCAAGATTGAGCTTTTAAGGGAATGCGTTCATATATATTAAATGATGTCTTGGTTTCTGGTGTTTGATTTGGTCTTTTCAGTCTCCGAATCTCTCTGCGGTCTTGATATGGGACTGTGAGACCTTGGGACTTGTGTCTGAGCTGAAAGGCCACCTATATGGAGCTCATTGTCTCTCCTTTTCACCAAATGGTTAGTCTTTAAGGGCCTTATATCCATTTTGTTTTTCTTAGTTGATTACTTTGTCTTTTATCCTGCATTTCTTTACTTTGGCCTTTAGGGGAATATCTGGTGAGTGTTGGAGGATACATATACCTTTGGGACTGGCGCCGAAGCATCTTACTGGCAAAGGTCAAAGCGAGTTCTAATTGCTTTGACATTACGTCTGTGACATTCTCCTCCAATGGAATACTCATTGTTACTTCCGGGAACAAGCACTTGAAGTTCTGGACAGTGGGTTCTTTTCAGAGGACACGTTCAAGCAAAGTAGGATCTTTGGCATTTCATGGAAAGCCAACTGATAATGGTTTCCAAAAAGGAAACTCGTTTGTATCAGTCGTACCAGCCAACAGAGTGAACTCTAGTGGAGATGACGAACCTGACGAATCTATGTCAATATACGCTCTTACAGATGCAGGTATTCGCTCCACACAGCTACAGCTGTGAATATGTGTTTTATAGTACACTCATGCGAACAACATGAAAACTATTAAAGTCATTTTGTTGCGTAGGTGTTCTGCTGCTCATGAGTTATGGGATGTTAATCAAGAAGTCAGTGGATCTGAAGGTACAATAAGTTCATTTTAATCTTTTCCGTTTTTAATATATGGCCATCAGTAGGTCACTGGTTTTAGACATGCATAGCTGAATGTATTATTCTTGTGGGCGTAGCAATAAGTTTAGTTTACTTGTATGCATTGAATGACTCTAGGCTTGCGGATACTCATGTTAGTTTGTGGACTTTTTTGTCATAGCAATAATTTCTTTGAATGGCTTGCAATGAACTGTCAGGTTGAAAAATGTTTTGCTCTATCTGCATCCAGTCGACTGATAGCCTGCGCTTGCAGCAAGGGAGTGATCAAGCTATTTACTCCTGAAACTTTAGAATATGCTGGCACAATACACTTTTCCGATGCCAGAAAGAGCGACGCTGAAAATCATTCACATTCAGAAGAACTAAAAACTACAGAATGTCAGTCTGTTATCTATCCGGACGCAGTTGCTTGCCAGTTTTCAACCACAGATAAGCTCGGTAAGTGTAGACGAACCTCATAATAGCAGTATGATGCTTTTACCAATCTTCCTTGTGACTAAGTTGAAATTTTGGCTTCACAGTTGTCATCTATGGGGATCATAGTCTCTATGTTTGGGATGTGAATGATGTGAACAAGGTAATTATAAATTTATTTCAGTATTCGCCACCGGAATTTAGTTCATTTTGAAGTTCTTTCCTGCATCAAAGCTAATTCAGAAGTTTCCGGTTAAAGCTTTGAACACAACTGCATATGGTGAAACTTTTTTCCTTATTCCAGCCTACAAGGTGCTCTATGATGATATCACATTCTGCCGGAATTTGGGATATAAAAAACCTCTCTTGTGGAAATATGCACAGTCCAACAGGTGCATGTGTAGCAAGAGGCTGCTGTGGAGGGGTTTCCTTCACTACATGTTCTGAAGATGGAACCATAAGGTTGTGGGATCTTGCTCTCCAAATGGATTCGTTAGAAGTCAATGCAAGCAGCAATTCCTCAGAATCTGAAACACAAGGGACTATGCATTTAGGTAGTTATCACATATTCTCGGAATCTGAAACATATTAGTGAAGATGTTGTAGTATTTAATGTTCTTGATATTTCGTTCATAGATTGTTTATCCAGTTAATGGTCATTTTTACCTCATCATGTCTTATAATGCAGCTAGTGCTGGAATTTTTGAACGCGATCTCGTTGAGACATGTGGGACGACATTTGGTTTTCGAGCACTAGCAGTAAGTGAAGATGGAAAGTACTTAGCTGCAGGTGACTGTGGAGGGAACCTTCATATATATGATCTACAAGAATCAGAATATACATGCTTTACGGTAGTATTAGTCAGCGTTTTTCAATTTTTAAAAGCCTATTAGTGGTTGGTGTCCGGACATCCAATACCTATGCCTCTTATTGATAAACATATTGTAGGATGCTCATGAAGCAGAAATTCAGTCACTGAGCTTTAGCTTTCCTGGACTGAAAGATGGTAATTCTGAAAATGCCTCAAGCAGCGATTTCTTGCTTGCTTCTAGTGGAAAGGGCCGAGCGATCCACATTTATGATGTCAAAAGGTCTAAAAACAACAGCTTTTCTATGGTCTGTTGGTTCCCCTGAAAGGCCATACGAACTTATTTGTTCTTTTTTTCAGGAACTTTGATCCCGTTGGGAGTGTTTGTGGTTCAGCTGCTGTAAAATCTGTTAAATTCGCATGTAACGGCCAGAAAATTTTAACTTCTGGTGCAGATAGGTAATGTTCTATATGCGGCAAGATCAGGGAAGTAATATATTTATCTTAGAGAAATTTATGACATAATTCTTGATACTGCTGCAGGTTGCAGTTGTTTGACGTCGTCAGAAAAGCAAGTAGTGTGCGTCTTTCACCTTCTCATCCTCAAACTCTCTCTCATGGAACCATCTATGATATGGCTGTAGATCCAACATCAGGACTTGTTGTCACAGTGGGACAGGTATTGCTACCTTTCAGTCAATTAATCATACACCTAGGAAATGATTAAACAAGCGTCTGATGTATTATTTCATGATTTCAGGATAAGAAGATAAACATATTCGACATAGAAAGTGGAAAGCTTGTTAGATCATTCAAGCAAGGCAGAGACCATGGAGATCCCATAAAGGTGCATTGAACAAACAGTTTGATAAGGCTTTAACATTAATTGATTCCTAGTGCTGATAACAAAATCTACTCCACAGGTCACTTTGGACCCCAGCTGCAGCTACTTGGCATGCTCCTACTCTGATAGGACAATCTGCTTTTTGGACTTCGTCACAGGAGAGTTGGTTGGTCATGCCACAGGACATGCTGATGCTGTGACTGGTGTTATTTTCCTACCGGATTGCAAACATATCATTTCAGTAAGTTTCTAAGTAGTAGTTTTCTGTTATTTACTAGTGTAAAGAACCTTGGCTTTTTGATGAAGTGAGGTTCACTGTCTCGTTCCTACTGGATTGATTCACCGTAAGAGAGCTCTCTGTGCTCGAAAGCCTGGATCTATCTTGCTACTAAAATTCCTTTGGTGTTTATTGACAGGTTGCAGGTGACGGCTGTATTTTTGTCTGGAAACTGCCTTTGCAAATGGTTACTCGTATGATACGGGCAGTAAATGAAAGTGGCAGATTAGCTCCTGTAACTGTGGCCCACCCCGCAAATTTTATGCAAATTGTGGGTTATTTGGAGGAAGAGAATGCAGACCAGATGCAGCAACGCTCTCCATGGCCATCTTCATTTAAGTTCAGTGTTTCTCGGCTTCCTAAGTGGGCTCAAGCTAAAGTGGAACCATATGGTATTGCTACCGCTTGTATGGATTCCATTTCAAACCAGGTATAAACCCACAAAAAGTCACCATTATAGATCCAAAAAACCAGCTTAAGGCTTCCAGTTCTTCTGATATTGGGTGTCGTTATTGCCTCCACAACAGAAACATGAAGATAAAGTTCCAGTGAATGCTGATGAAAGTGCTGAAAAATGCTCTTCTTTGAATCTTGAATGCCAAACCCCCAAACAAGCTTCAAGAACCGAAAATTCATGCCTTGGAATCTTGTCTGAAAGCTCCAATGACACTGATAATTCAGTGCTTCAAGGAGATGCTCCTAGGTAAGAAGCTCTAGTTTGTTTCTGTTCGTTTCTGCATCATTCTTCTCTCTTCCTTGCTTTTAGGTGAACCACAGAGATTGTTTTAAATTTTGGTTCTCAACAGCCATAGGAAGGAAACACGCTGGAACACTATCTACAACGTGTGTTTGGATCTTCTAAATTCTCCAAACATCCAAACAACTTTCATTAAACAGCAGAAACCAGAAATTTTCTGCACCAAACCTTCTGCTGATCAAGGGGATATGTTCAAGCTGTTTGATAACAGTTTGTCAATGATAGACGAGGTGAGAGCTCTCTTACCTATTCCTTCGACATGTTTTAGTTACCAAGAAAAATCTTTATGGCCAAAACTATTAACTTTGTCTATATGTGGAGGCTGAGAAGACATCGCAGCAAAGAAGATATTCTACCCAATTTGTTCTTAGAAGGGACTACGTCGGTGGAACCAAACAATTTCTACGTACACCTTCCCAGAAATCAGGATACAAGACTTTGAGGTCGATCCAAGAACATCTCCCTCTTGATGCAGTGAATGAACAATCTTCACAGAGTTCAAAAGAACATCCTGAAAAGGTTTCACTAAGTCATATATTGATATATCTACACACATATGTACATTACAGTACTATACACACGTTATTGCATATTTATAGGCTCAAACTCGCTCAGAGATGCATAAAATTTCCAGCAATGGAGCCAAATGCCAACGTTATGTTTGTGTGTATGTAAAAGTGAACATCTGATTTTATGTTTTATGTAACCGCTGTTTCTGTTCTGCCACAGGACAAGGCCTCTTCAGAAGTATTCCATGATACAGTTCCAGACGATTCACTTCAAGTAAGAATAACTTCTTGTCGTCAAGCATTGCATGGCTTGAACGCTGCTGCTTCGGTTTTCGTCCACTCAATGTCGGAATTATCTACAGCTTCAACCCGAGATCGAATCTCAGATGAACTCAGAGCTCAGTTGTTTGATGAAGTAGCTTTGATGATCCCAGAAATGTCTCAGAAAGTTAATGAAGTTGTTGCCAAGATTATGCTTGAGCACAAAAATAGAACGCAAGTGATGGATAATACGTCTCCGATTAGTTCAAATCAGTAGTAGAAAGTCTTTATACTTAAACACTGTACAGTTAGTTTTTATATTACAAATTGAATAATAATGGATCGTTTGTCGTTGTTCCTATGTTTAACATTGACTGCTTTTTACTTTAGAAACTATTTCAGATTTTAAAGCTTTAGGAATGTTTGTTATTTGAACATACACTTAAAGACATTGTATAAACTTTTCATTTATCTCATCTTATTAACTTCTTTGTTTTTTGTAGGTTTAAGATCAAACTCGAATCTTTCAATTACAAAACCGGATCCACCAAACAAATGTTGAGATTTTTAATCCTCTTAGTTTTTCAAATTTGCCTTTTCTACCTCTCTTCGTTTGAGGACTACTACTACTAGTAGCTGCTGATTTTCATGGCAGTAGTAGACTCGATTAATAAGTTAGAACCATATCCAGATATATATTCGGTGCTTAAGATATCTATGTTGATATATTGGCTCCACAGTGTCATCTTTTTGAAAATAACTGTTCTAGAAATATTAATTTAGAAATATTAATTTATTTATTTTTTGTCAGCAGTAATACAAAATTTAGAACAATTCGGATAATCAAATAGCCAAAATCTATGTTAAATTTTTTAAATATATTAAATATAAAATATATTATCATATGAACAAAATTTATATGTGTTTTTCTTTTTTACCAACATTAAACTGATTTCCATCGATTTATAATAAAATCATATAGTTGTAATTCAACACATTAAAAATAATTTATGAGCAAAAAAATACAAAAAAGTAACTTTAAGATTGTAAGTGTGTTTTTTTCTTATTAATTAAACATAGAAATAAATATTTGAGTAATTTATATATTTTCATATATATTATAAATATTCACATGTCTAAAACTTTTATTTCTTATAATATATGTAATAACATAGTTTTCTTTTATAACATAGCTAGTGAGGATGAAGACAAACTTAATCTAATGTTTGATTCAAATTATAAGAAGATATATTTGTAAGAATGCCATTTTTGAGGGAGAAAAATGACCAGATTCAAATTTATATGGGTATAAAATATTAGTAAATTGTTGAAATATTAGTAAGTAGTTATAAAATATAAAGCATTGGTTATAATAAGTTAGAATCAAACCACCGAGTTATACCAATCAAGTAATTTTCTAAGAGTTAATCATCTAAGTAATAAATTTTTCACAAAAATTTTGTAATAAAGCAAAGCGTAGAAATTTGTCTTGTTTTGGGTGCTTTTCTTGTCTTGCTTTAGTAACATGCTAAAAAATAAAGAGCTCCCTCCTTTATTGGGATTCCTCATTCTCCAATTTAAAATATGAAAAAACAAATAAAAAAATCCAGTGAACAAGTTTTGAAATATATTTTTTTGGGTTAACTTTGAAATATTAAAGCTAACAATGATTCTAATTCTTGCATTAGTTATATTTTAAAGGGACTTTTAACTCGTTAAGTATACTTTGAGAGTTTTGATGTATTTCACCTAATTATTTCACCAATATATTAACAAATACTATATATATCACATATATTTAATATGACGTCTTTAATTGTACGTCTATGTAGATCTGTACATCATTACAAGTTACAATATAGATGGACACTTATTAGTTAAGAGTATCTGAGTAAGAAAAGAGCTAAAGAGACTTTCATAAATGTGAATAGAATGACATACAGAAGCATGTTGGGTCCAAAATAGAGGCTTTTTATGTAAAATAATAAATCTTTTTGTGATTTAAAACAAAAAATAAGAAAAAAAAAGTTGGGCTGTTTTTTTGTAATTGATAAAAATTGAGAAAACCAAAAAGCCTTTGATTTCTGTGAGTTGTCGAATGTTGTGGGCCAAAAAGGTTCATATTTTGATTGTCCTTTTCCAACTCATTATTTCTCTTGTAATCATTACATTCCTCTTTTTTCCTTTACCTTTGATCCGATATGTTCCATTTTTTCTTATACAAATATACATAAATTTATTAATGATTATTGAAAAATTATTTATATTTATATTTTTTAATATAAGGTCACAAATGGATAACAAAAATTATGAACTAATTTGGTATTTTTTTCATGCTAGTATCTTTTATATCACACATCATTATTTTGGTCCATGTGTTTACTTCTTTGTTTTAATAACGTTGAAAAGGAAAATCTAAATCATGATCTTAAACTCATGCTTAAATGACACACTCTAAAGATAATATATTATATAGTCAGCGTTGAAATAATTATTATGTTCTATGTATATTGCATTACTATTATTACTTGTGCTAACTCTCCAATCTTTGGTAACCTGCATAAATTTCATTATTCTTTGTAAGAATTTTTTTCCCACTAAACAAAATTTAGTAAATTTTTCTATCTTTCAATTTCTATTCATTAAAATACAGAGAATTATCAACATTCATCATTTTTGAATATTATAAACGGTGGAAAACTCAAAAGAGAGTACAAAATGAAGAAAAAAAAAAGAGAGGAGATAGAGCGTTAAAGTGAAAGGTGAAGTCATAATTTGATAAAACACCCACATTAATGGCTTTGATTGCGTGAATTTTAATGGGTTACAAGGTCACACACACACACGATGCTCGAATGATTATTTAAACCAACAAAAAAAAAACTTACACGATTACGAAAGTATATAGTTGATACTAGAAAGTCATATTAATAATATACAAAGAAAAATAGATAATAAGGAACAAATGATTAATTTATACACGTGGGATATGATATATAGTTGGAAGATTCTTACCCACACGTCTGAGAGTATATATGTATACACACAAATACACATCATGCTATGTATATTTAAAGATTACTTTAAGATTGAAGATCGTATTGTTTTTCATATACAGTATATATAATATTTCTACGTTAAGAACAAACGATGAAAACGACGGCGTTTACGGAGGCAGGACAAGATTTGCTTCCCATGCTAGAGACATTCAGAGACCGTACTAGTACTACCACGACAAAATATAGTTCCAAAATCACAATTTAAAAGCAAATATGTATCCACAAACATCCCACATAATATATTTTTTAAATACAAAAATTTAAGATTTTTGTGGAGAAAAAAAACATAAAAGAAAAGGAACAAAAAGAAAAGGAACAAAAAGAAAAGGAAAGACAAATATGATCAGATAAAGGAAAATAAAGTTAAAGTTATATCGCAAAAGCATACAAATAATACAGTCTTTGATAACGATAACTTTCAAATATTTGATCCATTTTTTCTGAACTCGAATTCGAAAGCTATTTAACCCCATTCGAAAATAAATCGTACTTACCAAATGAAATACAACTTAATTCTTGAATTAAAATTGTAGGTAAAATACAATAAAACTAAATTTTATCTAGTGGAGTAGTTTAATAAAAAGGGGAAATGTTTTTTCTTCAATTGATTTAGGATTTTTCGTCTGTAATTTTTAAATCTGATGGTGTTCCAATATCGAGAATTTTTTTGGGAAATGTAAGAAAAAAATGAAAAAAAATTTCTTAAAAAAAAAGAGAAAAAGAAAAAGGAAGAAGAGAGAAAGCGAAAGGAGAGAGTGTCATAGAGACAAGAAATAAGGAGTGTGATGGCGTGATTTGCTTTTATTTGGTCCGAATCTTTAAAATTCCAAAGTATTCTTTTTTTTTTCTTTTGTACTAAAAAATACTAAATGTTACTGTGGTTAAAGCGGTAATTTTCATAGTTGACACAGTTGCTATGATTGATGCGATAATTGACATGATTATTACGGTTGAACTGTAGAGTAGCAGCACTGACAAATATTTTAATAATTAACTATATAACTTTTATATTTTAAAACAAAAATTTAGATAAAACATTTCTTATTTTTCTTGGATGATTGATGAACTATAACGACAAAATATATATAAAATGTTGTATTAACTTATGGTTTTATATGTTTTGGTTCGTTGAATTACACTATACTTTTTTATGGTAAATATATAATCCAAAAATACATTTAATTGAAACCGAAACATGTGTTGCTTTGAAAAATTTGTCAAAAGAAGTGTGAAAATTGTTTTTTTAGTTAAATTCGCTTTTGACAAAGCATGAAAATAATCCACTTGGCCACCGACCCAACAGGTAACGGGTTTATATTACACGAGACAAAACCGGAAGAACATAGGGTCATATTGGACATTTATCTCTCCAATTAGCTATTCACTAAACCATAATCACTTATAACTTTTTTTTTTGGTAGAACTTTATTATAAAGTAAAATATAGTAAAATCGGCATGTTAACAAAAAAAATAATTGGGAAAAAAGACAAAATTTTAAAGCGTAAGGGTTTTAACTTATAATTTTTCTTTTTTTTATAACGAGGAATTGTGGATTACAAAATAAGATTTGGCTTATTTGATGAATAAAGCTGAGCAAAATATCTACTGATCAACATAATCCATTTTCCACCTTTTGATTTAATATTAAAATTCTAGATAACCTCACTAAAACAAAATACTAAAATCTTATTTTCAGAGGAACAATTTTTGTTTTAATTATTCTTTTTTTTGTTTTCTTTTGTTTCGTTTCTCTTCATCTCCTTTCTTTTTCAATTACCGTTGGAACCAGACGAAGTTTCAGAAACAACACTACCAATCTCTCTCTCTATTCCCAGAGAGACAGTGATGACAGTACTCTGAGCAGCGGAAGGATTAACAACCATTTCCCGTCATGATTCCGACGACCGACCCAGTCTCCGCCACCGCCGCAGTAGCTCTAGCTCCTCCTCCACAACCTCCGCAGCCACACCGTCTCTCGACCTCCTGCGACCGTCACCCGGAGGAGCGATTCACCGGTTTCTGCCCTTCCTGTCTTTGTGAACGCCTCTCAGTCTTAGATCAGAGCAACAATGGCGCTGCATCGTCTTCCTCTTCCTCTCGGAAACCTCCGACCATCTCCGCAGCGGCTCTCAAGGCCCTCTTCAAGCCTTCCGGGAACAACGGAGGCGGTGGAAACACCAACGGGAACGGGCGGGTTAAACCCGGATTCTTCCCGGAGCTCCGTCGTACGAAATCGTTCTCGGCGTCGAAGAACAACGAGGGATTCTCCGGCGTGTTTGAGCCACAGCGTAGGTCTTGTGACGTCAGACTTCGGAGCTCTCTCTGGAACTTGTTTAGCCAAGACGAGCAGCGAAACCCTCCCACCATTGTCTCCGGCGGTGAGATTGAGGTCGAGCCTAGGAAATCTAGCGTTCAGGAGCCTGTTTTAGAGGTTAACGACGAAGGAGAAGCTGAAAGTGATGGCGAATTTGAAGAGGACTACGTTGAAGCTGGCGATTTCGAGATTCTTAATGATACCGGCGAAGTAGTTGAGGAAAAAAGCGACGAGATTGTTGAAGAGATAGAGGAAGTTGAAATCCCGGAAAAAGCTATAAGCGAGGAGGAACTGAAGCCAATGAAGGATTACATAGATCTCGATTCTCAAACCAAGAAGCCATCGGTGCGACGGAGTTTCTGGTCGGCGGCTTCTGTTTTCAGCAAGAAGCTTCAAAAATGGAGGCAGAATCAGAAGATGAAGAAGCGGCGGAATGGCGACCATCGGCCGGGCTCCGCCAGGTTACCGGTGGAGAAACCGATAGGGAGACAGCTCCGGGATACACAATCGGAGATCGCTGACTACGGATTCGGCCGGAGGTCGTGTGACACCGACCCTCGATTCTCGCTCGACGCCGGGAGATTCTCTCTGGACGCCGGAAGATTCTCCGTCGATATCGGTAGGATCTCGCTTGACGACCCTCGTTACTCGTTCGACGAGCCGAGAGCTTCGTGGGACGGGTCTCTGATCGGACGGACACCGTTTCCTCCCGCGGCAAGACCTCCTCCGCCGCCGTCGATGCTTTCGGTGGTGGAAGATGCGCCGGTGCACCGTCACGTGACCCGATCGGATATGCAGATTCCGGTAGAAGAACCACCGTCACCACATGTAGTTAATCCGGCCAACAATATGTCCGACCCGGTTATAATCCCGGGCGGGTCAACCCAAACCCGAGACTATTACACTGATTCATCGTCGCGGAGGCGGAAGAGTCTCGACAGGTCCAGCTCTATAAGGAAAACCGCTGCGGCGGTTGTGGCGGACATGGACGAGCCGAAGCAGCCAGTGTCGAACTCGTCGGCAATATCAGTAGATACTTACTCAGGATCACTGAGGGATAACAATTACGTTGTGGAGACGACAGATAATGGTTTTTTCCGGGAACCGACGATCATCGGCGAGAGGAAAGGGAATAGTAACGATAACAACAAGAAGTCGAGACGGTGGGGGAAATGGAGCATCTTAGGGCTTATTTACAGGAAGAGTGTTAACAAGTACGAGGAAGAGGAGGAAGAGGAGAGGTATAGGAGATTAAACGGCGGAATGGTGGAGAGATCGTTGTCGGAGTCATGGCCGGAGCTGAGGAACGGAGGAGGAGGACCGAGGATGGCGAGGAGTAACAGTAACGTGAGCTGGCGGAGCTCCGGCGGTGGATCGGCAAGGAAAGGCAACGGATTGGAGAGAAATAAGAGTTCGAGGTATTCACCTAAGAATGGGGAAAACGGAATGTTGAAATTTTACTTGGCACCGATGAAAGGTAGCCGGAGAATGAGCGTTGGAGCTGGCGGAGGAGGAGGCGCCGGTGGTGGTAGCGGCGGCGGCGGGTGGGCTAATAGTCACGGCCATTCTATAGCGAGGAGTGTGATGAGGCTGTATTGATCAAAATTGTTCATTGGATGGTTCGGTCAGGGGGGTTTAGCTCTCTGAACCTTTTGTCTTTTTGTCGTTTTGTTGGTTTGGGTTTAAATTCGGTGCAATTGGTTTACTTTTTAATGTTAAGGGGAGGGGCATTTTCAAACGAATGACTTGTTGACGTTGTCTATTATAACCGGAATAAACCGCCTTTAACCATCCATTATTGGTTCCACTCTTCCAGACTTTCAGTTGAAAACATTCTAGTATTTTGATTACAAAGCAATTTTGACGTCGGTTCAAAAACCTATAGACTTAATTAAAGAGGAGTTAATATTTAGTTTTAAGAAAACTAAACATTGAATAATTTTTTTTTCTTTTTGGACACTGCTAATTAAACTCCAGGCACCGGCTGATTAAAAAAATGTCTTCCATAATCTTCTGACTCCTCCGGTTCTTTCATCTTCTCAGCTTCGCCGGGGAATTGTATCACTTATCAGAAGTCCGGTTACTCTGGTTTCACCGACGAGAGCAGCTGCTAGAAACAGAAACATCCCGGAGAAATAAACAACCGAAAACTCTCCCATGGTCGTTTTCGCAAAGTCACTGTCTCCGAAACACGTCCTCAAGCTCTTAAAATCGGAGAAGAACCCGCGTGAGGCGTTTGCTCTATTCGATTCGGCGACTCGCCATCCAGGCTATGCACACTCAGCCGTCGTCTTCCACCATATCC
The DNA here is from genome assembly GCA_000218505.1 of Schrenkiella parvula. NCBI lineage: Eukaryota > Viridiplantae > Streptophyta > Magnoliopsida > Brassicales > Brassicaceae > Schrenkiella > Schrenkiella parvula. The sequence goes on along the minus strand of CM001189.1, from coordinate 2,534,001 downwards.
TCCGACGACTCGCGGAGGCGCGGATGGTTACCCATGTGGGTCGGGTCGTCGAGCTCATTCGCTCACAAGAATGCAAGTGCGACGAAGATGTCGCTTTATCGGTTATCAAAACCTACGGAAAGAACTCAATGCCCAATCGAGCTCTGGATGTTTTAAAACGAATGCCGGAGATTTTCGGGTGCGAGCCTGGAATTCGGTCGTATAATTCTCTACTCAGTGCGTTTGTCGAGGCGGGACAATGGGCTAAAGTCGAGTCCTTGTTTGCTTACATCGGAACATCGGGTTTGGCGCCAAATCTGCAGACGTATAATGTTTTGATTAAGATGCCATGTAAGAAGAAGCAGTTCGACAAAGCAAAAGACCTTCTGGATTGGATGTGGAAAGAGGGTTTGAAGCCAGATGTGTATAGCTACAGCACTGTGATCAACGATCTTGCCAAAGCTGGAAACTTGGGTGATGCATTGAAACTGTTCGATGAAATGTCTGAAAGAGGAGTGGCAGCTGATGTTACCTGCTATAATATCTTAATTGATGGGTCTCTTAAGAATAAAGATCACAGCAAGGCTATGGAACTGTGGGAGAAGCTGTTGGAGGACTCGTCTGTTTATCCGAATGTTAAGACTCATAACATCATGATTAGTGGTTTGAGCAAATGCGGAAGAATAGATGATTGCTTGAAGATATGGGACAGAATGAAACAGAATGAGCGAGAAAAAGATTTATTTACATATAGCAGTATGATACATGGACTGTGTGGGGTGGGGAATGTTGATCAGGCCGAAATTGTGTTTAAAGAGTTGGTCGAAAGTAAGGTCTTTATTGATGTTGTTACATACAACACTATGCTTGATGGGTTTTGCCGTTGTGGGAGAATTAAGAAGAGTTTGGAGTTATGGAGAATTATGGAGCAGAAGAATTCAGTTAATACAGTGAGTTATAACATTTTGATAAGAGGGTTGTTGGAGCATGGTAAGATCGATGAAGCAACAATGATTTGTAAGCTTATGTCTGCCAAAGGCTACGCAGCAGACGACAAAACTTATGGTATTTTTATAGATGGGTTATGCGTAAATGGTTATGTAAATAAAGCCTTGGGGGTGATGAAAGAGGTCGAGAGCAGAGGTGGGCATCTGGATGTTTATGCATATTCGTCAATTATTAACTGTTTGTGCAAAGAGAGAAGACTAAAAGAAGCATCAAATTTGGTAAAAGAGATGAGTAAGCATGGCGTGGAGCTTAATGCTCATGTCTATAATGCATTAATGGGTGGGTTAATCCGAGAGTCGAGACTTGGTGATGCTTCTTCTTTGCTGAGAGAGATGGGGAAAAACGGTTGTCACCCGACTGTTGTATCTTACAACATTCTTATTGACGGCTTGCGTAAAGCAGAAAATTTCCGTGAAACATCAGCTGTTGTGAAAGAAATGCTTGAAAACGGGTGGAAACCAGATCTTAGAACTTATAGTTCACTTTTGGGTGGTCTTTGTCACAATGGGAAGATCGAATTGGCCCTTGACTTGTGGCACCAATTTCTTCTAACGGGTCAAAAACCCGATGTGACCATGCATAACATTCTAATCCATGGCTTGTGTTCTGTTGGGAAACTTGATGATGCAGTGAATGTTGTGACAAATATGGAGCATCAGAATTGCGTTGCAAATCTTGTAACATACAACACCTTGATGGAAGGATTCTTCATAGTTAGAGACAGCAACAGCGCGACGGTGATTTGGGGTTACATGTACAAGATGGGGTGGCAACCAGATATTATATCCTACAATACCATACTGACAGGGTTGTGTATGTGTGACAGAGTTTTGTATGCTATCGAATTCTTTGATGATGCTCGAAACCATGGCATTTTCCCAACTGTTGTCACCTGGGACATACTCGTTCGAGCTGTCGTGAATTGCTAACGGAATGAATATCAAAGGAAAGCTTAATTGGTTGCACATTGGTCTCTGGACCAGCTCAGCTAAATTTCTGTGATAAAGGTGCAATGCTCCAGTATTTACGGTGGAACGATTTTCGATTTTGGAGGTTGAATTGTCATGTGCCGGTGCTTGGAAGTGACAGGAGATATATAACAACAGTAAGTCACTGGCATTGTACATTGGATTATACATACATCACAAGCATTTGGATGACTCACATTGGTTTGAATGATATGGGTAAACATCATCGAGATCTGATACACTGGATTGTATATACATCACAAGCATTTGGGTGACTCACATTGGTTTGAATGGTTTTGAGTAAACATCATCGAGATATGAAATTCGATGATGCAAAAGAAAAATTGCAGCTTGATGTATCAAACCAAAAGTGACAAGTTTCCCACTTTGGGTCTATGTTTTCGTCATATTGATCTATTTCGATTGATACAGAGTTCAAATCTTCCTGTCTCTCATTCATTCCTTCTTGCTTCCTTTACCCTTATCTGCTTTTTTTGATATCAATGTCTGCTCGTAGACAAACTGCGTGAGCAGTGGGATAAGGATAGCTCCAAGAATGGCGACTTTTCTCCAATCCGGTGAAGAAGTGAACGAATCAGCAATTGCGAGAACCACAATCCCAATTAAACCGAGGTAAATATTCCTTCTTGACTTTGATCCTGCACTTTCTTTGGTAACCTCTTGTATTTTCTCAGTTTCCTCTTTAGTTTTCTCTCCATCGACAGGCTTTTTATCGCGTAAGCTTTTGAAGAACAATCCTTCGTTTCTGTCTATCACGATCTTCTCCTCAAACTCAGCTAGCTTATTATCGTTCTCCTCTATCTCCAATCTGTTCAATCCCGCAGATTCCTCAAAAGCTTGCATCTTGCTCTCGATATTCTCTAGTATCTGCTCAATCACCCCAAAAAGATTAAAACAATATCAGCTTATCTATCTCTCTGTTCCTGCAAGATCATCGAGCAAATCAAAGTCTTTCAAAGCTTCTGAATTCACTCGATTTACAAAGAAAAGACAATTCTTATGGATCAAGTTGCATGGGAGAGTCAAGGTAAGCCACGGAAACAATACGTTATACTTTCCTAAAACTGCGAGAACGACAAAAGTTACAATCTTTTAAACTGATACGAACCCTTGAGCTTGCTTCGTCGAGGTCTTTCATGGCGTCTTCTCCAACCTTGTCAAACTCTGCATTGGCTTCTTCAGCAAACTTGGTGAGATAATCTGATCGTTCGTCCAAGAAATCCGTTAAACGGACCTTCGATGTTTGAAGCATGGCGATCCTAGCTAAGAGTTCTTGTCTCCGAGTATCTCCTTCGGGTTTTGGAGGGTCGGGATCAGAATCTGAATCCGAAGTTCCATCTCCGAATTTAGAGAGACAGAGAAATTGAGTTCTGGAAATGGAATGTCTTGAGGCGTTGAATAAAACATGGAAGTTTGGTGTTAAAGTTGACTGAAATGCTTGAAGTGTGTTCATCATCTTCTTTGTTTCTGAAGAAGAAGAAGAGGGCTCGTTTCAGAGTAACCTCTCGTTCTTTAATTTAGTTTACGCATTATCCAAAACCAGTTTGAGTTTTGAAGTATTTACACAAAAGACCTTGTTTTCTCGGATTATTATAGCTAGAACCTCTTTCTTTTATTCGGATCTGTTTTAGACGGGACTTACCCGCACGTGTTCACACAGTTCGCCAATCAGACTGAAAAAAACCAAAAGACAGAACAGTAAAACTGGATTAGTTAGGCACAGAGTTTCTTAAACTCAGACCTCTAATTATGTGTTTGGATCAAAAACTAACAAAAGAAAAAGAACCCGATATCTGCGCCTCCTAACCGGAATTGAACAACCGGCGGGTCAACGGGTCGCCCCGGAAAGGTTGATTCTTCTTTCTTTTTTTACCGCTAAAAAGTTTGATTTTTTGGCTCTAAATAGTTCTTCGATTTTGTTCACTCACGACGACTCTTTTCGTTTGGATGCTATTTGTTTCTCATGGTTATGAGCAGTCGCCGGGACCTCAGTTTAAGCTCCGACGAAGTTCGTATTTTGTGAAATCATGTATTTCCGAGTTCTCTTGACGCCGGCTTCCCCCATGTTCCCTTCTTTCTCCTTGGTACGTCGTTTGAGCTTTTCCACGGATTTGGGTCGGCGAATCTATGGGTGTGTTTCGCCCAATTATGACCAGATATATAACAGTCTCGTGGAAATATGTTTGGAGCAATGCAAACTATTCAAGAGTCGTAAGGTGTTCGACGGAATGACTCAGAGACTTGTACATGCCTTGAGAACCGGCAAAGCTGTCCATTCCCGGAGCTTGACACTTGGAATCGAATCAAAAGGCAGATTAGGCAATGCCATTGTGGATTTGTATGCCAAGTGTGCAGAAGTGTCTTATGCTGAGAAAGTCTTCGACTCTCTTGAAGAGGATGTAACGGCCTGGAACTCGATGCTATCGATGTATTCCAGCATTGGGCTACCGGGAAAGGTCTTAAAGAGTTTTGTATCATTGTTTGAGAATCTGATTTTTCCAAATAAATTCACCTTTTCGATTGTTTTATCAACCTGTGCCAGGGAGGCCAATGTAGAGTTTGGCAGACAAATTCATTGCTGTATGATAAAGACAGGACTTGGAAGCAACTCATATTGCGGAGGGGCTCTAGTTGATATGTATGCCAAGTGTGACAGTATAGGTGATGCTAGACGAGTTTTCGAAGGGATAATGGATCCCAATACAGTTTGCTGGACATGTTTATTTTCTGGCTATGTCAAGGCTGGTATGCCAGAGGAAGCCGTCATAGTATTTGAAAAGATGCGGGATGAAGGCCATCGGCCTGACCATCTAGCTTTTGTGACTGTCATAAATACGTACATCAGTTTGGGGAAGCTGAAGGATGCACGTCTGTTGTTTGGGGAGATGCCAAGCCCAGATGTGGTAGCGTGGAATGTAATGATTTCAGGGCATGGGAAACGAGGATGTGAGACAGTGGCTATCGAATACTTTCTCAATATGCGGAAATCTGGCGTTAAATCCACTCGTTCTACACTAGGAAGCGTTTTAAGTGCCATTGGAATCACAGCAAATCTTGATTTAGGTTTGGTCGTCCACGCAGAGGCTATTAAACAAGGCCTTGCCTCCAATATATATGTTGGCAGTTCTTTGGTCAGCATGTACTCAAAATGTGAGAAAATGGAGGCTGCTGCAAAAGTATTTGAATCTTTGGAGGAGAGGAATGACGTCTTGTGGAACGCGATGATTAGAGGTTATGCACATAACGGCCAAGCGCACAAGGTCATGGAACTGTTTATGGATATGAAATGCTCTGGTTATAACATTGACGAGTTTACCTTTACAAGCCTGTTAAGCACTTGTGCTGCATCGCATGATCTGGAAATGGGCAGCCAGTTTCACTCAGTTATCATCAAGAAGAAATTAGCGAAAAACTTATTCGTAGGAAATGCATTAGTAGATATGTATGCAAAATGCGGAGCTCTTGAAAATGCAAGGCAGATTTTTGAGCGCATGTGTGATCGTGATAATGTATCCTGGAACACAATGATTGGGGGTTATGTCCAAGATGAGAATGAGAGTGAGGCTTTTAACTTGTTCAAGAGGATGAATTCTTGCGGTATGGTGTCTGATGGAACATGCTTGGCTAGCACACTCAAGGCATGTGCAAATGTTCATGGTCTTTATCAAGGAAAACAAGCTCACTGCCTCTCTGTCAAAAGTGGCTTAGAGACCGATCTTCATGCTGGTAGCTCGCTCGTTGACATGTATTCCAAGTGTGGGGTCATGGAAGATTCACGTAAAGTTTTCTCTTCTATGCCTGAGTGGAGCGTTGTGTCGATGAATGCTCTAATTGCAGGTTATTGTCAGAATAACTTGGAAGAAGCTGTAGCTCTCTTTCAAGAAATGCTGACCAGAGGTGTTAACCCGTCTGAAATCACTTTTGCCACCATTGCTGAAGCTTGTGATAAACCAGAAAGTTTGACCCTAGGAACACAATTCCATGGTCAAATAATAAAGAGGGGGGCCTCATATGAAGATGAATATCTAGGGATTTCCCTTTTAGGCTTGTACATGAACTCACATAGAATGGGGGAGGCGTCCGCTCTCTTCTCAGAGTTGCCAAGCCCTAAGAGTATCATTCTCTGGACAGGGATGATGTCAGGGCATAGTCAGAATGGTTTCTATGAGGAGGCTTTGAAGTTCTACAAAGAAATGCGTCGTGATGGTGCTCTACCTGACCAGGCAACATTTGTCACTGTTCTTCGTGTGTGCTCTGTCCTTTCCTCTTTAAGAGAAGGTAGAGCTATCCATTCTCTTGCCTTCCACTTGGCTCATGACTTGGACGAGTTAACTTCTAACACCCTAATAGACATGTATGCTAAATGTGGGGACATGAAAAGTTCATCACAAGTTTTCAATGAAATGAGACGTCGAAGCAACGTTGTCTCATGGAACTCCATGATCAATGGATATGCGAAAAATGGTTATGCTGAAGATGCCCTTAAGATTTTTGATTCCATGAGACAAGCCCATATCATGCCAGATGAAGTCACATTCCTAGGTGTTCTTACAGCTTGTAGCCATGCAGGGAAAGTGTCAGATGGAAGGAAGATTTTTGAGATGATGATTAGTCAATATGGTATTAAAGCGCGTGTAGATCATGTAGCTTGTATGGTTGATCTTCTTGGAAGATGGGGTTATCTTGAAGAAGCTGATGACTTCATAGAAGCACAAAACCTGAAACCAGATGCAAGACTATGGTCATCTCTTCTTGGTGCGTGTAGGATCCATGGAGATGACATTAAAGCAGAAGTTGCTGCTGAGAAGCTCATTGAACTAGAACCACAAAACTCATCAGCTTATGTTCTTCTTTCGAACATATATGCCTCGCAGGGACGTTGGGAAAAGGTAAATGCTTTGAGGAATGCCATGAGAGACAGAGGAGTCAGGAAGGTACCTGGATGTAGCTGGATTGATGTGGGACAGAGAACACATATTTTTGCTGCAGGAGGCAAATCTCATTCTGATATAGGCAAAATCGAGACGTTCCTTGAAGATATATATGATTTGGTGAAAGATGATGCCAGCGTCAATCATGATATCGTGGAACATGCTATTGATTGTATGTAATAACAGCGAAACTAACGGTGGGTAGCTTCTCGACCATGTTTGATATTGTACAAAGATTGGTGAGGAAGCAATGAAGCTAACTAACAACAGCATGTGCAAGATACTCATGGGGAGGAGTTGTTTAGAGGATGCAGAGAGAGTGAGGGGCTTGGTGGCAGAGACAGATGCCTTGACGAAGAAATTTTTCTTGGCTTCCATCTTCCGCAGGCTGCTTGAGAAGCTCGGGATCTCACTTTTAATAAAGGATAAAATGGGTGTTTCCAGCAGGTTCGATGAAGTACTGAAGAGGTGTCTTGTGGAACATGAAGAGAAACAGGAGGAGCAAGGTATGGATATGATGGATAATTGATAGAAGCATATGGAGACGAAAACGCAGAGTATAAGAAGGGTGTGAGACTAACGGTCCTACATGCCAGAGAAGACAACACATATTGTTAATGTTAAGCCAGAGAGGTTTTTGGCTTCTTCACGATCAGGACAAGAGGACAAGGTGAGAGAAGAGAAAGTCCTAAAATACAATTCTTGAGGTTGTCCTGGATCAAACCTCGCGTATCTCTTTCTAGGAACCGCAATTGGAGTAATATTGCAGTGCTTTGATTGGAGAATCAAAGAAGAGAAAGTTAACATGGATGAAGCTGCTGGAGCAGTTTCGTTGAGCATGGCTCATCCACTCTACGTCACTCCTGTTGCTCAAACCTTAAATCCTTTTAGCTCAACTTGTCGACTTGCTTTCTCTTGTTTTTGTGAATCTCATGATTGAACATATTTCCCAGTTTGTTGTTTACCTTTGCTTTTGTTTAGCCTTTTTTCCCGTTTACTGTAAACCTCATTTCGATAAAAATAAAAAAGAAAAAGAAAAAAGGTTTACTACTTTAGAAGTCTGATATAACGGTTTGATGTTTCAGACGGTAATATTAAACCGATTAAACTCTGATCTCCAGACTTTCGCTTCTTCATCCTCAAACCGGTTTAAGGTCTTTTGATATTAGCTCAACTCAGGTAAGTGGGGATTTGGGTCCCTGCCGTCGTCGGGAAGATCACAGTTCATTGAGTCAATCTGTAATCGAGAGAGAGAGAGAGTTTGATCCTTCAACACAGCTTATGCAGACGTTAGAGCAGTCCCAACCTTTCCAGAATTCGGCCCAGGCGGCAAACAATCAGTCGGAACTGGAGGCGCCGCCGAAGCAGGTGGCTCAGGCCATGGAACGACTCAATCAAGCGGCTCGGGTTATCGCTGATATTCGCCTCGGCGCTGACCGTATCCTTGAAGCCGTGTTCCTGGCTTCACATCCTCGCAACACCGACATGCCCCTTCAGCTCTTCCTCAAAGAAGACGCCTCCATGCGTCAACACCTTCAGGACCTCCGTTTGATTGGTACTTACATTACCTTCGACACAAATTGGATTATTTCATTTGCTAATTTCGTTTTCTAGATCAAGGATCGATACTGTTTATTGGATCAGGGAAGAAGTTGGAAGAATCTGGGGTTCTCACTGAGTCTCTCCGGTCAAGAAGTAACTCTTGGGGTCTTCACATGCCGCTGGTTTGTCCAGATGGCGCAGTCGTTGCTTATGCTTGGAAGAGACAGCTTGCTGGCCAAGCTGGTGCTTCTGCTGTTGATAGAACCAGGTATGACAAAGATTTTGAGCATAATTAAGGGTTTAGGTTCGAGTCTACAAACTAGATTTGAAGATCTATTTTGGCTGTTAGTTCCTCCTGGAGGATTTATATTTCCATCATGCGTCCTGACTTTATATTTTGGTTCATGCCGTGTGGTATTGGAATAATTAGTGAATCATGCAATTTGGTGTGTCATCAGCTAAGCATACTTACTTAATGTCATGAATGATGGTTTCCTTCTGGTTTGTTAAAACTTTGAATATGTCACATATGACTCTTAATGACTGTAGGTTAGCTCTCAAGGCCTTCACGGATCAAAAAAGGCGTTTCTTCCCTCACATTGACGATGGACTAAAGATGGAACCAAGATCAAAGAAACATCGTGCCTCCCATTCACTGTTAGAACATGGAGGAGAGGAGCCGGTTAATTACAAAACATTGCCAGATATACAATCGCGTTTAGAGAAGCGGGTCCCGAATGTGAAGGTGTCTACTTATGGACGATTGTGCTGGCTCAAAAGAGCTAATTCTTTACCTGGGTCAGGAAGTGATGATCCAACAGAAGCACCGAAACCTATTTTCCCGAGTTCTAGTCAGCTGAGATCAGGATTACAGACTGAAGTTGTTGATAAGGTTGCTGTAATTGAATTATCTGTTCCGTCCGTATTCAGAGCTATAGTCTCGTTAAATCCAGCTGGTTCTGTTGATCCAGATGCAGTTGCATTCTTCTCTCCGGATGAGGTAACTTCCACAACTCCCTGCATTAGATAACACTAATTTTCAAATGAAGTTGTTTTTTTATGTTCTCATGTTTTTGCTTCATCCCTTCCCTTTCTGATAGGGAGGCAGCTATTTACATGCAAGAGGCTTCTCGGTTTATCATGTTTACAAACACATCACGGTAATAGAAACTGCAATTGGTGTTACATTATATAGATATATGTTTTCATGAAGTTGATTGATTAGGAGCTTGCATTAATTAGATCTTCTTGCAGGAACATGCAGCTACGGCCTTGCAATATTTCCTCGGCTTTGGTACCGGAACAGCTCTCTACTCTCTCCTGGTAAAGCATTTAACAAGGACTTATTGGTATCTTGATATCATGAACCATTTCTTTGTTTTGCATCCATGGAAGTTAATTTACGCCTTTCTTTTCCTCTTATGCAGCTATGGATATGCAGTTTTGAATCCCTATTTAGTAAACCATGCAGGTAATAAGCCAGTCTATGTGATTCTTCGGAAATGTTCTAGCACTCGTGTTTTCCGTGTACTAAACTTTTCACATCTCTTACGATGCAGTAAATGTGGAAGGCTATTAGCGATGGATAAAAAGTCTGCTTTAATCCTACCTCCTCTACACCGCACGTACCAAGAATTGCCTCTTGCAGCCAACCTCGATGTTTGTGAAGCTTACCACGACGGTTGCTCTCCAGATGAATCTTAGTAATCTTGTGATTAGGGAGGATCAATTAAAAGGTTAGATAACTAACTTCTAAGAACACTTTATATGCATCTATTGTATCTTTGCTTTCCTCCTTGACCCCTCTTGTTTGTGTCCCATGTTGAGGTTAAATTCACATTACATCAGTTCCTTTCTTTGTTTCTCTTCTTGGTTAAGACATAGAATCAACATAGAAGCAAGTGGCAACTGATGACACATGTGAATGTTGTGTGTTTCTAGACATTTGATCTGTGTCACGAGATGACTACTAAACAAAGACTTTTTTTACTCAGTTCACATTCCTATGTTAGTATGTTGCAATAAACATCAAAGTAAGAAGACAAAGTGGGTCCTGATTCTTGTACCAGGAGAAGAACGTGTTTGATTCAGAACCAGAAATAGAAAAGATGTTACATTTGTGACAGTGTAAATGCAGAACCAGTAATCCAAAAGGATGTACAACAACAACAAGAACTAGTTAAATTTTGCAAGATCAATAAGCTTATGTCTTCGTTTCATAGTGATTTTACATTTGAAACTGATTCAAGTCCAAACCTGAAACTAAGGAACCACACACAAGAGTCACTAAAGAAAAAGATGAAACAAAGGGACTCGGAAGAAGAAGACCCTACATTTACACTACAACATAGACAACCTTCCAAAACCAAACCAAACTCCTCACTACTTCTTGCCTTCTTCAAAAGCGCCCACCGTAGCACTCATTGTTTTCACAGGACATTCCTCTGGAACCACTACTATCGACCGCCTCACACCGCACATTGTCCAAAGATACAAAGCCAACATTGCCCCTAAGACTCCACATACTGCGCCCAAGACTAAAACACACAGCATTCGCCATGTGCACTGGTTTCTCTCGACACCCTCTTCCTCCTCCAGAACTTCATTGGGTTGAAGTGGCTCTGAATGCATCCACATCGGAGGAGGATGCCTTATTTCAAAGTTCCATAGATGGAGAAAATGTGCCTTGGAAGAGTTTCCGTTTGTAGAGCTTAAACCCACCATGAATTCACCACCATTCCATAGCTGCGCCAAGTTTACCGAGAAAGAGAAGAATGGATCGAACATCTTTATCGAACCTGATTTTCTGAACCGAACCATCATTCTCTTAGAATTTGCGTCATACTCAATCATACAGCTCAACGTCCCATTGTTCATCATCAAGTCACCCTCAAACGAAAGGTTTCGAATTTCAGAAGATTCAGGTCTACCAACTAAGATTCTTGCACGGTTTCCTCTGTTAGATATATCAAACTCGAAAGCAACAACTGTCTCGTTCTTTGCATATTGGAACAGAAACCCTAAAGCAGAAGAACTGTTATCTTTCTTAGCGAACAGACTAAGATCCAAACTAGTTGGAACCATTACAAAAGCCAAGACATCACCAATCTCATTGGGCATCGAAAACGAGAAGTAAGTGGAGAAAGATAACCCCTCTTTACCTTGAAACAGCTTGATGGGTTTCCTGTAAACGACTCGTCCCACGCTTCCACTCACTGAGTCGGTCAGCTGAATCGAAGAACTGTCAGTGACCAGCTTCGAATCTCCAAACAGAGAAACATCCTTATCAAAACTCGGAGATTTTGCGAACCCATCAAATGAAAACGAGGAATTCCCAGCTGCAGCCATGGTTCCACTAATCTCGAAGCACAAAACGAACAAAAAGAATAGGGTTTTGAACATCACCATAGCTTAACTAAATGAAAACTGGGTCTCCCTGATCTAATGGCTACAGGGACGAGCTCTTCTTCTTCTTCTTCTTCTAGATGGAATCTTTAGGATCCGAGAATGGAAATCCACTGTTCAAGAAGAAAAAATTAAGCTGTTTTCTTGTTTTTTGTGAGGATTATGTCAAGAAGCCAAAGGAAAATTAAAATATCATCTTCTGCAGAAACCAGAGACCTCGATTCGCTCTCACGGACGCTCACTTTCCCTCTCAATCTCTCTCTCTTGTAGTGCTTGCTGACTAAGGTTTTTTATGCATTTAATGCCATTTCTGATTTACATTCTCTCTTGTTTAGCCTCTCATTAGTCTTATATTATGAAACCGTTGCTCACTTTCTCCAAAACGTTTATACGCCATTATGATGCTTAGACTTTTTAAACAAGTTTTTGAATCAGACATTTTGTTTACTTCTGACAGACAGTCTGATGTTAACATATGTAAGGACTAAGGACAAATTGAATAAATATACTATTAATGTTCCGTTCGATAACTTTGATTTGCTATCGACCATTACATTACTTGATTAAGGTAATTTACGGTAAAAAAAAGTATTGTATGGTAAAAAAATGTTAGCAATAATGGAATCAACATGATGGGATATAATCTCGAAAAGTTAATCAGTTAGTGGAGAACGTTGTCTCTTTCACGTGATTATAATTTATAAATAGTAAATAATTTAAAATTGTTGACTAAACTAAAAAAAAGAAGTAAATAGTTTAAATTCAAATATTAGCTACAATTTTTCTGTCAATCGTGTATAATACACACATGTAGTAGTACCTTTTATAAATAAGGAAATTTTGTAGACGATATAAGATAAATTGTCCAACACTAAATCCATTTTAGAGATAATTTTTTGCATTTATACAGACAATTATAAAGTAGATAAATGAGTTACAAGAACTTGTCAAATAAAAATATTGAGGTACAAGTTCAATTTTGAGTGTGGTTGTTGAACTGACCCCTCTATTTTTTCTTATTACATTTTCACCCCCAATGTCTTTTCTGTTATTACACACCTCCCCATAAATGGTCTTTAAAATCTCCCATTTGCTCTCTTAACTATTTTGGTCTCTCTCTTTCTCTTTATCTCTCTATCTGGCGTCAACATAATTTCAGACAAAGAATATGTCACGAAGAGCATGCAAACGAGTAAGTTTTAGTCCGAACCCAGAAGCCACAGAAGAACGCATATTCCCAAAACATCACGACCGGAGAAAAGTGGTCCTCATGGGAATTCTCAGTTTCGGTCTAAGGAGTTCGCCGGCCGCGAGGAAGCTGATCCGACGTATCGGAGCAAGAGTCGCCAAAACGCTGCGTTTTATGTCCTTCCGGAGGAATACGACCGACAAAACGTCATCGTTATTACTGTCTTCGTCATCATCTTCTTCTTCTTCATCGTCCATTTATATGAAAAGGTCAAAGTCTCTAGCTGAGTCGGAGTCTCACCGAGCAGAAGCTATTGAAGACTGCATTGAGTTCTTGAACTCTTCTTCTTCTCTGTCCAGATCAAACTCTGTCTCAACGTGGTCTTCTTGATTTGACCTGGCTCCGTTTCGGATCGGGTCAATAGAACTCCCACTCTCCTTTTCTTTGGTTGTAATGTTAAAAGAGTTGAGAACAGCGAATTGAGCATCGTATATGTGTGTTTTAAAAAAAAAACTTTACAATTCACAAAAAAAAAGTTACGAGGTTATTGAATAGAAAGACAAAATAATTGTTGATCTTCTTTTCAACATTTATTTTGCAAATCTTTTAATCAATAGAATAAATAGAATATTACACTATTCATATGTATTTTTTTGGGTATTAACACTAACATGATTTTTATTTTATTAATAATCCAATAAATATTCATTAAGCTGGCTTCCAATTTTAAGACGATGATATTAGATATCATTACCACAAACCGCTATGGTACAAATTATGGTCTAACATTTGAATTAAAACTATTGATATGATTAAATTTCATGAACCGGGAACATAAATAGTCCTTCCTTAAACTGTAACGACAACAGAAAAAAAAAAGAGAAGCTAGGTTTAAAATTCAAAAAAGAGGGGTCGACATCAAAGGACCAAAGACAAGAAAAGCTCATGGGAAATCCCCACTTGGCTTTCTTCTTTTTTGACCCATGTTAATAATAATTCTTGTTAAACAAAAAAACAAGAGGAAAATTCCAATAAATTTCTTAAAAGAAGGATGATTCACCAAAAAAAAAGAGAAATTATTTTCATCATAACAAACTGTAAGCGTTTCGGAAATTGTAGGTCCAAAAAACTGACCTAACAAGAACAAAACGTATCAATAGTATCTAAAGAATCCAAGGAAAATCTTACATTTTTTAAAAATGTGAGTTCCTCTCCTCTCAAGACAAGACCTTGTGTGAAGTTGCAACAAAAGGTTTATTACATTGGCAAGAGAGCAAAGACATAAAGAAAGATTCTTTGTCTTGTTCACAAAGTTGAACAATTTCATGAGTAAAGAGAGCATTAGGTTGAGTAGGTTGAGAAAGACAAAAGAGTTGTTGGATTTTAGCTCTCTATACAATGGAAACTTGCATTGAAGACTAAAAGATATGTATAGAACCATAATGCTGACATAATGTTGATTTCTTTTTATCTAAAATTGATGCCCATAATGGGTAAATCATGGAGAGATCATATATCAATTGATACAGTGAATTGATGAAGAGCGAAGGTAAGACTTTTATCTTTCTACCGAGATCAGTTCCACCACAAGGGCTTCTACGGGTAGACCTTTCCCTCATCGAAGCATGCCATCTCACTTTATTATTGTTCTTGAAACTGATTTTCCCACTCAACTAAAACCTAACATAGTTTCTCAACTATCAATGTCTTTATATGTTCTCTAAAATGGGATTCGTTGGTTACTGTAATATAATCTAATTAGTTCCAGAGCTTTACAGAGACAAAAATGATATGAATCCATTTACAACAGAAGAGGTCTCTTGTGATTTTTACAACACTAAAGTTTGAATCTTGATGTTCTTCTTCATTCTGTTCAGGTGTTCCCCAGGTAATCAGTACCAGACCCTGGCAAGTTTGAAAATCTGACACTTTCCCGGGAAAAAAATCGAAGGTTTTCCCGGGAAAGTGTCAGATTTTCAAACTTGCCAGGAAATCTGAAAATCTGACACTTTCCCGGGAAAACCTTCGATTTTTTTTCCCGAGAAAACAGAGCCGCTTGATGATCACTCTTCTCCGCCGTTACTTTCTTGGGTAAACATTACTCGACGGATATCACACTTGAGAAATTAGAACTTGCCCAGACCTCAATACCTTCCATGTGTTCTCGAGAAACAAACAGCCGATCACCTCCGGCTTCAATCTTCGAAATCATCCCTCTCTTGGAATCTTCTTCCTTGTCTACCAAGTTTCTTCTGCGAATTGGATCACCACATGTATTCTCCTTAACCCTTGACCACACCTCTAACGCGCCAGCTCTCGCGGCCAACACTTGTTTTCTATAACAATGTACGACATTGTAACCGCCGCTTCGGTCTCCGGCTCCGGCTTTCCACGCGCCGTGATTCTCGTCTGACACATATACCCATGGATCTTCACCTAATTTACGAATGTCTGCCATTCCGAGATCACCTGACTTTGAGCATACCTTGAAGAGAATCGAGTCTTCAACGTCTACGTCCACGTCAGCTACGGCGTCTCCGAACCTGCTGCTTCGTCCCGAACCTGGCTCGCTCGTCTCCCACACAATGTTCCTGGATCTAGGGTCCCAGATACGGATGTAGCCAGAGCATCCAAACACTCCGCGTTGGACGGTAGATCCGACCAAAAGACCGTTCCTTGGCACCCAACGCAGTTTCTCCGGCACGGTCGTTTTAGCGGAGCTTCCAGATTGCTGGCCGATGACGGCGGCGACTTGGAGAGTGGATTTGTCGATCTGGAGAACGCTGTTCTCTCTGTGCAAGCAATCAAAGGATGCGAACACTCCACTGGCCGAATCGGCAACGGCAGCGACTCGTGCCTTATGGATTCTCGGATCCTCTGGATCCGTCCAGTGCGTAGATCCGACATATCGACCTCCGGAGAGATCGTAGAAGTGAAGTCCCGACGCGGATCCAGATCCGATAGCCGCCGCCTCGGACCACACGCGACAGATAGATGTGATGTCAGTGAGATGCGTACGGACGGTTCCAGCGTGTGAAAGGCTCCAATCGTAGACGGAGATCTGTCCGCCGTGAGCGATCCACAGAGAAGCATCTCCGGCAGTTGCAGTGAAAGCGGACGGAACTCCGTCGGTGGCCGGTGTGATGGTGGAGACTAGAGCAGCATCGAAACCTAGCAGCGGCGGAGGCAACATCGCCGACCGGAGGACTGACTCGACTCCGTAATACAGAGCCTCATCGAGTAGCTCCTGCTTGGAGAAAATGCCGGAGGAGTTAGCTGGGAGCCGCCCAGTTCGGAGGAGACTAAGGATGACGGAGAAAATCTCCGGGTCACGGTCGATGAACACAGGAGTCGATCCATGGGAGGTTGGGTTCGAGAGAGCAGCGAGGAGAGAGTCTGGGCAGGTCGATTGAATGGTCGATGCGTTGGTTTCGAAGATCTCGCCGCCGACGTTGAGCTTCACGCGCTCGCTTCCACCGGAAAGCACCATCATTTCCCGGTTTGAGCTTCGATTCAGCTGAGCTGTTTTGTCAATTGGGCTGAGAGAAGAAACGTAAATTGTGATTGATGACGTTGTTAATATATGGGCCTGGCCCAATTTGTATTGGATATATAAATGTTTGATAGAGATATTGATTAATTACAGCTCGTTCAAAGTTTCTTGATTCGGCATGGTTTATTCCAAAAAAAGAGGTTTTCATTGTTAATTACAGTTTTACCAGCTATCCTACAATGGAAATAACTAACAAAGCGAAACAGAGTCTTACGATACAGAGACTTTGTCACAGATGACACAGTGATCTGAAACAATTCTATCCATGGCACTACCTTGCTCAATCTCAAGTTTTCTACTAAACTTATTCCACAAATGCAACCCGTAGCTTCTCCTCTGCATCTCAAGAACCTTGACTTTGACTCTCTTCGAGTCCTTCTCTGTTCTTGGAACCTTGAAGAGCTTCTCAATCTCAACCCAATTGACCGAATAAAACGCAGGAGGTGTCATGATGGTGAAGTTATAGCCATCGGTTCCTTCCACGGCTCGAGCCACTCGAGAAACTAGATACGGTCCGTTATGACCCCAAACGTTTCCGTTGAAAGTCAACGCAAATTCTTCAATGCATTTGAGCAAGAGAGGATGATTCTTGTCGAAGATCAAAACCGCATTGTTCAGTCTCGTCCAGTTTCTCGAAACGGGTTCGAGAGTCTGCGCACCGATCACATTCCTCAGACTTTTAAAGCTCTTCAGAACAATCATATCAGTGTCCAAATAAACACCTCCAAATTTGAACAAATACGCAAGTCTCATGAGATTTGACAGATTCTGAGCTAAAGGGATCTTTCCAGGATCTCTTTTCCCTGTCTGAATATCCTCAAGCCACGATTCTCCGGCCGTGTCCTTGAGAAGAAAAGGCAAATCAGGAGTTACCGCCATAACTCTGTAACTTCGATCAAGAAACGGTCTCAAGATTCTAATCCCTTGAGGAGAATCCATAGTGGATGATAAAATGATCAAACAACCTCGAGGATGAGATTTAAAGACGCTTTCTACAGACAAAATCTCTCTCTTACCAAACATTTCGGCAGGCGAGATCCACGTCATCATGAAACTGACTTCACAATCATCTCTCAGAAACTCTGTTGCTCTCTGATGAAACTTCTCCGACACGTTTTTGCCTCCAAAAATCTCGAGAACCTGAAGACTATTATTCTCGTTGACTTTGATAAGTTGCTTGATCGGATAGTTATTGCTTCCTCCTACGCTTAGCTCTTTCTCTGAACTCAGAGCTAAGTTTGGAACAACTGTTTTGATCTCTATTGTCAACACCTCCGAGAAATCTCTCACCGATAAATTAGAGACGATAACGATCGTGAAAACGATCAGAGCTATTACTGAGGCAGCAAACGCTGTGAACAGTGATGATCCTGAGCGGTTTAACCGCCGATGATCAAACATCACCATGACTTTCTTTGCGATTTCGTTATCCATTTTTTTCTTTTTTTTGGAGATGAAGGTAGGAGAAGAAATGAGTTTGTGAAGTCCTTTGTTAAACGAGTCCTTATTTGCTTGTGGTCGAAGCTGTCGTATTTGAAAAGTTCTTGAGCCGCGGAACGATGAAGTCTACGTAGAATTTATTTATAATTACAATCGTTCTCCAGCTAAATTGATTTAATGGGACCATAAGTTTAAATTAACGATCATTATTTTTCCATACATTTTTTTTCTGCTATATTTTAAAAAGGCTCAATAGACGACTTTTCGTTGATCATCTCTTATATCCACAACCACAAAAATCAAATAATTTCGTTTGAATTCTAAATTTAATCTAATATAAAAAATTTAACATATATTTGTAGAAACGTTTTAGTTTTAATTTGAATTTTCTCTTTTAAACTTGGATTTGGCTTTTAGTTTTTTTCAATTTAGAAAGACTTAACCTAAGATTTAGTTCGATTTTCATATTGATATTTTCGTTGGTTTGGATCTATTAATTTAATGAACATAGATAAATTACCCATTAATTTGAGTCGCTAATCCTTTCTTTATTACATGTTGATGTATATTTTGTAAATAAAACATTTTGAGGGTTTTGAATAATTCTTATAAGTTGTTCTCGTCATGACAAATCATTTGTTAATCATTTTTTGGTATGGTCTTAATCTTATAGCTAATAATCGTTGTTAACTCCTACGCCGCCTTTGGTGGAATTTTCGTACTATAAATAAAAAGGCAAAACTCCCCAATAAAAAAACCTTATATCATAGTTGACTGAATAATACATGCCGCGACAAAAAATGATCAATAAAAAAAAATGAACTACCTTAAATTAACAATTTTGTTGCACTAAGAAGGCACCTTAAGGCTAAAGCCTAAAGGTGAGGTCTAGGTACTTGATGCGTGAGGGACCTTCCTATATCAAATATTCAAATTGTTGGGTTTCTTAAATTTTGTTTGTTTTTGTTTTTTGTCTAATTGTTCACCAAACAAAAAAATTTTTTTGTCTCGGACAGAGTAATTGAGTTGGAAATTAAGACGAGAAAAAGAAAGGTTTGAATAAGTCTAGCCCACATGTTTCATCCACACAACTACTTATCAATGTTAAGGTATTGGAAACATCTTAACTTTGACAATTGAAAGCATAACTAGGCACATAAAACTGTTCCTAATATTATACTTATCTGAATTATTTTTTTAACGTATATTACACGTATCTCACTATTGCTAAGGTTGATATATATATTAATAAGTTTCAATCATTCAAGCTCAAGAGAATGTCGCAAATCATGCCAATTATAATTTAAACACAGTTGGCCTTTGGGACATGTTGAAATGTCAGACAACTAAACTGACATTGGTCCAGATGGGCATCTTTGGTGATCCATCATAAACTATTGTAAATATAAGCTTCAGATCTAAAACACTGATCAATTTTCTTACTATCTAAACATCATCACACATAAAGCATTTCTTGAGGTGTTTTACTTCACTTCTTCTGATGAACTCAAGTTCTTTGACAACTTGAAGCAATAACAGTTCCTCGAAAGATCAGATCTAGGATTCAAGATACTGCAGGCTCATAAGCTCTTTGGGCAGAGCTGATTCCTGAAAAGATCAAGATATTGAGGTTATGATCTCAATCAATTGGCTTCAGTTGAATGTTCAAATCAGAAATGTGATTGCTAGTTAGGCCGGTTATTGTAGCAGACTTAAGGTAAACCAGTGAAGTTTGATCAAACCAAATTTGTTAGATGTTATAACTTATTCTGTTCGTTGCTACTTGCTAGTTGCTATGTTGTGTTAAGATCACCTTTTTAGGCTGTGAGATTGATTCATATCGCATTGTATCCTCTCTCTCAAAACATTGTAGTGATTTGGTAGGAGTAGTAGACCTTAGCCAAGATTGGAAGTTTCATTCTGAAATCTAAATTTGTGAAAGCGTGTGTGTTCTTGCTCTTTCTCTCAGTGGTAGGAGTGGACCTAAGCTTGTGCTTTTTGCAATCCAAGCAATAAAATCACCATTATTTTATTGAACTAATAATATTTTCTCTCTTGGCATTTGAATTACTATATGTATATGAAGATATTAATACATCAGAAACTAGTTAATATACTCAAGAATATATTTATCTGCTCTATCAACAGAAAGAATCATCATCTAGGAGCCATCTCTGTAATGCTCTGAAAGGAAATAACAGAGGTCGACGACAACCCTTGAGGAACGGCTGAGCATTTCCCTTTGTAACGTTGTGTTGATGTGCTCTCCTGTGAGTTACCGCCTCTAAGACCGAGGCCATGGTGGTTGCGTCCCCTGTTGACACCTCTGTAGACACCAGGCTCCGTTAAGGCAGCCTCGTTGATGTTAATCTCTTTCCTGCAAAGCATCTCCACCACTTGCTTCATGTTTGGTCTCTTCTGTGCCGCGGCTTGAGTACAGAAAAGAGCCACCTTGATGAATCGTATCACTTCGTCTTCCGGAACCTTGGTTAGATCCGGATCCACGCACTCTAGTAGCCTCCCTTCTTCTCTCAGCTTCCATACCTACCAAACCACAGATTAACTACAGCCTTGATCGCAAATGAAACCACAACATTGAGTATTTTAAACAAAAACTTTTTGTTATCTGTAAACGCGGAAGGCTAAATGGAAACAAAAGAAAACGGTTACGTATGGAGTGTCTTCATTTACATATTGAAAATGTATTTATTTCATTTGACACTAACAGAAACTAAGAGGTATATGTATTGTGTGCTAAGTATGAGACTTTTTAGCTTTACCCATTCGACAAGAACCAAGAACTCATCTCCAAAGGCCGCTCTGCTGCTACTACCACCGCTTATGACCTCAAGCACAAGTATACCGAAGCTGTAAACGTCCGCTTTTTTTGTCAATTGACCAAGAAGTGCGTATTCAGGGGCCAAGTATCCCCTGTAATCTAGATTTCATCAGCTGAATATCTGTAGAGGAAATGTGGAAACTATACGTTTGCAGAAACGATTCTTACACAGTTCCAGCGACTCGGGTACTGACATGAGTGACATTGTCTGGAAAAAGCTTTGCCAACCCGAAATCTCCAATTTTGGGAGAAAAGTTTCGGTCCAGTAAGATATTACTCGCCTTGATGTCACGGTGAACAACTTGAGGTTCGACTTCCTCGTGAAGGAAAGCTAAACCTGAAGCTGTCCCAACGCAAATGGCAGCTCTTTTGGACCAATCAAGCGGAACATATTTACTCCTCGAACCTAAAAAATCACTCAAACAACATCAGAAAAACAATGGACACAGTGGGACTTGGTAGAGGAGAATCCGAACAAAAAAAAGTTACCAAGCAAAACACTAGCAAGACTGTTGTTCTCAAGGTACTCGTAGACGAGAATCCGATTGTTGCCTTCGATGCAGCAGCCAATGAGGTTAACAAGGTTAGGATGATGAATGGTGGATATCAAGTTAATCTCGGTCAAGAACTCGCGTGTGCCTTGTTTAGATTCTGCCGAAAGTGATTTCACAGCTACTTGTGTCCCATCTCTCAATACTCCCTGCAAGATTCACCAGAAATATCAAACAGCAAATTGAGAATAAAGAATTGTAAAGAGTAAGTAAATCATTTCTCACCCTGAAGACAACGCCAAAGCCACCACCTCCGATTTTGTTGGTTGGATGGAAACTATCTGTGGCTGATCTTAATGAGTTATATGAAAAGACCCTCACATTGTCGGTGCAAATCTCTGACCATTCAAAGAACAGAGAAATCATCAAAATTCAAAATTTTCATGTCTCTAAGCAAAAAAACAGATGAATCATGACTAAGTCGATTTGGTTAACCATTGTGCAGATTCTTTAGCTAAAATTGACAAAACACGTTATCACAGTAATGATCACATGTAAAATAGCTTTGGTACAGGAAGCCAAAACCCAGAAACGAAATTGAGAACGAATTTGTTCAAAACCCTAAAATCATCACCAGTAAGTAACCACCGAATTGTCGTGTATACCTTCAGCTTGACTTTGTCCAAGATGATCATTTCCTTTGCACATATCAAGAATTCCGAAGCAATTAAAGCGCATCACAAACCCAGAGACAGAGAGAATATCGACAAAAAATCACTTCCGCAACAGAAGCTCAATTCCAGACCCAAACAAAAAACCAGAGATGGGTTTGATAGAGATAAGAAATGAAATTTCCAGTAAGAAGCTCAAACTTGACCTGTCTCCTGGATACTGAATCTGAAAGAAGAAGAAGAAGAAGAAAGAAGATGTGTTGTTTGAAAAAAGTTGCTATAGGGGAAAATCTATTTGGCACACGAAGACCAAAGAGTTAATCAAAAGAGATATCATGAGTTTGCTTTTTTCAACTTTTTCGTGAGGATGTCAATAAATTATTTCATTAACCAACCAAACCAAACCCAGAACCTTATGAACAGTGAATACGCTAAAAAGGTTGTATTTCTGCAATTTCTGTTGTTTCTATTTAATTTTGTTTTTGTTCGGCTGCTGTGTTCTGATGCTACAATAATGACAAAAACAGAAAAAAACTCTCGAAAGCGAAAGGTACACGACGATGAGACTATTAAAAGTCTCACTGATTGGAGTTTTTTTTTTTCTCTTGGAAAAATTTACAGGCTATTGCATTAAACATGTGTTGATGCTTGAAAATGACCACAACAAATAAAAACTCATGAAAGCGACAGCTACACGACGACGAGACTAATAAAAGTCTCATTGATTAGAGTTTTTTTTGTTCCCCCTTGGAAATTACAGGCGAGGTTAGAATTTAACGAACCCACCATCTTCACTCTCTCTAATGTTAATGATTTATTTATTTGTTTTCTAATAATGTGGAGTTGACTATTTTTTTTATTATCGATAATAATAATAATAAAAAATGCAAATAACGCCGTATTACCTTTTAGAAAATAGAGAAACTACATTTAATGGTAATTAAACAAATTAACAATTAAGCAAATAACAATGAGCTATTTTGTTATCATAAGTAAAATGATTTTAGTACTTGTTATAAAATTATCAAAAAATACTTTTTAAGGTGGTTTCAACCACCTTTTTGAATCAAAACGTCGTATGATGCGTGATTTTTTTTTATGTATCATATGAACATCCAATTTATCAAATAAATTTCCATCTGACTATATAAATGCTTTATTTAATAAAGTACATAATCAGTAAAATAACTCGTGAAATATATTTTGTGACAAGCGTTTGCATTTTGTCATTTGCAAATGTCATTTAAGTAATGAGTTAAGATTGGGAATTTTGCCGTTTAGCAAATTTTCTCCCAAGAAGAAAATTAAGTTGCAGAAAAGTATAAGTAAGAAAAATGCATTAACATTTTTGAGTGGATCGTGACATAATTACTCTGCTAAATTAGTGATTATTAAAACAAGAATTAATAGTTATGGTTAACTTTCGAATACCAACAAACTACACGGCACATTAGTTTGACGTTGTTCTTGTCGCTGTTGAAACTACCATGCATTTATGTTTTTCTTTTTACCTCAAAAAGTTGACAAACCTTTTATCCTTTTAAAGAAAAAAAACAAAACGTCATCAAACTACTCTTTACTTGACGTCATCGTTACGCTACAATGAAATCACCCAAAGAGAAATTTCAAAATTCCAACTTAATTTCAACTGGCCGTGCGTCTTTCTTGTCCAGATTGTTGATAGAGTCAAATGTATAAACACATAATTGACCAATCTTCATTCATTTGACTATATGATAAAGCTGATCGTAATAAGATTGTATATTAATATTCACACGATGTTGGTGAAGTTATGGCACATAACTACTTGCTGGTCAAATAACGTCTGATTTTCTTGTTATCTAAACGTGAAGATGCTTATCCTCACAATGACTTGTTCTTCTAGTAACTTGATTTTTAATAGAAACCAAAGGAGACATGTTATGAAGATGTTCGCTTATTTACATGTAAGAAAACCCAAAACCATTTACATGTCTCTGCTTCATCCAACATCATGCTTTTAATAGATAACCTACAAATAGATGACTTTGACCTTGTGGGTGATTCTTCATGTGTGAACTTTATTTGATTTTATAAAGTAAATCAATTAGAGTAACAGTATACATCTTTTGACCTTTGGCTTATTTCGTTGTTCGGTGTTATGTTGAATTCATGGACACTCATCAAAATTCGATGAAGACTTAAACATGTTAAGCGTGGCTTTGATACGGTCAATATATGTTGTATAATTTAGGTACAAACCCTTTAGCAATTGCTTTGTGAGGAAATAATTAATGAAAAAAAGAAAGATATTTGATACCGGAGTTTCATTGACTTTTACGGATGATCGATTAGAAACATGTTGCTTAAGTGGTAACAAAAAAAGGAAGATTGGATATATAGTAATTATAGGTCAACATGTGAACTTGGGGAACTGGTTTCGAGGAGAAGAATAGTCTCTCTCGCTGAGAAGATCATCGTTCTCGGCGTCGTTCCCATCTAAGCACAAAATGTTGATGTTGTCCACACTCGGTTCGGATGAGCTGACGGTGCTGCTCGTAGTCACCGGAGAGTTCGTGACACTAGCCGGCCGGCTTCTCACGCTGTACATTGATGATGCCGGAACTTTAGTCACAAGCGGCCGGAGGTTTCCTGTCATGCCTCGTCTTATATCCTACACACGTAGAAACCGACAGTTAACTTGATTATTATAAGAAAAAGACTCATAATTTGACTCTCTCATTAACATGAAGCGTGATCGTACCATATGTCTTAAGGCCATATCGATTGAGCTCTTGGAGAGGTTTCTCCCATACCCGAGGCTGTTAAAAGCCGAGTTAGATTTCCCGGCTCCTCGACCCCCGCTCTCTGTCAGCCGTGGTGGACCAAGTTTCCTCATGTTCACCACTCTCTCGACCATTTTATTGCCCATAGCCACTGGGCTCAAGCCATCGCAGCTACTCCCGCTGTTGTTCGCCTTTCCTCGAACACGCGCACCTGGAAAGCTCCCGTTGGTATTCCCAATAGGCGCCCGACCTCTTGACGGGGAGCAAGATTGCCTCCTTGAATGTCCGACGCCACTACTGGCACTGGCACTGGTGGGGCCACTTCCGCGTTCTATGGAAGCCGATCTTGAGCCTGGTGCCGAGGCTACTCCAGGTCTGCCTCTTGAAGCTGAGATTGGCCTGTCTGGTAAACTCGTCCTCAGATTCGGTGGGGCTTCTAAAGAGAAACCAGGCATCTCCGGCAGTTTCCAAGGCCTCGACGACTTCACAGTTGGAGTCGGAGAAGTCCCTCGAGACGGAGCTCTACTCGAAACTATTGATGGACCGGTCGGGGTTGAAGGCCTGCGGGTTGGTGTGGCCGGCCTTGATACAGGTTTTTTAGAAGGTGCAGAAGACGGCCGAGTCACAGACCGAGTTGGAGTAGCTTGCCTAGCTGAACCAGTCGTTATGGTGGTACGTGGAGCCGCCGTGGAGGTAGTAGCTCGTGCGGCAGTTAAGGTGGCTCGTGAGGTGGGTGTTGAGGATCTAGAAGTCGAAGTTCTGGTGGTCACAGGCCTTGTTGTGGAGGTAGTTGGAGTTGTAGACCTTCTGGTTGGCGTGGAAGGTCTGCTCGCTGACCTTGAGCTACCTGATGAAGATGGTCTCCTGAGTCCAGCTACAGAGGACGAGCTCAGTCCAGAGGAAGACGTTTGTGGCTTATTATTTTTCCCTGAGATGATCTCGTCACTGCAGTTCCCTAGCTGCAGAAGCCAACAAGATTTTAATCAATGCTTGAAATTACAAGGACAAACGTAAACTTGACCAGAGACATTTCAAAGAAAATGAAATCAGTTCTATCTAACAAGTTCCATACCCGAGATTTAAGAACCGTTGAGCGAGAACTGGGAGCATCGAGCTGATTCATTACGCTCCTATGCGACTCTTTCTCAAACTGAGGCGTGCCCGGCGGTGTAAGCAGCCTGAACAAGTGACAAGAACAATAACAAAGATGATAGATTATCAGACGAGTGACCCATCGAAGAAGGCAAGACCAAACATTCGATTGCACTCTAGCATTAAGCTCAAATGATGTAAAACAAGAATTCCTGAATAATAATTGCACCTCAATGTAGTTGAACATTAGCTTTGTGTTAATCGTAATCTAATTTGGATCACTACAATCACTAGAAGAAGTATATTCCTAAACTGCGGTTTTGTGTTCTGAATATTTAAATGCACAAACCGCAAATTGTAAAATCTTTGAACTTTGCTTCCAAATTCTGATACTAAAATGAGTAAAATCGATATATTTTCATAAAATGGAAACATTACCAATCGTAATCGGATTTCTCATTCTCTGAGTACAAGAAGTTCTCGGCGGCGGTTCTCCGGAGAGGATAACGTTGAGACGATACCGTTTCGGAGACACCAGAGAGCGCCGCGGCCGCAGCAGTCGTCAACGCTCCGTTGATACTAATATCATCAGATCCTAAAAGAGATAGAAACACAATTCAAAAACCGTCGCCGAGACACAGATATATACAAACGATTGTATAAGTTTACTTGTTTAGAGAAAGAGAGAGAGAGAGAGATACACACGAACCTGATAAAAGTGATTCTCCTCTGTGTTCCTTCTCGCGTCGACGCATCTCAAGGAACAGAGAGAGTTCTTCGTCTCTGTCGTGGGTCAACATTTTTGAAACCTGAGATTGAAGCTTTCTGGGTCTCGTGTCCGAACTTGCACAACAACGAAAATATCACCAAAAAAAAGAAAGAAAAATAGAATAGGACCAATCAGATCTGATGAGATCACACTAAAGGGGCCCTCGAGAAAGCTAAAAGCCTGGAACAGCCACCAATGAGGATCATAGAAGCCATTACAGAACGGAGGATAAGAACCCACAACGTTTTTTAAATTGACTTAGAGAGAAAGAGATTGAAGTTTTGAATTGAAGAAGAAGGGAGAGAGAGAGTGGGGAAGATGTTCTTCTCAACGAGTTTTTTTTTTATTATTTGGTTTTATTTTTAAAATTCCAATTTCAAATCCAGACAAGCCTTAGTCGTACCATCTCTCTTGTTTTTTTCTCTTAAATATTTAATTGAATATGGTTTTTAAAAGTTTGAACAGAACACGAAGCATCGGGTTCAAAACGCAAAGGATTTAAGAGCTCACGAGACACGTTGTTCAATCTTTACCCATGAACATGATATGTAATTACGAAAGGGCCACTTTTGTTGGTTAAAATTGTGCGGTCAGATTTTAGAAAACCGAGTGAAGATTTATTTTTCAACACACTAGACACGATGAAGTTGAATATCAAAGTTTCAATCATCATTGAAAGTAACTTCTAGTGATTAATTAAGATTTCAGGATAAACTAGGAAACATGGCTAAAAAAGACTATTCTCTTTTGATTAATCTCCCACTACACCTTCTTACTTTTGTTTTTTTCTGTTAATAGTTTTACTTTATAAATTTAGAAGAAATTAGTCATTTTAATAGATACATGTATATTAAAATGTATTCTACCATGTATTTCATCTCTATAATATTATAAACATCAGGAAAAAAAAGATATTTAAAAAAATGATCCATTTTGTTCTTCTAGCATCATATTTGTTAACCATGTTGTAGCTAGCAGTTGTCATCAACCAATTTAATGTGTCGTTTTACCACTTATAAAAATTCTTATCCATTCTCAAAGCAATCATCTATTTTCTATTTCTCAATGCAATATATTTTCTGTATTTCACATAGATCTTGTTACGGGAGGTATGCAAGTAGAAGTATGCATATACTAAACTTGGTGTCTGATTTGGAGATTGATTCGTTCACTGTCGTTAGACATATCAATGAATGATTGAATTTTAATAGCACAAAAACTATTTAGATACGCATTATAATATCGATTTTTAGAATTTATAAAGAGAAGCTATATTTATTAATTTTATATATATTTTTGGTTTCATTGGTACGCTTACCCGAAAAAATTGTGGAATTTTGCATTGACCCACTAGCCAAGTATCTCCAATAATTGGCTCGTAAAAGAAAAGAGAATCCAATTTTATTCTTCGTCGCTTCCAATCATCTGCTCGTCCTCGTTCATGTCGTATCCGCCTCCATCGGGTCCAAGCACTTTGAACCTGCTCACATTAGTTACACCACTTCCACATTAGGTTTGTGATGATCTTTTTTTTGGGGTCTAATCATGGTTATTGAGATAAATTAAGAAAGTGTTGAAAGATCAAAACCTTTCTATGATGAATTTTCCTTCCTTGTACTTCTGAGACTTCTCATATGCAATTTCCTGTGAGAGAAAATGAAAAATGAGCATCAAAGAATCACAAAGAGAGTTGTTTACAAGAATGAGTTTTGAGTCTTGTACGTATTTCCAGCCAACAAGAGAGCCACAGCTAACACAGAAGATGTCAGCTACAGTGTGCCAACCAGTCATCATGATTCGATGCTCCTTCTCTCCAGCAGTCACATTGACACTAAAAAACCGAAAAATAGTTGCCATTAAGTAAGGGAGCCCTTTCAGGATTCCTTGTGTGTTCAAATTCTTCAAAGTAGTTCTTACACGTTTTCGAAAAGATAAGCCCTTCCATGCTTGCAGTGAAACGACTGGAAACAACAAAATCATGAACACTAAGTCATGTAGCTGTTTGATCAATTCAAGAACATTAATTGACTGTAAACAGAAAAGTATGAGCACAAATCATGGTGTGTTTCATCAATTCCAAAATTGTTTCACCAGTCCGAAATTGCGGGTTGTGTGTTTCAACATAATCATCTGGTCTCAAAGGTGAATCAATTCCCTGTTCGGCCAATTCAAGAGCATGATTTGATCAACGAGAACTGAAGGCTCAAATTTCATTTCCATGTTGATATTGATCAGTCTAAAAAATGCAAGTTGTGTGTGTTTCAATCAAATTTTAAAACAAAACATAGTCCGTGAAAAGCTGCATATTGTTGTTACAAACACAAGAGTAAAGACTAAGAATGGATCAGAACCAATACTATTACCAAGCAAGCTAGAGCAAATAATCAAGTAGTTAAGTGATATGGAAACCAAACGAATGAAGCATTGAAGACAAGGCATGGAGGAAACATTCCAAGGAAGTGATAACCTTTGAGATTAGATCATCGGTAACTGCGAAATGTGTCTGGCAATGCTTGCAGCTATAAATTTGTCCTTCGAGGTCTATCACGAATAGTCTTCCCATTTCGAACAAATCCACCTACCTGAAAGATAATAAACACCAACAGATCTCAATTTCCCGTCACAGATCTTGACGATGATGCTCGTGATATTTCATGAGGATAATACAGCAAAAACCAACTGAAGATTCTGATCCAATAAGCCAATAAATTGAAAGCTGCGTCGATTGAAACAGGGAAACGAAAATCACACTGAAAACGAAACGGCAAATAAAAACGAGAAACATTCACAATCAACGATGGTGGAGAAAGTTACAACCAATGCTCAAAGTCGAAGAACACGACCCAATATCAAGAGAAAGTACCCGGAGATATTTCGCGTTTCATCAAAATTTGGTAGAAAACGAAAAAGGAAGAGAAGGAAATCGACCCGAAGCGCGTTGATCTCGAGAAAAAAGCTTCGATCAAATGTCAAAAAAAAAGGTAATGAAATACTAGAAACTTGCGTACTTCGCAAGACGGCGAGTGAAAATAAAAAGTAGGAGAGAGAAAAACGAAAACAAAATTTTTCCAGCAGAGAAAAAATTTCCCCAGACGACGAGAGAGAAAGTCGATGACCAAAAGAAGAAAACAAAGTGGAAGAAGAAGAAGAAGAAGCAAAATTGATCTTACCTCGAAGGAGAAACGCCAGGGCAAGAGGAGAGGTTTCGAATTTTCCATGCATTTATTTATAATAATTATCTGATTTTAATAGCAAAGGGCTACGGCCCATGGCCTTTTTCTTCAAAGGAAATTAATTTATGGAATCACACTAATATATAGTATTATTACTTTAACACGCGTGGAGCAATAATCTATTTGCATTTATCCCCACGGATATATCTTTAACGAGTAGTGGATTAGGTTCAATTAATGGTGTTCGAACCAGGCAAGAGAACCAGATTCTATAATGGTAGATAACCGAAGCGAACCAGAACCAATATCAGGCCAAAGTATTAATTACTACAAGGGTGAGCTACAAGCAAAAACCTTTTATTTCAGTCCCAAAATTCCTCGTTCAATACAGAAGAATGTGTTATCACTGAGATACAACTTTACTTCCGATTTCAGAACTGGCTATAAATGTGACCTTCGAAGAGGAAAAAATGTGCATTCTAGATTTCCCATAGAGAAGCTTGATGAACATGGAGATGAATAGACCTGACTTATAGAAAGACGAATAGACCCATTTGATTTATAGAATAAAAACCAGAAAAACCATGAGCACGCAGTTCTAGAAACTGTGAGAAAATGGGAAAAAACAAAAATCAAACTTTCAATCTTTCTGATAAACCATTCTTTGGTGTAAAGTAGCTTCCTCAATAAAGGATCTTGAGGAAGGGAATATTCATATGCAGGAGTAAGAAACTTACCTTTCTTCCTTCTCCTTCTTCATTAGTTTTATTGACCAATCTTGCTAACTCTTTGAGGAGGCCACACGACACGAGTAACCCGTCCTCGAATTAAACCCAAAGGAATCTGCCAAACAAGTTTATACACATGAATCACACGGGAACAACCTTGAAGATTATCATATGGATCATCTACGTTCAAAATCTAAGAAAATATGAGGATGAAACATAAACAATCCTTCTTTGATCCACTTGCTATCTCAATTGCATCTACTAGCTCCTCCTCGCATTTCACCTTCAAACAAGACACAAGTATTTACACATAAAATTGAATTGGCTCATATCATATAAGATTAAAACAGAAGTCTCGATGAGTGTCTCACCTTAGTAGTCCAACAATTACCTTCACCATTATGGATTGCATCGACAAAACCAGTGTAGTCCCAGTTTTTTATCACGTTATAAGGTCCATCGTGAATCTCAACCTCAATAGTGTAGCCACCATTGTTAATAAGGAAGATGATGCTTTTCTGCTTGTTTCGTATCATTGTTGAAATCTCCTGAGCTGTCACCTGGAAGCTTCCATCTCCGATGAACGCAAACACTCGTTTCTCGGGTTCAGCCTGAGCGTATCCCAACGTAGCTCCTACTGACCACCCGATTGATCCGTACTGCATCTGGAACTCGTAGCCGCATCCTCTAGGCAGCTTTAGTTTCTGGCAATTGAACCAAGAGTCACCAGTCTCTGCAATCACCGGTGTTTAACTAGACAACATCTTTTGAATGTGTTGGAACATTGTGTTAACTCTTAACGGTTCTTTCGGTTGGCACTTCAATGGTTTCCCTTCAGAGACAAAGATCCTGTGGTAGTTCTCGTAGGCTGTCCCGTTCCGCTTCACCCGTTTCGCCAGCTCTCTCATGAAATCGCTCATCAGGACACATCCGAAGGTTGGACCATTGGCCACAGTTACCCGATCAGGCTGTATGATGATTGCTTTCTCCTTCTTGATGAGAAGGGAGTAGCCTACTGAGCCATAGTCATTCAAGATTGGTCCAACGAATAGATATGCGTCTGCTGATTCCACAATCTCTGCACAAAAGGGTGAGCTAACGGCTCCCCAGTAGGTCCCGATGAAGTGAGGATGGTCCTCAGGAATGAGACCCTTTGCAGAGGGCATCACGGCTAATGCGTAGCCAGAAGCGTCTGCTAGCTCGACCAAAGCTTTAGCGGCTTTCGCCATACGCATCTTGGGACCACCAACCAAGACGGGTTTCACGGCCTTGTTGAGAAACTCCACGGTTGCTTCCACCGCTGCTTCTAGACCCATCTTGTTGCTCAATCTGCAACGATCAAAATACACCTATATGATGACTAACCCACAAACACAACACTATTGATTGGTTGATGAGAAATTATTATAAATTATACTTTGGCGAGAGAGAAAATGGGACGGGATCGCTTCTGAATGTAGGATGAGGAATCGAAGCCAAGTTGCAGCTGATGCTGATATACACAGGCTTGCTTTCATTCAAAGCCATTGATATTGCCTTGTCGATCTGTTCATGTGCGTCTTCCAAGTTATTCACCACAGCTTGAGGAACACGGCAAAAAGAAAAACTTAAAGAGCATGTTCAATTTCCGACCCAAATCCACCGACCAAACTCCAATGACGTTTCAATCACATTGCAACAAATCGGAATTTTAAGAAATTTAATGGATTTGATTTTCAAAGAGGAAAAGTGAGGAACACATTGTCGGCATGACCGTGATCGGGTAAAAACAGTGTCCACTTTTGATTTTGGATTTACCTGATAACAGGTCACAGCCTGGAAACATCTCAGCTCTTGGCTGAAATCAGATAAACCAATGGTATGATGTAGAATCCTGTTAGTGCCATAGTCGTTTGAGTTCGGACCTCCGACGATACAGATCAACGGCAGATTCTCGCTGTAAGCGCCCGCAATCGCGTTTATAACGCTGAGTCCGCCGACGGTGAAAGTGACAACACAGGCGCCGACTCCGCGTGATCGAGCGTAGCCATCGGCGGCGTAGCCAGCATTAAGCTCGTTGCAGCAGCCGATGAGATTGAGACCCGGCTCGGCCATGAGATGGTCAAGCAAAGTGAGATTGAAGTCGCCGGGAACTGAGAAGACATCATTGACGCCGATCTCGACAAGACAGCGAGCTAAATGCCCACCGAGAGTTGCACCGGAGGAGCCAGTGACGACGGAGTATGGAACCGTTGGAGCGAGACAAACGTCGCCATTCTCTGGTTTACTACACTTGTCGATTGATCCAAACGTAGTAGTGTCCATTAAAACCGGTTCACTCATCAAAGGCGGAGAAATTCAGGAATTACCGAATTAGGATCAACCAACTATTAATAGTGCAATATTTTGAAATTTCTGGATGGCCAAGAAATTGAAAACATGAAAGGTATATATATAAATACATATGGTCGAGTGATCTCCATTTCCGCTTCCGTTGCCTTGTGGTAAAAGTGTAATATGTAGGTAGAGTTTAGTTGACCACTACCATATACCAAAAATAGAATTGATCACTGTAAACAAATTTATGTCAATTAATTACAAATCAACCCAGTTCCATGTTTATGTAAATCTATTCCTATAAAACTATTTCACTCACGTCTCTGTGGCAGAAGACAATACACAAACTTCACTCCGCAAGTGCAATAACCTCCACAAAAGTAGCTTGCAACACAGGAAACATGATAAGAGAAACTTTTCTTCTCCACAAAACAATGTACATTTTCTGAAAAACTAACCCCTGACGAGACAAAACTTTCATCTGATCTGAGGTTTCTGTCTTGTCTTTGTGAACTGTATGTCTCCGTTCAGAACAGCCGCTACAAACTTCTCAACTTCTTCCATAGTCATGTCGCCTTTAAACCAAGCAAACTTACCTCGTCGAGGCTTGTAGGCTATTAGAAGTTTATCAGATGTTTTGAACTCTGATTTGTCAAATGAACTCAAGAACGAAGATTGTTTTGCCCCGTCTAGAAGAGAATAGGAAACTGTGTCCTGAGAACCAGTTGCTGAAGCTTGTCGTCTAGACAATGATTTCTGTGACACCTGGACAAAGGATTATTGATCAATCAAGTCAAATAACCAAAACAGCGATGTTTTGAAGAAAACCCCCCCCGGAGAATTGTGTTTAGCGAACATATTCAGCTTTTAAAAAAGGTCTATTTATAGAACAAGGGGGTGGACATTTGCTTACCTTGGACAATATCGAGTGCAGCTTCTCTTTACCCTGTGAAGATCTGAAGGCACCGATAATACAAACAGGAATGTTTTCTCCGCAAATGGAACCAAAATTTGTTCTCGAGAGAAGATGTATTTTTTCTACGGACTCGCTCTGTGCTTGGCCCGACTGACTATTAGAAGAGACCTTTTTGTTCTTTTTCTCAAATCGTTCTAGTAATTTACCAATTTCCTGGACGGCTGACTTCAGATTTTTCACAGTGATCCCTGTTTTTAAGACTTGCTTCTCCCCATTCGATAACCAACCAACTATTGCTGGAAATGCGTCAACCCCCAATTTCTGAATCTTCGGATCAGAGGTATCGTGGACCTACAGTATCATGAAAAGACTATGCTTTAGCTCCAATTCTAGGATCAGCAGATTCAAAGAAATGTTAATGGTAAGGACGTTGATGTAAGCGGAACTTAAAGCCAAGATGTAACATACCTCTGTGTTGTAGAAGACAAAGCTTCCATTGTACAAGCCACTAAGAACACGCCAGATGACAGGAGTGTCTTTCTTTGTTGACAGAAGCATAACTTTAGGAGTCTTTTCTGAGCTAACAGCAGAGACATCGAATGTATTCAGGTCAATCCTTTTTGAGAATCTCGGTAGATGTTCCTGGCAGAAGCTTTTCACCTTTTTTGCAACAAGCTCGTCAGTATATTCTGCTACGGTAACTTTGCCACTTGATGTGTATGAATAAACAAACAACCTTGGAGCTCTACGAGGAACTATGCCAAGTTGTTTGCAAAGAGAGGATTCCGTTTCACAATTTATACGCCCAACCTGTAAAGAAAAACTTTAATCATGTAAACAACCAAAACCAAAACCCAAAACTGAAAACATGACTATCAATTATGTTCACAACTGAAATTGACTAAGCTTTTCTTCTAAAAGCCAAAACTAAAGAAAGACATGTTTTTACCTTTAATGCTCCTTGCAATGACTCAGCAACTTCCTCTATGATCGATTCATGGTACTGGGTCCCCCTTTGAGATGGAAGATAAGACAGCAAAAGCCAAGTCATCCCTTGGTCCATAATTTCCTTCTTATAAACCTGAGAAGTTATGGTTCTAATAGTTGCCACTGTGCCACTCTTTGACCCAGATTCAGCCTTCGGTGAGCCACCAAAGCCACCAAACCCACCAAACTGATCCTTGCCTTTAGAGCTACCTCCAGAAAACATGGAAAAGATATCATCCATCCCAAAACCGAAGGAATTTGCACTAGGACCGCCAAATGAGAACGAAAACGATTTGGAACCACCCCCACCGCCCATATTCTGCCATCCACCTGGTCCTCCAAAATTGAACCCACCACTCTGTCCACCACTTGAGGAGTATGAATAACCACCATTACCTCCGGGATAGCCCGACTCAAATCCAGGCTGTCCCTTTTCATCCCCATAAAGATCATAGTTTTTCCTCTTCTCTTCATCAGATAAGATCTCATAAGCTGTTGCACATAGGTCAGGGTTTAAACTTGTCAAAGCCAGATCAACACACTAAAGTTTTGAGCGTGTAGCCCATGGCTACAAAGTAAGAATAGTATTTAAATATACTTAGAGATTAGCAATAGAACAGACAATATACATGGAATAATGAAGGAGATGCTAGTGCTGAAATAAGATACCCACCATTATTAATCTCCGCAAACTTTTCCTGAGCATCCTTATTTTTGTTTTTATCTGGGTGATATTTCAGAGATTGCCTACAAAAAAAAAAAATCTACATGAGCTTACAAAGAATTTCAGATGTTGATCATTGATTTAAATTCTTGACTTTATCAGTGACTAGAATAGAAAGGTACGCACTTGTGGAAAGCTTTCTGGATTTCACGCTGCTTTGCATCGCGAGATACTCCAAGAACCTGAAAAGTCAAATATACGTATAAAAAAATGTTTGCATAATAATCTTTCTAATCAATGGCAAAACTTCTGAGCAAAACCTAATCAAATAAAAAATCTTTCCTTTTTACAGAA
Organism: Schrenkiella parvula; assembly: GCA_000218505.1. Lineage (NCBI taxonomy): Eukaryota > Viridiplantae > Streptophyta > Magnoliopsida > Brassicales > Brassicaceae > Schrenkiella > Schrenkiella parvula. The sequence goes on along the minus strand of CM001189.1, from coordinate 2,498,200 downwards.
GCTCCAAAAATTTTCAGCCGAATTTGAATTCTACCCCTAGTCCCCCAATACGAATCTGAAGTCAGCGCCGATTTCGATTTCGCTTTTTCACTTATAGTCGAAACCCATCAGGGCGAACAAAGCGAAACCTTCAACTAGAGACGAGACAATCAAACGAAATCAACAACCCAATTCATAATTTCTGCCCCAACCAAAAGACTCGTGAACTAAAGAAAAGCTAAAACGAGATGAATCTCAATTTTGTGAAAGAAAAAAAAATCTTACCTTGTACGGATCAACGCTTTTCGCTTCTGCATTCAACAACAACAATGTCGAGACAAGAACAACAGATATCGTCAACCGCGTTCGCACCATCTCGATAGAACAACCTGCGATTCTTCTTCTTCTTCTTCTTCCAAGCGGTGAATTATTTACAGACCTCTCTACCTTCGGGAAAAATCGAGAAGAGGATGTTTCATTAAATAGGTTCGCTGGGTTTAAAGAAGAATAACGTATTTTTCGAATGACCTTTATATTACTAATTAATTCACAATGTTTCCCATTTTCTTATTGATTTTACAAATATGACACTAAATTCGTAAATTATGTTAAGAACTTGGTGGGGAAAATTAGTCAATCCAAAAGTATTACGGTTTTTCTGTATTTCTCGGAAATAAATTCCGGTGGCTTCCAGTTTCAATTTAAGGCGGGTATTTACACGTGGCAAATATGATGAATTCCCACGTATCTCGACCAATAAGATTCTAGCAAGGCGAAAGGTTATTGTCCGATTCCGGTCACGCGCCCATAACAACACGCGCTCTAATAATTGGGCCTTTTAATCTTGGACCAATTTCAGTGATCGGCCCAAGTTAAAGTCGCCGGCTCGGCGATCAGAATCCGACCAGTGTGACGGTAAGTTTTTTTTTCCTTCCGACTGTGAAAAAAGAAAAAAATAATGTCACATTTGCCATTGTCCTTTGTGCATTGTTATTACATGTTTCAAGAGCTTTAGAGAGGCGGAGAACGAAGACGACGTGGAGGGAGACGATCTTCGTTTTCTTCTCTCTCTCTCTCTCTGTCTCTTACTACTTACTAACTTCGCTTCTTTTTCTCCGCCGTGAGATTCTATTCTCGTCGTCTCTGTTCGCTGCCCAAACCCTTAGGGTTCATCCTCAAACACTTCCTCGGATTATTAGGTCAAGGATTTCGTCGGATCTGGCTAGATTTTTTTCCATTGTGTTAGGAGGACGGAGCTGGCTCTGATGGCGTTGTCAGCTTCCGATTTACCGGCTATGTACTCATTGCTAACAAATTCTATGAGCGGTGACGAGAACGTTCGGCGGCCGGCAGAGGCGGCCCTGTCTCAGTCGGAGAGCAGGCCTGGTTTCTGCTCCTGCCTCATGGTGCGTTTCTAACCTATGATGCTCTTGTGGCTTCAGCTAATGCCAGCCCGATTTTACTCGCTCATTTCCTCTCGTTTGGTTGCAGGAAGTAATTGCATCCAAGGATTTGGTGTCTCATGTGGACGTTAGATTGATGGCATCTGTATATTTTAAGAACAGTATTAACCGTCATTGGAAGAGCAGACGAAATTCTTCGTAAGTTCATCTTTTTAATAATTCGCAAGTTCTACTGATAATTGCAACTAAATTGCAAGTTGGTGTACTTCACCGTTCGAATTCTTCAACTTGGCTTAGAGTAGAATCTAGACTTCTTTTCATCATTTATCAAAACACTTAGCTGGCTCGTTTAGACTTTTAGATGTGTAATGGCGTGAGCTCTGTAAAGTTACTGCCCTATTTCTTTGGCGTTGCCACTCTTGCTGGCAATTTTCACAGGGGTATGAGCAACGAGGAGAAGATTCACCTGAGGCAGAAATTGTTGTCTCACTTGAGAGAAGAGAATTATAAGGTGTTGTAACGTTTGCTTTGTATGTTAATTACTGATTTTGCTTTCTGTGGCTGCATCAACTATGACACATACCGGAAATGTATCTCACTTTATTTTATTTATGGCAGATAGCGGAAATGTTAGCTGTTCTCATATCGAAGATAGCCCGCTTTGATTATCCTCGGGAATGGTCAGCACTTACTTCATAACTCAAATAAATTGGTGACCGTATCTTCCCTGATTTACGGGATTTTTGCATAGCAAATTAAATGGTTTTTCGTGCTTCATGATATCAGGCCTGACCTCTTTTCGGTACTAGCGCAACAGCTTCACTCAGCTGATGTTCTTACTTCTCACAGAATCTTTATGATTCTTTTTCGAACCCTAAAAGAATTGTCCACTAAACGTCTCACGGCAGATCAGAGAAATTTCACTGAGGTGTGTCTGCTACTATGTCTTTATCCCCTTATCAATTTCCTTTCTCCCTCTTGCATGAAAGTATTGTAGGAACAAGGCTTGGATTTTTGCTTTAGTTAAGGATAAGGTCCAGTTTAATTTGTTGGCAGATCTCGTCGCAACTCTTCGACTTTAGTTGGCACCTTTGGCAAACTGATGTCCAAACAATTCTACGTGGCTTTTCAACAATGACTCAGAGCTATGGTTCAAATAGTGCCGATCAGCATCACGATGAGCTTTTTCTGACTTGTGAGAGGTGGTTTTTATGTTTGAAAATAGTGCGCCAACTCATAATTTCAGGATTTCAAAGCGATGCCAAATGTATACAGGTAGATACACTATACTTGTCCTTGACACTTTTTAGATCATTATTACATCCTTGTTCATCTATCTTCCTTCTATGAACTAGTGGTATATTCTCACCGAGCATGTGTTCCGTTGCCTCCAATAGTTGAGCTGAAATTATAACCTTGGTAGATTGATTAACTATTTCGGAATAGAATTTGCTCTTGCTCTCAGACATTTACTCTACATGCACATATATGATATACAGCTAACTCTTTTCTATCAGGATATTAAACCAGTGAAAGATGTCTCTCCTGTGCTCTTGAGTGCGGTTCAATCGTTTCTTCCATATTGTGAGTTTGTTTTTAGCTTTTGGACTCTTTAGTTTCTTTCTTATTGCATATGACAAAAGCACCTAGAAGTCTGTATTAATGAGGATTTTTTCCTCCCCGTTTTTGCTTCAACCAGTCACGCCACATATATACGCTTTTGCTAATTTGTTTGGAGTCTTCATGCAGATTCATCTTTTCAGAATCGAGATCCTAAATTCTGGGAGTTTGTAAAGAAGGCATGTGTCAAGCTGATGAAAGTGTTAGCTGCAATTCAAAGCAGACATCCTTACTCGTTTGGAGATAAATGTGTTCTTCCAGTCGTAGTGGATTTCTGCTTAAACAAGATAACAGATCCTGAACAGGGATCTTTGCCGTTTGAGGAGTTCTTTATTCAGTGTATGGTGATGGTGAAATCTGTGCTTGAATGTAAAGAATATAAGCCTAGTCTAACTGGTCGCGTGATGGATGAAAATGGAGTTACATTTGAGCAGAGGAAGAAAAATGCTTCAAACACAGTTAGTGGCATTGTGTCTTCACTTTTACCCAATGAAAGGATAGTTCTTTTGTGCAACATACTAGTGAGAAGGTAACACTCTAACCAAATTTTTCGTATTATTTCATGCCTTCGTTGTTAATAAGTAATTTGAAAGTAGAGAGTTTTCATTTACCAATGCAAAGTTCAAAACAAAATATGACATGGCGCAATCTTATAGACACTTTATGATCTTATTGCTTTACATCTATGTATCTCTGGAATAGATGAGAAGGTATTGCATGCATCATGTCATTTGTTTTGGTGTAAACTGTGATTCTGTCATGTTTTCCTACCTTCATACAATCATTTTATGGTGTCGTATGAATGATGCCTGAAAAATAGTTTGTTAAAATTTAATCATCATCTCTCCAACAGGTATTTTGTTCTAACAGCAAGTGACCTAGAGGAGTGGTACCAGAACCCTGAGTCCTTTCATCATGAGCAGGACATGATTCAGTGGTCTGAGAAATTGCGGCCTTGTGCTGAAGCTCTATATATGGTTTTGTTTGAGAACTACAGCCAAGTAAGTAGCAGATAGTCTTAAGCACTTTATCCTCCCTCAAAAATAAGAGAAAAAAAGTCTGCTAAATTTAAACCACAAAAAGAGACAAGAAGTCTGCTAGTTTTTATAAATTGATGCTTACTCTGTCTCTCTCCATTATTGTGAGCAGCTCCTCGGACCTATTGTTGTGTCCATCCTTCAAGAGGCAATGAATAATTGTCCACCTTCTGTTACTGACATCACACCAGCGCTGCTTCTTAAAGATGCAGCCTATGCTGCTACTGCATATGTCTACTATGAGCTCTCGAATTATCTTATTTTCCGAGATTGGTATGCTCTTGATCTTCCTATGTCTAGACGTTTTTCATCTCCTTTAAACATGGCTATGTGATTCCTAACGGAACCTTCGTTTTGCTGGCCAGCAGAATGTGACAAGAGTTTTGATTAGTCAACATCCCCTTCTTTCGGATAATTTGGCTGCAGGTTTAATGGTGCACTATCCCTTGAGCTGTCAAATGACCATCCAAATAGACGTATCATCCACCGCAAAGTTGCTATGATATTGGGACATTGGGTTTCAGAGGTGTTGTTTTACTTCGGCTTTACCATTTTTTATGCTGCAAATATTGACAAGGCTTAGTGTATCTTATCTTTTGTAGAAAATGCATCTTACCATTGCATGAACGATAACTATAACATAATATGCAAAATGAAGTAATATGTTTTCCGAATAAACTGAGTTTATGAGGAATAATTATCTAAAAGCAGAATTCTTTTGCCTATTTTGTAACAAGATGCTATTAGGATAAGTTACCCAGTTGATTTTTGTGATCTTCTCTACCATAGTTTCCGTTAATTATTTATTTGTTTAAAAATTGTTGAGTGGTGGTTTTTGGCTGATGACAACCTTTCAGATTAAAGATGACACAAAAAGAGCAGTTTATTGTTCTTTGATAAAATTGCTGCAAGACAATGACCTCGCTGTCAAGGTAGTTCCATCTCATCTTTGTTTCTTTCATCTTTCGGTCTTGCATTAAGGTCGAATTTTCTTCCCCGTTTTTCTTGTATTTTAGCTGCCACTGAGATTGTCTGTTTACTTATGTAGCTGGCAGCCAGTAGGTCATTATGCTTACATGTTGAGGATGCCAATTTTACGGAGAAAAGTTTTCTTGATCTTCTTCCAATCTGTTGGGAGTCATGTTTCAAGATGGTTGAGGAAGTTCAAGAGTTTGATTCAAAGGTACTTGATGTTGCTGCCTCAAATTCATTATAGCACTCCATTCTTTCCATTCTACGTCCTCCAGTGACGCTTACGGCTCTCTATCTTTCCATCTAACTATCCTTTTTTTTTCTCAGGTTCAAGTTCTGAACTTAATTTCTATTCTTATTGGCCATGTTAGTGAAGTCATTCCGTACTCACAAAAGTTGGTGCAATTCTTCCAGAAGGTATAATGGCATTCTTTTCTGTATATGTTTATTCTTATCTTGGTGCGCAAACTATATCTTATTGTCTATGTGCTTGGCTTAAGAACAGGTGTGGGAGGAATCTGCTGGTGAAAGCCTTCTACAGATTCAGCTTCTTGTTGCACTGCGGAATTTTGTGATTGCGCTTGGTTATCATTCTCCTATCTGCTATAGCATACTGCTCCCAATACTCCAAAAGGGCATTGACATAAATAGCCCTGATGCACTCAACCTTCTGGAAGATAGTATGGGAGTAAGTTTCCACTTCATAAGATGTATACCTTTCTTTTCTGCTGATACAAATGTGCTATACATGACACTGATCTACATATGCAGTTATGGGAAACCACACTTTCCTATGCTCCTATGATGGTCCCCCAGCTATTAGCATGCTTTCCCTATATGGTGGAGATCATTGAAAGAAGTTTTGATCATTTACCGGTTAGCTTTTTAATTTTTCAAGGCGCTGATATTTTGATTTATGAATAACCTAGAGTTATGTAGTCAGATCTACTTAAATATCTTGTGCAGTCATACCTTAAGACATTCAAATTGACCATATGCCCCCAAAAAATTTCACTAACATCTTAACCAAAAGTAGGTAGCTGTCAGTATCATGGAATCGTATATCATTTTGGATGGAGGGGAATTTCTAAATATGCATGCTTCAAGTGTCGCAAAGATTCTTGATCTTATTGTTGGAAATGTAAATGATAAGGGGTTACTCTCGATTCTTCCAGTGATTGACATCTTAGTTCAGGTGCGTATGATTTCTCACTTTCCCAATTTGTGCAATTTGTGCAGAGAGGCAACAAATTTTCATGAGAAATTGATTCTTCTGTTAAGTTTGTTTTTAGGCTGCAGTTATCTTTTTGATCGCATACCCTTATCTTTTGGTATACATATAACTTGACCAGTGATGGAACTTATATGGCATCATTACAATGTATAAATTTGGACAAATAACAACTTCAGGATTTAAACATTTGCTCTTGTATTGAACAGTGTTTTCCTGTGGAAGTGCCCCCTCTCATCAATAGCTGTTTGCAGGTAAGTTTCTGGTTTTCTTTTTTGATTGATAAAAGATTCATATTTTTCCTTGTAACAATTGATGGAGTTGATTTTTTGGTATCTCTCAGAAACTGGTGATTATTTGCTTGAGTGGAGGAGATGACCGAGATCCATCCAAGACTGCAGTTAAAGCGTTCTCAGCTGCTATTCTGGCGCGGATTCTAGTGATGAACACCACTTACTTGGCCCAGTTAACATCTGAATCATCTCTCTCAGTGTTACTCCAACAAGCAGGGGTCACAATCGAAGACAACGTACTCCTATGCCTTATCGACATTTGGCTAGACAAGGTCAGTGGAGAACGTATCTTGAACAATAACTGGTTTCATTATGTGCTTGCGGGAATCTTTCATGTTGTTAAAATGGTCCTTCTTTTTTAATCTTAAGCAATAGCTCGTTTCCAAACTGCTCTACATGTTGCAATGCGTATTATCAACTCATTTTGTTAGTACATCTACTCTTCTGCAGGTGGATCATGCGTCTCCGATGCAAAAAAAGACATTTGGATTGGCTCTTTCCATAATACTTACACTCAGAATGCCTCAAGTTGTTGACAAGCTTGATCAAATACTTAGGTATAGGCTTGCACAATCGAATATTATGTATATATGTTATATAACTGATCGTGTTTCTGGAAACAGTACATGCACCAGCTTAATCCTTGGTGGAGATAAAGATCAAACAGAAGAAGAATCAAGGTTATATTAAGTTTAATTGCTTGTAGAAGCATATAGTTAACAACACTTGAAAGTATTTTTATCTGAAAAGCGTACAATTTGTAATTCCAGCGGTGACATGAGTTCAAGCAGGTCTCAAGGAGAAGAAATCCCACCTAGCAAAGAGTTACGGAAAAGTCAGGTAAAAGTTAATAATTCATTTTCTGTTGTCTTAAACGAACCAGCTTCCATGAAACCACTGATTCTAACGCAAACTTTTTTTTTCAATCTTATTAAGATCAAAGTATCCGATCCAATCTACCAGATGTCACTGGAGAATTCAGTGCGTGAGAACCTTCAGACATGTTCTACACTTCATGGAGATGCCTTTAATTCTGCCATTAATAGGATGCACCCAACAGAGCTTGCACAAGTGAAACAAGCCTTAAAACTGCCGTGATTAATTATGTTTTTGCCCTCTTCTTTGTTTTTTTCCATATCACTTAAAGAACAGCAGTATTCAAGTGAGTTTCTGATCCCTCATAATTATTCCTTCTTAAATCTTTAATATTGAGCCATGTAAGTGGCATTTGTATGTGGTATGGTGATGTATTTCAACCATTTGATCTAACTGGCTACTTCATCATATCTGTTCAGGTGAGTGAGCTTTTCTTCTCTTTGCCATTACGGATTTGATGCGTGTGCATTGTGGCCTCTGCGACCTTGGTGGTTTGAGGAACTCTGTACATATCTTTTGGTGAGGTGCGTCCCTTTTAGCTCCCCGTGCGATTTTTTGCCCTACTAGGACAAAAGGAGGGCGTCGTTAAAACAACTTCGTTTTACTTTCCTACTGCTCGAGTTTAATATGTCTATTTTTTTGTTTTTGTCCCAAAATTCAAAAACAAAACAAAAAATATATCTGGGGTCTGTCGTGTCCCAAGAGGTAACAATATATGTAGGGAAAGGTCAGAGTTGAGTTTCATTCTTCATTTTCCTACTCTGTTGATGTGTTTAATTACAAAATGAACACAGAACAATTTCCAAAACTTGGTTTCATTATGCTATCGGTTTCATGCTTTATACTCAACCTAAGTTTGCTCCCAGAAACTGATCTCACGTGGTCTGATTTCCTCCGCCTTGGTCTCTTTTCAACAGGATTTTGTACAAAACACGTTGTAAAATGGTAATAAACAATGACGTCAATATAACATTAGCCATTTGCTGATTTCTTTGTTCGGGGATTTATGCAAACTATGAATATTTAGGGGTTAAAAGCTCATATGTTGATGGCTGGATCAGACACCGCTTAATCATCATCTAGTCGTGGGCAAGATCGGCTGAAACAAAAAAACTGATTTTCGTATTAAAGGAAACACAAGCTCCGTGTTCTTAGAAATTCTTATTAATCATCACCAATGAATCCAAAATGGGAATTATGTAAATATTGATCACTTTTTCCTTTTTGAGTGTTTTTCCTTCACTTCCGGTACTGTCGAATCTCTTTTACGACGCCGTCGGTCAACGAGTCAACATCATGATTCTTCCCGTAGAATTTCACAAAATTCATCTCCGGACTCATCAAATACCTTCACACACAACACAATATATTGTTTTATTAAGACTCCAACAAAAAAAAAAGATCAAAACACTACTGAGCCAAAGTACAAGACGAATATGCATATATTACAAGACTGTAACTATGTAAATCCTGTAAATTTGAGAATAAATACGATTTTTGTATTCCGATGTGCATATCGACGTGAATAATTGTACATCTGCATGTCGCTTTTCTTGCTGTTAATTATAAGCTTCCTAGAAAAATTGTATAAAGGGATAATAAGTACACGTACATGACTATAGAGTGATCAACGAGATAGTCTGAATCTTCCTCTTCTGTCTTCATGTAGTAAACCCGGTAAGAACGGGCCACCGATTTAATTTCTTCAGGGCTCCCGGTTAGCCCGACCAAATTCGGATGAAATTCTACAAGAAATATTAAACTATGTGAATTTTCGTTTACAAAACAAAAGGAATCTGTCGGAGTTGAGAAAATAAATCCACCTTTGACATATTCATGTACTTGCTGAACAGTGTCTCTTTCAGGATCGACAGAGATAAACACAGGCATCACATCTACTCCGGAATTTTTCTCTGCGTAAATATGATGGAACCTTAGAGAAAGCATAAACAAATGTACAAACCACACAAATGAAAAGTTGTCGGCAACTCACTTATTTTGTCAATGGCAGCAGCTAACTTAATAAGCTCGTCAGGACAGATATCAGGACAATGAGTGAACCCAAAGTATAAGATGGTCCATTTTCCCATCAAGTCTTTCTCCGTAATACGTTTCCCATCGTCCCTTATAAGGCTGAATGGTCCTCCAATGGCCGCTTTTCCAGCAGATGGTCCCTCCTTGACGGCTATGGAATTGGTATTTATATCTAAGTCAACAAGAACCGGGGTCAATATACAAAGAAGAAAAGAGAAAAGCAATAAGATTTTAGAAGAGTATTGGAATTCACCACAAGTCAATGTGAAATAACTAAGCATCAACTGGGTGGTTGAAGTGATCAGTTCCTTCATCATGTCAAGTGTGTAACTAACGAGATCAGTAGTTTAATTGAACTCATATTGTTTCAGATATCGTTTGCAAGGGCTAAGGGCCTAAGGCATGCGCACATTAAGCTACTAACCACAAATTCTATCAGGAGAGTTTCTACAATACATTTCAGAACTCCATTACCAAATGGACTACGTGATGCAAAGTATTGAGAGCTCGTTCAAAATCCTAGCACCTTAGTTTTACTATGTCTCAAAGTCCAAACTATAAACTCACCATAGATGAGTACCTTCGATATGACGTTTCTTTTGCCGATCATAATAGTAGACCAATCCAGCTCCAGTAGCAAACAGCAAGAAAAAGCTCATCCACGAAACGGGCTGTATTTTCCAAAAATTTCCCAATCAAACATCAGATAAATGTTCAGAGTAGCTTTATAAGACCAGAGTTTATATAATTGATGCGACTCGATGGTTTCCTCTTAGAAAAATGTTCAAGGAAACAGCTATCAAAAAGGAAAAGAGAGTTTACCGCTCCACGGACGTCTTTTCCGGAAGCACGATCGTTTTTCTGCTCGGAACCGCCATCTGAACTCTCAGATCCTCCAGATTTCTCGTTTTCACCGGATGATTTTGTTTCCGAATTACCAGAGTTAGGCTTAGAGGTTGTATCAGAAGCAGAAGTGCTCAGCAAACATCTTTGATCCATCTTCACACGTTCGATTCCACAGCTAAATGAAAAAAACTGCAAAAGAAACATCGCACTTATGGGGCTGAAACCTGACAGATTTAGAAAACGTATAATGAGAGAGAAAATGCCGAACCGATCGAGGAAGAGAGAAATCTCCATGACGAAGCGCGTCGGAGATGCACGCCGGAGACGACAGAGATAGTAGATCGCTTGAGGCGCGAATTCGGAGGAAACGTTGAACGGGACGAAGACGGCTTGCAGTTCTACATAAAGCAGACGCCATTGACGACCGAATTTCTCAACTCGAGCTGGGGTTTAATCTGAAATGAACAAAAGAGGTTTTGCAGTACTATAATGGACGGCAAAATTTGTGCACGCCCTTCACATAAACACCATACTGTTTGGTTCGACAGGCCCACTGTTCTCTACCGTTACGGCCCATAAAGCCAGTTTAAACTTTAGGTATCCATAATTTTATATATTTATGATTTTCACCCCAAAGTTAACACATTTATCACTATACTCCACCTCTACCTCAACCATGATCCAATCCAGCTCAATGTTCTGCAAATTTGAAGCTAAACAAAATAAAGCAGACTCAATTGATTCAAAAGCGACCACCGATAAGTGGATTAACCAAAAAAAAACAAAGAGTTTGCCTTAACTTCTACAAGATAAACCAAATAAGAAAGGGCCACAAAACAGAGATGGCACTGAGAGCAATAAAAATACTTTTTTTCCCAAAAACCCCTTAACCGCTATTCACATCATTCGATAGAGAAAAAGAGGAAACAAGACTCCGTGACGATTCTTTTAACCTTTAAGAGGGAGAGAGACGCACGAGTAGTACACTTAATATTACGAACTCACATACCATCTTCATGATGTAAGTTCTCTCCATTTCATTCTCGAAATTCGTTTGAGAAAAATCCAAGGCATTCAACAATGCCTTTGTTGCTGCAAGGCGAACCTCTGCAGTATTTTCAGACTGGTTCATGCCCTGCACAACTGCTGTGAGGACAGAATTCACTTCATCTTGCACGAGATCATGATGCGATATCTCTTCACAGACATAGCCTAGAGTTTCCAAGGTTGACTGCTTCAAGTGTGCGTGACTGCCTTGCTGGGTCATATTGTTAAGCAGTGATCCAACAAGTTCAGGCCATTGCTTCTGAGGAATTTCAATGGAAGCTACCTTTGCAATAACCTGGGCTGAAGTATGCCTCGCCTCAGGGGCTGATGAACCAAGAGTTCTTAGTAACAGTTCCTTGATCTGGGATTTAAGAGCAACGTCGATTGCAAACCACTGTTTCACCAGGTGATCTTTTCTGGTAGAATCTTTGGCGTCTAGAGAATTCTTTAGCAAAATACCAGCTAGTCGACGGGATTCAGAAGGTTTATCGTTGTTGGCAAGCTCAAAAGACAGGGATAACAAAAACTGCGGCAAGTTTTGTTCCTGGAATTGCCTGAGACTACCCTCTGCTTCAGTACGGACTCTTGCATCGGCTGACTGGGCAGCAAGTAGGAACTGAGTGATCTCCATCGCCATTATTCCCTCTGCACAATAAGGACATACACCAGCTCAGCGAAAAAACAGTGGAAAAAAAGCAATATCTAATGAACAAAGTCTTGGGTATAATAACTAATAGATGGTAATAAGACTAACGATGTTAAGAGTTTGAACATTAAGCCGATACAAATAAATATTTCTGCTCTGAGAAAACTATAGGAGAATCTCTGCGCTGAGGAATTGACAAAAAAAAAATTGATCCCAATTTAAAATCCAAACCAAAGTTGGCCAAAATAAGTTACTTGAACTTTGAAAATGGCTTATGCCCCTCTAGTCATGAAGCACCATTTCTATTTCAACAGACGTAATTAAAGAGCGAAGAAAAAATAAGTAGCAGGATCACTACGAGCGAGTAATCAAGCAAAGCTACATAAACCCTAGCAAGTAGTGACCCAAAACCTAATCAGAAAGCATAGATCCATGAACAGGCGAAAATCCAAAACTCAATACACAGTTCGCGCAAGAGATTTACATGGAAATTAAGGGATTTCGCTTGAGTAAAAGCGTAAGAGCTAGGGTTTTTGGCTCCAATCCAAACCCCTCGTCCCTCTCGCTATCGAAGAAATATCCTCTCGAAGACGCCGCTCGAGCAGGGGAAAAATATCTGGATGAGAAATAACCCTAAAGTACCAGAGAGAGAGGAAGAGAGAGAGAGAGAGAGAGAGAGAGAGAGAGAGAGTACGTACGTTAAGTAAAGTAGGGTAGGGAAGGAAGAGAGAGAGAGAGAGAGAGAGAGAGAGAGAGAGAGAGAGAGAGAGAGAGAGAGAGTCGACTTGAAAATGTGGGAGAAGACAGATATGAGACTGAGAACGGAATTTTCGAATATAAAGAAGAAGCGGGTTGGGGAAGAAGGGCAACGCAAAAGGGACTAAAAACACCTTATTTCCAAATCACCCCCGTAAACATTAATTCATTCCACATAAACCTCTCAATTTTTCAACTGCTTCATTTTGTCAACTCAACTTTGCAAAGTGAAATATGGAGTTAATCATCTGGATTCCGAAGGAAAAGGAACTAAAAAGCAAAATTTAACATCTAACTTTCTAACATTAAGATCTAAAGAGTTAAACTTTTAAAAAAAATTTTAAAAACGAAAAATATGAAAAAACACAAATATAATATATTTTTTTCACCCACCTACGTAAAAATCATCGAACACATGAAAATACAGATAAATCTTTGGAGTATTATGTCATCTTGATGAAGTTGACATAGTTAGACACAGTCCAAATGGTAGTATAAAATATAGTCAATTACTAAAACGAAATTTCTAGACAAGGAAGAATCTATATAAAAAAAGAGGATGTCATATGTGACCCTTTACAATTTGTAATTATTTAAGGTTTAGGGTTGTTGGATATTGATTCAACATTAAGAATCTTGAAGTGAATTGGAGAAGACAAGTTAGGAGGAAGAGACGTTAGAGATGAAGCTCACATGAAAAAAATGGAGAAGCAGTGAAAGCTTCTGATAGTAACAGAAGGTTCTAAGGTGAACTGGATTAATTGATCACGTGTCTTTCACGTGAGTTATCATCTTCATAAAAGGGAGGATAGTCTTCTGTGTTAGTAGGTTGATCGTCTTCTTCGGAGAAGTTCGAGAGAGAAAATCAGTAGACACAAAGAGAGATTCATAGGGAGATTAAACTATGGATGTATAGACTTAGGTTTATAGAGTTATCTAGTTCATCTTTACTCTTCTGTACCTCTTCTTCTTTGTAAGGTTGGTTGACTTGTAACCGACGGTGAGAATCTTCGTGTATAACCACGCCGGAGGTGTTTTCCGGTCAGTCTATCGAACTTGGGGGTCGAAAGATCCCAACCGGACGTAGCGGTTTGTTAACACCGTGAACCGGGTTAATTTGCGGGGTTGTGATTTGATCGAGTCTTGATTCGTAGTCTTGGGAAGAATCGGGAGCATCGATTCTCAACAAGTGGTAGCAGAGCCAAGGTTCTTCGATTCAAGACTTCAATGATGATGGCGTGATCCCAACGAAGAAGACGGTGGCGTTTGGTTATTGTTGAAGACGCTCGAGTTGGAGAAAGAAAGATTCAAGAAGAACGATTCAATCGGACTGAAAGATTTCATGTTTTATGAAATCGAAGTAATCTTTAAGTTAAAGTTCTCCAATGGTCCGTGAGTTATACATCTGTTATGGACTCGCAAGAAAAGATGTTGATCATACACGGATAGTTTTAGAGACTGAGGAAAGAACGATCGACATAATGTTTTCTTGATTTGTTATGAAGAAATTGGTACAAGGTTGATGTGACGTAAAGCTCTTCTACAACGTCATGTATTATGATCTGAAAAAGGTTCAATCTGGGTTATTGGATTAAGGTCGTGTTTCAGAATTGTGTTATCAACTTCGAAGATTCGAATCGTTAGTACACTTGGTTTGTTTCCGCTGCAGTCACAAAGGTATTATGTGATGAGTGTATGGTTTGTTTCTGGTCATTGATGTCTGCATTAGAAGGATTGAAATCTGGTTAGATCACATGGATTGCATCATGTCTTGGTAAACGAATGCTCAAGATTCAGGTTTGGCGTCAGATCGTATGTTGGGCATATTTGTTTGTGTGGGTAAGGTGCAATGTGGTTCTATAATGGGTGAAAGAATGGTAATTGATGGCACATATGGATCTCAGGTCTAGGGGACGCCTTAGAGTTGGATTGGTATCTGTGTCTGGTGTTATTTGAATATCGGTTAAGGTTTCATGATTGAAGATTAAAAGAGTTTCAGGCGGCTGAAGAAACAAGTTCGAAGATGTGTGGGTAATACGATATGTCTAAGGATTATGAGGAAAAACAGTGTGGGTTCAGATTTGAGAGATTTTTTGATTAGAAGGATCAGTCTCATGAATGGGTTTAGATTCCTGTGAATCTAAGAAGTTTTGTGTTTTGATGGTCAAAGGGCAAAGGCAGATCATCATGGAGCTAGTTGCAGTCTAAGAAAAATTCAGAGGAGAATGAATAAGATTGTAGTGTTTGTTGTTGTTTGTTTAATAGCACATATATGCTAAGTTGACAGATTAAGCTGAAACAACAGATGGGTATTACTTCTCTGACATAAATCAGCCAAAGGTTCTTAAAAGTGATGGCAAAGAGTGTCATCAAGTCAAGAAGAAATCAGTTGGAGCAAAGCTAAGCTGTGATAAAAACCAGTGTTATATGAGCTTTAACAAGAAGCTCTTGTGGAGGTTGAAGTAACTGAGTCAAACTCAGATTAAAGCTGTTGTGATACAAGAGAAGTTGTGTCTACACTTGGCTAGAAAAGATGGTAAACTCTTGGCGAAAGCTAATGGTAAAATCAGTGTTGTAGAATCAGTTTTTTTTTTATCAAATGGTTTGTGGTTCTTATGATTCAAAGGACAAGAATGATGGATAAATTGGTCAAAGTGGAGCTCGTATATGAAAGACTCAGGAGTTAATGACTACACAGAAAGTTTCACATCATTACTCATGTGTTGTTTTTATTTGGTGAGTCTCAAACATGTCAATCTATAAGAAATGTGAGATTTATGCATCTGAGAATGGTGAAGTCAAGTGCTGATTGAAGAAGTCAGTAGTTCTTATATGTTAAGGGCAGAACGAGATGTAGTATTGAGTTGGGTAAGTTATGACTATAACGGTTTACATCGTGTTAAATGTCTGTGTGGCTAAGGAATTTTAATGTCTGATCAGTTTGGTGGATCAATACTATATGTGGAAGCTTCACACATATTCGAGAGGTATTGTGATTTCCAGGTGTAAAGAACATGTTAAGTGGCTGTAGTACGAAATAACTTGAGTCTAGTGGCTAATAAATGTTCAAGGAAGGAACCATGTCTACACATCCAAAGTCTTAAGACTGATAATAAGATCCAAGTAAAAAGAAATGAAGCTGGGGTTAGAGTCAAGTGAGCTTCGAGATGGCTCTCATTCCAGGTGGAGCAGCTGATGTCATAGAGATTGTAATATATTCATAAGGAAACTGTTTTCTAGGTGGAGCTATATTCTCAGCAGGAATTTTGTATCATCAGATCAAGCAACAAAGAAGTTTTTTGCTTGATGGACCAAAAGAAGAGTTAAAAAGGCTTAGGTGGCTGCATATTTTTCTGTGTGAAAGTTTCTCAGGATTACCTCGCAATGGAATGAGCCTTAGGTGTGTGTCGAAAGTCTTCCTAATATTGGGTGTTGGGCGGCGTGTCCTGTTGGTTTAAACGGCGGTACATAAAGGTTCATAATAGATTTGCGGGAGGAGAAGTCAAAGGTCTTTTGATTTCTGGTCTGAGATAAAGATTGGGGAAAAATCAGTCTGAGGTTTGCACAAATCAAATTATGAGCAGCTCATGAAGGTAAATGGATGCAAGATTGCTCAAATATAAAGAGTTGCAGGTTTTGCATGTATATAAAGAGATTGGTCTGAGATGAAGGCTACTGAAGTGATCTTTGTTATTTTCTCTATTGAGGAATATTTGATACATGAGCAGAGTTTGTTGGATTAATTCTCAAAGTAAATCACTTCAAGAAGGTATAAAACGTTTTGTGCATCTAGCATGAAGACATCTCATCTAAAGGGAAGTATTTGCAACTGGTATGGAGTCCTAGAAAGGGTAAAGAATGCAACAAGTTTCAGATTGCATTTGTGAGACAATAGTTTGTGCAATTATGAGATGTCTGGTTGCATCAGGAGGAAGTCGAAAGTCATCTTCTCAAAAGATATACATTTGCAAGATGCAAGTACCAACGGTTTTTTGGTGGAGTATGCACACTGTTGAATGTGTTGCATGTCTGTTTTTACAGCTAGAGAATACATCATAAGCTCGTTTTTTGATGTGAAAGAAGCTGTAAGGGAATATTTTATGAGCATCACAAGCTTTGATGATGAGAGATATGGTAAAGGGTACAAGTAGTGAACTACAAGCTGCTGGTACTGATCTGTTCACTCAAGAAATTGGACAAAGAAGTTGTGTTGAAAGTCTTCCCAACAAGGTGGAGTTGTGGGACGTGTCCTGTTGAGATTCAACAGCAATTCAAGTTGGTTTCAAGGCTGAGTTGGCTAGACAGATGGCTGTAGGTACAATCTCATGTTATTAATACATGGCTTACTAACTAAAGTTTTTGTTGAGATTGTTTTGCAGGTTTGTTGAATCAAAAGTTGGTTCAAGATTGAAATGTGTATGTTTCTGTTTATTTTTTCTGCATATGATTTCGTAGTGATTTGATTCCAAGCTCAGTGCACATGAGGTGAATCAAATTGGTCGACAAAAATGAATCAGGTTTGCAGAGGGAGAGAAAAGTTAAGTACAATCGCTGAAACAGTTTTATGGTCCTTAACAGAAACCATAATGTAATATGTGTGATTGTTGAACTCATAAGGGTTAGCTTATGGAGTTATCTGTTGGTTTAACAAGTTTTAAGTACCTTATTCTTGTTAATGAGTGTTTACTGAGTATTAATCTCAGGTATATCACGGAGAAGCTCGAGAGAGAAAATCAGTAGACACAAAGAGAGATTCATAGGGAGATTAAACTATGGATGTATAGACTTAGGTTTATGGAGTTCTCTAGTTCATCTTTACTCTTTTGTACCTCTTCTTCTTTGTAAGGTTGGTTGACTTGTAACCGACGGTGAGAATCTTCGTGTATAACCACGTCGGAGGTGTTTTCCGGTCAGTCTATCGAATTTGGGGGTCGAAAGATCCCAACCGGACGTAGCGGTTTGTTAACACCGTGAACCAGATTAATTTACGAGGTTGTGATTTGATCGAGTCTTGATTCATAGTCTTGGGAAGAATCGGGAGCATCGATTCTCAACAAAGATAATATTTTTGATAAAATTCTAGAGAGTAAATGAATAAAACAAAACTGTATTTTTTGACCTTATCAAATATTTGTTTGAAAATAAATATCAATCAATATGTTCCCAACAATGCATATAACTTTTTCACTATAATTAATATCAGAAATTGTTTGTATTAATTACAAGTATTATTTTATGACCCCGGTTTAAAAAAAAGGAAAAAATCTAGATTTACCACTCTTTCGAGATTTCGAGTTTAAATCACTTCATGTTTAAACTCATTTCAGGAAGGTGCATCACTCATCGACGTTGGGCTTGGCAAGAGGATCTGTAACTTAGTTAAGAGGTCCAAGTAAGTATAAAAGGCCGCCCACGAGGCCTTGGGACGAAGCCCATTGAAGAAAGCTAATTAGAAGAAGTATTTTGGATAACAAGGGTTGTTTGAGATTAACCAAATGTTTATGGGGTGATTTTGGAAATTGATGTTTTTAGCTTTTGCCTAGCCCCCTTCCCCACCCGCTTCTTCTTTGTATTCGAAAATTCATTTTCTCTGTCTCGTATCCGTCTCCTTCGCAATTCTCTAATCGACACACTCTCTCTCTCTCTCGTTCTCTTCTACTCTCTAGGGTTTGTCTGACCCAGAGGGTTTTTGCCCTGCTCGAGCGGCGTCTTGGAGAAGATAATTCTTCGATACTGAAAAAATCGCGGGGTTTGGACTGGAGTGAGAAACCCTAGTTCTTACGCGGTTACTCAAGCGAATAACCTTAATTTCCATGTAAGCCTCTTGCTATTCACTGTGTATTTAAGCTCTGGATTTGCATTTCTGCTAATGGATCTATGATTTCTGATTAAGTTTTGGATCACTACTGCTAGTTTTTTTTAGCTTTGTTCGGTTCGTCACTCGCAGTGATTTTGCTATTTAATTTTTCGAAGTTCAAAGAAAAATCACAGAGTCAACTTTGGTTCGGATTTTATATTGGGGTCAATGATTTTTTTGTTTTTTGTTAATTAGACAGCGCAGAGATTCTTCTATAGTTTTATAAGAGTATGGTTATTTTTAGTATCCGTTTTATGTTCAAACTCTTTAAGCTTGCTTTTGTTGTGATATCTGATTTGAACCTGTGGACAGTTTGTATAGTGTTATTGCCATCTATAGCTATACCGAATATTTTGCCTACCAGCTTTTACTTTTTTTATAGAGTGGTGTTGGTTTGTTCTATAACCACTGTTTTTGTCGCTGATGCTAGTCTATGTTCTTATTGTGCAGAGGAAATAATGGCAATGGAGATCACTCAGTTCCTACTTGCTGCCCAGTCTGCCGATGCAAGAGTCCGTACTGAAGCAGAGGGTAGTCTCAGACAATTCCAGGAACAGAACTTGCCGCAGTTTTTGTTAGCTCTGTCTTTTGAGCTTTCAAACAACGATAAACCTTCTGAATCCCGTCGACTAGCTGGTATTTTGCTAAAGAATTCTCTAGACGCCAAAGATTCTACCAGAAAAGATCACCTGGTGAAACAATGGTTTGCAATCGACGTTGCTCTTAAATCCCAGATCAAGGAACTGTTACTAAGAACTCTTGGTTCATCTGCCCTTGAGGCGAGGCATACTTCAGCTCAGGTTATTGCAAAGGTGGCCTCAATTGAAATTCCTAAGAAGCAGTGGCCTGAACTTGTTGGATCACTGCTTAACAATATGACCCAACAGGGCAGTCCCGCACACTTGAAGCAGTCAACCTTAGAAACTCTAGGCTATGTCTGTGAAGAGATATCACATCATGATCTCGTGCAGGATGAAGTGAATGCTGTCCTCACAGCAGTTGTGCAGGGCATGAACCAGTCTGAAAATACTGCCGAAGTTCGACTTGCAGCAACAAAAGCACTGTTGAATGCCCTGGATTTTTCTCAGACAAATTTCGAGAATGAAATGGAGAGAACTTTCATCATGAAGATGGTATGCGGTCGTAATATTAACCCTTTTTCATCATTATTACTCCTGCATCTCGCTCTCTCGGTCGTGTTTGTTTGAGTAAAGGATAAAAGAATAGTTGCGGGTCTTCCTCTTTTCTTTATCGAAAGATGTGGGATATTGGTTAAGGGGATTTTGAAAATTGTTTTTATTTTTGTTGCTAGAGCCGATCTCTATTTCGAGCTTTTTTTTTATCTCTCCTGAAGAAAAACAAACTTTTTTTGTTTTGTTTGATAATGCATCATCACTTATCGGTGGTCTCTTTTGAGTCAACTTTCTATCTTCTCCACTTTTGGGTTTAGCTTCAACTTTATACATTAAGCCATGAAACAGGGTAACTGTTGTGGGGTTGTTTACGTGGTCGATGTTGCACACTATACAGAGAAAATGATGTTAAGGCTCATAACTCCGATGATACTCAAAACGCAAACCGCTAGATATCAGCACTTCCCAGAACTCCGTATATACAAAAAGTGCCAAATTTTTCTTAAAGATGACGGCGACATTACATCATTGCATTACATTAATAAAAGCTAAAGCCACTACTACATCAAGAGGAAGAGAAGGTATCGATGATGGTGGTGTGAAGCGGGTCACTAAGGTGAGTCGCCCAGTTGTTGAGCGGTCCTTTACCCGTTGCAGCCGCTTGAACCGCAAATCCCAAGAAGGCAACCATGGCTAAACGAGCGTGTTTGATCTCAGCTAGCTGAAGCTGAGCCTGCTTCTCCGGATCAGAAGCTAGCCCAAGCGGGTCGAAAAACTTGCCTCCTGGATACAAACGCTTCTCCGAGTCCAGCTCAGCGTTTCGTTGGAACTCAATGTAACCAATCACTAACACTTCGATCCATATCAATGTTGAGATCGAGAACGGCAATGGCTGTCCTAAGTAGGACGATCCATCCACTAGCTCTACCTGGTAAGAAAAACACAATCACTCAATGTCAAAATGCAAACGCAAACGATTTCGTAAACGCGACGAAAAGAGGCGATACCTTCCCGGCGTCTTGCCATGTAACACCGGTGAGCCATTCGACGGAGAGAGCGCCGAGAGTAGCGAGCATTGCCCATCTCCCGTGAATCAGCTCACATTCTCTGAATCTCTGGATCCCGAAGACCTCACTGTAGGGCTGAAACGGCGTCGATTTTGGGTCAACCGCTTCCGTACGGGTCCCGATCACGTCTCCGGCTATGTTCTTGGCAAGGTTCTGGTCCAGAGAGTCAAGGTCGAATTGTAGGTACTCTGCCGGTTTACCTAAACCGAAAGGGTCAAAACCGTAGTCTCCGACCAGCGAACCGTCGAGATACTCGGGGGATTTTGCGCCTGGGAACCACAGAGGCCGGTCTGAGATAACAGTCTTAGCCTTTTTGGGAGCGGCTTTCTTGGTCCCGAATCCGAACCGGGCTGTGAACCGGCTTGAACCGGAGTGGATGTCGGGAACCACCCGAGTACCCATGATAGAAGAAGCAGCAGCGGCCATCTCCGGCGTTGTTTGTGTTTGTCACGTTTGCGGCTTATGATTTTTCTGTAAAGTTATGAGGAAATGGCGTTTTTAAGTCGCGGTGTATGCGTGGAAGAGATGAAACTTGGAGATCTCAGGGAAAGATTCTTGACGGTTGGATCGAGAAACAAATCCATCTGACGGTGATGAATATGCTCGGCCTTATCTATTGCAAAGTTCGCGTTATCCTAGAATCTTTAGAGAGTTAGATGAGGAAGAAGCTGATTGGACAAAAGAAGCTATTTGCGAATCTTATACAATGCCACTTGTCATTTCAGCAGCACACGTCACTAAGGGAAGTCCACCTTAGTAGTATGTTAAAGAAGAAGATCATGACAATCCGGTTCGTTAAACTCAATACAAAACCGGGAAAGTGCTATCAAAAACGGAGAAGGCTGAAAAGAAAAATGAAGTATTATGTTCGTGGGGTTTTCAATAAACTGAAATTTGATCATTTTAGTATAGAATAATAATCAAAACAAGATAATTTAACTACAATAGACATGTATCAATGTGAACGAGTTCCTGAAATAGACATGGACGAGTCAGCTGAACCGGGAAAACCATCGAGATATCCAGAACAAATGAACAATGCTTCCCAAATCTCAGCCGCACCAATTCTATCAGACAACAAGAAAGTCTTTGGCAGAGCCTGAAGGTATGTCTTCTCATTAAATAAATGATTACATAATCTCGTATCCGAAAGAGTACAATAGAGCAAGACAGTACGTCAGCTAATTGTTGCACAACCAAACAGTAAATACACAAGAAAAATAATAATACATTCAAGTAATAAAAACCTCAGAATCACAAGCCAGATACTTTCAGAATCGATGATCCGGAAACAAGTGGACACTTTGTCGGCAGCACTCAATCAGATCCCCGGTGAGGGCAACATCGAAGAACCGGAGCAAATATTTTACATTAAGAAGAGAGCTGGAAACGGCCACTGGGTTTTTTTCTTCTCCATCCCTATCAATTACCCCAAAGAATTGTTAAGACATTTATACAGAAGACAAAACTGGGGAGTAAGATGAAGATGGACTTACAAAGGCAATGTAATAGAGAAAGGTCAGTCCAGCCAGGAAAACAAACCCGATTTGAAACACGTTATACCTAAGATAAACCATATCGATCGTTAAATAAGACATGAGACAGATATAACATAAGACTGCTACATGCTTAACCACTATTACTTACTTGTAGAGGTACTTAATTCCTCTAAGGGACTGCAATGTGTGACCGAAGATCTCTTGAGCTGCAGTGGCTTGAGCGTAATATCCAAATGCAGTGGCACAGAATTGAATCACACTGCAATTTAAAAGAACACACAGTTTAGATCATGACGGCAAATGCAGTTACAGAAAGGATCCGGTTTTCAATCTTAGTGCATTTGAACCCATGATCCTAGGCTGGGAGAAGATACAGAATCAAGAGACCAGAGAGAACTACCTGATGGAAGAAAGAAGAATGAGCCCAACATTGAAGAGGAAAGAGTTCATTAAAGTAGCTCCCCACCTAAAAACACGTCGAAATGGCCAATATGAAATTAAATAAAAGGAATTGGCCTTGGAAAATAACTAAACACTGTTAAAACAATTAGATGGTTACTTCATAGGATGAATGGTAATGAAGACGAGCTTCAAACCCAGCATCATTGCCCCAGCGATAACAGCGAGTAGAAGATAGAAACAGAAGAACGCAAAAGCAGCAGTGCCTAGAAGACCTAGAGAATTCCGCACATACAACATAGAGTCAGGCAGACACATAACGAGCCTGTGTAGAATAACATAACAAGAACAGAAGTATGAACTTACCCCAAACGTCATCAAGCTTAATAAAAACCTCATTAAGAAAAGGGGATAGAGGAGGGTCGACAAGTAGATATATGATGATATGTGCAACCCAAGCAATAGAAACGATCAATCTACAAAAATACCATTAAAATAGAGGCTCAGCTAGGGTACTTCGGAGTGCCCAAATATATAACATTTAGCCATTAAAATAAGGCCATAGACCAAAAAAGAAGAACTGTAAAGAAGATCATTTTCCACAAAAAATACTAACCCGATGATTCCAAGAATAAACTTGGCCAAGTACCCGAGTACAGTGAAGGCCCATGCAGTTTCTGCCTGAAAAGAACAAGGCGATAGAACAATTGAATAACTCAAAGTTTACATATAAAATTCTAAGATACACATGTCTTACCTTCTCTCCTTGAGGATACGCTTCTTCTAAGAGGTTTACATCTTCCTCCAATTGTAGCAACTCCTGGAGGTTAACCACATTCAATTATAGGAATGAGGGGACATTAAGAACTTAAAATCCAATATCAAGCGCAGTAACGCTGCCAATAAATCCACTGGCTCTATATCATAACCAATTCTACTCTCTCAGCAGCATTTGACTGCAAATTGCCATCCCAATAACTGTACATACGACCAAAGTTTCTTTGCACGCCAGAGATCAGTCTCGATAGGCAAATATTCCAAGTTTAATCATGAAACAAAATTGAGCTAAGATACCAAACCTTGAAATAAACTATGTACCTTTTCAACTGCTTTCACATTTTTCCTCCATTTCCTGCCCTTGGCACCACTTCTTTCTTCCTGATGAAGTCCATCAGCTGCTTTCTTTAGTTCTCTTGCCTTTTTACCAAGTTCAGTTGCTTCCTGTAAAACGATTATGGAGTTTACTTAGAAAGTGAGAGTGGAAATGACTCGAGATCTAGAAGGCATGCTTCCGGAGAAAAACAATAACCGAACCTTAATATATTGTGACCGAGTAATAACAGCCTTTGGTCGCCTGATGAATGCAGTGATAAGTCCTAATGGTAGGCAGGCAATACCAACGCCACCAAATATCTAGAAACATTGGAGAGGACAATTAATTTTTAGATTTTTTATGGAAATTTCAAAATCAAACACCAATTAACAACAAAAGATACAGAATTAGATCGCGCCATGCATCTCATTTGTTGAGAACTTGTGTTAGTCAATGACGAATCCATGATATAAGACAGGTTCTATCATATCCTTTCCAACCATACAAGGCACTTCTCAACATGATAGAACAATGGTCATACCGTGAAAAGAACTGACCCAACAATTGTAGCAAGAGCAACAACGTATTCTGGAAAAGTAGTACGCATGGTCCACGTTTTCTCAGATGCGACATTAGCTGTAAATGCTGAGCACTGCATCGATAAACCAGAGAAAGAGGAAATACGTTACATGCTGAAACTCTCTATGGCATAAATGAATCATGATTAATAAACAATTCCAATGGCGCAATCAAGAAGCAAATATTACCTGGCGAGCGGTGTTACCGATACATGGTTGATTATTTGTAAATTGCCAGGAAGTAGGGAATGAGGTCGTGGCAGAAGCCAAGTGCCTGACAGAGAAGTCCACCTTTCCAATGACACCTAACATGATGTAAAAGAGCAAAAGAAAAGGGAATCAGATGAACATGAAACTAAACACAACCATGAACGGTTCAGTTAAAATTTAATAATTCTGAGGGTTTTATAACTTCTGTATGTAAGATAAAGATGTTACCAACAATTCTAAGCTATTCCTAGCACGAATGTTATAAAAGATCTCGACACAAGTCCTAATTAGGTATTTATCAGCTGCAATTAACAAACAAATGCAGTCAAAAGATGTTAAATCATAGTGCAAATAAGACCAACATCAGATGAACGTCCATACTACATGCTCACTAATAGTTAGTTACCACTCCCAACTTTCGTCAATCCAAGAAGACTCTGAAGTTCAAGTCAACAGAAGAAATTGATAACAGAGCAGAGACTAACCGTATAAAATTCCAAGCACCAGAGCACAAACCACAGCCGTGGTTACAACCCAAATTAAGGCACTTTTTATCCTCTTTCCCAGACTCCTGCAGGAACGAACAAAAAAAGCAAGCCCACAAAAAGGTCAACAATATTCGACTTAACAAGATACAAAAATGTGATCAATTTCATGGAGATACGAACTTGTCCTGGTCGCCTTCATAGAAAAACATTGCGAAGGGGATGACAAAGAAGACGAGGATAGCGTCAACGATGTAAATGACAAGCCAAAGATCCTTCATGGGCAAGGTGAGATTGCAAGCGCCGTTGTAAATAGCATGCCGACAAGCATGCCGATTGGCCACATCCGCCGGTAACATGAGAATCGAGATCATGGCAATAGACAGGCCGAAAACAACGACGAATTTGGGGAAATACGCCTGGTTTGCATCATCTGGATGCTGGTAGTTGACGAGGAGATAGATACTGGAGATGAAGACGATAACACAGACAACGATCGCGACAATCACGAGAGCGAGGTTAAAATCGCCCATCGTGTGGGATATACAAGGTCTCCAATTCGAGGGATTCCGATGCCGGAAACGATAAGATGCAGCTACCCAATTGAAAAAGCAAGGGTTTTCTCAGAGTTCAAAATTTGAAATTGAATTAGGGGATTTAGCAGATCTGACTTTCTTAATTTTTTTTTTGTTTTCCCTCTCGAAAACCAGACGGAGGAAGGGGAAAGAGGAGACTAGGAAGGTGATGAACGTTCAATAAATTACAGACTTGCCCTCACTTAGTTGATATAATTACGTCGGAATATGGCGCCAGTGCCAGAGGGCTTTGGGTATAAACGTAATTGTGTATTAGGTTTGGAGACCAGCTGTCCGAAGCAAAATGATTCAGCCAACTTATGAAAGAGATCTTCAGGTAATAAAACACAAGAACCGGTTCAACTGTGTAAACCGGACACATTTTTTATGAGAAAAAGTCATTTAATTTTTTTCTTGTTCTTATGAAGCAATGGAATGAAATTCAACGGCTCTCTTTGCCAAAACTCTGCAACAGTTCAAGTAGTTTGAGAAAATAGTATGATGCGCCGCCAATTGTTGCAAACCGAAGCTCTTCAGTTCCTTCAATCTCTGCAAAATCTCCTTCGTTTGCTCTGTTAAACCCTCCGGTTAACCATCCTAAGCTTTTGTAACCTTCTCCGTACAGCTTTGATATTGCCATCAACGACCTGAGATTGTGACAAACCATTTTTATCTACCAAACAAACCGAAATCCAATTGGTTGATCTTTCAATCCCAACCAGAATATGCCCATTTACAAGATTCTAATTATCAAATCGAATCTTCACGAAACTGATTTGAGATTTTTGCGCCATCAGATAAATTAATCTCAGATCTTCAATAAACCCAATGCACCAGCCGTACCTGAGTCCTTCACCGCACGCGACGAGCACTTTACTCTTCTTATCTGGGAAAGCCTCTACAACACGGAGGGTAAATTGGTCATTGAACATGGTGAATTTCTGGCCCGTCCAAAGCCCAATGTATCCCAAATGGATCCATTTCTTCAGCAGCGTTATTGGCCCATTGTCTGGATCCTCCACGAAAAGTGGCACGTGTAAGGACCCTTTCACACGTGCCTTTTCTCTTTCCCAAGACGGCCTCACGTCTAGTAGCACGTATCCCTCCGACGCCAACACCGTCTTCGCTTCTTTCGGCTCCACCCCCCTGACCTCGCCGGAAGTTACCAGCTGCTTACCGGATACGGCAGAGATCACTGGTAATGTGTACGGTTTTCGGATGCGTCGGTATGGTATTAGTGGTGGTTTGTGGATATGGTTTGGCTGAGGAAAAAGAAGTGTCATCTCTAATTTTCTGAAGGGATTTTCTAATTTGTTAGCCAATATAAGTTCTTATTTTTATTTACGTTATAAGTCCTCAGATACTTCATCACTCTCGCGTAGAGTTTTTTTTTGTTTGTTTTGTCTGCGCGTAGAGTTTATTTCAATAAACATAACAAATGGGCCAAATGTTAAAATAAAAAATATTTGTGGGTAAATTTGTTCCTTTTGAAACTTTGCCGTACCGTTGACCAAACCGAACCGAAAAAACCGGGTAAGAACAAATAAACGAACCGCTCGCAGATTAATTGCCGTCTAAACTTCGGAACCGGTACAGCATGATCGAGTTGAGTTTTGATTGAAGAAGATCGAGTGAGAGAACGAAGGAGAAGAAGAAGAAGAGCAATGGGGGTCGATTATTACAAAGTTCTCCAAGTTGATCGGAGCGCGAAAGATGACGATTTGAAGAAAGCATATCGCAAACTCGCCATGAAATGGCATCCCGATAAGAACCCTAACAGCAAAAAGGAAGCCGAAGCCAAATTCAAGCAGATCTCCGAAGCTTACGATGTAAATTCTCTTGCACAATTCGAACTTATCCCCATATGCAATGAAACCCGTTTTCGTTACTAGAGCAAATTTTCAATTTTCTCGAAATTTGAATTTGAGCAGTTCTTTAGTTCCTCAATTCACTTTGGTGACTTTTCCGATGAAGAAAAAACGGACAAATCGCAAAAACATTTGACAAAACTGTTCATGATCTATTCTTATGATGTTTCTATTCGTTGCATTGACCCAAGGTATTGAGCGATCCTCAAAAGCGAGCCATCTACGATCAATACGGAGAAGAAGGTCTAAATAGCCAGGTTCCGCCACCCGGTTCCGGCGGGTTTCCGGGTGGTTCGGACGGAGGGGCTTCGTTCCGCTTCAACGGTAGAAGCGCCGACGACATCTTTTCGGAGTTCTTTGGCGTCTCAAGACCCTTCGGTGACTCACGTGGTGCAGGTCCCTCTGGTGGGTTCCGGTTCGCTGATGACGTTTTTCCTTCTTATAGGTCCGCTACAGGAGAAGCTTCTAATGCTCCACCGAGGAAAGCTGCTTCTATAGAGAGACAGCTTCCTTGTAGTTTGGAGGATCTGTACAAAGGAATCACTAAGAAGATGAAAATCTCGCGGGACGTCCTCGATTCCAGCTGGTACTTCCTTTAACTTGTTAGCCTCCGTTTTCCACCTACATTGCTATGCATTGAGTTTTAAAAGTTACCTTCTTATGGATTTAAGTTCCAAAACATCAATTTGCTTATAAAGTTTTACTTAGAGGGGTCGAGATTTTGGTGTTATCTTCAGTTGAGTTCTCTTTACCATATTTCAGTTTTGAAACCTGGAGATCGGGAATTGTATAGACATACGAGGATGTAATGCTAGATATTAGTCATTAGCCATTGGATAGATTCTGTTGGACTCGTGAACAGTGAGTTATGTGAATTTTGTTTTACTGGAGGTGTTGGGCACTTGACTTAGTACTTGGAGTGAAGAGGTAGCGAATCCGAGAATAATCCATTTGCAGTTTTGAGATATCACACCGCGACATTATAGTTGCTACGTTTTGTAGGTTCGATGTTATTGATATGGGTAATGCAAGTTAAAGTAAAGAAGAAAAACAAAATCTTTGTTACAATGCAGGAGGCCCACAACAGTCGAAGAGATCTTGACAATAGAGATCAAGCCGGGATGGAAGAAAGGGACGAAGATAACCTTCCCTGAGAAAGGAAACGAGCAGCGAGGAATCATACCATCAGATCTTATATTCATAGTTGACGAGAAGCCACATGCTGTGTTCAAGAGGGACGGGAACGACCTTGTGATCACGCAAAAGATCCCTCTGGTGGAAGCCCTCACGGGCTACACTGCTCAAGTCACGACTTTGGATGGGAGAACACTAACGGTTCCAGTAAACAACGTGATCAGCCCTTCCTATGAAGAGGTTGTGAAAGGCGAAGGCATGCCGATCCCTAAAGACCCATCAAAAAAAGGCAACTTGAGAATCAAATTCAGCATTAAGTTCCCGTCGAGGCTAACAACAGAGCAGAAATCTGGAATCAAACGAATGTTTTCCTCTTCTTAGATGATTTAACCTAAAATCATCTCTGTCTTTCTGCTACGTTTGATTTCAGTTATTTCTGGTTGAATCTTTGGGCGGTCGTTGTGAAATGCGTAGGTGTGTGGCCGTGTGAGTGTTTTGTTTGGGAGATTGTGAGATTATTAACATTGTAGTTTTTACTTCGCACTTAGGTTTCTCAACGTCCTTCACAGCTTTTGGTTTGGGGTTTTAGTCTATTTTTTTGTTCTTTACTTATAAGTTGTTATTAGATTGAATAAAAAAGAACTAAATAAAGATTAACTATTTTTTAAAAAAATTGATTAGAGCTTTATAAACTCCTGTGTTCTTTTCTATACAAAGCTCAACAAAAAGATTTCATATTTTGATAAAGACATATCAATACAACCTTTCAATGTTTGTTCAAACAATCTTCCACATGTTTCTCTTTGTAACGCTCCTTTAGGAGATAGATAAAAACAGTGGATGGTCACATGATTCGAGGGTTAAGAGTGGGTGAGAGTCGTGAATTTGTTTGTGATAATACATGAGTATATCACCTTCTTGGCTCAACCAAAACAGATACTATCATTTTATTAAACATCATTGTAATGCAACAACAACAAAAACTTTTGTTCCATAACTTCAACTTTTGTAAAAATAACGGATAGCGACAGAAAATAAGAAACATCAAACATATTTTGGCATAAGAACACGAGAATTACTATTTAACATTTCCGTTGAGAGTGGAAATGATTTATGTCCACCTCGTCTCTTTATAAATACCAAAGAAGTCATCCTCATTATCGTACATCTCTCTCTTTTTGTCTTTGCTACTTTGTGCTTAACCTTACTCTTTCTTCTTATTCATTTCAAATGGCGCATTTGTATTCTTCAATGAAACTTACCCCAATGCTGAAAGATGAGCTAGACATCGTGATACCTACCATCCGAAACCTAGAATTCCTTGAGATGTGGCGACCGTTCTTTGAACAATATACCATCTGATCATCGTTCAGGATGGTGATCCTTCAAAAACCATCAACATTCCGGAAGGGTTTGACTACGAGCTCTACAACAGGAACGACATCAATCGAATCTTGGGTCCCAAGGCTTCTTGCATTTCCTTTAAAGACTCTGCTTGTCGTTGCTTTGGTTACATGGTCTCCAAGAAGAAGTACATCTACACCATTGATGATGATTGCTTTGTAAATGCCCCTCTCTCTATATATATATTCTTTTTGGAAATTTTACACTTCGATTTAACTTACTCCATTGATGACGAATTTGATCTTAAAGTTTGACAATAACTGTGGAATGTAGGTGGCTAAGGATCCATCTGGAAAAGAAATCAATGCGCTTGAACAGCATATCAAGAACCTGTTATCACCATCAACCCCACATTTCTTTAGCACACTCTATGATCCATACGGAGAAGGCGCAGACTTTGTTCGTGGATACTCTTTTAGTATGCGCGAAGGTGCCATAACCGCGGTCTCTCATGGCCTCTGGCTCAATATCCCTGACTATGATGCTCCCACTCAGCTTGTGAAACCTCTTGAAAGAAATTCCAGGAAATTTGATCTTTCACTGAAGTAACCAATTATGCCATCATTTGTTGTAAAGCTTAAACGATGAAGCAATGCTTCTATTTTGCTTATTGGTTAGTTTTCTTGGTTATATGCAGGTATGTTGATGCTGTCATGACCATTCCCAAAGGAACCCTTTTCCCTATGTGTGGTATGAACCTCGCTTTTGATCGGGAGCTGATTGGTCCCGCTATGTATTTTGGACTTATGGGTGAAGGGCAGCCAATCGGCCGCTACGACGACATGTGGGCTGGTTGGTGTGTCAAGGTAAATGCATTTGTTTTCTTTCAACAACACGCATTTTGCGTATCTGAACCACTAGCTAGGCTGGTCAAATGCAACCCTTATCCATTGTCTTTTTTGCATTGGTTAAAGCATCGTCCCAATGCATATGCCTACTAAGCTAAGATATTTTTTACGTGTAAAACACAAATGTAGGTGATATGTGACCACATGGGATGGGGAGTGAAGACAGGTTTGCCTTACATATGGCACAGCAAAGCCAGCAACCCATTCGTAAACCTGAGAAAGGAATACAATGGAATCTTTTGGCAAGAAGAGGCGATACCTTTCTTTCAATCTGTGACTCTTCCTAAAGAATGCACTTCGGTGCAGCAATGCTACATCGAGCTGGCTAAGCACGTGAAAGAGAAACTCGGGAAGGTGGATCCTTACTTCATCAAACTTGCCGATGGAATGGTCACTTGGATCGAAGCTTGGGAGGAGCTTAACTCTCCGGATGGAACTGAGGCCAAGGCATCAAACGGAAAAAATAAGTAAAAGAGAAAGTCACTGAATAAGACAATGGTGTTGTTACTCGAAGAGGAGGGCTTGTGAGTCACATGCGTAGTATCCTCTATTTCTCTTAATTATTGTTGCAATTGCTATTGTTTTGTATTACTTGTCATCAGCTTTGTGTTATCAGACAAATGTGTGCTATGTAACTCGTGTTTTTATATTGTTCTATCTATGAATTACCTATCATTCCTGTTTCCCTTAAAATTCAGCAATTTCTACAAGTATTCAAGTTTTAATATTGACTGTTGTCTTTCAAAGTAAAACCAATCCAATTCATCAGATTCATGGATAATAAACGTTAATTAAAACTCTGCAGCGACACAAACCGAATTAAAAAGACATATAAAGCTTGAAACTTAAGAAGGAAGATAGAGGTAGGACATAGGAGAAAGAGAATAAAAGAATTGGGGAATTACCCGCAAAACAGAGCTAGAATTTATCAATTTCAACGCCATCTCTTAAAACCTCATAAGCATCACGGTTTCTGCTTTTCTTCATCCCCGCCGTGAAATGTATCTTTGATGAGTCTGCTGAGATACTTGTGACTTGAACCCATATCATTACTTTTGTTTTCATCCCTTCAACATCGGCTAGCTTTCCTTTCTCTAGAAATCCGGTAACCGTTGTGGTGAATCTCAAGACTGATGAATCTTTGTAGCCAACTTCGCAGATTGATGGAATAAAGACGATTAGTTTCCTCGTCTGTTCATTGAACTCGTAGTTGGTTGCATCACGTGGAAAGATCCCCACAGGCAAATCAAACTCCTTTAGTAACTCGGATAATGGCTTCTGCATTTTTCCTGATAACAAAGGTTAGAAAACAACAGTTACTGGAATTTGGATTTGTTGAGGAATGATTGTGGCTCCTCCTTGAATGTCAAATCGAAACAGCACAAATAAGCAGAACAAAAACTGACCTTTGATTTTGTTCACCAACCATTTTGTTCCTCCTTCGATGCTGGTAGATAGAGACTGGAAGCAAAAAAGTTGTTACAGATTATGCAAGATCAACACTCCATTATTGAAGTAATAGGGAAGATTCAATCATGTTATGGAGAAACTCATATAACATAACCTGCTCAAAATCCATTGGTTTCACAAGAAAATGAGAGACACAAGAGAGTACACAGATCCCTGATGAGAAACGCTATCATTAACAAGATCCTATCGGAGAAAGGAATATCAAATCTGATATTGAAAAAGTTTCAAACACTTAAGAACTCAGCTAGTGTTGAGATCTTCTTACTTCTACGCCGCAATTCACCTAATATTACCAGAAACGGCCTCAAAATTGAAGAACTGGAGTAAATTTTAGGCAATCTTATGAACCTACGACAGATTTGGTAGAAGAAAAAAAAGTAGAGATCAAGCGCAGTGACGCTTCTAAGTGAAGAATCAACGGAGCTGCAGTACCATTTACCAGACTAAGCGACACAGATAAACTGCGGATCCACAGAACCGAACTCATATGAAAAACGAAACTGATGATTCGCGACGAGGGAAAAAAGCTAGTAGTGATGGAGTAGAGAGAGACACGTACGTTGATATCGTCACCGACGGAATCGAGCTGCTTGTTCGCCTTCTTCCCTAACCAGTACGATCCCACCTTGTTCAAGATCTGATCCATTTCTCTCTCAGAGATCGTATCTCTCTCTCTTTCTCGCCGAGATCGGAGCAAGTTTTTCTATCACCGATTCGATTCATTTCGTCCCTTTCTTTTACAACACTATAACAGTCAATAAATTTTTGACACGTAGCAATGTGAATTAACAGATGTGGATTGCGTAACTAACATTTTGGCAGTTAAATCTTCTTTTTTTTACCAAATTACTGCAGGTCAAGAAAAGAGAAGCAGACAAAAAGTTTGTTACCGGCAGTGAAAAAATAGTAAGTTTGTTTCTGGTGTACCGATGAAACAGTGACGTGGACAAAATATCTTCGTGTCTATTGGATAGAGCATGAGGCCACCACACTCCCGTACATATGGCTGAATCCAATATAGACACGTGGAAATGATCCAACGGACACCGCACTACATTCCCTTTCTCTATATAAACAAAAACCTTTCTTCTTCATCAGTTAATCATCATCATCCACACCAAAGCTGAAACTGAAATCACCAGCAGTAGTACAAAATCAAAAGCCATAGCCTCAAGGGCACTTTCGTCATTTACCACTAAACCCGCACTGCCTCAACTCCTTGCACGACTCCTCTTAATGTACAATTAGGATCTAAACGAGGTTTTTCTTTTTAATTTGGCTGTGCAGTGTGGAGTACGACGTCTTGTACGTCTACCATTCCATGTACGCGTATTTCGACACAAATTCACAATTTTGGTTTGTAGGTTTTAAGCTCTTATTGAAACTGAGTTTTGAGTTTTTTTTTTTCTGTTTGCAGGAGTTTGGCACTTTGACCAGATGCTTCTATAAACCAAAAATTTCGTTTTCTACCAATGCTGAGAAGATTCATTTGTGCAAGAGTTTTAGATAAGATTTAGTCCTAAGGTTTTAGATTTGTTTCGCGCTGAAGTTAGTTTTGTTACTTATGTACTAAAGTCCTAAGCTTTAATCAATGAAGATCAACTTTTCCAATTGGTCCGAAAGAAGAACCACGAATCTACCTGAGGTCACAAGCGAAATCAGAAGTTGCAGAACCTACCTGTTATTTTAAGACCATGAAGGTGCAAGATTCATCTGTGCCTTGCTTCCTCCAAGGGCGTGAAGATGTAAAGAACAAATCTGAAACTGATATACAAGTACGACGAGATCACTATTGAAGGAAATATTATTGAAGTCAATCCCAAGCTAAATAACATGATAAGTAAGGATAGATTTATCGAACATCCAATTGAATTGCTTGAGCAGTTATTATCTGATGATGTACTTCCATTCTTACCTGAAATGCCCAGTTACTTTTTGGAAACAAGAATTGACAATTCCTAGGCAAAGAAGCTATGAAAAGTTCATGATATATGAAAATGTTCTCATGATGGTTCTCTTGCTTTGTGACTAATCTTTTCAAGAAGGTTCATAACTACTAAGCATCATGTATACAGTGAAGATCACACAAGATTTTTCATATAAGAGATTTCACACAAGATTTTTCATATAAGAGATTTCACACAAGATTTTAGTCTATGCATGAAATTGGAAAACGTGAAGATAGAAAATTGAAAGGAAAAAGCAGAACTGACCACCTTTTCCGAGACAAGCTTTTACATTCTTCGTCACAATTCGTAGATTGAGATCCGGATATGGCGATTTGTATCTCTGCCATTGTTCTCATGCATAAGACAGGGACAATATAATCCCAACTTAGTGTGTAAACCGAATTGTATCTCTGTGATTGTTTTCATGAGACAGGGACAACACAATCCCAACTTCTGTAGTGTGTCAACTCTCGATAAACCGAATCAGGTCCAATAGGTTCAATTGTTCAGTGGAGACACTAAGTAAGTAAGTAGGTTCCATAGTTTTGTAGAAAAGCTAGAGAATAGGCTAATAGCAGCTGAAATGTATAGAAATTGAAACATAACTTGCGCAATCTGAACAGAAAGATTGATCAAGAAATTGGCAGTAGCACCTGCAACAAGAGCTGGAGATTTTGGATTTAAGATAAACTGCACAAATAGAGTAACACTGAAACTTGCAAGGGAAATTTTCATAGACGGTGATGATGATATTACAAGAGAAGAAGATCCATAATCAAATTACACAGTAAGCAGGATGGTTTTACATCTAAGAAACCGTAGGTGGGTAAAGAGGTGTTGGTTGCTAAGCTAAAAACCATGACTGATCAGACAGACACATCAAACAAATGAATAGTGCCAAGTCTGTCTAGTGCTTGTTTATAATGCTCCAGATACTGTTACAGATCTCGTAGGCCGTCATCTTATTTACCTCAAATTGGAACTTCTCAATTACCTTTTTCTCGCGATCTACCATATCTATTGAATATTTTAGATTAAGGATTCAAAAATACTTCAAGGACAAAAGCAAATAAGGCTCGTGATTAAAGATAAAAATGAAGAGAGTAGAGAGGTGGTTAAAGAAGAGGATACAGCCTGAGATCTTTGATGGATCATCAATGTCTGGTATAACTTTTGTGACAGAAGCATACATAGAGAGCTTTTTCCTGCAGAGAAAAAGAGGGAACAGAACAGAGATTGAGAATACAATATGTACCAACAATCAGAAGAAGCAATTGCAATAATGGGTTTGTGGATCTTACTCAGCTCTCAAGTCGTCCCGCTCTTTTCTCTTCATAGATTGCCTCTGTTCATCAATCGATGTCCATTGTGCATTCAGGTCTTTCAGTTCATCAGCGACAACTGTATTGACAGAAAACCAAATAAAAGAACAAATAAATTTCATGTCACTGAACCAACAGACTAGAATAACTTTACTGAAATTAAAGTATACTTATCTAAGCTCGTCCTTTAGCTTGCATTCTAGTTCAATCTCTTCGTCAAGCTCTTTCTGAAGACGTTCAGTGTCATCTCCGGCCGAAACAACTGAATAAGCTTCCTCCGTTTTCTTCTTGCAAGCATCGAGTTTCGTCTTATAATCTGCATTAAAAAACAAAAACAAAAACCCAAAATTCCTCACTCAATCGAACACTATCACTCAAATCCCAGTGACTGGACATCTCCAGCTATAGCTATATGGTTAACATTATAAATTATATGTCTTTCGAAATTTCCTGGAGACCCAAATCGGAAAAACTGACCTACAACAGATCCCTGTATCTGATTGAAATCCTCGTCGCAAGCGAAATGGAGAGCCTTTAAGTGCTCGAAACTTTGGGATACCACGTCAAACCCATTCTTAACATTCAGTAAGTTGATCAAATCGTCTCCATAAGACATCAGATCCTCGATATCGAAGTTCTCCGACAGATTTCCCATTTCTGATTTGGAACTCACAATCTTGGCAGGAAGTAAAGCCCTAGGCTTTAGATTACCGGAGCCTCAAAATCGTCACTGGGGGAATCGGAGATTCCTGAAATTGAGATACCAAGTACGTGATTTTGCCTCTTGGCTCTAGAAGAAAAAAATGAAACGGAGAGAGGAGGGAGAGAGGAAAGGAAAGATCTAAATTTTGATTTTTGATTTTTGAATTTCACTCGAGTATCAGTGTAATTTTGATAGACTGGTCACTGTGCTTACTGCTTAGAAAGAAGATGGACGTCGGAAATGAAAGAGAATACGGGCCCAGCCCAACTTTCCAGAATGGGCTCTCTTTGACTTGAATAAGTCATAAACCGCGTAAAATTTTGTCAATAATTTCATTTGCCCAGTATAAAATAACTCCTCTGAGTCATTGTGTGAATGTCGTGAAAATTGTTTTGGAGGTCATATATCTCCTCCACACAAATGGTTCGATATAACAGACAACACAAATGGTTCGATATAACAGACCACACAAATGGTCCAAAAGACCTTGACTTTGAACATTTCTACTTCGTCGTCTTACAGTTTCGGCATTTAGAGGGCAAAGTCCATAATAGAAATTTGCTTAAACTTAATGATCTCTTACTTCATACCATCAAAGTCAAAATCTCAAAATACTCAATGGGCATAGCAAGATCCATCGGAACACTCATGTTCTTGCTCTTTCTATCATCAAACGCTTTTAAAAGTTCCGTTCTTGTTGAGGCCGCGACAACAGAATTCACTTTCCGAGGTTTCAGAGGAAACCAAACGGAAATTCAAACGGAAGGAGCTGCGATAATCCAACACACGGATGATCTACTTAGACTAACTAATCGGAACCACAACGTCACTGGAACAGCGTTTTACAGCAAACCAATTAGATTGCGTGACCGGTCAGACAGCACTTCCTCCAGAATCAAAGTATGTTCCTTTAGTACATCTTTCGTCTTCGTCATAATCCCTTCCAGTCCCGGAAACGGCGGCTTTGGCTTCACATTCACACTATCTCCGACCCCAAATCGTCCCGGAGCCGAATCCGCACAGTATTTGGGGCTTTTGAACAGATTTAACAACGGGAATCCGTCGAACCACGTGTTCGCTGTGGAATTCGACACGGTACAAGGATTTAAAAACGGTGCCGACAGCCCAGGAAACCACATCGGTCTTAATTTCAACAATCTCTCCTCCGGTGTACAAGAGCCACTCATCTACTACGACCCCGATGGTCTAAAAGAGGAGTTCCAACTCGAGAGCGGCATACCAATCCGAGCTCACGTCGATTACGACGGACCAAGCGAAACCTTAAACGTTACCATCTATCCGACGGGAACAGGGTTTAAACCCAATAAACCTCTGATCTCGCAGCAAAATTTGAAGTTATCGGAGATCGTGAAGGAGGAAATGTATGTCGGATTCACTGCCGCGACTGGGAAAGGCCAGTCGAGTGCTCATTATGTAATGGGTTGGAGTTTTGCTAGCTGTGGAGAGAATCCAATTGCTGATTGGCTCGATCTCTCGCTGCTCCCTCCTCCGCCGCCGAATACAAGCTTGAGTGACAAGAAAGGTTACGATTCTCAAGTCATCGCTTTGATTGCAGCTTTATCGATCGTCACTTTGTTCTTGCTTTCGTTGCTTTTTGTATTCTTCCTGTACAAAAGGCAAATCGAGGAAGGAGAGATTCTAGAGGATTGGGAAATCGATTATCCTCATAGATTCAGTTACAGAGATCTCTACTTAGCAACGGAGAGGTTTAGAGAGAGTGAGATCATCGGCTCCGGAGGATTCGGAACCGTTTACAGAGGAAGTCTACCTTCTTCAGGCCCAATCGCAGTGAAGAAGATAACTCCGCATAGCCAACAAGGTGTTCGAGAATTTGTCGCAGAGATCGAGAGTTTAGGAAGATTAAGTCATAAGAACCTCGTGAATCTTCAAGGGTGGTGCAAACACAAAAAAGACCTCTTGTTGATTTACGATTATATCCCCAACGGAAGCCTCGACTCGCTCCTGTACGCAACGCCGAGAAGAAACGGCGTCTTTTTGTCATGGGAAGTACGTCTCGAGATCATAAAGGGAATCGCGTCGGGACTGTTGTATCTCCATGAGGAATGGGAGCAAATCGTGATTCATAGAGACGTGAAACCGAGCAACGTCCTTGTGGATGCAGAGATGAACGCTAAATTAGGCGATTTCGGACTCGCCAGGCTTTACGAACGCGGAACGCTATCGCAGACCACGAAAGTCGTTGGGACGTTAGGGTACATGGCACCTGAGCTCACGCGAAACGGTAAAGGCTCGACAGCCTCTGACGTTTTCGCGTTTGGCGTTTTGCTTTTAGAAATCGTTTCTGGGAGAAGGCCAACGAACACAGAGAACTTCTTCTTAGCTGATTGGGTTATGGAGTCCCACACAAACGGCGGAATCCTTCGCGCCGTCGATCAGAAGCTCGGATCTAATTTCAATGGCAGGGAGGCAAAGTTAGCTCTCGTTGTGGGATTGCTCTGTTGCAGTCAGAACTCAACGTCACGGCCAACAATGAGAAACGTGATTAGATATTTGAACGGCGAGGAGGATGTTCCACAGATTGATGGAAACTTGGGATTCTCAGATTCTTCGCGACATGATCTTAGATCGAATGTTGTAGGTTATGTTTCATCGGATAGAGCGTCGAGCTCGAATACTTTTTCTTTTTCCACAGATATTTCTTCGGGCTCTCTCGTTAATGGTAGATAGTTAACAATATTTCAAACATAACTTGCTTCCTTAACGCATAAAATAAAATAAAACATATGATTGCGAATTTATCGGTTGATTTTTTCTGTCGAACACTAATCAACTCGATGAAAATCTGTAATATTTCACAAATTTTGAATGGATGCAAAACAAAAATGTACATTTCGATGTTTTATTATGTATAATCTATGGTTGTACGGTAAATTGTTCAAAAGTCCAAGTAGAAAGGTATTGAGCCGATGCAATCACGGTACAAAAATAAGAAAAAGAACACAAACACAGCCAAGAAGTCAAGGTTCAAAGAGTTTATGGGTTTAAAGACATCTCACGCAATGACATAAACACTGAGCTCATGAAAATATAACCACGTTTTAGTTTTATTTTTTTCACCATTCATAATGTTTATCAAACTTTTAAGTTTTTTTATATGATTTTGAAAATGGTTTTGTTATATAAAACTAATGGATTAAAAATATAACTAGAAGAAAACAAAAAATGATTTATCTATTAAAATTAGATAACATTTTATAATTATTTTAAGAAAGTTAGCTTTCTACTAATGATTATTCCATTATTTTGTTGTTCACAATTAATTATACCGTAAAGTTTTTAAAAATTTAGAATTTAAGTATTTAATTGTAAAAGTCAAGTTTAAATTTTATCTAGGATTTAACAAGAAATTTAGTATATCACTTATTCATGGTTTTACGATTTAAATATAATTTTATTATTTTTACATAATTTATAATATCTATCAAACTTTTATGCTTTTATATTTCTAAAAGTGGTATATATAACTAACAAATTAAAAATATAATTAAAAAACAAAAATGTGATTTAGTTACTAAGATAAGATTTTTAATATTTTATAATTGTTTTTAAAAAGTTAGTTTTCTATTAATTAACGGTTATTCATTCGGTATAAGATGGATTATGCTAGGATTTAAACCAATGTGACATCGATTATATTAGTATTCTCTACTATGTTTGTAAGTCCACTGATGGTATTATTTCTAATCTTTTTAATGGATTCATTAAAATTTTAAATTTTCATATATTTTGTAGTATACATTAGTTTTAAATTCGAATAGAAACTAGTAAGAATTAATCTGTTACTGTGTTAATCATCTGACACGATTTCATCTGAAGAAGGTAAAACCAAAAACGGAAAGGAGAAAAAGAATGAGAGAGAAGTGGAATGAAAACGCAATGCACTGAAGACTTTCCCTTTGTCTCTCTCTTGACAAAATCTCAATTTTCGCATCCTCACTCTCTTTGCCTTTTCCTCTTCTGCCGCCACCATCACCACCACCATCACCACTGTTTGTGCGCCTCCGCTTCCGTCTCAATCGCCGTAGTCGCCATCATCGTTTGACATCCTTCGCTTCTCCAGATTCCTAGGGTTTCCTCTGCCGCTTCTCTGTCCATCTGGGGTTTTTTTCGAGCTGGATTCTCTGCTCTTGCGCCGCTGGTGCAGCGGCTTTGTTGATTGATCTGGCTTTCTCCTTGTTCGCTTCTAATTTATTTTCCTTTCTCGCCCAATCCGAACAGAAAGCTAGGGCTGAGGATTTGATTTGCGGGATTTCGGGGGGTGTTAATTCGGGTGTGTTCTCCGATTTGGATGGCATTGGGAGACTTAATGGTATCTAGGTTCTCGCAATCTTCCGTTTCTTTGGTCTCCAATCACCGCTACGACGACGACTGTGTCTCTAGTCACGGTGACGCTGATCCGTCAATCTCCTCGCGGAGGAAGGATTCCGAGGCTACAAGCAGCATCTACGGAAATGGCACGACGGAGACAGCCGCCACCGCCACCAGCATGGCATACTTGCCTCAGACTATCGTGCTTTGCGAGCTTAGACACGACGCATCCGAGGCTTCTGGGCCCTTGGGGACTTCCGAGAGCATAATATTGGTCCCCAAATGGCGGCTTAAAGAGCGAGTAAGTTTACGATCGAACATTGTTTTAGCTGTAAGTATGGAAGACTTGCTTGGGGATTGATCTCTCTGTTTAGTGCAATTGAGAACGAAAGAGGAGCATAGTACAACTACGTTATCTAGAATTCATGATACAATCTGCTACTGTTCCCTACTAGTTTGGGTGATTTTAACTGAGGAAAGTTATGTTGTCATTTTATTTTGGAAATGAACTTTAGTGAAACAGAATTTCAAAAAGTGGCACTAAGATACACGTTTTCTCTTCAATTCCAACGTCTGTGCAGAAACAATTTAATTGCCTAGCATAAGCTAAATCAGGCATTTCTTGGATCTGTTTGGTAGGGGAATTCTTGGAAATCTCATGTTCTTTGCTGACTTTTATTCTTCGTATTTGCAGATGAAAACAGGATGTGTAGCTCTAGTTTTGTGTTTGAACATTACTGTTGATCCGCCGGATGTTATAAAGATATCTCCGTGTGCTAGAATCGAGGCTTGGATAGGTTGAACCTTCGGCCAACTCAACCCCATCGCACTCTTTCTTTTGTGTGTTTGTCCTTTTACGTTGTCGCCACAATCATTTTTCTGTCTTTTATTTGATGGCAGACCCATTTTCCATGGCCCCGCCAAAAGCTCTTGAGACTATTGGAAAAAATTTGAGCACTCAATATGAGAGATGGCAACCAAGGGTGATTATTTATTTCCCTGCACCTTATTGGTGTTGTTTTGTCAAGTTACGTTTTTCATTTTTATTTTATAATTTCTCTCAGGCCCGCTATAAGGTTCAATTAGATCCGACCGTAGATGAAGTCAGGAAGCTGTGCTTGACTTGTCGGAAGTATGCAAAGACCGAGAGAGTTCTATTCCATTATAATGGGCATGGTGTGCCAAAGCCTACAGCCAATGGTGAAATTTGGGTATTTAACAAGGTCTGTTTTTGCTATCTTTTCTCTATCCTGCCCTTGTTCCTTTTTGTCTGATACCACATACTGATTGATCCTAATTTTGAGCAGAGTTATACGCAGTACATTCCATTACCAATCAGTGAGCTTGATTCCTGGTTGAAGACTCCGTCCATTTACGTTTTTGACTGCTCTGCTGCTAGGATGATTCTTAATGCCTTTGCTGAGGTAATGGAGACAACCACTTTGCTCATGTTACGCATCCTCCGGTCGAGTTTAAGACGATTCCTCAATTCGCATAAATTGATGAAATTCACTTATTCTTAATGGCAGCTTCATGATTGGGGCTCTTCTGGTTCATCTGGATCCGCAAGGGACTGCATTCTACTTGCTGCTTGTGATGTACATGAGACACTTCCTCAGAGTGTCGAATTTCCAGCTGATGTTTTTACTTCTTGCCTCACCACACCCATTAAAATGGCGTTGAAATGGTAAATCCTCTTTTCATCTCTGACTTTTTTGCGTACTAAGATGTCATGTTTTCTTCCTATAAAACGTTCTTTAAGTTCCATCAGCTACTTTGTAGAATCTTAGTTAGCATGTTCAAGAGGGTTTTCCGTTGCAGGTTCTGCAGGCGTTCACTTCTGAAAGAAATCATCGATGAATCACTTATTGACAGGATTCCAGGCCGCCAGAATGACCGTAAGACATTGTTAGGGGAGTTGAACTGGATTTTCACAGCAGTCACGGATACAATTGCATGGAATGTGCTTCCTCATGGTATTTCTCCAAACTTCCTGCATAATGTATTAAGGCCGAACCTCTTTAACTTGACTTGTCTGTATTTCTATCCCTCCTCATGAATGTTAGTTTTACCCTGCAGAACTTTTCCAGAGACTATTCAGACAGGACTTGTTGGTTGCTAGCCTTTTCCGAAATTTTTTACTTGCTGAGAGAATAATGCGGTCCGCAAACTGTAACCCAATATCTCACCCTATGTTGCCTCCAACGCATCAACATCATATGTGGTATTCAAGACGAATCCTCTTCTGTTAGCTTAAATGTTATGTGTCTAGATTTTTCCTCAGCTAGTTGTTTCATGCTTTTCAGGGATGCATGGGACATGGCTGCTGAAATCTGCCTTTCTCACCTTCCCCAACTTGTTCTGGACCCAAACGCAGAGTTCCAGGTTTGTTTTGCCTTATATAGTTTCCTTGTAATTGTATAAGACTGCGCCTGTCTTGATGATAATACTTGTTTCTTTCCTTTTTCTAGCCAAGTCCATTTTTTACTGAGCAACTGACAGCTTTTGAGGTGTGGCTTGATCATGGATCTGAGCATAAGAAGCCACCAGAGCAGTTGCCTATTGTTCTTCAGGTGCAACCTAAATTTCTGTATTCATTGTTGAGAGAGAGAGAGAGAGCTATACTCATTTCTCATTTTCGCACGATTTTGTGTGGATTTGACTTAAGGGACATTATTCATTTGGCTTCCTTCTGGACGTTCCATCATAGATTTGTTTTCATATTACTATTATAGCGTATTTATAGACTCTGATTTGCTTCAGGTGTTACTTAGCCAATGTCATCGGTTTCGTGCTCTTGTACTTCTTGGAAGATTTCTTGATATGGGTTCATGGGCCGTGGATCTGGTATACTTCTAAACTTGAACTCCCTTTCCATTTCGCTTACTCATAGTTTCTTCTGGTTATCATGTGTATGTCTTTACACGTGAAGTTAAAATTCTTCTAGGCTTTGTCTGTTGGAATATTCCCATATGTGCTGAAGCTTCTGCAAACAACAACAAATGAGCTAAGACAGATCCTTGTTTTCATATGGACAAAAATTCTTGCACTTGATAAGGTAATTTTTTTTTGCGTTCCATGAGCTATCA
The DNA here is from genome assembly GCA_000218505.1 of Schrenkiella parvula. Lineage (NCBI taxonomy): Eukaryota > Viridiplantae > Streptophyta > Magnoliopsida > Brassicales > Brassicaceae > Schrenkiella > Schrenkiella parvula. The sequence continues at coordinate 2,454,427 of CM001189.1, read as the reverse complement.
CCTGGGAGGGTGATGGTAGTTTGTCATGCCTCTGCCTGTTATTTTACAAATTTGTGCTAGTTCCTATTGTGGCTATCTTCTTAGTGTGCATCTGTTGTTTATTGAGCGTGACTTTAGTGGAAAGAAGTTACGTTTTTCATCTAGTATTTTTCTGCTATTTAATAGCATGTCCTTGGACATTACGTTACTTATCGCCATCACACTTTCCTGCTGCTTAAGCCTTCTCGTCTCAGTCTTTGGATTATTCCAACATTGACTGGTCTCTCTTTGTTTTCAGTCATGTCAAATTGATCTTGTAAAGGATGGGGGGCATACATATTTCATAAGATTTCTAGATAGCTCGGGTGCATTTCCAGAACAACGAGCTATGGCTGCTTTTGTTCTGGCTGTCATTGTGGACGGACACCGACGAGGCCAGGAAGCATGTCTTGAAGCTAATTTAATTGGTGTTTGCCTGGGGCACCTTGAAGCATCCAGACCAAGTGATCCACAGCCAGAACCATTGTTTCTACAATGGCTTTGTCTTTGTCTTGGAAAGTTGTGGGAAGATTTTATGGAGGCCCAAATAATGGGTAGGGAGGCAAATGTTTTTGAAAAGTTGACACCTCTGCTTTCCGAGCCCCAACCTGAGGTGAAGTTCAGATTTCTATATATTGTTCTTCTTTTAGCAGTGTAATTTCTGACCATAACAATCTCTTGCAGGTAAGGGCTGCTGCTGTATTTGCTCTGGGTACCTTGCTTGATATTGGGTTTGACTCGAGTAAAAGTGTTGTGGAAGATGAATTTGATGATGATGAAAAGATTAGAGCTGAAGACGCTATCATTAAAAGTCTCTTAGATGTAGTTTCAGATGGTAGTCCACTTGTTCGGGCAGAGGTTGCTGTAGGTACGCAAAGCATGCAACTCTTGAACATTCATGATCGTGGGACTATGTGTTCCTAATTAGCATCAGAGTCATTTAACTTCAAAGTAAAAATTTCTAACCGAATGAGATTACTTTAAATTAGATACACCTTCTGCATTTATTGATATGTCATTTGCTGAATTTTATGAGTTCCAATTTACTTAGACTTCCAAATTTATTTGTTGCATTAGTTGGAGAGACTGGTAGTTTATAACTCAATACAACCTTAAAATCATATTGTCCCACGTTTAGAGAGTTCATATATAGCTTTGTTCATTGCCAAATGTCGGTCTTCGTTCATTCTTCGTTTACATCTTCAAGCTAACTTGCTTACTTTTAATATCTTGCCTATTTGATCCCCAAGTCTCTCTGTTGTTAATGTCTATACAGCTCTTGCACGTTTTGCCTTTGGCCACAAACAGCACCTAAAGTCAGCCGCAGCTTCATATTGGAAGCCTCAATCAAGCTCTTTGCTCACCTCGCTCCCTTCAATAGCTAAATTCCATGATGCTGGGAGTGCAACAATTGTTTCGTTACACATGAGTCCTGTGACGAGAGCTAGCACTGACAGCCAACCTGTGGCTCGTGAGGCTAGAATTTCAAGCAGCCCTCTTGGCTCGTCTGGGCTAATGCATGGATCTCCATTATCCGATGATTCATCGTTACATTCTGATTCTGGAATTCTGCATGACAGTGTCAGCAATGGAGCTGTCCATCAGCAAAGACTGTTGGATAATGCTGTTTATTCAAGGTGCGTTCGAGCTATGTTTGCACTAGCTAAAGATCCATCTCCACGGATTGCAAGTCTCGGGCGGCGTGTGCTTTCTATCATTGGAATCGAACAAGTTGTTGCAAAACCATCAAAGCCCACTGGCCGACCAGGGGAAGCTGCAACAACATCTCACACTCCTCTTGCTGGCCTAGCTCGTTCATCCTCATGGTTTGATATGCATGCAGGTAGCTGTTTATGGAGTGTTTTATGATCATCACTTGATGTGAAATTTTAAAAGATTTGCTTAATTCAGAAGGCTGTCCTTTATTCAGTGTTTGGGAGTTTGATCTTGCACCATTGTTGACGACAGGTAATCTGCCATTAAGTTTTAGGACTCCTCCGGTCAGCCCTCCTAGAACAAACTATCTACCTGGACTGAGGAGAGTTTGTTCGTTGGAATTCAGGCCTCATCTGTTGGGTTCACCAGACTCAGGATTGGCTGATCCGCTTTTAGGTGTCGGTGGATCTGAACGGAGTTTGCTCCCATTATCAACTATCTACAACTGGAGCTGTGGCCACTTTTCTAAACCGCTTCTTGGTGGGACGGATGCTAGTCAAGAGATAGTTACCAAAAGAGAAGAGAAAGAAAAATTTGCACTTGAGCGTATTGCAAAATGCCAGCACTCTTGTAAATAGTTTTTGTCTTTTATCTCAGGTTTGTTCTATACCTATACTAGTCACTTGAATTGACTTACAATATTTTAACTTGACCAGCAATTAGCAAGCTCAACAACAATCCTATTGCCAACTGGGATACGAGGTTTGAAACGGGAACAAAAACAGCTCTTCTTCACCCTTTTTCTCCTATTGTAGTTGCTGCAGACGAGAATGAACGGATCAGGTATGCAAATTTCTTCAGAGCATAGCCTAAATTTGAATATTCGATCAACTTCTTGCGTTCAGGTTAATCTTCTTTTAGGAAAATTACAGTATAGTTACCCCAAAACAGAAGGTGTTCCCTTTCGAAGCTAGATTTATCGGATTAGATCTCTATGTCTAGTAGCATCATTTAGAAAAGCTTCCCTTTGAAACTGTTCTTAAAATTTGATTTTTTCCCTTAACAATTTTTTTTAATTGAGATGCCTCTGCTGCACCAAGTATTTTACTGTTTTCTACTCGCAGAGTCTGGAACTATGAGGAAGCAACTCTTCTCAATGGCTTTGACAATCATGATTTTCCGGACAAAGGAATTTCAAAACTTTGCCTCGTCAATGAACTTGACGACTCTCTGCTACTGGTTGCGTCATGTAATATCCATAGCTCTTGTCACTGTTTGCAAATTGATTGATTATAGCTGCTGAGAAATGGTATTTATGTTTTATACGAGCTTTTGGAATTTTGGGTAGGTGATGGTTCGGTCCGGATATGGAAAAACTATGCAACGAAGGGGAAACAAAAGCTTGTTACAGGGTTTTCTTCAATCCAGGGTCACAAGCCCGGTGCACGTGACTTGAACGCTGTTGTGGACTGGCAACAACAGTCTGGCTATCTGGTATGTGATTGCTTCAATCACCCTGTGCAGTGTTTCTTCTTTTGTTTTCAAAGTTACGAAAAACCTGTTTATTGTTTCAGTATGCTTCTGGGGAGGTGTCAACAGTCGCTCTTTGGGACCTGGAGAAAGAACATCTTGTCAGATCTATTCCGTCTGAGTCAGAGTGCGGAGTTACAGCACTTGTAAGTCTACATGAATAACCTTCTTATTTATAACATAGAAACGCTCTAGAATGTCATGATTTTGCTACCTGTCTGTTAAGTCGATTAAACGGATTTCATGAATTGAAGAAATGATACAGATGCTATTTATATTTTATTTTTATAAAAAGACGATGCTATTGTCTGCTAGTTCTTTCTTTTTGTATCGTAAGTTCATGGTTATCATGCTTTTCCAGGGTCCAAAAGAACGAGAGGCTGGTCTTAATAGTCAATCTTAGAGCACTGTAGCGTTAATTGACTCTGTTGGGCTGATCTTAGGTTATTATTTGAAAACACAGTTATGTAGGTGTGTTGATTCTTAGCAATTGGTTGTTCAAACTTAAAATGAGCAGGAAGTAACTAACAATACACCCAGATAGTCTACATGTATCATGGAGACTTTGTTTACTTAATGTTATTTTCGTAGTCGGCTTCTCAAGTGCACGGGGGTCAACTCGCTGCTGGCTTCACCGATGGATCTTTGAGACTCTATGATGTTCGGTCACCTGAACCGTAAGTTGCTTTATAGCTCATCCCTGAACGACAAATTTTACACAATAACTCCTCCAGTTATACTGAAAGTGAACACCAGAATAATTTTGAATACATCACTTAATATCATCTCTCCTATTGAAGGCTTGTCTGTGCGACTCGGCCTCATCAGAAAGTTGAAAGAGTGGTTGGACTCAGTTTTCAGCCTGGACTTGATCCCGCAAAGGTTGCAACCTAAAACTTATCTCTGAACTGTCGGCTTTCATACCTTGTTTACGAGGCTTGGGCATCTGGTTCTTCAATTCGAATTTTTTTTTTTCGGGTTCGGTTCTGGTTTTGCTTGTCTGGTAAGTATTATTACAGTTCGATTTAAAATAAGTTTTAGTTTGGCTCTCGGTTGAAGATTTTCGGCTTCGTTTGATTTCTATGTCCGCGCCTATTTTCAAGAGTTTGTCAGTTCTTTGTCGCTTTACTGAGGCCAATATCTGTTTCTTTTTTTTCAGGTGGTGAGTGCATCACAGGCCGGAGACATACAGTTCCTTGACCTTAGAACAACAAGGGACACATACCTCACAATTGATGCACACAGGGGTTCACTTACGGCCTTAGCTGTTCACAGACACGCTCCAATCATTGCGAGCGGATCTGCAAAACAGCTCATAAAAGTGTTTAGCCTTCAGGGAGAACAACTTGGGATAATCCGTTACTACCCGTCCTTCATGGCACAGAAGATTGGTTCAGTGAGTTGCCTCACTTTTCATCCGTACCAGGTTCTGCTTGCAGCTGGAGCTGCGGATTCATTCGTCTCCGTATACACCCACGACAACTCACAAGTAAGGTGAGTCCCAGACCGTAAGTGACAATGTTGCATTTTGCATTTGCTCTTGTGAACCCAAAAAAAAAAAACCAAAATCCAGTCCAGTTCGGGTCGGGTAAAGTGGGTGTGGTTTATAGTATTCGTTAGCCTCCGCCGGAGTTAGAAAGCAGATCTAAGTTAACACTAATGAAGGAGGCTTCACCAAATAAGTTCTATCTCTTCCTATGCAACGCGCGTAAATGGTGTTTGTAAATAGTTTCCCTGTTTTACTGTTTTTTTTTCCCATCATGTTTCCTTCGGTGTGTGATTTCTTTCCTTTTTATTAATTAATCCTTCAAGTCTCTCCGTTTCCCAATTTGTTTCATGTATAAAAAAATGGTAAAATTAATGGTGGAAAAAAGTTTGCATTTTCGTGAAATTATTACAAGGATAGTACATTGAAAAGTTGTGTGATATTACTTTTGTGTTGTTTGTTCAAGTTAATCTCGTTCAGTTAGTATCCGTTGGAATTTGGAAATAGACATGTATAATCAATCACTTTGCATTTTCAGGCTACACATCTGCGTTTGATCTATGCTGTTATATTGTTTTATTGGAAGCGATCATTAAAAGATTTCTAACTACACACGAAGCAACTAGTTCGTTTTTTTATTTGACCTAAATGAGAGAAGTCTTTTTCTCGGTGGATTGTGTTTTCATGTAAAAATAATTATAAATCTCATATGTATTATGTGTTGTTGTACCATCCATTTACTTTTTTTGACGGAAAATTGAAATATTACATTTTTGGTGAAAAAAAATGATTTTACATTTTCGATGGAAAAATATGATTTTAACGAAATTTTATATTTTGGCAGAAACTTAATTTTATGATTTTAGCGGAAAAACGTTTTTGGGAGGAAATAATAGCAAAGCAAACATTGTTTTAAGAATAAACGAAAAGATTCTGACAAACAAGCCAGAGCGGGAACCAATTAACAGAAAAACGTCTGGAAGAGCTTTCCATTTTTTAAGGCTTATAAAAATTGGCGGGAGAAAAAAACCGTACAGGTTTAAAGTAGCGATGAGCATCGCCACCGTCTCATCATCAACATCTAAAGCTCAGCAAATCAAAAACCTAATCACCGCCGCATCCACCGTCAACCATCTGAGGCATATCCACGCATCTCTCATCCGCCACCATCTCCACCACGACACTTTCCTCGTTAACCTCCTCCTCAAGCGAACTCTCTTCTTCCGCCAAAACCATTACTCCTTCCTCCTCTTCTCTCATACCCAATTCCCAAACATTTTCCTCTACAATACTCTCATCAATGGCTTCGTCAACAATCATCTCTTCCATGAAGCCCTCGATCTTTTCCTCTCCGTCCGCAAACATGGTCTCTCCCTCCATGGTTTCACTTTCCCTTTCGTTCTCAAGGCCTGCACCAGATCCCAGAATCTCAAGCTCGGGATTCACCTTCATTCTCTTGTGGTGAAATGTGGGTTTGATCTCGATGTTGGCGCTATGACGAGTTTGCTCTCTTTGTACTCGGGATCCGGGTGTCGAGATGATGCCCACAAAGTGTTCGAAGAAATTCCTGATAGAACGATTGTTTCTTGGACGGCCTTTGTTAGTGGGTATATTGCTGCTGGGAAGCACAGGGACGCTATTGATTTGTTCAAGAAAATGGTGGAGATGGGTGTGACACCGGATAGCTATTCGATTGTTCTGGTTTTATCTGCTTGTGTTCGGGTAGGGGATCTCGATAGCGCCGGGTGGATTGATAATCTCTTGGAGGAGATTGGGATGCTGAAAAACTCCTACGTGCGCACAACACTCGTCAATCTCTATGCAAAGAGTGGGAAGATGGAGAAAGCCCGTTCCGTTTTTGACTCTATGGCGGAGAAAGATATAGTTACTTGGAGCACTATGATACAAGGGTATGCGTCGAATAGCCTCCCCAAGGAAGGTGTAGAGTTATTCCTCCAGATGTTGCGGGAAAATCTGAAGCCCGATCAGTATTCCATTGTCGGGTTTCTTTCTTCCTGTGCAAGCCTAGGAGCGCTTGATCTAGGGGAATGGGGAAGTAGCTTAATAGATAGGAATGAGTTTTTGACCAATCTGGTAATGGGCAATGCGCTGATCGACACGTATGCGAAATGTGGGGCTATGGCTCGAGGTTTTGAAGTGTTCAAAGATATGAAGGAGAAGGATAGAGTAATCATGAACACTGCAATTACTGGTCTGGCCAAGAATGGCCACGTTAAGCTCTCTTTTGCGGTTTTTGGACAAACAGAAAAGTTAGGTATCTCACCTGACGGGTACACATTCCTTGGGCTGCTATGTGGGTGCGTTCACTCAGGACTAATCCAAGACGGGCTTCGGTTTTTCAACTCCATAAGCTGTGTTTACTCACTGAAACGCACAGTTGAGCACTATGGTTGCATGGTAGATCTTTGGGGCAGAGCAGGACTGTTAGGTGACGCATACCGCTTGATCTGCGATATGCCCATGAAGCCAAACGCGATAATCTGGGGTGCGTTACTGAGCGGATGCAGGCTGGTCAAAGAAACTCGGTTAGCAGAACGTGTTCTCAAAGAACTCATCGCTCTGGAGCCGTGGAATGCAGGAAATTACGTTCAGTTATGCAACATATACTCGGTTAGTGGCAGATGGGACGAAGCTGCTGAAGTGAGAGACACGATGAGCAAGAAAGGTATGAAGAAGATCCCTGGATTTAGTTGGATCGAATTGGAAGGGACGGTCCACGAGTTTCTAGCAGATGATAAATCTCATCCTCTGAGCGATAAGATATATGCAAAGCTAGAAGATTTGGGTAATGAAATGAGGCTTATGGGTTTTGTTCCAACAACAGAATGTGTTATGTTCGACGTTGAAGAAGAAGAGAAGGAAACAGTCTTGGGGTATCACAGCGAGAAGCTTGCGGTTGCGTTTGGACTGATAAGTACGGTTCATGGCCAAGTGATTCGAGTGGTGAAGAATCTAAGAGTATGTGGAGATTGTCATGAAGTGATGAAGTTGATATCGAAGATCACGAGAAGAGAGATTGTTGTTAGAGACAACAATAGGTTTCATTGTTTTACAAACGGCTCTTGTTCTTGCAATGACTATTGGTGAGCTCACCGGGAATTAATTTGTATTTTAAAATCTTTATTTTTTGTTTCTTTTTTCTTAATTTGCGATTATATCGTAGTTTTGAATTTCTCGTTTGATTGTTTTGTTAATTTGATTTTTTTGAAAGATAGAAGATTAATTTGGATGTGTTTGTCCTGTGATTAGGAAAACAAAGTTGTCACAAACACTTATCCGAATCTTCTGGTTTTCGAATCGGTTTATTCGGTTTGGTTTTTCATCTAATTATATCGGTTTATCCGGCCGGATTCAAGAGAAACCTTTATAAACGCGTTCTGAAATCGCCAACAAACGATTCGTTCGCTCCTCAGAAACTTGGAAAAATCTCAAAATAATCCTAAAACCTTGGCAGAGGAGGGAGTATGGAGGTTGAACTCGGAGGGGACGAAGGCGGGAAAACCAGAAAGTTGTCGGAGGTGGTGAAAGAATACGTTTCCCTGTGGTTCCAAGAGACGCTCGAGGAAGCAAAAGCCGGAAATATCAAAATGCATGTTCTCGTGACTCAGATGTATTTCAATGGCTATGGTATCTCCAAAGATCCTCAGAAGGTTCTTTTCTTCTGTAATTGTTGGCTTCATTCTTCTTGTTTCTTCATTCTTCATTGTTGTTCTTCTTCTTCATCTTCGAGTAGAGACTACTGGTTTTAGGGTTCTTTTGATCATAATCACGGACCGAAATACAGTCTGATCTAAGAAGTAAATGCTTTTCAAAATTTCATCCCTGGTTTTGTCCAGTCTTTGTTGCAAGATCAGTTGAAGTTTTTCTTACAGTTTAATTCATTGAAATGGATATACTCATTTGCCGAATCTCCTCGTAAAAGATTTGCAGAAAGTCTCATGGTTTATAGATGATCTTCTTAACACATTGTTCAAAGGAATTGGTTGCAGGGGAAGCTATGGATGAAGAGAGTATCAAAGAACGATCCTTTAGTTCAGGCTCTCGGTGAAAAACGACCAGGTCTAAGTTAATCTTGGCTTTCTGATTCTATTAATATTTGCGTCACTGCATTGCATTATCAATCTTGCCTTTCCAAATTTTTTGATTTGTTTAGGTTACGGTGCCAGTGACTCGGATTCCCCATGATGAATCATGCAGTTGATTTGTTGAAAAGAGAAACTAAGGAAGACCATCTTATGGCAATCACTTTATCTCCATTCAACTACAAAACTCCAAATGTGTTTTTTAGTTCTTTTCTGTTGTGACATTAGCTTTAAGATGCATTACGCAAGATTTGTCTCACTTGTGGAGCCTTGTATATAATATATTGAGCAGTTACAAACAAACAAATCAGTAATACTCGAATCTGATGCTAACTCTAATTTACCATCAGGGGTTAAACCGAACCATCCGTTGGAGTTACTACATTATTGAAAAGAAACAGAACAGACGAAACTATGTTCAGCTGCATCGCGCACATCCCATGTCAACCGATGCAAGATTTCTAATCTCTTTTGGTACTTAGCCTCAACCAGCAGCACCTTAAACAGCCATGACAGGTTACTAGAGAGCTTAACTTCTTGAAACAAGGGAAAAATGAACTTCTCTTTCCTTACACAGATAGGCCACGGGATGTTTTGGACCATGACGCCGTTTTCCGTAACAAACGTCTTCAAATAAACACTCTATGCCTATTGAGACCCGCAATGTGAACACAAAAGCCCTCGGGGTCATGCAAGTTACTGCACTAAACATGAACCTCTTCTCTCTGTCATCTCCATTACAGAGGTTTGGGTCCAAGTACACAAACTGGTAAGTTTCATCGCTTCTGGATATTCTCAGCCACAAACAGGTTTCTATTGGCACATTAAGCAGCATGATCTCGCATGGTATAGCCACTGATAGTCCAGCCACAAAGGAAATCGGACTGTAAGGACCATTACCAGGAACCTCGAGCTCTGCACTGACACACTGCAGATTACCAGAGAACGTAAACTGTTCCGGAGAGAAGCAATTGAAATTCTTGATGAGATCAAGCAATCTACAGCAATTTATATCAGCAGAGCTCCCAATCTTTTGCAATGACTTCTTAGTTTCATTTAGAAAATCTGATGGTTTGGTGCATTGTTGTTCATGATGGAGCTCTAATTGAGATACTGTTGAAGATAGCTTCTTCTTGCAGCTAAGGCGGCAGCAAATCTCAAAATTATATAGTCTTAACAAGCAAGTCAAAATTACTAGCTCCATCACTAGTGGCACCTCCGTAGACAGGCCTGTGAATCTACACCTTATCTCCATCAGTTTTATCTCTACCTCTTCCATCAGCAATTCAGGTTCTACAGATCTACATGTGCTGGTGTGTCTTGAGTATTCGAATTGAGGCCATATCTGAGCGAGAACTTCAACTAGGTGAACGTACTGACACATAAATTCTAATTCACCATTGGAGATTGAAGAATTGGTTGCCAAAGTTGCTAACTCCTGTTTGCAAGCCCTGGACAAGAAGTCAAGAAACACGTTAGTTAGAATACACATGAAATAGTAATATAGACGCTGAAAACCGACAGATTGCAAGCTATAATAACCTTAACGCCCGGAATGCTTCTTTAGAGCATCCTGATTGTAATAATAACCAGGCAGCCTTTATTTTCAACACTATATGGTTAACAGACTTGAGGGCTGGATTTCTATTTTTCAGTTCTGCTATGGAAGCCATGGGTTTGCTCTCAGCAGGTATATCTTCGCTTGGTAGTAGGACAGGGTTTCCGCTAACATCTGTATTACTGCACCTATATGCATTTAAGAACATATCTGCTTTATTGAATTCTGTTCCCACATAAGCAGAAAGAGTAGTGCAATGAGCTAAGTAAGCCAAAAGCGTATCCTGGCCCATCATATCATGAAGTCCATTAGAGAATTTTCCCAGCATTGCAAACGAATATGAAAATGCCAAAGGCGGTATGGAAGTGATACTTTGTTTGTTTGAGAGAGGAGCTGAGATTATGACCATCAGAAACGCAGATACCTCTCGGCTGTTGAATTCACATTTATTTCCGGAATCTGTCTCTAACTGAAGAGCATGACATAGTAAGCAAAGAAATGATTAGTATGCCTATAGTTAACAAGTCCTGAAAAGAGCGAAAATAAATGCTCACTTACCTTTTCACTAAATCTCTTGATTATATTGACTAAGAAATTTGTATGGTTTTGTCCGAAATGGAACAGAGTAGACAAGATATCAGGCTCGTCCTACAATGAAACAGCAAGAAAATGAGGTTCAAAAGAAGTAAAAGAAAGAATTGATGGAATCAGAAGCTAACTGATATTTGTAGGTAAGTATGCCAACCTGTGGATACATTTCTAAACTTTTTAGGACACCATCAACACACTTGTTGACCAGCTTCAGGTCAGGCAGCTTTGCCAATTTAAGAATGTTTCTAGCCGTAAGTCTTATGTTCTCTGAAGTATCAACAATAGCATCCAAAAACTGCATAGTCAAGTAGCAGCTCTTAATCACAACTCATAGCAAAGAAATAGCCAAACAGAACCAAGTGACAATACTTGGAGCCAGCGGCTGCGATGTTAGTAGTAGCAAATCACTTAATGTCTCATTAAGCATGAGGCCCTAGACTGCAATTCTGAAGCTACTTCAGCGGACCTAATCCCAATTCTGAAGCATCTTCATTCTCATTAGCTTTTTACCACCAGCTCTATATGGAAAAAAGAGGCAAAAGGATATGGTGACTTACAGCGGGCATATATGTTTCCTGTATCTTCAAGTTCCCCAAGTCTGCGATATGATGCAATGCCTCTAAAGCTTTCAATCTGACAACCATATAATCATCGTATAGCATATCCATCAATAGGTACACAGCTTCATCTGGGAATTCGGTAGAATTTACTGAGAGGGAGTGGAAAGAGTCAACCGCAGCTTCACGTACCTTCAGAATGACACATGCAAACGCCGGATATGTAAGTCCAGAAACAATAAAAACTCAACAGAAATTTTTTCTACAAAACCTACTTAACAGGTTTGCACAAGCAAAAACAAGAAAGGAGATTTATCATAAGTGTACCTCGTAGAATTCATCTTCAAAACCATGGATGAAAACTCCAGCTGCGGCAGTGGCATCAACAGATTCATTCGAAAGATGATTTTGCGGTTTCTTCCCTTTCCCGGCTCTAAGTACTTTTTTAGAAAGTGTTTGCAGTATAATGCTCTCTGATGCACTTCCTATCATCCCAAATGCCTTGAAGACCTCAACCCTCACGTCTACACTCATATCTCTCACAATAGAACAAAGCTGAAAGCATGTTTATAAGAAAACATCAGGCATTTGGTTATTGTAGTTCTTCAAGATCACTGAGAAAACAATCTAACAAACACTTCGCCACAGAAGTTTTAGGTGGCTACTCAGTTTCTCGTTTGCAAATACAATCGAAATTTCAATATTTATGCTAAATCAATTTGTACCTAGGCATAACACTACTTACAAACTCGAAAATTGGTAGTCGTATGGACTTGCACAGTCCAGAGAAGAGCTAGTTACCTGGAGAAACACAGCATCTGTGCACTCTCTTCTGTCTGTCTCTTCCTTGGATGCTATCAACACTTTTCCCCACATACTGACCTGGACATTCAGAAAGTTGCCAACCCCCGATTAGAAATTATCGGATTTTTCAGCTTATAACAATTCTTTCAACCGCAGTTTCCATCAATCAGAAAAACTTACGGCACGAACTGCAGAGGATCTGACGCTATCTTCAGCATCGCCTAGAAGCTCAACAGCACGAGTATAGGAACCTTGTACGGCATGAGCGTGATCGAAGTCACCAGCCTTACATATATAAACCAGTCCATCCAGAGCTACTTTTCTGATATACGGATACGGATCCTTGGTAAACCCGAAAAACAAGGTGAACAGTACGGACGACGGGACATAGAACCTCTCCGCGTTCCTAAGTAGCCACAGCCGGGAAGATATAGGAGCTCCGAGGCAGATCGACGCGAATACCTCGCCGTCGATTTTGGAAAGCGCGGTGGCGATGCTAGGATTTCTTTCAGATAACGACGCGAGCACAGCAAGCGATTCTACGGCGACGCGTCCGCGGCTCGCATCGGCGGCGGAGTTTTGAAGGCGGAGCAAGTTGTACAGGACCAAGTCGAATATTTGCGTTGCTAATTCCTTTCTCCAAAAGGAAAGGTCACAGAGGAGCTTGAGGACGTGGTGAAGAATCGCCGGGTCGTCTCGGCTCAGAAGACCAGTAAGGAAGTCGAACACCGAGGAAATCACCGAGTCGGAAGTATCGGTGTTGATAATGAGTGACCTAATAGAAGCTAGAGTGTGAAGTGAGAGTGATTCAGCTGAAATCGAGTCGTCTTTCTCCATTGATGAAGAAACGAGGAGGGAATCACAACCTGGACGGAGCTTTTATATATCGACTGACAAACTCAATGTTATTCACTTGGCGACGAAAGAATAATTCGATATTTATTTCAAACATTGAAGTATTAATTATCAAAGCCAAACATAAAAAAAAAAAATTAGGAATCTCTAAATTTGAAGTGAAAAATTGTGGGGTTTTACATACTACCGGCTCGTCCGGAAGTTGGTTTCTTGAACTTGGAGAGCTCGACAAGATCTCCAAACAACTTGTCCTCTGGTTTCTTGTTCATAGGTTTCATCATTGGTTGATGATGATTAAGAGGCGAAGGATGAGAAGAAACTTGGTAGGGATTACTATTGTTGATTCCATTGTCTTGAAGTGACATTCCGTACATTTGTTGTTCTACAAGATACTGTTGTGGCGGCTGAGGCTGTCCTCCGTAGCCTCCGTACATGGTAGTAGGATTATGATGGTTGTTTGTGACGTTTGGGTTGTGGCCAAAGGGTGGCATGTGACCTCCTGTCATTGGAGGGAGGAACATACCGAACATGTTGTTATTGTTGGTAGCATGAGGAGAGACACCTTGAGGATTGTAACCGAGTGGTTGATGAGTGTGCGTGGTGATAACCACTTGAGTCACTTGCATCGGATGAGTAGGAGAGTATTGAGGGCTAGAGCTTGGAGATTGAGCTTCCCATGGTGGTGGAGGTAATGCTAAAACATTGTTGTTTTGTCCACCTTATAGCAATAAGACAACAAACCAGTCAGGATTAGTATGAGATTTTTAGCCTAAGGTAATGTACTCTGTTAAGTATCAAGCAGAGTAGTAGATGAATACCATAGTGAGGAGAAGCAGGCGGGCTAAAGCTAGGCGAAAAGGGTTGGTTTCCATAGGCAGGAGAAGATGGTTGTTGAGTAATTTGGAGATTCCAGACAGGACCTGCAGATGGCCCTTGTCCACAAAAAGATTGCTCTTGATGGACTGGTCCAAATCCATTTGAGTAGTGTTGCTGCACCATCTGATGATTCGAGTGTGGATTCGAAGTTGGGGTAGAGCTTTCGCAGTTATTATCTGATAACATATCGATCAAGACGATGGAATTATCTGGCGTTGCTACGGGACTACTTGGTTGTGGAGGTCCAAGAGGAACAAGAGCCAGTGAGTTTTCTCCATTCGGTGTCTCGAAGTCATCTCCACTAAGAAGATCTATTTTTGGTCCATTGGCATTGGCTGCAGGAGCCACAACACTACCATCTTTGGTTTCACTGCAAAACAAGTTCAAAACCTTAAATCCTAAACCACTAGACCAATTGCCTAGGTTGCTAAATCTCGAGAGCATAACTTGCTGCACAAGTATCTTTCCTCTTCTAAATGATTCCTTGGAAAAACAAAACAGTTAATAACTAGAGCTGATTCTTACCTTGAACCAACATCTATGATCTGACTTGCGTCCTTAGCAACTTCTTTTTTAGATTTTTCTTCCTTTACTGTCATAATGTTTCCAGAAGCAATGGCTTCGTGCTTTGCAAGTAATCGCTGCAAATCGTCATTTAAGGCTAGCCCTTGGCAAAGCAACGATTCATCTCTGTAACATGAACCAAAACGGGTACATAAAAAAACATATATTCATCAAAATTTGATCGAGTTTTAAAACAAAATTTTGCAGGTAAAAGTTTTAGATCTTTACGAGGTCGAGTTTACAAGGTGTACTACTCTTTGTTTATAGGTACGACATTGGCTAACAAGATCTACAATAACCTCTTGTTTAAGTCCCTGCAAAAGAAAAAATTATTCATAAGTTAAATCCAATGTTACCAAAATATTGGTGCCAAAAAAGATAATACCTCTTTGTTGTTTCCATCTATTGCGTTCATCATTTCAGCTAAGACATCCATAATTCCTCTTGCATTTTGAATTTCTGTCAAACTTAACAAAAAACAAAATGCTATTTATCAATAATTTGTTTTCAATATTGCTAAAAAATAATGGGCACTAATTAAAATAGACACCTCAAAGTTGGAAATTCTGACTCTGTTGAAGTATCAGTAGCTTCTTGTCTCGCGTTACGAGAACTGTGAGAATACGTTGTCGAAGGACCAGTTTGTCCTGAGCTGAATGTGCTATGAGGTCTTTGAGGGAATACAATTCCTGCACGCTGCAAATAAATAAAGAACATAAATAACATCCTTAAATTCGAACCATATCTAGGTTCGGTTTAAATTAGCATGTTACAACAGCCAAAAAGAAAACATACCAACAGTTCTTGGTATGCTGCATAATATTGTGGATGTCTTCCTTGAGGACCTGAAAAGCTCTCTTGCCAAGAATCTATAAGTATCAATATCTTCTCCTTCACTTGGATGTTAGGCTACAAGTTTAACAAACAACACTTTGGTGTCACACAAAAAAAAAATATGATCGTGAAAATGTAAATAGATAAAACATGAGTTTAAAAGAATCATAGCCTGACCTTCCTTTTGACCATCTTTACCATCTTATGAAGAATAGCCTTCTCTGCAACTTGCATATGAATAAGGTCCCCACAATTGTTTACTATTGTCTCTAGCAACTACAATGAAAACAATCCCAAAACATGCTTATTGTTCTCATGAAATAAATTAAACAAGGAATAAAAACAAGTAATAGTCTTCAATCACTTAACCAAACCAAACCAAACCGAAACATGAATATCGAGCCCTCAAAACAAATGGCAAACAGAACTTACAGTAAGAGCCAAAAGCTGAACCTTGGAAGTCCTACTACTAAGCCTTTTCTTTATGCCACTCACAACCTCTCTCGTTTGCCTACAAACACACAATCACATATTCTTGAAAGCTAAAAAAAGAAAGAACAAAAATTTGGTATAGAACCAAGAAACATCAAATACAAATGTGAACCATCCATGAATCAAATAGTAAACAGAAATGTATAATCTAGATATATACGTTTTAACATGTTAGGCCAAACCCAACAAAATTGATTCCTTTGATCACACAACCGAGCATTGGATCACAGATTCATCACCGAACATAGCTAGAAAAAAAAACAATTAGTGAAAGTGGTGTTACCCAGGCTCATGATTAAGCATGTCGCATATCTCGAGGTTCATGGCCCAATCAGGACCAATAAGCATATCGCTTGTGGCTCTATCAACCAACGGATGCACCATCTTTTGTCTTTTTTTTTGTCTTTTTTTCTCTCCTTCAAAACTCCCCAACTAAGACTTGTTTTTGTTTTTTTTGGTTGGTTTTTCTAACTAAGAATTGTTTTCTTCCTTGTAAATATGTATTAAGCATTATTTGTCCTCTTCCTCAAACAGAAATAATATGGCGACACTTGTAAACACAGTTGCTACATTAAAGCAGAAGATTGAGGAACTAGTTGACTTTTAATATTTTCTTCAAAATTGTTTTTTTTCATATTTTGATTTGGGCTTACGTTGAATAACGGGCTTCGAATGTAGAATCTATGCCGTCTGTTTTCATAAGAAACGACACGCTAACCACTCGTTGGAATACGAAACGTCACGACGTCTTAATGGATAAATCTAGACTTGGATGATTATTATGTTCTGACAGAGTTTTTTCATTTATTTGCACGGGAGATTTCAGTGACTTCACATCTTTACATCTTCTCGTCGCCATGGACAATCTCTCTCTAGAGAGAATCGAGATTTCGGGTCCAACATTGGCGTCGCTGATTCAACGGGTGTCCTCCTCTGCCGGTGACGTAGATGGCTTGATCTTCGGCCAAATCCACCGCATCGTCCCCACTAATTTATCCGACGACTCTCCGACGGAATCGTTTGCCTCGAGTTCCTCCTCATCTGATCAAATTGTCGCCACCGTCACAAGCTTTTTCTGCTCTGGTAAGACTGTCTCCTTCTATGATCCGCTTGGCCGAGTTGACTCGCGTCGGATCGAGTACCTCCGAGTCGACTCGCCGGACCGCTTGCTTGGCTGGTTCTCCGCCCGCAGGAAAACGGCTAACCGTCCTTCCATGCGAGAGCTATCCGTCACGTCTTCTCTCTCGTCTCAGTTTCACCTACCGTTCGAGGACTCTGAAAACCCTAAATCCGGGGACATGGCTTCCAGCGTGTTTTTCCTTCTTACTACGCCAACGACAGACCAATTGATCCACACGCACGAGTACCGTGCGTACCAGTTCCGCTCATCGAGCCAACGGCTCGAACCGAGATCTCTTGGCATAGTCAACATCGGACCGGCTTTTCGCGGCCATTATGGTTCGTTTAGTCCAAAATCGCGATTCCCACCGTTGATCTGCGAGTTGAGTAGCTCGGCCATGAACGAGGACCGAGAGGAAGGCTCTTTAGGGGCGAAGAAACAAGCAGTGAAGGATCAGAAGGAGATCGATGCATTAGCAGATGGGTTACAAGTGAGAAACTTGAAACGTTTGGTTGGAGCTGAAGCTGCGAACTATACAGGCGGGATTGAAGAAATGTATGAGAGAATGCTGGCCAAAGTCGAGAGCTTGGCTTCGGAGGTTGAGAAGAGCTCGGCTAGGGTGCTTGAACTGGTACAAAACCATTTTCTAACTAAGATTCAAAATTCAAGTTTCGTTGATAGTTTAAGTTGCACAAAGTCTAAAGCAAATAATTCAACTGGTTTGTCCTGCTACTGATTGTTGTCTAGCAAAATGCCACAAAAATTGTACCAATATAACATCTTGCTTGGCTCTTTCAGGATAATCATAATCGAAAGTTGAGATACCGAGTTGCCAGAATCGAGCGATAGAGCTTTTCTTGGGTTCCTGTATTTTTTTGGCGCCAGGTATTATTTGTTTCTCCTCCTGTATTCAACTAATTTAGCTGAGAACACTAACTAACGGCAATTGGAAAATATGCAGACCATTATCATACGCTATATCTAATTCCTGGTCAAACCTTTGCTGACTAGATTGCTATACCACAGCAAGAGATCTCTTTTTTCTCATATGGCTAGTTTTTGTCAGAGGATAACAATCAAGAAACCTTCAGAGTTTCTCCAAATGGCATATATATATGTTGAGAAAGTTGTAGCTAAGTAGATGCATACAGAAGATTCACTTAGATAGCAGAATAGTAACGATTGAGCAGAAACACCCCGAAATGGCCCTAGAGAGAAGAAAAACCTAAGTATTAATATGATCGAGAAGATTAAGGAGACAGTTGAAAGAGTAACAGCTAGATATAGTTGGGATTATAAACAGGGGCAAGTTAGTCACTGTGGTGTGACTCTGATCATAGTTTATTGTTAACATCTCTCTGTTACTCTGTAGAACTTTTTGAAGAGCCAGAATTGTGAAAAGTAGTAGGGAACTTGCCCTTAGACGACCTGATTGTATCATGTCGCATGTTATGAGACATAATCTGGAACGAAAGATGATGGCTTGAGGTCAAGTTTTGAGAAGTTTTCTGATGCGACGTCCTTGTTCAGGTATATACATTTGGATTTTGGTGTATCATCAAGTCTTTGATGCTTTTCCTATTCGAGTGTTCCTCATTGCTTCTGGACTGCGAGAGGAGATGAAATTGGCTTTGTGCTTTTATCAATGTAAACTGTCCAAAGTGATTTTGATTATTTTCGTAAATGTTAAACAGCAATTGTCGTATAAACCAAAGTAGTAACCGGTCCATGCCAAAAAAGGCTTACCAGAAAACATGGAAGAATTACTTTTGATTCAAGTTTTCCACCGTAGCGACACAGTCTCACGAACATACATTCAGAAATTCAGTCTAGTTTTGTTATTCGATTCCTAATTCTGAAATCATTGTCCAATAGCTGGAAACCAAACAAAACGGTGTTCTTACCAAATCAATCAATTCGCCACACAGCTCATAACAGCTTAATAGTACTGTACTACGTAGAAGTTGCTTCGTCATCTTTGTGCTATATTTTCGTACCAATCCCACACACTTACTAATCTCTGGAGTTTAATGCACTATTTATGAGCTGCGATCTAAACCCTAGAATCCCAAAAATCCATCGCTCATAATTAGCCAAATATTTTCAGATATTTTCGTCATCAGTATTACGACCGTATCCAAAATTTATTACCGAAGCAATTCTGAATCTTTGATTAAAAAAAAATTACACACATACACACAAGATATGATACTTTCGAACCTATTTAATAATGTTAATTAAATCAAATTCAAGAATAAAGGATCGGTTACCGACTGAAGACGAATCAGTTCCATTTTTTACAATCAATTCGCCATCCGTCTCGAAATTCACAACTATAGTGCACAATTTCTCGTAACGATGGTGTAGTGATAACAACGTTATGTACTATATTGCTAGATACAATAAATGCAATGAGGGTTGGATCTTAATTAGTTGAAGCTAAGCAATAAATTCATCCACAACTAATTCTGTACTAGCAATCACTCCTCGTCAACTACCACCGCCAAGCTCTTTCTATATATATAACCTATCACTTCTCTAACCCTAAACCAAGAAAAGACGCAAAAACCCACAAGACCAAGACAAAAGAAAACAAACAGAAAGTAACATGAGATCTCTCTTACTAGCCGTGTGCCTGGTTCTTGCTTTGTACCGTGGTGAAGCAGCCGTGTCTTGCAACACCGTGGTTG
The DNA here is from genome assembly GCA_000218505.1 of Schrenkiella parvula. Lineage (NCBI taxonomy): Eukaryota > Viridiplantae > Streptophyta > Magnoliopsida > Brassicales > Brassicaceae > Schrenkiella > Schrenkiella parvula. The sequence continues at coordinate 2,434,693 of CM001189.1, read as the reverse complement.
CAGAGCTTTACCCTTGCATCTCCTTTGTGGTTCAAGGCGGAAACGTCCCAGCCAACTGCTGCAACGGTGTTAGAATGCTCAACGGTCAGGCTCAAACCCCTGTGGACCGCCAGAGCGTCTGTCGTTGCATCAAGAATGCTATTGGAGGAGTCTCTTACTCTTCTAGCAACCTCAACAACGCTCTGTCTTTGCCTGCTAAATGTGGTGTTAATCTCCCTTACAGGATCAGCCCTACCACCAACTGCGACAGGTTAAAAAACCACATCTGTAAATGATTTTAAGGAAATGAAAAGACAATGATCTCAACCACTTGTTCTTTCTTTTTTTTTCTTTTACAGTATCAACTGAGAGAAGCATAAGGTCCTAAAGGAAGCTACTACTACTAGAAGAACTAAGAAGCTGGTAATAAATTAGGACGTTTGGTTTGCTAGTAACTACGTTAATCCGTGATGTATCGTCACTTCTAATTCTATGCTCTTCAAAAGTTCTAATAAGTTACCAACATGCTCTTCTTCCTATGAATATCAGACCAAAAAAATGTATCTTAAACATTCTCCATGTTCCCTTACTTACAGTTACACTCAAACATACGACCAAATCCGAAAACATTCGTTATGTTTTGTTTCAAACAAAAAATCCAATGCGAACCGAACTAGCTTCGATAAATGGGACTAAAAATTCGGGGACAAGAAGTAAACCTATAAGTAGCAACTAGCAAGTTATATACTTTATTCGGGAGCAATTGGGTTGCAGCTTCGGAAATTTGTTTTGGGTTATCGTTATGGGCCTAATAATAAGTTCAACTTCATTTTTTTGTGAATATCTTTATCTTACAAATGGAATGGATTTAAAGATCAGTATATTCAATTTCTGCGTAGAAAAAGAAATATAAATTCTCACTTCAAGAAATACCTAACAAATCCTTACAAGTTTAGTATATAAAAGAAAACTTATATCACACTTTTTCAAAGTTCAGAATTTGTCAAAATATCACAGGCACAGCATGAAATCATTGAACAACAATAATATTAAAAACCCGAATTGTAGAAACAGTAAAATAATGATGAAGTTTCACCAGTAATATAATAATTAGTCAAACGTGAAAATCATTTTTTTTGTATGTGGCTTGTTCAAAACATCATCCAAAGAAAACCGACTCTCGTTCAAACCATAATTATATATTCCGACAAAAATCAAAAAAGTCTTCGCCTTAAGTAGAAAAGTATACGCCGAAATAAACAGATATACCAGAAAAAAGTATTAAATTTCGTATCAACAAAAGACAGCATATAAAACGTGCATACAATAGTTGAATATTATTTTCAAGTTATTCAATCCTAATTTTTATTTAATATCATTTATAATTTGAGAGAAAAAACTATCTCATTTTTAAAGATAATACTTCACAGGGATCGCAGTAACCCAAAAGATTCTATGTAGCAGTATTTGTGATTACGTAACAAAAGCCAAAAATATTTCAGAAAAAAAAATAGTTACTATAACAAATCTGTGAAATTTTCTATCGTATTTCAAATACTTATCAAGAAAAATAAACAATATGGATGATGATGATGAATAGTGTAAATTCGAGAAGTAAGAAGAAAGAGAAGTGAAGAGATTGAGAGAGTGGTTTTGAGGGGTCCCCACGTGGCCTCTGTTGTCGACTATTGAGTTAAGTAAGAGTTCCATCGCACGCGTGCAAGGCGCGTGTGCTACTTAACTTTTTTCTAAAATTTTCCTTTTGTTTTTTTATTATTTTAAATCTTCCAAAAACGATGTCACCGGGTCCCACGTTAGCAAAGACGTGACTGGATATCAACCGTCGATAGGGCCGAAATGTGATCTAAATGAACGGTCAAAAGATAAGGGTCAACAACTTATCTAATTAGCCATTTGACCAGAAAACAAAACCCCAATTAGATAGACTGCCCACTATTATTATTATTATTTTTGTTTTTCTGATTTGAAAAACAATTAATAATTTTAAAAAGGACAAAATTAGTTTTCCAAGTTTGACTGAGATGTCGCTTTTCTCGATGCCCTCTTTACTGGAAATCTAGGCTTGCTTTGATTTTACAATTTTGCCTCCTTTATTATCAGTCAGAATAAATAAATAATCCATCTCAAAGAAAATTATAAATGTAATGAATTCACATGTGGTTAGGACTAGATTCATAACAAATTTATCTTTTATCACTACCATTTTTTTTAGTTAAAATTTTTCTAATAAATTTTATTCTTGAAATTAAGATATGATTCAGACTGAAATGTATATTTTTTTTGTAAAAAAATAAATTATAATTATTGTATTTTATGAGTGAATTGTGACGAGGTTAGAAATAGAAGAAAATAAAAAGTGGAGGGGCGAAAGAGGAATATAAAGAAAAAAGTGAGAAAATTCCAAACTAGTTAGCTGAGGAATTGAATTAAGAAATTTGGAAGAGTAATTATTATTATTATAATAAATCTTCGGATATCTGTTTTGGTTTGAACTTTGACCACTGCCTCTATGGGTCCCACATCTCTTTCTCTCCTCTCTCTAATATCTCTCACTTTCCTAAAGAGACCCTTATGAGTTTCCTCTTCTTTCTCTGAAATTTCCGAGATTTCATCTTCACTCCTTTTGCATTTCTCTCTCTTGCCGCAGTTTCAGTTTCGTCTCGTAAGAATTTTTTTGGGTTCTTGTTCCTGTCCAGGTTTGAACAAATTTCTCTCATCTATGCTTTGATTTTTTTCCTAGATCGAATTTGGGGTATTTTTTTTTTTTTTTTTTTTTGCGTTCGGATAACGAATTTTCTCATCAATAGATTGTGATCTCTCCTGAGAATTTGTTCCAGTGAAAACTCTGATTTCACGAATCGGCTCTGTTTAAAAGTAGAAATGAATTTTTTTTTGAATTGAAGTATATAATAATAATGCGATTTTCGTTTGTGTAACTTCCTGGATTTATTGTCGTTGTCTCTTGTCTCTACCGGAGATTAATCTAATGGATGTCGTCATTAAACATATTGTAAGCGTGTGTAAGATTATAAATATTGCATCTTTACTATGTAGCTGTTTCACTGATAGAATTAGGGTTTATGTAACCATCACATGCTTGCTTTTAAACCACGAGATCTGTAACTGACATATAAACAAGTCCCACAGATATTTGAGCTCATTAACATCACTTTCTTTTTCTTGAACAAGTTCTGGTTCCATTGATCATACACATGCATAAGCGGATCTGGGTTTTCTAAATACCACGTCTTTATGTGCAAATCCTTGTCTCTGTTGCTAAAAAGTTTGCGTTTTGAATCATTTTTCAGATGAAATTGTGAGTCGAGGCTTCAGTTATCACTGCCCTTTGCATCATCCGGAGTTATATCCATTCCAAGGCTCGGGCTTATGTATAGAAGAATCCCTGTTTTGTTCATTAGCATCCATTGCGTTTTCACACAATCAAACTAGTAAACTCGCAAACAGATTTAGAGGATTTGAAAATATGGGTTTGGGATGTTTCCCTCTGAAAAGCAAGAAGAAACGTGGCTCGGTTTCTACGAAGCGGTTGGATCTTGAAGAAAGTAGGCCAATTGCCTTACCCGAACCACCGAAGATTCCAAGTCGTAATCTACAATCTGCTCCTCCGAGTTTCAGAACTAGAGTGAAGCCAATTCACTCTAGTAACGCTGGAAACGGAGAGATGAGTAGCCGGGCAAGAGTGATGTCTGCTCCCTCAAGCATTCACGGTGCAGCAGAACGCGATTTGCTTGCAGGAGTTTACCACGAGGAGCAAGATGAACAACCGAGAGATCCACGTAGTTCTACAAAAGAATCTAGCCCACAACCTCTTCCACTACCGTCTCCAAGGACTGGCTCTTCGTTGAAGAATTGGGGAAGCTTTAAATCTTTTAACGGAAGCAGCGGGCGATTATCCGCATCTGCAGCATCTGGACCTTTGCCTTTGCCACCTAGTGGGTCAGTTAGGAGCTTCTCGTATGATGAAGTAGTGTCTGCTTGTAGCGCGTTTGCTTCAGACCGATGCGTCTCTGAAGGTCTTTCGTCTGTTATGTATATGGCTTCATTTGGTGACGAGGCTTCAACTGCCAGCTTAAAGAAGATCGAGGCAACTGTTGTGCGCCTTCACGTAATAACTCAGGTAAATTAACATCCGTTGTTCTCTGACTGTACAATTCTGAAGATATCTATGTGTTTGTGTTCTTACTATCATTTTTATTCTACAGAGTATCAGGGAGTTCATTAATGAGGTGAACACATTGGCGTCGCTGCAACACCAGAATCTCTGTAAATTAGTAGGCTATCACGCCCGTGATGGATCTGACACGAGAATGGTAGTGTACGAGAGGCTTGCTCATGGAAGCTTGGATCGGTTGCTACACGGGAGATCAGATGGGCCTCCGCTTGATTGGAACACTAGAATGAAGATCGCTCTATGCGCAGCTCAGGGTCTAACCTTCTTACACGAAGAAGGCCCGTTTCAGGTACACAGAAAAAACCTATCAACATCGTGAAAATTAATAGCAACTTCTGATTGGCTATTTAGTGATTGAGCCCTTTTGTCTTCTGGTGAACAGGCAATGTACAATGAATTTTCGACGGCTAATATCCAAGTCGACAAAGATTTCAGCGCCAAGCTATCTGGATACGGTTGTGTAGGCCATGCGCCCGAGACTGAGACCTCTAACAGTTCAGCACTTGGGAATCTTTCAGTCGAGACACTAGAGAGGGGGCTTTTGACACCAAAGAGCAACGTGTGGAGCTACGGAATAGTTCTGCTTGAGATGTTGACGGGGCGGAAAAACATGGACGGGTCATACCCGAAAGAAGAGAGGAACTTAGTGAAATGGAGCAGAGCTTTTCTAGCAGACGACTGCAGGCTCTCGCTTATAATGGATCCTCAGCTTAAAGGTCGCTTTCCTGCTAAAGCTGCGAGGAGCATAGCGGATATAGCACAGAAATGTTTGCAGGTGGAGCCATCAGAGCGTCCAACCATGAGAAACATTGTGGATCAACTCAAGATTATACAGGACATGAAGTACTCGTGTAGGTTCCCGTTACGAGAACCCGCACCTGTCACGGCAAGGAAACATATGGGAAGATCAAGCAGTCTCAACACGATTATATGGACCCCGGCGGTAGCAGCGCCACCGAGGTCGAGCTTTTCACCATCGCCTCCACCACGACGACCATCAGTTTCGCCCACAAGGGGACGGGCGCTCGTTTTCCCGCCAGTGTTTCCGCCACGAGTATGTTCGTCGTTGGAGATGAGTCGGGAAGAGGTACGGAGATTGTCTTCGGCCAGTGGTAGGAGAACTAGCCTTGAAGGCTTTTGATTTGTTCATATCTCTCTTCTTTCTTCTCTTCTTCCTATTTGTATTTTTATTGGCGTTGATTTGTTTTTTTGGATTCGAAAGATCAAAAAAAAAATGTCTTTTTTTGTTATTTTGAATCCGGACGTCTCGAGAGGAAGTTTGTGGTGTTGTACATAATAAAAATTTCTTCTTCAGATAAAAGTTTTAGATTCGAAGTAATAGTTCGTTGTAACGATAACAGTTATCCAAATTTTTGTTTCTGGTTTATCCATTTAACCGTATCTAAACCAACCATTGTCCGTGCTGATCATGGATTGTTGTTTTTCGTGGTTGTAATTTGATTCTGAACCGGTTCTTTTTTTTTCGAGATTCTGGTTGCGATTTAATTATTTAATATATGGGATTTGACGTTAAAAAAAAGACTATCATCCAACTTAATAAAAAAGTTACACTTTGGATACTGATTCTTTATATTCTAAATTATCCAATACCAGGCCTTTGTCCACTATTACCCAATCTCATAGATAAAATACGAAATCTTAATTTTTTTAGTCGTCGTTAAAATCTATTAATAAGCGGTTTGGTTAGCAGAACCGGATGAATCAATTTAACCGAGTCACGGTTCGGTTTGTTTTCTTTTTGGGTGTTCCCACGGTCGAGATTGAGCTTTAAGCCTTTAACCTTCCATCTTCCTTTTCATTAAGACCTTATCCAAGGTCGTACGTTCAGAGTCCTCAGACTCAGCGGCTTCATTTTCTCGCCGGCGGAAAAACAAAATGGCGGGAAGAGCGGCTTTCTCTGTAACTCCATCTCCTTCCTTGTGCATTCGTTATTCATCGCTCTCACTATCTTTCTCGAATCGATCGACACTCCCTGTGCGCATTTCTCCTCGAACCAACAGATTTCCCGGTTAGATTTCTCTCCGCTCTCTAAATTCGAGACTTTGATAAGGATTTGTTTTGATAATTTTATATTTCGGCGATGTTGTGTAGGGATTTTCTGCTCTTTGTCTGCGAATGACATCAAAGCTGGAACCAACATCGAAGTCGATGGTGCTCCTTGGCGTGTACTAGGTATGCTTCCTTCTCAATTTGTGTTGATTTAGGTTTTACTTTGGAATTATGTAATCTGAATTCGAAATTGATAGATATTTTTTACTAGATCATGACGAATTAAGTGTTGGTTTTCGGTTTGATTCATCTATTTTCTACTTAAAGCTGTACTACTCGGAGATGTTTTGGTTATCAATATCACAAGTTTTTTGAGTTTTGTCTCTCTTTTTTGGGCAGAGTTTCTTCATGTCAAACCAGGAAAAGGTGCGGCATTTGTGAGAACTAAGATCAGGAACTATGTAAATGGTAGCACAGTGGAGAGAACATTTCGTGCTGGAATTTCTGTAAATATCACCTCTCTCTCTCTCTCTTTCCTTTTGTATCTTTAACGAATGATTCTAGTTGCACCATCTTGAGTATGATTGGATTCTTTTGTATGTTACAGGTTGAGGAGGCAAATGTATTCAAAGAAACCAAACAGTTCACATACAAAGAAGGGTCTCAGTTTGTTTTCATGGATTTGGTATGTCAATGGATCTTTACATTCTCTTCTTCTTCTCTTAAACGATGGTTGTTGTAATGATATGGTTTTTCTCGTGTTATCCAATTCTTCTTCTACAGAGCACTTACGAAGAAACACGTCTTAACGAATCTGATATGGGTGAGAAGACAAGATGGCTGAAAGAAGGAATGGAATGCAGTTTGCTGTACTGGAAAGACAAGGTACACACACTTTGGTTTCTCACTATTTAGTTCACAGATGAAAGCGGGCGATGATATCTTGTTTCTGTCTGGATTTAAGGTTATCGATTTCGAACTACCAAATACGGTTAAGCTAAAAGTGGTTGATGTTGATCCTGGCCTTCGCGGTGACACTGCGCAAGGTAATGATAATGTTGCACAAATCTCTTGTTGAGAGAACGATTCTCGTGTGTTGGTTTAAAACAAGCCCTTAACTCAGGGTGGTGTGGTTGTTGTTTATAGGTGGATCAAAGCCGGCGACAGTGGAAACGGGGGCAGTAGTTACCGTACCACTCTTTGTCAACGTAGGTGAAGAAATTTTGGTGGATACTAGAACCGGTATGTACATGAACCGGGCGTAGACCTAATTAATTGGGTCCAAAATCCAAATCGACAAGGCAGTGATAAATACTTTTTTGTCTGTATATGCAATGTTCGTATCTGGACATATATGTTTTTCTTTCTAATTAACACCAGAAGATTACTGTTTTTGATTAAACAAAAAAATTGTGTTACTTTTTTGAACGAATTTCCCAAAACAGTATAACACGTTAATAGTAAAAAACACCAATCAGAACGTCTTATAATGGGCTTTGTGAGACCCGGCCCACTAGAAGAAAAAGAAAGAAGGGATTAGTGGACAAAATAACCTCCGCCGCACATAACTGCTTGGTCAACGCTCCTCCAATTAGATATGGCCACGTGTACTCCCCCTGGATCTACGATGCTTCTCTTAAATCCTCCTCTCGTCCTCGTTTCCGTTCTCGTCTCCTTTCTCAGCCATCCTCTCTGGTAATCCTCTCCCTCTCTTTGACTTTCACCGGCAGAATTTAAATTTAATTTTTTTTTTCAGGATCAATACAAATTATCAAATTTCGTATATTGTTTCTACGACACGAAACATTTACGTTCAGGTCATAGTTTTTCTGTAGATCTCGATTTGCTTGCATTATTTACGCCTAGATCTGATTTATCAAATTTAAGTTCCTTCTCTTGGAGGGTTTCGTTCGAACTCGTTGTTCCTGGGGAAATTTTGAGTTTTGAAGCTGTATATGTTTTGTACCAGTTCTGGATCCGGAAATTGTATGGCTTTGGGGTTTATTCAAAATTGCTGTGAAAGTTTTCTCCTTTTTTGATTTGGGTAGGAGAAAGATATATGTTCGGCGCGAATTTTTCTTAATCTCAGCTGAAATAAAAAATGAGGATCGTTGGACTTGCTTATAAATTTGGTCATTACTGTACTTTTATATTTCACATTTTCATGTCTTAGTCTCTGAATTTGTGAATTTTCGTGTACCTGCAGAGCTTAGAAAACCTTCATGGCATTTGCGCACTTCTGTAGCATTGAATGTTTCCTTAAAATTGGGAAACAACAAGAGCTTCTTCTCCTTGTTATTGGATTGCCTATTGCCAGAATTCTCCAGATCAGCAGTCGTTTCAGTCAGTTTTCCCCGCATTAACTCCGTGGGTACATAACTTCTCACCAGTCTGGTGAACTCGTGAAGCTTTCTCAGCGATTTCTGTATTGGTTTTTGTTGTAAATTATGGTTTCCTCTCACCGTCCTATCCCCAACAAAACCCACAAACAGCAATATTTATCCCTCAGCCCTTCAAATTCTGTCTTGAAAGATGATGTTGAACTTGAATTCTCTGATGTGTTTGGCCCACTCCCTGAAGAGGCCAGCGACGCTGTTTTCGACGAGCCTGCTGTTATCTACAGTCGATCCCACTCTTTGGTTGGCCCGTCTTCGATCAGCAGTCATTCTTTGAAGCTGAACAAGCTCACCTTACGAGAGACTGGGGACTCAATTGACTTGGTGGCGTGTCCTGAAGGTGAATCGTTGAAAGAAAATGATGAATTCTCTGGTAGTGACGACACTGACAGTGAGAAATCTCCAGAAGGAGATCTGGTGAAGGTCTCTGGTGTGGTAGGACGTGATGATTTTGAAGTTATGAAGGTTGTAGGGAAAGGTGCGTTTGGGAAAGTGTTCCAGGTGAGGAAGAAGGAGACATCTGAGATATACGCGATGAAGGTCATGAGAAAAGATAAGATAATGGAGAAGAATCATGCGGAATACATGAAAGCTGAGCGCGATATTCTTACCAAAATTGATCATCCTTTCATTGTTCAGCTTAAATACTCTTTTCAGGTAAACATCCCACTTCAATCTGTTTGCATCCTAGTGGCCTTACTTCATAAATTTGATACTAAGAAAACTACACTTCCGTTTTTTTCTGCAGACTAAGTACAGGCTCTATCTTGTGCTCGACTTTATAAACGGAGGGCATCTGTTCTTCCAACTCTATCACCAAGGGCTTTTCAGGTTTGGCTTAAAGTTTTTTCAACTAGTTTCGGAGTTCGACCAGAATTCGCAAAGCTTGACTGGTTCTATGTTTTGTCTTTCACAGAGAGGACTTGGCTCGTGTGTACACTGCAGAGATCATCTCTGCAGTTTCCCATCTCCATGAGAAAGGCATAATGCATAGGGATCTCAAACCTGAAAACATTCTCATGGACGTAGATGGCCACGTGATGCTAACTGATTTCGGTTTAGCAAAGGAATTTGAAGAAAACACAAGATCAAACTCCATGTGCGGGACTACGGAGTATATGGCACCTGAAATCGTTCGAGGAAAAGGGCATGATAAAGCTGCTGACTGGTGGAGCGTTGGGATTCTTCTCTATGAGATGCTCACGGGAAAGGTAAAAAGCCTCAGTCATGACTGGTATTTGTTTATGTTGTATAAATGAGTTTTGTGACGCCATTTTTTGGGGTCTTTTTGCAGCCACCGTTTATGGGGAGCAGAGGAAAGATAGAGCAGAAAATTGTAAAGGATAAGATCAAGCTTCCGCAGTTTCTGTCTAGTGAAGCTCATGCCTTGCTCAAAGGGGTAAGTAAACATTAAAATCTTTGTGTACTAAGGATTATGAAGCCAAATCTGATTCTGATTTTGTAATGAATGTATAGCTGCTGCAAAAAGAGCCAGAGAGACGACTTGGAAGTGGACCAAGCGGAGCAGAGGAGATAAAAGAGCACAAATGGTTCAAGGGAATAAACTGGAAGAAGCTGGAGGCTAGAGAAGTGAAGCCAAGTTTCAAGCCGGAGGTATCAGGAAGGCAATGCATAGCAAATTTTGACAAGTGTTGGACTGATATGTCTGTGTTGGATTCTCCAGCAAGCAGTCCAAGCTCGGATCCTAAGGCCAACCCTTTCACCAACTTCACATACGTCAGGCCTCCTCCTTCATTCCTTCAACATTCCACATCGATTCTGTAGAGGAACTATATGGAAGAGAGGCCAATCGGGTTTTAAAGTACAATGGGAAGAGAGAATAATATCTCCAATCCTTTTCTATTTTATTTTTCAAATTCTATCTAAGGTGAGAAAGGAGTTGCTTGATCCATATTTTTTTACTAAAAATGTAAGTCTCTTGAAACACCTTTTTAAACATAGTTGTTTAGTTATGAATAACGTAAGGGTTTTGATATGGCTTTCATAAATCATTGATTGAATAATTTGTGATTATGACTAAAACAAGTAGTGTAGTGTTTTGTGCTTATAATCCATTGGTGATATGATTTTGAAATATTCCACAAAGATTTTACAATCAATATCGTTTTGCTTGAAAAACATGTGACCTAAAAAAGAACAAATATAAACTCTTCCAAAAAAAATGAAATACATCCCCTTTGGTTAGGTTTATGGAAATAGACAGATGTTTGTTATCCAAGAAAATAAAAATGCAAAAAACAAATAGTTAATGTTAATAAAATATACAAAAAAAAGGTTCGCCGCGTGAAACAACTTGTTGACATTGTATGTCCCAATAAAGTACGGACACGTGTCCAAACCCCTTATTCCACGATGCTTCTTCTGTAAAAGCGACGCGCCTCTGAAACCTTTTCCTAGCAGGTTTGGGATTTACCTTTTCCCTCTTAAATTCTCCTCCTTCCTCCTTCCTCGTGCATCTTCTCTCTCTCTCTCTCTCTCTGGTAATCTTCTCTCTCTCTCTCTCGCAGAGTTTAAATTCGTTTTTGTTCATCTATTGTTTCTACGACACGCAAACCTTTTACGTTCAGGTCATCTATTGTTTCTCTGAATCTGGATTTGTTTATAACTTGCTTGCATGTGTTTGTTAGATCTGAATTATAGAGATTTCTTTGTTTTAACTTCGTTTTGTTTCGAGGATTTCTCGTTCGGCCTCATGTCCTGATGAAAATTTTGGTTTTTTTTGTTTTTTTTTTCAACGATTCTGAATCCAATAATTCATCTTTTTATTTTATTTTTTATATATTTTGGGTGGGAGGATCCTGTAAAGGATATTCTCGTTGGTGCTAAGTTATCTTAATCTCAATTATGGGTGACTTTAGTTTTTCGTAATCAAAAAGGAATCTTTTCACCTGCTTATTCTTTTTATAATTCCATATCCGTCTCTTGATACTTTTACTCAATCCTCTGTACTTGAAGGTTTTGATATGATCATCATGTCTTTTAGCTTCTAAAGTTGTGATTTTTCATGAACTGCAGAGCTTTATAGCACTTTGATGGCATTCGGGCACTCTTGCAGCAGCCACTGTTTCCTTAAAGTAGGGAAACAAGAAGAGCTTCTTCTCCTCGGTTTTGGTTTGCCTGTTCCCAGTCTTCTCCTTCTAAACTTCATCGGTAGGAGACCCTAACCAAAGCTGGTAAAGCTTTTCTCTGTTTCTTTTGGCGATTTGGTTTGTTTTGAAAACATGGTTACCTCTGAGTGTCCTGTTGCCAACAAGAACCTGACTGGCAAGCCGTTTCAGAAACATCTGTATTTAACCGTAACCCCTCCACTTCCTGTCTTGGAAGACAACGTTGAGCTCGAATTCTCTGATGTGTTTGGTCCACTGCCTGAAGTTAATAATAGCTCTGGAGAAGCCAGTGCTGTTGATTCCGATGAGCCTGCTGTCGTCTACAGTCGATCCCACTCTTTGGTTGGCCCGTCTTCGATCGGTAGTCATTCTTTCAAGCTGAACAAGCTCACCTTACGACAGACCAAGGACTCGGTTGACTTGGTGGAATGTCTCGAAGATGAATCAATAAAAGAGAATGATGAGTTCTCTGGTAATGACGACAGCGACAGTGAGAAAACTCCAGAGGGAGATGTGGCAGAGGTCTCAGGTGTAGTAGGCATTGAGGATTTTGAGGTTTTGAAGGTTGTGGGGCAAGGTGCGTTTGGGAAAGTGTACCAGGTGAGGAAAAAGGACACCTCGGAGATATTGGCCATGAAGGTCATGAGAAAAGATAAGATAATGGAGAAGAACCATGCGGAATACATGAAAGCTGAACGCGATATTCTTACAAAAGTTGATCATCCCTTTATTGTTCAGCTTAAATACTCTTTTCAGGTAAAAGTTCCACTTCTATCACTTTGCATCATAGTGGTTTTACTTCATAAAGATGATTAACTCAAGAGGGCTGTACATAACCTCTTTTGTCTTCTGCAGACCAAGTACAGACTGTATCTTGTGCTCGACTTTATAAACGGAGGTCATCTATTCTTCCAGCTCTATCACCAAGGGCTTTTCAGGTTTGGCTTCATTCGCTTTCCAACTATTTTTGGAGTTTCACCAGAATTATGCAAGGCTTGACTAGTTTTAAATTCCTTCTCTTTCACAGGGAGGACTTGGCTCGTGTGTACACTGCAGAAATCGTCTCTGCAGTTTCCCATCTCCATGAGAATGGCATAATGCATAGAGATTTGAAACCAGAAAACATACTTATGGACACAGATGGCCACGTGATGTTAACAGATTTTGGTTTAGCAAAGGAATTTGACGAAAACACAAGGTCCAACTCCATGTGCGGGACTACGGAGTATATGGCACCTGAAATTGTTCGAGGAAAAGGACATGATAAAGCTGCTGACTGGTGGAGCATTGGGATTCTTCTCTATGAGATGCTCACAGGAAAGGTAAAAACATGGTGGAGTCTTTGATTATGGTTTCCAAAGAAGCCTAATGTAGTGTAATGCCATTTTTTTTCTCTCTGTAGCCGCCGTTTCTAGGGAGCAAAGGAAAGATACAGCAGAAAATAGTGAAGGACAAGATCAAACTTCCACAGTTTCTGTCTAATGAAGCTCATGCGTTGCTGAAAGGGGTAAGTATCTTTCATCATCTTCATGTACTATGAAGCATTGTCTTAGATCAAATCTCATTCTGACATTGTATTGAATGTATAGCTGCTGCAAAAAGAGCCAGAGAGACGACTTGGAAGTGGACCGAGCGGAGCAGGGGAGATAAAAGATCACAAATGGTTCAAGGGAATAAACTGGAAGAAGCTGGAGGCTAGAGAAGTGAAGCCAAGTTTCAAGCCGGAGGTATCAGGAAGGCACTGCATAGCAAATTTTGACAAGTGTTGGACTGATATGTCTGTGGTTGATTCTCCAGCAAACAGTCCAAGCTCGGATCCTAAAGCTAACCCTTTTACCAACTTCACATATGTCAGGCCTCCTCCTTCATTCCTCAACCGAACCACATCGATTTTGTAGATGAAACATATGTTATTAGATGGGTTTACAGAAACTTATATATGATGTTTATAACATATACATAATCTGACCCATGTGATCGCTTCTTTCTCAACATGTATATTTGTTTTCACCAACTGTTTTTATATTAAACTATCAAGTTGTCTGGAACAAATGATTATGAACATAAAATTAATATTTTTCGACGTGTGACCAAGAACCCTATCTTATATTTGATTTTATGAGATCTTGTTAGAAGAGTGAAGGAATTGTTTTGATTGAGAACAAATTACTAAATTATTGGACGAGAGCAACTAACATTGACCTTTGACCCTTGTAAACTAAAAGAAACTTTTGAAAACGTATTTAAGATGATGACGACGTTGCTTTCAGACCAAACATCTAATAATGTAATGTTTTAAATGGGAGAAAAGCTTAAGGTCAAAGTAAACGTGGTTCTTTTGAATCTTAAAATCCGTTCTTCTTCCCAATTTTTCCACTGCAAAAACTCTAAACCTGACAATCCACACACTCTATCGCAGTATTAACGTCAACAGTTTGGAGAAGAGTCATTTGTATCGATTGTTGTCTCATATTTAAAGTCTTTTTCAAACTTATCACATGTGTAGTACACAGCCATGTAGAAGGGATTTAACTTAGAAATGAGAAATATATGTTTTGGTTTGGTCAAAATAGTCTATCTAAACTAGGAATGGCAATCTCGAGCGTCTGAGTCCATTCTCTGGCCATAACTTCAGCATTAATCGATGAATGACAAACAGAGATTCGCAAACAGAGATGGTAATGTTATCGAAGCTCCGGCAATGTTGACACAGTTAGATAGAGATGATTCACCATATATATTGAGTAATGGGAAAGAAAAGATGCATATTATAGAAATAAGATGAGCTAGCTCAAAATGTTTTTACGACTTTTTTTTCTTAACTTTCGCATTTTACATCCATTGATCAGAACAAACACTTTTTTGACACTTTCCACCGTGAAGAAGAAGATACAAAGGTGCGTCAAGGCCGTTGTGGACTTTCAGGTACAGAATCAATGATAGAAGTAACTTTCTTCTGTAGCTCTGGCTTGTTTGCTCCCACAAGCTTGCCTATTTGCTGTCCATTCTTTAGAAAGAAGAAAGTTGGTGTTGCCTTTATGTCCCATGATGAGCTAAAATCCTGCAGAGATCACAGATAGCAATACATCTTGAAGATTATTGTTGAAGATGTGAAGAAGAGAATATGGAAAGAAGCTATGGATGGTGGTACTCACGCTGAGTTCATCAACATCTACAAGGAGGAACATAAGAGAAGGATGTTTCTCTGAGAGCTCGACGAAAAACGGTGCCACAATCTTACAAGGACCACACCAAGTCGCGCTGAAGTTTGCAATCACCTGTTTAAAGAAGAGAGCGAGATATGGTTCATGAGATTTTAGAAACACAAGCACTCCAATGAGAAGAGACCTTATAAAAAAAGAAGGGAAATTTACTATTTTGCCATCACGACCAGCTTCTGCTAATTTCTCATCCCAACTCTCTTTTGTTGTTATCAGATGAACATTGCCACCGGAAAAATCAACGTTATGGACTGAGTCATCGTCTCCTTTGCCCTGCGTAGCAACCAAAAAGGGGTCTTTTTTATCATATCATCTCATAAAAACAACAAATACAAATCCAATTTTTCATGAGACAAAAACCAAAACCAAACAAGGGTTTCAAAACGTTTACATAAATACCTTAGAGACGCAGCTTCCCATTTAAATGTCCTGGAAATTCGAATAGCCTGAAACAGAAAATCGATTTCTTTGTTGGTTGTTTTTGCAACTCCCTGGCATGAAAAAGGAGGAAACTTTCAGTTCATCGAATTGCGAAGAGGATTTTCAAAAGCGAAACAAACCAAAAAAAAAGCTGTAAATTGAAAAGAATAAACGGATTAAGAGAAATTGAAACGGCAAGACCGGACCTTTGAAGATCTGATACGAAAAAGGTTGAAAATTTTGACAGAAGACGAAGCGAGAAGGAAGAGAATTGAAACGAGACAAGAGAGATAGATTTGATTATTTTTCAGCTATCCTGTTTGGAGATGAATGAAGAATGAAAAGGAAGAAACGGTGTCGTTATGAGAAAGATACCAAATTAGAGAAAGTCGTTGATTGGAGAAGAAGCTCCCTCCCCATTATGACCGAGTCAGACCCAATTTCCTCCTTTTTCCATAATTACGATTTTGCCCTCCTCCTCTCTGTCCACCTTTTTTTGTCTTTTTTTTCCTTTTTCAAGATTCACTTCATTTTTGGTTAAAAGCAATTAATTAGAAGTTTAGAACCAAAAAACAAAGTCACTTTACTGGTTTGTCTGGTTGTCAACGTATTTTTTTAGATAACGGTACAAAATTGAAGAGAGTACACAAAACGAAACAACAACGCACAACGAGAATTGACTATTGACTTAAAAGGATACAGCAGTTATAGAACATTTTAACTATTATCTATTCACATTTTGAGCAACCAAAACAATGTTTTTTTTTAAATATACCCTCCCACTTTTTTTGTTCAAAGAAAACACCCCTACGTTCTCTTTTATGTATAAGAAGGATTTCAAAGGAAAGAGCTTTTGCTTTGCCACATGGGCCACATGGGCCACATGGCAATATTTGGCTGCTGAGAGAACCTTTTGTTAGAGATTTTTGGTCACAAACAATGAATGTCTTGTGTTGAGGTACTATTTGCTTACTTTTAGCGTGGTTATTGCAATTGTAGTCTCAAAGTAAATAGCTGAATAACAATCCAAGTTGAATAATGATGATGAGCAGAGAAGTAAATAGTAAACTACAAAAATCGAAGTAAATTGCTGAATAATAATGATGACCAGAGAAGAGAGTAAGAGCATCTAAGTTGCTCGATTATGATCACATAATAGTGTTTACTAAACGTCTAAATCCAACATCTGTTAAAAAAAGGTTTTATATTTGGATAGGAAATAATATTTATCTTTTGCTTGTCTCGACCGCTTCAGTCTTATCATCCCATGGCGTACTTCTGTGTCCAGCTTCGTGCAGTTGACTCGTACTTGGATTTATCCGTCTTGTACATATGAGCTATCTCTGGCACAAGAGGATCATCTGGGTTTGGGTCAGTCAGCAACGAGCAAATCGACAACAAAACCTGATTCCACAGCATCACCATCACTCGAATCAACAAACAGAATCGGTTGAAACAGTCTTCTTCTTGGTCTTTGGGGATAAACATAATTGTGTTAAAATGGTAAGTAGAGATCCAAAACTCAAACCTTGGATATTGTAAGAGCAGGACTCCACTGCTCTTTCAGGATATCAAGGCAAATGCTTCCATTGCTGTTGATGTTTGGGTGGTACACCCTAGTCTTAAAAGACACCTGCAAAATCAGATATGCATCATAAGAATTCGCTAATAAACCCGATGACCATATACTTCGATTCCGCAACAGATGATTTAGTTACTGAAAAGGAAAAGACAAACCTTTGGTGGCTTGAAAGGATAATCGGGAGGAAAATGAATAGTGACCAAAAAAACTCCTCCGGCATACGGACTGTCAGGGGGTCCCATGATAGTTGCTTGCCAATGGAACATGTCCTCAGCCAAAGGACCTATACCAAAGTTATAACAATAAGACTCAAATCTCTTCATCAACTCAGACCTCAGAACCACATCAACAGAGACATAAAATCGAAATCATGTTGAGTTCTGGATGCTCTTTAGGAGTATAAGGCATCAAGGGAATATATGATGATGATGAATAATACGCAATACAGGACACAAAAGAAGAAAAAAAGTTTCATGTTGAGTGCCAACCAATAAACCGGTGTCAATCAAAAAGAGCCTCACAAATCAAAGCTTTACAAGCAAAATTCAAAAGCATAATTTGGACAGATGAGACAAAGTATGAATTTTTATCACACCCTAATTGGCTTACTTCAAAGTAGTGAAAGTAAGGAACCTCCTTCAGTGCGAAGCAGTCGGGTGAAAAATAAGCCTAGAAAAGGGGGAGATTAAGATTACCTGCGCTGCAGTTTGAAGGAGGATCCTTCTGCAAATCCTTGAGCTCTTTCAAAATCCGCTTCGAAGCCATGGCTCAGACACGTGAAAACCTGCACAAGCCGACACAATTGATATTCGATGGACAGGGGAGGAAAAAAAGTTAAAAGCAACCAACGTATAACACAAAGGATCACAGAGGAAGACGAAGATTTCGAACCAAACAAGTGATAAAAAAACCCTAGAGTGGTGGAATTGGATCTGAAACCGATTCTTTATAGTGGCGTGCAAAGAGAAATCGAATAATACCCTCGCTCTTCGACTTCCCTTTTTTTTTTTTAGTCAGAGAGAATGTACGAGACGGACCCGAAGCTTCTGATTCTTTCAGCGGCTCCGTGTTACCTATTATTTTAATTCACATACCAAAGTTTTTTTTTTCTAACCATATTAGAGAAAAGCAAAACCCATCTTTTTCTCAGATTGCTCACGTTAACGGATTAGGCCCAAACGAGCCCATAACCTTAAGCCCAGTTGTGCCAGCCCAACTTGGTGATGCCGAAAGAGGAAATGGAAAACTTTATTATCCACACACACACAAACAAAAAACAATCTAAGAACTAGGGACAGAGGTTCAGTTACATTACTTTTCCCGATAATGTTTGGAAGAAATTATGCTGAATTAGTCAGACATAGAACTACGAAAAGGTTTATTCAGAAGAAGAAGTAAGTGCAAAATAAATAATGATTTCAGAAAGATAGAAAAAAAAGAAAATCAATCTAAACCGGGCTATCAGAACTTCTGATCATCTCGGGCGAAGAGGCTCTGTTGGCAGAACCAGGACCAGAACCTGTAGAAGGCCGAATCTCCTCCATCATGCTAACCACTTCCTCCATGGAAGGCCTAGAATCTGGATGCTTTGACACGCAAGCCATTGCTATTTGCAACATCTGCACCATCTCTTCCTCAACGTTGTGCTGCTGCTTGATGAGCTCTACGTCAAACACTTCTCCAGTCCACTCCTCCCTAACTACCGACTGCACCCACTTGGGCAGATCCACCACTTCCTCATGCCCTGTCGTCTTACCCGCTGCTTTCCCTGTCAGCATTTCCAGCAACAGTACTCCAAAGCTGTACACGTCCGATTTCTGGGTATGTTTACGTGTTTCTATGGCCTCAGGTGCTCTGTACCCTAAGCTTCTTGATGGGAGCAAGGTGTGATGGCTCATCAATGGAGCTATACCGAAATCAGAGACACATACATTGAGGTCATGGGTTAAGAGGACGTTTTGTGACTTGATGTTTCCGTGGAGGAGTTTTGCACCAGATGCAGAATGGATGTGAGCAATTCCTCTTCCAGCTCCCAAACAGATCCTTAACCTTGTTTCCCAGTCCAATGCCGCTCTTCCTCCCTCGTTGTTTCCTGCATAGTATTCATCGAAAATGTTACTTTTAAAAGCCACTTTTCGTAATCACAAATAACATGTAAAACATCAACATTACCATGAAGAAGCATGGAAAAGTTGCCTCCTTGGTAGTAATCATACACAAGTAATTTCTCGTCTTTTGAGAAGTAGTACGCACGGAGAGGAGCTACATTCACGTGTGGACTGATCCTTCCCACAGCTTCCATTTGCTGCTCAAACTCCCTTTTCCCAGCTGCTACTTCTTTCAGCCTCTTCACCACCACCGTGGTTCCTTCCTCTAAGATTGCCTTATAAGTTGTGCCATAGCTTCCTTTTCCTAGAACTTCAGCCGAGGCTCTGAGCAAGTCCTCAAGATCAAAGTTGTATGAACTTCCTTCAAAGAAGACCAGCTTGTTCTTCTCCGCCTCCTGCACCCCACTCCCAAACTCTTCGGCCTTGTTGTCACTCCTTCCCGGTTTAGCTTTTGGCACTGCTGTGTTGTCTTGCCCGCCATCTCTTTTCTTGGCACAACAAAGAGTTATGATGGCAAGAAGGATAAACAACAGAACCGAACCTCCAACTGCAATGCCAACAATAGCTGCAGTAGAGAGAACTCTTTTGGTTGTACCAGGACTTTTGGCTGGTGGAGTCGGTGAAGGAGATGGTGCAGGGGTGTTCTCTGGACATGGAGTTAGAGGACCGCCACATAAAAGGCTATTACCTTGAAACGAGGATGTAGGGAAGGACTTGATAGAAGATGGAATTGACCCGTTAAGGTTATTGAAACTCAGATTCAAGTATTTTAGGCTAGGAGGGAGGTCAGGGATTGGCCCACTGAGAGAATTGTTTTGTAGGCTGAGATCTGTGAGCTGGGTCAGGTTCCGTAAACTCCGGGGAATGTTGCCGGATAGCGAGTTGGTGGAGAGATCAAGATTAACAAGGCGAGGAGAAAGAGTGGGAGGGATAGTACCAGAGAAGTTATTGTCATGAAAGTAGAGCGATCGGATAAATGGAAGAGAGAGAATGGCAGATGGAATGTTCCCTTGAAGGTAGTTGGATCGAAGGCTAATGATCCTGAGGGCATCAAGCTTCTCAAATGTCTTTTCTGGTAAAGGTCCATATAGTCCAGATCCAGGCAAACGGAGTGCGATTACACGGTCATTGTCTTTGGAGCAGGTGATGCCAGTCCAAGAAGCGCAGATTGGATTTGTAAGGTTCCAGTTAAGTTTGCGACTGTGAGGAACAAGAGATGCAAACTCAAGCAGTGCTTGTTTGTCTGAGTCTATATCTGCAGACAAACAACGGGGAACAAAAGGCGAGACCAAAAGGAAAATGAAGGCCGCAACAATCATCATCATCAGTCCTTTGAAATACTGTTAGGCTCACTCACATCAAAGTTTTCTCATTCACCTGCAACTGCAAGACAACACAAAACGCATTAAGCTCTGGTTTAGAGCCACATATCAGCTAACTTCCAAAATGAGAATTGTATCTAAGAAAAAATAGCCAAGAATGACACCGACACTTCACAGGTATCAGGACTAAAGATCAACACAAATAAACAAAAAGGAAAGCTACCTTAATAATGAATATCATCAGTGGTAAGAAAAAAAACTAAAAAGTAGCTGTAAGAAAGACAAAACCGTAATCAACTTCCCAATAAATTATAAGCAAATGGTTTTAGGCGAGGTGTCTCAAAAACAATGATGATAAATCCAATGCGAACATTACTAGATAATCAATCAAAAGCAGAAATTGTGAAACTTTATTCACACACATTCATTTAATGCCAGCGAGTAACGGTTGAAGAATTCTCGAGCACCTTGGTTATAGGCAATCATCAAAAACCCCAATTAGTAAGAAAGTTACTAAATTTAGAGAGCAATAGTAAGAGAAATGTGTGCCCATGTACTTGCTTTACCCAGATCTGTAATCTAAAGATGAACGTTAGAAAACTAGGGTTTCTCCAGCTAGCGAAACGGAGAATTCGAATAGAAAACGAAGAAACCTTTCAGGAATAAGAAATAGCAAGCTAAGCTAAACCAAAAACAAGAAGAAAACAGAGATCGAAAGTGAGAGAGACCCAACCTTTGAGGTGGGTTCAGAGGAGAATACTGAGAGGCATTGGAAGCTGATCGTAGAAGACGAGTGAGAGTGGAATAAATGCAAAAGGAAAGGGATAGTGGAGAAATCACTTTTAACAACGGCATTTCGTGAAGAAGAAGCTTGAACGAAAGGCAAAAGCGGAAAAGAGTGAGGAATCTGGAATCGCCATTGCCACAGATTCAGTGACCACCAAGTGATGAACAGTCAGAAGAGAGAGAGTGTAGAGATTTTGAGAGATGCAATTTTTTGCTAAAACTTTGGGTTCTCTGGTGGTGAAGGGCGAAAAAGTATAGAAGCTTCGGCGTGACGCCAACGGAGAAACGTAAATCTCGATGGTCAGTTTCAGATTCCAATCTCTGTCTCTCTCTCTCTTCTCTTCTCTGCACTTTGCGATTTGCTTTGCTTCTTTGGCTTAATGCCTTTGACTCTCTTCCGAATTTTAGATTTTAGTTAGTAGCTTAATTATTTGTCCTTTTGTTAATTTCTCTCTGCTTTATTCTAAACGAAGTAGCTTTTAATAAGGGGGCCATATACGATCTAGTAATCAATTTCCCAACATTCAATTTTCTTTTTCTTTTAAAATCAGTAGCAATTTTAGTATTGAACGGGTCAGTTGATTAAATGCATATATTGCTCCTTTACAATAATTTTTTTTTTAAATTGCTAATGTAATAATAGTATATGTATATTAATTCATAAAGTGTCTTTAGATGTAAAATTCTCATGTATAAATCAAAAGGATACTTTTGACTTTCTTAAAATAATGAGAAATATAATATTTCATGATCAAACGCCCAAGGAAAACAACAAGAGTGGGGAATATTAAAATTAGATTGCAAATTGAGCTTGCTTCATTCGATATTTATAAAATTTTAAATTGGTAAAATGGTACTATCTTTCTTAAAAATGGACCCCTGAAGTGAAGGAGTTTGGTATGTGACATAAATGAGGGTCTGATAGAGAGGTAACATTGGAAATAGCAAAATTGAAAAGCTCTTAAATATCAAATATGTCATTAATGAAAGTCAATTTATGGAATTTAAATGAAAAAAAACACCATTGGCGTTGTTGGTTGTGCTTCGCTGTCACCCATTATATAATTACAGAGCTACGTCAATGATTCACGTTAGGCGCGTGAACCTTTCTTTCCTCTTTCACATTCTAATTGTTTCCTTCAAGAATCCTTACATTTTATAAGAAGAGAGAACTTGAGATCCCACATTACGTTACCATCTCTTCAAATATTTTAACTACAAAGTTACAAACCTCACTCACGAACCAAGAATCAAGAATTAATAACCAAAGAACCACTAGAGCCTTATATCTCTTCATCTGTCTCTTTCCACACCATTGGCAAGCAAACAAATTGTGTAGGATAAATAAAAGAAAAGAGAAATGGTTTTAGAAAAAAAGTTGTTTACTTGTGGTGTGTGTGTATGTGTGTTATAGTGGGCCAAAGGGCTCAGGAAGTAGCTCGAATCCTCCATTGTCAAACGTGAGTCCGTGATCTGACGACCTATCATCGATGCTATGCAACCAGTTTGTGTTCTTGACATCCTCTTTCAGCAGCAATGCGTCATACCTTGAGCTTTCATACATGTCCATGTCGCTCAACCTACCCATCAGTCTTCTTCCCTCGTTTGCCTCATTGCCGTTCTCTGCACTGTTGCTGATGATACAATCCGAATGGTTATTCCCTGAACGGATTGGCTGGATCTTGGACGAGGCTTGTCTGATGCTCTGAGGGAATAACGTCGTGGTTGATAGTGTGCAACCGTTAGTCTTCCCGTTTCGTATGTCCTATACACGGCATCAAAATGTTGAGATATTAACAACATGATAAAAAATTTAAATGCACAAGTCACTTGCTCTTGGTGAGAACAGTCAAGAGATAAACGTACCATGTGTCTAATGGCCATATCAAGTGAACTTTTTGAGAATGACCTCCCAAGCCCGTTGTTATTGTCCGTAACAGTGGAAGAAGTCTTCAGGGTTCGCCGTGAAGTTACGTCTGAAACATTAGAAATCCTTCGGGGCTCTAGTGCATCTGAGAGGTGCTGCTGTCCATTACCACCAAAACGGCCTTTCCCTTGAGTCTCTGTGAGTCTTCCTCTCGTCACAATAGGAGATGAATTCCTTCTTGTCATGGGAGCTTTGGGTTCTGGACTTGCCTTTGCCGTGCTGAGACCAGCGATTGGCCTGGACCTGCCAGCTGATATTGGTCTGTCCGGGAGAGTTGTTCTGAGATTAGGTGGTGTATCAAGAGGGAAGTCTGCTAGCACAATTGGCTGCTGCGGGGTGGCTCGGGCTCTAGGTCCAGGAGAGCTTGGCCTAGATAATGAAGGTGTGGTACGACCGTTTGTTGCTGCACGCCCACCTGAAATATTGGATCCTGATGTTGCAGATGCCGAGGTGGATGGGCTTCGTCGGGTAGGGGTTGAAGGACGGGAATTTGGTCTAGAAGCAATTGTGTTTGGGGAGTTTGCTGAGAGCTGTGGTCTAGAACTTGGAGTTGACGGTCTTGAGCTCAGGGACGGTCTGGCTTTGTCCATAGATGAACTAGATGACCCTGGACGGATTCTCGACGGAGTTGAGCCCCGTGATACCGAAGAAGTACGGGTGGGAGTGGAAGGTCTAGCTGAAGATGAGGAACGGGAACTTGGGGATGAAGGTCTGATGTAGGATGAGACTGAAGCTGAACTAGTGTTCAGGATGGAAGATGGTGAACGGCCTGAAGTAAATGAGCTGTACTGTGAGGTAGAAACGGAAGGACGAGTCACAGAGCTACTTCTAGCCGGACGTGAGGAATGGAAACTGCTCTCTGATTGTGAAACCGAAAGCTGCAAAAGGAAAAAAGAGAAAAAAAAAGAGAATTCGTATATGAATAAGGTAATCCTGTTTCTATTTTAAGAAACTTTTGTGTCGTATCATGGAGGAAAAGAAAGCAACTTTTGGAAGTTCTCGATTTTCATAAAGAGTAAGATGGGGAGAAAAAGAAAACTTAAAGAAGAACGCCGGTCTATACCCTTGATGCCTTTGAAGCAGAAGTGGCTCTAGCGGAAGATGCAATCTTTGGAGCTGCCAAGGATGTGTGAGAGTCGCTTCCAAGAGGTGTTCCAGGAGGAGTAAGAAGCCTAGAGAGAAAACGAATGTACCGAGAGATGAAAATGTGTCAGTCCTGTACATAATTTAACATTCCCAAAGGCAAAAACACCAGGAAAATCAACACTCCCAAGTGCAGGTAACAAAAAGATGAGCATTGTAAAAATACACATAGAGGCCAAACGATAGATAACAGTAGAAGTAAATGATCCATTATTCGATTGGAAGCAGAAAGATATGCAAAGAGAGAGCAAGTCACGGAGCAGAGATTCGGAAGAAATTTACCAGTCATAATCATTTTTTCCTCCTTCAGCTGAGGACAAGAGATCATCACCTTTGCCTCTGGGAGCCGGTTTGGATCCGACCGAGAGCCTCCCCAGTTTTGCAGAAACTGGAGTTAGAAAGGAAAAACCAGAGATTTAGTGTTTACTAAGAAAGGGATCAAAGAGTTAGAACAAGATCCAGCAATGCTTCATTGGTCCCAAAAGTACTTTTTAAGAAGAAGAAAAAGATGGCGCTGTCTCTCAGATCACTGTAATCGAGAAAGCAAAGAGATGGAATCTAGGAGACGAAGACAGTTTTGAGTGTAGAGACCACACAGAGCCATTAATTTTTGAGTAGAGTGAACATCGTTTTCGTCTACGAATCGGACAACTAGTGTCTCGTAGCAGCTAAATTCGGAGATACCCAGATATAATGATTATATTTGGAAATAAGATTATATTTGGAAATTCTATGTAATAGAAATGATCCTCCGACGAATTTCAAAAGTTACTAAAAAAGGAAAGTGAATCTGAAACGAACCGTCGGGTAATTCGTCGGAGGAAGCCAAGGGGAAAGAGCGACGGATCTTAGAGAAGAGATCCAGATTCTCATCGGAATCTCTAGAGAAGCCGTTTTGAGAGATGTTGTTATTGCCTCTACGATACTGTGAGATCGCCGGAGTATTCCTCCCACCGGCAAGAGATTCTCTGAGATTCCTGTTCATTGTTGAAGGCGAGAGAGAAAGAGCCAAACAAGGAAGCAAAAAAAATGGCGGAATCAAGGCTGTATGTGGAAGAGTTGCTTACAATCTACGCCATTGGAGAGGAAAGAGATTCAGATCTAAGAGAAAAGGCAAAGTGTATATAATATATATGTGTCACAGTTCAAGTTGTTGAGGGCTAATTGTAGTTGTACTATCTAATCTAATGTTATCACGATGCATGTTCATCTTTCATCAATCATGCCCTCTTTGTTTTTTTTTTCTTTTATTTATGAGGCGGAGAAAGGAAGCTTCTTTCCTAATTTCTTGGTCTACTTTACTATATAAGACGAAGAAGATGATGAATTATGAATCTGTATTTGAGTTTTAGACCCCACGTGGTCTTCTCTTTTTATATTTTTTCCTCAACTAAATATCGTAGCTGAGTTTCAATAAATTATTTGTAATTACAGATGCTAAAATCTACATTTAGAAAACCAAATTTACAGTAGTTGTTAACATTTAATTTGAATATTACGGCTTACCTAATATTTCATTAACCATCACTTTTGATGTAACAAATCAAAACCAGTTATATTACCGACTATTATTTGTTTTCTCTCTCTCTCCTGAAAAATACAATTATAAATATTTTAGTAACAACACATATCTTTTTACAGCATTAATTAATATATTTTTATTTTGCCTCATTTTGGAGAGAGAGGAAAAAAAGAAAAAAAGAGTTTGGACCCGACCTCGATTATACTTCCCATGTTTTCCTTGTTCTTTTATAAGGCTGAAAACGATATCTCTTTTGTTCTATTATGGGCCTACTTCACACTCTATCCGGCCCATTATACCACCACCCTCTACATGTGACTTGTCTCTGTATAGATAGCAACCTTGACGTTTCACACTATTTACGACTTGTCATCATCATCATCATCATCATCATCATCATCATCATCATCATCATCATCATCATCATCATCATCATCATCTACCTCTACCCTTTTCTACTTTGTTTTCCCTTCCGACACCGACCTCGGTTTCCGGTTAACCTTCTGCCGGTTTTCTCCACCGAATATCCCAATCCTCCCAATCCCTTTGGACAGTGACGTCAAGAATGTTCCGCCATTATTACCAGACTTCTCCATCATCCCCTGTTTCATCAACATTTGCTCCTTCTCTAACTCGCTCACTCTCACTCTCATCCTTGCTATCTCCAGCTTCAACTCTCTGTTCTCTCTCCTCAGCGATGCATAATTGTCTCTTGGTGAAACCGCTCGGTTTAGAACTCCAGAGGACAAATCCATTACCCCTTCCTCTGAATCCCCCGACAGAGCTTTCTTCACTCGCAGCTGTTCCGAATAGAGCACTCGAACCACCATTTGTACAGGAAGTCGATCGTTTTGTGCCACGTGGTTGCTTGCTTCCTGTGAAAGTTTGTTGCAGTCTATGAATTTGCATAGACTCTTGCATTCTTCTTCTGTCAATAACGGATGAGCCTAATAATGTCCATATTCGATTATTAGACTGAGATCACATCTTTCCAAAACATAAAGAAATACTTTTTTTGATTGATTGATTGATTCTTTACCTTGAGATACACATCAATGGCTCTGTAGATCCCATCGTCCATGATCCGTGCGTAATCGGGTAACCTCTCTATAATGGCTGTGAATTTGTGTAGACTCAGGTATGGATCCGGTGCGATCTCAGCCAAATACGCATCCATGATCCGTGCCACTTTCAGCAACGAACCTTGGTGACCCGTGGAATCCGAATCGTAACCACTGTCCTCATCTTCTTCTTCTTCCTCAATCCTCTCAAGAAAGCATGTGAGTATCCTATGGACAGTATCCACGTCGTACATGGAATCTTCGTTTTGGACAGAAGGTATAAGCAGATCATCAAGAGACACGGTCTCCAACTGCTGACCGATTCTTCGTTCGAGCTCAAGCCGGCAAGAGATGTCTATATTTATTGTAATTCCGATCTTCAACATTCCAAGGAGGAAGCTGAGAGGGATGATTGGCAAATAAGAAGATCTTTTCTCGTCATTTGGCAAAAGGGTGACAATGGCTTCAACGATTTCCTTCTGCTCCTGATAGTTTCGATCGACACTACCCTTTAGTGATTCCTGAGAGTAATGCATCAGAGAAGCTACGATACTCTCGGATCTCACGCCTGTTCTCGCCATCACAGATACAACTCGAGTGTAGTAATCAATCCGGAGAGCAGAGAGTTCTTCGATCCACCACTCGAGACAATCTCTCCCCTTGAGCTCCTCTGATAAACCCGATACTAACTGCTCCCTGCAAGCATTCATGGCGATGGCCTCCACGCACCTGTCAGGAATCGTGAATGTTTCAGCCACTTCTTGCGTCTCGCATGAGCAGAGTACTTGGACAGATTTCTTGAGGTTGCGAAAAGCTATCTGGTCAAGGTAATTCTCGGTTCGAGCGATCAGATTCTCTTCCTTATAGTCCTCAGCCATCTCTAGATAACCAGCGGCGCAGCGGAGATCGACCACGTTGGAGATAGTGATCTCAAAGTTGATGCCATAGCAGAATTTCATGGCGAGTTCGAAAGTCAGAGGTCCACCTGGGAAATCCCTGAGTTCGATACTGGAAGAAGAAGAAGAAGAAGAAGAAGAAGATTCCTTCATATCTCTCACCATTTTCCGCATCTTCCCACACCGAGCTACTAGTGGAAACTGCAATATTTTTGCGTTTGTTCAGAAACTGTTAAAAAAAAGGAGAAGATTTTCGTCGAACAACTTTTGTGCACTAATGACTAACCTTGTGGAGTAGAAAAGACTCTCCATCGACAACAACGGTGATATCTCCCGCAACATCGGAGAAAATACTGCAATTTCCATAAAACCAAACTCAAATCGTTCGTTCGTTCGTTCGTTTATGAGCAAAGTGAATACATTACAGCTAAAACAAAGACGACAAAACTTGAGAAACAGAGAGGCCGAACCAGGTGGAGAAGCTTGGAGGAGGAACAGAGGAACGACTGGTACAAGGAGTAGAGGAAGACGAGAGAGACAAAGGTCTCTTTGAAATACCGGTCATGGTAAATCAATATCTCATTCTCCTGGAGACTCGTTTTAACGCCCAAAAGAAGAAAAAAAACAGTCTTTGAGATTTTACAGACAAATCTGTGTCTCTGCTTTTTGCTTTGTGTGTAGACACAGACGCTGCCGCATTCTTAACAAGTAAAGAAAGTATCAGAGACTAAAGATTCTCGAGTGTTGTGGAGGAGAAAGCCTTTAATTAAAAAAAAAATAGTCCTGACTGATCATCTTTGATTTTTAAATGTAATTACTTTCCTATATCGGATGTTAAATAAATTAAAAAATTAATTATGCCGAGTCTTTGTAATTATGAAAATTCCCAAAAACAAACATATATTGTTCCCTAAATCGGCTGAAAAAATCAAAACTAATCAAGTTCAAATTTTCTTGTTATTATTCGATTCTCCTTTATTACCGGCTTAAACTTGACTCATTTTTGGGTTTACAAAAAGGTATATTCTTATCATTAAACGTGTATATTGTAGTTAACCACGCGAGGATTCGAACCTAAAATCTCTAACTTACATGATCAATCTTAACCAATAAATTACCACGAATTGGTTTACTAGTCTTTAATGACAAGAATAGTAATTTGATCATTTGTGTATACCACGTCCCGTTTCACATGTTATGATGCATTTGTAATCACTCCTTAAAGAGTGACAATAACATTCTATGATTCAACACGGCACGTGAGAAAAGCCAAAGCGGGTGTGGCACGGAACTCCATAAAGGCTCCATTATTGGTTGTTGTTCTATCCTGGAGACGTACACATTTCCTTTACTGCATTATCTTACACCAATTTCAAAGTAAGACCACGTTACTTGAATCCATAACTGATAAAACATTACCTCCCCGAAGCAAACTCTTAGTTTTAGTGGAAATTTTGTCCAAAAACACTATCAACTTGTTCAAGCAAAAGACTTATTACCTTTTTTAGTTAACAAAATGGATTGAGATAATTGAGCAAGCAATTCGTTGCCAGACCATAACACACCAAAGAAGAGCAAACAACTAGCAAAGGACAGAGATTAAAGAATCTACTTTTGGGAAAGATATATCAACTTCTCAAATCACTTAATGCATCACTGTGCTTCTTTTGTTTTTTTGGGTACGTTCTGATTGTAGTTTCTCATGCTTTTCATTTATATACATGTCCATTAGCCAAAGTTGATTATGTGTATAATTCTATACCACACAATTATTATTTTTTGGGGGTGTAAATATCTAAATATTAGTGCCTCATATCGATGATATAACAATCGCTATAACTTCAAACTGATATTTATTAATCAACTGTTCAAGTCGTGGGTATGCTTCATATCTTGATATTGTTTCCATATTATATGAACGTTGTCGGATGCGTCTAAAGATCTTGTGCGTTTCATTTAGCACCAATGGATTTTCAGTAACAACAAATGATTAAAGGTTATAATATCAACAAGAATGTGCTATACACAACATGTTTGTGCATATTCAGATTGTGCTATACACAACGTGTTTGTGGTAATATCAACCATTACCTCCTCGAAACAAACTCATATTTTTTTTCCAAAATCACTATCAACTTGTTCAAGCAATACTTACCTTTTAAAGTTTAAAAAGTGGACTCGTTGTCAGAGCAAAACCCACCAAAGAAGAGCTAACAAATAGCAAAAGACATATATAGTGTAAAGGATCTTGGGAGAGATATCTCAAGTTCTCAATCACTTAATGCATCAATGTGTTTTTGCTTTGGTATGTTCTTGTTGTAGTATCTCATGCTTTTTATTTGTATACATGTTCATCACCCAAAGTTGATGTGTAGCTTTTTTCTATACCACAGTATTTTTGGTGTAAGGTAAAATGTCATACAAAAGATTATAGTTACTCGTTTATCAAGTTGGCTGGATATGATTGGTTGGTGGTTCATCTCGCTGATGTATAATATACGTTGCAGTCCAAATATATTTATATAATATATAAACAGCAGACGTGAACTCACGATAAGCTCATATCTAAACAATATAATATAATCAGTGTATCTATCCCTAATAGGCTAATACGAAGCGTCGAATCCTAACAAACTGGATGTCAATTTCATCGTTTTACAGAAATACCGACTCTTTTGGGGAGATTAAGAAACTTGAGGGCCTTACTTACAATTGTTTTAGTAAAAAGTTAATAATTTTATTTTTTTAAAATGGGTAAATTTGAGGGCTTTTTCTTTGATAAAATCTGACTTCCATGATTTATCTCAAAGTCTCCTAAGCGAGAAGGAATCGCACGCAGTAGGGTTCCTTTTTTTTCTTTTTTTGGTCCAAAGCTTTTCATCCATTGACCATATCACCAAAGTCTTCTTCTTCATCGGCTAGAATTTTGCTCATTTACAACGGATCCAACGTTTTCCAAGCTCCGATTTTTCTTGTGCTGGTAAGCTCTGTGATCCCGTTTCTGTACTGGCATTGATCTGGGTTCGTGGTAGAATATAATTGATTGGATGGTCTAAATCATGTAGAATGGTAGATCAAATAGCAAACTTATGCAATTGGGCTCGCAAATTGTAAATTTGGTAAGCGGTTTTCAGAATTGCTAGAAATCAAAGACTCTTATCGCGTTTGTCCATTGAAACGAGAATGAGAATCGATTCTGATCGAACTATGGGTGATAAAGATCCTTGCTTTGTTGTCTGGGTTTCCTTAAGATGCACAGTTTTAGGTTCTGGATGATGATACTATTCTTTTTCTCTGCAGATTGTTTTAATGCGTTTATATGGGTTCTATTTGAGTTAAATGATTTCACCAAAATACGATATTTTGTTCAATCTAGTGCATAGGGAACATAATCATGTACGTTTTTGTCTATTAGAGAATGGGTGAGTTTGAATTCGTTTTTGTGATCTCTATTAGACGGGGCATTATGCTCATTCAAATTATTTTACTAATTACAGTTGCTGAATTGAAATTTGTTCTTGTGATGTATTAAACAGGAAGCAGTGACCTCCTCTTGATGCAGTTTTGATTCTTCAAAGCCTCGGAGTTTATTTGGTTTCCTTTAAATTAGTTATCGTTTTCTCTTATCTCTCGTAAAGAGAAAACTTGCATCAAGGTTTTTCAGCATCAAAATGATGCATTCAGGCTGCAAAAAACTTCTGCTGCTTCTATTCTTATTTGTCGTTGTATTCATTGGGAACACTGACGCAAACTCTCAGTGGGCGATCTCACATAAAGTAAGAGCGGCTCCCCATGGAAACATGGGACGAAATGTTATAGATGGAAGTGGTGTGGAGAAAACCTTACATGACACTGGAATGGGTGAGAAGAGAGGCAGTCACAATAAAGTTTCCGTCTCAACAGTTGCATTGTTCACCTTGGCAATGGCTGCTGCCACTGGGTTAGGTGCAGTGCCCTTCTTCTTTGTTGAGCTTGATCCTCAATGGGCTGGAATATGCAATGGCATGGCGGCTGGTGTGATGTTGGCTGCTAGTTTTGATCTTGTAAAGGAAGGACAGGAGCATGGTTCTGGAAATTGGGTTGTTACTGGGATTCTAGCCGGTGGTTTATTCATTTGGCTCTGCAAGCAGGTAACTTGAAACTGATTCTTTGGCTTCCAAGACCTAGTTACTGATTTTGCGTGATATTTGAAATAAAATCTCATGTGCTGCCAGTTGACAGAAACCTAATTTTGTGTAGCTTCCTCTTATCATTAATTGCAGAGTTGTAGAATATCATAGCGTCTAGACTCAGCATCCCAAGAAAATCTTGTGTTTTCCTTAGTTTCCTCTTTACGTTAGCTGCCTGCCAAGCTGCGTGAAATTTCAGAGCTGAAATCACTTTTTTTAATAAAACTCTATGTTTTGGGCAGTTTCTTGAACAATATGGCGAAGTTAGTATGCTGGATATTAAAGGTGCAGATGCAGCGAAAGTTGTTCTCGTCATAGGAATAATGACACTTCATTCTTTCGGGGAGGGATCAGGGGTTGGTGTATCGTTTGCTGGTTCAAAGGGTTTTAATCAAGGGCTTCTGGTCACTTTGGCCATAGCCGTTCATAATATTCCAGAAGGGTTGGCTGTTAGCATGGTGCTGGCATCAAGGGGTGTCTCTCCACAAAATGCCATGCTCTGGAGTATTATAACATCCTTGCCTCAGGTAATCATATGATGTTCTGTGGTCTGATTTCTTTGTTTGCGTAACAGGTTATTGATTCTTTTTTTTATTTCTCTGTACTCTTTACCAGCCTCTCGTTGCAGTGCCAGCTTTTTTATGTGCTGACGCATTTAGTAAGTTTTTGCCTTTTTGCACTGGATTTGCGGCTGGATGTATGATTTGGATGGTTATTGCTGAAGTGCTTCCTGATGCGTTCAAGGTGAATTACATGTGGTGTTTATAAACCCAATGCTATATTCATATTTGAGGAAGATGCGGTTTCACTAAGTATGGTGGATTAATTTATTTTCTTTGTAACCACAACAGGAAGCGTCTCCGTCGCATGTGGCATCTGCAGCCACTATATCAGTAGCTTCCATGGAAGCTCTTAGCACTCTTTTCGAGAGTTTCACGCATGATTACAAGTAAAACAATCAAATTCAAGTAAAATTTATAAGCTGTTGCAGTTGATTGGTCCTTAAATTTAACTAAGGCTTCATTTTTCTCCAATCTGCAGCTCAGAGGATGCTTCTGGCTTCTTCGTTTCACTCCTCTTTGGTCTGGGTCCATTGCTTGGGGGAGTATTTCTGGTTGCATCAGCACTCACCTTCCGTCTCCAGCACGCCCTTCTCATGGGAGTGGCCTCAGGCATTGCCTTTGTCCTCGGTCTCTGGCGTCCGCTTCAACTGCTGCTATCCGCAAAAATGGGATTCATCCCTCTGGTTGGTCTACTTGCAGTTGGAGCCGGACTGAGCCATTTCACCAGCTCAACCATCCTGAATGTAACTTGTCGGAAAAAGTCTCGGGCTGGAAGTTTAATAAACCCGGTAAACAATTTTCCAACCAGTGTGATAACACTCCAATCATTATTAGCATGTGGAGCGGTTGGGTTCCATGCACTAGCCGAGGGGCTTGCTCTTGGGGTCGCTGCTCCACAGGCTTATGGGCTCGGCAGACACATGGTACTCCCGGTTTCCTTACACGGGCTCCCAAGAGGGACAGCGGTTGCAAGCTGTGTGTTTGGGGCTACAGACAGTTGGCACGCAGCACTTGCAGCAGCAGCCTTGATCGGATTTGTGGGACCCGTATCAGCCATAGGATCCATATTAGCTGGGATAGATTACAGCGGATTGGACCATGTGATGATGGTAGCGTGCGGTGGATTACTGCCCAGCTTCTGGCAGGTGATTAAGAGAGCGGTGAGGTTGGAGAGAAAGAAAGGCAGTGTTGGGATGGTGCTGGGAGTAGCGTGTGCCGTTGTGTGTCTAACTTTCACTAGACTGGTCTGCTTGCACACGCCTTACTGCAATTCTGCACCCGAGGCTGTTAGATGATTAAATTCATTAAAAAGTAAGAGCCTCCTCTTGTTAACAAATCTTCTCTTTTTTTTTGCTTTGCAAGATATATCTACTTCATGACCCTTAACTCGTGTGTCTATACAAACTTCGTCGGATTTAAGGGTGTATGGAAAAGAGGGTATCTTGTACCATTAATTTGGATATATGTTTGGGTGTGAGATCAAGTAGATAAAGCTTTATGCAGCTCCAATCTACTGGAATCTAAAAACGAATCAAAAATTTAACAGCTACACTTTTGACAATTATTTATATTACTCGAGAGTGTGTTTTTTTCTCTTTTCGTTATGAAGATGACGAATTATTGAAAAAGCCCAAAAACATTAGGTAAATTACTGTCCTAAAAAGTTAAAAGTTTCTCACCAATAAAGGTAAATTACTTGAGGTTAAACCCCATAAATCACTCATTTTCTTATCATTTAACGTATTAACGGATCCAGAGTACTGAAGCAAGATTAACTGGAGACCCATCATCACTAATTAACACCTTGATGGTGAAGACTCGTCATTAGTTACGTCATCACGTTTTTCCATTAACACTGATTAATTCTTATGTTTCCTTTGACCTCTGACTTGTATATCATTTATAAATACCACAATATCATCATTCATCAAATTAGAACAACAGAAACATCCACAACAAAAATGGTGGAGCAGAACAGAGCATCAGAGACAAGAGATGGAGTCTTCAAGGCATGAACGCTCTTGTCACCAGAGTAATGAATAATGAAGTTTACATGTGCCATAAGTACACCACTCGATCATCTTTCGTAATTTAAGATCTTTTATTGATTTTATTTTTCTTGGTAATGTTGATAAAGAAAACAATAAACTTGGCCCAAACAATGACATCCAAATATTAGGATGAACCTAAAAAAGGGATTAGTCTTATTTAATAGTAAATATAACAGAACTCTGAGTCTTATGGTTTTGTAAGAAAGGAAGATCACTGAAGAAGGTTTTAACTCTCTAGACGCCCTCTTTTGTACCTATGAACAACGGAAAACAAAGAGGAGCTCCAAAAGATTATGATGAGATTCAAAGATCCTTCTCCTTCACTGAAGCAATCTCCGTCTTCTCCTCCACTGCAATCTCCGTCTTCTCCTCCACCGACTGTGATCCCGTCATCCTCGCCAACACAACAAACGACATTCCTCCCACAACGTTGTTCACACACCTCAAAACCACCACACCTGTCTTAAAGACCATAGGCGGCAACGCCTTTGCAAGCAAGAACTCAGCCCCATTCAGCGTTTGGTACCTCACATTGGCACTGACTCCCATGTGAGTTGCCCAAGTTAGTGAATTGAGCACCGTCGGTGGCGGTTTGTTTGGCGTCTCGAAGCTCGGGTCCATCTTTTTCCTCAGCATGATCAAACCGTTAGAGATGGCGGTTCCCACAAGACCTGCAGCTAATCCCACGGTGGCAAACACCATCCCTTTGTATACAAGAGTCCCAAAACGGTTCATAACGGTGAAGCTTCCCTGCTCAAACATATGGCTCGATGGACAGTTCCTAAAGATTCCAGGTAAGCTCTGAGAGGAGCCAACAGTTGCTGCAGTGGGAGCTAAGAGGTACATGAGCGTGAAATTCAGAATCGAACCTACAACGAGAGTGGAGAAGACGAAATCGAGCTCGTTCAATCCAAAATTTGGGCGTGATGCCATGTCTCCAAGGACACAGGCGCTAACTCCAACAAGCTCTTCCATTAGCACCTTGAAAGGGAATTGAGGATCAGCTGTAACTCGCGATCTCCATCCTTGGATGAACATCCCTATTGGTCCCCATGAAGACGATCCTTCTTCTTCTCCGCCGCTTGAACCTCCAAAACCTCCTTCTCCTCCTCCACCGTTTCCACCACCTGAACCTGGATTACTGAAGTTACTACCATCACCACCTCCGGCGCATGGAATCGCGAGATTTGGGGAAGAGAAGTTGGTGTGGAGTGAACACACTGATCCATTTCGGGGAAACGAGACGACAATCCTTGGATCGCGCGAGAGGTTGATCGCTCTCGGCGGTGGCAGACTGCTCTGGTTCGATTTCGCCGACAAGAACGGATCACTTGGAAAATGGTGAACGGAGAAGTTGACCTAAGATCTAAGATCTGAGATATTAGATGGATTCACGGCGTGCAGACAGAAAGACTGCCGAAAAATCGGAACTTCGTGCACCTTTAAAAACCCTTTTTTTTTTGGTTTTTAACAAAACAAACAGAACAACAATCAAATATCAATCGGGGGCCCATTTCGCAACAATCAAACTAAAGCTGAATCTGAGCCCCACGTGTCGCAACAATAAACTACCTTCACCAACTACTTTCACCAACCACCATTGTTGATTTTTCTTTTCTTGGACAAAAGTTTTTATTTGCACTTTCAAACGACGGAAAGAGACAAGCTTGAACATGATCCTGTTGTTTTGGTCTCCTCTCTACTCAATTTGCTTACCAAAAGACAAAAACTTATTGCTGCCCAAAACATGGAATATTATGTAATTAGATGTCCACTCCAAAATCAAAAATACTACAACTTCAACACACGAATAAATCCAAATGATCTATCTTAATGGTTACAATGCATCAACCATCTAACGCTACTTTCACATTCTTTTTCTTTTCTTGTCTTCAATGTTTTCCCCCGTTTAGGAAGAAAACATGAGTACACTGTTGGGTTTCTCTTGGTGCTTTGTGCTTAAGAATCACTGTGGATCAGAGAAGCAAAGCAGAAGAACCAAGAACAGACGTAACCAACACCATTAGGGCCAGTTATACACATATACACATACTCTTATCGGTACCTCATGCTCGCTTAGCGTCCCGTTTTTGGACGTTTCATTGCGTTTGAATTGAAAGGAGAGACACTACCGCTCGGGCCTGGACTGTTTTCTCTCAAGTTGGAATTCAGCAAAGCAAGCTCTCGCAACTGCTGCCTCTTGATGTAATCCTGTGACTCATCCTGCAAAAAGAATACACAAAATCCTTTTTTGACATGTTGTCTGATTGAATAGACTTAGTTAACCGAGAGAAGTCTCCGACTCTTGACCAATGCTCAAACTAAGATCCTAGACCAATCCATGAATCCCAAACGAATTTTTAGCTATCATTTAAGAACCTTCAAAGCAATGTGGCCTCTCAAAGATAAATTCAGAAGAAGTAAGTTAAAAGCACATACCACGGGTTTTACCAACTCCTCTATGATTTCTTGGGCCTGCCGCAACTTTATATCCACGATATCAGCAGGAAGGTCAGCCTCAATGAGGATATGCAGCTGCTCATTGAGATGCTCATAGCCAGGCTTCCCTTTCAGTTTCTCTTCCTGGCGCCAAAACATATCAAAGCAAAAGATGAACAAAATTTTGAAAGACGATTAGGAAACAGAAAAAGAAAAATTGTAGACATCTCTTACCTTGTCAGGGTCTTTAATTGATCCTTTCCCTCTAATAAACACACGACAACGCGTAGTTGCTTCCACACGCTTCAACGAGTTCCCTCTAGGGCCCAGAAGCCTTCCAACAAAATTGAACTAACAATCAAAAGCAAAAGACTATCAACTGATGGCTTTTTCACCTGTATTTCATTGTCTCAAAGAAATCAAATCCGGCAAAACTTACAGTTGGAAATGTATCAACTGGAAGATCTAAACGCAAGATACGCTTAACTGGGTATGAGCTTGGGCTAGCAGGTGCACCTTGCCACTCCATTGCCATTCCATGGGGACCACTTATTCTCTACATGAAATAAAAAGGTCACATACTATTAGACTTATGAAATTCGTAGTTGGAAATGAAACAGGTACATCATCCCAGTCTTGATTAAGGGTTTATGAGGTCTCTACGAAAAATATAAAGGTTTCCACTTGCAGCTCCAGTGAGATTTCCTATAAAAAATTTCCTATCGGGCATACAATGTTCGAACGGGCAATGATCTATAATTCTATATAGGCTACAGATGGCACCACATATTCAAACAAGGAGATGGAGAGCTAAACTCATACCTTATATTCCTTGCAGCAGGAATATTAGGCTCCCCCAACAAAAAGAATACATGAGCCATCCATACATATTTCATGTGCTAGTGGGTATCAACCACAATCCTCTGTT
This sequence comes from Schrenkiella parvula, assembly GCA_000218505.1. Classification (NCBI taxonomy): domain Eukaryota; kingdom Viridiplantae; phylum Streptophyta; class Magnoliopsida; order Brassicales; family Brassicaceae; genus Schrenkiella; species Schrenkiella parvula. The sequence goes on along the minus strand of CM001189.1, from coordinate 2,396,829 downwards.
AAGAAACTTTCTATGTTCTATTAAGATAATCGAGTGTGAAACGGACGCTTCTTTAACAAACAGATAAGGAAAAACTCTGACAAAACACAGAATTTGAAAGAAACCTGAGCATAAAACACATTCATAAAGGAAAATTGTCTACCTCTGGTGGAAGACCATTCCAACCACCTAATCGAGCACCTGGAGCATTAGGCATATGATTTGGTGAAGCCATTGGACTAGGGCTTCGATGCCGTAACCTATCAAAATCCGTAAACCCTTGGTTGGACATCATTCCACTAACCCGGAAAATCTCTGCACAACAAAAAGGAATAAAAAAAATGTCTTGATACCAATATAAAACGAGTACGAACCAATGGCAGTAAGACAGAAAAACATCTACTTTAAGAGTAACATAAGTAATCAAGTAGATCATATCACTAATTGGGACTTTAAATTACCTATCCAGTCATGTTTCTTCAATTTGATGACTTTAAATTTACTTTGACCTGAACCTAGTTTTAAAAGGCTAGTTTATAAGCTATCGAACGAAAACCATAAAAAAATCCACTGCTTGTATTCATTGTTGAGTATGAAAGACAGATCCTAACAGAATCTGACAATTAACAAGAAATTGTAGATCTAAGAAGGAAGAAATGAGAAGAGAGTGAGACCTTGGTTTAAGAGTCGGCTACATATGGGTAAGACTTGCATGAAAGGTCCAAGCTTTTGATGCTCTGCTAACAACTGAGATAAGTACTGACTGCAGAAGATGAGCCAAGAGAGAGGGATAATTAGCTACATAAAGAGAGTTATATAGTTCACTGAAGAAGCCATACGAGAGCGAGGAGAAGTCGAAGAAGAAAGACCTGTCAACATCGGAGGTTGTTCTAATCTGGGGAGAGGCGGCTCTAGAAGGAGAGAAGCTCGGGTTATACAGACCAGACATGGCAGAGGGATTTGCTCTACTGTCTTCACGCAATTCACATGTACCAAATTTGGTTCTCGAGTTGTCTCCACCGAGACCATGTATGATGCATCCCATTTTGAAAAAAAACAAAAAAAACGCTTGATTTACATGTATTGGGCTTTAAGATATACGTTTTCTGTAACCTAAAAAGCCCAAAAAGCCCAAATAGCCCATTTGGTTTGTCAATTGAGTCAGATCAGATGTCTCAAACTCTCAAATCATTTAGTTGGTGAAAGTTTGGATCTTTAACACAGAGAAGTAGAATCGAAGGAAGGAGCAGACGAAGAAGATGTCGTTGGTGTGGCTTGAAGCGGCTCTGCCTCTCGGAATCATCGGAGGGATGCTCTGCATTATGGGAAACTCGCAGTACTACATCCACAAAGCTTATCATGGTCGAGTATGATTTTTCCCCCTTCTCTTCTATATACAATTTTCCCCTTTTCTTTCATTGCGTCTCTCTCTCCTAGGGGTTTTATACGATTTGATCCGTTTGGATCTCAAATTATACAAATTTTGGTAATTCATTTACCATTTCCTTTGATGATTTCAATTGGGAATTGTGCAGCCGAAGCACATCGGCCACGATGAATGGGATGTTGCTATGGAGAGACGCGACAAAAAAAGTCGTCGAGAAAGCCGCTGTTTCTTCCTCATGATTCAATTTCATTGTTAGGTCCCTCAGGTCTGTTTTCCCTCTCTACCTTTCTGATTAGGTCCGTCTTTTCTGTGCTATCTCTTAGTCTATTTCTGGGTAGAGATGATTTTGCTTGATGAAATTAAGTACTCCAATTTTGTTGTTTCACGAGCTATTAGTTTGTCAGTGAAGGTTTGTATGTGTGTCACTGAAAAGCTCCTTGTTTTTTTGGGTTCTCGGATATGAATATGCGTAAGTGCTTAATAAGATAGACCATTTGGAGAAAGCTACTGTATCGGTCAGTCATCTTTAGCAAATCAGATGCGGTAATGCTTAGTTATTTGGCAGTTTGAAGTTTCAGAGTGCTGGTTTGGTTGCTCTTATGTGTAGATAAAGTCCTTCAAGGGAAACTTCAAGTTAAAAAATTAATGATATCCTGAGTTTTGTGTACTCGACAGATTATCGTATAGGCATTTCTGTTTAGTTCTTTGCCTCTTGAAGCTTGTGAATGGTGTTATTTTTGTTTTTTCTTGTCTTGTCTAGGAATGACTGAGATCCTGGTTATGGTTGGTTAATTGATCATTTTTTGGAGCTTTTCTTATTTCTTTGTCATGGTTATGCTCTACGGCAGTGATTTTATTTCTTCTCGGCTTAGGAAATCTTCCTACTGCTACTAGCTTGCGATGTAACTCTAACATGTTGATGTGATGTAGGGGCTTAAGGTGAACACTTGTGGTCACACAAATAAAGTGTATTCCAGAAGAAGAAGAAGAAACTGAAGAATGTCATACTGTTATTCCCGTTTGATTTTTCTTGGAGACAAGTTCGTTTAAAGCTTTTAAGCTTAAAAACCTCTTTTTCCTGCTTTCAGAATTCAGACCTTAATGGCATTTGGTTATAACATCTCTCTGTTTGTGATAATACATGCTTTTTAAGTTGCATGATACATTGAAACGACATTCTTGCTGTGTGAATGAATAATTTATCTTGAAAAAGGGCTCATCAAAAACTTTACTGTGCGGATAGAAAGAGGAAAAATTACCTTATCTTCTTCAGGTGTGCTATTTGTTGTTGGTAGGATGTAAAGTGTACAGAGTGGTTGTATATTAGATAGGAAAGGGGAGATTTTGAAGATACTTGAGAGTCCAATGAAGCTTGTGATGATGAATCACATGGTTTTATGGCTGTGGCTAATAATGGAGGATGATGAATAAGGTCGGTCAAAGCCTCTGTCTCTGCTTGCAGATTCACATGGGGTCCCCTTGTTATGTCCCTTTCAAGTGGGCTCATCCCTTAATTCTTCTTCAAAATGGTCCACTCTTGTAATGAAACCCTTTTTTTAATTACCTTGTTCAGAGGAATTTTTGTTTCATGCCATTGAAGTTGCTCTTACCAACTAAAACGACTTCATAGATTCACTTCTAATTTCTCCTTCTAACCACACCAGATATGCCAAATTGCAGTTCCTGAGGCAGAGAGAAAAGGAGGCAATTGTTCTTCTTTCCGTTGCTTTTTATGTGTACACAAAACAGAATCTTGATTTTGATAAATTATGTAATCACTATGACAGTTGTAGAAACACCCTCCTTTATCTATATGATTCGATTAACCACACCTGAAATATGAGCAAGGAAAAATAGGAAAGACTAATCCTAAAAAGGAATCTCTTTCCTCTTTAGTGAAAACGAAGCTTGTTTTATTTAACCGTTGAGACCTCACTTTGATGTGGATACCTTTTAGCTTTCTCTTCCATTCAACCAAAATTCCAGACAAAGAACAAAAGAGACGAATATTCTACAACAATAGTTTCCTTTTGGCCAAACAGGCAATAATTTGGATGTCCTTACAACACAATTACTAATACAACATTAAACTTGCAAAACAACCACTTTATCTTCATTTCCTAATCCAGTTAAGATTTGGCAATGATGAGACAAAGAATCTGACTGTTTAAGCATCTCCTGATATCTGCAGAAGTCAGAAAAGATACAGCAATGCTACATTAACATTGTATGTCATGATTTTCTTGATATGTAAATATGCATCATAGCACAAGAAGACCCAAGCCAGGCTAATCCAGTTCACATTTATCCAGCTTTGCTTAGAGCAAACTGTTGCCCCATGAGCGTGATGACTTGTCTTATGAAGAGCAACCAAGCGAGACAATCCTTAATGAAAACGTAAATGTTTTAACATGAAGCAGCTTCTGTCGTATACATGGGGCCTGCATTGCAAGTTATGTTCTCAAGGAAAGACAGAGAAACTATAAAGAAAGAAGTGGAAATCTACAAATAAAATCAATCCTCCATGATATCTAGCTCTGTAGCATGCATGGGGCCTGCATTGCAAGCCATATCCTCAAGAAAGACAGAAAAACTATAAGAAAGGAGTAAAACTCTGCTAATGCGATCAATCCTTCACGATGTCAAGCTCTTGGGTTCCAAAATCTGTTTTGTTTTACTCGGTGATCTTCTAATAAGAGACCTTGTTAGGTTAAACAAGTTGCATGAAGCTCATAGCTACAATAAAAAACTTGTATCTCAAGGACAAGCTACTACCTTTTGAAGAATGCTAAACTCAAAGTTGAGAATGGATGATATTCTTGAGCATCATCTTCTTAAGCTGTCTGCTTGGCAGAAAAAAGATGTTGACATTATTACAAAAAAGATCACAGCTTTACAGCAAAAGTAGTTAGAAAGAAAACAATGTGAGTGTACTCCAGAAACAATCCATATCTTCCACCAAAGTTGTGATTTGAGAGCACAAAGAAAGAAAAAAAACAATAATACTTATTTCCTTAATCACCCGTAGAGAAACAAGATGAATGGAAGTTCTCAACTTGCTAACCACAACGAAAAAATAATCAGAAAACACTTTACCAGAAGAAAAATAATTGAAGAAGAAAAAAAGACAGTAACAGATGATCAAGATGAAGATGATGATGTACACAAACGCAATCAAAAGTTTTTTCTAAGCTGCGTATTCAGTTTCAAGCATCGGTTGTGTACGAGTAGTAGTAGCAGTTGGTGCTCTTGTCTCTCCGACCTGAGTCATCCTCAGAGCTTCCCCTGTCTCTCCAGCTCTCTCCATCTCCTTCATTTTCTCATGCTTCTTGTAATTCCGACACCGCAAAACCAGAAACAACAAAAGCCCCAACAGTATCAATCCACCTACCACTGACCCAACGATAATCCAAGTTCTTGAATTGGACTCAGAGCTCTTCTTCGTCCCTTTCTCACTCGCCGGAGGAGCTGGAGACGGAGCAGAGGCTACAGATTTCACCACCACTGAGAAATGCCCCTGACGCTCCGTCTCGCATGTGTTCCCAGGCTGAATCGATTCGCTGAAAGTCGCTTCACCTTGTGAATCGAATCTAACGCACTTAGCACTAGACCCTTGTGGGATTCGTTCCAGATCAGAGAAATCGATTCTGATGGGATCGTTTGATGCCCTTATATCCAGCTCCGGCAGATTAACGGCGGAGAGATTCTTAGCATCGTAAGCGAGAAGACCCAACACAGGGGCCACATAATCGTAACCAGACAAAGGGTAATACAAGTGAGAGAAATTGGCGAGGTTTTGATAAACCAAGACGAGCCTTGTCACATACGGCTTCATGATTACGCCAGTCGGAATTGAGAACTCCTTAAACGGAGACACTCCTCGTTTTCTCAAGCTTCCGCTTCTGAGTCTCATGCCTGCAACTTTGATCCCACTCAAATTGGAAGGAACAGTGCCTTCGTAGAGAATGCCGGTACGAGGACGAACAAAGGCTCTGAAAGAGTAATCTTGGAGAAGGGCGTCGAGAGAAGAAGAAGAAGAAGTCGCATTGGTCGGGGGAGATTGAGCAGAGAGTTTTTGAAGACGATAAGAGCAGAGAGAGAGAAACAGAAGCACCTGGAGACGACAGAGAAACCCCATTGTTGGTCTTGTTCTTCGCCTCTGGAGCAAAAATCCCCAGGGCGAGTCAAAGCCGTGAGACTCAGTAAAAAGTCGCCGTCACGTCTGAGTGTGAAGACTTCAAAAAGGGTAAAAAAGATTAAAAGTTTGGTTTAAGCTTTCAAGCAAAAAGAGAGAATTGAGGAGAGAAGTAACAAATCAAGGAATGAGGGTTTGCAGCAATGGAAAACGGAGGAGAGAGGATTAATGGTCGCCGGTGGAAAAGAAGAGAGAGAGAGAGAGAGCCAAAAGGACAAAAAGGAGAAGAAGAGTGTTGTCGTCAGTCCCATTTGTTCACAAAAATTATACAGCCTGTTCATCTGATTTTTCTCCTTTCCCATTAATCTAAAAATTAAATAATTCCATAAAATATGCTTCACATTCATATCTTTTCTTTTTTACTTTACTTTTCCACCAATCATATTGATACATTGCGGCATTCAATTTCGCCGCAACAGTTGTCCGTCGACCTCTGTTTGTTATCTGTATTCGTATATTTTTTTCTATATAAACTGTATAAATCTACTTTTATACTTTCATGTATCATGTCGACAAAGAAAAATGAAAAAACTGGCCCAATTAACTAATCTAACAGCGACAAATAGTTTCAGCCTTTTCAAACCATAGATATGGACTCAATGAAGCCCATTAACAATTATTTAATAGCCCATTACAAGTATTATGATGACTTCATATAGTGATCATATTTTTAATCGAAACTTTTAATTGTAATATGTTTTCTTGTTTTATATTGTAACATGCGGCATGTTCTAGGACATTCGTAACAAAGTAAACTAGAATACTCGTTTTCAATATTTTATTGAGGGCTTGAAAATATTTACTTGAGCCCAAAGCAAAGCCCATCTAAGCTCACCACGTCATCAACTTTCTCCTTTTTAAAACCTCATATTATGTCACTGTTAGATCAACCTACCATACCTCACCACATCAACACTCAGTCTCTGCGAATTTCCATACGACTCTCTGAGCTTTCTCTGTATCTCCTCCGCTGGTAAGCTTCGGTTCTCTCTCTCTCTCTCTCTCTCTCTATCCATCTTCTCAGATCTGTTCCTTTAACGTTCGATTTCTCACCGTCGAGTGGATCCGAATCCAGCTATGGGTAGCTCCGGCGACGTTAACTGGAAACTTGAGGACCACCCCAAGCTCCCCAAGCGTAAAACCATCGGATTGATTGTTCTTGATGGATGGGGTGAATCTGAACCTGATCAATACAATTGCATCCACAAAGCTCCAACTCCTGCCATGGATTCCCTTAAAAACGTATGTTTCATTTTTTTTTCCTTTTCCCCCCATATTTTCTCGATGAAATCGCCAGATTCGTTTTGTGGGTTTCAACGTTTCGTTATTCAACAGGGACGTCCCGACACATGGAGGCTGATCAAAGCCCATGGCACAGCCGTTGGTCTCCCCAGCGAAGACGACATGGGAAACAGTGAAGTTGGCCACAATGCTCTCGGTGCCGGTCGAATTTACGCTCAAGGTGCCAAGCTTGTCGATCTCGCCCTTGCTTCCGGGAAAATCTATGAAGACGAAGGTTTCAAATACATTTCTGAGTCTTTCGAGAAAGGCACCGTCCACCTTATCGGACTTTTAAGCGATGGTGGAGTCCACTCCCGTCTCGATCAAGTGCAGGTACCAAAATTATGCTTTTTACACCTCTAAATTTTTATGCGTTGAAATGTTGGCGTTTGTCGATTTTCGTTAATTTGATTTTTTTTTTAATTCCTTCCGCAGTTGCTATTGAAGGGTTTCTCAGAACGTGGCGCTAAAAGAATCCGAGTCCATATTCTTACTGATGGTCGTGATGTTTTGGATGGCTCTAGTGTCGGGTTTGTGGAAACTCTTGAAGGTGACCTCGCTGAGTTACGTTCCAAAGGTGTTGATGCGCAGATTGCCTCTGGTGGTGGTCGTATGTATGTCACAATGGACCGTTATGAGGTGAGATTCGTTGGCATTTAGATCGAATCCAGGACTTTTCTGAGATATCTGTCTAAATATGGGAAATGGATTGGGCTTAAGCTTTCAATTCCAGCTGTTGCTTTAATTGAAAAATTATGCTTTCCTTCCTTACAGAATGATTGGACTGTTGTTAAAAGAGGGTGGGATGCTCAAGTCCTTGGAGAAGCTCCCCACAAATTTAAAAATGCTCTTGAAGCAGTTAAGACACTGAGGGCCGAACCTGGTGCCAATGACCAGTATTTGCCTCCGTTTGTCATTGTTGATGACAGCGGAAAGGCTGTGGGTCCAATTGTTGATGGTGACGCAGTTGTTACTTTCAATTTCCGTGCTGATCGGATGGTCATGCATGCAAAGGCGCTTGAATATGAAGATTTCGATAAGTTTGATCGCGTACGCGTCCCAAAGATACGCTATGCAGGAATGCTCCAATATGATGGAGAGCTAAAGCTTCCTAGCCATTATCTTGTTTCGCCACCATTGATTGACAGAACTTCGGGTGAATATCTTGCACACAATGGCATCCGTACTTTTGCTTGCAGGTTAACTTTCGGAATCTCTCAAACCTTTTTGTCTTCTCTCTCAAATCTTTATTGACTTCTATTGCTGTTCCTCATTTACAAGTTTAGTACTCTTCTGGACATAAATCCTTGAGACCTTTCATGGCTTATTTATTTGCTTCAGCTGGAATTGGAAATTTAATTCTGAAATAAGTAACATATCTTCTCTACTTGCTCGTTAGAGGTGTAGATTATGCTTGAGCCCTTGCTATTTGGAACTGGTGAAGTGTCGTAGTTCTCGTGGTATGTTGCTTGGAATGAATGCTGACCCATTTATATCTTCTGAAACAGTGAGACTGTTAAGTTTGGCCATGTTACCTTCTTCTGGAATGGAAACCGCTCTGGATATTTCAACGAAAAGCTAGAAGAGTACGTTGAGATTCCGAGTGACAGTGGAATATCATTCAACGTCCAGCCAAAGATGAAAGCGCTGGAAATAGCTGAGAAAGCAAGGGACGCTATCCTTAGTGGCAAGTTTGACCAGGTAGGATGTATTATCTTATAAAACTGTATCAACCCCTTTGAAAAATCGGTTTATCTGATTTTGGTGTGAATTAATTTTTTCAGGTGCGTGTCAACCTGCCAAATGGAGACATGGTGGGTCATACCGGTGATATTCAAGCTACTGTTGTTGCCTGTGAGGCTGCTGATGTTGCTGTGAGGGTAAGGATTCAATTAAGCCTTTGAGATGGGAACGTGAGAGACAAGTCTTAGTAGCAATATGACTCACACGAGCTGGTGCTTTGTCTGCAGATGATCCTCGACGCCATAGAACAGGTGGGAGGGATATATGTTGTTACTGCAGATCACGGAAATGCCGAGGACATGGTTAAAAGGGACAAAGCTGGCAAGCCCGCTCTCGATAAGGAGGGAAACCTTCAGATTCTCACCTCTCACACCCTGAAACCGGTAAGTTCTAGCATTACTTAAAACTATGTGTTGAATGTGGAAATTGCAAATGTGCATGAGAAGTTTTTAATACCAAAAGCATGATGTGGGTTGCAGGTGCCAATTGCCATAGGAGGTCCTGGTTTGTCAGCAGGAGTTAGGTTCAGACAGGATTTGGAGACACCTGGGCTTGCGAATGTAGCTGCGACGGTGATGAACCTCCATGGATTTGTGGCCCCAGGCGACTATGAGCCGAGTCTGATTGAAGTAGTCGACAAGTAATGAGGATGTGGTCGTTGTTCCCTTTAGAAGTCCCCCCCACCTATGATTCTGCTTAAGTTACGTTTTCTTCCTTCTCGTGCACTTTATTTAATAAGGCTCGTGATTTTTGGGTAGCCATTCTTTAGACTCGTCACCCTCATCTGTCGATGTGGGTCAAGTTAAAGACTACATTTGATGTTCTGTTTTATTTTGTTTTTAAAAGGTTTTCAGTATTACTAAACGAATTACATAAAGTCTAAAAACGAGTGTCCGAGACAAAGTGTCAAACATTCGGACGCATTGGAGAAATCAAAAGTATAATATTATCACATCTAACTTAAATAGAAAAGTATATCATATAATTCAGATTTCTTAATTGAAAGTTATTACATATGTTAAAAAAATACTTCCTGTTTGTACATTCGCAAATATCATATCTCTATATAGTAAATATACTCAAAATCAATAACATTGAAATTCTAAACATTTAATAAGATTTTGCAAATTGATCTGACTTGGGTATGGTAGAGAAAATAATTTGCACGCTACCTTTTAAAGGTTTCCCACTAGTTGCCGCCCAAAGTGACGTTTCAGATTCCTAGCGGCAAAGAAAAGCGATGAGATCTAACGGCTAACAGCAGAGTCGTATCGTCCCCGAAAACTACTTTTTCCAAAAAAGTAAACATCATCAACGGCCGATACAGCATTATATCTTTAATCACTGTGATCCAACGGATATGCAGCAACAAGGCCTAAATGGTTTGTTGCATTTGATTATTACCCATCCTCACTGGTCAGTGACGAGCGCGACCCTATTTTCTCGAGGCGATAAAAAGGGCAAAACAATCTCTCTTTTTCAAAGCTCTCGTCTTTAAAAAATCATCTCTCTTTCGACTTCGCCTCTCATTTTCTTGAGAAAAAGGCGGAGTGTCTCCCTCCAGATTTTGAGCTCAGCCATCGATTGTCTAAGGTAAGCTTCGTGTCTCTCAGAGATCTCTGTTAGCTTTAAAAATCATGTTGTCTCTCAAATCGTTTTTTGTTCTTCATCTCCAATCGTTTTTGTTTTTCTTTGCCATAGATCTGTAAGTTAAATGACATGTTTTCATGTTATAGATTTTGTTTGTTCTATACATCCGATTCCTTGTGAACGTTTCTTTGATCTGTTGGTCTCTAAATCATTGAATTAGTTTGGATCCGTTGTCTATAGTTTAAACTCTATTGGATCTGTTGTTGCTACGAAAATTGTGTTTCAGTTTTTTACGGATTTTTTGCTTTGATTTTTGATAGATGGGGTGTTTTTTCAGTCAAAAGTTTAAAATTGTCAAGCTTTATGCTTCACAATTGTTTTTTTTCTTCGTTCATGAGCATATAGTAAGAATCGTTTTCACAATTCAATGCTTTTTGAAGACCAAATCTAAACTCCTGATGATGTGTGACTTGCTTCGCTCAAACTATTAGAATGTTTGCGTTTCTTTCCAGTAAACTTGGATTAGGTAATTGTTTTGTTGGAGAAGCATTCTGTGATATGTTTCCCTGAGGTTTTGCGTAGAATTTTAATGCTGTTTTACTCCAGGAGTGACTATTATTTACATTTCAGAGCTTTCTCTTTGTCGTATTTCAAATTCATGTGTGAAAAAAGCTTTCTTTGCATGCCTTTGCTGGTTTACAACAAATATCAAATCTGATTTCTCATCGATGGTATTGTGATTTTGCAGAGTTCAAAATGGTTGATCAAGTTCAGCACCCCACTATCGCGCAGAAAGCTGCTGGCCAGTTATTGCGTTCAAGTGTTTCTAAAGACATCCAGATGGGTTACCAGAGGCCTTCTATGTACCAACGACATGCAACCTATGGAAACTACTCCAATGCTGCATTTCAATGTCCTCTTAACTCATCCCTGATGGCAGCAACTGCTTCTCCTGTGTTTGTACAAGCTCCAGGAGAGAAGGGTTTCACGAACTTTGCCCTTGATTTTCTGATGGGTGGTGTTTCTGCTGCCGTCTCAAAGACTGCTGCTGCTCCCATTGAGCGTGTTAAGCTTTTGATTCAGAACCAGGATGAGATGATTAAAGCTGGCAGGCTTTCTGAACCCTACAAGGGCATTGGTGACTGTTTCGGTAGGACAGTAAAGGATGAAGGTTTTGGTTCTCTATGGAGAGGAAACACCGCCAATGTCATCCGTTACTTCCCCACTCAGGTTGGTCGAGTTTCACACTCTCTTTATCTTTTGAAACAAAATAATTTTGTGCTAATCTCCTTTTTTCTTTTGTCCATGCTAGGCCTTGAACTTTGCATTCAAAGATTACTTCAAAAGGCTTTTCAACTTTAAGAAAGACAAGGATGGCTACTGGAAGTGGTTTGCTGGTAACTTGGCATCAGGAGGAGCTGCTGGTGCTTCTTCCCTTCTCTTTGTGTATTCCCTTGACTATGCCCGTACCCGTCTAGCAAATGATGCCAAGGCTGCAAAGAAAGGTGGTGGTGGCAGACAGTTCGATGGTCTTGTTGACGTGTACAGAAAGACACTCAAGTCAGATGGTGTCGCTGGTCTTTACCGTGGGTTCAACATCTCCTGTGTCGGTATCATTGTGTACCGTGGTCTCTACTTTGGACTCTATGACTCTGTGAAGCCTGTTCTCCTCACCGGAGATTTGCAGGTCCGTAGTGCTCTCTCTCTCTCTCCCTCTCTGATTTGTGTGTTCTTTTACTTATTGCTGATTAGTTTTAACATGTTGCGTTTGTTCTCCTGGGTTATTTCAGGACAGTTTCTTTGCTAGTTTTGCGCTTGGATGGGTCATCACTAACGGTGCAGGTCTTGCATCCTACCCTATTGACACGGTCCGCAGAAGAATGATGATGACGTCAGGTGAAGCTGTCAAGTATAAGAGCTCAATGGACGCTTTCACCCAGATTCTCAAGAACGAAGGAGCCAAGTCACTCTTCAAGGGAGCTGGTGCCAACATTCTGCGTGCTGTTGCAGGTGCTGGTGTGCTCTCCGGTTACGACAAATTACAGCTGCTTGTGTTCGGTAAGAAGTACGGATCAGGTGGTGCCTAGCATCAGTTCGGCTTCTCTCTCCTCTACCGATTTTAATTGCGGTTTAAGACTCGCAAGAAACAGAGATATTGATGAAATTTTTTCGCTTTAGGGTGGCAAGAGCCCTAAGCCCATTTTTATATCCTTCTGACGGCAACCTTTTTTTTTTGTTCTTATTGAATAATTCATGTTTGAGAGAGTTTGTTAGACTCATTGATTTAAAAGAATTTTGGATAAATTGAGATTTATTTTCGTTACTCCTTTTTGATTATTTATCATAGACTATCTGATTCTTTGTATGGATCGAATTAAAATTGATTTGATAATCTGGACAAGGTAAAATTCATTATGAATTTTAATGACTTAAAGAAAATACGTGCTGTGTACTATGAGATGATATCCAATGAAACACAATCTAATGCTATAATAAATAAATCATAAAAAAAAGTATTCGTCACCGTTTATTCGTGGTTTCCCAGTATTCCATTAAAGTCATGGATCATATAAAGAACATGCATATGAACGAGTTGTCTTTATATGGGAAAGACCAATCACGGAACGGAACCCTACACAACACAAGAGTCTTTATAAACATACGTGAACAATAATAAATACTTGATGGCTTTCTCAATGGTAGCCAAAGAGGAGATGAATTTTGAATTTTTCCTAAAAGAAAAAAGTGCAAAACTACCACTATGCCTGATCTGTTCCAAAGCAAACAAGTGATCATATTCATAACCTAAGTTTATAAGATAATGTTTATTATTGGCTTTCGAATGGATTAATTATTGAAAAAGAAAAAGATGTTAATTCTTGGTTTCTAGAAAAATAAATATCCGTGGAAAGTCCATGCCCAAGTCTAGACGTAATGCTTTGATAGTTTCAATACAAGACATTCATTTACGATTAGGTGGTCACCACATGCACTTGACTTTAGCTTTACTTTGTTGACGATCGTCGGCTCTTAACAAATGGTCGCCAACTTTGTTTTTTCTAAACGTGGAGATGATTTGTTGTGAATTTTTTTTTAGCCGTCCGGAACAAGAACTGAAAGTAAGACTTCAATAATATATTTCCACACTATATTCAACAAAAATTTGGGAACAAAAAAATCATACAAACCCGCTTTCATCTTTTAACACCAATGAGATAAGAGAACCAATGTCTCTTTCTCTTGGTATTAAAGATGGATCACCCTCTTTCTTCACTTAACCTCCTCCTAAAGCTCCACAGAACTAGCATTCTATCGTCGTATTAATATTACTCAGTAAGGAGGAAGTGTAGGCATCAGCTCGATGCTAAGACCTGTTAATCTTCTGTGAGAAGTCTAGCGTGTTCCATCCCAGGAGGCGATAGAGGAGGGACCGCTGATTCAGTTCCAAGAAGGTGCCTTGCAGAGATGCCCTGAGACTCCTTGTCCTTTGATGCAAGGGACCCAGATTCTGTAGATCTGGATGAGTTGCTTTTGTGCATCGATGCTAAGAACTTTTTCTTTGAAAGATTTGTTGAAGCTGATGAGACAATCGAGCTGAAAATACCAGACTCTTTCAATGCTTGTATAATAACCTGCATTTACGACCAAAAGTGAATAACCTCTTACAACTGACTTGCAAGAACTAGACATTCCAAAACTGTTTGTTTGGATATTTGTGTAATAAGTTGATGAGTATTTTCTTACCATTGGCGAATAAATGCGAGTCAGAATACCCTTCCTAAGGAGTTTCATCTTCACCTCTTTATCGCCCCACACAACATGTTCGCGGTACCTATACAGGATACATTAGTCTTGTATCAAGACTAGGACCTTAACTTTTACAACTTGTTCAAAGAGTGTCAAAAGTTTCTCATCATACAGTTCTGCAGCTAAGGCTCTTACCAGCTTAACATTTCATCTTCAGTTGCTGTTGATGCAATTATAAACGCCTACATCCAAGTGGCATCACAAAATAGTAAGTGGAATTGAAACACAGATATTTTAAGAAATGACTTTAAGGAATTCAAGAGATATTAAGTAAAGATGCTTACAGATCTATCAAAATCCAACATAAAGCATCTTTTCACGTCTTCTTTTGTAGGCTTGCAGCCACATCGATCACGTCTGGATGTCAAGTCAGAAAATTTGGCATATGTGTAGTGCAAGACAGCAGCCTCCTCTAATTTGATCTCACTGCCAAGAATTAACAGGTTATATTTACAAAACGTGATTTGGCTTTATGAACAAAAAAAGCTGTGAGCTGTAAATATATGATAAACATACTTGGGAGTTTTCATGTAATTATGCCATCTGTGTGCCCCATTTGGTCGGAGGTGATCTTGAACCCGAGCAACTGATTTGCCGTTACCATAAGTCAAGAAGTAATTTGGATTATTTCGTGTTGCTTCTTTGTACATTCCAAAATATGTATCTTTTGGAAGATGGTCATAATTCTTCTTAAACATTGACACCTGCTTACAATAAACATATCTCAGAAGTTATACTAACATAATAAAAGAAGAAATGTTGACACTAAAGCTCTTCAATTTAATTAACTGTCTTAGCTAAAAAGAGAGACGAACTGATTTATACCTCTGTAAAAGGATCCTTGATATCATCTCGTTCTACGCTGCTTTCCTAAACAACAAAATCCAAAACAATCATTCATACACAGGCCATATCATACAAGGAACTCTAACAGACACAACTAGCTGAAAATATGCAGTGCAAGAAATGTGAATCACATGTCACTCACATAATTTGGAAATATAACCATATCCACATTTGGAGGAACATCAAGAAGCAACTGTCTCAATGAGTACTCACGAGCACCTGCTGGGTATATTAGCTCATCTGTGTCAAGATGAAGTATCCAATCCATGCCCGCATCCTGATATTTAGTAGGATTAGAACCCAAAGAAAAATGAATATAAGATGAGAGATGAAAAAAATCAACCTAAAATGTCAATAAAAAAAATGCTTACCCTTGCCATGACAATAGCCATTTCCATGTTGAGCGATTGTTTGACAAATAACTCATAATTGCAAGGCTTGTAAAAGAAAGAAGCTAGCCACGTCTCATTCCAAATCCGGCTGATGAAGCAAAAAAGAGAATGACACGGAATTGGTCAGTGGTAGAAGAAACAACAATGCTACAATTCCCAGAACAGAGAAAGACAAAACATTTACGTAATGCCTTCCAGAGCTAAAGACATGTAATGGCATAGTTTACTGACCTCTTTGCCTGCTTCTCCTCCAGCTCTTTTGTCCTGTATATTACCTTAACCCCCTGGAAGAGACATCGGACTACGTTTATGGAGAATGATTTGCCTCACATACAATTATCTTATTCGAATCATACCTACATGACTAAAGCGCTAGAGGTATAGACTCACAGGAATAGACTCCAGCACTTTCGAAATGCTCGGCGTAGCAGCTTTCCCTTCTACGAAAAGAAAAAATGTGGAGACGCCTAGGACCTTATGGTAGAACATCCATGGTAGAATCTGATCCAAACCGGCTGATGTGCTAGTCGTGATACATATCTGTAAATTAAGAGGTATCATTAGCAATGTATGAATCATAAAAGTCAGAACTTTACAAGGGGAAAACCCAAAGACCAGATCTGATCAATCAACAATTTGCAGATTTCGCCAAATCTCTATGATCCAAAAAAAAAAGATAATTGACCACAAAAAGCAAGAGCCCATTCTCCAGATCAGTCATTAGAGAAGGATTTTAAAAGAAGAATAGAAATTTAAAGTCCAGATCGATCCAAAACGATTACCTTAGGCTTTAAACTAGTGTCAGCACCAAACTTCCAATCAGCATAGTAAGGAAAGGAAGGGGAAGAGCTTTGAGCTAGATTTGAGCAATCGGACGAGGCTTGGTGAGCTTTAGGGGAGACAGATGAAACCGTCTCCATGCCGGGAAAAACCTCGTGGTTGAGATCGGAGCCGCCAGGAACCGACGTTGAGGAACCAACAGAAGCAGAGGCGGGATCGGCTAGTCCACCGCCTCGCCATTGGAGGATAAAGGCGAGACAGGCAAGGGAAACTGGAAGTAAAGTCAACAGAAGAAGCAGCCTAGAGATAAAAGAGTGGCTTTGGGAAGAAGAGGAAGAAGATGAAGAGGCAGAGATTAGTGGTGCTCTATGGTGGTGCATCGATTTCATGGCGAACTCGGCGAATTTGAAAAACCAAATTGATTCTTAGATCTAATCTATAAAATTTGAACTATGTATCTCCTCTCAAATCATCTCCTTTCTTAAATGCTTTGTATATTAAAAAAAGGAGATTTTTTTGAAGATTTCTTCTAATCCTAGTTTCTTATTATCCTATGTTGTCCACGTAAGACAGCTTTACATTCTACAAGAAACACCAATTAAAACATTTTGTTGCTTCTAGGCTTTTGTGAAAAGCATGAATGTTCAATTCCGATAAACTGAACCAAATTGATTCGGACTGAATTTTCTTCTTAGAAAAAATGAATTGAATGAACAAATTTATTTTGTTTACAAGTAAGACATTTCGGAAGAAAGCACATCAACAGATATTTTTTTAAATAATAGTTTTTCTATTTTGCGTCTGTAAAACGAACTATATTTTAATAATTTTTTATGATTGTCTTGAATCGATTTAAAATTAAATATACAAAAAAGAATCTCTTTTTTTTTCCTTTTTTTGTTCACTCCCTTTCTCCTTCCATCACCTTTCTCGTTCACTTGCCGCTCAGATCTGGCAGCGATTTTCAATTCCTTCTCCACTCTCTCTCGTCTCGCGTCTCTTTCTCTCTCTTCTGGCCGTTGACGGTCTGGTCTCGTCCCCTGCCCCCGGATTCTCTTGCCGTGCAATCTGTAGTCAATCATGGCGGCAGCAAACGCCCCCATCACTATGAAGGAGGTCCTGACGGTGAGTTCTTCTTCTCATGGAATCGAGCTTCATTTGGGACGATGAGTGATGTCTTTTGTAGCTCTACTCTCTCATTTCCCGATGATTAAGATCGTCGCAGACTCTTGTTTGTTTGATTCCAGTTTCATACTGTTCTAAATTCTGCTCGATCCTTGCGTGTTACTGTCTTATTTTTCCGGATTGCTAGTTTGTGTAATGCATGTTTCTTTTATCAGATTTCTATGGATATGTCCAGATCTATTATACAATCCAGAGTTTCAAGTTATTGTGTAGTGCAATGTGCTGATATGCTCGGATATCATTATTAAGTAAATGAACTATGTGACATAACGCTTCGTTTTGATGTTTTCCAGCTTTCGAGCGCTGGGATCAATCAGCAATTCATCACGTTTACAAATGTTACTATGGAGTCTGAAAAGTATATATGTATACGAGAGACGGCACCACAAAACAGTGTTGTAATTATAGACATGAACATGCCGATGCAGCCTCTAAGGAGGCCTATTACTGCAGATTCTGCGCTTATGAACCCAAACTCCAGGATCCTTGCCTTAAAAGGTTTTTGAACTGATTCCTTCTATTGAATAAACTTGCATCGTGCTTATCAGTTATAACGCCCAGAAGAGTTTCCTTTTCAAGTGTTTTTAGAACTACCATTGCTAACTCCTTTGGTTTCTGAACGACATATGCTATCTATTTCGGATACTCAACTTTTATTCACGCCTTCATATAGGTCAAAATCATAAAACTACATGACTTACAAGTTTAAGCAAGTCATCTTTAGTTTTGTTAGCGGTATCAGTACCAGTAGCAATGAGTCACTTAGTAGATCTATTGCGTTAAATAAGTACGGATAAGTAACTACACTCTTAGAGCTTATTATCTGTCTTATTTCGTTCAAAACATTTACAAGCTTTATTCCAACGGGTGTGATTTTCCCCTTGTTTTCTGTTGAGTCACAAGCATTGTATGGTTAGACTAGAAATCTTGTTTGCAGTAGATGTTTCCTTCCATTGACTATTGCTTTTTTCTTCCTTACTTTGTTGTTCACTGTTTTCTTCATTTTGTACATAGCTCAAGTTCCAGGGACTACTCAGGATCATCTACAGATATTTAACATCGAAGCAAAAACAAAGCTGAAATCTCATCAGATGCCTGAGCAGGTGAGTGTTGATGCAAAGATTTTGTAACCCCATTATCTTTCCTGTTGTAAATTTGATTCAGACTGATTTTTTTCCGTCCAGATTGATTTTTGGGATATTGATCTTCCATTGTTTTTATAGGTTGTTTTTTGGAAGTGGATTACACCAAAGATGTTGGGGCTGGTCACACAAAGTTCCGTGTATCATTGGTCTATTGAAGGTTGTATATCTTTAGCCTACTCCCCTCTTCTTATCATGTACATGTGATTATAATTTTGCTTCGATATCTTCCAGGTGATTCTGAGCCAGTTAAGATGTTTGATAGAACGGCCAATTTGGCAAACAATCAAATTATAAACTACAAGTGCTCTCCTAATGAGAAGTGGTTGATTTTAATTGGAATCGCTCCTGGCTCTCCGGAGGTAGGTTTACTGCACCGCATATTAGGTTGAATAGAGACATCAAAATTGCAGTCATGTTCTAAATTCTTGACTGATCTTGTCATTATTATCGTCTGTAGAGAGCACAATTAGTAAAAGGAAATATGCAGCTTTTTTCGGTGGATCAACAGCGGAGCCAAGCACTTGAAGCACATGCTGCGTCATTTGCTCAGTTTAAGGTAAACTACTTGGTTCTTTAGTGAGTTCATTCTATGGTCTAATCTTGAATAGTATAACTTGCAACATTATTTATATTAGGTCCCTGGGAACGAAAATCCTTCTATTCTTATATCCTTTGCAAGCAAGAGCTTTAATGCTGGGCAGATAACATCAAAGTTGCATGTCATTGAGCTTGGTGCCCAACCCGGTTAGCATCCTTGGCAGAAAGTTAGATTGTCACCTCTTTGGTTGCACTTAGTTGTTATTGTCTAAATGTGGGTGATTATTTTGCAGGAAAACCATCATTTACAAAAAAGCAGGCAGATCTCTTTTTTCCCCCAGATTTTGCTGATGATTTTCCTGTTGCCATGCAGGTTTGTAGTTGCATTAGAACTTCAATTACATTTAGTAAGTTTTGTTGAAAATTTCTGGACACCGAATTCTCTTTTTCCTGACAGGTCTCTCACAAATTTAGCTTGATATATGTCATCACCAAGCTTGGCTTGTTGTTTGTATACGATCTAGAGACTGCTTCTGCTGTCTACAGAAATCGGATAAGTCCAGACCCAATTTTCTTGACTTCTGAAGCCTCCTCAGTTGGGGGTTTCTATGCCATTAATAGGCGAGGGCAAGTTCTTTTGGCTACAGTAAACGAGGCTACCATAATACCTTTTATTAGTGGTCAGGTATGTTTAATTTTTATTCTGTTTTCCTGATATAAGCTACCTGCGTCATGGCATGCTAAGAAATTTTTGCTTTTGTATCATAGTTGAACAACTTGGAGCTTGCTGTCAATCTTGCTAAAAGAGGAAACCTTCCTGGTGCAGAAAATCTGGTATGCGATGGTTATCTTGCTGAAGTAATTATAGCTGAGGAATGGCAGCTTGAAGGAAAAGAAAGCAATTTGGTAATGTGAAGGTTCTCATATTCAGTTCGGATGTTGCAGGTTGTCCAGCGGTTCCAAGAGCTTTTCGCTCAAACGAAGTACCAGGAGGCTGCTGAGCTTGCTGCTGAATCTCCTCAGGGAATTCTAAGGACACCTGATACAGTTGCCAAATTCCAGGTATATTCCTCATTCAAGCAACTTATTTTGTGTGAACATGTTTATTTTATTAAATGTCAGTAACACCACCTTGAATCTACAACATCGCATTATAAATTTTGCAGAGTGTTCCTGTACAAGCTGGGCAAGCTCCTCCATTGTTCCAGTATTTTGGGACTCTTTTAAATAGAGGGAAGCTCAATTCATATGAGTCATTGGAACTATCTCGGCTTGTTGTGAATCAAAACAAGCCGAAAGTCCTGGAAGGCTGGTTAGGAGAAGATAAGTTAGAATGCAGTGAAGAATTAGGAGACCTTGTCAAGGTAATCTTAAAATGGAGTATTTTCCTTCAAAGTGTGTGATATGTCTCCTTTAGTTTTTTGTGACGATAAACCTTTCTATTCCAGACTGTGGACAGTGACCTTGCTCTGAAAATCTACATCAAAGCCCAGGCAACTCCAAAGGTTGTAGCAGCTTTTGCAGAAAAAGGGGAGTTTGACAAAATACTGATTTACGCACAGAAGGTAACTAACAAGATCTAAAGTTTGCCCGCCCTTATTATGGTTATCTTAAAGTTCATTGTGCTCAAGAAGTATCGTTGTTTCATGTTGTGACTTTAGGTTGGGTACACACCTGATTACCTGTTTCTTCTGCAAACCATACTCCGTACAGATCCTCAGGTTAGTGCGGTGCACTTTTGATACTCTCAACATATTGCACTCTTAAAGGACTGGTTTACTAGATATCTGCTGCGTAAGCTCAAGAAGTGTCATGAATCAGTTAACTTCTTGTTGAATAATATTGATCTATCTTTAATTCGAATGTAGAAAATATTTTTCCCTGTATCGAATCAATAGTCTTTTACCTGCAATTTGCAGGGAGCAGTAAATTTTGCATTAATGATGTCTCAAATGGAAGGAGGTTGTCCACTTGACTTCAACACTATCACTGATCTTTTTCTTCAGGTAGGTGAACAAGTATAAATTTGCGTATGCACCACCAATATTTGTAGCTCATTACTTGTTCTGCTCCTATATACAGAATTGTATACGTGCATGAGCATTATCAAGTGCTAATTTGTTTATTTTGCACATTCAGAGAAATCTGATCCGAGAAGCTACTGCATTCCTTTTGGATGTGCTGAAGCCAAATTTACCTGAGCACGCTTTTCTGCAAACAAAGGTTGAAAATAGTTGCCACCTTGTATGTCTCTATGCTTATTCCATTCACCTTCTTTCCTCAGACTTTTTAGATCAACTGTCAATACAGGTTCTGGAGATCAATTTGGTAACCTTTCCTAACGTGGCTGATGCGATTTTAGCAAATGGGATGTTCAGTCACTATGACCGGCCTCGTATTGCTCAACTTTGTGAAAAGGCTGGACTTTATATCCAATCCTTAAAGGTTGGCACTCGTTGTCTTGCTTTTTTTTTCCTAGCCAAATAGAAATAAAGTTTCATCTCCAACTTCTCTTTCTTTTTGAATTGTGCAGCATTACTCAGAGTTACCTGATATAAAACGTGTAATTGTGAACACACATGCTATTGAGCCACAGGTAATACCTCTGAAATAAATTTTAGGTTCTGAACTCTGGATATGAAGTTGTTGAATATTACTCTGTCAAAATGCAGGCTCTTGTTGAGTTTTTCGGGACTCTCTCTAGCGATTGGGCTATGGAGTGCATGAAGGATCTTTTGCTGGTCAACCTGAGAGGCAACCTGCAGATAATCGTTCAGGTAAGTGGTGTATGGTATGATGAATTTTATTGTTTAATGTGACACTAACGTGCCCATATAATCACAGGCTTGCAAGGAGTACTGCGAGCAACTTGGTGTTGATGCATGTATTAAGCTGTTTGAGCAGTTTAAATCATACGAAGGGCTATACTTTTTCCTAGGCTCATATTTGAGTATGAGGTGATTTATATAGAATCTACTGTCATTCCTGCAAACATGCACGATCTTCTGTTTGTATGCTGATGATGACAATGTTTTCCCTCTGTGCAATAGTGAGGATCCTGAGATTCACTTCAAGTACATTGAAGCAGCTGCCAAGACTGGTCAAATAAAGGAGGTTGAGCGTGTGACTAGAGAGTCTAACTTCTATGATGCTGAAAAGACGAAGAACTTTTTGATGGAAGCTAAGCTTCCTGATGCCCGACCTTTGATAAATGTCTGTGACCGTTTCGGCTTTGTACCTGATCTTACTCATTACCTATACACAAACAACATGCTTCGTTACATAGAAGGTTACGTTCAGAAGGTATGGAATTTTGGGACTATTTTTAATGCGTTGGAGTTAAGTATGTCATTAAATACTAATACGTGCGATTCCTTACGAAGGTGAACCCTGGGAATGCTCCCTTAGTTGTGGGGCAGTTGCTTGATGATGAATGCCCTGAAGATTTTATAAAAGGCCTCATTCTCTCTGTTCGTTCGTTGCTACCTGTGGAACCCCTTGTCGGGGAATGCGAGAAGAGGTGAATCCTTTTGGTCATCCTGGTTTCCGTTCACAATGATGTCTGTTTGTTCTGTAAACTCTAATATGTTTCTGCTTTTCTAGAAATCGACTCCGTCTCCTCACTCAGTTCTTGGAGCATCTAGTTAGCGAGGGAAGCCAAGATGTGCATGTCCATAATGCCTTGGGTAAAATTATCATTGACAGTAACAACAACCCTGAGCATTTCCTGACCACCAACCCGTATTATGACTCTCGGGTTGTGGGTATGTACTGCGAGAAACGTGATCCTACCGTGGCTGTTGTGGCATACAGAAGAGGACAGTGTGACGAGGAACTCGTCAATGTCACCAACAAAAACTCTTTGTTCAAGTTACAAGCTAGGTATTTTATCATTTCTTATGAAATTTCTTACTTATTTCACAGTGGCTGCTCTGTAGATTGCTTATACACGATTTTTAAACTGTAGGTATGTAGTGGAGAGGATGGATGGTGATCTCTGGGATAAGGTTCTTGATGAAAAGAATGATTATAGAAGGCAACTTATTGACCAAGTTGTGTCTACTGCTTTACCTGAAAGCAAGAGCCCAGAGGAAGTTTCCGCAGCTGTTAAAGCATTCATGACTGCTGATTTGCCGCACGAGCTTATTGAGCTTCTTGAGAAGATTGTGCTTCAAAACTCTGCCTTCAGTGGAAACTTCAATCTGCAAAATCTGCTTATATTGACAGCTATTAAGGCAGATCCATCTAGAGTTATGGATTACATTAACAGGCTGGACAACTTTGATGGACCTGCTGTTGGAGAAGTGGCAGTTGAAGCCCAATTGTATGAGGAAGCATTTGCTATTTTCAAGAAGTTTAACTTAAATGTTCAGGCTGTCAACGTATTGCTGGATAACGTCAAAAGCATTGAGCGTGCTGTTGAGTTTTCTTTCCGGGTAGAAGAAGATGCTGTTTGGACCCAAGTTGCAAAGGCTCAACTCAGAGAAGGACTAGTCAGTGATGCAATTGAGTCCTTCATCCGTGCTGATGATGCCACTCATTTCTTGGAGGTTATACGTGCTACTGAAGATGCTAATGTCTACGATGACTTGGTCAGATACCTTTTGATGGTTAGACAGAAGGTGAAGGAACCCAAGGTTGATAGTGAGCTCATCTATGCATATGCAAAGATCGATAGCTTAGTTGAGATTGAAGAATTCATTCTGATGCCAAACGTTGCTAACCTACAAAATGTTGGTGATCGTCTGTATGATGAAGCTTTGTATGAGGCTGCAAAAATTATCTATGCGTTCATATCAAACTGGGCCAAGTTAGCTGTGACGCTTGTGAAGTTGCAACAGTTCCAAGGTGCTGTTGATGCTGCAAGGAAAGCAAACAGTGCAAAGACATGGAAGGAAGTCTGCTTTGCTTGTGTTGATGCAGAGGAATTCCGGTTGGCCCAAATCTGTGGCCTTAACATTATCATTCAGGTGAATAAGAAACTATCTTATTTCCGTGGATTTTGAGCACAAAAGTTTCCAAGTGCGAGTTTTAAATTTAAATTTCGTAGGATATTATTATATTCTAATGTATCTCATATATATCCCGGGCCACGGGTAATCTTTTGGTGCTTGGTAGGTGGATGACCTGGAAGAAGTCAGCGAGTTTTACCAAAACAGAGGGCGCTTCAATGAATTAATCTCGCTTATGGAGAGTGGACTTGGGCTGGAACGTGCCCACATGGGTATCTTCACTGAGTTGGGTGTACTCTATGCTAGATATCGTTATGAGAAACTTATGGAACACATCAAGCTATTCTCCACTCGCCTCAATATTCCCAAGCTTATACGGGCCTGTGATGAACAACAGCACTGGCCGGAACTTACCTATCTCTACATTCAATATGATGAGTTTGATAACGCTGCAACAACTGTCATGAACCATTCTCCTCAAGCATGGGAGCACATGCAATTCAAAGACATTGTTGCCAAGGTTGCAAATGTCGAGCTGTACTACAAGGCTGTGCACTTCTACTTACAAGAGCATCCGGATCTAATCAACGATCTTCTCAACGTGCTTGCTTTGCGGTTAGATCACACGCGTGTTGTTGATATTATGCAGAAGGTTAGAAACTGACCAATGATTTTTTCCCCCTAATAACAGCCAAGCTGTTTTACTTAACAATCGGTTTCTTCTGATCTCAGGCTGGTCAGTTGCGTCTTATCAAGCCATACATGGTTGCAGTTCAGAGCAACAATGTCTCTGCTGTTAATGAAGCTCTGAATGAGATATACGTGGAAGAAGAGGACTATGACAGGTTGCGCGAGTCTATTGATTTACATGACAGCTTCGACCAGATAGGGCTTGCTCAGAAGGTAGACTTTATATCTTCTATCATTACGGGAAAAAAAAGATGGCCTCAGTGATGATATAATCTTCCCTATGAATGGTACGAGCAGATCGAGAAACACGAGCTTGTTGAAATGAGACGCGTGGCTGCTTATATCTATAAGAAAGCAGGTAGATGGAAGCAATCAATTGCTTTGTCAAAGAAAGATAGCATGTACAAAGACTGTATGGAAACTGCTTCGCAATCCGGCGACCATGACCTTGCAGAACAACTTCTGGTTTACTTCATTGAACAGGTATGGCTGGTCTGAAGCAGAATTACACCAAAAGCTACTAATTTATTTCCTTGCTAATACAGAAAAACTGTTGGTCAAGAAGATGAAATTAATATCCCTTTGTCTTATCTTGTGCTTATTATACAGGGGAAAAAGGAATGCTTTGCTTCATGTCTCTTTGTATGTTATGATTTAATCCGACCAGACGTTGCTCTAGAACTTGCCTGGATCAACAATATGATCGACTTTGCTTTCCCGTATCTGCTCCAGGTGATTTATCCTTGGCCCTCAAATAATCTCTCTATTCTCTGCTTGATGAGATTGGAACCAAATGATGAACTTTCTTAATCCCCGACCTTATTTTTGCAGTTTATCCGAGAATACACGGGCAAAGTAGATGAGATAATCAAGGACAAGCTGGAGGCACAAAAAGAGGTGAAGGCCAAAGAGCAGGAAGAGAAGGATGTCATGTCACAACAGGTAACTTAAACAGCTACACACAGATATCATCGCTAGTCTCTCTCTTGACAAATACACTTAAAAGTGGTGCTCTGTTTCACTGTATTTAAAACAGAACATGTACGCCCAATTATTGCCACTCGCTTTGCCCGCACCACCGATGCCAGGAATTGGAGGTGGTGGTGGATATGGTCCGCCACCACCAACGGGCGGAATGCCCGGAATGCCTGGAATGCCTCCCATGCCACCATTTGGAATGCCACCAATGGGTGGCTACTAAGACACTACACATCAAATTATGTTTTAGTTCGAAAGTTAGCCGCTACAGGTTATCAGAAAGCCATAAGAGTCAGCCCAATTTTCCGAAGCGGTGTTCTTCTGCTTCATGTCTCTTAACAGAATTTGACTGGTGAATGAAAGGTGTTGTAGGGATAAGTGTTCTTCTTTTGAATTTATTAGGTGTGGATAATAACTATACTTTCGTTGTAATATTCGTTGGGAGTAGATATGTCATTTTTTTTAGCGAGGAGAGTAGACTTTTTTTTTGGACAATTCTTCAGAAGAATTTTACTCATGAGCTTGTAGCTTGTCAGCTTCTCTTACCCGCTTTATTTTTTTTGTTTCTTTCTTAGTCATTTTCGACTTACGATTTTTTACGATCTCCTCATCATTTTTTTTTCGGCTTTGACTTTGAGAAGAATGTACTTACAATTGTAATTTTGCAAATTGTCGTTTTTCACAAATCCGTTGTACGTACTACAAACACGCATAGCACTATAATCAAGTATCACATTGCAAGAAACTCGTTTTCTTTTGCAGTAAGAGAAATCATATTTCACTCACAGATGCAAAAGCTAAACACTATCTCAGGGGTAAATAGTGTTCTCAATATCATGCAACTCAAACATGATCTGCATTTATTCCTAATACATCGAAAAAGTTTACGGTAAACAGAATTTTATCCACCTACACAAGATATCAGATGGCGATATTCTAACAGTTTCGTCTTCATAATATCAAAAAATTCTACACATCTACGACCTCAAAATTTCGACGGATATAAAACTAATCAGCGCAGACACTAATAAAAAGATCGTCACTGAACAGCAATAATAAAAGCAGATTATAGAAAATAGAGGATAAATGGAGAACTCAGGTAAAGATCCTTCCATGTAATAAACATAACTCTAATAGAAAACATAAGCTTCTATTTGGTCCAGCAGAAACATCCAAATTCAAATAGAAAAACCAACAAAACTCTCACAAGTGTTGGTTTAAAATGGAAGAAAGACAAAACAGGTTTCGAAACTACTTAGATCGCTGTCTCATCTTTCGTCTCTTCCTCTTCAACCTCCTCATACGCTTCTTCTTCCACTGATACAACCAAAACACATACACCTTCAATAATCCTACCCACTACTTCTATTTCTCAGAATTTAGAATCCACAACATAAGAGAAAAACATTACTCACCTTAGCTCTCATGCTGGTTTCGCAAAAGATTTAACACTTTTCCCTCCTCTGTTAGTGTTTACAAGAAAGGAGAAGGAGCGGCGGAGATGCTAGAGAGAGATTTTGTTGGCCATGCTCAAGATTACTCCTTTAAAAGCAGCAAAACCCTAGAAACTCGTTGAATGGGCTTTGTTGATTCGTAGGCCCAATAAAGCCCAAAGCTTTTTTTGTAGCTTCATAGCTATGTCGACAAAACATTTGCCTTTTGGGTATATTCGCAGGAGAGAGATTGAAGATCTCTTCGAGAAGGTTGAAGATTGGATGATTACATGAAATAAATTTTTCATTAAATATACAACAAACAAGATAATTCTGGTTGAAAGCCAATCCTAATAAACAAAAAAAAGGTATTATTCTGACTTGCTTTTTCGATCGTCTTCGTCTCCAATCGTCACCCAAGGATCTCCATCCTTCCTTTTCCTCATGTCGAAGCAAACGTACAAAGTGTGTTTCTGCTTTCGCCGGAGGTTTCGGTATACCGCATCGGAGGCACCGCGTGAGATCAAGTCCATTTTCGACAAGTACTCGGAGAATGGGGTTATGACCGTCGATCATCTCAACAGGTTCCTGATCGATGTTCAGAAGCAAGATAAAGCCACCAGAGAAGATGCGCAGTCAATTATCAATTCAGCATCTTCTCTTCTCCATCGTAATGGTCTCCACCTTGATGCTTTCTTCAAGTACCTTTTTGGTGACAATAACCCTCCACTTGCTAGACATGAGGTAATTCTCCCTTATCCTTCTTCGGTACCTGAGGAAAGCGAGATTTTTGAAATAATAATTTTGTTGACTGTTTCAGTGAGTCGGATTGAAGCTATTAAATTTTGTTTCTTTATATGTCTCGCTGCTGTGAAAAATAAATTGCTGAAAGTAGCAAGAGTCATGTAGTTTTAAAAAAGTGACATCTACTCTAACTGGAACTTTGACTCAGAATCCATAGCCATAATTTAATTCTTTATAATTCCGGCTTACATGTTATTGTGGCTTTAGAATGACTAATCTTGTTCGGTGTTTTACTGGGTCTGATCCAAGAGCTTAAAGCAATTTAATTCTTTTTCTTTATATGACTAGCTAGCTATGCAGTTTTTAGGCAAGTGGCATTTGTTCATTTAAAACGCTGACTCAAAATCCATGCACTAGTATGTAATTATTTACTATTCCGAGTTCATACGTGTTATTGTGGCTAAACCATGCTAGCTTTCATCTTTAGATTGGTTCTCGACATATCTCTAATGAATTTATTGCATGATTTTCAGGTGCACCAAGACATGGATGCTCCAATATCGCATTATTTCATATTCACGGGTCACAATTCATATTTGACCGGTAACCAGCTGAGCAGTGACTGCAGTGAGGTACCTATTATAGAGGCATTGAAGAAAGGTGTCAGAGTGATTGAATTGGATATCTGGCCGAACTCCAACAAAAATGGTATTGATGTTCTTCATGGAAGGTATAATATACTGAAATTTAATCAAATGAAGTCAAGGTTAAGTGCTTGTCCTTTACTTATATACTGAACCATTCTAACAGGACTCTCACGTCACCTGTGGAGTTAATCAAGTGTCTAAGAGCTATTAAAGTACATGCCTTTGATGTATCCGACTATCCTGTTGTTGTGACTCTTGAAGATCATCTCACTCCCGAACTTCAATCCAAAGTTGCTGAGGTAGCCTCAGTATTGCATTTCGTTCAGATTTTGTTTTTTCTGTTTTAGTAGATCATTACATTAAGTTTAGAGATGCGTTGTTCTTGTTGTATTCTAGATGGTTACCCAGATATTTGGAGAAATCTTGTTTACTCCTCCTGTCGGAGAATCTTTGAAGGAGTTCCCATCGCCGAACTCTTTGAAACGGCGAATTATCATCTCAACAAAACCCCCGAAAGAGTACAAGGAAGGAAAAGATGAGGAGGTGGTGCAGAAAGGTAAATCCTTGGGTGATGAAGAACTTTGGGGGAGAGAAGTTCCGAGCTTTATTCAGAGGAACAAAAGTGGTTATAAGGTTAGTATGGAGACAGATCTTTTCATTCAGTCCTGTTGGTGTTCATATACAAAAGCTGTTAATTTTCTTTCTTGTTGCAGGATGACTTAGTTGAGAATGGTGATGATGATGATGATGATGATGATGATGATGAAGATGATGATGAAGATGATGATGGAGACAAGTTGAAGAAGAATGCACCAGCCCAGTATAAACATTTGATTGCAATCCATGCTGGGAAACCAAAAGGTGGAATTACTGAGTGCTTAAAGGTAGATCCTGACAAGGTAAGACGCCTTAGCTTGAGCGAAGAACAACTAGAAAACGCAGCAGAAAAATATGCGAAACAGATTGTGAGGTAATCCTGTGGATTATGGTGATATAATTTTGATTATTTTTTTTTCAGACTAACAATTGTAGTCCGTGAATTCAGTATGAATCCTGTCAATAATGGTGTGGTGCAGGTTTACGCAGCGAAACTTGCTGAGGATTTACCCGAAAGGAACTAGAATTACTTCATCAAATTACAACCCGTTGGTTGGCTGGAGCCACGGTGCTCAAATGGTGGCTTTCAATATGCAGGTTTCCTCTTTTGTTATATCATCAACTTCTATTCTCATAGTAGTAAAAAATCCGTTATTATGGAGAAGCTATTTTCCATCACTTTAGAGGACATCAACCTTATTCTTCAGCTAATTCTGTTGTGATTTTCCTATGTGCAGGGATATGGAAGATCATTGTGGCTAATGCAAGGAATGTTTAGAGCCAATGGCGGATGTGGATACATCAAGAAACCCGATATTCTGCTGAAAGGTGGCTCGGATAGTGACATCTTTGACCCAAAAGCTACTCTACCTGTAAAAAAAACCCTGAGGGTGAGATATCTGAGTCTGTTTGGTCTTTTCCAATGAAAATCCGGATAAAACTCAGATGAACTCATTATTTTTCTTATCTATAGGTAACTGTATACATGGGAGAAGGCTGGTACTTTGACTTCCGCCACACCCACTTCGATCAGTATTCACCGCCTGACTTCTATACGAGGGTGAATTAAATTCTCTTTTAGAAGCCACACAAATGCTTTTCAGTAGAACTGTTCCTCGTCTCTTAGATTTTGCCAATGACAAGGTCTCACAAATTTGATCTTCCATACAATTGTCAGGTTGGGATAGCTGGAGTTCCAGTGGATACAGTTATGAAGAAGACGAAGACTTTGGAGGATAATTGGATACCAGCTTGGGATGAGGTTTTTGAGTTCCCATTAACTGTTCCGGAGCTGGCTCTACTGCGATTAGAAGTGCATGAGTATGACATGTCAGAGAAAGATGATTTTGGAGGACAGACATGCTTGCCGGTTTGGGAGCTGCAGGAAGGAATAAGAGCATTTCCTTTACATAACCGCAAAGGGGAGAAGTACAAATCCGTCAAGCTTCTCGTGAGGTGTGAGTTTGTGTGACAACTGAAATACGGTATTGGGTCAAAACACTTGCCACGAGATTGTGAATTTCTGTTCGGAGGATTTGTTGTGTCCGTGTGTGTTTGTAACACTGTCTGTGTGAGAGAGAATGTTTGCTTTATTTGTTGTGTGTAATATTGTGTACAGTAAAAGGCAAGAGAGACGGTCTTGTCCCTGTGTTATGTAGTAGCTGAAGCTCTCGTGTAACAAACACTGTATTTGAATCTATTTATTCATGGTTGTGGTTTATGTGTCTTGCTTATTAAACTTTATACCAAGGATTAATACTTTTCAATTATCATCTTATTACGAGATTTACATTTTTTTTTTTTCATTGACCATTTATTATTTAGTTTTCTCATGTTTTTTTGTTTTTGTTTTCATGTTTATTCGAGTTTTCCAAAAAAGAAAAAAGAATGGTGTTTTTGGTTTTGCAGTTGAATGAAAAGGATAATTTAGTAAATAAAAAGAGAAGACGAAAATGAAGAGGAGACCTGGTGGAGGTGATGAAGCGCGCTCTATCTAAAAACTTGAGTACTCTCCTCAAAAATTGAAAAACCGTAGAAACATTCCTCAGAAAATTCCCAAAATAAAAAGCTTCCCTTTTTCCTTGTGATTCTCTTCTCTTTCCCTCCTCACCTTTTTCTGAATCACTTTTCCTCGCACAATCCCCAGATGTCCGACAGGTATATCCAACTTCTTCATTTCTGATTGATCAGACTCTACCTCTTCAATTTTGTGTCTTTCCGATGAACATATGTTGTCTTTGAATGTCCTAATGAGAAAAAATTGACTCTTTTGATTGATTGATTGATTATTGGAGCTGGTTGGTTTTTGGTTTTGTCCTTTTGAGAAAGAGAAAAATCGACTCTTTTGATTGATTATTGGAGCTGGTTCGTTTGTGGAGGCTATACAATATACATGAGGATTCAATGATTTTTGTTTTTTGTCTTTTAACAGGATACTCTGCAAGTTCTTTGTCCATGGCTCGTGCTTGAAAGGGGAAAATTGTGAATATTCCCATGACTCTAAGGATCCGGCGAATAATGTAATGTAATCTCTACTCGAGAATCTTCCTTTCGTTTATAATGCGGTTGTGATTCATGTAGGGTTCTCTGGAATCAAACTTGGCTGATTCTTTCTTTGTTGGTTATGCGATCATTAGGTTTGCACATTCTATCAGAAAGGAATATGTTTGTACGGAAGTAGATGTAGATATGAACATGTCAGGACTTCTCAACCACAAATTTTATCTGCTTCCAATGTTCCTCGATCACCTCTTTGCTCAGATTCTCAGCCACAATCTTTCTCCACCGCATATAGCTTTCTCTTGACACCGTCTATGAATCCGCAACAGAAACGAGATGGTGATGACGGTGGAAAATCCGCTAACGTTTGCTATATCCACCCAAGAGAATACCCAATCTGCTCCTTTGCTGCAGCTGGTGATTGCCCACGAGGGAACCAGTGTCCGCACATGCATGGAGACATCTGCAGCACTTGTGGGAAGAAGTGTTTGCATCCATTCAGACCCGAGGAACGAGAAGAGCACACGAAAGAATGTGAGAAAAAGCAGAAGCACATCGAAGCTCTGAAGAAAAGTCAAGACATTGAGTGCAGCGTGTGTTTGGATCGCGTCTTGTCAAAAGCTACTCCAGGGGAAAGGAAGTTCGGGCTGTTGACAGAGTGCCATCATCCGTTCTGTATACAGTGCATCCGTAACTGGCGCAGTAGTGCTCCTGTTTCAGGAATGGATGTGAATGGCACGTTGAGAGCATGTCCCATATGTCGCAAGCTCTCATATTTTGTTGTCCCGAGTGTTGTCTGGTACTCCACTCCTGAAGAGAAAAAGGAAATTATCGACATATACAAGGCAAAACTCAGGTTAGCTAAGTGCGAAGAAAAACTTGATTTTGATCTGTCTTCAAATTTGGCCCCTTTGATAGGCTTAGTAGATACATTGTGTTCTATACCAATCTTGCAGGTCAATCGACTGCAAGCACTTCAACTTTGGAAATGGGAACTGCCCATTTGGAGGAAGTTGTTTCTACAAGGTATAAATGATAGTATTTTTTTCTTATTTTATTTATCGCCTGTCAAGAGCATCACAATAATGTTTTTAGTCAAATATGATTTTGGTTTGCTGTATAGCATGCATATTCTGATGGTCACTTGGAAGAAGTTGCTCTACGGCACCTTGGTTCTCAAGAAGGAGAAACTATAATAGCAGACAGTTTCAGGTCTTGTTTCTTGCTTCCTCCTTTTTCTCTTTATTCCAATATGATCTAACTTAAGACATCATTTCATTTCCCTTACATTATATCCATTTATCACACCATGGTGTGCTCTATTTTCAGGCTATCAGAGTTCCTTGGTCGCCTGCAGATTTAAATGTTATTTTCCTAAATAATCGAATGTAAGTTCCATCAACGTTTGTGTTTTGTAAGTAGGATCTTGAACCCCATGATAAATCAGCTTATTGGTCTCTTTTACGACTAACATTCTTTCCAACACACAGAACACAGGTGCTGGTGACAACATCTTTTCTTTCCAAACAAGCTCATTTGATTCCGTTGACAATCCTTTGAAACAATAGGTGAAGCAATTTCTGCTCTCTACTAGATTATACTAGATTATTTTACTACTGTAATCTCTTTGGTGTTGGCTGATTCAAGCTTATATCTTCTGATTCTAGATATGAAGACATGCTCAGAAGGAATAATAGTTCAAAAGATAATAGGTAAACTCGTTTGTAAGTAATATTTAGGTAGGGAATGTCTACTACACAATATGTAAACAAGAATAAGATTGTTGGAACAAGGCATGATGCTTCCCATTCACTGGGTACACTATTACCCAACACATTAATTATGTAAATAAAGCCTTTCATAACCAACTCATGTGAAAGATTTTTGAAAGAGATTTCGAATCTTGAGTTTCTCTATTCAGTAAAACAGCTTTTTTGTTACGGTATATAGACACACACACACACACAAAAAGAAGAGAAGATAGTGATTGTTTCCTTTATTGAGATTTGAGACAGCGATAAGTAAAACAGAAGAACATTTGGGAATGTTTGTTTCTTGTTTTGGTCTACCTTTACCATCTGAGAATGGTAAAGCCGGAAAAGATGAGAGAAGAGATGATCATGACTATAGACATTCCTGGGAAACAGGAGGCTTCTCCGGTCTGCGATGATGGCTCTGAATCGTACTGCGCGGAGGCGGTGAAGGCAGAGGAGAGTGTCATTGTGGCGAAGAAGGCCATCGCTGTGTAATGATTGTAGGAAGCCATGGATGTTTACTGAATTTGACCTCTTTCTTGAACAAACTCTTGCCCTTGCCGCTTTGGCTTCACCAATATTCTGTTTTATAAGGACAGGAATGTTCGTGGGGACGTGAGGAGCATTATTAATAAAGCAGTATAACAAAGTCCATCCACCATTTGTGATATATAAATCTTTGGAGCGTTGTGATTATCCTTTGAAAACGTACAAAAGAAAGAGTATGAATCTTTTTTTTTAAATGTTGTTGGACTTTTTAAAATCAAAGAATTTGGTTTGCTGAAAAGATGAGTTTTAAAAGAAGAAAAACAAAAAAAACGGAACAGAGAGGTGAGAAATATAGAGTAACTAAAGAAAAGCCCAATATGGAGATTGAGCCCAATAATATTTTATAGGCCCATAAACTCTATAGATAAATGGTGGGCCGGCTGATACCGCAAAAAAGGCTTAACATATGTATTTTTTTGGATAAATGTTAAATTTTATATCAATTTTTTCAGTTTTTATGGAATACAAGAATACAAAGAAAATAAAAAACCCTACAAGAGAGATTACGACAAAAACCGAAAACAGATTTTATTAAACGACAAGTAGGTCTCTTTTGTAGGTTTTTTTTTGTTGACTTTCTGTTTTTTTACTAATTATAATCTTCAACAGTGTTTTATGTCATTTCTATATGTTTTTTTTTCATGCTCTGTTTGTGCATTTGCTTGTACTATTAATTTTTGGATTTGTTTGAAGATGATGGTTTTTATATCACGTGAAAATGTATGTGAATTAGTCCTGAAATGATTTGAAAATAAATAGAGAATGGTCTTAAAATGATGTTTTAATTATGTTCATTCACCTTGCACATATTCTTACGTTTGGATTTGATATCCTCTGTTTTTTTATGTTGCTTTAAATGTATTCTGCTTTTGATGCTATTATATTTTTGTCTCATCAATCCTATGATATTCTATTATGTTCCATATTTTTGTCGGAGGATCTTTAATCGCTTCTAAATATTCTTTGTTTATTAGATTCGGTTGATTGTATCGTAAAATGGAAGTTGCTTCGAAATAAGCTCTGCCTACAGAAGAAATACAGACATTACTTGTTTCTTTTTTGTCGGCAAAATACAATATTACTTTTTAGATAGTGAAAATTGGTTATTAGTTGTCGTTTAGAAAAAGAAAAACAAAATTAATTATCATAAGGTATATATATACTCGTAAACTTAAAAACTCATGTATTTTTATTTTGTATATTTGATACTTCAAACACACGTGTGTGGTGTGGGGGTGAGAGAGAGGTTGGTCTTGTTCTTGTCTTTGACTCTAACCAGTCTTTTTCGATGCATTTTTCTTCACTCACAAGTCTATCATCATGTTTTTAACGAAGACATGTTTTTTTTATTGTTTTTATAACAAAAAAAGACCCACCTCTTGCTTGCTTCTTCTTCACATCCCCCACTTCTTCTCTCTCTCTCTATTAGAGAGACTCTCTCTACTCTACCATCAATCCAACAAACACTTTTCTCTATCTCTCTCTCTCCTTTTCACATATTCAATATCATTCCAAAGCAATCCCCACAAATCATATCATCCTCTCCATCTTTCCTTCCTTCTTACAACCTCTTCCAAATTTTAAATCTCTCTCTCTGTGTAGTCTTCTTCAAAAAGGCTCCACCAAGTCCAAATGATGATGAGGAATCCGGACATTACTACGATCAAAGACAAGAACAAGCCAAATCATGCATGTGGTGGTAATACCAACAAACCAAAGCTAAGAAAGGGACTTTGGTCTCCTGATGAAGACGAGAAGCTTATAAGGTATATGTTGACCAATGGACAAGGATGTTGGAGTGACATTGCTAGGAATGCTGGTCTTTTACGCTGTGGCAAAAGTTGTCGCCTTCGTTGGATCAATTACTTGAGACCTGATCTTAAACGCGGTTCCTTCTCTCCTCAAGAAGAAGATCTCATCTTCCATTTGCATTCCATTCTTGGTAACAGGTAACTTTTTTGCAAATGTAAACGCAAATGCAAACACAATAAATTAGAGTCTGAAACAACCAAAGCCTTCAAATGAGCCATTCTTGATTTCAAGTAACTCTATCTTTATATATTACCTTTTTCTTATGTAAAAGCAAATGCAAAGTTTGAAACAGTTATTTGGCGGTACAATGAGTACTCTCATATTTGTTCATAACTGTCTTTTCTCCTAAAACATTTGATCAGGTGGTCTCAAATAGCTACGCGGCTTCCAGGAAGGACAGACAACGAGATCAAAAACTTTTGGAACTCGACACTGAAGAAGAAGCTTAAGAACAACAACAACAATACTTCTTCAGGATCATCACCCAACAATAGTAATACTAATTCTTTGGATCCAAGAGATCAACATGTGGACATGGGAAGCAAGTCAAATCCAATGATGGATGGCTATTATCATCATGATGACATGATGATGATGGGGAACACCATGCGCATGGACTCTTCTTCATTCAATTTTTCACCCATGGTTAGTGGTGTGGGCTTAAACCAGCTTGACCCATTGATATCAGTGCCGGATCATAACCAATACCAACAAATGAGAAACACAGGAAATTTGTTCAACGTTGATGGGTTAGGGGATAACGGAAACGCAAATCTTGATCCAATTAGCAAGAGAGTATCAGTAGAAGGTGAATGGTTTCTTCCCTCGTCGGAGGATACCAATGTGATTGCTTGTACTACAAGCAATAACGTAAACTTAGAAGTCCTTGATCCTTGCTTCAACAGCAGAAGTCTTTGTCATTCAGAAAGCTACAAGGTAGGCAACATGTTGGGGATGGACAATAATTCTTGGGAAATAGAAAACCCTAAAATCGGAGATTGGGATTTGGATGGTCTCATCGATAACAACTCTTCTTTCCCCTTCCTTGATTTCCAAGTTGACTGACAAATATTCTCTCTCTCTCACATTCTATCTTCTTTTTATTCATCTGCCCTTATTCATTCTTCTATACATATTTTTTTTTCTATCAATGACGGTTTACTAAAGCAGATACTACTTCCACCACGGAGCTCGAACTCGAAGTTGGTCAAGAAAGATTCTTGTTTCAATCAAATTTGGTCTATTCTCTTGTTCCTTTATCTTTCCCCCATCATATGTCACTTTGTCTATTATTCACAATAATATCGTTCATGGAGGCGAGAGGGATAAGCATATATAGTTTATATCTATAGGAGGAGGAACTAGTCACCATGCATGGTTCCATGAAATGTGAATAGGAAGGTACATTGAGATTTTTATTTGCTGAGGAAGTACTTAAATAATGGCCCACACATTGAGGTGATTAGTTGGTTCATTTTGTATAGCTTTCTCTTTCTTTTCAATTCTTTTTTTCTTTTTGTACAAATCCGAGTTTGATGTGTAAAACACGGTTTCGTAATAAGAAAGCATTATCTCTTTCATTCTATCTCTACCTAAAACATGAGTTAATTTTACGACCATACAAAAAAAAAATTATTATATTGCTTGAGATATGGTAAACAATGCTCAAACTCTCATCTTTTTCATCCCAAATATTCTAATTTATCAGTTTAATAAAGTTGTACATTCTATATATATTGACTTGGAAGTACTAACTTTACGTAGAAATTTTAAAATATCTACATATTGTCACGAAACACTTCAAAACGTATACTTAAAGAAACGGATATATAGTACTAAAACAAAATGTGTTTTGGCTAAAAATGTATAAATGTCTATCATTATGAAGAAAAACAAAAGTGTCTATCATAATTGCTGGACTATGTTTTGGACCTGAGCGTGAAATTCGTATAGAAATAAGATTATGGATCAATGGAGCCCCCAAGCCCAAAAGAAACGTTTCGCCTGATTATTCGATTTATCATTTTCAAATAATTTACTGAACATAACAAAAATGATATTGAAACCAAACTAACTACCAAAAAAAAAAAATTAGTAAGATATAGTGTATAGTTTCCTATGTACAATGATTGGTTAAGTAATTATCACCTATTTAACCTTAAGCATGAAGGAAATTGGATTACAAGAACAACAAACTCAAATCATGACTTGCGTAATTATAGTTTTCTCCACTATATAATTTTAAAACGCCATAGTTGATGCTTAATTTACTCCACATCAATGAAACATTTCAGAAAGAGACATCAATCATATGATTCATATCTCTCTCGGAACTATATATGAACCCATCGATCATATAACTTTCTCTCATCACACATTCACAAAACCAACCCAAAAAAAAAGATAAAACATCAGGGAAAGTAATTAGTTTAGTAATGGAGAGAAGAGAGGAACATTACTCAAACTACTTTGTCCAAAGCCCTTCATCGGTTTTCCACGACCCGGAATCCGAATTCCAGTCCCTACCTCAATATGACTCAGTGCCATTGGTCTTGGCCCGGGTCAATGAGTCCCCGAGGTACTCGGATTTCTTGAAATACTCCGAAAATAAATATGTGTATGAGGATGATGAGAAGAGCTTGATGCCATTGCGGAGCTCCAATTCGGGTTGGTGGATCGTTCTACAAATAATGTGGAGGTTCTTGTTTAGCTTTGGAGTGGCATTGCTTGTCTTCTACATTGCTATTCAGCCTCCTCATCCTAACGTATCTCTTCGAGTAATATGCATATTCTCCTAATTACTTAGTACAAAATTCTTTTTTGCTAGATAGGGTTCTAGATCACCTAAAAAAATATGAATAATGAAGTAAAGTGTAATTTCTCATATAACGACAAGAGAGCTTTATTTGTAATACTCTACCTAAAATGTATTCAATTTTACAGATTGGAAGGTTTAATAAGTTCTTATTAGAAGAAGGAGTGGATTCACATGGAGTGTCGACTATGTTCCTCACTTGCAATTGCTCTACCAAGCTTATAGTTGATAACAAGTCTAATGTCTTTGGCCTTCACATTCATCCTCCATCTATCAAATTCTTCTTTGGCCCCCTCAACTTTGCAAAGGCAATAGTAAGTCCTTTTAACGTAAACTTTGAAATGTATAGATTCAAATCAACTTACTTTGTATGAATTCGTACATCGATTGTTTCTTCAACTAGGGAACTAAACTATATGCATCAAGCCATGAGTCAACAACATTTCGGCTATACATAGGAACAAAGAACCAGGCAATGTATGGGGCAGGAAGAGAGATGGAGGATATGCTTAAATCGAGAGCTGGATTGCCTTTAATACTACGGATGAACCTAATCTCCGACTTTCGAGTTGTGTGGAATATTATAAACCCTAAGTACCATCACAATGTCGAGTGTTTATTGCTTCTTTCTTACAACGAGAGACACAACCAAGTTACAGTGGCAAGAGAAAAATGTAGATTGGTTTAATTAATCAGAAAATATTAAAAATTACAAAGCAAATAGTAAACCAAATGAGAACTATTAGTTAGATAATTTTCTATACACATATATCTCTATATTTTCTACAGATTTATATATGGGAAAATTAGTAATTTCTCTTTTGCTTTTAAATTACGAATAATAAATGAGAAAAGCTTGCTTCTTATTTACATTATTTATTTCTTTTTTAATGAAACCTTTCATATATGTCAATGTCTATACCGAAAAAAAGCTTTTACAAATATCTCTAGTTTCATAGTTCCCAACTGATCAATTCATTTACAAACGGTAGACTCACTTGGGACCATAGGTGCACAAATGTCTTCCCACCTCTTAGGCTTCACTTTCCAAATCCATCAATACATCCAATTGTTTAGCTTTTATCAATATGTATATTTGAAGGATGTGACTATTACAGATTTGGTAAATCACATATCCTACCCTCTTCTCTTTGTATCCACAGAATGCAAATTCCGGATTGTATAAAATTTGACATTTAATACACATAAAATGATACTAATAAAGCAACTAGGCAATATAAAAATAGTTGCTCGTGCCGTTTTGCGACTAGACATAATGGTGTCATTCTGGAGTGTTGATGTCTTTGTGGTTAAATAATTCCCGAGAGACGTCAAGTGTTTTTCTATGAAATATTTAAGCCATGGTACATTTGTACTTTTTCATGTACTCTTTATAGAAAGCATTTTAGTGTTTTCAAATAATTATATCTTTTGAATTTAGAATGCGCACTACATAACTAAGTTTTCATAAAGAAGTTAATCAGAAAAGAAAAAGAAAAAACATCTAAAATTGTTATCCACGAATCATTTTGCATTTCATCTGCCAATAGTTTTGAGATATGAATCATGTGACCAACGCACATTCAGATAGTAAACTAATAAATTAAACATAGGATAGCTTATAAAAGTAGATGATAAGAAACGTGAGGCATCGAATGTAGTTCAATGGGTATCGTGATGGAAAAAAATACACTATTAGGTAAGGTGAATGCGCATAACAATCAAAAACTATATATATATATATATAACTGTTTTAAGTATTAACAAATGCGAAAGAAAAGACAAATGAATGTTAAACTAATTGATCATTGTTGCATCTTAATTGGGAATCCTACGTAGCCCACTTTTGTTGTATAAACTATTTCGTTGATTGTGACTGTTACGTTGATTGTGACTTCAGCGACTACGTCACGTCTCTTATACGTTTCCTGTTCACTAAATGGTTTTGGTTTCATACGCAAATATCGACTAATCAATCCATTAATTGGAATTATATTTATTAATACATATTAATCGGTGGAATTTCAGCAAATTATTATTATACTGTTAAAGCAAATAAACTTACAATTAAATCAATATATAACACGGATATGAAGATGTTTTTTTAGGTTTTGGCGATAGCAAACAAAGTGAAATAA
This sequence comes from Schrenkiella parvula, assembly GCA_000218505.1. NCBI lineage: Eukaryota > Viridiplantae > Streptophyta > Magnoliopsida > Brassicales > Brassicaceae > Schrenkiella > Schrenkiella parvula. The sequence goes on along the minus strand of CM001189.1, from coordinate 2,356,354 downwards.
GTTTATATGTTTTTCGATTCGGCTTGGTGTTACTACCTGTGGTAAGTGATCATGCCCTTTAGTGGTCTTGGGGACAAGAGACGGAAGCTTAAGCAAAAATTTGGTTAGGTCTCGATGACTAGTACTGTATCATATCGTTGTAATCAGAACGGTGTAACTACGTAGGCTTAGTTATAAATTTCCAAACTTATTATATAAAGTTGTACGTATCTTGATTGAAATTGGGAATATAGTGGTGTATTAAGTGTTACATACAGCTTAGAACGCTGTAAAATTACGTAGAATATATTTACAAGTCCGACAATGTCCACAGCTTAATTATCCAACTTTTAGCAAAAAAAATTAGTGTTCATAAAGTAGATAAAGTAGGATGTGCATGACTTTTTATGAAGAAAAAAGCAAATTTTGGAGAACATATGGACAAAAATAAGGGAGAGAATATGAATGGAATTTGTGAATAAATTGGAGCCAAGTGTTAACACACACTTATTAAATTAGAGCCAAGTACTACTACGAGCACACGCCTATTAATTATCCCCTTTAGATTCTCCCAAACACTCACTCACTAGTTACTACTCATCTCAAAGTTCACGTGATTACTTATATAACCGTTGACTACATACATGTAAAGATATTTTCCTTCTTGCATGTATCTCTCATAAATTAAGTTCTATGATTGCTTCTTAGTATATGTTCTTTGTCCCAAAAGTGTCTATATCTCAACATAATAAACCCATTTTAATGTGTCTAGTGTATGATTATGATTGTGAGAACGACTATATAATACAATATGTGCTAATGTATAAATTAACACGTCTGGTTAAAAATTGGTTGGTTGTTACTATCTATCTACCTCCTTCGTTTTTTTATATATATATACGATTTCAGATTTTTTTAATATAATTTAATTAGTTGAGATATATTCACAACATTAAGTAAATGCATGGTGCTAAAAAATTAATGTATTAACTTATATTATATTTAAATTAACATGTAGTATCTGTTCATGGTTGATTATTGACATATACTACAGTCTAATGAAATTATAATTACATTAAAAATGATGATAATTAATTATATTATGATATGAGTCAATTTTAAAAAAAAAAATGAATGAGCGAAGTGGTAATGTTGGTAATGAAATAGACGTGGATGCTTTGGGAAAGATGGCCTTATCTTACGGAACAAATTACATACACGACACGCACTATATACAAATCACCTGTGTTGGTCTGTGTTGCCATCTTTTATGTTTTTTTTCTTTTTTTTTCAACTATCGCCTTCCTTTAACGAATATCAAAAAATTGTATTTAACAAAACACAATAACACTTCGAAGATTTTCTAACTGACGAAAAAATAAAAAGAAGCTTTCATATGATTAATTGCTATTTAATGTAAAGTAACATTTTTGGCAACTAGTGAATTTAATTGTGCAAATGATTCACTTTTTTTTAGTGGAAGATATCAAAAAGTAAATGAGGATCTAAGGAGAAATTAAAACTCTTTCCCACTACGATGAATACAAGTAAGAAAACAATCAATGAAAAAATATTATATCCTTTCACAGTCAGCTTCAATACCATATTTTTGTTATAGTTCATGAGGACCACATTCATTTTTCCTATTTACTTAAGAAATCTTACAAATATCTATCAAAGAAGGGAAATCCAAAAAATTCCATAGGATTTATTTTATAGGATGTTTATGTATACCTATTTTCTTTCAATAAACACAAAAAAAACATATTATTGGTGTTTATATTGGATAGAAATAAAAGAGCATGAAAAAGTTAGGGAAGGAAGCTTTTTTTTTCCAACAGAAAGAAATATAAGAAAGAAATCAAACACTTTTTTCAAATTAAATACTAAAGATATGCATGCTCATTACGTGTCTATAAATACACATACATTTGTACATATTCACTAATATAAACGTTTGCTTCTTCGATTCTTCAAAAACATTGCGATATTTTCAGACACGACAAATTACAAGCACAGAGACATTTTCTAACGAGAAGATCGATGACAGAAACTGGTGATCTTACTTCTATTCCAGCCAGCGCGATGAGGCCGTTCCCGTTTCTTGTTATCTTCAAAGATTTGACGTAAGTATACTGTGTATAGTATATGAAATGGTGTGAAGATCATGTCATGTGTAACGTTTATTTATGTATATAAAATTGCAGACATGTATTTAGTATGGATGCAATTGGGCGAGAGATACTAAGCATGGCGTTTCCGGCGGCTTTGGCTTTAGCTTCTGATCCTATAGCCTCTCTGATTGACACGGCTTTTATAGGACGTTTAGGAGCGGTTGAGCTAGCAGCGGTTGGAGTATCTATTGCGATATTCAACCAAGCTTCTAGAATCACGATCTTCCCAATTGTGAGCGTCACAACTTCCTTTGTCGCTGAGGAAGACACGATGGAGAAGATGAAACAAGAAGAAGCAAACAAAGCCAATCTTGTTCATGCAAATACTTCAGCTGTTCAAGATTCCTTGGAGAGAGGCATTGCGTCACTCACAAGTAACAACACGAACCAGCCGCAGCAAACGCCAGGTAAATTCCGTAATGGCTAAATTATAATATCTCTAACATTGTAAGAGTTTAGATTGTGTTAGCGTTAATTTGCTTTGTTTTTTTTTCTTTTTTTGCTTTTGTTTTTTCCGTTTTTTTAATAAAATTTTGATTATGTTTTTTTCGTTTTCTCATAAACTTTTGCTTTAGCTTTTTTTTTGCTTTTTTTTTTTTACTTTTCGTGCTTAATTTATGTATATTTATATGAAAACACATTTTTTGGAAACAAAATCTGTTAACTAAAAACATAAACGTTTAATGCAAACGGATTATGTTTCAGTTTGTGCTTGACTGTTTTCACCTTTTTTATAGTTTAATTTTACACTTTTTTATTTTTGAGAAACTAAACAATGTTTAACAAAAATGTAAATGAAGTAACTAATTGATCTTTTTTCTTTGGGAAACTAGCTTCGGATACAAAGTCAAGCAGCGGAAACAAAGCAAATAAGAAAGGAAAGAAGACTATCAAATCGGCATCAACGGCGATGATCATAGGGTTAATCCTGGGGCTTGTTCAAGCTATTGTCTTGATTTTCAGCTCGAAGGTGCTTCTAGGCGTCATGGGAGTGAAATCGGTATAAGATTGTATAAATAAACATGCACATATTGTTGGATAAAACAAAATCTTTGACTAATTTGAGTTGACTTTCGACGATCAGAATTCGACAGTGTTATCTCCAGCGCATAAGTACTTGACCATACGGTCATTAGGTGCTCCTGCATTGCTTCTATCACTTTCAATGCAAGGCATCTTTCGTGGCTTCAAGGACACCAAAACTCCTCTCTATGCTACTGGTAAGTTACATTTTCTTTATCATCTTTAGTTAACCTTCTTATTATTACATATATATTAACCACATCATGACTCTAATCTAATACATATAATCTTGATGTATACAGTCGTCGCGGATGTTATCAATATCATTCTCGATCCCATTTTCATCTTTGTGCTTCATCTTGGCGTCAGCGGTGCCGCCATTGCACATGTCATTGCTCAGTAAGAGAAAGCTCTCAACTTTTTTTCACACATGCACATGTGAGATTGAAACTAATAAACCCAAAACTAATGGTTTCGTTTTTGTGAAGGTACTGCATGACTCTGATATTGTTCATCCGCCTCGCGAAGAAAGTTAATTTGATGCCACCAAACTTCGGAGAATTGCAGTTCGGAAAGTTTCTTAGAAATGGTAGGGACGAATATTCATTAAAGTTGTTTTTCTTGCAATGATCAAAGTAAAGTTTATTACTAAGAAAAAAACAACTTTTCCTAAAGCATTGTGAGAACATGATTTTGTTTCCAAATTTTCAAGTATACTTTTGGAAAAAAAAAACTTATTTAAATTTCATAGCATAGTATATGTGTTTTAGTTCTGATTTTGAAATAGTGACGAAATAAATATTATCTACATACTGAATATTTTTAAGAAAAAAACATACATAAATGTGGATGTCTAATAAGAAATAATATTGTGCATACAAAAATGAAAGGGGGCTTATTGCTGGCGAGGACCATAGCTGTGACGTTTTGTCAGACCTTAGCAGCAGCAATGGCGGCTCGGCTCGGAACAACACCAATGGCTGCTTTCCAGATCTGTTTACAAGTCTGGTTAGCTTCTTCTCTCCTCGCCGATGGTCTTGCCGTTGCTGGTCAGGTATAATCAATTTATTATTTAATTCATATCATGTATATTATATGGTTTGATCAAGTTGTATATAAACGGAAATCATGATTTAATTTAAATATTTATATTATTGCAGGCGATTCTGGCTTGTTCTTTTGCTGAGAAGGACTACAACAAAGTGACTGCTGCTGCATCCCGTGTCCTACAGGTTATATAGATATCTCGATCTTCTTTCCTTCTTATCGTAAGAATTTTAAAAATCTGTGACTAAAACAAAGTGAATTTATCATTTTGCAGATGGGTTTTGTGTTAGGGCTTGGGCTGTCCGTTTTGGTTGGATTGGGTCTATACTTTGGTTCCGGAATATTCTCCAAGGACCCTAGCGTTATTCACCTCATAGTCATTGGAATACCGGTACTAATAATAATATCATTAAGCAATAATAATGAATGGTTAACGTTAGTAATAATGACTAATATACATTTATGTGGGATACATATCATATCAGTTTGTAGCAGCAACACAGCCAATAAACTCACTCGCTTTTGTATTGGACGGAGTCAATTTTGGAGCATCTGATTTTGCTTACACTGCTTACTCCATGGTACGCACTATTTTCATCAATTAAATATATTTTTGTTATGTGTTTTTAAATTGTTATTTCTTCTTCATTTTGTTAATAAATTTTGATGTTAATTAATTTATAATAAATCAGGTGGGAGTGGCGGCTGTAAGCATTGCAGCAGTAATATACATGGCAAAGTTGAATGGTTTCTTAGGAATATGGATCGCTCTTACGATCTATATGGGTCTCCGAGCCATTACTGGAATCGCCAGGTAATTCAATTGGGCCTTAATGGGCCTTTAGTAAATGAAATCAAGCCCTGATATGGTAGTCCCAATTGATTCGTGTTAAAATTAAAAATTTATGCAGGATTGCAACAGGAACTGGACCGTGGAAATACTTGCGTGGACGAGCCCCTTCATCCTCGTAGGACTTAAGTTTACAATGAGATGCATCTTTCTTCGTCTTTGGTTTCTATTTCTTGTAATTTCACATTTTGTTCGAAAGAGCTCTTTTCTTCTTACCTTAACTCCTTCAGATATAATAATTGGATCAAACGTGTTTATCTCTTTCTTCATAAGGATCACTGACTGGCTACACATTTTTCTTTGCGGATGTGTTTGGTTAGGCTATGTTGTTTAAAGAAGTCCCGAATTTATCAAAAATCTGTTTTTAGTCCTTAAAGTTGTTGAATTTGTTATCTCCTTAATTAAAACAAAATTTAGTTACACACTTATCTAACCTTAGTATTAAACCATATAAAATTGAAATGATTATGAACCATATCAAATTTTAAATTTAGACTAAGATAAATTTTTTAACAAACCAACAACAACAAAAACAAAATTTTGCTGATATTTTTAATGGTTTTCCAAGAATAAGGTTCCGATTTCAGAAACTAAAATCATGTTCTTTCTCAAGTTTCTAGAAAAGGATCCTTTTCTAAAAGTGCCTTTTAAAAGTTTTTGGAGCGATTTCAAACTTTACACTTTATGGATCAATTTCAAATTTCACTAATAACTTAGTTTTTCAACTTGTGAATTTTATAAATTATATCTCAATAGTTGATAATTTTCTAGGATTTTTAAAAATTTATTTTAGAGTTACCAAATAGGTTTTGCTCAGGTTTTACGTTCTTGGTTATCTATTACTCTTCATTTAACTCACAACTTCTCATATATATATCATTTACTTGAAGGCTATAACTTAATTCCGAAGAGCAAGACATACAAAGCAAAGAACCAAGTCTAGGAGCAGTCTAACACCGAGAGTAAGAACACAAGATGCAGTCGCGATAAAGCTTAAAATCGATCTAAGCGACATGAGAAACCACAATCTGATCAATGACAGGTCCACAGAGAGATCCCATATCAGTTTTCTTGGTATGGTAATAACCACTGAAGAAAGTAATTCTAGTTCTTGCATCAATCGCCTTGAACTTGAAACTAGCTGTCTTAACGTGACCTCCACCAACTGAAGTGTGTGGCACTTTCAGTGTATCTCTGGCTGCAAAAGCTTCAACCAGCATGGATCCATGGCAGTCGTTTTTCGCATCTCCAACGGCAAAGGAGAGGCTGTAGGTTTGACCTGGTGAAGTCCTAATGACTTGTGCAATGGCGCTTTCTTTGCCAGCAACGAGCTCGATCGCGGCTTTTCCAAAGGGAACATTGAAGTTCTTGGAGTCAATGAACTTCACTGCCTTGAGCGACTCTATGATCCATCCAGGTAGAGGCGATATGAGATCTTCTTGTTTAGGTGGGAGAAGCACTCCTTGTGTTGAATTCACAAGACGGTGAGGACCTTCTTCGAACCCTCCGTTCTTCACCAAGTTCCCTGCATTTGTCAAAAGTTAAAACTAAGGAAGGAAATAGACATGTAGCTTAACTGAACCAACTCAAATCTGTTCCGAAATGACTAAACCGAAATCGGATGGAATATACCGAACCAATTATATAAATGGTTTATTTATTTTCATTTCAATTTTTATAAACCGATAAAACGAAAAACCAGACCAAAGAGGTTAATAAATTACCTTTGGTGTACATTGGATGAACAAGCTCTTTAATGGCGACAGCGTCCAACAATGGACCACAAGCGGGATCTTCTTGAACCCCTGGATTATGGAAAGTCACTGTAACTTCAGAAGTCTTGGGAACGAAAGCCCAAGCGTACACGTCACCTCCAAAGCTGTTGTAGAGTGTCTGAAGCGGCAAGTCACCGGACTGAGGAGGCACAGAGACTCGAAGCACCTCGTCTTGTGCACAAGTCCTTGACGCACCGAACGTGAGTGCGTAGAGAGAACCTGGCTTTACTGTTAACTTCTGAGAGATCGTGGCTTCGTTTCCGAGCCTCACGGCGTGGACACCATGAGCCACCGGGAAATACATGCCTCCCGGCTGAGGACCACCGGCGATGTACTCGACGAAACCGGTGATTTCCCATTCGGGCAAGGCGGTTTTGCCGATTAGAACTGTTTTTTTCATGTCGGTTTTCTTTGGGGACTTCTCGAAGTTCCCATTACGAAGGTACCCTGAAGAAATAAACAGAAGAAAATCTCAGATCTACAGATAAAGGTCGAACCTTTTCTTCCAAAAACACCAAATATGTATTCAGATTCCTAAGCAGAGTAGACCCACCTTCCAAAATCTCAAGACTTTTAAAAAGCAAATCCAGAAGGAAAGAGTGATTTACCTTCATAAGCTGGAGCTCCAAGAGCAGCACCACAGAGGATTAGTAAGAGAGGTAGAACAATGGCTTTAGGCACCGCCATTTTCTCTTTAGCTCAGAGAAGAGTGACTGTAAGTGAGCTTCAGGAGAAAGAGAGAGAGAGAAGGTCCGAATTAGAGATTGTGAGAGGAAGACGAAGTCGAGATGCTGCGACTTTATACAGGAAAAGTGGGAAAGAAAAGATGATTTAAAGCGAGTTGGGGAAGAGAGAGAGAGAGGAAATCACGTAGAAAGAGGCAATGGCAATGGGACCCCATTGATGCATTTTGTCTCTCTGTCTTGCTCAGCAGAAACCGACTTCTTCCTTAATTCGTGCTCTCTTATTTTCGTGTTGGCACTTGTGCCCCCTACATTTTTAAAGTTTCGATATGTTTAGGCTTCCATTGGTTAGTAAGTTCGTGTAATCAATATGGTAATATTCATATGGTAGTAATAAGTGGAACTGAGACAGACATTTTAAAAAAGAAGAAAGATAAAGATGAGAGGAGCGGATTAGAAAAAGAGCTAACATAGGTTTTTGTTAACAAAATATAAAAGATATACTATTTTATAACAAGAGAGAGCAAATATTCTCGAGACTTGAATAACGAACCACATGCACTTTACCTAATACTACCACAAGCGTTTTTAATAAAAAATCATTGTTTGACAAGAAAATGTATTGATTTTCTTAACGGGATTTGCGGCAGATGCAACTGTAATCTTGGAGTGAGAGAAGGTCTGTCTTTTTTTGGCTGGTTTCAATAATAATTTGGATTTAAATGGGCAAGAAAATCAGAGGCATGTGCGATATTATGACTATAGGTTATGGTTAGAGTCAGCGAACGCATGTGAGATACTTATATGTTCCTGTGGGGTCACTCCCATTTTTCATCTACCGATGTTATCTTCCACTCTATGCCTTATTGCCCATGCGGCCTCGTTTGCTCCATGTTGCAATTATTAGTTATGAAATTGTTCTTCTATCTTCTTCACATGCATCTTTTTTTTGTTTGTCATCTGTTTAAATTGTTATAACCATAAAGTTTTACGAGATGCAACCATATCAGAAAAGGCCCAAAAGCACTCATGGTCCTTCAGTCCCATACAAAATAAACATTTGTTGGGCCTGATTATGCAGTGTACAAAAGAAGTATTTGTTGGGCCTGTTTTTTTTTTGCTTTACTTATAACAACTTTACAATTATATGATTGGGCTACTAATATCAAATTTGATTTCTCCTTGTTTCCCCAAAACAAGAAAAAAAAACCTAAAATTCCAAAATGGTCGTGGAGCAGCAGCGACTTGTGATCTGACGTGGAAGCTTTTGATTGGGGGAAGGAAAGCAGTCGGCTTCTTTGGCTGTATCGTTAAAGACCGTTGATTAAGATTGAGATGAGAAACCATCTATCCTCTCTGCAATCTCAGAACGCACAAAAGAGACGACTTTCTCTCTCTACAACACCGAGAAAGAAACTAGTGATTAACTCATTAATAATTAATTGTATTATCGATCCTAAAGTTAAACGCTATTAATATGAAAAAATAAAATAAAAAATAAGAGCGAAGCGATCTCCAAAATCAATCAATCTTTGGATTTTTTTTTTTTTGGTCGGTAGGAGGCTGGAGGAATAATTGTTTTGGGTGGGGTGAGGGATAAATGGCCTTTCACGTAGCTTGTCCAATTACATGGTATGTTTATCTCTTCTCTCTAATCTCCCTTTAAGCCTTCACTATCTCTCTCCGTCTCTTTCGCTCTCGCTCTTCTTCGGGTGTTCGATTTTGGTCCGTCTTTGTTTCAGCCGTCGGATCTGCTTCTGCTCCCTAGGGTTTTCTCGAGATCTGCGTGGAGCCAATGCGAAAGAGGAGTTTCTGAAAGGGGTTCATCGAGTGGAGGATTTCCTCATCGATCCTTGGGGTTCTTCTAAGATTCTTACGGAAGGTACGGTTCAGGTTAGGGTTCCTAAGGTCGTTCCTGCTCCTCAGACGGTTTCTGCGGCTTCTGTTTCGGTTGTTGGATATGGCGGCATTGATGAAAAGGCGGAGGAGGCTTCGGCGCAGAAGAAGCGTGTGTCTCTTCAGAGACAAGCCGCCGTTACGGTTGAGGCTGCCGAGGATTACGCTCGGAGGTTTGAGTCTGGTGTCAGTGAGGTAACTTTTTTTTTGTTTTTGCATTACTCAGTTTTAGTGTTTTTCTTATTTGGTTTCTATTCAGTACCAAATTTAGTTGCCCTCACGAGCTTGCCTTAGCTATTGATTACTCTTGTTCTTAGGAGGATGATGTGAAGAATTTTCGTATTCAGAATTGGGGGAATTGTTTATTTTTCTTCTTCTTAAGCTTTTTTCTAAATTGATGCTTACCTTTTTATGCTTACAGCTTCCCTCAAAAGATCATGCTGGTGAGGAACTAGCTCAGTCCGGCATGAATATAATGTGCAGAATGTGCTTCTTGGGAGAAAGTGAAGGAAGTGAGAGAGCAAGGAGGATGCTCTCCTGTAAAAGCTGTGGCAAGAAGTATCACAAGAATTGTATAAAATCTTGGGCCCAACATAGAGGTACTTCACTCAATTCGTTGCTGTCCTTTTTTCTTTTCTAGCATGCTTAAGGCCTTTTCGTCTAATTGCTGTAAGTTTCAGATTTGTTTCATTGGAGTTCATGGACTTGTCCCTCGTGCCGGGTTTGTGAGGTCAGTTGAGTTTGTTTCCACTTTCTCATTCTCTTGTTCGTGATATCTGTTGCATTTGAATTTTTCCATCTACTGCCAATCCCTCGCAATGTGTGCCTAGCTTTTTTGAACCTGCCTCATAGAGTCTTCGCATTTCTTAGGTCTGCCGTAGAACAGGAGACCCTAACAAGTTTGTGTTCTGCAAAAGGTGTGATGCCGCTTACCATTGTTATTGCCAACATCCTCCACACAAGGTATCTTACAGAGAGCTTTTTCATATCATTATCTTTAAAACTAAAATAAATTGGCTCACGTATGTTATCTGTACGGTACAGAATGTAAGTTCTGGGCCATATTTGTGCCCAAAGCATACAAGATGCCACAGCTGTGACTCTACTGTCCCTGGAAATGGCCTAAGTGTCAGGTATACATTCTCTGTCCTTTGCAGGATAGGTTAGTCGTATAAGTGAGCAGAACAAGAAAATCCATTTGGCGAGTTAAGGAATTTCAGAAGGATTTAGCTCTTAAAATTTATTGATCAGTTATTCTCTCTCTTTTTTTCCTTATGTAACAGGTGGTTTTTATCATATACTTGCTGTGATGCTTGCGGCAGATTGTTTGTGAAGGGAAATTATTGCCCTCTATGCTTGAAGGTATTTTTCTAGCAAAGTGCGTTTTAGCACTGCCATGTCCTTGACCAAAACATGCAGTTTCTGTCAAAATTTGTATCTCTTTAGTGTTGCGTTAACCAGGTTGCTTAACTTGTATAGGTGTATAGGGATTCAGAATCAACACCGATGGTATGCTGCGATATTTGTCAACGCTGGGTGCATTGCCACTGCGATGGAATAAGGTTCGTCATCATTATATACTGTAGATATAGTTATTGCACTTGCATCTGTGTATTAAATCTGGAATCGTTTGCTTTTGAAAACTGTCATGCAGTGATGAGAAATATCTTCAGTTTCAAGCTGATGGAAACCTGCAATATAAATGTGCCACATGCCGTGGGGAGTGTTATCAGGTAATACTGTCGCTTCTTAGTCGCTCAGAGCATTTCTTTTTTTTTTTTTTATCTTGTATGTAGTGCTCGTAGAGCTGGGGGTTTTCCTTTGGAATGGGATTAAATAGTGCAATTTGTTAGTGTGTTAATCTGAGAACTTTTTCCTTTGTTTTCAAATTCCATCTTGCCTCAGGTGAAGGATCTTCAGGATGCAGTTCAAGAACTTTGGAAGAAAAAAGATGTGGTGGACAAAGATTTGGTTGCTAGTTTTAGGGCTGCTGCTGGTTTGCCAACAGAGGATGAAATATTTTCGATATCTCCGTTTTCAGATGATGAAGAAAATGGTCCCGTATCTGGACGCTCGCTGAAACTCTCTATCAAAGGTTTGGTGGATAAATCCCCAAAGAAAAGCAAGGAATATGGGAAGAACTCTGTAAACAAAAAACATGCTAGTAAAAAAGGAAATCACACTAAGTTAGAGCCCCAACAGGATTCTGAAGTTCATCAGGGGATTGAATCTCAGAGAAGCAGGCTAATTGGTGCTAGAATTGATAATGTGGGGTTTCAGATAAACGAGCGATCTGATGTTCATTCTTCTGTGGCTGGAATTTGCTCAACACATGAACCTAAGATTGTAAAACACAAGAGGGTTGATGATGTTATGGTGACTGATGAAGAAAAGCCATCAAGGATAGTCAGAATAAAGTGTAGCAAGCCTCTTGATTCTGATAGCGAGGATACGCAAAGGAATGCAAGCGAGGAGAAATCAGTAAAGGCAAAGAAGTTGGTCATTAATCTAGGTGCTAGGAAAATAAATGTCAGTGATTCTTCCAAGTCCAATGTTGTATCTCATTCGAGGGACAAAGATCAGTCTTCGAGCGAAGTACGAACCTTAAAGATTTCTGGAAGGTTTGGGAAAACTCAATCTGAAGGAGGTAAAGCTACATTTGGGTTGATCACACAGTTCCCTGCATCAACAAGTGACGGAAGTCATGTAGATGAGAAAGCATCCATCTCACCATCTATACAGAAAGAAGCTAGACCTCTGCTGAAATTTAAACTCAGGAAACCTAATCCGGGAGATCAGATATCTTTGGTTACAACACAGTCTGAGGATGAAAAGCTGAGTTCTGCAAAGGGTCAAAGATCAAAGAGAAAGAGACCTTCAAGCTTAGTGGACAAAATTTCTTTGAAGGAAGACGGTGAAGCTACTACACATTCTCATCAAGATAGTTCAAGGAGCGATGAGATGATGGATGCTAACTGGATTTTGAAGAAGTTGGGTAAAGATTCGATAGGGAAGAGAGTCGAAGTCCATGGATCTCAGAACTCATGGTAAGCTTGATCTACTTTACTTATTAAGCTCTTGTGTTCGGCTTGCTTTTTTTATCTAAGCCCAACGTGAAAGCTAATAATACATTTCTTGTTTTAGGAATAAAGGAACAGTAACAGACGTTATTGGAGACACGTCCACATTGTCGGTTTCTCTAGATGATGGAAGCATCAAGACATTTGAACTTGGAAAGCACAATGTCCGCTTCATACCGCAGAAGCAAAAGAGGTCGAGGAGTTGATTGGACCATCCAACAGCGTTTTAGCATCTAACATGAAGAAGATTTGTGTGTTGAGGCGTTTCAAGCTCTTTTTGGTGGTAATTATCAGTAAGAGTAACGAGCAACGCCGAACTTTGTAGATATTACATGTGATGTTGAAGGTAGATGATCTTGTTTAGGCTCGATTGTCCGTTCCCTGTAACTCACTTATTTGCGCTACGTCCATATTATTACTTTTTGGCAGACTCATGTAACATTTTTTTCTTTCTTCGAATTCAAGCATGTGGGAGAAATTCACAATTCTACTCTGTTACTAAATGTCAAAATATGGTATTACCAATTATCAAAGTGAAATTAAACAGGGGGTGGTGGCAAATCAATAAGAAGCCAAAAGCCAACACAATCATCAGAATCTAAGTCATCTTGAATTGCAAGAAAATGCAAGCCTCCACTTGCTTTCTTTGCAGATTCCCAAGCTTCAGCTTCATCAGTAGTAACAGGTGTTTTCTTGTAGGTTGCGTAGACATATCTTGTCGAGATCCCAACAGATAGAATCAAACATCCTTTGGAACTGTCTGCTTCGATCGAACATACCTCAAGACCATTCATCCAAGCTATAATGACCATGTGTAAAACTCAGGATCAGAAACCACATTACAGCAACAATTGATTTGTTCAAGATGATTAGCAAGAAACCAACCACACTTACCTGCTAGAGGTTTTGCCCGTGAAGAAGCAACAGAGAGACCCGGAATCAGAGTGTTCTCATCCACTTCAATACCAAGTAAATCCAAGTCTAAGCTTGCACCAAACACAAACTTGTCCTCGAAGCCTGAGATCTCTTCTCTAACAGCTGAGTAAGGTAATTGAACAAACGCCCATTTCTCCCCAAATAAATTCTCTGGAAGATTCATTGGAAAGGGATTGTCTAGAGACAGAAGAGGCAACGATCCCTTCTGGAAACCGGGATGTCGCGTGTACACAGTGTCGTAACGTTCTTGCAGCCACAGAAACAGAGACAGACACTGCAAACGCAGAACCTTAGTTTGTTATGAAACTTGTTATAATATAGAAGAAATCATGTAAAACAAAAAAAAACGTTGCTCACCCGTTTACTAGGCACTGCTTTTATGGCGAGCTCTTTGCAAGCTTTTGTGATAATGGTTTGCATCTGCGACCTGCAAAAAAACAACAATTTTAACCATTAGATTACATTTCCATTAGAGAAAAAAAACTCATATTTAAGTTGTATTATCTCTTACCTGAAGAAGCGAATCTTCTCAGGGAGAGGAACACCCAAGTCTTGTGTGATGGAGACAATTGCGTCTTTGAGAGTAATACTGTTAATGACATTATTGGGGAAGTATTTGGTCACTTGAAGCGAGAGTGATGCATCGCAAACCACAAGCTCCCATATCTTTTTCCCTCTGGAATCGAGAATTGGCCTCGAGCAGAAATCCAATTCCCAGTCTTTTATGCTCTCTGCATCGGTTTCCGGATCAAGATAACTCAGCTCCGATGTTGGATCATCTTCCTCTACTTCGTTTTCTTCCTCTTGTTTGATGACGGTCTCTTCTTTTGCAACCGACACTGGACTATCGGGTAAGGATCGAGAGACGAAACGCATGCGTTTCAACAGGGATTCGGAGGAGAAGACATGGGTTTTGATGGGTTTAGTGAAAGAGGAGGATCTCGGGATTCTGTGGAGTGAAGGTGTCTGCATCCGAGTGGTGTTAAAGCCTAGCGTCGCCATTGAAGGACGAAGCTTTAGGAATAATAGAGAAGAAGAGGATGATGTTTGGGAAAGGATTTATCCTTTTCGGTTGGTCCTTCCTCAGCCACATTCTTTTTAGGAAATTTGAATAATAAATAAAACAAATATTTTTTTTTTGGGGCTCCTTTTTTTATCTAACGTAACTGCACAAACTATATTAAAAAACAACAACAAAGCTTAAATTTTTAAGACGAGTATCAAGTTTATAAATTGATGATGAGGAAGAATATTGAGCTACTGGTGAGACGAGTTTCAGCAATACCTCAGCATTCGATTTCATCTAGCTTCCCTCGTTTTTGCTCATCTTCCTCTTCTTCTTCTTCTGCGTCGCCCAGTTCCAAGCTATTCATCGGAGGTTCGAATGAGTCAATAGTTTGGCCGCACAGTACACACATTCACATATTTACATGAAAATAACGATTTTGATACCCTTATGCAGGATTGTCCTGGTCGGTGGATGAGCAATCGCTCAAAGACGCTTTCTCTTCCTTTGGGGAGGTTTCTGAAGGTAAGCATTTTGGTCGGTCATCCATAAACTCTTCCAGGTGTTCGATGAAATGTCTGAATGTAGCATTTGGCTTGGACTTTTGTTTATGGTTGGATTTTACCTCGTATTTTGTAGGATGTGTTACTTTATTAATGGGTTTATAGAAAGCTTGAAGAGCTCTTACTCTCTCACCTGGAAATCTATTGCCTGAAAGTGAAGAGCTTGAGTTGCAATTTTTTCAATTGGCTTCCTTAATGTGTAATATATATGTGTGTGTTTTCAGTTAGGATTGCGTACGACAAAGAAAGTGGGAGATCAAGAGGATTCGGTTTTGTTGATTTTGCAGAGGAAGGCGATGCTGTATCTGCCAAACACGCCATGGATGGAAAGGTAAAAAAGCCAAAACGAAAAAAGGATTTGTTTTGCTATGAATGGTGTTCTTAAGTGATTTCTTTGTTACAGGGTTTATTGGGCCGGCCATTGAGAATAGGTTTTGCCCTTGAAAGGGTGCGTGGTGGTCCTGTTGTTGTTCCACGTTTTGGGAAATCCAAGAGAGACAGAGAGAGGGTCTTCAAGTGATGTCTGCATCTCATAAAGGTCTTTCATGACTCGTAAAACCAAATGACAATAGTCAGCATTGTTGTATAAACTCACGGTTTGGTCTTTTGCTTTAATTCTGTGGTATAATGTCTAGAAATAAATTATATGATATCAAAATTTGTAGTGTGAAAGACTTTGACGCAAGTTGATTATATAATTATAAAGACTTAACACAGAGAGGAAGAGTAGCTTATGATTTGTGCTAAACAGCTATCCTGAGCTGAATTTGGATGCCCCAAGTTTTGAGTAGAGAGTAGATTATGACTTGCTTGTGCCGTTGGAAGCATCAAGGATTGAGGAAGATAATGAATGAAGAAACATTGGGTTTATTGATGATGAAGAAGAAGAAAGAATAGGAAGTTGGAGAAGAGATCCGCTCAAGGTTTATTTTCAAGTCATTGGCATCGGTTTGTTCTCTAAAAAGGATCTGAAAAGAATAAAGGCTTGACGGGGACGGTGTAGAGGCACTTCATGACCAGCTCCTGCTACTGTCACTAATGTAAGCCCTTTGTACACTTGACTCCATCCACCAACCTACAAATTACAATAAAGTGCCCCTCAGATCAATTTCTACTTCTGCAGAGATATTAACTTGAGGAAGCTCCATTTTTCTCACCTTGCCATGATCATACCACGGGTACCAATTTGTGATGGTTGCCAGCTTCAGTGCATCTATAGAGTATCGGGTTGCAGTTACAGGAACTACGGCATCTGTATCTCCACTGCGTATTATGTAGGGAGATTGATCAAGCAACCTTCATTTGCAACATCACAAACCGTTTCATTGGAAGAGTTCAATACAAATTGGTACCTGAAGACCCATATTCTGAGACCTGCAGTAATCAATTCTCTGTATATTGGTAGCATAGAAACAGGGGAATCCGTCCAATAGCTTCCTACAACGTCACTGCAAGAGACCCAAAACAAAAACTCAAAATTTCAATCCAAGTATATATACCTTTTGATACAATCAAAACTAGAACATTTCTAGACCTGCATGATTTCCAAGGGTAAGGTAAGCGAGTGACATTTGCGTGTAGAGCCTTCTGAACTTCCGCACGGTTAAAGTACACATTCGAATACCTCTCTGTACAAGGATCATAAGCTCTTGACATCCATGGCTGAGTTATCCAATGCCAAATGTAGCATTAGCCCGTAAAAACAAACAAAAATGACCAGTCCGAAATGCTTTCTTAATGATATATGGAAACTTACGTAGCGACCCCTTAAGAAGCTCTTAAGTTCTACAGTATTGTTGCACGGTTTGGTGAAAATGCTGTATGGATCAATATTTCCTTGCTCTATTTCAGCATTTCTCAAAGCTTCCATACACTGCAACGAAGGATGCTGAGATGATACTGAGTAGCACGCGGTCTTTAGTTGGTGATAGGTGGAATCAGAAATGAGACCGTGATTCCACCAATATTCAAATGTTCCTATGTAATCATGATAGTCATCTGTAACAGCATTTCCCACCTGAATAAGCAAGCGTTTAAAAATCCTAAAAGTTTACAATCTTGTAAGAAAGTTTTGAATTTTTTTTTTCAGTCTTTACCATAAAACCTTTGAGGTTCATAGCCGGGTTTTTGAAGCCCTTGTTTCTTTCATGAACAAGTTTAGACAACTGAGGAACAAAATGACCTGTTCAAGAGAGAGACTCAAGACTAAACATCAGCCATTTCAGAAAATGAAGAGAGCTTGAAGGAGAAACTGTGAAACCTGCATAGCTTTCTCCAACAATGTAAAAATCCCTATGTTTGTATTGTGGAAACCTCTCAAACCATTTAACAAGAAATCTATGTGCATCTTCAGCTGCAGATTCATCAAGAAAAGACATTAGTTAAACCTGAAAACAGGGTAGTAAAATTCCGAGACAGGAGTTGTACCAGTTCTCTGATCACCGGTTGTGTAAAGATCTGAAGTTGTGTTTGTATATGAGAAACCAACTCCAGCTGGAGACTCCAAGAAAAGCAAGTTCGCCACTGAAAAGCGAACGAGAGAAGAAAATCTGAATCGAAATTGTGAAGCGAAGAGCTATTCAGTGACATATTAAGAATGATTATTACATTTGTTCCAAGCATAAATTTTGGGATGAAGAGTTTTCCCATCAGACCCAACACGAAAAGGTCCAATTTCTTCAGCAGCACCATAAGCAACAGAAGAGCAACCTGGACCTCCGTTGAGCCACAGAACCAAAGGTCTAGACTTTGGGTCACGGGTGGATGGAGACTCGACCAACCAGTAGAACAAAGCCCTTCCGCGTTCTTCATTCACAGTGACGTAACCTGAGTACTGTCTGAAATCGACATTACCAGGTTGTCCAGGTAAGTCACTGATCCTGTCTCTCTTTTGTTCTTCCACATATGTGGAAGAAGAGGCAAAACATGAAGAAACTGCGAGTAAGAGGGAGACTAGAAGAAGAGAGCAATCCATGAAATCAAGATCTCAGAGAGCTAGATCTAGAACTCTGGATTCCTCACGATTTGGAAGTTTTTCAGAGAGTGAGTGTGAGAGACATTAAATTGTCTCAAAGTCAAACTTACAGTTACTCAACAGAACACTGACAAAAGAAAAGAGAAATTAGCTAAAAGGAACCATTTTTCTTCTATATCTCTGGAACTAAAATAACTCTGATAGTTAGTTACTAAAATAATCTTAACCCCACTTGAGTCTCTTCTCTGTCGTGAAACGAAAGTATTAAGGAGAAGAAGAAAAACTTTTTTTTTTACTTCCCAGTCTTTGATAATAAATTGAATGGACCAATTCTCTCCAAGGATGGGCTTTACCAGACACTATTTTGGACTGACATGGGCATGCCCTTACATAGTTGCTTTTTTAAAACTTTCTTTTGTCTTTTTAGTACTTTTTGTATTTTCCAAGAAGTCAAAAAAGTATTTTTTGACATATGAACTAGCTAAAATTTGACTGTTTTTTTTTCATCTGAACAAACAGTTTATTTTTAAATCTTACCGGCTAGTGAAATTATTTACAAACTAAGAAGCTCTATATCTCTTTGGCCATAAAAATACGATTATGCTAACTCGACCTATAAAAAAATATAACAAAATTTCATTCAAAAAAATTGTTGACGATACATCAAATTAATTTTTCCTCATAGAGGTTTTATAAGTTAACAAAACTGACACCAATGAAAGAAGCATTCAAATATTTGGGTCGACTTCAAAAACAATAAAAATCAGACAAAAGGCTAAATTTACAGTTCTAGAAATACAGGGTTGAAATCGTAAAGAAAGAAAAACATATGGGCCCTCTCTGCTGTACTTGGTCAATTTCCAACCCAAACTATTAATATTTATTTTTCGGTTTATAATTTTGATGATTTTATAAAATAGTCATATTTAACAACTGGCATCGAATCTTTAACACATCTCGAATCCTTCAATTTCTCTAATTAAACCCTAACTCTTATTTTCTTCTCGTGGATTTTCCCTCGTAAATGGATCGCTTTCCTTGAGGAGCAATTTGTTCGTTTGCTTTTTTTTTTTTTTTGCTGACGGAGGAGGAAAGGAGAAGAAAGAGATGGCGCGACAAATGACGTCATCTCAGTTCCACAAATCAAAGACTCTCGACAACAAATATGTAAAAAGCCTTCTTCTTTTTCTTCTTCTTCTTCCGCATTTCCTTCTTGTAAAAGGCCAAAAGGATTTTCAGAATTTGAAATTGGAATGCTAAATCTTAGACGGGCAAAACATGAACATTTTGTCTGTTTTGTTGATCTTCGTCTGCCTAAAGCTTCGACTGTTATGTATAATTATTTTGTTGATTTTTGACTTTTTTTTGAGCGCAGATGCTGGGGGATGAGATTGGTAAAGGAGCTTATGGTCGAGTGTATATAGGACTAGACCTGGAGAATGGAGACTTTGTGGCCATTAAACAAGTCTCTTTGGAAAATATTGTTCAAGAGGATCTTAAAACCATCATGGTTTGGTTTGTTGATTTTTTCCTTATTTTGTTCTGTCCTAATATGGACTAATGTAATGTGGTCTATCATCTCCTTACACTTACTGAATCCTGGTTTTACATTTTGATGGGCTCTCGGCTTTTGGGATGGTTTTTTCTCCAGCAAGAAATCGATCTGTTGAAGGTAGTTTCTTTCTTCCATATACTCCTGTAGTCATTGCTCCGTTACACATTCTTTAGTTATTTCCTTAACATTACCTGCGACTGTTATGCATATGCATTTTGTCCCGTTCCGTCTTAGAGCTTGACCCTGTTTCTGAATTTGAGATCCCGATGCTAAGCATCTTTGAACTTACAACCATTTTAATTACCATCTCAACTTTGGCTTCTTCTCATTAATTTTTATTCTGTGGAAAGATGCAGTCTTCCTCTGTTCCTTCTAAGATTATATTTCGATGCAGAACCTGAACCATAAAAACATTGTTAAGTATCTTGGGTCGTTGAAGACAAAGACTCACCTTCACATTATCCTGGAGTAAGTAATACTTTTGTGTTTATTTTGGTCCACACCGAACTAAGGACTGGAAATTCAAGTTCGGTAATATGTTTGTAGGTACGTTGAGAATGGCTCTCTTGCTAACATTATTAAACCGAATAAATTTGGACCTTTCCCAGAATCGCTGGTGACTGTTTACATTGCGCAGGTCCGTCTAGATCTTTTTCTAGTTGAGTTGAGCTGAGCTTTAGCTGATATATGTGTACTAACTAGTGAATACAGGTCTTGGAAGGTTTAGTATATCTGCATGAGCAGGGTGTCATACATCGTGATATCAAGGGTGCAAATATTTTGACAACAAAGGAGGTGTGTTTTTCTCTACCTTGTGGATTGTATTAGTAATTCTCATTTCTTCAGTATGTTTTTTTCGTTTCAAGATCTATTGTAATCTGGGATGCAAAAGATTCTTTCTTAGACTCTTGAAAATCTCATACTTCAGGGCCTTGTTAAGCTTGCTGACTTTGGAGTTGCCACTAAGCTGAACGAGGCTGATCTTAACACTCACTCAGTGGTTGGAACTCCTTACTGGATGGCGCCTGAGGTATACCTTTGATAATACATATGTATCTTCCATCACAATATTTTGTATAAGGTTAATTTTCATTTATGATTTCTAAAAATGGACTTTGTTCTTATTTTGACAGATGCATAAAATATAGTACTTCTAATTGATTATATGCGTGTACTGACAAATACCCAAATTTTGTTTAAGGTTATTGAAATGTCAGGTGTTTGTGCTGCTTCCGACATTTGGAGTGTTGGATGCACTGTTATCGAACTTTTGACATGTGTACCTCCTTACTATGATCTGCAACCTATGCCAGCCCTCTTTCGTATTGTTCAGGTTTTTCCAACATTTAACGAATTTGCTTTATGTTGTTCAAGTATTAGGTGTCTCTTTTGTAAATCACTTCACTCCTGAGAAAAATGCAAAAGCTGTTAGCCATTAATTTCAAACTATTGCCCCTTTCTGGTTTCGTTTCAGGATGATAGCCCTCCTATTCCTGATAGTCTCTCTCCAGATATTACAGACTTCCTACGACAATGCTTCAAGAAAGTATAGTTTGTTGCAACATTGTTTAAACATTCTACCTACCTCTGTACCTGAACTTTTGGCACTTTACTGATTTCATATCTCGTATTTACATATGGTTTGTATCTTGCATATTACAGGATTCCAGGCAGAGGCCTGATGCGAAGACACTGCTCTCTCACCCTTGGATACGGAACTCTAGACGAGCATTGCAGTCATCACTTCGGCATAGTGGAACCATCAGGTGAGAACCTGTCTATTTTACTTTCATTGGAAGACTGTTTCAAAATTTATTATTTATCTCATGTGTTTGTAATGCTGTCCTTGTGTACTTCATCTTTTGCAGATACATGAAGGGAGCCAATTCAAGTTCAGAGAAGGATGGTGAAGGTAGTCAGGATATAGCTGACAAAGTGGGGATGTCAAAAAACGTAAGATTCCTAAGCTCTATTTTACCTTTAATCGGTCTTTTGGGGATGAAGATAAGGAATTTAGAGATGAGCAGTATAACACATTGAAGCTAGACATGAACTTTGCTAAAGGTACTTATCCAGTACCTCTTTTTGTCCAGAACTCGAAAAGCAAATTACCTGTGGTAGGTGTGGCGAGTTTTAGGTCTGAGAAAGATCAGTCTTCAGCCAGTGATTTTTGTGAAGAAAGAGTGGATTCTGAAGAGAATCTTTTGTCAGATCAAGTTCCTACGTTGTCTACCTATGATAAGTCTTCTTTTCAATCCGGTACTTGCAGTATTTCTTCGGATGCAAAGGGGACATCTCCAGATGGGAAATCTGAATATGATGAAGTACCTGGAAATGTTGAACCGGAAGCTTCTGAAGGTAGAAGAAATACTTTAGCAACAAAGCAGGTTGGAAAAGAATGTTCCATCCAGATGGAGCAAACATCACATAGTTTTGGCCAAAAAAGTGAAGATCATGAGCTTCGAAAGGTCAGTTGTTTTGTTATGTCATTCTTGTCCTACCACTTTCTTAGGTAATATGGTCGCTTAGGAGTATGATGTGCTTTTCTGTGTTAGTTACTTGATAAGTTCCTTTTTCTTTACTGATAGAAACAAAACAGTTTGCTGACCTTGTAGTGTATTTGATTTTTTTGGCATATTCCACTCTTCCATGCTTGAGGCTTCAATTGTGAGATAGATTTTTGTTTGTTGTTGGGCCTTGGTCTTGTCCTCTACAAGATCTTATCTCAATACCTTCCCTTACTTTGTTGATATGTGTTCATGACTAAGTGCTTTTTTAAAAGAAATGTTTTCTTCCTTTCAGTAGGTAGGTTGTTGATAGCTTCCTTATATAAGTTTAAGACTTGCAAACTGACTACATCTGTTATTTTTGTTATATCTATCTTAAAGGCTGTGAAGACTCCATCTAGTTTTGGTGGGAACGAACTGACTAGATTTAGTGATCCTCCTGGGGATGCTTGCTTGCATGATTTGTTTCATCCATTGGATAAAGTGTCTGAGGGAAAACCAAATGAAGCCTCAACATCGATGCCTGCATCAAATGTCAATCAGGGTGATTCTCCTACCGCAGATGGTGGAAAGAATGATCTGGCAACAAAATTGAGGGCTAGAATTGCTCAGAAGCAAATGGAGGGTGAAACGGGGCATTCAAATGATGGTGGTGATCTTTTCCGCTTAATGATGGGTGTTTTGAAAGATGATGTTATTGACATTGATGGCTTGGTATGCTCTGTCTCAAGTATCCAGGTTTCATAATTCAAGGAGTATACTGTTAACATATCTTCATATCTTGTTTCTCAGGTATTTGATGAAAAAGTGCCTGCGGAGAATCTGTTTCCTCTGCAGGTATTCTGCTTTTAGCAATCGTTTTGACATTTTATAGGATGCTGATGCTACTTGAGTCACAAACTTCGTGCTCTGAGATGATAATTTGCAATTAAATTGTTGTAAAGGGAACTGTGGCTTCTCAACTCAGTTTTAGTTGTTTCCATTTTTTTCCGTTTTTAATTTGTTAAGTTTTCATAGGCAGTTGAGTTTACCAGATTGGTGAGCTTTTTAAGGCCAGATGAATCAGAAGATTCAATAGTAACTTCCTGTCAGAAGCTTGTTGTCATGTTTCGTCAGAGACCTGAGCAGAAAGCAGTGTTTGTGACACAGCATGGTTTCCTCCCTTTAATGGATCTACTCGATATTCCTAAATCCAGAGTATGTTTATTTGTAATCAAGAGGGATTTTTTTCTGTTGTCCTTCATCATCAGTAGTTGTCAGTTCGATGTGAATACTATTTGGCTTATGCTTGTGAATCTTTTCTGGTGTTTTCAGGTAATATGTGCTGTGCTGCAGCTGATAAACGAAATTATAAAAGATAACACCAACTTCCAGGAAAATGCTTGTCTAGTTGGCCTCGTAAGTCTTACTTTCCAATTGGTCGCTGACTTGGTGAATAACCAGTATTTACTTGGTATAGTTGGGTGGATTTTTGCCAATTTGTTATATCAAAGGCTAGTGTCAACACATATCTATCTTGGATGTCAAACATCCATTTCAGCAGCTAACACTATTTTGGGGAAAAATCGTAGATAATTAATCCTTGGTGTCGTTATCTCATCAATAGTCAACTCTGTTTACTTTGATGTGACAAATAATCCCACGAAATTGATTATTCCAAGTGAAATGGCAGATTCCTGTGGTAATGAGTTTTGCTGGTCCTGAGAGGGACCGTACTCGAGAAATTCGTAAGGAAGCAGCATACTTCTTGCAGCAGCTTTGTCAGTCAAGGTTACAAGTCATCAAATATTAATTATTTTGCTTCTATATATACTTTTTCTTGTAAGTCACAGAGTTGATGTTAGCTTCTTTACAGCCCCTTGACATTGCAAATGTTCATAGCTTGTCGTGGAATACCCGTTTTGGTGGGTTTCCTTGAAGCAGATTATGCCAAATACAGGTGGGCACATTTAACCGTCTTCCTATGGTGTCTGCACTACGTTCAATGTTTTAAGTGCAGAAGTTAGTGTGAGATATATATCGAGTACTTCATCATAAGGACATGATAGTTTTCCCCATTCAGTGATTCCTAGGTTTATCACCAGTCCCAGCAGCATTGGATTTTGTTTCTGAACCCGTTGTCCTGCCTAATTTATGTGATGTGTGTTTCTTCTATTGACAACAGCTGATGCATTTCTCGATAGCTGACCATTTTCTTTATTCAGCTCTTCTCTCTTTAATCAATTATGGTCCTTTTCACTCTTTATTTGCTACTAAATTCTACTGATCTGAGCTTTTCTGTCTAGGGAGATGGTTCACTTAGCTATTGATGGGATGTGGCAGGTGTTTAAACTCAAAAGATCCACCCCGAGAAATGATTTCTGCCGTATAGCTGCAAAGAATGGAATTCTTCTTAGGCTGATCAACACTCTTTATAGCTTGAATGAGGCAACTCGACTTGCTTCTATATCGGGGGGTGCATTGACTGTGGATGGTCAAACTCCACGAGCACGCTCTGGTCAACTTGACCCTAACAATCCTATTTTTGGTCAGCATGAGACTTCACTCAGTGTGATTGATCATCCTGATGTGTTGAAAACTAGGCATGAAGGTGGTGAAGAGCCTAATCATGCTTCAGGTTCAAATTCTCAAAGATCAGATGTCCATCAACCAGATGCCTTGCACCCAGATAGTGATAAGCCTAGATTGAGCAGTGTTGCATCAGATGCCACAGAAGATGTTAGACCACATCAAAGGATATCTGTCTCTGCCAATAGAACATCGACAGATAAGCTTCAGAAACTGCCTGGCGGTGCGTCTACTCAGCCAGAACAAGTCCGACCTTTGCTTAGCATGTTGGAGAAAGAACCTCTTTCAAGACATTTTTCTGGTCAACTGGATTACGTAAAGCACATAACTGGAATAGAGAGACATGAAAGTGGACTTCCTCTTTTGCATGCATCAAACGAAAAGAAAACCAATGGAGATCTAGATTTTCTGATGGCCGAATTTGCAGGTAATTTTCAAAGTTCTGTATTTTGCAAAACTGCTCGTAATGTAAGCACGTTATGATTTTTTGTTTGTGGCTTATCATTACATTGTTTCTTCAGAGGTCTCTGGACGTGGAAAGGAAAACGGAAATCTTGATACTACGCCTAGATATTCCAGTAAAACGATGACAAAGAAGGTTATGGCTATTGAAGGAGTCGCTTCTACGGCTGGCATCGCATCTCAGACAGCATCTGGTGTACTCTCAGGTTCGGGTGTTCTAAATGCTAGACTTGGAAGTGCCACGTCATCTGGTTTACTTGCCAATATGGTGTCTACGCTGAGTGCAGACATTGCATGGGAATACTTGGAGAAAGTGGCTGATCTTCTTCTTGAATTTGCTCGAGCTGATACAACAGTAAAATCATACATGTGCAGCCAAAGCTTACTCAGTCGTCTTTTCCAGATGTTCAACCGTGTAGAACCTCCTATTCTGCTAAAGGTACTTCAAAATATTATGAAGTCTTCTCTTTTTTTTCTCCGTAGGTGCTTCCTATAGTTTCTCTGTTTTCTCTCTGGCGAAGCTTGGATGTGTGGTTTAGAGGATATTCAAGTTGCATGCTTACAATGCCTTTTGCTTGTCCAGATACTGAAGTGCACCAATCATTTATCCACTGATCCAAATTGCTTGGAGAGTCTTCAGCGTGCAGATGCAATTAAGCACTTGATCCCCAACCTTGAGCTTAATGATGGGCTTCTTGTTTACCAGATCCATCATGAGGTTACCTTCTAGACTTAAATAGAAATACATTTCATGTGTCGGCTACAACTTCTTGTGCAGTATGCTGCTTGAAAGATTGAAGTTTGGATTCTTGTTCTAGTCTTTACATCGTCCGTTGCTTCTTTGAGTCAGTTTTCTAAAATTATATTTTTATGTAGGTACTTAGTGCACTATTCAACCTGTGCAAGATAAACAAGAGGAGGCAGGAACAAGCGGCTGAAAATGGAATCATACCACACCTGATGCTTTTCATCATGTCCGATTCTCCTCTGAAACAATATGCATTGCCACTACTATGTGATATGGCTCATGCATCTCGGAATTCAAGAGAACAGTTAAAGGCTCACAGCGGTCTGGATGTCTACCTGAGTTTGCTCGACGATGAATATTGGTCGGTGATAGCCTTAGATTCAATTGCTGTTTGCTTGGCGCAAGACAATGACAATCGCAAGGTGGAGCAGGCGTTGCTCAAGAAAGATGCAATTCAGAAATTAGTTAACTTCTTCCAGAGCTGCCCAAAGAGACATTTTGTGCACATATTGGAGCCATTCTTGAAGATTATCACGTATATATCTTTCCTTTTTAATAACAAATTATTTATCATTCCAAAATGTTCTCACAAAACCATGACAAAATTGGAACTACGTGTGAAGCTGCCCCTTCTCAAGTCCTCTGATACTGAATGCTATATCTCTTTTTAAATGGAACTAACCCTTCTCCTTGTTGAGTCCAGGAAATCATCTCGAATCAATACGACATTGGCTGTGACTGGATTGACTCCGTTGCTTATTTCAAGGCTAGACCACCAAGATGCGATTGCGCGACTTAACCTTCTGAAACTCATAAAGGTAATGGATCAGTGGATCATTCGACTATCCAAGTTCTTGATTGTCTTGTTCTGGGTGTTATTGAATGCTTGGCTTTGGCGATCATCGAAACAGGCTGTTTACGAGCACCATCCAAGGCCAAAACAGCTGATAGTAGAGAACGATCTCCCTCAGAAACTGCAGAATCTGATAGAAGAACGACGTGATGGACAACGTTCAGGAGGCCAAGTTCTGGTGAAGCAAATGGCAACATCTCTCCTCAAAGCACTTCACATCAACACCGTCTTGTGAGAGTCCAAAACCAACCTCTGCCTTCGGACTGTACATTTACTCCCATTTTTTCAGGAAGGATTCATTCAACCTCTGCCTTCGGCGCATTTTATGGGCTTAACTTAGGCCTTATCTTGGGCCATCACTTGGGCCTTCACAACCCATTAACTCGATTGTGTATAAATTTTCTTACTGTAAATTACCCATTTCTACATGCGCAGCTATCACAAACTGCTATTCTTACATTACCCTTAAACCTTTTTTTATAAATAATCTCTAAATCCGCCACTATTAGAACCTTACAATCACTTCATCTCTACTACCTTTTCAGACATGATATCTTTTTTTAGTAAAAACAAAAATAATAATAATAAAACATGATCTTATACTAGCTGCTGATACTTCAAACCTGGTCTATATATACACAATTCACGACTAAATTGCAAAGAAAAGCTGAAATCAATATGTTGTTCTTGGCGATCAAAAAGTGATCAAGTGCAAAGAGGATAAACACGTCCTCGAGTGTCCAACTTCACATTGGAGCAAGAAGCTTTGGAGACGACATCTTGTTTACTCTGGTCGACCAATTTAACGTTTTGCATTGAAATGCCTCGACATGGGATGCTCTTGCTGCACTCAAACTTCACAGCTACGGGTCTTGAGCTCGTCCCTTGTATGTTTTTGTACAACACATTTCTCACTTGTACCGCCGATTTCTGCCACGTATCCCATATCAGTTGTTTTCTTTTATTGTTATTCTTATTCTTATCTGTGTAGAAAAGATTTGTTAATTTTGGTTCAAACCTGTTCGGGACATGATTCAACACGATCACAATAGTCTTGGTTGATGATTATTGGGTTTGTAACGTTTTTCATTATAATGTCTTGGAATATGATGTTCTTGGCCATTCCATGTCCTCCCTGATCATGAATAGTAGTAATATATATATATATATATATATATTTTTTAAAAAATTTAATTTTTAAGAATACAAATAATATAGATAAATTAATAGAGTGTTGGTGATTTACCTGCCAAGTCTTGATTCTCACACCATTAGTGGTTCCTATGAAAGTCGCTTTGTTGACTACCACATTTGAAACATATGCTTCTGAGTTGTCTGCTCCCAAACTCCCAATGCTATTTTTTCATGTAAATATAACAAACTATCAATAAAAAATTGACATACGTAATCAACATATCACTTTTATCTTGATGTCCTTCGATTAATTTGTTATAATCGGTAGGTATATTAATTGGATAGATAGCTGAAGTGATCAGTTAGCGTTTAATTTTATATTGATGTGAAGTTACAAAAAATAATAAAATATATATAGGGCCTTTTGAGAATACGGCCATATATCACCATTTAAAAAATATTGCATCAATCTTTACTCTGTATAATAACTTTTTCTTGTAATAACTCGTAGTATCGTTTGATTTTGAGCATTCATTTTACATTATTTAAAAAAAAATGAGTTGATTTCAAGTTGATAAAAATTAGTTGTTCGCTTTCCAACAAAGAAAAAACGGTTAGTTGACAAATAGAAAGTTGCAGATATATAATAATATGATTTTGCTTAATTAAATAAGATTGAAAACAAAAAGTTTAGGTGAAGTTAGGGAGAGAGATGGTTAGACCTGATTCCATGACCCGGCCCGCATGTAATGCCCGTCGCTCTCACATTCTCCGACCCACTCACTATCGATATACAATCATCACCTTCATAACCACCAAAAACAAACCCAACACATTACTATGTATTATCCACAAGAATATAAACAAACATTATTTATATATAGCTCACTTGTTTTTTCCTTTACTACATGCAAGTAGTTAATTGTTCAAATAAAAGAGTTGTTCAAAAAGATAAGTGCTTTTGAGTATTTTCTTACCAGTACGGATGATAGAGTCTTGAATGAGAATATTGCGAGTTCCGGTAACGTGAATGCCATCGGTGTTAGGACTATCACTGGGAGATGTGACCATAAGATTCAAAGCTTTCACGTTTTCGCAATCTTGAAACGTCAAATGCATTTGCTGTGCGTTTTCCAACCTAATGTTACTTACCCTCAAGTTATTGCACTCCACAAACGTAATCGCCTGACCACATTAACTTATTCCATTGCATTAATATTTTCTATCATTATAAGTAAGAATAAGGTAAGGACGTTTCAGGTTCTCACCGTCGGAGCTCCCATGCATGGCTGTTTTAACAAAACAAAAAGGGTATTTAATATCTCTCTAATAAGTCAGTTTCTATAATTGAAGTCTCTTTAATATACATAATTAAGAAGAACTTACAAGTTGAGGGTTGATCTTGCAAGATGTTGGCCACCAAATATGTCCATTACCGTCGATGCGTCCACCGCCTTCAACACGAAGGTTATCGACAGTTTCAAAAACGATCCAGTGCCTACGTTCCTTGTAGTCTGATGGATTTGTCCACGCCTCAAGCTTTCCGTAAATCTAATCAAAGACATTGTAAATAAGATGATACATACAATCATAACTCAGCCTATATATGTATACTTGCATTGGTTTATACATACATACCTTAAAAACAATCATGGATGATTTACATGGACCGGAGAATTTCATCGGTTTAAGAGTGTAAGCTTTATTTTCCGGAGCCACGACATAAACTATCCCGGTCGACGAACAAGCTGCTTCCCAAGCTTTCATGAATGCCTACGACTCACATATACATTGATTTTAAAAGATTTTGATTATATATTGCTATATTATAGAGATCATCAATAATAGGGATACCTGAGAATCGTCGTTTCCGTTGGCTTTAGCACCGAAAGTCTTGACGTTAAAAGCTCGAGGAGAAGATCCAGGAGCATATCCATGGCGATTTTTCATGTGGCTGGTACGTCTAATGTGACCATGAAGATGATTAGTTTCATGATAAACATCGGAAGGCATGAAAGGATCATATCTAGGATCAAACTGGTAGCTGCTGAAACAGGAACGAAGAGACGTTAAGAGAATGGTGAATAAGAGTATGGTCTTTTGATACATTCTTTTTTTCTTTTTTGATGGATTCTCTCAAAGTTAGATTAAGATTGGGTTTGACGTAGAAACGAATGATGAGGAAAGAAATGAGTGATGTGTCGTAGAGAATGCAAAAGTGCTTATATTTATAGAGATGAGAGACGAAGACAAACTAAAGAGATATCCTTATAATATATATTCACATCTCCTTTTTTTTCTATTGTAGAAAATTAGCGAAAAATGTTCGTTACAATTCCTCACTTTCTTTACTCAAATCCCACAATGAAGTTTATTAATTTAGTTGATTTAATATATATACATCAAAACCACTTAAAAGACATTTGATTCATTGTTTTAAAACCTGCCCGCTTTGATAGCTAAAAACCATACCAACGTCTCAATTTATCATCGACTACATAACTTTATCGATTAGAGAATCTTTGATAAAATAAAATAAATAAACGATCTATAAACATTAATTCCAAACTAGAATGTAAAAACTTTCATAAAAGTTATGCAAAGAAAATCATTTTGCATCCTTACGACAAAATTGTAAAGGAAACTCAAATTTTGTCATTTTAAAAATAAGTGATTACCTTTTTTGAGTTCTTATATCAAACAAATTGTAAATGAAGCCCAAAAGCTCATAATACTCAAATCTTTTTTGGGTTATATGATATTGTTTTCTTGAAAATATAATGACGTCATATTGTACGCTCATTTACATCATCAAAGCATTTCTTTGGGTTTAGAAAATAATACATTTTGGTCATTTACAATTCACATATGCACATTACCAAATTTGAATTTAGATTATGACGACACGGCAATGCCATTAGTATTACTAGGTTCCATGACTTGGTCCCATAAGAATACAATTTTACTTTATTATTCGAAAAAAACCCCATAAATTTTGAAAAAGATTGGCTAACAATTTGAAAATTCTTGGTCATATCCCAAAATTCATGGGTAAAAGAAAAATAAATCTAAAGAGCTTCCTTATATAAAAAAGAACAAAAAATTCTGAAAACAGAATAGCTAATCTCGGCCTAGATAAAGAAGTAAGTATTGACTTTGGCTTTGAATTAGGTTATCTGCAATTAACTGAAACATAAGTCTCAAGTAAAAGCAGTTTTGTTGGTTAAAGCTTTAACTTCAACTTTGTTAGTTACTTCTTCAATCCAACCTTTAACCTTTTCAAACGTATTATTTATTTTTCTTAATCTCAGATAATCTGAAGCCTAATATTAGTAGGTAATTAGAAAAAAAGTTCAACTCTTATACTTTAAATTTTTTCCTCTTCAAATTATTCTTTTTTCGGTGTTATCTACGGTGGAAAAATACTGTCCTAGAAATAAAATAAATTGCAAAGAAATATATTGAGAAATCATCAAAATTGTATCACGTCCTGTTTTGATGACCAAAACTATATATGATTTTAGGTTAAACCAAAAAGAAATGAGAGAAAATATAAAAAGAATATAGTAACATGTTGTTTTGGTACGTTGTATGAATCAACACACAGTGAAAAAGTAGGCAGAGCTAATATGAAAGAGAGAGAGAGAGAAGAGGGATAATTGGTAAATTATGTCAAAGGTTAGAGAGATTGTTTGCATTGGAATGGGATTTTGCGTGTGTGACATTATGTTTTACTCTCTACTCTTTGTTTGCGTTAGGTGATAAATATTAAACAAAACCATAAACAAATGATGATTATATTAACAATTTTCATAAATCATATACATTATATGTAGACTAGATGATACATAGTCCTCCCTCATTGGAGATGTTTACGTGATTGTTCTAACTATTCGCATCTATTGAAGAAAATAAACATATATTGCTTGTTTATCTTGTAAATCACCAAAACACTATTTGTCAAAAGCCCATTCAAAAACGAAGATAAAAGAAGTATTATATTAGTATTGAAGTCATATTAGAAAGAACAAAAAAAAGAATATAATCCTATGTAAAACTAATTGATTTGATTATTTTGAGAACCATTAGCATTGACATTAAGGTTGGCCTGTCGAGTATGCGTATCACTAGAAACCTTACATAGTCAACTTGTTCTCTCGTATTAAAAATCAATTTGAAAAACAGAAATAACCACGTCTAATTATTATAAAAAGTTGAAGATATTAGAAACATGATCTGTTCTATGTTGGTTAATTAATTCTAAAAAAGGAATTTTATTATATAAAACTTGGAGAAGATAAGTTAATAAAAAGTACAAGTGAACATATGTACACGTCCTTTCTTTCACGTTTAAAGAAACGCAATACAAAAGACTATCATCAAAAAGAAAAGTCAGAGTATTGAACTTTAGTTACAAAAGAATCAATTTCTCTCTACTTGAATAGATTTGGTTATATAATTTAAATTTACAAATATTTCTTCTAACAACAACAAAAAAAAAACCTCAACTTTGTTGGGCCTTGGGCGTGCAAGTTCATCAGATGGAATTTGAATGGTCTCAAGTGTCTTCAACGAAGATCCTGAAGATGAAATCCCTGAAACGTCGAGAGTATTGCTTTGGATCAACGGCTGAGATCGAAGTTGGATCGTACTGCATTGATTTGTATGCATGTTCAAGCTTCTTGCTTATGTCGTAGTCTTGTAGAATGTCTATAACACCAAAGTAGAGAACCACATCGTAAAATTCACCAGTTGGTTCCCCAACAAGCTGATTCTCACAGTCACTTCTTCTCACTGTTCTTTCAACTCTTGCAGGCATGTTTATACCCAATTTCATCGACGCTAACCTGAAAAAAAATCCAAACTTGTATTATAAAACCCTCCATTTTTGCAGTTTTCACTTCGATTGAGATTTTTGGTTCTTTACTTGCTGGCATCAAGAAGAAACCGGTCCATTTCTGCTCGGGAGAGACGAGTGTTTCCACTATCAGAATTACCTGCTCAAATAAAAAAGATGAAGTTGCCTCAATCAAGAAACCTTTTGAAGATGGAAACTTTGAAAACTGAGTGATAGATTTGACAAGATCTTTTACCGGTCGGGGTCCTAGCACCGGAAGGAGGAGTGGCAGAGTCCTTGAACGAAGCTTCTCTAAAGTGAAGACCAACCAAGAGACTGTAATCCATGATTCTCTCTTGTTCAAGAAATTCACAGTCTCTGTCCACTTGCCTATCAACAAATAAACAAAAAGCTCGAATCTTGGTTACTAATGAAAGAAGTGGAAAGAGTTTTTATAGGTGATAATGAAACAATCACCTGCAAAATTCCTGAAACCAATTCTTCTGTAACCGGAATACGAAATTCAGATCAAGATCTTTAAGCGTTGTGTTTGGATCGATTTCAGACTCTGGTTTAGTGGTAAGACGGCCATGAGAGGATCCTTTGAGATCAAACCGCCTATGGATGGAGTAACCAGTACAGAACAGATTCCCCATTATCACAAACCTAACCTGCAGACGCAAGTATTCTCCGTCACTACGTCCAAACTGAAAATGCTAATAACATAAAATACAGAGACATAAAATACAAAAATGGTAGCTAACCTTTTTCTGTGCCGTGCCAGTCAATTTCACGCAGTGAAGACCGAAAAACTTGGTAACTAGAGTGTTTTCACATGCCCTGACGTGATTGTAGTAGGCCGGAAGCATCCTTATAAGAACCTTATTCAATGAAAATAAAAAAGATGAGTACATCTTGACAAAACATTTTTTTTGCTGTTTTATTCAGTTCTTACTTTGGTTTCTGCCTTCTTCATAGTCTTGATCATGTAGCGATCATCGTTGGTCAAGTAGAAAAAGCTTCCACTTTTCCCTGGAGAAGATAGCTCCCTAAGAGCATCGTTTCCACAAATCGATAACATATAATCTGCTGCATCCACACTAAACAGTTTCCGCAGAGTCCTATATGAACCAAAACATTTTCTCAATACCAAAACACACGAGAGAAGAAACCAAAGAAGACAGATTTTAAAGTGTTTTAAAAACTGCTAACCTGAAAACCACAGGACAATAATCCTTCCATTTAAACTCACAAGACTGGTGTGGAGGAGTGTATTTGGACCCCTCAGATGGAAATTTCGTCCAAAGTTTTTCCTTTGGATCAAAAGCCGAAGCCTTCAAATCAAGAGATGTAGCCGGCGCTGGTCTTCCAACAGAATGTCTTACAAAAGAAACAACAATGATCAACATCAAAGAAACACAAGCAGTTTCAGTCGAAAGGAAAGGCTTAAAAAAAGTCCGGTACCTAATCCCGAGCTGCAAGTTAAGCATGAGGTCGTAATTCTTGTGCCCTTTAGAGATAGTTTGTCCTTGTTTCTTAGCAGGTTGTATTTTCAAATGCCCTAATGATGATCTACTACTCTCTGAATTATTATCATCTAACTGAAGATAACCAGAACCATTATTCCTCAATTCCATTTCAGCATTACTAACTCTTCCATCAACAGATCTCCTCCTCGGCCTCTCATTGCTGCTGTTCTTCGTCCGGTTCCCACTACTACTCTGCTCCGAAGAACCGTACCAAACCGGCATTTTCTGAGAAGGCAAAACCGGGATTCTCTGACAGGTACAAACCACACATTCACTCAGATCAACATGGAACACTTGTTGTGGTTGCCAATCGAAGTTCCCTGAAGATGTCGATGGGTAATAAGTCCCGTTCTGTTCTTTAGGATCTTTGCTCCAAACTCCGACGTAGACACTCCCGTCTGACCACCGGAACGTCCCGTTGCCTTTTGGAGCAGCGTCTTCCCAAGAGCCGTCGTAACGGTTCCCGTTGCTCCATATCATGGTCCCGTTACCGTTCATCATCCCGTTCTTCCATTGGCCGATGTAGTGATTCTCGTTCTTCCATTGGTACCTCCCGTGTCCGTCTTGTAAACCTCTCCTCCATTCTCCGTCGTAGCAATCTCCGTTGACGTAGCTTTTCGTTCCTTGCCCGTGTCTTAGATTCATCACCCATGATCCTCTATACAAATCGCCAGACGAATCTATGTAAGTACCTGTCACCAAAAAAAAAGAAATTGCGATTGCGATTGAGAGAGGAGGAGAAGAAGAAGATTGAGAAAATTTGTGGAATTTGGGTTGTTGGTTGGTTTACCTTTACCGTCCATGTAACCGTTTTTGAAATCGCCTTCGTAGGTGGCACCACTAGGCCAGCTGAAACGACCTTTGCCCATGGTTTTGCCTCGGTGCCATTCTCCGACATACATACAGCCATCGGTCCAGAGGTATTTGCCATGTCCGTGTGGAAGGTTGTCTCGCCATTGTCCCGTGTAGAAATCCCCACTCGGCAAAGCTTTCTCGGCGTGGTAAGTCTCTCCCGTTGGTCGGCTGTAATCGTCGGCATCGTCTGCGTGTGCTACCGACATTTCTATCTATCTCTGTATTCGTTTGTTTTTGTTCTTCGAAAAGTTTCACTCTTTTTTTGTTGTTTTCACATATTTCGTCTTCGAATCGACGTTTTTCTCATTCGTTCCTCCATACCCAGATCGCCAAGCCGCATTTGGAGGATTCTCTCAAATCTGGGTCT
This sequence comes from Schrenkiella parvula, assembly GCA_000218505.1. Classification (NCBI taxonomy): domain Eukaryota; kingdom Viridiplantae; phylum Streptophyta; class Magnoliopsida; order Brassicales; family Brassicaceae; genus Schrenkiella; species Schrenkiella parvula. Next base: position 2,320,953 of record CM001189.1, on the reverse strand, counting down.
CCTTCAATGATTTAGTATAGCTGCTAAGAACGACGAGAACACAGAGAGAAATGAGATGTTTTGATTGGTTTTGAAAAACGATGAGCAAGAGAAAGAAAGAGACGAGAATATCGGAAAACGAAGAAAAAAGAAAGAAAAAAAGGAAAATTTTTGAGGAATGTATGTTGTGTGTTGAATCGATGATGATTCGATAGAGAAATTGAAGAGTTTGGTAATGGCCATTGTTATTGGAGCTCCGCGTTTGATTCCTAAAGCGACTACCAAACCAGACATCTGGAGGGACTCACAATAAGCGACGTGGTTACCTTGTCAATGCTTACGTCATTTCCTATTTCATTTTTTTTTATTTTTTTAATCTCTCTCTTTTTTTCTATAAATAATACGAGTAATAAGAACTTCCCACGGAAACCAAATACTCAAATACATACACGGTTATCGTTAATTAATACAAAATTAATTTTGTCCTTTTGAATATCGGTCCATCTCTCTCTTTTCATTTTGAAGTACATTTATTTATGTTTAGGTCGATAAAAAGACGTACGAGAGTTTAGGAGTTTAACGCTTCACCGGATTGACCGAAAACAAAAAATGATTCGGTGTGATAACAAATTCATTGTTTGGTTTTGTTTTGTCTAAAGACTCTTTACTAAGAGTCATAGAATGGAACTGTTTGAAACAAAAATAGCAAGTTTGGAGAAGTGAAACATGTATAAATTTTATATTCTCTCGTCCAAGGAAATTGTTTCTTACTAGTTAAATGCACTAATTTTCCGAGCTTGTCATAGGAATTTACGGAGAAGCTGATTGATTCTGTATAATGCCAATTTCATAAACCCAAAAACAAAAAAAAAGCTGTCCACCTGAAAAAAAAGTAAACCCACACAGCTTCTTCAAAAAGCTAGTTGCAGTCTCCACTTAAACACTATCCAAAGCATCACTCGGCAACTCATCTTTGTTCCTTGGAGGAACCAACCTTTCCGTTGCAAGTCTCTCCTCTAGAGCCCTTGCTCCTCTTTCTCTGCAACAAGTTTTTGGCAAGGTTAAAGAAGGTCGGTTTTCTTTCTGAGAACCAGAAATAGCTTTCTCGGAATTTTGATAAAAATGATGACAAGCCAGTACTATTTATTCTAGATTATGTTTGCAACCAAATCCTAGATTATGTTTCAACAATGTCTAGCCAAAATACGGTTTATACTAATGTTTGAAGATATGTTCTGCATTAGGCCCCAAATACCTGCGGATTTGCATCCGAACTACCATTGGAGTAGAACAGGAAAGAGATAAAATGTAAAACAAAAGAATTTAGAATTTTACCTCCTCCTGGATGCTTCAGCAGAGTCAGAACCGGGTAATGGAGCACCGCTGGTACTATAACCATGGTCTTCACTGGTGGCATTTGGTCGTCCACAAAGCATCCGATGAAAGATTGAGGCTATAGGGTCAATTATCGGTCTGCATTTTTATCGGGAAAAACAAAAATTACAAAAAAGAATATAAGGAAAGAATTGATTTGTAGGCAAACTCGAAAGTATTGTTAAAAAATGGAGATATTATCTTTCACCTGAGAAATTCAGGAAAGAAAGTAGAGAAGGCAAAGTCATCACTCGGATCACCTCTGAGCTTTGTTTCTGGCCTCCTCTGTAAGTATCTGAGGTATAACCAGCCCATATACGTACCAAATATCAAAGTGGGAAGATATGCTGCTGAATTTAGTGTAAAGAAGCTTGAGGCTATTGACAAAAGTAGCATGATAGAGGGCAACCACTGCACACAGAAACCAGAAGCCAGAATATGATGTGAGAGCTTCTTCGACTAGCCCCAGTTAAAGTAGGAAGATTTCTAAGCTTTTATCATTTCTTATTAGAAAGCAAAACGATTACCTTTGCTTTTATCTTTAACAGCAATACCTCCTGGTCAGGTGTTATTTGCTTTATCCCGACAAGAAGGCCTGCCAAGACACCATGAAAACCTGCAAAGGGCATGTATCTAGCAAGGAGACAACAGAGAATAGGTTAAATATTAACAGCTCGAATGATTTCTGACTTAATTTTTCATAGTGAAGACCATCCCTTCATATACGTTGACTTGAGAGGATAAAATAAACAAGCAGAAACTTAGTCTGTAAAGGGTGGTAGAGTACTTACAGGTAGATCTCCAGCCTCGTTATGTAGTATAAAGCAATGGCTGTAACGAAAACACATAGGTATGTAAGAAAGTTCACCACAAAGATGAACTTAAGGAACTCCTTGGAACCCCAGACAGGTTCAAGGAACTTTCCCATAAAGAGGAGAGAAACAGTGCTGAAGACAACCTGCGACATTGCAAACAGTCACTCCTGTATCTAAGCACTGGAGATCAGAAATGTGGACTGGATTGGAACAAGTGGAAACAAAAATTCATACCCCATATAGTGACAGTTCAAAATAGCCGCTTGTTATCAGATTCCAGGCAAAAGGAATAGTCCTATAATGAAGAGAGTTAAAAAAAAATGTAACAATTCAGCAGAAACTACCATTGTAATCATGGTTCAAGCCCAAACTAGAGAATGATATCTGTTATCGAGAAGTCATTCTGATTACACTGTGCAAGGAGCATCACAATATTTACACAGAGGAATTTGAAGAACAATCAGGTAATTGTCCATGCGAGCATCAAACTCGCATCCTAAGTAATATAATTTCTTACTGATTTACCAAATAGGAACCCTAATTTCCTCCAAACCGTGAATTAGCATTTGGGTTTAGCGCACGCAAAATCAGAAGAAAATCCATTCAGTCAGCAAAAATCGCAAAACCCTTGTATTGGCACAAGATAAAGACGGAGTACCTCGCCGGAATCAGAGCAAGGTATGGGACGGTGGCGGGAATGAACTGAACCAAGAGGTGGCCCACCACAAGCACCAGAGCAAGTCCTTTACAGAGCTTGGTGAAATTGGTGAACATACTCGTTCCCTAAATCAACAATGTAAAAGTAAATTTATAGATCAGAGACGACGATTCGAAAACGACGCAAGAGATGAAAGTCTGTCGACCAAATCTCGTAAGATCTGCTGTAATATTTCCGTACCGGAGAACTCATGTCGCCGGATTATCAGCGATAGTGTAACAAATCTGAGCTCCTGACGACAGATCTCGTCGACGCAGCTGAAACCGGAGATTATTTTCTCCTTTCTCCCACAATCGGAAATCTAATTATACTGATCTATAATAATTATACTAAACGTGTTACCGGACTGTTGAATCCGAGAACCAGTATGTATCTACACAAATAATGTGTTTACAACAAAACAAAGCAAATACACCGTAACAATTTTCAACATCATATAGTAATATAATGTGATATTAAGAAATTTGGAAGTTATTATCCCAGTTAATTCAGGCTAACTTATTGTATAAACCTGCTTGGATTAAATAAAGAGAAGCGTGATTTTTCAATGCCCAACATAGGGATTTAAACCAACCAAGGAAAACCGGATTGTACCGGTAGAAACTAGGATTGGTTCTGAAGAATCATCAATCAAATTATGGATTTTTTTTACATGGGTTTTGAGGTGGATCAAGAAGAAAGGAGCATCTCTTCACTATCAATAAAAACAACAGCAAGAACAACAAAAAAGAGGGAGAAAGTAAAAGTGTTATCATTGAGTGAGAGGAAGACATTCAAGCTGTATCTCAAGAACACCTCTCTCCACATTTTGAAGCCTAAGTGAAATATCTTGCTTCACTTTCCCTTCTTCAAGTGAGATTATGCCATCACTCACCAATGTGTTCTCTTTGCTCGCCACCCAACTCCCCAGCTGCATTGGTTCTTTTATGCTCGATGTCTCGTAAGCTTTTGCTGCACTCACCAATGGTTGTATGTCTATCTCTGCTTCTCCCATGAAATCATCTGTCGAGAATGTATCCTTGTCGTACACTAGCTGAAAACGTTACATGTTAAGACTTTGGTTTTTGACTCTTTAACTTAATGAGTTAAGTACAAAGCTCTCTGTTTTCAGTTTTAAGAGAAATCAGAAAATCTCTTCCCATATTTTCCTTCTTTCTTCGATCATTCTCTCATCTCTTACAGGAATCCTCAACTATGTAACTGTCATTATTATTCAACCCATTTGTTAATAAACATCTGCACTTACCAGTTTGAGAGGAGGCATCGGCTCGGGTATGGAGAGCATTAGCGTCTCATTCCACACTGGATTCAAGTTGTTCTTTATCACTCGTGTTTTTACCGACTTCAACAAACAAAACCCGTTTTAGTTTCCATGAGTAGTTTATTTCTAACTCACAAAAGGGTAGAGAGAGTTTGTAGATAGCTCACTTGTTGGCCAAGAGAAAGTATAACATAAGGATCGCTGGTCATCACGTCGCGAACCGCAAGATTGGTTCCTTTTACAACATTAACCTTAATCAATCCGACGAACTCAACCATGCCTGCCTATAGAACACACACAACTATTATCATTAGCAACATTGGTTACCTAAACATGTATGCATGTATGAATACTGGTTGTTACCAGGGAATTGCTCTTCTTTGGTCCTTTGTGATCAGATTCTCTTCTTCCCCAGCTATTCCTAAATGCGTGACCAATACGGTTTTTTGTAGAACGGTGGGTAGCAGAACATAAAGACGGTGGTGAATTATTGATCCTGCTAGGCTGCTGATAAGTGCACAAAGCACCATCTTTTGGATCCATAAACTGGTGCAGCTCATATTTCTTCCTGCAGATTCAAGATATAAACAATGAGATGATTATAGATACATGACATTACAGCAACCTGTAAGTAAAATATGTCACCTGATGAAATCATTCCGTTCCTCATTATTGGAATCTGGTTTGGGTTTCTTTAACTGGTCGATGTTGCAGGCTTCGAATCTCTGGTTCACTGCAGTGTTTCCACCATACCCTACAAGCGTATCAACTTGATCATCTGTCCACTCATCTAGCTTAACTGATAAAACCTGTGATTAACGGCAAATCAAAAAATCAATTAAAAGGCTCTAAACATAAAATGCAGAGAGTAGCCAGATTGTTGATGACAAAGAAAGTACCTTTGATATATGAACTCCAAGGCTTCGGTGTACACCAGAACACTTTATGCAGATAAATACACCGAGACTTAACGATCTAAACAACATCAAAGGAAATGAATGAATCCATCAACAGAAATGTACAAGTGCTCACACATATATCAATCAACTTACACCCATTTTGGCTCGGGAGATCCACAGTCAGCACAATATTTATTCCCAGGTTGCTTCAGCAACTTCTCCAACCGATCTCTGGGATCTGAAAAATGTCAAACAGGACGTGGGATTGTCTCCAACTAACACTAGCATAATCTGTAAAATGTTGCAGGAGATCATCTCCATCATTAACTAGAAAAGTTTAGGTGTTACCAGAAGAAGATGTCTGCAAATCCTTTTGAGGAGTTCCTTTTGGTGTCTCTGAACATAAAAGGTCATATAAGCAAGCATGCGACCCTAAAAAAAAAGCAAACATTTGAAAACCTTTAAAAGGTTTTCATATAGAAAAGCCTTGTAAATAGAAAAAGGATTGTGTTTGATACCAGAAACTTCGACAGGATCGACATTTTCTTGGCCGAGAGACATTTCGAGCTAGAGCCGAGACAATGAGAGCACGCGAATGTTGAGGAAAAAGCTGGGACATTCAAACAGGTTTTGTGCGAAAGATTTTTCCCAGAATCACGACATCCCCTAAAGAGTCATTGCATTGTTAAATAACAAGAATCTGAATCAAAAACGACAAAACAATAAACTCGATTATACCAATGAGAAGTTTTAAATAGGTTTCATCGAGAATACCGTAAACAAGGGTCGAATATGAAAATTCAAACCCATCAAAGCTTCTTTCCAAATTTAATTTCTTGGAAGAACCTAAAAACTCTAGCGATCAGTTGAATTTATTTTATTTTTTGGGTTGAGAAGAGGTAGAAGAATTCTGTTTTGGTATAACTAACGGAGGAGGGAACAAAACCTAAACGAAGAAAAAAACAACAAAATTACGAAATGATTTGGAGGAAAAATGTCTGAGAAATTGCATCATCCTGCAGACAAAGGAGATGGAGAAGCTATGATTAGTTGTTTTATTTGTCGGCCAGAGATGAGATGAGAGGAGAAACAACACCAATCGGATTTTTCTTTCTTTTTCAACCTTTTTTTTTGGGTGAAATGTTGTAATTGACACGTCATAAAACAATTATTACAACATTCATTACTGCTTTAACAAACAACCTTACAAATCTCTTTATTTAGAAGCACAATTTCAATGATAAAACCAAATATAAAAACACAAATTAATTGCCTGTGCTAATAAATTGTGTTGGATCTTTACCTAACTTGCTGTAAAAGCATTATTTGCAAGTTGTTCGTGGTGTTTTACCATTTTTCTGGTACAAAAATATTAAAAAATCCAACTTTCTCAAGCTCTTTAATGAGACATGTCCTTTGATTTGCTCATAGCAGTAGTTGCCTCGTCTTCTTGATTATTATATCATGACTTGCTGCCCAATCAAACACTCTCAACGAACCTGATTTTTATTTTTCTAAGTCTTTGGTTGAGGAAGTCGCATATCTTTTGACCGTCATATATGATACCAGAACACATTATACAATTTAAGATTAAACAAACTCTTAAGACAAGATCTCTTTCATTTACAACTTTACACCAAAAAAAAACAGAGCAAAGAAAAATATTATTATTAGCACAATATATACTTGTATCTTCCCGCTCATAACCTATAGCGAATCCTGAGGAATTCCCAGTAATAGTTTAGCATATGATCATCAGGTCTCACACAATCCCACTTCCCATTACAGAATATCGCATACGCATCCGCTGCATACCTGTGGGTTATTAATTCCCCAGTAAGCATTCATGAACAAAACTCTCAAGAGAAAAATGATTTTTCAGATTGATTTTGGGAACTCAAGGACTTACTTTCCAACGCCATGCAGTTGAGTGACATGAGTCCAGCTCTCTTGAAGATACTCCAGAGAAAACCGTTGTATCATTTTGGCTCTCTTCTTCTGTAATCCAAGAGGTTTTATCAGGGTCTCTATCTCTTTATCTTCAACTTCTGTTGTGGTCTTTGCATTAGGACACAGCGCAAACAAGTCTGATATCACTCCTCGCGTCTGCAATCACAGTTTGTAAGAATTCACTGACCAACCGCAAAACCTTTCTTATTACCAAATTCAACAAGAGCAAGCAGTTCCGTTCATGGATAAATCAATTACTCATCAAACCAAAGACTGCATCTATATCTTCTGAGTCAGTCAAATTGGAAGATTCGAACCAACAAAGGTCTGGCTTCTTACTTCCTAGCAAATTTTGGACTTCTCTCAAGAATGATTTACGTTTACTGATTGCTGTCACCAGATCGAGAAGGTATACAACAAGAAAATGGCAAAACTAAAAAAAACCACTCAACTAATTTGGTCGCAAATGCTCTTAAACAAAGGAGCGGAATAAGGACAAACCTGTGCACCAGATGTTTTGTTGAGAAGCATACATATGACCAGCACCCGCCATGGATCATGCCAATGATCTTCTTGAAGCAGATTACATGGAGATAGTGGAGGCACCCATGTGTTATCTGGTGTTTTCCGCAGATATGCCTCATCGGTCTTCTGACATTGAGAGAGTGAAGGGCTCACAACAGGAGTTTTACGCACCCTTCTTGATTTCTCCTTTCGTGATTCATTTACTTGGATTCCATCTGCAGGCACGCCATGGAAATATCTTGAAACTTTCACGACCTTAAAATACTGACGCAAATTTCTTGGCGAGCTTGGCTGTTCTGAAACAATTGATCTCTGGAAGTATGGTGAAACTCTGCGGACTGTAGCTTGAAGTTTGCTGCTTTGTTTCCTGTACTTTCTTCCACTTTGAGAAGCAACACTTTCATACTCGCATTGTGCAATTGTTGATGCCTGGAAGTATGGAGAAACTCTTCGGATTTTAGCTTGAGATTTCTTGCAGCCTTTCCCATAATCTCTTCCACTTTGAGTTTGACAAGAAACACTATCAGAACCACACCCCTCTTTGCGTTGTTGTGAAACAGTTGATCCCTGGAAGTACGGAGAAACTCTTCTTACTTGAGTTTGAAAATCATAGCATTCTTGCCTTTCACTGTGGAATTCAGAAACACTATCATCAACAAAATGTTGTTCCTTAACGGTGTTCCCTGAAGCAATTTGAGGAGACGCATTATTACTTCTGGTTTTACTTCCAAGTGTATTCCTTGTCTTCCTCCTCGCACCTTTATAAGCGAACCCAGAGAACAAATCATCCAAGTTTCCAGATGAAACAAAACTGTTGCTTTTTTCCTTCTCAATGCAATGATCACCATCAAATTGAAGAACCAAATGACCGGAACCATGTCTAGTTTCAGTATCATCGTCAACGCAACTCAAGTCTCTAATTCTAACATCGTCCTCACTAAATAACCCAAACGAGCGACTCTCGTCACTTACCTCGGTGAAATCGGAGTTGGGTCTTTCGTTTGAATGGTAAGGCGAGACCCCACGAGCCCTCATAAGTGAACTATCATCGTCATCCCTTCCAAGTCTCTGATCTCTCCTTCGCCGATACTTATGAATTATTGGAGGAACCATCTCAACCTACACATAGGGACTCCTGAATTTCAGCAAATAAAGGAACCTCAATACAGAATCCAATCCTCGTGAGCTCTCTTCTTCGCGGATGTGTCATCATCTCCCTTCTCCACCCCTTCAAGTCTATTAATTAAATTACACATTTTTAAAGTGTTAGTTTGGGAAATAATTTTTGTTTCACTGAGAAAACTATTTAATGCCGAGTTGGGTCAGATCCGCTCGAGTCGGGCTGACTAATATTGATTTGGATAAAGCTGTAAACCAAATGATGTCTTCGACAAATTTGGTTCGAATCGGTTTAGATTGGTTTTTGATCAGATCGGTGTGACTTGCTTGTCCTTGTTGCGAAAGGCAAAAATCCTTTCTGCAAGCAAAAAAACAAAAAAAAAATTCTTACAAAGCGGCGAGAGCAACCGCAAAATTATTTCCCGACAGAAACAGCATTGAAATTGTCTCAAGCAAAAAAAAAAAACTCTTTTAACTGTTCAACGATGGCGAAAGAAAATAATTGTTTAAGCAGAATCGCTGCCGGAGTTGCCGTCGGCGGCGCAGTTGGCGGCGCTGTAGGTAAACTTTTTGTCCCTTCAACTTCTTTTTTTCACTCCGGAAAAACCCTAAATCCCTGTGTCCTAGTTTATCGAATGAATGGAACAATCTCGACGATACAACGCCTTTAAAATGTATCTGGAGAATTATCCGACTTGACCAGTTTGAGGGTTATAATTTGTTGATTACGAATTTGGTTTTTGAGATGGATAGATTATATACTTGTTTGTTGACAAAATCTTGTGTCTCTCAGGTGCTGTCTATGGAACTTACGAGGCGATTAGATTCAAGGTAAGGGATCTCTGACTACATCTTCTATGACATCTTTTCAAGCTTGTAAGACCAGTTTTTTGTTAAAATTAAACTCTTTGAATCTTTTCTGACATTCTGATGAGAAATTGGAACATAGTCACTCTTGGTTATGGCTTGTGCATCGAAAAACACACTGGATAGCTTAGTCTTATGCCTTTCTTCACTTTGAGCATTGACTTTTGCATCTATGACACCATTTTAGACAACTTGAAGCAATTGTTTCTGTGAAACGCTTCAGTTATGATTGGTTGCTCTTGTTGTGTTATTTGTGAGCTGGAGGGGATGACGTTGGCGCTTTAAGTTAGATTAAAGAGATGTCTAGTCTAAGAATGCTCTTGTCACTATATGCGTAGACAATTGCGAAAACAATCTCAATCAAAATTAACCGGGTGGGATTCATATTGGATCACTGCTTGATGAGTGATGATCCATCTGTTCCTTTTTTCTCTGCAGGTCCCTGGGCTTATGAAGATTAGGTACATAGGGCAAACAACCATCGGTAGCGCAGCAATTTTCGGGCTTTTTCTAGGTGCGGGCAGTTTGATACACTGTGGAAAATGATACTGATTCCCATACATTGGTTTAGCTCTTAAAAGCTTGGAGTTTGTGCCCTGCAAAGTTTCATGGTGAAAGATTTGTTTCTTTTCTGAAAGACATTGCTATCACTTGGTTTAGCTTTTATTCAATAAGTATTTTGGATGAATCGTCCCATGGGTTTCTGCAGCTATGTGAATCGTCATCTCTGAGGTTTTGATGCTTCTTATTGTTTCTTTTTTGCCTAATATAATCTTGTTAATGAAAATATCATGTTACAAGGAGTTTAATTTCAAATTAAAGCATAGTAAGTGGAGTAATATACTTTGATTAGAACAACTCTTTGTCTTCAAACCATATGTGCAAACGAGAAAAAAGAAAAAAAGAAGGTTTAAACAGTGGAAGTTGATTGATTATTGCACATACACTCAGGAACTGGATACTTTGTAACATCTCTTCCAGCCTTGCTAATCCTTAGTTCTGGCTGTCCTAGAGATTGTCTGTGTAATTTCTTTATCATCTTCTCAAACTCTGTTTCAGTCATTGATGCGTTCAAAAAGTATGGAAGCATATGCCTTTTGTTTGGCGTTATAAGCTTCTTGTGTCCTTCGTAAGCTCTGTGACCCTGGAAGATGAATTTAACACCTTGTCTTAAGAATATGTAAACACAAACATTGAAATTGACCTTTGAAACCAATCAAAACCTAAGAGCGTGTACCTGAATCGCATGGCCCATGTTCCCTCCATGAGATGCCATAAACACATCACTCTCCTTACACACTATATAGTCGATTGCTGCCATTATTGAAGCTCGTTTTGCGAAAGGTTTGAGTTCAAGGGGCAACGCAATATCATGTTTGTTGTATAGATGTGGGAACTGGCTGGTTAATGGTTTCAAAGCTTCTTTGCCGCCAAGCGGTTCGCCTCCTGCCCAATAGATCCTCGCATCTCTCGGTGCTCCAAGCGCTGTAAGCAGCCTAAAACACAAAAGTAGAATTGTAAACCAATGTCTCTCTTAGAACATAAAACCTTGTAAAGCAACAGTAGCTCACTCATTCACCTTGTTACTTCCTTGGCATTTAATGGACAAAGACCGGCGAGTTTCCTCTCATTAGATGTCATGCTAGATTTGGCTGTTAAGAGCTCAGGCCGTTTAATCCTTTCTATTTTTGCAATCTCATCATACTTTGAGCTCAAACCAGAAAGGCAGCCTGTTCTCACCCACACATCTTTCTCCAATCGAAGATGAAGCGCAATGTAAGGCCCTTTGCTCCTCATCCTCTCTGCAAGTTTCTTCCCCATCTCCATAACCGATGGCGAGAACTTCAGTGCTTCAAATGCTACCTAAAACACATTTGTTAACTGAGGAGAAAAAACAAACAAACACTTTTTGCGTCCGAGTCAGAAACATACCTTACAACGGAGCTTCTGGAGATCAGAGGGTAAGTCTTTAGACAATCTTGAATCCAATCTCCTTATAAGCAGAACTCCTTCCTTATTAAACTGTCGGAAACAACAAAGATTCTGATAAGATAACCAAATACTCAACCATAGAAGAGACTTACTCAAAGGATGCTGTATGATCTTACTCGCTTTAGATAGTGCGAACGGATCCATTGAGGGGAGGCATGGAAAGGCATAGAACCATCTTCTGATGGTCTAGTCATTAGTTTACTTGCGGGAAGCAGCGAAACAATCTTCACATCATTTGCTAAAACACTCTTGAATCGCTCTAAATCAAATATATCTGAGAACTCACTGCCAAAAAAAAGAAAAAAAAATTCAGAATGATGGATGAACATAAATGAACATTTTTATAATCCATTACCAAGTTATTGTTGTCTTTGTTCTATTACCTCTCGTCACCCCAAATGAGATTGACTTGCAATATTGGGACGACAAGAACAGCACCTAGAATCCTCGCAATGACAACTGCGTCCACAATCTGATTCTTCTGCTGATTCATCCCACCAGAGACAACCACCATCAGATACTTTCTCCTCTCTCTAGCAATCTTCTTACTCTCTCTCCTGTACCCAGTGCTGAACTCCAAGCATGGCTTGTAACCCAATCCGTCAGGCTGTTTCCAGAACTCATTCTCACCATCCCAATCATGTCTATCTCCATTCAGCTTCGAATCACCACCAAAGGTCCCATTTTTCTCCACACCCATTGCTGATTTTGGTATCCTATCTAAAGATCGATCCTTGGCAATCAAAACCTCAGCTTGAGTAATGTTTGATCGATCATAAGCAAAGCCCAGATGGGATTTAGGAGACCCATATGAATCCGAGCTCTGAAGTTGACTTTCGTGAAACGAACAGAACGGAGAAAGACAAAGACCGAGTCTTAATAAAATGCCCAAAACAGAAAGTGAGAGGAGAGAGAAAGCCCATAGCTTTGGGTTTCTGAGATTGAAGAACTTGGTTGTGTGCTTCTTCGAAGACTTTTCATCGGGAAAATTGAGAAAAGAGTGTAGAGACGATGACGAAGCTGAATTTATGATCTGAGCTGGGACCGAAATGTAGCAAATTTTGTTCTTATTACTGCTTTTCTTCTTCCATATTCCCATCACAAATTTAAACAGACGAATTCGCTTTGAAAACAAAAAGGAGAGCTTTGTCAAGAGATTAGTTACGGCGGGAACACAGGAGGATCAATCTGTTTTGTGGGGTACACCTTCTTACATAACAGATACTGTGTTGTAGTATTCTTCTGGGACAGTTTCGTTTCCAAGAAGTTTCTCATGTTATTTAAAAATCGGTGGTATACTTCAATAATCGGTTTGACAAAAAAAATCAATAATCGAAATTAGTTGGAGAGAGTACTTTTAATCGATGAGATTAAATTAGGGACGAATCTATAAACATATAAATATAATTGCTCAGTAAATATTATTGATTAATGTGAGTCAATTTCAAAAATGCACCCAACAACACACGCAAATTTTAAAAACATTAATTGACTAAATAAAATTATAGATCATGATTAGAAAAAGACATGTTATTAGGTGGGAAATTGGTTCTTGGGTCATTGATTTGATTTCTGGTTTGGCAGCTAACCAGAGAAAACAAACCGGATTAATGTGTGTTGATAAGATGGGCCGAGAAAACAGTTGTTATAGGCCCAAGAATCTTGCGGAAAACTGATCCAGTGGAAAATTGCCATGTTACAGCCTTGAGACATAAGTTAGTAAGAGAAGTTTAATTTGATGTATATAAGATAAATTGATTATTGCATATAATTCATATTATCCTCTCTATATAGTTGCATTATTAAATTTTAGTAATGGTGAGGTTGTCTTACGACTTACCGACGAATCTAATTCGTCCCACGCATGCTTGAGTTTTGATTTATGACGTAGTGAAGATGGTTTAAAAATACATACATATTATATTGTTACAACGCATAGGAAGCGATTAAAAATTGTTATGACTTTGAAACGCAAAGTTATGAATGTTAGTGGAGTCGTGGACTCACGTATCTTTTAAGCAAATCTGATAAAATAAAATCAATTATGGGATACCATATTTTTTTCCCCCGATGAGAGAATATTATCTAATAATATATTTTAACTTTCATTATACAAAAATGTACGTGTCGTTATCATAGGCTACATGGCACTTCAGCACGTTTTTGCCTTCTAATGTTTTAAAGTTTTTTTTTAAAACGCATGCACGGCTCTAAATTAAAATTTGAATCTTGGAATAAAAAGTCATTAAGTAGTTCCCTATCAAAAAAAATGTATATGTGTATAATATATGTTTCATCGATAGATAGTTTTGTGGACCTTAGTTGATAGCAAACAGAAGATAAAATAAAAGTTTGGTGAATTCGAATTTTAGTGTAAATGAGAGAAATTTGAAATGCGTTTTGGTGATCTGCGAAGCTTGATATAACTCGAAAAAAAGGTTTTGAACATCCGAAAGAGAATCTATGTAATGTAACATGAACATATTTGACTGGACCATGTAGCTGTAAATGAGAATGTACACAGAAGAAAAACAAGAAAAGATGATAGTGTTGTGATTAATGATAGATTCATACATTAGACGTAAAATGAAATCAATTAAAGTACATAAAAGGACATTGTTTATTGCCTCTATTACCATTTCATTTTAAATTAGAGATTCAAGGATTAGAGATTCAAGGATTAGAGATTTAAAATTAACAGGCATTAAAAATCTTATGTTTCTAATCAAAATCTAGACAATCCAAATTTGCTTATTACTACTTTCTAATGTTAGCATTCATTTTAGACACTTGGGGGGGCATATTGGTGATTTACGGAGAAGTTGGAGAAATTAATAATCTTTGTATAACAATTAGGATTCAAAAGTTAAAACTAATTCAGTCTCCAACGTTCCAAAATAATAATCTTTATGGAATTTATAAAATAGCCCCATAAAAGTTGGAGGCTCACGATTCAACCCCACCATTATCTCTCTGGAGAAGGATAACCTCTCCTTATCCTCCAACATTTCTCTTTTCGACACCGAGAGACGCGGGATTCAATTCAACGCTCCTCTGGATTGTCATTGCTTTCAGTTAAAAATCTCCCTTTTCTTTTTCTTAGTATTTATTTTGAGGTGATTTTTATTCTCTTTCTTTTCCATTTTTTAGAGTCATTGTTCCTCACGAGAGAGAAAAAACAAAAATCATTTGTTCTTAGCTTCTTCTTTTCTTTTCTGGAATTTTGATTTGCCGAATTTTTTTTTTTTGACTGCGTGGAGGAGAAGGTTAGGGAGAGAGAGAGAGAGAGAGAGAGCTTCAAGGCGATAGCGTTTGCAGAACGTGACAACATTAAAATATTGAAAGGTTGTAATTTTGATAAGATTAAATCTCTCCTTTTTTTTAATTTAAGAAAGGAGCTTCATTTTATTTCTTCTCTGTAGCAGCCTCAGTTTTTTTTTCTTGACGGTGTCATGTTTCCGTGCTCGTGCTTGGTCCGAAATTGACGAAATATTTGTGAATAAAGGTAGAAAATCTGGAGGAGAACAAGTGGGATTCAGACAAAAAAGCCCGACAGGATCCGAGGATGTTTGGGATCCAAAGCAGAAGGGATTTAACGATGGAGCTGCAATCTCAGATTCCGATTCTCCGGCCGAGTATCCACGCTAGACGAGCCAACATCGTCGTCAAATTTCAGGACCTTTACGGATTCACCGTTGAAGGAAATGTCGACGACGTTAATGTGTTGAACGAAGTTAGAGAGAAAGTGAGGAACCAAGGCCGAGTTTGGTGGGCTCTTGAAGCTAGCAAAGGAGCTAATTGGTATCTTCAGCCGGACATTCTCTTGATCGGCGACGGAATCGCCTTGAAAACTTCTCTCAAAATCTCGACCTTGACGAATGCCATCACCTTGAAGAGGTTGATTAGGAAAGGGATCCCGCCGGTGCTGAGGCCAAAGGTCTGGTTTTCTCTTTCCGGGGCTGCCAAGAAGAAGTCCACCGTGCCCGACAGCTATTACAGTGATTTGAGCAAGGCCGTCGACGGAAAGGTCACGCCGGCAACGCGCCAGATCGATCATGTGAGTTTCATCTTATCCCAAGTCTTTTTTTTATTTGAACTTTTTGTTAACTGATGAATTTCATTTTCCTCTTTGTGTTTTATTAGTTCTTGGCTGATCTGTTTGATTTAAGGTTTTGATTCGGTTTGTTGTTCTTCACAGAACTTAATATTTTCAGGGAATTTTGGATTGACTATCGCTAGGATTGATTTGGTCTGTTGGTTTAGATCAATTGCTCATTCTTGTGTTGACATTGTGCCTCTCAGACAATGTGTTGAGGGTTTTAGGATTGATCATGGCTGCAGGAAACCAAGAAGTGTGGTTTTATTTCCATATATTTTGATTGTTCAAGATCTGTTGTTCATTCTTGTGTTCAGTAACTTATAAGCAGATCCTTTCTTCAGCTCTTACTGTTTGATTGGTGGTCATTCGAGACCATGTGATATGATTAGTGGATCCCATTTTGATATAGTGCAACCTCCTCGGATCTTCTCAGTATTTGCCTTTGACATTGTGTCTCTGCTCTTGCAGGATCTGCCACGGACTTTCCCAGGCCATCCATGGTTGGACACTCCAGAGGGACATGCTGCTCTACGACGTGTGCTTGTCGGGTATTCCTTTCGCGATTCTGATGTTGGCTATTGTCAGGTAAACGCTTATCCTTTTCCCATCTCTATTTTATCTCTTCAAATGAGTTTTCATCTTACTCAGTGCCATTTTTGTTGCAGGGCCTAAACTACGTTGCAGCGTTACTATTACTTGTCATGAAGACAGAAGAAGACGCGTTCTGGATGCTAGCAGTCCTTTTGGAAAACGTATTAGTCCGTGACTGCTACACAACCAACTTGTCTGGATGCCATGTTGAGCAGCGGGTTTTCAAAGATTTGCTTGCCCAAAAATGTTCTCGGTAAGTCTTCCTTTCCTTCTTGGTTCTTGGACGCTGGGCTTCACTAGTTTATCAAATTCTTCGATTATCTTGGTGTTTGATAACTAAAATCACTCACTGAAAGAAAACACATTACATTTTTGCAGAATAGCTACTCATCTTGACGATATGGGCTTTGATGTTTCCCTTGTAGCCACCGAGTGGTTTCTATGCCTCTTCTCGAAAAGCCTTCCTTCCGAGGTTCTTACAAAAGAAAAACAAACATAATGTTGCATTCTTTGGCTTCTAAGCTTGCTTTTATTGATTATACAGAGAACTTTTTTTTGCAGACAACTCTACGAGTGTGGGATGTACTTTTCTATGAAGGAGCAAAGGTTCTTTTCCATGCAGCTTTGGCAATATTCAAGGTTCTTACTTCTCTTCCTTTTGATCTGCATTTTCCGTAATCGCTTCCTCCTTAAGATTAAGTCTCATTTCACGTATCTCTCTTTCATTTGCAGATGAAAGAAAACGAGCTGCTTATGACCCACCAGGTCGGTGATGTAATCAACATAATACAGACCACCTCACACCAGCTCTTTGACCCGGATGAATTATT
Organism: Schrenkiella parvula; assembly: GCA_000218505.1. NCBI lineage: Eukaryota > Viridiplantae > Streptophyta > Magnoliopsida > Brassicales > Brassicaceae > Schrenkiella > Schrenkiella parvula. The sequence continues at coordinate 2,303,934 of CM001189.1, read as the reverse complement.
AACGGTAAGCCATATCCTAATCCGAAAAGAAAAAGAACCGAGTTTATATGTTCAAGAGTCATAATCTGTATACATTCAATCGACATATTTTTCAGGTGGCGTTTGAGAAAATCGGGTCCATGACTACCAACACCATATCTAAGCAGAGGAAGAAGCAGGAACCGGCAGTGATGGCAGAACTTGACCAGAGACTTCGGAGACTCAACTCTCTTAAAGAAAATGGTAAGAACACATAAACAAATTGGGAGAAGATGAGCCAAAAAAGTGTACAACGAGGGAGTCCAATGGAACATTCACTTACCCCTCTTGATGGTTTTTTTTAACCTTCTGTTAAAGTATATAAATAGGATTTTTTAAGTTTGAGAGCAAATCAAAAGACCAAGATCCATTTTCTGAGATGGTAAATGTCAAGTTTCTTCCTTTGCTTTGTTTACCCCTCTTTTTGGTATAATCAATTGCGATCTTCATGTTTTCTCCTAGATGCATTTCAATGCTTCTTAGCTTTATGGTAGAGTGTTCTTCTCAATACTATATCTTCAAAACAAAACAAAATATATACAACTCGTAAAGCATATCATGAGGATATGATATTCAAATATACAACAAAAGAAAACTTTGCATCAGTTCAAGTTTGAAGTTTTCCTCGTTTGAATTTTTAGAAGAAGAAAAGAAATTCAAAATATATGAATCCCACTATCTAAATTCAAATAATAAAAATCAGACAAATGCACAATTGCACACAACCACATGAGAGCGACGCTGTATCAAGAAGACGGTGGCTCAGACTTAGATTATGTTCGAACGGTAATCACGTTTGAAACAAGGCGGGTCCTGTCTAAAAGACAGACACGCCTTTAAAAATAAATAAATAAATATGGTGACCCAAATCTTTGATTAGCCCCTTTGTCTTTTCTTTGCCGATTTTACATTTTAAATTTAATATTATTTAAATATTAAATAGTAAAATGACCAATAATTATGTTTTTGATTTCATACCACCATTTCTATTGGATCTGCTTCGAAAACGACCAGAAAAAAGGGTAAAAAACGGTATAGCGATTTAAAAATATGTTCCTTCTCTTCAAAGCCATATGGTGAATAAAGACGATGCATTTTAAAAAAAATTTCTCTTTTCAGCTTTTGACTGAGACAATTAATCATTATACATCTCAGGATGTGACACAACCATATCATCAAACACATGTTAAGAAGGGGAAGGAGAAATAATAGACTTGAGAACAAATACAGACATACTGATTTCCAACGTCATTACTGGACAAAAATCAATATATCAAAGAGGATGGAAGTAAATGTCGTTCTTGTTCTACGATGATGATGTTGATCGGAAAACGATTCACAATAATATGTTCAACGACGAAAAAAAGGAGATAGGGAGTGAAACAAACACAACTTCTACTGACAACACTTCATCTCAGGAGAAATAATAAACTTGTTCTTGTGTTTCAAACCGCAGGCCATTCTTTACGGATGTCGAAGCTGTAGTTGATCTCCAAGTAGCACTTGTTATCATCATCAAGAAACTGAAAACAAGATTTGGCAAAAGTAACTTTAAGAATCAACAACACCAAAGAATATCACAGAGTTCGATTTTGTGAATGTCACTATCCGACCTTAGTTCTTGCAGAATATGATCCTCGAGCAAACATTCCAGAAGGAGTGGTCTCTTCCGGCATCACGTGGTTGTATGGCTCCAACTGAGGACTAAAGGTTCCAAGCATTTCCTTTGTTCTGTCCACTGAATCCACAAAAGAAAGAAAAAAAACGAATTAGATCAACTTGTCTCTAAACAACTGAGAAAATTGAAGACAAATTTGTGTGTTGTCTTTTTTACCTTTAACACCGGTCTTCCAAACTGTATTGGTGTACCTAAGACCAGAGACAATGTTGTTGTTAACTTGAAATGTGAATTTCAAGTTGTACTTGCTCCCTTCTTTCAAAGTAAACCACATGCCCTTTGGATTTCCATTCTCCGGAACCATAAGAACAATGTCGGGCCTTCCTGGGGATAAGATGGCGAGGCTAAGGATCCTCACTTCAGGGTCAAGAGTCTCTGCAGACATAAAGACAAAATTCTAAAAAAGTGAAAATAGAAACATTTATGGAAACTAAACTTGATGTGTACTACACAGAATCACTCCAGAAAAATGTATAATCAAGCAAAACATAGATGATGAAATCCAAGATCTTGCTCATATTAGATGTCAACAAAAACCACCCAGATCCAGTCTGATCCTCCAAACATGAAAATCACAGAGACAGCAAAACAAAAACTCTATGACCTAACAAAGAGTCTTAATGTCGCAACAATCATTTCCAAGATTATTATTATAAAATTAGCAATTTTGAAAACTGAAACAAGAATAAAACTTTGGAATGAATGTAGAAAAAAAGAGCTACAAACCTCCAATGTTGGTAACATCAACACTTCCAAGGAGCTGCTCTTTCCATTTCCTCAGACTCTCATCATCCTAAACCAGATTCGGCGAAAAACAAATCATTCCTCCGGAGAAATTCTTCAAAAAATATTTAGAATGAAAAGGGAAAAGGGTGGAATAAAAAAGCAACCTTGTCCTTCTCCAGATGCTCCTTGATAGTGTATTGAGGGCCCAATTGTAATTTGGAATCGTCGTCTTCTTCTTCCTCAGTAGCGCAGAGAGAGGACTCGCTCATCTGCCTCCCCAAGGACCCAGCAGCCTCGTCGTCGGTGGTCACCGTTCTAGAGGTGTTTTCAGCGTCTCCTCCTCCTTCTTTCTTCTTGTTGTTCTCGTCGAACCCCATGTCCCTGGAACCCGATACAGCTCCAGATACCAAAGACATCAATCAAATCCCTCAAGCCTTCAGAAAAGTCTTCCAAATGCCTTTTTGGGGGATCTAATCGAAAAATGAGGGCTCGTGGGAGAAATGTTTTTAGGGATTTTGGTTCTTCTGGTGACAATGGGAAGGAGATGGAGTCATGTGGTGATCCGAGTTATAGGAGAGAGAGAGAGAGAGAGAGAGAGAGAGAGATCGTGAGGGTCACTACCGAGAATTCCGAAAGAAGCATAATTGTTGTATTCTTCTTCCCACGCGCAGAGGAGACGAGCCTCGAGCCACGACAAGACATAATAAATCTCTCTTATGTTTTTCTTTTTTTGTCCGAGTTAGTCTTAACCAATTTTTCTTTTTATTTCCAATTGCACTGATGGTATTAGCCGGTTTGATATTGGAACTTAGTGGCATGACACAAACAAGGGCATATGCGTCTTTTGGTGGAAAATACTAAAACTACGTCGTTTTGGTTTTGCGGTTCTTTTTTTTTAGCGCAAACGAAATATTATAAGTTTCAAGACATAACAAAATGCATATGTGCTTGCTTATCTAACCATGCAGCAAAAACCTAGATGATTCATTCTTTTTATTAGTTTTTAATTCTAATCTAATATGATATATATGGTCATCCACGGATAATCATTTCCTGATGACCTTCTTTAAGAAAAAAGGAAACAAAAAAAAATCACAAGGGCAAATTATTTTCGGTAGTTCACATTGTAATTTGATAATTAATGATAGATCTAAATAAGTTCACCATCATTTGCAAAAAATGTAATAATTCCTACGCAACGAAAAATGCAAAGAATTTTTTTTTTATCAAGAAGTTAATTATATCATTATTTATATATAAAATAAGATGTTTAGATCTTACGATGAATGGAGTTTTAATTTTATTTTCAGACGATAAGGAATCTTTCCACATGGGTTTAATATTTAGATCGAGGATCACTATATTTATTATATACACGGGTTTTTCCTTTTTAGTGTAATTATATGATTTGCGAAATACTCTCTTTTATGAGACTTCTTTAAATTTTGCTTTATCATCCCTTTTTTTTCTTGTTATAAACTCGAATGACCTAAAGAATATATATGCTGAGAGTTTCTTTTCCTGATTAGCTTGGTGATCGAGCATCACAGATATATTCATACATTACCAGAAACGAAACAATAACTTGGAAGGAGGCAAGAAAGTACAACATTTCACGAATATGTATATTAAAAAAACTATCTATTAAGTCTATGAAGGGAGGAGTATATATGACAATATAAATGAAGAATTGTTTGAAAAGAATTTATAAATCAAGTGGTGTATCAAACCAAGATAATGTTCCAACATGAACAACAGTGTGGAACCAATTAGGCATACCATGGACAACAAGATCTCTAAATTTACCCACTTTTGGATCATATGCCACAAGAACCTTACTCTTATACTCCAACAAGATCTCTCCATTCTCCAACACACATAAAACGCGAACCACTTTACCATTCTCAGCATTCTTCCAAATCCCTACAGGTCGGTCCAAATTCTGCTTTAGCCCCTTTGGCAAGTAACTCCCAATGCTATACTCTTTTCCCCAAGATTCCTTAACTCCATAACTCTTCATAACCCATATATCCAATTTCCCATAGTTTCCATAAACGACCGCGCATAGACACCCTTTAAGGTTCACTAGTCTATGGTTGGTCCGATTTAGCCCACCGCAGTCCGGTTTAGGGATCTCTCTAAACTCTTCATCTTCAAGATCAAATGATACGAACTTACGATCCGGCACGTGCCTATGAGGCCATGTCACAAAATGTAACCTCCCGTTGACCAAAGCCTCCGACGGACGTTTCACAAATTTATAAGGAGATTTCCCTAAGCTTCTCCAAGAAAAAGATTGATCTTTTCTTGTTGACAAAGTTAAGACCTGAACCTCTGATTGCTTGTACTGCATTCTACCACGACCTCTGTAACTACTGTTACTACCTCTGAAGTAGACTATCTTCACAACTTTGTATTCCTTTGTCGTTTGATGGAATCCGAAGCCGAAGACGAGTTCTTTGTCATGGTACTTGTTGGAACATTCGGGAAGCTCTAAGGAGTTTTTAGTGAAAGGATTGTAAATGTAGAGTGAATCGTTGTAGAGAGAATCAGATAAACAGAGCAAACCGTTACACGAGCCTACAACGTCGAACTCAGGCATGGAAGATGCGAATCTTAAGGTGAATTTCTTGGTCTTGATTCGTCTCTCTTCTTCTGATAAGTCGAGGAAGTGGAGGCTGTTGCGTATAGGGAAATCGCAGTGAAGGAGAAGACATGGCTTTGTGTGGGAAGAAGAAGAGACATGACCATATTGAGTCAAAATGGATCTCCAAGATCTGGAAACGAACATAAGCCGAGCTAAGGAGGAGATGGCAAGGCGAGAGAATATGTCGGTGAGAATATCTCCGGGAAGGGATTCTAGTAGTCCTCCTCCCTCGTCTACGGTGGTGGTAACGACATCATTGATTTTTCTCTTCTTGAAACTGTTCTCTAAAGCCATGGATAAAGAAGAGAAGCAGAAGCAAGACTCTGAATCTTTGATATTGAGATGGAGGGAGAGAGAGAGAGAGATGAAGATGATGGAGGAAAAAAAGGAGGGTACGTTGAATAGGCATCACAAAATAATAATTCTCTCGTGGAAAAGTTAATTTGTCTTAAGATTTTTATTTTTTAAGTGAATGGCACAAGAAAGATGATGATTGGAGAGATCTAGACCGTAGGATGAGGTTTGGAGTTGCGATTTGTCAAAAGAGAATAAAAGAAAACGGAGAAGAAAACAAAAGCGAGGGGAAAGTGTGATGATGACAGACCAACACTTAATCTTTAAATTAGTTTTTCTTTAAAGACTTTAATAATAAGAACAAAAAAAAGAAGTAGCCAACTCATGCAAAAGTCCTCTCTTTTGCATCTCTCTTTCCTTTTACTTTTTATTATCTAAGGTTTTTAAAATTCGAACAGTAAATCGAATTGTTTTTTGGTCGTTGATATACAACTATCTTACCTTTTTATTTATTTATAGACTAGTTTATTTTCAAATTTCTATTTTAGTAATTTCTTAAATGTTGTCATATAAAAATATACGTAATTCTTAATTGGAGTTGGAAAGTTCGTTTGTTATGTATATCATATTCATATTAGATTGTTCTTTCTTAATTGATATAATAAGAATTTCGTTGATTTTATACAAGTTAACTAATGGGTGAGATAAGCATTTAGATTTTTAAAAAAATATATGATAGCTTCATGGATAAATATTTTGGAAGTGTTAATTAAATAATAGTTAAGGTTTTTATAATTAATAAATAAAGAAATAAGTAAGTAGAAAAGAAATGGTGGGTGGAGGCAGTTGTGCCGTGAGTGTTCTTCAAAGGCTAAAAAGTAAGATTTAGTAAGAGGTGCACAAGTTTCCCACCACTTTGGTTTTTCCCAAACACTTAATACTTTTATTGTTTTTTTGGTTTTAGGCTGTAATTATATGATTTAGTATCGGAGAAATTGATATTCGTAGGCCCCTGTATGTTTCACATTTAAATTTTAAGCAACTTACGACAAGATGTCTATTCTTTATGTGTTGACTTTTAGATAAACTTTTGATTTTTTTGATTTTTTTTTTACAATAATCAATTTGCCATCATCAATTATGTGATTAGCCTAGATTCTTATTATTTGTTAGGGTGCCTCCCAATATGGTGAGATAGGATTTTTGTTTTGTAAAAACTTAAGTGATGTTTTACTTTTGTTCAACCCTAATCTTTAGAAATCTTGGTATACAAGGCAATATATACTCTTTTTACCATAGCTACTTTCCGACTACATTTATTAATCTTCCTAAACCATAGCATCTTCAACTGCATACCAATTTTTCACTACCGGAAATGCAATGAGAATAAAATTCGTTTTAAATAACTTTGAATCGGGTTTTGGTCAAAACTCAAAAGGATGTTATATCTGAGTGAGGATAAAGAGTAAATTAAGAGTCGAAACAACTTATGGCCTCTTATTCACAGTGAGACTAATAATATACAGCTTATATGCAAGCGATGTATAGAGTGTATCTGAACCGGATTATTATCAGCTAAACCAATTCCCTCCTACACTCTAATAAAGATCAGTCCCACCAAATGTTGATGGCATCACGAGCATACGGTTTTCTAGATCACGGTTGTGGCCTGTATTTTTTTTACTCCGCTTGCTTCTGCAGAGTGCTGGTGAATCGTAAGGCGTAATAGCCACTGAATGTGTTGGTTTCTTTATTATCTCAGACGTGTTGAGATGACTAATGGCGCCTCACAACCTGATCAGAATCCATCAACTGTAATAATAACGGAATAAAAGAACCCATGATCATAGTAAATGGAAAAATGAAATCGCCGTTGTTCAATGTTTCAGAATCTCGAGAAACAGTTAGAAAAAGAACCAAAGTTCATTTTAATAGGCTGCGAAGAAACCCTCAGAAGTTGCCAAGCATCTACAGCAATGGTTCCTCTAAAACCTCCATGGTAAGTTTCCAAGAGGGAGCCCCATTTTCTCACCGTTCTAGATTACTAAAACTTTCATCACTGGGAATCTTGAGATTGTTTCAAAAACATATCAGACCTAACGTCTCAAATCAGTTGATCATTACGTAAAAGAAAAAAAATATATTGAAACGATTTCATCCCTTTTTAGTGTCTTAGGGTTCCCAATTATTAGCTCAAGTGTTGAATGACATAACTAGTTTTGGTCCAAAACCCATAATCAAACCTACCGATACTATCTAACTTGTCAAAAAAACTGAGAGAGATTAGTTTTTAGTTACCACTATATGTAAGACTTCAGAAAGTCTTGTGGAGAGAACGAAAGAGACGATGCTTCTTCCTCTTTGAGTGTCTTCCCGGACCCTTCTTCATCACATATGGAACGAAGGTGAGCTGTATCATGATGATCACCAATCAAAACAAGATTAAAGACAAAACGCATATATACCAATGTCAAATAGTTTTAACATAGTACACCAAAAACAGAGCGAAAGTAACTCTTCTCGAAAAGACATGGGATTACTATATTAGAGATAAACCTGAGAATTGTTCCGGATTCCGACATCCTGAAGAACAGCGTCGTCGTCAAGCAACTTGTCATTATTGCACGAAAGGCAGAAGTTTGACCATACATGCTTCCTGCATACTCCCAAAAAAAAAAAACTCCAATCTATAGTAACAAGTTTTGTGTGTTCCGACAAGAATAAAAGGTGGAGAAGCTTTTACCAAGAAATATGACGATGACCCATGTTTGCTTGCTCAATATCGTTAACTTTCTTCTTGACCAAAAGCTTCAGATCCTTAAGAGTAGCTGAATTCATGACCGCCACATCTAGCAAGAGGAGCAGAGAAAGTAAGGAGGAAAAGAAAAAGAAGACAAAACCCAATGTCACTCTACAAATGCACACTACTCGTTCGACGAAATGAAGTATGTATATATACCCAAGGAGGAGCCATCGAGTTTGACGATGGAGAGACGCATAGCGCTTCCCTTTTCAAGGCTGACGAGAGTGACGACATCCGAAAGAGTTGGGTTCCTCGGAACGTCGGCGAGAATCGGATCGGCAAGTAGATGAGAGAGAACCGATCTCAGCTTCTCCCTCTTCGTCTCAACGTCGTAATCTCCGATTCCGACACTATCGCCGCTCTCCATTTCTCTGCCACTAGGGTTGTTTCTCGTATGAGTCAATGGTTCCGGTTTTTTTTATCCAATCGTTTGTTCATCTCACACCAAGCCCATTAGCTATTCTTCACGTTTGGGCCCAACTGAGTTTAATTTCTTCTATCCTCAAATCCTTCTATTACTACTGTACATTTTATTATCTAAACGAAATCTAAATCGCAAGCCGAATTACAAATGAATTTATTTGGTTAATAATTTTTTTTTGTCATAACCGAAATTGTAAACCGGATCGTCAATCTCTAGATGAGACGTAAATTGTGCAACAATCTGATGTATATGTTGTCCATAAATAGAGAACGCACCAAGTCAAAAGGATCGTGCATAATTTTCTCATTGTATCTTAAACATAATCCTCAATACTATTTTAGGTAGGTAAGAGTTTGTGGTATTCAAACTCCTTTTGCTCCTCTATAAAACGAGCTCTCGACTCATTAGACAAACCAGAAAAACAAAAACAAAAAAAGAAGAAGTTAATAAAAAAAAAAGTAATCAATAAAACAAAGATAATAAAAAATGGTGGGTTTGCGCAGAGCAAAGTCAATGCTTTTTGTAGTATTAGTGGTTATGGCCACCACAATAGCAAACGGGGCTAAACCACTGAAAGAAAGTGAGGCACCTGCAGCTGCACCACTTGGCTCTAAATTAGCAGCAGAAGTCAAAGGCACTGCAGCTGAAGTAAAAGGCGCTGCTGCACCACTTGGTGCTAAAATAGCTGCAGGATTCAAAGGAACCATTGCACCAATTGGTGCTAAATTAGGACTCAAAGGAAGCAATGCACCTGCAGCTTCACCAGCTGGTGCTACAGGAGCCAAAGGAAGCGGTCCATCACTTGATGTTAAAGCATCAGGAGCCAAAGGAGATGGCAAAACCGATGACAGTGCGGTATACATACCGACCATTATAGATTATATATATGTCATACCTTTATTCCCTCTTATTATATGGTTTACGAAAGAATGTGGTGTGGATTGATGGTATATAGGCATTTACGGCTGCATGGAACAAAGCATGTGAAGCAGCATCACCAAGCACGATTACAGTGCCAAAGGGTGAGTATTTGGTGAACAACTTAGAATTCAAAGGTCCATGCAAAAGTCCAGTCACTCTCGAAATGAATGGCAATCTTAAGGCTCCGCCTGCGGTCACTGCCGGTAAACCACATTGCGGATGGATTAGTTTCGAAAAGCTTGAGAATTTCGTTTTGAATGGAAATGGAGCCATTTTTGACGGTCAAGGCGCCCTCGCTTGGAAGGCCAATGATTGCGCTAAAACTGGCAAATGCAACACTCTCCCCATCGTAAGAACTTTCTATTAGACATCAAATGTATATATATGAGTGAAAACATCATTTACTAACATGGTAAGTATACATATATGTGGGTATTGGTAACAGAACATCCGATTCACGGGTCTCACAAACTCGAAAATTATCAGCATAACATCAGCAAACAGCAAACTTTTCCACATGAACATCCTCAACTGCAAGAACGTAACGCTTCAGGATATTGGTATTGATGCACCTCCGGAGAGTCTTAACACCGATGGTATCCACATCGGAAGGTCTAATGGTGTCAACTTAATAGGGGCAAAGATTAAAACAGGAGATGACTGCATTTCCATTGGAGATGGTACTGAAAACTTCCTTGCTGAGAACATAGAATGTGGACCAGGACACGGTATTGCCATCGGAAGTCTAGGAAAGTACCCTAATGAGGAACCAGTGAAAGGAATCACGATAAGGAAATGTCTCATCAAGAACACCGACAATGGTGTTCGCATCAAGACATGGCCAGGATCACCCCCCGGTGTCGCCTCCAACATTCTTTTCGATGATATTACAATGGACAATGTTACCACTCCCATTCTCATCGACCAAGTCTACTGCCCTCATGGCCACTGCAAGACTGGGGCATCGAAAGTGAAGTTGTCAGACGTGAGCTTCAAGAACATTAAAGGTACAGCAGCATCAAAGACGGCTGTGAAACTACTCTGCAGCCCAGGCACGCCTTGCACTAATATTTCCCTCGCTGACATAAACTTAGTCAGCAATGGTAAAGAGGGACCAGCTGTCTCTTCATGCGCTAACGTCAAGCCTGCTATCACCGGAAAAATGGTTCCAGCAGCTTGCACTGAAGTCGCTAAACCGGGTCCTTAAATTGAAGTCGTATGTCCACCATGCATCGATCCAACCTGGTGAAGATGCTTTGATTAGAGTGCGATGAAAAGTTTTTGCTTTACGTTTATCTGAGTATAGGTTACTTAGTAGTCCCTTCAAGCTTGGAGTTTACCAGCTAAAGAGTGACTAATAATTGGATAGTAATTTTTGTATGGTTCGCAATATGCGAGAGTGTTTCAATTTTTATTCAATAAATAAATATATCATTGAATTTTAAGTTGCTTTTTTAAAATATAAATTTTACATAATTCCATTTTAAACTCTTTTTATCCTAAACTTGCGAGATAGAATTCGATTGTAGTATATATTTTTAAAATTACATTACTATCTTAATTAATATTTTCAGTTGTATGAAAAGCTTCTTATATACCTCTCAACATGATATTAGTAACATTTTCCTCTTTATCACTTAAAAAAAATATTAAGGGAAATTGCATGAAAAAATACTGAAGATAACTTTTTAAAAACTTAACATTCACCAATAAAAGTGTAACACATGGATTTTGGACCCGCAATGGATCATGCATACAAGGAGGCATCACCCGAATCAGCCTATCAACGGACGAAACTAGTGCATATGATGATAACTAGCTCATGATAGGACGCCTCAAGCACATCTCTCACGAAAAGGTACTTAAGTAATCATAACATTACATCTACTAAACCAATTGCGTAATCTATGGCGTGTAGTAGAAAGATTTGCTACGCCACTCCTAACACTGACTCCTCTGGAAGGCCGGCAAGTGAACATTCGAGTACCTCGTATCCAAACGCACTAGATGTATTTTCTTATTAATATAAACACATTTGAAGGAACGATGTGATGTTATTAATATAAATAATTTGTTTTTCACGGATTGCAAATTTTTTCGTTTTTAATTGAAGTCGTTTGTCCACCATTCATCGATCCAATTTTATAGTATAATTTTGCTTTTAACTTTTTTTGTCATGGGTTGCAAATATTTAATTGTAATATTTGCAAAGTTTCAAAGCAAATTTAGTAATAATATAATATAAAATAGAGTATTAGTTAAGTAATATTTATTTATGGTTATAAATTATATTTTATCTAAAGTTAAACCAAACAGTCCAAATTCAGATACAAAAACGAAAACAAAACAAAATTAAAATTGCATTAAATTTTACGAAATTTCAACATTTTTTATATGATTTCTGTTTTTCAGAAAAACCGAAGGAAAATTAAACCACGAACTGGATTGATCACTCGAAGATGAGTTACAAATTTTACATCATTATGAAAGTATATTCACATATATAATTAACACTCCCTATATAGAAAATATACTGAGTCAGAAGGATCACCGTGCATGATTAGCTAATTATATATATCGTCATTCTATTTTTAGCTAGGTAAGAGGAGTTTGTGGTTTTCAATCTCCTTTTGCTCTTGTATAAAAGGGACCTTCGACTCATCGTGAGATCAAAACATAAAAGAAAAAAGAAAAAAACCTAAAACAAAAGAAGAAGCATCTAATAAAAAGAAGATAAAATCAATAAAATAAAGAGAATAAAAATGGTGGATTTGCGCAGAGCAAAGACGGTACTTCTTGTAGTACTGGTGGCCATGGCCAACACAGTAGCAAACGGGGCACCTGACGCTAAAGCAGCAGCAGGAGCAAAAGGAACCGCAGCACCAGGGCCCGTAGGAGGCGGTGCAGCTGCACCGGTTGGCGCTACAGCACCAGCAGCAGCCGCAGGACCAGCTGGAGCCAAAGGAAGCGGTGGATCACTTGACGTTAAAGCATCAGGAGCCAAAGGAGACGGCAAAACGGATGACAGTGCGGTACGTACAAAATCTGATATTGTGCATATAATACGTTCTTTGTTATATTCGATTTTGTATGGTTTAAGAAAGGCGTGGATTTATATATATAGGCATTTGCAGCTGTATGGAAAGAAGCGTGTGCAGCAGCAGCTCCGAGCACGATTACAGTGCCAAAGGGTGAGTATTTGGTGAACAACTTAGAGTTCAAAGGTCCATGCAAAAGTCCAGTCACTTTAGAGATGAATGGCAATCTAAAAGCTCCGCCTACGGTCGCTCCCGGTAAACCTCACTCCGGATGGGTTGATTTTGAAAATCTTGCTGATTTCACTTTGAATGGAAATGGAGCCATTTTCGACGGTCAAGGCGCCTTGGCTTGGAAAGCTAATGACTGCGCCAAAACTGGACAATGCAACTCTCTCCCCATCGTAAGCAGATTCACTTACATCAAATATAAAGAGCTCTTTTGTTTTCTTAATGGAATTATTAGCAGCTGTGTAAGTATATATGCGTTTTTTTTGTGACAGAACGTTCGATTCACGAGTCTCACAAACTCAAAAATTAAGAGCATAACATCAAAAGACAGCAAACTTTTCCACATAAACATCCTCAACTGCAAGAACATAACTCTTGAGGATATTGGTGTTGATGCTCTCCGGAAAGTCTCAACACCGATGGTATCCACATTGGGAGGTCCAATGGCGTCAACTTATTAGGGGCAAAAGTTAAAACAGGAGATGACTGCGTTTCCATTGGAGATGGTACTGAAAATCTCATTGTTGAGAACGTAGAATGTGGACCAGGACACGGCATTGCCATCGGAAGTCTAGGAAGGTACCCGAATGAGCAACCAGTGAAAGGAGTCACCGTGAGGAAATGCCTCATCAAGAACACCAGTAATGGTGTTCGCATCAAGACATGGCCAGGATCTCCTCCCGGTGTCGCCTCCAACATTATTTTTGAGGATATCACAATGGACAATGTTAGCACTCCCGTTCTCATCGACCAAGAGTACTGTCCTTACGGCCACTGCAAAGCTGGGGTATGTAACAAAAGACGTAATGTGCTTATTTCTACAAAACTCAAATTTTGACACATCATTTACATCAAACTTATATCTTCAATTTATATATGTGCAGATACCATCCAAAGTGAAATTGTCGGACGTGACATTCAAGAACATTAAGGGTACATCAGCGACAAAGATTGCTGTGAAACTAATCTGCAGCACAGGCACACCTTGCACTAACGTTGCCCTCACTGACATCGAATTGACCCACAACGGTAAAGAGGGACCAGCTGTCTCAGCATGTGCTAACATGAAACCTGTTCTCACCGGAAAGATGGTGCCACCTGCTTGCACTGAAATAGCTAAACCGGGTCCTTAAATTAAAGTCGCTGTCCACCATGCATCCATCCAATCTGGCTAATAAGACCCTTTGATTGGTGCGATGGAAAATTTTGAAATACTCGTCTTGGTTTTTGTTTTTTTTGTTTTATTTACCTATACATAATATGGATATCTAATAGAGATTATAGTCCCTTCAAGCTTGGAATTTATTAGCTGAAGAGTGACACATCATTGGGTAGTAAATTTTGTGTGATCCGCAATATGCGAGAGTGTTTTTATTTTTATTCATTAAATAATAATATTATTGATACATTACGTTTTTCTTTTTTCATAACTTTTTCTATAATTTTTAGATATTTTTTAATTTATTATGTAAAATTAAATATGGTAAAATTGATTTTTGGATTTTTGTGAGGATTAAATATGGTCAAATTAAATATAGTCCCTTCAAGCTTGGAATTTCTATTTTTTTGGATTTTTGTGAGGATTAAATATGGTAAAATTTATCCCAACATTCGTAATAATAAAAGACAATGTAAGCAAACAAATAAACAAAGCAATTCATCAACAAATAGTTTTTATGATCTTATATTTATCCCTTCAGTTAAATGTAACACTATTTCTACGATTAAGATACAACAATATGTCCCTCTTTCAATCAAAATACTAGAGAAAGTAGACATGCTGTAGAGAAAGTCATTTCAATTTTCAAGGTTTTAGTTTTTTTTTCTCAGGATTAACTAAATGTGTAATAACTAAGGAGTAATACAATGGAGTTAGTTTTTTTATGTCTTGGATTCAGATATTTTTGAAAAGAAAATTTATTTTTTAAATTGGAATATTTAAAAGTTGATTTTTAACTCTAGAAAAAACTCCTATAATTAAAAAAAAAGCATTAGAAGCTAGCTTGGGTACGCTGTACGCATCTCGAAGTAATAACAAGCATTAGTAAAGACAAGTTTATCTCTTCAATGATACACAATATATAGGCATATAGGATTATAATCTTACGCATCATAATCTAAAACCAAGCGAATGTCCTTACGGTCACATGATTTTTCACATCGGTTCATCGCTGACCAAACTAATTCAAGCATAAATCATAGTGATGTTTTGATTCTTTCTTTTTTCTTTTTAGAATGTATTTTCACATTTTTAGAATAAGAGAAAATCTTTCAAATCTGAGAAGAATTTTAAAAGTCTTGCTGAGTAAGGCTTGTGTTGGCGAACGTTGACATGGTGTCTGTTGGATCTTACCTCTGAGAACATGAAAGAACCATACATAAAAGATATACATCTCTCTACTTATTTACAATTGAGTTTGAGTTAGAGTATTCACTTTGTCTAACTTTTAGTGCTTCAAAATGTTACATCAAAATAAGGTCCAACCGTTAAATTTTCTTGTTTTTCAGCTAAAAACTAACCTGCCAAGAAAAAAAATGTACGTATCATACGAATGCTATAAAGACAAGCGGAACAAGTCTTATGTCTAACAATAAACCGCTAGTTTTTCAAAATTAAACTAATTAACCTGGTAAATAATTCCTTAAATATGGGTCAAACAATCTAAAAAAAACGAGACGTTTAGAGAGAAAAGTGGGCCTTCGTCGTATCTCCATCCAAGGCACTATATAAAGCAGCAGATGATTAGTTAAAATCTCAGAAAACAAAAAACAAAAAAAACAAAAAAACAAAAAAAACAAAAAAATAATAATAAAAAATAAATAAATAATGGGTTCATATTTGGGAATTTATACAATTTTGGTTCTATGTTTGCTGGGATATTCAGCCAATGCCGAGGTGTTCAAAGTTGAAGGCGCTCCAGGCTCTGATATTACTCCGGTTAGTAGTGCTAATAATTTCTTCCACCCCAAGCAATCTACAAACCAGTTCCTCTTCTTTTTTTTTGCTTACGTACGTACTCGTTGGGGTTTCATTGCAGGCACTTTTAAAAGCATTCACATCAGCATGCCAAGCTCCGGCACCGAGCCAGGTGGTGATCCCAAAAGGTGAGTTCAAGCTTGGTGAGATCGCGATGACGGGTCCATGCAAAGCTCCAGTGGAGATCACCCTGCAAGGCATTGTCAAAGCTGACGGTGCCTCTATCCAGGGGAAGGATAGATGGGTCGTCTTCGAAAAAATTAATGGGTTTAAGTTGAACGGTGGTGGAACATTTGACGGTGAAGGCAATGCAGCTTGGAAGGCAAATAACTGCCACAAGACCTTCGAGTGCAAGAAACTTCCCATCGTAGGTGTTTCTGTCTATAATATAAGGGTTTAAGTGGCTTTTGTATAACTGCGAAGATATATGATTCAGCTGTGTTGTTGTTACAGAGTGTAAGGTTTGACTTCGTGGATAACGCTGAGATCAGAGACATATCCTCAATCGATGCCAAGAACTTCCACATGAACGTTATCAGCGGCAAGAACATGACTTTTGATAACATCAAGATCACCGCTCCAGCTGAGAGCCCCAACACTGACGGTATCCATTTGGGAAGATGCGACGGAGTGAAGATCCTCAACTCTAAGATCTCTACAGGAGATGACTGCATCTCCGTGGGAGATGCGATGAAGAATCTCCTCGTGGAGAAGGTCGTGTGCGGTCCAGGACACGGAATCAGTGTCGGAAGCCTTGGAAGGTACAATTGGGAGGAAGACGTCACCGGCATTAGGGTCGTGAACTGCACCCTCCAGGGAACTGACAACGGGCTGAGGATCAAGACATGGCCATCCTCGGCTTGCACCACCACCGCCTCCGGTATTCATTTTGAGGATATCATCCTTGACAACGTTAGCAACCCAATCCTCATCGACCAGGAGTACTGTCCTTGGAACCAATGCAACAAGCAGGTAAGTATCCAATTCGTCCACAACTTGCCACGTCCGGTATGACAAAAACATATCATTCTGATTCCCAAATGTTGTTTTTGTTTTGCAGAAACCATCAACCATTAAGCTGGTGGACATAAGCTTCAAGAACATTAGAGGAACATCAGGGAACAAAGACGCAGTGAAGCTATTGTGCAGCAAGGGCTTTCCGTGCCAGAACGTCGAGATTGGAGAGATTAACATTGAGTACAAAGGAGCCGATGGTCCACCCACTTTCCAGTGCTCAAACGTCACCCCTAAGCTTGTCGGAACCCAGAACCCAAAGGCTTGTACCGGACCCGTCGTCAAGCCACCTGGCGCCGCATAAAACGTAGACCGCTCAGATCAACATCTAGGGCTTTCACGTCCAATTTTGTTTTTCCTTTTTTCTTACCCTTTTTTTTCTTTGAAAGTCACACATAAAGGAGACTTTTAGAAAGCTGTAAAAAAAATACTTTTTTGTTTCTATTCGATGCCAACACATATATAGATGTGTGTGTGTGCATAATGATGTAATAAAACTAAAAGATTTATATATCTTTTCTACATATGATTGTTCGCTTTTTTTTTAAAAAAACTTAATATGCATGCATGCTTAGTTTGAATCTTAAAATTGGGGGCTGATCTACGTTTTTTTTTTATATCGTTAAAAATGTCTCATCTCATTTTTGATGTGCTTTTTTTATAAAACTATTCATCTCGATTACATTTCATTACAGAATTAGTATTGAACTAGACCAGCCAAACTAATTTCGAATGATGTTATTGATTATTTTAAAATGGGAACGACTATACAGACAAAGTTGGCTATGATTGGCTCCGGTTCTAGTTGGAGGTCGCCTGTATTTAAATTCTAATACCATGTTATTAGTAGTTTCCAATTTATCTTGATCGAGCTGGACAATAAATCTATGTTCCTTCTATAGCGTCCAAAGATTAGTCTTGCCATCACTTCCGAGAAATATTCTTGAAAAAAGCAACGTATAAAATTATGATCTTATAAAAAGCAAAACAAAAAAAAATCACTGGTTACCATTTTTACATAATGTTTAGTTTTTACCTTTGAAGATACAAAATTAGACATCAGATCACTTCCTAAAACATAGGTCAAACAACCTAATAAACGAGAGGTGGTGAGAAAAGGTAGACTTGAACATCTCTCTCCCCCAACCCACTATATAAATGTAACCATGATAGCTTGATCAAATTCCAGAAAACAAAACAAAATAGAATAATAAATAGTAACATTAGTAATTATATTAATTAAAAAAAACTATGGGTGCATATTTTGGAGTTTCTACAATTTTTATTTTCTGTTTGTTGGGATTTTCAGCCAATGCTGAGGTATTCAGCATTGGTTCTTCTTCAGGTTCCGATATTACTCAGGTTAGTTACAATGCTTTTTACTTTCTTGCTCTCCAAGCAATCTACAAAACCATATTCTTGGCTTAGTTATTGCGCTGATATATGCAGGCACTTCTGAAAGCATTTACATCGGCATGCCAATCTCCGTCACCGAGCAAAGTGGTGATCCCAAAAGGAGAGTTCAAGCTTGGTGAGATCGAGCTGAGGGGTCCATGCAAAGCTCCAGTTGAGATCACCCTTCAAGGCACTGTCAAAGCTGACGGTAACACGAACCACGGAAAGGACAAATGGGTCGTCTTCGGCAACATTAATGGGTTTAAGCTCAACGGTGGTGGATCCTTCGACGGTGAAGGAAACGCCGCTTGGAGGGTCAATAACTGCCACCAGACTTTCAACTGCAAGAAACTTCCCATCGTATGTGCTTCTGTCCCTAATTGACTTTATGGATTGTTTGCATACAAAAATTAAACCATGTATGGTTTTGAGACCTCAGTATATCAAAATTTAATTGGCTTTAAAAAAAAAATCAACTTAGTGATATTTTTTGTCTTTGTTTCTTACAGAGTATAAGGTTTGATTTCGTGGAGAACGCTGAGATTAGAGACATTTCTTCGATTGATGCCAAGAACTTCCACATAAACGTGCTCGGAGCCAAGAACATGACCATGGATAACATCAAGATCACCGCTCCAGAAGAGAGTCCTAACACTGACGGTATCCATTTGGGAAGAAGTGACGGAGTCAAGATCCTTAACTCCTTCATCTCCACCGGAGACGACTGCATCTCTGTTGGAGATGGGATGAAGAACCTTCATGTGGAGAAAGTCACGTGCGGTCCAGGACATGGAATCAGTGTGGGAAGCCTTGGAAGGTACGGACACGAGGAAGATGTCAGCGGCATTAGAGTCGTGAACTGCACCCTCCAAGAGACTGACAACGGATTGAGGATCAAGACATGGCCATCTGCAGCTTGCTCCACCACCGCCTCCGATATTCATTTCGAGGATATCATTGTCAAGAACGTTAGCAACCCAATCCTCATCGACCAAGAGTACTGCCCTTGGAACCAATGCAACAAGCAGGTAACGTATCTTTATCATTCATTTTGACAGAGGCCACGTTTTGGGCTCTCTTTGCCAGTATCTGAGTTCATAGTAATCCAATCTTCTTCTATTTTTCTTCCTGAAACGTTTTACAGAAAGCATCAACGATTAAGCTTGTGAACATAAGCTTCAAGAAAATCAGAGGAACATCAGGGAACAAGGATGCAGTGAAGCTATTATGCAGCAAGGGATATCCGTGCCAGAACGTGGAGATTGGAGACATTGATATTAAGTACAGTGGAGCGGATGGTCCAGCGACTTTCCAGTGCTCAAACGTAAGTCCCAAACTCTTGGGAACTCAGAGCCCTAAAGCTTGCAGTGGTCCTGTGACCAAGTTACCCCAATAAGTAGAAGCTCAAAACTATTAACCTAAAGCACCCATACAATATTGTTTTGTTTTCTGTACACCAAAATTAACTATGGCCTATGATGTATGCTCTCATTCTATCTAATTAATGGATGCATCCATCATGCCCTTTTTTGGAAAATGAGTTATTCTATCCCTTTCTTTTGCCTCGGTTCAAGCCATATATAGAGTGTCTCGGCGACGATGGAGAACTTTCATACATAACTAATTAATTAACGAGTACAAGAAAAAAAATCTCGTTTTTCAATGGTTCGAGGAAAATGAGAACTACAGTCATTGATTTTGATATGGCTTCCGCAGTGGTTCAAGACGGTTAGTGGTAGCTTGGCCCCTAAGTTTCTTTTCTTGTTTTATTTTATTTTTGGGGATCTTGTCCCAGTCCCATCTTCGAGTAGCTTCCTACAGACTTAATCTTCACGGCTTGTGTAAGAGTGTAATTTTTGTCACTTGAACCATTCACACTAGCCAATCCAAATTAAAGAATTCGAATATTGGTCTCTCAACTAAGATGGTCAATGCTTCGTATCACTATTGAACTGATGTGAAGGACCACTGATGCGATTCATAACAATGGTGAAACGAACTAGTAATAAATCGATGTTAGATTTAAGGATAGACAGATCGATC
Organism: Schrenkiella parvula; assembly: GCA_000218505.1. Taxonomy (NCBI): domain Eukaryota; kingdom Viridiplantae; phylum Streptophyta; class Magnoliopsida; order Brassicales; family Brassicaceae; genus Schrenkiella; species Schrenkiella parvula. The sequence goes on along the minus strand of CM001189.1, from coordinate 2,283,728 downwards.
TTGTTCACTTTATTTTTAAATAGCATAACTAAGAGAAGAAACCAATAAAACATAAAAAAATAGTTTCTATAAAATAGAAGTACATCAACCGAAACGAGTTTGCTTGCGTTCGCATAAGACATACAAACAGCATGAGAACAAAATAATCTCATAGTGATAAAAGACTTATTCTCGAAAGCCCTACATGGCTAAATCCTCTTTCCATATCTCACACTATCAAAAACAGAAAACAAAAACCTTAAAACCGACAAAACAAAAGAAACATATATTCTCTAGTACAATCTGCCTCAAAACACAAACCTTAGACATAACCCCAAGAAGAAGAAGAAGAACCAGTACATGACAGTAAAGAAAAGTGAGGAAGAAGGATCATCGTTTTTTTTTGGGTTTTTTGTTTTGAACTCTTCTTATGTATTACCGCCTCGCCGGAGACTGATACAGTTTCTTCTGTCCCTCATTGAAAGAAAAAAGAAAAAACAAAAATAGGAAAAAGAAAGCAGAAAGGAAGCCTAGGAGGACCAATGAATTTAGAAAACCAAACCATGACAGAAAAATCTGTGGGATTTTCTGGTTAGCTCTAGCTGATGATATGATCAAGTTTCGTCCTCATGGGCTTTGTATGAAGGAGAAGATAATCTAAAAGATTCGCCAAAAGACACAGATTGTTCACCGTGATGGCTCGCCTACAATATCGTGGTAAAACAAAAACGATTGTACTAAGTAGCAATTCCTGCAACACAAGGCGAAGAAAGGGAGAAATAATTCAGAGAAGAACAAGAGCTATAAGAAACCAGTCATCAAATTGGGTTTCATCATCACAAGTTTCTTAGACGTCTCAGAGACTCTGGTATGAGCAATGCATAACGTTAAGCTAGTTTCCTAGGTCCACGAACGCATATCTAAAGCAAGGAAAGAAACGTTCTTCCTGTAAAGGATCACTGATGAACTAGATAACAGTAAAGATGCACACTGACACTGGCTACCACTTTTAGCATAATGCAAGCAACTTTCTCTTTCTGAGGAAAAGCTAATTCACTATTAGTTCAAGACCCTAAACCCTTCTCGAAAGAAGAAGAGGATAATCAAAATCTAGCCTAGATAGTGTGATTTGGAACCTGTCTGAGCTTTCTATTCCTATTCTATTCCTCTACTTATCAACTAGCTCATGGCATTTTTTAAGCATATGATCACGTGCTAAAGCAAAGATTACTCTGAACTCAGATTACCTCTGTTTGATTGTCTCTTGTTCACACTGTAACTACCAACATAACCTGGAGATGAACTTCTAGCTGAAACATCCGAAGACGGACCTCCTCCTCCAATCCCATAGCCAAAAGAAGCAGGCCCTTCTGTCTCAGGAGTTGGTGATCTCCATGTGGGATCACTATAGACTGCACCATTCCCGTAAAACTCTGCAAGTCCTGCTGCATCGTAACCCGTGTTGTTGGTTGCCGAGGCAGAAGAGAATGAAGATGATGGCGCTGCCTTGCTACCCCCTATGTTTCTTGCTGTGTATCCTCCTGTTCCCAACCCAAAACCAGATTCACCGTTTCCTCCATAACCAAACTTCACATTCTCATTACTAACAGCATTGTTTCCTCCTCCAGGGGCACCCCAATTGACTCCTGAATTTCCAAATGGACCGCTAAGTGTGTTGTTCCCACTTGTTGATCCTCCCATGTATGTATTGGAATTCGAGTTTGTAGTGTTGTTGTTATAGTTAAGACCCCCGTTGTTTCCCCATAGGTTCCTTGTAACCGAACTGAAGAAGGATGAGTTTCCTCCTCCTCCATTGCCTCCTTCATAACCAACCGCAGGACCAAACCGGTTTGTGTTACCAATGTAGTAAGGGCTCATTCCTCGGCCATAGTCGACGTTTCCATTAAAACTTGTACCTCCCGTGAACCCTGTGGGCAACCCCTGCTCAAAGTTCACATTCATCCCATATCCAGAGCCGAAATTTGCAAACCCGCTTCTTCCACCACCAACTGGACTGAACCGACCATCCATCCTAAGTCCGTAGCCTCCAACCGCAGCGGGATTAAATCCTTGAGCATATCCATTAAGGAGGTTATTGACCCTATTAACTCCGTAGCTGTAACCAGCACCAAGCGGGCTGCGAGTTGGACCTGGAGATAACTCCTTTGGAACAGCTCGCTTAACCTCAACCATTTTACCATTAAGTTCATGGAATGTCTTGAGCAATACTTTGTCAACCGCCTCCTCGGAATCATAAGTTATGAATCCAAAACCTCTAGGCCTTTGTGTGTTGTGGTCATACATAACAACTACGTCCGTAGTTGTCCCAAACTGCTCAAAATACGTCTTGAAATCGGTCTCTGTAACAGAAGAAGGTAATCCTCCAACAAATATCTTCCTTGTGCGACCTGGACCACCGGGTGATCCTTGAATGCTACTGCTGTTGCTCCTATTTGCTATGTTCTGGTCGTCTCTAGGAACAGCCTTCTTGGCTTCGACCTGCAAAAAAATCAACAAATTTAATTAAAAACTAAGTTCACTTAGCAGAAACACTTATTTCTTCTCAAAACCCCAATCAAAGAAGACAGGAAATGTCAATTCAATACAAAAATGTAACCTTTGATGGTCCATCGGAACCAAATGGGAACAAAAAGTGATTTTTCAAGGCTTGATTGCATAAAGAAGCTTCGAAAACAAGTTACATTGTACAGAATCACAGCGGAGAAGAGGTGTTAGCATCAAAGAAACATACCAATCTCCCATCAATACTATGCTTTTCCGTAATAACAACCTCGGCGACAGCTGGATCAGCAAACACTACAAAGCCGAAGCCACGGGCACGACCCGTGGTACGATCTTTCAAGATCACAGCCTCGATCACTTCTCCAAAGCTGCTGAAATACTCCTTGAGACGTTCCTCATTGGTGTCCCAAGATATCCCGCCGATGAAAAGCTTTCCATTGTCGGATTGCATTTTGCTCTGCAACAGAAATGAAATCAGTTTTTTTAACAAGTTGTAAGAAATCGAAGACAAATTCTGTCAGATCAAAACATTGAGCCAACAGGTTTTGCATTTTTTTGGTCATGCGGATGATTGAATCAGATTCGATTGATTCTCAAAATCTGATCAAACGGAAAATGAATTCAAAGAGAATCACAGATTTCGTATCTGGCAACGACCAAAAGAGCCGCTTGGATTCAATCTAGGAACAACAGATCCTTCATCTACCGATTAAGGAACACACAATTAAGAGAATCTGCGGGAGAGTTTGATCCAAAAGGAAACGGATTTCGAATCAAACATGAATCGAAATCTCAGATCAAAGAATCAAAAACCAGATAATATCGAAAACCCACCAATCAGATTAAAACCCAGATGCTGAATCTCGTCAAGAAAACACTAAGATCTGAGGATAGGCACGATTTGAATAGAGGGCATAATTTAACCTGCCCCTTTTTCCACAGAAACGAAAGATTGATTGAGAGAAGAAAAAGAAGAAGAAGAAAAGTAGGAATACAAATTATCTGTTTTTGTTCAATCCGATTCAACCCGATTTAACTCAATTTCAATGGCGTCAATAAAAACATACTGACAACGCGCTCTAGATAGAGAGAGAGAGAAAGAAGGAGAGTTGTAGAGATAGAAAGACAAAAGCTTTTCGGGTGCAAGAAGAAGATATGTCTGTATATATATATATATACACATATCATTACATGGCAAGTTTTTACATTACAAGCTATGTAATAAGGAAATGCAGAGCTTGTTTTTTCCCTTCAATTTTATTACACGCAACTTTTTACTATTTGTTGCCCGAAAAAAAAACAATTTGGAATAAGATTTTTTTTTTCTAAGTATTGGCTTAAAATAAAAATAATTTGGAAACTTTATATCTTAAGTAAATTTTAGATTAATTATAATAGTGCAACTAAAACTATACTAAAGAGGTATCGAATAAAAGATTGCAATTAATGATGTTTTATTCACATAATTTATAATCTAAAAAATAGGTTGTTGGTTATTTGGGTTATTTAAATTTGTTTATTGGTGTTTGCATTAGTGTTTACGTTTAAATTTAGAGGTGAATATTTTCTTTTAATATTTTTCTTATCTTTGTTTTAAAATCTTTATTACCGCGATAACCTAATAATATAGAGTGACGCAAAACGTAGAATGGTTCGTCTTTGATCATTCGAAATTGGAAGAAGCAATGAACATTATGCATTATAGTGGCAGATGAACATGTTTACCTTAGGGCCCAAGAAAAGCCTAAGATGTTTTGGGCTTAAGCCCACTTTCTTTTTCTAAATAAAGTTCATTTTAGTTTTTTCCGCTTTATGAAAAAACTCCCTCTAAAAAATTATTTTCCCTCCAAGATGTCAAATATTTCAAACCTTATCTTTGGCAAATCTTCTCCTACAATATTCTTCCTTCTTCAACGTCTGGGTCTCTGTTATATATACCGTCGACCAGAGTTTCATCATCGCAACCACAAGCAAGTTTAGCCTCTCTCCTCTCTTTTTATCCCCCACTCACCGATCTTCTCTTAGTAAGTCTCTTACATGTCGACCCTCAAAGCTTCGTTTTTGCTCAGAACCCTTGACAGTGACATCTCTGGAGATGATATCGCCGATCAGGAACGTCGCGGGTCAGGTGCTATTCATGTTATCATGGGTCCTATGTTTTCTGGGAAATCGACCTCTCTCCTCCGCCGAATCAAGTCAGAGATCAGCGTTGGAAGGTAAAAGCTATCACCATTTCCATGGATTTTTAATTGTCTGATATTTGATTCCGATCCGGCTTAATGTTTGCAGATAAGCTTCGAATTTCACGATTCAGTGATCTAATTTCTCAAATTTTTGTCTTTTTGGTTATTTAGAAGTGTTGCGATGCTGAAATCGAGTAAAGATACGAGATATGCCAAAGATTCGGTGGTGACACATGATGGAATTGGATTCCCTTGCTGGGCTCTTCCAGATCTAATGTCATTTCCTGAGAAATTTGGACAAGATGCTTATGACAAGGTAAAAGGATTGGTTTTTTGTTGTTCTGAGTTATTTTGGTCTTAGTGTGAAGGATCTCATTGAAATTGTGTTTTTTTCTTTCCTTTTAAAATGATTGCCAGCTTGATGTGATTGGTATTGACGAGGCTCAGTTCTTTGGAGATCTTTATGAGTTTTGCTGCAAAGTCGCTGATGATGATGGTAAAACAGTGATTGTTGCAGGCCTAGATGGTGACTATTTAAGGTGCTTGATTCTATTTTCAAACGCTGTGGATTTGACATTTCTTTAACAATTTTTCTTGACTCTAACTTGAATGCGATCATTTCGTGGCGAAAATTGCAGAAGGAGCTTTGGTGCTGTTCTTGACATTATACCAATAGCTGATTCAGTGACAAAGCTAACTGCCAGGTGTGAGATTTGTGGACAGAAAGGTTTCTTCACTTTAAGAAAGACTTGCGACACCAGAACCGAACTGATCGGTGGAGCTGATGTCTATATGCCCGTTTGTCGGAAGCATTACATCAATAATCATATTGTAATCAAACCTTCAAAGAAAGTGTTGGATGCTGACAAGGCAAGAGCTGAATCCTGTGTGGAGGCAGTTGCTGCTATGATCTAACTATAATTGCTGTGGAACCAGTAACATATATTATACTTGATGTTTTTCGGGGTGCTTTCATTTTACTTGTCCGGGTTTATTATCCTCAATGTTATGTTTCAAAAACACGTGTGATGTTTCTTGTATATAAAATATATGTTTGATGATTTCTCTATATAGCTTTTGATCCATGTTTCTTCACTAAATTCTACTGCCTTTGGTTAGCAGCTTTTCTCATTGGCTTTTATACTTTCACTAAATTTACCGAGTGCCCAGACCAAACTATTAGCATAGCCTGATAGATACAACCTGTCTTAAGTTTTCACTGCTCCTTCTCATCAGCTATTTGCCAACAGCGTCTCACTCGTCTAGGCCACTTATTGTATCCATCCTCTTGGGCAACAGTAACATTTCAACTAAACCATCTACTTTATGTAGGAAACTGTAACGTTTTGACTAAACTATGAACTGTTCAAACATCAATTAAACCATAAACCAGCTCTATCTCAAAACTAAGAGGATTTTTCAGAGAGATCTAAATGCAGAGTTTGCAGACTTCTTTCAAGGGGAAGACAAAAGAGATTTGCTTCAGTGTAAAGAACATACATGCATCTTATGGAGAGAACAATATCGAGGATGATAACTATGTAAAGAACATTGAATTTACACACAAAAGGGTACTTATATTAAGATCGTAAATCCCCAACTTCATGCGGATATTGTCTTGATGTTGTAATATTGAAGGTCGGTAAGCGATAAACAGCCTGGGAGCAGAAAAGGGGCTACTAAGAAAAAAAGATAAGCTGTGAAAATTAAAATTACAAATGCGACGATAGATAGTATTCCATTTGAAAAGAGTCAACAGCACTTAGCACACAAGCTTATGTAGTACAAGAAGAAGTATCTTTGTTGCCAATATGAGCACCAACGTATTCAACATCATATAATCCAAACATTCGCACACAATCAAGGTGACCTTGAATCCGAGGTGAGCCTATCTTTGCCGAATCTGGATACACTTCTTACACTCTTAGGAGTTACAGCACCAGGACTCGCTCCACGATAACTTGCACGAAGGCTCTCATCAACAGTAGAAGATGATTTCGCTATTGCCCTTCTGAAAAACTTCTGAGCGGCGGGTGAAAGTGTCCTAACATTTGGACTTGCACTTCCACTTCGATGAGGAGATGGCAGCGGAGGTTTCTTAAACATACTGTTTGACCTCTCTCTCAGCTTTCGTGACGCGTCCCTTGATAAAGAATGTGCCCTTACGTCTCTTGCAGGTACAGATGGAATGTTGTAGTGCGGTCCATCAGCACTACCACCAATATCGATAGGTGTATCCTCGGGATCTAATCGCATTGGTGTCCCTTCGATCTCACCCCATGTTATAAAAGGTGATTCATCAAGACCAGGTGCAGGAGATGGTGTTCTAACAAAAGTATACCCGTTGTCTGCCCTTTTATCCGATTCCACGTAGAAAGGATTTGGAGTTTTCCTTAGATCATCCAGATCATACCTCTTAGATTTGTCTCTGTCCCTACCTGAGATATGCATGGGGGAAGAACCTGCTATTGGAGTGTAGAGAATCTCAACTGAACCATCTTCTCTTGGCCTAGAATCCATCGTCTTCCCTTGAAAACGAGTGTTCCCTTTAGCTATCTCTTTTGTCAATCCAAGGAACCTCACCGCCCTTTCCTCTTCGGTTAATGGTGCTTCACCCCGATCAGCAGGATGGTACATCAGAAGATTCTTTGCTGTATATTTCCATCCTTCTAAAGTGCTCGGTGGCTGATAAGATGTACCATACCCATCTGTAATCCTGTCTTTCTTTGCCTCCTCAATCAGATTACCATCCTCCTTTTCACCTCCAAGGAGATAGCCATACTTCTCCTTCTTCCTCTTATTTACCTTCTCCAGGATCTTGGAAAAGCTATCATTATCCTCACTTGTATATCTCCTAAAGAACTCATCTAAGGACATATTAACATCTACATCACCGTCACCATCATCAGCACCTACTTCACCGCCAGGTAATTCTCTACCAGAGACTCCAGGAGTTCTAGGAGTCTTACCATCAAACTCATCTAAAGGCGTAAAATTTCTCAAAAAAGTAGATCCAGGGGTTTGAGTTTTACCCTCGGTGTCCCCAAGATGATGATTCGCCTTCTTTCCACGCCTCTCGATAATCTTCAACTGGGCATCTCGGATTTGAATCGGGTCACGGGTTTTCACCGCCTGGATCCAATCGAGCCGGTCCTTAAGCTTCGATATATCCGGAAAGTAATCACGCTCGATGATCTTCTCGATAGCTTCAACATAAGCATCCTCATCCAGTACTCTCATCCGCTTTCTGGGGTTCCGAGGTGTGATCTCCGAGGAGGAACTACGAGGCGTCGACCGGAGATCATCGGAATAAGAAGACGGCGTCGGAGAAGATATCTGCCGTGGAGAGTGGCCAGGCGATAGAAACATCTCGAATCAGAAACAAGCGTATACGAAAAACTACGGTTCGAATTTCGGATCCGACGAACTTGTTCGGAAATTCGGATACTAGGGTTTGTTTCTGGGTAGACAGGAAAGCCCAATGATTACAGGCGAATGCTTCGGTGAGAATTCCTTATCAATTCGTTTATACGCGTTTAGTTTCCAGAATATTACACTGTTTCCCCAATTATTCTGATTTCTTCAACTTTAACCCGTAAGTAAGAAAAATCGTTTATAGAGCCACTTGATTAGAATCTTATTGCAAATAAAATAACTATTACTTTTTTTTTTGAAACTTTTATTTCACTGGAAAATATATTGATAAAATTTCAAAAAAAATTATATATTTGAACACTATTTATAACAAAGCCGACGGAAGATGTCAATTATCTCCAGAATCAGAATCAGAGTTAACAAAAACTATAAATACTAGGATTATTTCTGCGCTACGCGCGGATTGTGTAAATAAATTTAGATTTATTTTATCTGACATAATGCAACGTTTTTTTTAAATAATGAATTATTATTTTTAGTATTAGAATTTTTTATTGTGTATTTTATGAAATCATAGAGTAGAGAAATCAGTAGAGTTGTTTTTTGTTTAAACAAAAAAATGTAATATTTTTAAAATGATAACATTTTTATATACATAATAAGTAAAACACTTTTTTTAAAGAGGAGAAAAAAAATTGAAGTTCAAGTAAATATTTTATACCTTGTTGCAGTCCACTGACAGTGTGAATATTTTTTATTGTTATGTCAGTGTGATTTTGTATTTTTCACATGCAGTGATTTTGTATTTTTTACATGTAGGTGATCTTGTATTTGTTATTTTAGCCTTTAGAGATGGTGGAGTTTTTTTTACTTATACGAATAAATGATTATGTTGTCATGAGTAATCATGTATATATTTATTTATTTAAAAATAAAAACAAAGATTTTATACCTTGTTGTCCAATAATAACATGATTATTCTTTTGTATTATTGTGTCAGTGTGATCTTGTATTTTCTACATACGGATGATCTTGATACTGATTGGCAAAATGGATGGATCGATTTGAAGATTATCTGGATCATAATTTTGTTCACCTATTTCTCTCTTCGACATTTCTATTAAAATTCTAATTAGTTGTTATTTTGTTTTTCTTAAAAGTTGGTTTTAATAAACTAATTACTTATGTCTATAGTTGTTTTGGGTTTGAGTATTTTTTTTGTTTTTTTAGCTTTTGGAGGTGGTGGAATTTTTTTGACTTATACGAATAAATGATTATGTTGCTAGGAGTAATCATGTATATAATTATTTATTTGAAAATAGTAAATATAGTTTTCAAATATCATGATTCTTTATATTCAGAACGTTTGTTTTAAATTAAATAAGCAATATAATATAAGTTGTATGATTTATTTGTAAACAACAATAATATTTTACTATTCTGAATTTTGGCATAAAACTATAAATTAATGTTTATAAGCTGTTTTTATTATACTGCCAAATGTCCTCATTTAAGTTTGAGAATTTTGCTGCTGTAGCATCTCTCTAGAGCCTCAAATATCAACTTTTATTTAGTATAATTTCCAAAAGCATAAATACGAACAACAATGTTATTTTATCCGAAAAAAATACGAACAATATTCAATTGGTCATTTTTCTTGCAACGTTCTCTCTTATTTTTAAAGTCGGTGACAATTATTTAGTTTCTTTTTTGGTGTACTAGTGAGGATATTTATTTTTACAATCTAATTTGTATGACTGGTAATTTTTTCTTAGGAATAGTAATATTTGTTGAAATTTGTAATGCTTTTGCAATGCTTGGGTTTCGAGTGAACTCATGAGATTTTGGCAAACATTTTAGGAGAAGGCTTGCAGGGAGGTTTTGGCCGCAACCCTTCTGCAAAACTTAATTCTACACTTGAACGATGGATACAGTACAGTGACCACAAAGCTTCACATGCAAATTCAACATTAAATGATTCGAAGCTGAACATGACATACAAACAAAGACGATGATACAAACATTCTAAGGATTTGACCTGAAAGGATTTCGCTGGTTTGATCTTGGATCTACTCTTGGTGACGGCGCATTGTATCCATGAAGCATTTCTCTGATCTTTGAGTACATCACTGACTGTGACGTCTCACCACCGCTTTCTTGCTCTTTTATCTTTTCAAACAGATACTCTTTCTCTGCCTCTGCCTCGCTCAGCCTCAGTTTAAGGTAATTACTCGCGTACTCCTCCTCCGTCTTCTCCTTTTTCGCTTTCACAATCCTCTCCAACCTCTCAGCTTCCAGTTTCGCCTCATTTGCTTTTAACTGAAACATCTCTGCCTCTGCTTGTTTCAGCCTCACTATCCTCTCTACCTCTTCTATCTGTTGTTTCTTCTTCTGCCTCTCCATCTTCAGTTCCGCCACTTCCTTTGCTTTCTCTTCCATCTCTTTCTCGCATTCCTCAAGCCCCAACCGCGCTTTCTTATACATCCTCGTCTTTTCCTCACCCACTATCTCCATTTTCCTCAGTGTTTCCTTTACAACTTCAGCAATTCGGTTGCATGCATCTTTAGGTGCTATCATTCCCCCACCTTCACCGTTTTCAAGGCTCTTTGGAGAGTCCAATTCAATTTCTTCACACACAAAATATGGTTAACACTTGAAAAAGAGTACACTTTAATATAATTACATAACAGAACCGAGCAGCTTTACCTTGGAAAAACATCAGTATCAACTTGGCAGCTGTTGCTTCTGCCAGTCCACCTTTAATTTTGTCTTTAAGTTCCTCACACTTCCAGAAAAGTTTACGGCCTCTTGTATCTTCACTTCCACGGAAAATCCTACTCACGAAGTCGAGTTCCTTCATCAAAGACTCCCTATCCCAGTTTGGTGCACAGTGCTGAAACACATCTTTAACCCACCCCAGCAATTCAGAAGTATGGTTGCACGCTCGACACTTGAACAGCATTTCTCCCATCCCAGATACACTCTTGGCAGAAACTCCCATCGAGATCTCTCCATCCCTAATCGCACAATCCGTATGAGTCCAATGAGAACACACATCACAGCCAATCCAGCGGCATGTGTTGACTGCAAAGTCAAACTTGCTACAGATGACACACATGCAAAGGTTGCAGAAGCCTTTCCTATTAGCGCATATCTCGCAGGGGCAATCATCAGCCGGAAGTTCGTTTTGGCAAGCTATGTTTCTGCATCTCTTGTACAAGAAGATCTCGATGAGAGATGTTTGAGACAGATTGACGTTTGGGTGCAAGAATGCTTGGATTCCAGTTTTTATAACCACAAGGATTTCGAGCTGCACTCGGTGGGACCTGATAAGTGTCTTTGAAGTTAAATCCGATCGTGTCTGGACAAATTTCTGCAGAAACATAAATTCATCAATGGGCTGAGCACCATTTCCCTCAAGGATAGCCTTAAGACTGTTCTTTAACTCCACGAGATAATCTTCTGGTAACCGGAGCATTCTCTCAGAGACTCTGTCCACCCTCTCTCTAGCTATGTCCCGCAGTGATACCTTGTCGGTAATGGAAACATGGCGGGTCATAGATTGCTCATGAGAATCATGCCCTGACTTTCCGCTCTCTGTCTTCTTTCCCATAATGGACTTTGAGGCTGGCCATGTTTCTTGAGAGCTCGCACTTTCAGCTGGAGATTCACGCACAATGCCAGAACTAGATCGTGACAAGTGGGGATCCGAAGATACAAGTGAGAGAACAGTTTGCAGCTGCTGGCGTGGAGGTAACATCTGGTGAGGAAGATTGGACCCAGATGATGTGCCCATCAATTTAGTGCTGCAGACACCGCAATTACGTCAATGCCAAGTTCATATTTGACCAAAACAAGTAAAAGCAAAGGAGAAACCTTTCACACACACAACACTGAAAGAACGAACAGTTTACATGCGAAATCAGACAATCTAAACGACGCATTTGAGACCTTACAGAAAAACTTTTCATGGTGAAATGTAATTTACAGTGATCGTATTCATAATACTTGCAAAAAAGTACGATTTACCAACTAAATAACGTTCTGAGCATAAAAAAATTTGAGTATTCATCCAGAAAAAAAGTATTACCACTCGATGAAATGTGGAGCGAAGCGGGATAAGTGAACCCTAATTATGTTTCAAGACCCCTAGAAATACACACCGACAGAAATTCACAACGAGGAGACAAAACTACATCCTACGTTCAATTGAGCTGAGATCAATCACTAGTGGAAGCTCAAAAAACACAGAGCACAGGACAGACTAAGACAAAGCAAGCGCTAGACGAAAGTTCATCGAATCTGTTTGGCTCGTAGATCGAACGCTAAAAAAGTCAAACCCGAATCTTTAAATTGCAATTGCCTCCTAGCAGAAAATACACATTCATAAACTGAATCAACCATCGAAACTACGCACCCAAACTCGATCGAAAAGTTCAGGGCCAGCCTCGAACTTCAACAACCCAAACATCCAAATACTTTTTTTGCTATATTCTCCTCAGACATAGAAGCTCCAAGCAGAAAGAAAACCAAAAAGGAAAGGAGAAAGAACTGCCGGAAGGAGCGCCGGAAAAATCTAAGGACTCACCGGAGAGATGACTGGAGGAGGAAAAGAAGCACCGTGAGAAAACCAAAGGGAAAGCTAAAGAGATAAAGTGGAAACTTCTTTTACCTTTTTTGTTTTGTTTCTACTAGAAATATAAATAAAGACATACAGCTGCCAGTTCGTAATGCCTAACGGCTAACCTGACCAGCCGGTAACCGTCGACTTTTGTTGACTTTTGAACACGTTTCTATCTTCCCCATACAAAAATGTCTAAAACCAACCCAATTCATACGAAAACAACACCCCCTATATTTAATTTATAATTCACCTGTAGCCCCAGAAGGTTTTAACATTGTAAAATAAACCCCAAAGATTTCTTTAAAACAGAAAAGATTCGTCCTCTCGAATCTTATTACATCCAACCGAAAAGTTAACGGAAATTAGATTATACCGAGAATCAACTTTAAACTTAACAAAAAACAAGCTCAACATTCTCAATCTTGTCCAACATATTGCCTACTGATGCTAGAATTCTGGAGTTCTACTTATGCTGCTGCTAATAAAAGAAGAAGAAATGATGATATGAGAAACTGAGAATCGTAGCAGGACAGGGACATTATTAGGCTTCTGTTCATTTCTGCCCATCCACTTCAACTGGTTCAACCACTTCAGCTTCTAACAGCTCTGCATTGTGAGAATGTGCCATATGCTGCTGGGGCTGAACCTCAGGGCTTGACCATTTCCCGGAAAGAGCAATACCCATCATCTCATATATCTTCCCGCCGAGCTCTGCTGGATTCTCGGGCTGTACGTTTTCAGAAACAACAACCAAGGTTTTACCAATCTCCTCACACCCCATTTCAGAGAAAATAAAAGGAAAGAATGTGTTAATATAGACTGCAACTTTGCAGAGGGTTACCGTGAAACCACTAGAAACTAGTGCTGCGTCATACATAAGATCTATGGCTCTCATCGCATCTTCATCATTTGGGTTACTCTTGTAAGCAGCCTGTGGAAAGAACAGAAAAAAACAAGTCAATATTATATAAGCGGCTCTTAGATTTATTATTGATAGCCACGACCAAGTGATGATGATTGATGACTTCACATTTATGTTCTTGATAATCAAGTGGTCCGGATTGATCTCAAACACTCTTCTCCCTTTCATGAACTCGAGGCTTGTTGTGTCACCAGCTGATTGTGCCTTCATTAACCTGTCGAGATAACATATTCTCTGTTAGTTCACCAGGAAAAGGGACAAGGCAAGTTCTTACTTAGAAAAAAGGTTGGATCTTACCTCTCCATATTGGCTGACCAACCAAATTTACCAGATACAAGAACACAGGGCGATGAACTAAGACGGCTCGAAATTTGAACACTGGCAACCTTATCGCCCAATCGTTTCTTTATCCAATCACAAGTCTGCCCAAACTCTTTTTTCACAGCTGCCTCTTTCTCCTCGTTTTTGTCTCCTGTCAACACAAGATCACAGCGAGAAAGTGTTATTATGCGATGGGAGTGGGATTACCTAACATCGCAAATCAAGGAAATTGCATCGAGCACTTGCCTAGGTCTAAGTCTTCTTTGCTGATGTCGATAAAGTCCTTATCCTTGTAAGATTTTAAGCTCTGTATGGCAACTTCATCAATGGGTTCTACCAGATATAGTACCTATAATCACACAGCAAAGAATTATCAATCACCTTAGAATCACCTCAGAATTAATAGAAAAATTTGCAAGGAGGTAAAAAGTGTCACCTCAAGTTCCTTCTCCAGAATCTTCTCGAGGAAAGGTGCGTTCTTAGCACTTGTAATGCTATCGGAAGCAATGTAATATATAGCTTTTTGTTCAGCTTTCATATTCTCGACGTATTCATCCAAACTGATCATGTCATTCTCACTCTGGGAGGAGAAAAATCGAAGCAATGGAGCTATACGCTTGTGGTTCTCCCGGTCCTCGATGCACCCCAGTTTTAGATGTTTACCAAAGTTATCCCAAAACTTTTCATAGTCCTGCGTAAGTAAACAATGTAACAGTGTAATCATCACCAGAACATAGCACTGACTTGGAACGGGACAAAGAAAGAGATAAAATATAAGCAGATTGGATTAAGAGTTCTGAAGCATACTTCTCTATTTTCACTCAAGGAAATTCCCAAAATCATATCAAAAGCTTTCTTCACCAGACGTTTCTTCATGATCCGCACCTTTGAGACACAATACAGAAAGATTAGCTTAACAATACATGGCACTTATACCAAAACAATACAGAACATATGTCTTGAAGGATTTGCATAAAAAACGGATATTAGCACTTACAATGCGACTTTCTTGAAGAATCTCACGGGAGACATTAAGCGGGAGATCGTGCGAGTCCACAACACCCTTAATAAAGCTCAAGTACCGAGGAAACTGTTCACAAGGCATCACAGCACCAAACACCAAAAAAGTGGATATCAATACAAAATAGAAGACATAATTCTTGAAAGATCACACCAAGAGAAATTTCTCTCACCAGCTCCCCATCAAAATCATCTGAAATGAAAACTCGTTTTACATAGAGCCTTATGTTCTTTGTCTTTTGATTAATTACGTCATCCTTCCCCATTGGTGAGACAGGTGGCACGTAAAGGATAGACCTAAACTCGACCTCACCCTACAATAAGAGCATCGTCAGTAAGAGAATGTAAGAACAATATATCAATAGTGGATCAACGTGGTGCTACCACTTTTCAACACATACAAAGCATAATCTGCTTCGGTTGTTTAATGGAGATATACTATTTCAAAAGATGTTCTCCCTCAAACGTACCTCTGTTGTGAAGTGGGATGATGCCAATGGGTCCAAATACTCGTTGAAAGTTTTTCTGTAGAACTCATTGTACTCCTCTGTAGTCACCTCCTTAGCGTTCCGGAGCTGCAATAAATAGAAATAAGCTCTGAAATTGACTCCATATTTTTGATTCTGAGTGCCCATAAGATACATGGAGTGGTCCTTACCCAAATTGGCTGCGTCTCATTAGTAAGCTCCCAATCCCAGTATCTCTCAACAACCTTCTTGGTCTTCTTTTTTCTCTGTTATAAGTAAAAAAAGAAGGTCACGAACTCTAAGCCAACTATCCTTGCACATCTAGCTACTCGAAGATTCTGATCAAGATATCTCTTTGATGCTGTTTAAGATTATTCTAAGAAAAGGCAAAGAGAAGCAAGTATACCTCAGTTTGGTCATCCTGGTCATCTTTTTTTGACTCAGCTGGTTCATCATCAACTTCAACCTGTATAAGAGAGAACCAAAGATACAAAGCCGGCAAATAAGATGAGAATCTTAGTTGTCTTCTGCCCGTTGTAGACAGGCAACTTGGGCATTTACGCCATCTTTAAGTACAGATATATGCCATCAAGTTGATCATACCTCTTTTGTATGTCCTTTTTCCTGCCATGTGTATATAGGGAATGAAACAAACTGAGAATAGTTTTTCACAAGCTTCTGAATCCGCTCTGGATCTGCAAATCCTTTGTCGTCTCTCTACATAAGGCACCACAAGGAAAAAAAAGAGAGTTTAGGATGTAGGGTTTTTGTGACAGAACAAATACTTCAGTTGAGCTACAAAAGAAACACCAAAGAATAACGAACCTTAAGATGCAAAGTAATACGTGTTCCTCTAGGAATGATCAACTGAGGATCAGTCTCTTCCTTAATTGTATAACTGCTTGAATCTGCTTCTCCTTCCCATACATATTGCTTATCAGACTTAGGGCTCTTCGTTGACACAGTGACCTTCAAAATATAGATAACTGACACATTATTCAGCTGTTGGATAGGTGAGCATATCAATGATCAGAGTACACCGAGATCACAACATAAGAACTTACCCGATCTGCAACCAAGAATGCTGAATAGAATCCCACACCAAATTGACCAATTAAATTGTTGTCACCACCTGCATCCTTGTTATCCTGAAATTATTACAACAACCCTTAATTGATCTAGTGATTCCCTGCAAAATAAATTTGGGAGGTAGTAGTGTCAGATAAACCAGAGGACCTTTAAAGCTTTCAGGAACTTGGCTGTTCCACTTTGCGCAATAGTCCCAAGGCAGTCAACTAGTTCCTGTCGTGTCATACCAATACCTGAATCACTGACAAAGTGAAAAAACCACAGACAACAATATTAATTCTCTACTCAATGTTTCTCAAAACGAAATTTATACTTCCAAAGCAGAAATTATTAAGACTTACGTGAGAGTTATTACACCATTCTCCTTATCTGCATAGATGCGTATATCAAGATCAGCAGCATCTTTTGAAAGCTCAGGATTTGTAACGCTCAAATAACGTAATTTATCCAATGCGTCACTAGCATTGCTGTTGGAAAACAAATAAATATAGATGGTTAAGAAGGAACATAAGACCTCAATTACCAAAACACTAAGTATAAATCAGGACAGAGGATACCTGATAAGCTCCCGAAGAAACACCTCCTTGTTGCTGTACAGACTGTTAACAATGAGGTCCATGAGGCGACTAACCTGCCGTTTTTATCAACCATGAGTAACACACAGAAGTGATCACAACACAAAAAGTCAACTAGACAAACAAATTACGTACTTCAGCTTGATATTCAAATTTCTCAGCCGGCGGAGGAGCCTGAGCCGTAGAGTCTGACGCTGCTGCACTGGATTCGTTCCGGTATCCCAGAAACCAATTGGTTTTCATGTTCAAATGAGCCAAGGACTCACTTTTCCTACATTTTCCATTTGATAAGGATGAGTACCATCTCGATTCACTGTCACCTCTCTTCGCATCCTACGACAGAAAAAGAAGAAGAAACAAAAACCAGAAATGACAGTGTGAGTAATCCAATCACTCAATCGCCAAAGCTGGCAGTGTAACTTAGCGATGATTTTTATCATTACACATTACATCTCTGGTATTTGGTAACTATCTGATCATACGAAAGCCAATTGGCTATTTAACCAGAACCCGAATTTAAAAAGTAACTATCTTTACATCCACCCATAAGAAAACAAAAGATAAAACCAGAGCGGCGAGTAAATGAGGGGAACTGAGGTTGATACCGTCGTAGATTGGGAAGAGCGGGAGATCGAAGTCGCGGCGGCGGCGACGCGGAAGCTTCTGTCGCCGGACCGTAGGACAGTGGAGACGGAACGCTTGGAGAGCCTGAGCATAGTCGCAGCTTCTAGAAACCCGCGCAAGAGAAACGATGGAGGATGTTCTGATATTGGTAGCACTGAGCAATGAGGAAACGATTTGCGGAAAAAATGGAGAAGAAGGTTTTAGTAGGGTTTTTGGCCAAAGGAGAAGAAGCTTCTGGATGTGAACTATTCTGAAGGGTAATTATGGCTTAGGGATAATTTCGTCATTATCCTAAAACTGCATTTTTATCAGTGTTTTCAAATTGAACTTCGACACATTGATTCCGGTCCGACTGTGAACCGGGACTGAGTTTTTAACAAACCCAAAATGCTATGGACCGGATTAATTGGATGATCCAAACGACGTGTATTTTTGGCATTTCCATAGTAACGTACGCGTGTTATCATAACATGACTAAATGTAATGCTAATGTATGTGACTGTGGAAGAAAAAAAATCACAAGAATAAAAAGCATGTATTTGAACACATAATATGTAAGTTAAAGTTTCTCAAGACCCGAACTCAATTCATTGTAACTATTGAGGTTATTAAGTAGTAAACATCAATCTATTGAGGTTATCTTACATGATAAAAAAAGTTTCGTACTCATTCTCCTAAATTGAATCCAAAATGTGGTTATCCACTTGATTAGACCAACAAATAAAATATGATATTATTTCCTCTTTAATATAACCTAGATATTACTTAAGAAAGATAATCTCATATAATTTTAGAATATCATTTATCAACATTAATTTATAAAGTCAGTTGATAAAGACTATTATCACTCATAATATTAGGATCAAGCTTATGAAATTGCCAAACATTAAGACTGCATATATAACTTCTGTGAAGATGATGAAATTTTCTTGGTCCAAGAGGGATATTAAAAGTGCTAATCTCCAAACAGGAAACATGAAACGAGCTATATGCCAAACTCTCATCTCCATCATATTTCTCGGAAAATTTTGGACCAAGCGAATGTTTCAACTACCATTTTGTTGACGCCATTTCTTAAATATGTGTTAATCAAATTACTACTTGGGATTAGACGTACTATTATCTGTCACATCAAATATTTCACAAGCCAGAATTAAACATCTGGGATCAATCTTCGTATACACCAAAGTACAAAACCATAAATATTTTACCAAGCCAAACAGCATTTTGGCTTGAGTTTGTTTCTTCCTATGCATGTGGCTTTTATCTCCATAAACAAACCCAAAGCGAAAAGAAAAGAAAAAGGAAAAGAAAAGAAGAGAAGATAGACAAGTACGTACATAAACATCCAAACTGTAATGTCAAGATTCAAGCTTTAGAGATACAACACGAGACTGTCGGTTGCGCTTAGCCGCCTTAACAAAGACTACTGAGAGACAAGACGGTGCCCACCATGGCCGTCGAACTCTCTGTTCACCTTTCAAGCAAGCCACTGTCAAAGAAACACATTTTTTTCCTTAGTCAAAATTCTGCAGCAAACGAGGATAAAGAAAGAGCGAGAGAGAACCTTTAATCCTTCTGAGCTCTTTACAGAGGGTGATGAAGTCTCCCCATTTCATGTGATGCCTCCTTATGAAGTGAAGGATCTGTTCGGTTGTAAACACAGACATGCTTTCTAGATATTCTCCATTGACACCATTTTCTTTGAAAATCTGGCGGTAGCTCCCAAGGTTTATCTCCTCAAGCCAAGATCCAACATCCTGTAAAGGAAAATGAACAAATCTCCTTATCTACAAGACACTCCGTGGACATAAAGTACAAACGAACAGACCAAAAATCCATAGTAGTTAGCATCTGACTGAACAAAACCCATCAACAAGCACAACTTCGGACTTCTCCACATAAGTGGACTAATTCTCTCTCCCTCACGAAACAACTTAAAAAAACATCCTCCTATCAGGCACAGGTTTGTTTTCGGGTTTCATCCACTAATCTTCATCCATCATCCACCCTTTTCCGGAGGTTTCTCCTTGTTTGAAAAGCAAATCAGCAAGTGACACATGTGAAAATCGCTGAACACACCAGCGAGGTAAAACCATTTCCGAGTATATCTATATTAACGAACAGATGTAGACAAAGGCTACAAGTAACAATCTAAACAAAATGACCACTAGTGAGACTTTAGTTTACTCTGTAAGTAGAATCGGTATATCAATTGCGAGCTTGCCTGATGTAATTGCAATAAATGGTTACACCATTAAGGTTTGTTCTTTCAAGAACCATTAGAGGCACCAGCAAAGAGCAAAAAGACAAAAGTAATGATAAACAATATGTTCCCAGGTCTTAAGAATCAATCCGAGTAATTGGATCCAACAGCAACCCTTAAGCAAACTAGGGTCATACCTGACATAGATCATAAGGGGTGAGAGATCAAATCAACCCAGTTAAGGGTTAAAATTGGCTGAATACAGATCAAAATTAGGTAAGATGATTCTGCAACACAAGAAGTCTATCCAACTTCCTCAAATCGAAGAAACATGCGAATTGAAGAGGTGATCGCGTGATTCAAAGCACTAGAGGGGATTGATTGATTGATTGGTACCTCAACAGTCCAGATGAAGAAATCAAGGGGCTCGGGCGGATGTTCTCTGCTCATCGTCTCCTCTGCACAAAAGTCCCAATCATTTTAGTTACATAAAAGCTCAAAGCAACATCTAATCGAAAACGAAGGAAACACGAATTTCGCTATCTGATTAAGAAAGAAAGTGAGAAAAAAAGCACAAAACTTACCAAGGAGACAGCTGTAAGATCCGAAATTTAAGCTTTGATTAGAGTGGGTTTCTTGGGAAACAAACGGAGAGAGAGAGGGGCAAGAAGGCGATTCAGCGAACTTGCAGTGCAAAATGCGTGAATTTTAGGGTTTGAAGTGAGAGAAGGAGATGAGAGGTCGGGGACAAATGGGTCCATAAGTGAAAGTAGTGTGCTTTCTCTCTTTTGGCTCTTTCTCTCTCTCTCTCTCTCCACGCGCCTCTCCCATCACGACGCGCCACCGTCTCTCCGTACCACGACTTGTTTTCTTCTTCCCAATTTTTTATATCCTTTTGAGTTTTAGTAAATTGCAAGAAAAAATGAAAAAATTAAATGACAGTTTGTTATGTTGTTAACGTGTTATAAGCTAATCACAAAAAGTATCGTTATAAATTTATAATGTATATACCAAATTATACAGAATTTGACGAAAATATAGTTAATCACTGTGTTATATAACATGTGTTATATAACAAGTGTTATATAATTTGGTAGTGTGTTATTCTAATCAGTGGGAAGTAAAGTGTTATATAATTTGGTATATAAATTTATAACGTGTTATAAGCTAATCACTGTGTGCTTGTCTCTAGGATGTAAAGGTTCCACTCTTTTTCACAGATTAGAACAAAAAGATGAGCTAGTGGACATTTACGAGGGAAAAAAATCGTCAGCCTTTTCGACCAATTTCTTTTCCAATTAGTTTATTGATTTTCCATTTGATTTGCAAATTACTTTCTAATTGGAGATTAGAGAAAACAGTTGAATGTTTCAAAGTCATTACCAAACCCAAAGCTGAGATACACATGATCATCATTGGTCACACACATACACATATTTAATTTGACCTTTGGGTTCAATCATGGACCACAAATCTTCTCTTCTATCCAAGTCCACTAAAACGTTTGCTGACCTCATCTGAATATCACAATCCTCTTCCCAAAATATCACAACCCTCATGTAACTTGTTTATGTTTTTCACTTTAAACAAAGATCCAGAAACAATGGAGTAAAAAGAAGCAAAGCTCATAGCCGCAGTAACAAGGAACCGCCTTTTTGCTTTTTAGAAATACAGTGTTTGCTATAATAGCAAAATACAGTCTTAAAACACAAAGCATGGATCATAAGAACACAGGGAAAATGTTTCGATTAGCTAGTCTATTCTGACTTCAGTTGCACATAGATTTTTTTTCCTTTGGAACTTGCAGACGATATATTCCATAGATACAAATACGATTGGTTAAAAAAAAATGATTGTTGCAAACATATCTGGATCCTTTGATTCCCCGAGACTCAAAAGGATTGCAAAGTCAGGACTCGTCTTCGCAGGCCTCTGCGGCTGAAATCTTAGAATCAAGCTTGTTCATCAGAGTCTCTGACACATGCTTGGCCACAGAGATCATGTCAAGGATGACACTCGGGTCTAAGCCAGAGCCGCCTCTTTTGGTTAACCCACAGATATGCCCCGACCGGTTCACGGATATAGACACGGCTGAGCTCATCTGAGACTCCTCTTCCGCTGTTGCATCAACTATGTAATGCGTTCCCACCTGGAAAACCAAAGACAGGCATTTATATGGATGTTACCAGCTTGGTCAACATACTTAAGAAGACGTCGATGTGAATCAAGAGAATTGAGATACGATTACTTTAGTTAACGTGACAATGACTGGGACACTGGAAGTGTCAAATTGTTGATACTCTTCATCACTGATGTCAATCTCTGGTTGCTCATCATCCGCCACTTCTGCTGAAACTTGGACTTTTGGTATAGCGGTGTTGGTTAAAGCAGCCTGCAGGAAGCATAGTCAACAAGCGCATTAAAGCATGTTATCAACCTTGAGGAAAGATGAATTTTTGATTTATTAAACTATCAATTTGCAACATATCGTAAAGCTATGAAACCAAACAAGAAAAAGAGACTGAGCCGATCTACAATCACTTTAACGAAAGACCCGTTCTCTTTCTTTTTCCAACATTCTATTTTCTAAAGCCTTTCCTTTCTCACGATCCTGATTGATGGGTATGATTTACTCACTACCATCCACAACCAAGCCCAAGCCTAGAGGTGAAGAGAGAAAACGAAACAATCGCTCAGGAGAATTACCTTAACGGCAGCACCCAGGGCATCCAATAGATTCCCATCGGAACTAATGACAAGACCATCTATATAAAGGTCCCAGCAGACTTTTCCTTCTTTGATCAAAAGTGAAGATAAATTTATACCAGCCCCTGTTACCAAAAAGGAATTGCGATAAACATTACAAGCTAAAAGCGTAACAATGTGCAGTGTAAAAAAGAAATTGCATTAACATGATTGCAAACCTGCTCCGCTTTTGCCACCTAGAAGACATCTTTGAAGAGCCAAAGCAAGCTCAGAAGACAATTCCTCACCGCCCCTCCCCTGAGTAACAGTAAGTCACACAGATATTAGCCGCCTAGAGAATTAAGACCATAAAGCTTGAGACTTTGAAGAGAAGGTTATGAATATGATAACCAAAATCCCAGGTTGAACTTCAAAGCTATAATTCCAATTGAAAGATATAACCAAGTGAACTAGAGAATAGATGTGACAAGTACAAGATAGAGCCAAAACCGAGCCATATCAAATAAAAGCTCACCCCGAATGTAGGTTCTGCTGTTGGACTGCAATCAATGAAAACTGAAACTTTTCCTTTATCTGGTTGAAGGTAACTTGGCCTCCCAATTTCAGCCTATAATTACACAAGATCATTGGGTTAACATTTACAGTAAAACAGTAGCACCTCTCAGCCAACAATGACACGGGAGAGAATAAAGAAAATACCTTTACACTGGCAATCACATCAGTTTCACCTATCCTAACTCTCGCTGAACCATTAGCCTAGAGTCAACAAAAAGTAAGAGAATAAGCAAAATCTGTTGAAACATGACACTGCTAAACTTGGAAGCGAAAAAATCATGGCCATGCGAGAAACAGAGGACCTCAGTGAATTGAATTACCTGTGGAATAACGCCGGTTTCGACGTAGATAGAACGGTAAGTCAATCTTTTCCGACCATCAGTTCGAAGATCCTGAGCAATCCCACCTTTAACAAAGTGTTGCTCCCCAACAGAAAGCCCCACCATTACTACACATACATCAACAACAAAGCATCAGTTCCGTAGTTTCAGGGGAAACAAATTGGATAAATTTCTGAAAAAATTTCTACCGGAATTGAACTTTAAACTTCACGAATTGGTCTTAGGGGTTTAAGAGACAATGTAAACAACGTACAGATCTTTATACAGCACAATCAAAAGAACTCGACCCAATAATCTTCTTTACCTTCCCGGAGAATTCGATATAAGACAGAACTCTGAATTTCCCGGCGACCGTAGCGGCAATTTTGGATTGGTTAGGTTAAATGGAGAAGGGACAACTGCCGGTAGGGTTTAAAGATGGCGTGAACATAATTATTGGCTTCTGTTAAGGGTGCTTTCGTCATTTAATGATTGTTATCATTTTTTTCTTTCCACTCTTTTTATTTAGCGTCTTTTATTTTTGTGTGCTCGTTCTGGTTTCCTCAATTTTCCGGGAAGAAGTGCGAGCTTTGTGTCGATGGGTCGTTCGAAACTAGCTTCTCGTCCTGCAGATGAAGACGCGAATCCAGGGTTCGTATAAAGTTTCCCTCTTAATCCATTTTAGCTCAAATTAGTATAGGTTTTTTTTTCTCTGCTTGCTTATTGGTCTTTGCGGAAAAAAACATTTCTGGAATCTCGGGTAATCCAATTCAATTGTGTTTATCGCCATGTTTGACTAGCTAAAGCGAAGTTCTAGGTTTTGGGTTCTTGATTTCATACTGCTACCGTCTCTTGTCTATATCCTAATTCGTTGATTTTAGCTGTTTCAGAAAATTGAAACGGAAAAAGTTATCCTCGGGTGCTGATAATGCAGGGGCTTCAATTTCGATCGGTATGTTTCCGTTTACCTGAGCAACTAGATAATCATTAACTTCTTTCAGTTTGATGTGGTTTGGTACATGTAATATGTATTAATGTATGATCAAGCTGCTGTTTCGAAAAGCTCTTACATTTCTAAAACTTCTTACATTATATATATTGCAATGCAATGTAGGAAGTGAAGCTGGGAATCAGAGGAAGCCTGGCCTTTACTGTTGTAACTATTGCGATAAAGATCTTTCTGGTTTGGTTCGTCTGAAATGTGCTGTTTGTGTGGACTTTGACCTTTGTGTGGAATGCTTCTCTGTGGGTGTTGAACTTAATCGTCACAAGAGCAGTCACCCGTATCGGGTTATGGTTAGTTTCCAATGTCAAGCAGTATATTAGAATTCAACCAAACGCTCTGTCAGCTGAATAGTGATTAGATAGTATTTATGTTGAAAAGAAAGAAAATATTTCAATGGTTGTTTTTTTGTTTGTGTTGAATCTACCCTTTTGCGTGACAGGACAATTTGGCTTTTCCTCTTGTTTCTTCTGATTGGAATGCAGATGAAGAGATACTCCTTCTTGAGGTAATCATTAAACGTTAACAAATCTTGTTTTGATTGTGATCGTAGTCTATGAAGATTTCATTTGATATTTAGAAAGTTCATCTTGTTTTAGGCCATTGCGACATACGGGTTTGGGAATTGGAAAGAAGTTGCAGACCATGTTGGCAGTAAGACGAAAACAGAGTGTATTGATCACTTCAATTCTGCTTACATGCAGTCACCTTGCTTTCCACTTCCGGTAAGGACACGTGATCTCCAGATAGTTTACATTATCTCATTTGCTTACTCAAGCTCTCTTCACTGTGCAGGACTTGTCTCGTACAAATGGAAAGAGCAAAGAGGAGCTTCTTGCTATGAGTAAAGATCATGCAGTAAAAAGAGGTCAGCTTGGAATTTATTAGTGGGTTTTGCTTTTTTATTTTTGGACTCGTATATTAACCTTAAAAGAAGGAAACTGACAGCTCGTTTTTTGTTTGTCACAGAAATACCTGCAGTCGTGAAGCTATCTCCAAAAGAAGAGTTGCCAACGTCAGCTGAAATCAAGTATGTACATCTGTTGGCAACAGTAGTTTCTCTACGTTTACAATGCTGAATGGTCCTTTTCTAATACGTCTATGTTTCAATGGGCAGACACGAAGATTCAGGTAAGGACGATCCAATAGATCAACCTTTGCCTGGCTTAGCTGGAGGTATGTGACACTTGTTTTTATTTTATGATTTTATCTATTGCCTCTATATAGAGTTGTAGACGTGTTTTGCTGTTGATTTTTGGCTAAGGAAGCAAATTATCCGTCTTTCATACTTTAACCTCAAATCTTATCTCATCCATAGTTCCAAATGTAAAGTAATGCTTTTTTGGCAGTCAAGAAGAAAGTCAATGCACCACAGGCTAAGGACAGCATCAAGTTGGATGGTTTGTATATTGTGGAACAAGTTTGTATGTAAAGTTAGAAATGAAGGGAACAAAAATTAAATGTACTTACAAATCTAAAAAGCTAAAGGTAGTTAATGGCGCTTGTGTCTCAGCTGCAAAACAACCATCTGAGAGGAGTGTCGGGGAGAAGAAACTGAGACTTCCTGGAGAGAAAGTTCCATTGGTAACGGAGTTATATGGCTACAATTTGAAGCGGCAAGAATTTGAGATCGAACATGACAATGATGCTGAGCAACTACTCGCTGACATGGAATTTAAGGATTCTGACACGGATGCTGAGCGTGAGCAGAAGTTGCAAGTTCTTCATATTTACTCAAAAAGGTACATTTGTCACAGGAACAAACATTGTTAATCTGAAGAAAATTTTCATAAGCCAATGCTACAGCCAAGATCATGCTTTCACTTTGTGGCAGGCTTGATGAGAGGAAGTGGAGGAAGGAATTCGTTCTGGAAAGAAACTTACTGTACCCTGATCAGTTTGAGCTGAGCCTTTCAGCAGAGGAGAGACAGATATACAACAGGTGTAAGGTCTTTGCGCGGTTCCACTCCAAAGAAGAGCACAAAGAACTGATTAAAAAAGTCATTGAGGAGCACCGGATTCTCAGAAGAATCCAGGATCTTCAGGTTTGATGCTTATAATTTTACCAAAGACTTGAGAACTGATTACAAACTCAATCAGGCGGGAACTAAGTAGAGCTTTTGGTAAATGTTGCAGGAAGCAAGAGCTGGTGGTTGTAGGACAACTGCAGAAGCAAATAGATTTATAGAAGAAAAGAGAAAGAAGGAAGCTGAAGAAAATTTGCTGCGACTACACCATGGTGCACCAGGCAGTGTAGCCAGTAAAACACTAAAAAGTCCAAGAGGGTTACCCAGAAATTTACAGCCCTTTGCTTCCGACTCACTGTCAAAGGTCACGCTTCCAGTAATATCTAGCTCACTGGACAATTGGGACGTCAGTGGTCTCCTTGGGGCTGACTTACTCTCTGAGACCGTAAGTAACAAAATTGTCATATATGGTTATCATTGCAATTGTCGATTTTATTATTTCCTTTACATTATTCGCATGGTTTGAGAGATTGAAGCAGTGTGCTTTGTGCAGGAAAAAAAGATGTGCAACGAGACCAGAATACTTCCTGCACACTATTTCAAAATGCTGGAAACCTTAACAAGCGAGATAAAGAAAGGGCAGATAAAGAAAAAGTCTGATGCTTATAGCTTCTTCGAAGTAGAGCAGAGTAAAGTAGACAAAGTGTATGATTTGCTGATTCTGAAGGGAATAGGCGAGTCATCATGACTCATGAGCCCTATGGTTCCTCCATCTGGAGAGCAGGTACTGTGTGCCTTTTTAGTTCATAATCCTATCATGTAATTCTCAAACAATATAGTAGCCATGTACATATAGGAAGTCTGTATACAAGATGATATTGATGTTGATTCCATATCTTGTTCTCTGTTAGTTTTGAAAGCTAGACAAATTTCAAAGGATGTTTCAGATCTTGTTCTCTCGCTTTTTTTTTCTTAAATAAGAAAAGCTTTTGGAACACCATTCAAACCCAATGCCCTCATCTTCGATCTAATCCCTTCAACTCAATTAAAACTGCTGGATCTGATTCCAATTTTTTGTCGTATGAGATAAACAGTCTGAAACATTGCATCAGTTTTTCAGGAATAGTCTTGGGTGACAAGAAACTACCCTGACTCAGATTTTCACCCAACAACAGCAAAAAGAAACAAGGAGAAGCAGCCTTAATCCGATTCGAAAACAATAAATAGATCCAAAAGTACATGAAACTGCTTTTTAACCAAAAGATTTACCTACCATCTGTCTATGTTTGCAAGCATTGCTTTTTTTTGTCCGAGCTTTTTCTTGTTTTCTGGTAACCAAGGCTTAAAAGCACCAGGATGAGAAATATTTTCCAAGTAAAAGAAAAAACCACGCAGCAACTCTAGTCTTGCCTTATCATCACCATCCACACGCTTGTATTCCTTATCGAAATCAGAGACCTTCTCGAGATAAGAGTGTCCCAATTCAGAAGTCTCATAACTGCTTTCTCTTCCATTTCGCAGTTCTCTACATCGACTCACTCGTTTTTTCATTGATGCCAGTTGAGAGAGCCTCAACAACTCTCTTTCATCATATGGTTTCTCCAGAACATCCATTAGCCCTGTTTTAAACACACAACTACTACTTTCATCCTCTGTACTATCTTTCTCAAGATCAATCACGTTCTTGCTTTTGGACACCACAAAAGGTGTACTTTCTCCATCCAAAAACGGGGAATCACTAACCTCAATTATATCATCATCATCATTATACCAAGACTCGAGATCTAGCTCAACCTTTACTTTTGCTAACAGATCCTTTTCAGGGATAATTGTGGATTCTTTTTGAGTTTCCAGAATTGGAGGATCAATATCAGACGGATTAGGCTCAGCTGTCGAATCTTTAAGAGAGTCTACAAGCCATGTGAGGTAGCTCATGTAACCTTTGTCCACAACCGCTACACTCTCTTCATCATTCTTCTTCCTTGTCCCTACAAAAACTCCTTTATTACTTTGGGTCACCGGAACAAACCTTGAAGTCTCATCTACAGCCTTAGGCTCTGTAACTCTGTTTACTCGCTTCACAGGAACAACCCTTGAATTCCCTGTAGCCTTAGTTTCATCAATTTTCTTCTTTCTTCGTTCAGAAATCATGGTGTCTTGGTTGATGACTTCTTTGGTTCTAACCAAGGGAACATCCCATAAAGTCTCAAACTTTGACTCTGACATTTTCCTTGCTTTGTTGTCTCGTTGGATGATTTCTTGGGCTCTAACAAACGGAACATCCCATAAAGTATCAACCTTTGACTCTGACATTTTCCTTGCTTTGTTGTCTCGTTGGATGATTTCTTGGGCTCTAACGAACGGAACATCCCATAAAGTATCAACCTTTGACTCTGACATTTTCGTAGCGTTGGCGTCTCGTTGGATGTTCTCAGCAACCTTCCTCTTTCTTCGTTCAGCAATCCTGTTGTCTCGCTGAATGCTTTCTCGGGTTGCAGCTAATGGAAAAGCTCTTGAAACCTCAGCCTCAAACCCAAAAGCTTTCCTCTTTCTATGCTGAGAAACTCTGTTGTTCAAGTGTTTGTCAGTGCCAAGCTTTGATCTGTTTGAATTACCAGAAAACATATCGAGTTTACGTCTACGAGTTTCAGATTCTCCATTGTCGTCTTCAAAGAGAGGGACTAAATTGTTATCATCACTAAGATGATCGAAGAACAACTTGTAGTCCTTATCAATCTTGAGATCATCTTCATCATCAAGATAAATAATTGGAACATCAATAGTTGAAGTATGCTCACTAATTGCATTCACCATAAACCTTCTGCATCCATCATCATTACCCACAATTGAGTCTGCGTTGGCAACATCGTCAATCACAATGGGTTCCATCTGTCATCGCAAACAACACTCTGTTCAATCCGATAAAGAAAAAAAAAGAATGACTTCGTAGTGGAATAAATCTAAAAAAAACCCTAAAAAGATCGAGGGTTGTAGTTAATACCATAAATTGCTTCTAAAGATAGAGAAACAAATGTAATGAGAGTAAACGTAGAATTAATCATGCATACCGTTTGGAGGGACTCTGCTTGTGAAGACAAACTTGAGGGGAAAAGAAAAGTTCCTTAAAGAGAGAGAAGAAGGTATTAATGATATTTTTAGGGTTTAATTGCAAATCAAATTTTGCTTAAACAATGAAGGAAATTTAGGAGAGAAAGAGAATAGGAAGAGACGAGTACAAAGAGGCTTTAAGAGAGAGAGAAAGGCTATATAGGTCAAAAATTAAATCAGTCAAGAAGAATTAATTAGATGTACTGGAAATACGTTTCAATTTAGATAAGGGCATAATTTCGTGGTTATCTGTTGCTATGTAATATTTTGGTGGAAATAGGTTGTTTTCGCTAATTTATAAATAAACATTAAAAAATTAATAAATAGTTAAAAATCAACAAAAAAAGAGAATAAACTAATTTGTGTGATTGTGGGAAACAAAAGAAGAGCGTGCATTGGGTGAGTAGGCAAGTAACAAAGACAGGTTTTTGTGAAGAAGGAACCAAACTTCAAGTAGTATTCCCCAAAACGAGATAGTGTATATTGAATACTGTTTTCTTATAAGATGCAATCCAGTTTTACACAGAATATTGATGTTTTATTTATTGTTGTTTAATAGATTTACAAAAGCGTAGATAAACATCAACATCACCCAATCCGAAAGGCAGAACACCAAAAAAAAAAAACAAGCTTCACACAGTTTCATCACCAGAATCGTGTGGCTTAATGCTCACGTAATCAAACATGGATTCGAGAAGAAAACCAAACCACACTTAGTTAACATGAGTAGCGTTGGGAGTGAAGAAGAAGATATCATCAAGCCTATCATTGCTCGGCGAGTTCCCTCCAAAAACCAACAAGCCTTCCTTACCATCCCGTGATCCAGCGGCAAACGCGCACCATCCTCTAGGCCCGGGATGCTCCTCTGATCCAAACCCATCCTCCCATTTTCTCCATTCCAACGTCTCTGTGTCGAGCCCATAAGCTTCACCTGTGAAACTCCCTGCTCCCATATGCCCTAAATCGCTTGGATCAACCTCCCCTCCAAATATAACTATCTGTTTCCCAACAACCGCGGTCGAAAACACACTTCTTGGAGACGGTTTCTCGCCTTTTGTCTCAACTTCTTTCCATTCTCCTTTAGCTATGTCGAAACAGTAGACATCGTCCGCTTCTTCTCCCGTGAATCCATATACCACCCAGATCTTCCCTTCAACCACCTCCAACCCTGGACCGCCTCTTCCTTTACAGGCTTCTCCCGGAGACGGGAACTTATTCCATTTCTGATCAACAACGTTGTAAGCCCAAAGATCGTTGAGACGACCATCAACTCCGCACCCGCCAAACACATACACGTTCTGAGAATCCGCAGCAATCGAGTGGTAGCTTCGGTTTTCTGGACCGGTTTCCCCTGAAGAGAGTAGCTTCCATTGGTTGGTAGAAGTGTCGAAACAGTAGAGCTCGTTGAGCTCCTGGTGAGTGGCGTCACGGCCACCAAAGAAATAGATGATGGGTCCTACTGCAGCCATGGCTACACCTACTCTAGGAGGAGGAGCGTCCCCTGAAGCTTCCTGGATCGACCATGTTAAACTGTGGAGGTCGAAAGCGTAGAGATGGTTGTCGACGGGAACACGCGGTTGGAACTCGCCGCCAAAGGCATACATTTTGTTTCCCACGAGAGCTATGGCATGAGAGCTTCTTGCTCCTGGTCCGGTTTCTTTCTGATGAAGCTGAAAACAGAGAAGACAAAAACACAAAGATAAATTAAACACTAAGAAAAATTATTCAAACAGGATTACAAGAGTCAACCCTTCACCAGATATCATCAGTCCAAAGTTTTTTCTAAATCATATACGTAATAGCCGAAAGCAATCAAAAACAAAGAAGAGGCAAAAAAATCACTGCGAGAGGAGCTGACTTAGCACGCAAATACTCAATTACATGATGAAAAAGTCATCGTCCACTAATCACAAAAATGAAAAAAATCAACAGACTGAGAAAAAATTACTTCGATTTCACTGATGAATATGTATATGATCACAAGAGCAATTTACTTAGAGCTTGGACAACAATTTCAGGTAAAAAGTCGAAAACTTTTCAATTTCGATAGGCGATAATCTCGTACAATTCAATAAATCGAAATCGAATCTGGGAATGATTTGATCGGGCGACGAAAAGATATGGGTTTTGGGAATCAAAGTTGAGAGATTTAGAAGTCATGTAGTAAACCCAGAAACGTAAGGTCTCAAAGAGAAGCACATAATCAGACGGAGAAGAAAGAGATGTTTGAACCTGAACCCATTTGCCTTCCATTGGAGTCGCTGCCATTTTACTAACAAACACTGTTTGAAATGACTTCTCCGCTGGCAAGAAGAACAAGTTTGTTCGTGTTGGGTTTCGCCTCTTTCTCTTGCTGGATGTCTCTTTCTCTCTATTTAAGGCCCAAAGAGGAGGCAGATAAGAATCTTTTTTTTCTTTGCAATATTCTTTATTAAAAAAGAAACAACAAATTGCAATTTGCCAAACAAGAAACGGCATGGAACTTGCAGTATCCGAAAGAAACTATATTATATGTTTTTAGCCAAAGATATAACTATGAATTAAACAAACACATGAAATCATCGTGAATTTTATAGCTTCGTCTAATGTCACTAAGGAAAAGAAAAAGTTAAGTGACGAGTGGGAAGGCATTGCTTGTTCGAGAGGTGCAATTGAAGAGCAAGAAACAATTTTTTGCTACCAAACTCGCAAATGCAACATCACATCGATTGGATTAATGTTTTAGTGATGACAAAAAAAAGTGGTTACTCCTTTTTTTCCTTTTAGACAAATGAGTTTCAAAGTAGTTCGAGAAAATTATTTCTTACACCTCTGGCTGTGATCATATAAGAAGCCAACATGTGGTGAAGCATCATTTTTGCAGTGAACCCATTTGTTATTTGCTTAACCTCAAATGATGATTATTATTAGCAAATACATAATTACATCCTTCATAAGTTTAAAAAAGCAATCAAAATTAATAATAGCGGAACACTCTGTGTCGACTGTCCACACATTAAACGTAAGAAGGCGAAGCTGGACACGCACCTTCCATAACTCTTTTTTCTCTTTTTTTAATTTTAGGACTAAAAAGTACAAAAGATTCTTTTCCTTGTCTGATCAAACCCAAGTTTCCGAATTTACGCACAAAATTTCAACAAGGACATATTTTTATTTTTCGCTGGGAGGTACAAAAATCCCGAGGAAACAACACACGTCTCATAAGGACAACACCATACGCAACTTACTCCTCTTCTCTCTATCTCTCCTCTCTGTTCCAAGAGAGAATCAATCCTCTACTTAACAGCAGATTCTACAGATTCCTGTACTGAAAAATCTGGGTCTTGGTTGATCTCTGACACACCAGTCAACCCACTTCAAGACTCAACCAAAGGTTACATTTTTTTTGTTTTTTGGTGTGTTTTCTAAATTATTCTTTGGTGGGTATTATATGCTGGATTCAGAAAATCCAAAAAGTCAGGGTTTTAATCGTTGTACACTGAATTGGGTTCCTTGGGTTTCTGAGGCTCGTTGTGATTCTCTTATCAATTCAAACACATATAGGAGTCGTTAAAAGCCCGATGCTTTACAAGAGACTTTAACTGATGATGTAATGAAATTCTGTTACTATAGCTTTAACTGATTCCTTTGTCTTGTTTATAGTTAACATCATATAAATGATGCTTGTTGCATAATTCTCTCCTACGCTTTCCAATTTATTGAGTCCAGCTGATTCTTTTATTGAATCTTTCCTGTTAAATAGGTTTCTTGTAAATTAGGTGGAAATGGCGGCATTATTAGCTTCTCAGAGCTGCTGCTATGGCAGCGAGACCGCAAGAACCACCAAAGCTATTGGTTTCAGTAGCTCTCTTGAGAATCCATTCACTGGGGAATCCACTCAGTGTTTTGGCAGCAAGTCCAAGAGGTTTCGTATTGAGATGAGACAATCCGAGTCGCCTTCCAAGCCTGGAATCAATGGACGTTCAGTCAAAATGGTTCCGGCTAGCGAGGTTGTGAAAAGAAAAGATGGTGTGGATAATGTAAATAGAGTGAATGGATCGGCGGGGAAAGTTGTTAACGGAGCGAGTTTGGTTAGTAGTAGGAACATTAATGGTGCGTCTTCAACTTTGGTTAAGGCCCCAAAGCAAAAAACAGAATCTTTCCTTCCTCCACCGGTTGAGGGAGTGAGGGTTCTTCCTTCTGATGAAGGTTTTAGCTGGGCTGATGAAAATTACAGCTCACTTCAACGGAGCATTGATGTTTGGTCGTTTGTTATTTCCCTGAGGGTCCGTGTCTTGTTCGACAATGCCAAATGGGCTTACGTTGGAGGATTCACAGAAGAAAAACAGGTAAAAACCTTTCATCATTCTGATCTCATTGATTGATTGGTTACCACTACGGGTTATGTTTGGTCTTGGTTCTTATGAGTTTTACCTGTTGTTATCTAATCAGAAAAGCAGAAGAAGAGAAACAGCTTCATGGTTGAGGGAGAGTGTATTGCAGCTTGGTCCAACATTTATTAAACTTGGACAGTTGTCTTCAACTAGGTCGGATTTGTTTCCACGAGAATTCGTGGATGAGCTTTCCAAGCTGCAGGTACATTGTTGCTATTTCTTATTCTCATGGTTTTGAATCTAAGCATAAATTTAGGTTCTATGTGTTTTCTTACTCTTCTTATAAACTGGTTTCAGGATAGAGTCCCGGCTTTTTCTCCAGAGAAAGCAAGGCGCTTCATCGAGACCGAGCTTGGGGCTCCTATTAGTTTAATGTTTAAAGAGTTTGAAGACCAACCCATAGCTGCAGCTAGCCTTGGTCAGGTAAGTGATACTTAGGCACCTTTGAACACACCTACTTGCTTGTCTTTTTTTTTTGCTTTTCATCTACCTATTGATATTTGTATTTTAATTTTTCAAAGTTTATTCCTTTAGGTACACAGAGCTGTGTTGCACAATGGAGAGAAAGTGGTAGTGAAAGTACAAAGACCTGGACTCAAGAAACTTTTTGATATTGATCTACGTATGTGAACAACTTTTAGGTTATAAAATACAACTTCTGGACATGGATGCTTGATGTATACTGAAATTGGCATTATCTTCTTATCAGGAAATTTGAAATTGATTGCTGAGTATTTCCAGAAAAGTGAATCATTTGGTACAAACGATTGGGTTGGTATTTATGAAGAATGTGCCACGTAAGTCTTTTTCACAGAACATAGTTATAGCTTGTGACTCTCAACCATGTAGGACTGATCTTCCCTTTGGTTTCAGAATTTTGTATCAAGAGATTGACTACATAAACGAAGCTAAGAATGCCGACAGATTCCGGAGAGACTTCCGTAATATAAGCTGGGTCCGCGTACCTGTAAGTTTCATTTGCTAACCACAACCCATGAGATCAAGTTGTATAATTGCGGGATAAATGAAACTCATTCTGGTTATTTTCTTTCATTTGTAGTTGGTCTTTTGGGACTACTCTGCCATGAAGGTCTTGACTTTGGAGTATGTACCAGGTTCGTGTTAACACTACCCAATATATATTTTTGGATTGATATATAAATGTAATGGTATAAACTCTCTATTGATTGGTGCATTTAGGTGTCAAGATCAACAAGTTAGACGCCTTAGCTGCGCGAGGTTATAACCGTTCAAGAATAGCATCTCGGGCCATTGAAGCTTATCTTATCCAGGTTAATAACAATACAGAAACAGTTATCAAATCCTCGTCCTTTTCTTCTTCTTTTTTTTTGATGGTTTCAAACTTATGTTTATGTTTTGGCTGTACTAGATACTCAAAACCGGCTTCTTTCATGCGGATCCTCACCCAGGAAATCTAGCCATTGATGTAGACGAATCGATCATCTACTATGACTTTGGCATGATGGGAGAGATCAAAACATTTACTCGGACGAGATTGCTTGATCTCTTCTATTCTGTATATGAGAAAGATGCAAAAAAGGTAGTTTTATTTCTTTCAGGGTCTAAATCTCAAACTGAGGGAGACAAGAGAACTAACTAAATATTCTTACAGGTCATGCAAAACCTTATAGATCTTGAAGCACTTCAACCCACTGGAGATCTTTCATCGGTAACGTGATAGTCTCACTCTTTCTCTATGTGAAGTTTACAAATGTCATCTCATTGCAATTTTTTTCGTGTTTGTGTTAGGTAAGGAGATCTGTTCAGTTCTTCTTGGACAATTTATTAAGCCAAACCCCTGATCAGCAACAGACTTTGGCAGCTATTGGAGAGGTACTGATCAATACTCTGCCAGCAAAAGAAGCTGAGCATGGTTACTATGTGATTCTTAAATTGAAAACTCGTTATTTCTTTGGCAGGACTTGTTCGCAATTTCCCAGGATCAGCCATTCCGTTTCCCTTCAACTTTCACATTTGTCATCCGAGCATTTTCCACACTCGAGGGTACCTATCCTATCACTTGTCTCTCTTCTTTTGTCAAAATCTTTGACAAAGTCTCACCATTTATGTTCATTCATTTTGCAGGCATTGGTTACATCCTTGATCCAGATTTTTCCTTTGTGAAGGTTGCTGCTCCCTATGCGCAGGTTCTTACCTCTTTTCTCCACTCAAAAGCCATATCTTTACCAATCTTCTCTCTGCTTTTTTTGTTTTATCATTGTGTCAATGCTCATGAAGATCTATGGAAACAGGAACTCCTGGATTTAAAACAAAGACAGCGCTCCGGAAATCAACTGGTACAACAAATAAGGAAGCAGGCTGACGATGTAATGATTTGGCTCTTATATAATTTCCAATCTCTTTTCTTTTTCCTGTTTGTACTAAATACAACTTGAAAAAAAACCTCTACAGGCTAGGTCTTCTACTCTGTCCATGCCATACCGAGTGCAGCGAATAGAAGAGTTCGTGAAAGAACTTGATTCGGGCGATCTAAAACTCCGTGTTAGGGTTCTTGAGGTAAGTAAATCGTTTTCATGCTCTTTTAACCTGGTAAAATAAGTTCAAGAACCT
Source organism: Schrenkiella parvula (assembly GCA_000218505.1). Taxonomy (NCBI): domain Eukaryota; kingdom Viridiplantae; phylum Streptophyta; class Magnoliopsida; order Brassicales; family Brassicaceae; genus Schrenkiella; species Schrenkiella parvula. Next base: position 2,247,196 of record CM001189.1, on the reverse strand, counting down.
CAAAGAAGTTCAGAGTTGACACACAAATCACTGATAATTGTACAACAATGACAAAAGAGGCACACTGAAGTTTATTTCTTTTTTTGGTTCAGTCGGAAAGAGCAGCCCGGAAAGCGACAATACTGCAGATGGCGACCATGTATACAGTTCTTGGAGGAACTCTGCTTAATATTGGGGTTGCTTTTAGCAGCCAAGGAAGTCAGCTTGTTGCTAATGGATCCTTCGTTGGGGCAGGTATGAAAAATCGTTGTACATGCGCGTGTGTAGGTATAAATGCACGTATATTTTCTTGTGTTTAAATGTTTTTTTTCTTGGTCCAGGGATATTCATGGCATTGGTACTGAAATCTATGCAAAGGGTAAATAAACTTGATAAGTTTGAGAAGATGATATGATAATGAATGATGATTCTTTTGAAGCTCCCAATATAGAAGAAGTCTGATGTATAGGTATAGCAAATATACTTAGCTCCTGTATTCAAAGTATTTATAAATTTGTAAAAAAACTATTTGGAAATCTCAATCAAAAGAAAGTCAAAGGTATCTGAGACTGAGTTCACTAGAAAGTACACAACTTTAACTCTCCAACTATAAATTGCATTACAACTCTATCTGTGCTTTGTATTTCTGATAAGGCAATTCACAACTATAGATCAATCTTCAAATTACAAACTAGTCTCCACCAAAGCCTAGCAGAGAAACGTATACAATAAGACAATGCTCAAGGTTTCTGACCAAGAAGCGATGGCTGGAAGAAGAGATGGCTGTGAGCAATCTCGATGAGTTCACGCGGGTCATTCATTGTCTCATCCCTCAGCGCCTCAAGAATTGCCACACACGAGAACTCCCTAACAACATCATCAAAGCGTAAATTGTGATTATGGGGTCCAAAGCTAACAAGTTATCACAAGTTAAGGAAATTAGGATACCTTGTTATAAGAATTCTGTAGAGCATCTTCAAGATGGGACAGAGCTCGGCAGGGGTTACAGGTTTGCCCTCTTCAGGGTGTTGGAGACTTAACGAGGATTGGTTTAATAACTCGAAAAACGCTTTCACGGCAGAAACCCCCTATGAACATTACATCAAAATCACTTCATCGTTAGCCTTTCACATAACTAATCTAAGACCCTTGGTAGAACCCTTCTTAGACACTTGCTGACACAAACGAAATTACAAATATGACAAGTTCTCAATATTAACATGCATCACTTGTCTACAAAATTTAAAGCTAAATTGACATTTGAGAAATCGAATTCATTGGGATTTATGGAGTACCTGGATCATTCCCTTGCCTTTGATGCTATCACCCATCTCAAGGCTAAGTTCTCCTTTTGCAAGCTTCTGGCCATACCACGCATTACGACCTTTTAGTAATGTTACATAGGTATCCGCGAGCAAAGGCCCAGCAAGTTTCTCTGGCTCTTTGGCCAATAGATGAGTAATAAAAATCATCTCTGAAGTACAATGCGCAAAGTATACTGATTTGCTGGTAGCACTTTCCTTTGTCAGTGTAGCCACCATTCCTATGGACACAAAAATGGCAAAACAAACAGTGGTTCATGAGCTTTGACCTATGATCACCAAATTCCAAGATAAATAGTTTAGAGATATGGATCTGACCTGCGCCGATGGCATATACATTTTTCAAACCACCCATTACTTCATGAGTAACAAGGTCACTGTTATCCCACACTATGAAATGAGACTGCCTTAGAAACTTCCCCAAAGGCTTCCTCCATTTTTCAGACCCGCAAATCCGTGCATTAGCGTACTCTTTGTTGTATACCTCGGAAGCAATATTAGGTCCCCCAAGGTAGAGAATGTTCTCAAGAGGTATATCAGCTGCAAAGAAGGATATAACAAGAGAATTAATGAGCAACAACTCCTGTTATGCATACAACACCAACACGTCAAGATGCAAGAGAGACAGGTACAACTAGCCACCTATGCTGCTTACTGATATTCTATACACAATCAAGCGATCTGGTGAATAAGCAATACACAGTATCACTTCAATAACAGAGAGAAACTCTCTCATAAAAAATACTAAGGAGGACGACATCAGATATTCATCTAGCAAGCATATAAGGAAGACACGGGAAGTGAATTTACTCGCTCTATAGATCATTTGAGTAGGAGTAACAATCCGAGGACGAGGTTCAAACTCTGCTTCCACACCCTTAGCCAAAGAGATGATGACAGGAGCTGTAACCCTCTCCTTCCAGTACTTACTAATCTCATTGAACACCTGAAATGTCTCAGTCGATGGTAAACCATTGATGACAATATCAGCATCCCAAACAGCCTCCTGCAGATTAGTCACAACTTTCAAAGGACACAAAGGAGTCTCAATCATATTCAAGCAAAACCCATCTTTCAATATCTCATCTGCGTACAAAACTCTATCCCCTAATCTAGCTTCCACATACTTGAGATACGCACACCGTCTAATCAACCTCCTAAGCAACTCCTCTCTCGAATTGATCACTTCGAACAAATGTTGAGCTGTGCTTTTATCGATTGCTCTCCCTCCTCTTCTCCAGATTCTTACACTAACTTTCCCTCTAAATCTGCCGTAATTTTCCTGCAACATTGCAATGAAAACGCTGCCCCAAGCACCAGCTCCTACACCCACGATCCGTAAAGGATCATCATCGGCTTTGCCCATTACTCTACGAATCTCATCAAGCCTTTCTTCCACTAATCTGCTCGGAGCCGAGTTATTATCATTCATCGTCTCCACGGTTTCCACCAAATGCTCCATCATCAACAAACAAAAGCTCTTGACTTCTATTGAATTTCTTTAGTGGTTCATCCACTAACAACACATCAAGCTATGGAACAAACAATCGTTGGTCTTTGTCGGAATTACCGATGCTTAAATTAAAACTTGAACGACGAAATGACTTTTTCAGGAAAGTTTGTTTTTTATTTTTTTTTCAGGTAGCTTGTAAGATCAAAGACAATAACGTCAGCCTCTCTTTGCTGGCTTTATCTACTATGGGCCCACTTATGGCCCACCACCTAAGCTTTTTCGTTTTTTCAATCTTCTAGTCTAGTGGCCACTTTTATAATATAACTTTCTCTACATGAGTTCGAACTCAGTTAAAAGGAATTGAGTACTTTTGAGAAGTCTTGTTCAAAACTTTGGTCATTTTGTTAGTCCATTTGTTTGAGAAAGTTGGTTTATAAAAAAAGACACTTTAGTAAAAATTGTACATGGAGTTAAAACTGAACACACTTAGTTCACCGATCACCGTCCATCGTATGTTGTGTCGTATTTGTCGGTAGACTGTTATATATAAACGTTTGCCGTAATCCACGTCATTCATAAACTACAAGTAAACTAGTTTCGTCCATGTGTAGGAACAAATACTTCACTGATTAACTCCTCAAAATATATTTATATCTCCATTCAAACGAAAACCCTAGCTTATAAAAAAGCTTTAAAAAAAAAGAGACACGGATTAAGTCATAATCACGAATGGATAATTTCTTAAACATGGGAAAACGCAAATCTTCCGATGAACTACGATTGTGTCGGTAAAAAGAGTTAAGTAAAGATTCTCCGGTACATTTTAACTTATGAGGCAAAATAAGTTCTTAGGGACTAAAAACAGAAGCCTCCAAGATCATAACACACCCAATACTTTTAAACACGAGACATGCCGAGTTTGCGTTCAAACAAGCGACGCAGAAGATAAATTTGGAGGAAACTTGCCCCGATCAACGCAAACGACTCGAACAAAGCTTTGTGTACTGCTCTTTTGCTCATGTTATCGTTCACTACACAAAAGAAAAACCATATCAAACCCTCCCTCAATTTTTACTTGAAGACTGCGAAAATCAACAAATGGCTTTTTTAGAAAAAAAATGTTACCAATAGCTTGACGATCGGTCTGAGCCTCTAACCAATGTTGTTCAAATTGGATGTTGTAAAGAGCCTCCTCTAGCTTTGAAATTTGCTCCATCAAAGGAGTAAAATGCTCTGCACAAAACCATCTTCAGCTAAATAACTCAATAGCAAGCGAAACCGATATAAAACCAATCAGATAATCCTCACCGTCCTTTGCGTGCTGGTCGTAGTAGGCAAAGTGGCCAAGCTGTACATCGAAGTCAATGGTTTCATGATAAGGAGACTTGTTTGTGAAACAAAAACGGTAAACCCCTTTCTTTTGGACAACAAAGTCGTGCTTGGCGCTTATCTGCTCCCTGAAGTCATGAATTTGTTCGCCTGTTGGGCCGTGTATCTGTTCAAAAAATCCGATATACATCACCACTCAAGGTTAGCTCACTCAGCAGAACACAAGAGATTTGAAAGACATGTCATATTAGCCTAAAAGAAAAGCTCAACACATTTGTGTAATTCCATGGTCCAAGAGGCTACTCAAATGTACACAAGAGTATTGTAACTATAACAACAACCAAATTAACCCAAGGGCACAAGATACAACTCTAAGGAGAAATCAATCTCTATATCAATACATGCTAGAGATTATCTACTAACAACATACAGAGCTAATAACTATTCAACAACGGAGATTCTAAGCATCGTCTATGATTAACAAACAAGTCTATCGATTTTTTTAGGCTTTTGCAAGATGGAAAGGAGTAAAACGGTTAGGTCAGGAAAACAGTTTTTTTTTTGTAAAATAAAGAAAATTCATACCACAAGATCTACACCATCCTCGTTAAAATGCCATTGAGAATCAGACTTGATGACGACGAAAGAGACATGAAGCGTATCGCCTTCATATTCAGCCTTGTGGGAGAAACATTCTTCTCTGTCAATCACGAATCTAATCCCTAACGCTGCCTGGAAGCTCCATACGAGCCCTAATATTAGGATCGTACCCTTCAAGCTCATCTGCCACAGATAAATTTTGAATTATCTCAAAGAAAAAAACGTAATTCAATCGTTAATAAGAATCTTCGATTAGAGATTCTCCCAATCTAATTGAATTGACTCAATTTCGATCCCTACGAGGTGATAGATTTCAGATAGAGAGCAAGAGGGGCTTACCTTCTAAATCAGATAGTTGAGGAGATAAAACGATAACGAGTGATAGATAGATCGACGAAATTCGATCAGGTCGATGGGTGTTGAAGAAAATCGGAGAATGATCGGAGAAGAAGACGGTGGGAGAGAATTGGGAGAGAAAGGGCGAGTTCGTGTAGAATCGGACACGATGGAGCCTGTTTTGACTGAGGGGCAGTTTCGTGACCTGACAACATCATCAACTGTAAACGACGTCGCTTGGTTCTTCTTTTAGTTATTTGGTCAGCGGGCTTGCGTGGCGCAATATCATTGGTGGAACAAAACCTCTAAACCATTGACATATTGCCACATCACCACACACCATATTAACTTTATAAATCGATACGTTTCTTTGTGGGAAAAAAAGTATCAAAAACGTTTTCATTGACCGATGAAATTATGTACACTTTGGGAAAAAAAGTATCAAAACGTTTTCATTGACCGATGAAATTATGTACACTTAGATCAAATATGAGATATTTTACTCAAGTAGATTCGAACTATTTTCTTCTTTTTTTTTGTCTTTGTTTGATAAGATGTCATTTAATATAACGACCCTTAGCTTCATGTTTAGATTTTTAATTTTGACAAACAAACCCATTTCTTAAACTTTTACTTGCAAAGCACTAACACACTGGTCAATAATAATTTTTGTATATTTCGACCAATACTCTTTTACGAGCGAGAATAAAGAGTGATTTACTATGGGAATGTACAATAACAATATATACCAAAATATATCAAACGGACATTTCTGTAACATGCTCAGATCCCACCATGCTTACACCAACATTCGTTTTTTGGTAGAAAAAAAATTACATTCCTGGTTGAAGCACAATGAAGCCTACCTTTAATGGATCTGAAAGATGTTGAGGTTTCCTCATTCAATTCTTGAAGAAGTTTCTTAGTCCACTAAAAAGACGTAGAGCCTTCAGTTCACCGCTTCTTATATCTCTTAGTCTCCTCCTCAGAATCTGAACCCAAAAAAAAAAAAGCAGAGACCACTAAAACATGGATGGATTCACAAAATTTTTATCTATCGTATTGGCTAGAAAGTGATTCCTTACGTATTGAGCACGGTACAGTATCCTACGCTCGCTGGTGGACAAGTCTACAGCTAGCTGTTTCAGAAACGCTTTTCGGTTCAACTGTTTCGGAGATGTTATGTCCAAATCCATTGATCCACTTTCCTATAATTTGATAATGAACAAAACAAATCATAAGAAGTTGCAGTGCAATTCATCCCATCCCAGAGAGAGAGAGCAAGAGATGGGATCTCGGTTATTTATACCTTTAAAAATCGGCTGTACTTTGATATGCTTGTTTCACATGAGTCCAGTATGAACTGCAATGCTTTTTCCTCGATTTCGGGATATTTTAGATCCTTATTTGTGGCTGACTTATTTGAAGCCGCTTTCGCCATCTGAAATGGATAAAGTTTAGGAACGACCGAATCTCTTAAAAAGAGTCATGATGGAGTAGCCAAACCTCTTCAAAGCTGTTCCTCATATCTGGAGGGCTCACAACTAGATAAGCATATGCCATCAGCTCCAATGGCCAACCTGTGATCCTTACGGGGAAACATTGAGGCCTGCCAGTGAATAGTTAACAGAAACAAAAAAACGAAAGTCAAGTTGATCAAGAGATATCTGCAAAACTTGAAAGGGAAACATGGATGGTGGAAGAACTGATTACGTGGATAATCCGTGTTTCTTTAAAGCATCCAGCTTTTCCTTGTAACACTTATCATTTTTCCTCAGTGACACTGCCAGCTCTACTGAATCACTAGGATTGGTTCCTTCTCTGGGAACAAACCCATAAGATAACAGTAGCTCTCCGTTTGATTTATTCCCATACGATATGAAAACCTGCACAATGACATGTATTCAAACATATTAGAGACTTTAGACAACTCTAGTTCCACTTTGGATTGGCTTGCTGGTGCGCTAAAGGTCCAATTCTGTGGATGGAACTTGTCTGTCTTGTACTCCGACTTATATTTAACTTCAATGCTCAAGTTTATCTGAATATAGACCAAGCTGAGCATTTAAAGTGATAAAGAAGTGCGTGTCAAAAAAAAAAAAGTGATACAGAAGTGCACTTAGTTCTTGGCGTTCATATTTTTGTGGAGAATGAATCTAAAGGTCTTATTTACCTGCTCACCTGGTTGATATGATCGATCTGCTGTAAAGACAACTCCTTTTGAAGACTTATCATAATCCAGGTACGTCTCAACCTGTCCAAGCAGAATTTGGGATATTTACTACCATAACCTAACCATGCTTTCTGATTGGGAGAAGATAGGACCTAATTGAATATAAAGATAAGCAGAAGTACCTCACAATTATGATTAAGCATATCTGCCCATGGAACTAAGGCAAATCTTCCATCCATAGACGGCAACCGTACCTGTATTAGAGAAGCTTAAGTCTGAATTGACAGTGACAAGCATGCAGCACACTGGCTACCAGAAAAGAAATATTTTGGGTTTGTAAGTGGCATTTTTTTACTAAATAGCGCCGTAGAGAAATGAAATGTTTTGGGTTGAAATTGGTCATCTTTATACTAAAAAGTGCCACCGACTGCTATACCGCGCAGTAAGTATTAAAGAACAAGTCTGTTGTTTCACTAGTTTCAGACATCTAAATCAAGTGCATGAATTATCAAGATTAGCAAATGGTTGCTTCTGATAAAGTAGTGCTTACCAACCGTGAGAATAGGATTCCGAAAGACCACTTAAATGTTTCATCATTGAAGACCTGCAACCAATAAATAGCAAACTTATATAAATGCTGACAACAAATATCAGGGTATGAATTCATACTATCTCAGATAATAGTATAGAACCACAACAACTTGTAATACAGAAGTGTAATTTGCAAGGGAAAACGAGAAACCCCCAACAAAGTGTTTGACCATCATATGCAGATATGCAAACACTTAAAAACAGAAGTGTACTTTGCAAACGGGTCTTCTGTCGTTATATGAAGAAGAAGGCAGGCGTTCGAGCAGAAAATAGCCAGCTTTTATACATTTGTCTCCGAGTCAACGATAGCAAAATAGGCATAACAGTTACCTCTTTAGGGAAAAGATGAGGGTGTTTGGAAAATATCCTGCTTCTTAAATCTTCATAACTGGGGGTAAGAAAAAGGAAAAGGCATGAGCAGTGTCTAATGCATGACATAATCATCAACCCCCTAGCCCCACACACACGAAGTGCCAGAGAGTGCATCAAGTAAAGTAGAGATTGGAGCTAAGCAAAGATTCCAGGTCTCGGGAACGCAAAGTTCTACACATCTTTAGCAGTTGAGAGAAAGAAAGAAATACAATATCTCACGTTCCGACAACATTGGTGATTCTTTCGATTGCCCGTTCTCGAATCTGTGAAGCTTCCAAGTACATATCAAGTTCTGTCCGAGTCCTGAAAATAGCACAAAAAGGCTGTAGGGAGTAAGAAACTGAGACAAATGCCCATCTTCTGGAAAGAAGGCAACATGAGCAAGTTCAGCTACAAGAAGAAGTACAAAATTACCAGTATAAAAGCGAGTAAGGTTGCCGCGGAAGAGCTGAGATATAGTTAGACCATCTTGAACTTTTCTGAAGACTAGCTTCACTTATAAGATAAGTGGCGAGCAAAGGCCAATCTGGAACATCATAACGTTTCATCACTTCACCGGCCTCTGCGTTGGTCCACCCCTAAAAAACCAATTTCCAATAATATATATTCAATCAAATTCTCAATCGTGAAAAAAAAAGAGTTCAGAACCACTAAATTAGAAGAAATAAATGTTTTAATGGCGTATATCGCCAAACTGTTCAAAAACATTTCCGGAATATAAGATATATTCGTTGATTCCCAGTGAGAGTGGAGTGTGAACGTACGGAATCCGCACTGATGACGAGAGAAGGAGGAACAAAGAGAAGCTTCTCTCCTTTCCAGAGGTTCTGAGAGGCGACGAGGCCTCGCTCGCCGATGTCGACTTTGTCGATAGCCATTTTCTGCGGTGGGAGGCCTGAATCGGAGAGCCATTTCTGAAGGGAAGTTGCATTTTCAACTGAATCTATCTCGCAGCCCCATGATATGTCCGGAACTTCCTCCAAGGATCGTCTCGTGGTCTCACCGGCCGAAACTGAGCAGTTGATTCCCGGCCCGCATCGGGATATCGAAAGCGATGAGAAAGAGAGGGTTAGATTTTGATTACGGAGCTTGTGGAGTGGAGAGAAAGCTGGGAGGAGAGTTGACTGCAGAACGCTAGAAGCTTTCGCCATTGGAGGGGGAGAAAGCGAAGAAGTAAGAAGAGTGGAGACGAGTGGCTGTGGATGAGGCTCTGCAAACGTTAAACTCGAACCAATAAGACTGTAGAGTACGGTTTGGCTCGATAAAAACTCGGTTTGCTATGGTTTAGATTTGATTTTTAAGTTTGATTTGGTCTTTACTTCTTAGGGGACAAGTTTAAAATTGACTGTGGATGAGTGCAGTAAAAGCTTTTTGTTTTTGTTTAAGTGTGTGCAGTTAAAGTTATTAGAGGAAAACCAAACTTTCAATTTTACTTTGACTTCTAAATAAAAATTCTGAATATATTAACCATTGAATATTTTTCTGTTGATATAATTCTATTTTAAAATATTTTTAAGTTTTTTAAATAGTGAATGGATTTATTAGAAAACCAATCTTATTTTCATTTTCTACTCCAAGTTTTTCTTTAGTAATATAAATTTAATTTTTAATATTAGAAAAAAGAAGTTTGTAAACTAAAAGTTGTACTCTTATTTTTAGTTTCAACTGCATGTTAGTAAAATACTGATTTTCTTTTTATCTATAGAATTTTTAATAAAATAAAACGATGAGGATCTAATTTCAATTTATAAATTAGTGTTAAACGTTTAATGAAAAAAATAGTTTATAAGAAAAACACTATTTATTGACAAAAAAACACTAAAAATCACTAGTCGAAATTATTGTCAAATTATTACGACTGTTATATTTTCGGCTGTTAGCCTCCTCCTAATATACTCATTTATTAACCGCTAAAAATAAAAAGGTTAAAGCATCATTTTAATTATCAAGAGATTGAGCAGATTCATGAATTTCAATAATTAAAATTTTAAAAGTGAGAAGGGAAGGGAGAGAGCCCTACGCTTCCAAAAATCTCACTGCGTATTTACTTAGTCCTCTTTCTCGCCCCCTCTGCTTTTTCTTCTCCTTTTTTTTCTTTTCGTTTCTCCTTCTTCTTCTTCTTCCTCGGCTCAAAGTAGTTTCAAATCCCATCCTCTCGTGCTGATTTATCACTCGCGTATTCGTATATATACACATATAGGTACTCAGACCTTTTTGGTCTGGTCCCAGATTCGATTCTGGTTATAGCAGAAGCGAAGAGCGACATACGCCTGAAAGAGGATGGTCGGCAGTGGTTCTAGGGTTTCGATTCCGGCGAGTACCCGGAAGACGATTCAGAACATCAAGGAGATCACTGCTGGGAACTACAGTGAGGATGAGATTCACGCAATGCTCCATGAATGCAATATGGATCCCGACGAGACCGCCCAACGCCTACTTCTTCAGGGTATGATCTTATCCTTCTCTTCGCTTCCTTGATTCCTTATTTCGATTATTTGACTGGATCGATGTAATTGTAGGTTTCGATTTGGGGGTTTTTATTTTTTTTCCTAACTTAGGTTTTAGCATCTGATTTATCTTCTCTTTTTTCTCTCCTTTGATTTATTCAGCTTCTATCTGAATTTTCTGGGTTCGATATCATCGGTTTCGTCGCTTCTTCATATATACGGAAGTAAAAGCTGTTTATGTGGTATTGTGTTATAACCGTTTTTCCAAAAAAGGTTCAGGATTTGATTTAGAATATGCGCGAATCAATTACCTCCACTAGTGGTGTGTGAAACAAAGGTACTTAGCTTCTAAGTGAAAGTTTTCTGGGTGGTTTGTCTAGGGGGACTACTTTTGCTAGGTATGAGTTCCAAACAAAGACTGCTGCATTGTAGATGAACCTATTGCTTAAAAATTCACATGTTTTGTTTTGTTGAGCAATTATTCTATACTACGCTCTGAAAATTAAATAAATTGTTCATGATTCTGCAGATCCATTCCATGAGGTTAAGAAAAAGCGTGATAAGAGGAAAGAGGTATGGGGTTTTTGCAGTTCTTTTGGTCTATTTCATGGGTTTCTGTGTAAAGTGTGTCTAAAATGCACCTAACAGCATATATTGTGACACGGTGATTGACAATGTTATTGACGCAACAGAACCTTAGCAACAAGGATTCTGTTGAATCACAATGGAGATCCGGTGGCCCAGGCCGTGGTAGCAGGGGTGGTCGGATGAATTTCTCTTCTCGTCATTCATCACATGGTAACAACCATTAATATGATTTCAATGTTTACGTTGTTGCATCAGATTTGGTTACTTGCGGTCTCAATCCTGTTTGTTATATTTACTCAAAATTGATTCTTGCCTGCTTTTCCTCCACGGGCATACTGCACGTGTTTATGATTGGGATTTAGTGTGCCCAGTGAAAGTATGTGATCTAGAAAGTTCCCTAGTGGAAGTCCATAACTCGCGCTTTTTGAATTTTTCAGTAGTTGATGAAGTGTCTGTTGTGAATGTTTACTTCTAATCAGATGGTGCTGGTGCAAAGAATTTCAGAAAAGAAAATGGTCCGAAGCAAGTCACTGATCCATCAACTTCAACCTCTCAAGAAATAAAAACTAAAGACAATGCGTTGGTGGCAAGGTGATTTTCATCCTATAGTACAAATCCCTGTTATGTATGATTTTCCTTGATTCTATATGACATACAGGGGAATGTATTAGACCCTTAGTGAGAGTAGGGGTGGGCATTTTTTTCTGCCGGCATGGGTGTATCGTATAAGTGAACTTTCTCATGATCTTTGTTTTCTTTTTTGTACTGTTAACAGCCTTTCAGCTGTCACGGATAAAAGTTCTGTTGGTTTGACATCAGGAAGCTCTGATGTTCATCATCCTTCTAACCTACCAGCTAGTTCAGGCCAACCTAAAGCTACTGGATCTTCAGTTCCCTCAAAAAACCTCGATGGTGCACCATCTTCTGTTGAATTAAGCAAAAATCATGTAGCATTGGGCTTTAATGATGTGCATATTGAGCAGAAGTCTTCTGATTCTTTGCCGCTCTCTCCTCCATCCTCCTCTGAGGTTCGATTCACTTCTTCAAATCCCAAATCAGTGAGCGAGCAAACAGCTCAGGAACAACATATTGGAGAAAGCAAGTTCCTTAACAGATCCCGTGGGGTTGGGAAGACTGCTGTGAATGATGCTTATGTTCCGAGGCCTGCTTCATCTCATAGCAACAGCACGGGTAGTCGGCCTTCTTCTAACTACAGCAATCGGTCACATCAAGCTGTTGGTCCTCAAAGAGGTAACGGTGATAAATTTATAAATTTATGCAGTACTAGATTTCTGCTTTCTATGAATATGAAAAAAGTTAACAATATACTCCAGGTGATAAAATGTGTCATGTAAATAAGAATCATTGGTCATTACTTCGAAGGCGAAACTTTTTTGTCTGCTATAATTCATCGTGATTCTATTTCTCTTTTTAATTTGCATTTGTAATCTTCTGACATCATCATGGATGCTTGTTTCTAGGTAAGGAATGGAAGCCGAAGCCAGTGAACCATAACACTACCCAGGGTTCTGGTGTATTATCTACAACTGAAGCTCTTGCAGTTCCTAATAAAGCCAGTGACAAATCTGTTGAAGATGCTATCCCTTCTGCAGAGGGCACATCTAGATTGCAGAGGCAGCTGGAAGACTTGCAGATCCAACGTCAGCATGTTATTATTCCAAACCATATCCTTGTTCCAGAGGCTGAACGAACCAAGTTAAGCTTTGGAAGCTTTGATGTTGGCTTTTCTATTACATCAAGTTCAGTAGCTTTTCCAGAGAATGAAAAGAGATCTGCATCTCTCTCTCAGAATTCGCAGGAAGTTGAAGAAAGTTTTGAAGAGGAGGAAATAAGGTATCTACCTGTCTCTTCTTAGTCAATTATTGCTGTTGTTGAGCGACTAAACATTGTCAACTTAGAGTGATATGAGTTGGAAAGAAGTTGATAATAATAGATTACTGAGTGAAATAGGTAAAAGAATCTCGTAGTGTAGTTCGCTGGTTTTGCTTGCTAGCATAGTTGAAACTTCCAAAGCACTATGATGTACTTCAGACTCTAGGTGTGATGGAGCAGATATATTTTTGACATGCTGTAGGCTGCCAGTTGATTTATTACTGTCAGTGGTCAAGAGGGTTTTGTTTCTAGTAACAACCTTTGTGCAGTAGGACTGTTCAGTCTTGACGGCACTGATTTTCTGAAAATCATAATAATATTTCCATTATGAACACGTGCTACACAAAACCTACCTCTTTTCATTTTGTATTGAAATTTCTCTTCTAGGTTTTTATTTTTTTTGTTGTCTTGTCATGTCCTTACTCCGAACTTTGATGTCTTGAACTATGACTCTGAATACTGTCATATAAACAGTGCATAAAGTGATTTTTTGTTTAATGAATGCAGTCACCCAAACCATTCAAGTGAAAAGGAAGAGGACAATAATGTTTACTCCGAGTCCCCTTCACAAGTTCCAAATATGGCTGGTGAAGGTATTACTGCAATAAATGCAGCTCCAGAGTATGATGTCTCCAAGCAAGAGAATATGTTGGAGTCCGAAAGCAATCAAAGCTCTTTCGACCATGTTCCTAGTAATATTATCGGGCTTGTTCCTCCAGCTCCTGGGAGCCAACTTCCACAATTTGAGAATGCTGACCCTCAAGCACGTGATGCCCTTCGTATTCCCAATTTTGTGGTATGACTTCGAAAATATTATAGTTGACTTGTTGGGCTGCTGTATGCTTGATTGCCTTAAACATTGATTTTACTCTTCATTGATCAGTAACATTTTACTTATTTCATAGTTATAGGCATTCTCATCTCTAATTTGTCTTTTAGATTGACGTGTACTTTTGTTGTTTGAAGGTCCAGCAACCATTTGATACAGCAAGTTACTATGCTCAATTCTACCGCTCAGGCCCAGACAGCGATGGCCGTGTTTCTCCCTTTGTTTCTCCAGGGGTTGCGTCCAAATTTAATGGGAATGTTACAGTATTGCCTCCGCATTCATCTCAAACCATGCCAGAGGTTAGTGCAGTTTTTTTTGGGGTTAACCTAGTTGTTTATTCTGTAATCCAATCTACACCTTTCAGTATTGATCTAAATGTTGTTCTGAGATTTTCTCGATTATCATAACATACAATTTTCCAACAGTAGCAGCATCAATAGTACAATTCGTCATGCCAGCCACTTGGATTTAAGTCTAAAACTTTTTACTTTATAAAATTGAATTGAATTTGCAGATTGGTACATCTTAGAAGTTTGAAAGATCAAGGATACTATCATCGCTTTTCTGTGTCTGATATGCTTAAACGTGTTGATTGCAGGGTGGAAACAACTTAGTTATGTCTACAGCTAGTCCAACTCCACTGGTAACTCAGACTGCTGGACTGATGCAGAGCTCTATACCTGTCACGCAGCAGCCTGTTCCTGTTTTTCGTCCCCCCGGATTGCATATGGCGCATTATCCACCAAACTACATGCCATATGGACACTACTTCTCCCCATTCTATCTACCTCCCCCGGCAATGCACCAGTTCTTAAGCAATGGTGCATTTGCTCAGCAACCTCAGGCAAGCAGTTTATATCCTGCTCCTCCACCCCCTGGAGCTGCAACAGGAGGCAAATACACACTCCCTCATTACAAGCCTGGGACTAATACAGGAAACTTGACTCATGTTGGTATGCCTGGTGGTTACGGACCATCATATGGTTCCTTCCCAGCAGGATATAATCCCACCTCTGCTGCTTCAGCTGGGAATTCAACTTCCAATGAGGATCTCAACACATTGCAGCTGAAGGAAAACAATGGCTACAGCACAGCAGGGCAACAGGTATATATTCCCTTTCCCTCTTTAAACCCAACCTGGTTGAAAGATTTCTTAAAGTTCCCTTTCGAAATGAGTTATTTACTTTGGGGTATTCTGTAGAGTGAAGCATTGCCTGTATGGATTGCTGGACCAGGACGAGACGTGTCAAGCTCTTTCTACGGTTTACAGCACCATGGGCAACACGTGACTTACGCTCCAGCACAAGCTGGTCACGTCACTTTCCCAGGTATGTATCATCCAGGACAAGCAGTGACAGCAGCAGGAGTTCATCATCCGCTCTTACAACAGTCTCAAGGTGTCGCTGGAGCTGAAATGGTTGCACCTGGGCCTAACGTTTTCCAACAGCCTCAGCAAACACAGATGAATTGGCCAAGTAATTACTGAAACAGCAAGTAAAAAAAAGGAAAAGAAGAGTTTGAGGATTCAACAAGTTTCAAAATTTCCAGAGAAATCAGGAAGATATGGTGCGGGTTTCGTTGACTTGCGTGTGTGTGTGTGCCATCTAACAAATTACCGAAGAAATGAAGCTTTGAAGTTGAAGGCTTAAGCATGAAGGGATTGACAGAGAATGATCAAAAGAGGATAGGGGAAGGTATTTTTATGAATCCAGTGTTTTTGGTGTTTCTATATCTTTCTTTTCTTTTCTTTTTTGGGTTTTAGCAAAATTTTTGCTTACTTAGTTTTAAGAGGTAGTTCGTTTTTAGCTCTCTTTATAAGTTTCTGGAGCTAAGCCAAGAACTTTGCTGCCTGAGTCTGTATCTGAAGACTCTTCCTTCTTTTCTTAGCCTTTTGGTCAATGTTTTCAAATCCGAGCCAGCTATCAAATTTGGACACACTTTCTTGATCGCGGCTCAAATTGATCCGTTCGATTTTCCTGAAAATTTTTTTATCTGAATTTCAAAATATCAAAAGTTTAAAAACGTATGTATATATGGTTCTGAATTTGTTATGTAATACAGTACTCTTCAAGATATTTCAAATGTAAAAGTGATCTCGAAAGCTACTGTTTCGTCTTCTCGTCACTTTTAATCACAATGTTCAATCAACTGTTAGACACTAAGCAAGCCTCTTGAAGTTGCGACAAACCATATTCACAGGTTAAGCTTGGACCCAGTCAGTTACAGTAAGAGACTTTGTCTGATAGATTCTGCATACTGTCTTTTTTAATTTACATGAACGTCGAGTGCAAAACAGAAGCATTTATGAGCATACATACAAATGTAAAGGCATATACAATAATCATATTGTTTAATTTTACCCTAAATCTCCCTGCTTTTTTAACTACCAAGAGAAGAACAAAATTCATGGAACCCTGATCCGTGTAACGCCTGAAGCAGCAGAGACCCAGGTTGGATAATTTTTTAGTCAGAGAACTATCCCTCTGAACAAGAATGAAGCTTCTGAGGCCAAATAAACCGCAATTGAGTCCCAATAATGAATGATTGCTTACAATAATCAGTTTAGTGTCTTCTCAAACCAGAGAGTTGCCTTCTTTTTCACAATTTCCAAGTTTCTGACTTGAGAACTCTACTTCAGTCAAAAACCTTCCTTGTTCGATTTTTCTACTTTGTTTACCTTTCAAAGAGAATCCTTCAATAGCTTCTGGTTGGCGTGAGTGGGTCGTAGTCATAAGCTTCACCAGCTTTGACAAATCTCCCCTTCACACGCCGTCTCACATCAGCCCTTGCTTTGCGAGAAGCATATCTTACTCTCTTATCAAACCTGTAGCAAAGAATAAGCCAGTGGTCTCATTTAGAAAACCTTGCACTTACTTCAATGATGCAATGTATTGGACTTGCAAGTGCGAGTATGGAGCACTTACTTGCGAGCCTTCTTCTTTTCCTTATAACGCATAACCGCGTTATTACGGGTCACTGAATGTGAGCAAGCATTATTATCCTGAGATGTTTGAGGATACCATGGTGGCTCGCCCGATAGCTGCATCGAAGATGATGCACCACATTCTTGGAAATCTCCAGCACTACTTTCTCCAGTGACTCCAGAGAAAGATATGTTCGAGTGTGCTGGCTTCGATGTGAAGCAAATTATTGGCTCCGTTTTCGAACTCATGAATGAATCATTGCTTCCAGCTGGCTGCACCGAGTTCCCTCCCTGGATTAAGAGTAAAACAAGACCATCATTAGATTCATACAATAATAATGTATACATCCTTCTTTTCTTCTTATTATTGCTTGTGAATCTAATAAGGATGAAAATGGATTTAAAAAAAAACCTCAGGAGCTGCTTGATGTTTCTGGAAAAGATTATCGATTCCACTTTGTCCAAAGAGCTCTCCTGAGGGGTTAAAGGCAGTCCCAAAGAGCTCTTCGTAGTTTTCAAGTGCCAAATCAACTTCATCCATACCAAGGTTCCCATAAAAGTCATCTTCACACACTCCTACATCCTTCAGACCATAAACAAACAAGATTTCGAATTTAGTAACCAAATGATAAATCCATAGATGCCACAAGAATAATAACATTTCAAGACAAAAAAAGGACCTTGGCAACTGATGGATTTGCTTGTGCTGCAGAACTGGTTTCAGGCCTTGAAGAGGACCCAACGACGACATCTTTCTTATCCTCGTTACAGTTTTGGTTGGTCTGACCATCATCGTCTATATTCATCATACCCATTTCTTGTTCACAAACGGATTGTCCGGCTAAGTCCAAACAGAAAGACCAGATAGAGGCGAGCTCCGAGCTGGAAGGGCAACCAGAATAACAACTAATGGTTTGCCGCTTGTGATTATTTGACGACGAAGAAGAAGAATTGTTGTTGTTATTGTTGTTGTGGCCTGACCAATCACAGTTTTGACAGAGTGAAACCCTTTCTTCAACACATCTGACTGTTGCAGGCTGCGCATTGCATCTCTCGCAGACAAGTGTCCGAGAATGTCGTTTGGACAATGCATTAGCGGAATGAACACTCCGGTCACAGGAGAGGCAGAGACAAGCTGCATCGGATCGACAGTACACCATTGATCTTTGTTCACCACAGAAATCACACATGTAACCCATCTTCCTTCACTCTGACCAAATTGAATTTCTGCTGTCAAAAAAGTCATATATAGTCCTGAATTAGATAAAAACAAAGACAGAGACTTTGATTCAAAAAGCAAAGATAATGAAAAAAATAATTCTGAAAATAGGTTGTGATTTCTATAAACAGGTGGAGAATTAATAACCAAGGGAGAAGCATAAAAGAGGAAACGAAACCTATTTCATGAGATTTATATAACATATCAATACAATATGAACAGTCAGAGACCAAAGCCCACAAAAGGAAATAATCAAAATCGAATCAAAAACATCATCAACTCAAGCTTCAAACCCCAGATCAGTAAATCTACAGTTTTTTGTTTGACTTCTAGTTCAAAATGGAACTGAATCTAAAAGTTTCAATTCCTTAAAAATAATTCAGCTTTTAATCAGACAATCATCATCCTCATCAGAAGAAGTTCAAAAAATCAAAGAAAGCACGAAAAGCCCTTAATTGAAGATCCAATTTTTCAACACAATACATATAAATAAAAAGAGGGAAACTCAAATCGACCCTTCATCGAGAAACATTGAATAAACACTAACACCAATTATTACAAGATGGAAAATCAGAGAAAAGGAAGGAAACAAAATAAGAACACTCACGACAAAGAGTTTTAATTCAGAAAACTAGAAAAAGAGGACAACAACTCACGGTAATAAAAGATCTTCTGAACTATCTTCTCAAGGTTGAATGAAGAAAAGTTTGAGATAAACACAAATCTTAGAAGCAGAGCTTGATTATTCCACAACTTCTTCTGCTGCTCTCTCTCTCTCCCTCCTCTCTCTCTCTCTCTCTCTGGAGAAGAAGAAGAAGAAAAAAAACTCAAAAATGAATGTGGATAGACAATGGGTGGGTGTGTCCGCAAAGGGACATGTAGGCTTGTGACATAATCTGATTATCAAAAGTGCCTAATTTTTTATTCATTTCTTTTATTAATAAAAAGGACTAAAAAGTGCAAAAAAGTTTCGTGTAGGGTATGGTGGGTCCCTGTCGTATTTATAGTGAAAGCAATAAACTTTTATGGACCCCACAGATATTTTAAAAGAAAAGTTAGAACAGATAATAGAAAAAGAGTTTATGTTTTCTGACACGCTTGCGAGTACCTAAACCAAATGTACTCGCGTCGTCGAATGTACCAACTGGTTATTAGCATTTAAAACAAAATAGCCGGCTCAATTCGGTTTAGTTTGTGATGAGCTCAAGTTTAGGTACTTATAATTTTGATTATGATTTAAATGAATTAGTTAGCGAATTGATATTAAAAGAAATATAATAATGAAAAAGGAGTTATAACCCAAATAAAAACAAAAATAAAAAAATGCAAAAAAAAAAGACATAGGATGAAAAAAGTTGACAAGGGAAAAATGTTAGAAGAATAAAATAAAAACTCGTATATTTAATTGACCAATTTATTTAAGTTTGAATGTGTAGATTAAAGAAGCGAGTTCGCTTACAAAGTAATGATATATATTGAGAGTTTTACAAGTGGGTCGTTTGTGCGATTATGGATTCTGAAAGGTTCGCTTTTAGGATGCTTTTGGACGAATCAGAAGACTCTCTCTCTCTCTCAGATGTGTTGTTTGCCTTTTCCTCACAAATAATAATGATAAATCCTCTTCTTTGCTTTGACCTTTACTAAAAGACCAAAATATCTTCTTTTTTTTCGGTGGGCGTATATAACAAAATATCTTTTGGTTAAAAAAAAGGAAGAAGATATTTTTGACGGGAAAGAAAGGGAAAACCAAAAAATATCTGCCAAGTTAGATACGTCTGTGTAACAACGAGACCACAAAAGATATTTATCATAGATGTAACAGTGCCCAATATTATTATTTTAATTAGTAACAATTTTCTCCTCTGCAATGATAGAACGATCTCTTTTGTCCTTTTTCTACTTTATTTTATGGTTAATCGAAATTAAGATAAGAGTTTTAATTAGAGTCAAAATCCGTGGTTAATGAATGATCCCATCTGACTTGCACTAAAAAAGTTCAATGGATTTAAAGAAACTAAAAGCAAAACCTTGAACAGACATTCAAAATAATTGTATTTTTGTTATAAGTTATGGATGGATTTCATCTACGAATTTATAATACTTAATTAGAAAACAAATATTTGTAGAAGTATTTTTAATTTTAACCAAACCTTAAAAGTAGTATTTCCTAAATACCGTGGACAATTACCTAACTTTATGTTTTAAATGGTCTCATATATCTTCAATTGTGTTTTTTTTCTTTTTTTTGTTGGTTTCCAAACTGAACCAGAGGAAGCTTTGAGCCTTTGAGGTTAGTGTTTAACCAAACGAATGACGAAATTGTAACTTATTACTAGAAAACAGCATGAACCCTAATTGGATTATTAACGATAATGAAAGCAAAAAAAAAACAAAAGAGAAGATAAGACGCACTTAAAATTGGGAAAAAAAATAAAATTTTGAAAATGATGCTGAAACATGAGTTGGATAAGATTCTAGGACGATCCGAACTTTGGTACAAAAACATCGTATTCTTTCTCGAATATAAAAGCACCGCCTTAGAGCTGACGACACTTCACTTATTTTCCTTAAGATAACATTAACTATCTTATTACTTCATCAGTGCCTTTTCTTAACTTCACACCAAATTTTGTTTCTCTCATTTTTTAATTATATGGCTCTCCCACCAAATCATAACTCTAATCATTAATAATATTAAATATCCCACTCCTAGGACATTATTAGCTGTGTGACATAACGAGATCATCCCACGAGTTGACCCAATCTAACCTTTTAAATCAGAATCTCAAATTTGCTTTTTCAAATTTTGTGGTGTTTTAAGGTTTGGTGGAACATGAACTTTAACAACAGCAAAAAAAGTTAACTCTTTGTTTCTCATAAAAATCCTAAAAGCAAATCACAGTGACATGGATTTTGATTCAGCTGAGTATAAAATAGTCTTGACAAGAGCTACAACAATAGTGGACATTAAGTGCAAGGTCCAAGCAAAGCCTTGTAGCAGTGTTGGGCCATGAAAAAAAGGACTTGACCTAAGAAGATTTAACCGTAAAGAGCTCGCCATGGGCTTTCTTCTT
Source organism: Schrenkiella parvula (assembly GCA_000218505.1). NCBI lineage: Eukaryota > Viridiplantae > Streptophyta > Magnoliopsida > Brassicales > Brassicaceae > Schrenkiella > Schrenkiella parvula. The sequence goes on along the minus strand of CM001189.1, from coordinate 2,226,068 downwards.
CTTTTGCTGTCTTTGATGCGTTCCACTTGATTCTGTCTCTTGAGAAAGACAGTCCGGTCCAACTTGCCACAAGCTCCCCTGTTTCATGGATCATCTGTGATGACAATCACGCAAAGTCGTCATTTAGTTGAAATCGAGCTTCTTTTAAAATTGACAATAGATTTTGATTCTTATTAATACTCTAGTGACCTCGCAGTCTAAAAATAGAAGCAGAAACCATGACAATCTTTGAGCATAAAATTACCTGAAGCTCTTCATCTAGAGCTTTATGAGATACGCTACTACTTCTTTGCCCTATGAGAATGGATGTAGGCAAGCATTTGACACGAGCTAGATGCAGCAAGCATGACAAAGGTTCATGATGGATCTGCATCAACGGTGGTGGTTTCTCAATGCGAGAAGCAAACAGCTTGGTGGTCTCTGTTTCCGGACCAACTTGAAAGTGGTGAAGACTAGCTTTTCTGCTGCTTGCTTCAAGAGATTTGTTATTGAACTTAAGCTTAGATGCCCTCACAAGAAAAGGAGCCACAATTGTGGGCAGAGTCGATGCTTCCCTTGTAATCATGTCAAGCAGTTCATTCATTGCACACACAAGTGCAGGAGGCTCATAGCTTTGGAGAAGAAAAATCGAGACCTTAAACAATGAAGAAATAATCAGAAAGTTGATCATTTTCACCATGTCATCCCATAAATGCGCATTCAACATCGAAACAAGAATACATGAATCAAGTCTTGCATTACAGCCATAATAGTGATGAAGAAATGATACAAGGGGCTAAATCATCATCATCACCAAAGGCCAAAACATAAAAACATGATCAAGCTTAAGCGCTAGTCCCACAGCGTCCCATTTCAGAAGACAGACTGAGAAATGGCATTATTACTATAGCTTCCACTGGCCAGTGTCAACACCTCACATGGACTCTAAACAATTTAACCTAAGCAGGTAAAAACTTCGTTTCTTTCTTATAAGGATTTAGTTTAGGGTATTCCAATCGACGAAGTCATCAACTAGTGAAGCGAGAAATGAAGACAAATCACAATAATAGTTGCATATCACTAAGAAGCAATCATCATATCCACAATTTGCAAGTAAGCAGAGTCAACTAATTATAATAAAGCAACTATCTTTTACAAGAAAAAATCATTAGGCGCCATAACTCCTTCAGCTTAACTAGAGCACTAGATAGATCTTCAGTTCTCAGATCCCGGCAAGTAAACACACTTCATCTCTACAGAATCAAGGGATTGAAACCGCAAAAAAGGAGGAACGAGGAAGAACCTGATAAACTCCATCTTCATCGACGAAGTGAACGATACTCCCGCCGGTTCCGCCACCTCCGACGCCATACTTATCCAACGTAAGCTCGATCTGCTCTTCTCTGCAGAATAAATACGACGATGTTAGGCAATAACGGGAGTTGGAGAAAAGACAGCGTGAAATCGATGGAAAGGAAGAATCAATTTACAGTTTACGAAGAGGGGAAGTAGGATTAGGGTTAAGAGCATGAGCAAATGTTGCCGCAAATCCATCGGCATCGTTCCAGAGGAAAACAATCTTCTCCGCTACTTTCATTGCCGAAGTTTGAAAGAGTTTATTGTGTAGCTTGAGGATTGAACAAGCTGTTTCAGCTTAGAGCGCAACTATTCTTTCTTCGATCAAATATTTTCTCATAATTGTGTCACGGTCCCTCTTTTTCTCAATGTTGTCAACCAAAACCGAAATAATCGGGCTTTGCAAGTTAAAGAAATTTTAGCCTGCTTAAGATATCGGGTAATACGTAAAAGTATCTATTTATGGATGAAAACACCACAGGCGTGTATAGAGTTCTTTGTTCTTGTTTCTGACATCTGACCCTCTTTTTTTCTTGTCTTTTTTAATCCTGTTTTTGATGTCTGACTATGTTTACTTTTCCTAAAAACAATGCTTTATCTTCTACAGAAGAGACGAGATACAAAAGAGATTCAGAAAAATTGGAGAAACTTAAGGAAAAAAAAACTGAGGGCCGAGAGAGGAATGTCTTGTGAGGTGCATGGTGACTCTTATCGCTAGCCTCTTACACCTCGGATCTGCGTAGCAAAGTTTTGAAAGATTTATACTCGATTGATATCATTCTTTTTTTACAACTATTGATATTATTATACTAATACATATGTAAATAACCTTCCTTCAGGTCCTGAAGCTTGAATATTAATAACATGATTTTGACAGTCTCAGAGATTGATGTGTTTCTCTGCATTTTGCAATGCAAACCAATGAATTACTTACCATGAACATGTTGGAAATGTTTAGAGCATTGTTGTGTCAACTGGGTAGCTTCCCAGTACCCGCAAAAAGGTAGCAAATTCCTGCAACGACAACAACAAAACCAAGAGCCTTAGTCACATTCTACTTCACCGTGTGTTTCCATACCAACTAAAGCCAAAGGCTTTACCTCCAGATGCCTAAGTGCGTTTTGAGCAACTTCATCAGCCATAGATGCTTCAAAGTCCACATAGAAAAGATAATCAAAGTATCTGTCAAGCAACGAGAGAGAAACACCTTCTATCATTGTTCAGAAACTGTGGGTATGGTACAAGAGTCAAGGAGTGGTTTCTGAGGGAAATTACTTTAGCCCTCCTGATGCTCGCAGAGGGTGTTTCCTTAAAGGGCGGCTTTCAATCTGATCGAAACCACAAGCAATTGAATTTTTTAGCGATGAGAACCAGACTACTTATAAACAAGGCTGCATAATTTAAAAGGAATATTTAAGTGCACTAACTAACCTTCGTGAGGTTGATTTGCCTAAGAGCAAACACCGCAAGTGCTTTGAAAAGTACTCCAGGCCCTTCCTCTAACGAGAAAACTATACTTGTCTATGAACAGATAAATGTAACCTGTGCATCAGATAAAAGTACATTGCCAAATATCCGAGCAGCATTTGCATTTCAGAAGACACAACAGGATTTTTCACCTTAAAAAGTCTGTTAGTTCCAGGTATGATGGGTTCCCTTGCGAGCATTAGAAACCTTGTAACATTATCAGAGTCATCCTAAATTGATTGAACTTCACAGTCAAATAATCCAGAAGTACAAAATTATGGACGAAAAAGGGTAAAGACAATCAAAAACTCTATAAACCTGGATATCTTCAGCAACTATGTTCAATCCATATATCTTTGCAGCTTCAGCGCTGGCAACTGCTGCTGCATCACTTAAATCTTCGAATGCAATTTGCTGCGAATAATATCCATTAACTTAATAAGCTACGACTGTAAGCTATGAATCTATAATCATACTTGAAGAGCATATATTTTACCTTTGCAGCACCAGCAGTGTCATCTACTGCTTCTCTTACCAATCCCAATCTAGTTAACGTGTTTTCACATTGAGCGAGAGCCTGATCCAAAGCAAAGTTTAAGCCTGTGGTTCATACTTTATACTAAAGGACGAAGAACTGAAGAAAAATTTACAAAGTCATGTGGTGTACCTGTGGATGGCTAAGCACCCTTTTCAAATCTTCAAGATTTACACCGTGGTTAGCCAACAAACAATGGCGAACAGCTAACTTGACTTCCCCAACAATGTGCAAATTGTGTCGTAGCAAGAGATCATAGTTTCTATGGATGCTTCCACCCAAAGAGTTCTCAATCGGCAAAACTGCTCGGTCAACAAGCCACCGCTCCACCGCCTAAATGAGAACAAAGGTTGGAAAACGCATAAGACTAATGGCATAAAAAAACAAACTCTAAGTTAGTATCTGATGTAATAGGAACTAGATTCTCACCTCGAATGCAGTGTCAAACTCTTCGCAGGGAACAGCTTCACAATTTGGATATGCCTTCTCAGCTGCTGATTCACTGTATGCACCTCGTACTCCCTATGTAAAATTTTCATCAGTCAATTTATCACATACACTCTTCTCTCAATAAATTTTCTCAGATATGATTCAATTAAACATGTTCCTGTATATTACCTGGTAGGCTACACGAACACGGGAGCCGCTGGAGACAGATTCTGCGAGCTGGTTTGATGATAACGGCTCTAATATTTTTAAAAAGCAGAGAGCCAACATCACAAATCGAGCCTATAAAAGCAAAAGTCTAGCTACTAGTAATTTCTACTGCAAAAGAAGATGGTTGTCACAGAATGACATAAACCGCATTGTCTCAGTGTTACTAGCCAATACTAGAAATGTAAAAAGTAGCTATCTTTGATGGGTTCACTAACTACCCAACGAATACCTTCGCGAGCTATACTCGAGCCAAAATCGAAAGTTTAGAAAATAGCTCACTAGAAATGAGAGGAATTGAAAATATAATTCGTACTAGGAAGCAGAGGTGAGTCTTCAAAAATCTTCTTCACTTCCATAGCTCTCACAGAGTTGTCTCTAGCATGTTCATCGCCTTCCCGGAGTGACGCCGATATGAAACGGCGTCGCTTGGAAGATCCGCAGCGAAATCGGATGACCGCGTTTGGATTGCGATTGGATGGTGAAAGGTTTCCAGAGATTCCACCGTGAAGCTGAGTCGCCGGCAATCGAACAGCGTGCACCGCCATTGATGTGAAATGAAACGAAAACACAGAGGGAAAAGAAGAAACAAAAGACAAATCAGAACGCAACACTTTTGACGGCGTTTTCGGATGAGAAAAGCGAATACTGAGTTGACAATGATGGGCCGAACTGATTTTAATATTCGCTTTAATGGACCGAACTGATTTTAATCTAACGGCCCACAATATTTGTGGATTTTATTATACTTCTTATTTAATTTGGAAGAAATTGCAGAGCGAATTTTCAACGAAGGCAAGCTAATTAAAATCGAAAATTTCCACAAAAGAAAAAAATGAGAAAGAATACATATGGTAGACCAAAAAACAAGGAGTATAAATTTGACATCTTGATAATTGTGTTGTAAACCGACAATGTAAAGTTGTTATGTCGTGTGGTGTACAAATTACTATCTTTATTTAGCTCACTCAAGATCTCTCTAGTTCCAGCATCATCTCTTTCAAAACACGAACACAAAACATAATAATGGAATAAGAATTAGAAAGTGAAGTAGGTATGAGAGATTACATTCCAAAATACTTGAACGCTTTTCTCTTGGCATTTGCCACTTTCGCTGTTGTCTTTGCCATTTTTGTAGCAAAGGGTACGAAAACATCTTCGCATCTTTATTTCTCGACATCATCTTCACTATGGACCTCTTCCTTCTCCTCTGCATTCATCACGGTATATCCATCTTTATTCACTTTCATCCATTTAGATTGTACTAAATGTTTCAAACGTCAATGTTTTTTCTGTTTTACTTTTGTATTTTCCAAGGAAAAAAAGAAGAGAAACGGATCAAATCCAGGTTCTGTATCTTGGAAAAGAAACGAGAAAGTAGAAGCAGAATTAGCAACCGCGAGGGCGTTGATCAGAAAAGCTCAATTAAACCCTAATTCTACAATATCATCTCCCCTAAGAGACGAAGACTATGTTCCTCATGGCGATATTTACCGGAACCCTTATGCATTTCATCGGTAGTATTATACTTATGCGCTTATTTTTCACAGAAGTTACCCTATATTGACATCTTTCCTTGTTTCCTTGTGGCAGAAGTTATCTTCTTATGGAGAAGATGTTTAAGATATACGTTTACGAAGAAGGAGATCCACCGATTTTTCACTATGGTCTTTGTAAAGATATATACTCCATGGAAGGATTGTTCCTAAACTTTATGGAAAACGACGTCCTTAAGTACCGAACCCGAGATCCCGACAAGGCTCATGTCTACTTCTTACCTTTTAGTGTTGTCATGATCCTTCACCATCTTTTCGATCCGGTTGTTCGAGACAAGGCTGTCTTGGAACATGTCATCGTCGACTATGTCCAGATTATTTCCAAGAAATATCCTTACTGGAACACAAGCGATGGGTTTGACCATTTCATGATTTCTTGCCATGACTGGGTAAGTTGTTCTTATTTCATTTGTTAGTGTTTGGTTCTCTTTCAGTGAGCTAATAACCTTCGTTCCAGTTAAGAATGTTTTGGTCACAATCAAAGTCAAGCCACCACATCGATCGCTTGGTCGTTGTAATTATAAGCTTTTGTAGGAAGGTCAAACTCTGTTTCCATGTTAAATGCGTTTTTGACATTTTTGTGTGTTTGTTTCTATTAATCAAAGGCACATTTTATCATTTTGCTTTAGAGTCTCTAAAAACTTAAGCACGACTAAATTGTTACAGGGACACAGGGCAACATGGTACGTAAAGAAGCTATTTTTCAATTCCATAAGAGTACTCTGCAACGCCAACATATCAGAATATTTCAATCCGGAGAAAGACGCTCCCTTTCCTGAAATCAATTTACTAACCGGAGATATCAACAACTTAACCAGCGGTTTAGACCCGATCTCTCGTACAACACTTGCTTTCTTTGCTGGACAATCACACGGAAAAATTCGTCCGGTTCTTCTAAATCACTGGAAAGAAAAGGACAAGGACATTCTAGTCTATGAGAATCTACCGGACGAATTAGATTACAAAGAGATGATGAGTAGAAGCCGGTTCTGTATTTGCCCGAGTGGCCACGAGGTGGCTAGCCCGAGAATACCGGAGGCGATATATAGCGGATGTGTACCGGTTCTTATATCAGAGAACTATGTTTTACCGTTTAGCGATGTTTTGAATTGGGAGAAATTTTCGGTTTCAATATCGGTTAAGGAAATACCAGAGCTAAAAAGGATACTGATGAATATACCGGAGGATCGGTACAAGAAACTATACGAGGGAGTGAAGAAAGTGAAGAGGCATATATTGGTTAATGATCCTCCAAAGAGATACGATGTGTTTAATATGATTATACATTCTATTTGGTTAAGAAGATTAAATGTTAAACTGTTGTGAGCTGTTAATGCCTACATGAGTTTTGATTCGGTTTTTGTTTCTTTTATTCCACCAAGTACCAAGAGAGACAACTCCTAGCATTTAGAAAAGTGCCGAAACAGATATATCTTAGTTGACTTACACTTCTTCTCACACGGTCCTCGTATGCTTTGTCCTAATGGAGTGATTCCCTAAGGGAAATTAGCAAAGAGTTTGCCAAAACTACTACAAAAGACGAAGTAGTAGTCCTAGATCTTGTTTATTAGTAATCTATCAATTTTTACGCTTCCCTCTCATCGTCACCTTCCTTGGCTTTTTTTCCCCTTTGGCTTCCGGAGAGCTGAGCCAACACACACACAAAAAATGCTCAGCTTAAACAACAAAAATAACAGAGTTTACTGATGTTTACTGAAGGTAGTGAGAGGAATTACAAACTCACTTCTTTTCACTTGGATCTAAGTCTTTGAGAGCCTTATCGATTGCAAAGACTACCATTTTCTTTATCTGTTGAAACAAACACACAAAGGAATCAAAGCCATTTTGGAGATGAGTCAGTTAAACACTGCCATAAGCAACCAGAAATACAAACAAAACAAGAAAATACCTGTAACTTGTCCTCTTTTGAATGATGGTTTGGGGGTAGCAGTCGATACTCTTTTGTCAAGCGGAAGCACTCACTGATATTTTCGGGTGAGACAAAATCAAGCGCCACCTTTGTGCAAGACTGCAACAAACAAAATGATACATTTGATGAGTTTTTTTCCCTGGAGAGATTAAACGACCAATTGTATCCTAGGCGAAAAGTATACATATATCTTACCTTCAAGTTTCTGACTTGATGAGGGCAACCTACAGGTATTAATACAGCATCTCCAAGCTTCTGAACAAAAGTCCATGGTTCAATGCCTACACAATATAAGCTCATCAAAATATGACCAAATCTGCCAAAAGATAATGTGGTTGGTTATTAATAGAATCGGGCATAGACCGTATTCTTCTTTCAGAGTTGTTTTATGATATTGCGTCAAGTAGAAAGACTGGTCATGTATTGGATGAACCACCTACAAATAAGAAGATGGATGAACATGTATCATAAGTAAAAAACTCGCTAATAGTGTAGAGAGACAGACTGGAAGCAAATATGCACTACAGATCTTCAATGCAAACCACAGAAACTTTTGGGAATGAGAAGGAAAATGTGAAAGTATGCAAAGATAGTGTACCTGAGACACGGGGGAACAGTGGAAATGTCGGAACTCATTGTGATGACTCAGAAGGTATTGCTCTAATTTTGGAACATCTTCCCTACGGAAAATGTCCCAAAGAGCTCCTCCATCGGCTTCAAGATGTTCGACTTCATCTTCACTAGCGTTTTCAAGAGCCACCATCTTTTCATTGTAGTTAGCCACAGAGCAAAAGAGCTCCTTAATATCTTGTTCTGCATGCTTCTTTTTCAGTATTTCTATTTTAGATTTCTTTTTATCACCTTTAATGGGCACTTCATGTATGTGCGTGAGCACATTAACCTGAAATTAACAATAGAGCAGCAATTTAAGATACTGAAAAGGTAGAGATAAAGGAGAGTAGAATTATTATAAAAAATCCCAGCTGACTTTACTTTTTTTACCCCATCATGAAAGAATGAATATAAGACTTTTGGTAACTCCGCTTATAAGGAAAAATCCCAGATATGTACTTTTCAGTTACTTTTTGTTGCCGGGACCAATAGAAACTTATTTGTACGGAGATTCTTTTCTGTTTTTATTTCTTGAATCTAATTTGTACAAACTCATTGGTCCTTCAAAAAAAGTACAGAGACTAAAGAACATAAGAGAAACAATACTATTTGTCTATCAATGTACAAAAACTAAAGGTATTGATTTATTCACCCTCACGAGTGAGATGGACCAAGGATATTGCATAACACCCATCTTGACAATTAAATTCTTTGACAAAGTCAAATAAGCATTGGTGAGGTAGATCTAGGATTTCCATCATTTTGTATTCTCTACTGTAGAGTTTGACAATCGATTTCAATGTGTTTGATGTATTCAACAGATTATCAGCCACCAGGTAGTAATAGCCATAGCTCCACCTGAGCAATGTTACAAGTAGTAATAGTCATAGCTCGATACTCATAATATTAGTCATAGCTCGATACTCAGCTTCGGCAGAACTCCACATAGACATATTTCATCTACCCAGTAATAGTAGTCATAATTTGATACCCAACTTCGACAGAACTCCACATAGACATGTTTCATCTAACAGGTAATAGTAGTCATAACTTGATACTCAGTTTTGGCATAACTCCACATAGACATGTTTCATCTAGTAGGTAACAATAGTTATAGCTCGATACTCAGCTTCAGCAGAACTTCATATAGACATGTTTCATCTAGCGTTTCCAACAACTATTTTCTTTTAAATCAGTTTTCTATAGGGTTTACTTGTTTTGGTGATTAAACAACAACAAAATCATGTTCGTTTTGTAATTCTTGATCAATTGACACAAATATAAAGATGCTGGAGAAACCAGCATTTTTGTATTTGTGAATGCTATTTACTGCATTGTAAAGTTGAGCTGGCGACAGCAAAGCGAACATGATTCCATTGTTGTTGCCCAAAGGAAAAGTGTTGGTCAATCAGTCGAGCATTCATGTTAGTAGGCGCGTAGCAGCATGACCAGAGGCGTTAATCGAGGAAGATACACTTTGTCTTAGTCGCCTCGGCCAATCTCTTCCAAAATTTCATTTAGAGGATCAACCTCGAAAGGGTTTGAGAAATGATCCACCAACAAAACTAGGCTTAGGTAGAGTGTACTAATCCGCCAAATGGATGAAGGAGTATGGAAACTATGATAGACATGCATTGAATCGAACCATGGCCACTTGTTGGTCTGATCATATTAAGAAATACTTTAAATGGTCGTGTTGAAAGGACCTGACCAAACACAACAGTATGAAAGCTACTGATAGACACATTCGGCAAAAAAACTTCCAAAAGGATATGACGATCTCAGAATCCTCCAGAAAAGAATTGTGGAGGTTTCACCATTAGTTTTAGCCTTAGAAGAGGAGATAATGATGCAATAAATTGTGGAATAGCTCAACTCAAAGCCTAAAAGATTAACTGAACCGATTCAGAAATGACCTAAGGGAATATTAATCCTATATGTAATAAAAATCTATTTGGTATGAATTTATTATGAAATTGTATCTGATTTCGTTAGTATGATAGGCTTTGAGATCATTATGGGTATACCAAGGAAAACAATCAGAAAGCCAGGTATAACTAAGAAAAGAAAACGAGCACGAGAAAAGATAAATCAAATGAGAACTAACCGCATCAGACATGTCGCAATGGAGCTTGGTGACAGAGTCTCCACGGCCAAATTCTTGCGCAAATCCATATGCAACATACGTCTTTGGCCCCATGTCTGGCTTCAAGCAATCTTCAGGCAGTTTGACAGCGAGATTCAAAGGTCCATTACGAGGGTGAGTGTACTGCTTCAAAGGCAAACTGCATAAGAACTCCTCACAGTGACGTGGCAAGTTTTCGTAGAAGTTCTTAGATGGAGGCCAATCTTTCAATTTCAGAACATTTGGCCAACCCTCACCATCAAAACGGCCGTCTCTGTAACCGGTAAAGAATTCATGAAGATTAACCGGTAGCTGCATCCATAACAAGTCATAGATAAATTAGAGAATACTAAGAAGTTACTAATCTGAAGAGCCACAAATGAACCATTTTGTTGCCTTTTGAGCAGTCTCGTTCCAACAGTTAGAGTCTAAAATAAATTTGACTTCAACTATTTTTTTACTTTTGGTAGGAGAGGACATTTACTTATATCAATAAAGAAAGTAAACTGAAACATCAAGCCAGAAAGGGGAAAAAACAATCTACTGGCCTGGATGGGTAGACATAAAATTTCAAAACAATTTAGATCTAGATCATTGAAATGATTCAGATACTTGCATAGCAATAACTAGACGAGAAAACAAATTATTGCTATGCAAGTATCCAAATCATTAAAATTAATTAATTGACAGATGTTAAAAACATACTACAATTTGAAGCAACAAAGTAACTAGAGCACATATATACTGGTATTATCATATAAGAAAATATATTGACCAAAGACATGTCACTGAATTTTATTGAGTAGAGAACTAACCTCACAGCAGTCCAGACAATCAATAGCATTAACTTCTAGAAGTGTTTCATGCTTAGTGCTTCTTTTCTGACGGCAGGCACGATACATTACCATTGGTTCCCAGCTTAAACCAGCTGTAGCCTCAAGCACATTCCTCACAATCACAGGCTCACCTTTTACCCAATGATGCTGAAAATGCTTCAGATCATCTTTTTGAACATCTGTAACACTTGGAGAATATAGATAATTGTCTTCTGAGCCTTCTCGGCATGCCGCTTTTAACAATTTATTGTTGTCCTTGTCAATATGACCTTCAGAGTTAAAACAAGGGCATCGCTCCGTAACCATTTCACGTAAATCAAAAACCATGCTGGCTTCAGCAGTTTCTTCTACCTTTTTTACCAAATCAGATACCCAACCATCAGGAAGTACGCGTCTCAACTGTAAATCCGCATCACCACAATAACAAGTAACGGTTCCAGCTTCATTTGCTTTCCACGTAGATGGCTGCTTCACACAGTCTTTGCTATTCGGCTTATCATCCGTCATTTCAACAATTTTTTCTTCTCCTCCATGTAGATACCCTAAACCTCGATTAATAAAATTCCAAGACATATCCTGCTGACATGTCTGAAGCTTTCCTTTGCGGATCTCGAGGCAACATGTAAGGCAGATTTCAGAAGTACAGCTCGAGCAACTTCTATGAAGATCAAAGATCGCAGTCTTGCAGTTGTCGCTGTAAGCCCAAAGAGTTAAAACAATAAAGATTATTACCAGCATAATAACATAAGAACTTGTCATACTCATTGAAACAAAAGTGTCAGGGTCATTTACCAGAATAGTCTTTCATCAGGGTGACAATTGGCGTCTTGGGGCTTCACCTCTCGAAACTCCAGTCCTGTGGAATAAATAAATAAAAGGTTAAAGTGTCCTCTTATTTGCTGAGCTGTCAGCTTCCAACTTCGCAGTTAATAAAATAATTCCCTTCACTTTGAGAGTTTGTTTGGAATCAATGCATGCATATTCATCAATATAACACATATACATAAGTAAAACGTAATAGCATGAGAGTGCCAAAAATATGAAGTGGACTACAAAAACAATAATTATTTTCCAGCATAACTAAAAGCATCGAAAGTACCTAATATCCTTGCTTCAACTTCCTTCTCATGATTTTGTTCATCATTTATTTCCTTAAGATGTGGGAGAAGCCTTCGCAGAATATATTTAGAGCATTCAATTAGTTCATCCTTGCTAATCTTAAGGTCTGAATTTAGCCCCTACATAGTATTGACGCAATCATTGAGCTTCAGAAAATTTAAGAAAAACAAAATCAAGCAAGAAATGGTAGATAGGAGAGAACTTACTTCCATTTTAGTGTCCAGACGCAGGCATGCTCTACAATTGCAAGTATTCCAGCAAAAAGGGCATTTCTTGGCAATGTCTTCATGTGCTATGCGAGGGTACCTAAAAAAAACTTAATTAAACAACTTTCTTTTCAGGTTTCTGGAAAATAGAATCCAGCACAAAACAACAATAAAGCAAGTGGATCACTAGATCACTAAACCCCGATTCTGCTTGTAAATAGATGAAATTGTACATGTATCAGCAGGAACTGATGCTCAAAAATCGAAATCGAAATCTTTGTCTTGATTCTGTCCAAAACACTACAAAGCTTGCAAAACTAAGCCATCCAGACGAAACAAATTCTAACACCCATAAGAAGGAGATAATAGCAGGAACCAAAATAATTTGTAAATGTTATGGCAAGAAGAGCATACCAAGTTTTTAAGCATGCCATGCAATAACGCTTCCTCCTGCAGTTCTGACACCGCACAACAGACGCACTGTCGTTCCGTTGACATTGATGACACATATTGGACTCGGGATTTTCACCATTATCCTAAATAAACCAAGAATAGTATACAAATTACTATGTAACCTACGATTGATGAGCAATAAACAAAAGAGAGATTTTACAGAGAACCCACTGACCTCGTGGTGTTCATTGTCTTGATTGGTATTATCCACATCTATTTTCCTTTGCCTCTTACTTAACTTCACTGGAAGTTCAGAATCCAGCTCATCCTTCTTCTTCTTCTTCTTCTTCTTCTTCTTCTTTTCTTCTTCTTCCAGTGCCCTTTTCCGAGACACATATACCTTATCGAACCTCGGCATTCGATCAGAAGCCTTAATATCGTCAACTCTTTTCTTCTTCTTCTCTAAACAAGCGCCTTCGTGCGCTTCGTCGACCCTAACAACTTTGCTGGTTTTATCATACTTCTTCTTTTGGTCTGTCTTCACAGTCTTTTTGCGAGGCACGCCCTTTTTCCCCTTTGGCTTGCTTTCGAAATCGTCGTCTTCGTCGGTCAAATAACCACTGTAATTCTGAAGCAACGTAGAAGGTCTCCGCTCCCTACGGGGACGAGCTCGTCGGTCGCCTTCTTCTTCAACCCTAAGAGCTTCCTCCGCAGAAGCCATGTCGAAAATCAAAATCACTCACTCCTCAACCACGCTTCGAACCCCCAAGCGGAAAATGAAGAAGCGTTAAAAAGGGAAAAATAAATCACGCAAAACCCTAGACACGGTGGTTAAGACTGATTCGCACTGATTTTATTGGGGGAAACTGAATGGTTTCGCGAAAAGTAAAGTTCGGGTTAATTGGTTACATCAATCATTGGATTTAAGCGAAAACGTGGGGAATTTTATTTCCCGCTCATTCTTGATTCCAGATCCAATTTCGAAAAATCCAAAAACAAATTAACAAATTATTGCAAAGATAGTTCCTTGATTTTTGTTTTTTGTCATCAATTTCTTGATTCTTAATGAAGTGTTTTCCTACTAATTTAATCATTTATATATATCTAGAAACGGTATATTATGCGAAATATGCAAAATATTTAGTGAAATATTAACTATCTTTGCAATAATATTTTTGTGAAATATTAACTGAATCCAAATCCCATATACATTTACCTAAACTTTTTTTGTGAAATATTAACTAGTAAATATTCGCAAATAATTCTTCTTTTTTTTGCCATCTCTTTATCATTTTAGTTATGGTTCATAATGTTTACCAGAAATATTATGTATGATTTATATAAATCTTTAAAACTATATACTCTAAATATTATTATTGATAAGATGATAGTTACTCATTTGTGACAATACCCAATCCCATCGATTGTAATCATACGCAACTTCTCAGAAGTTGAAAACGCTAATAAAAGTATAAATTAAAAGGCTAATTGTTTTTCACAAGACTATAATATGGAATATGACTACGGGTATACATATTGGAAGTCAAGCATATAGTACTTGATTAAGACAAATGGGTGACAGATTAGCAGTCAAACCAATCTTATTTTTTGATTAAGTCGGAAGTTAGAGGGAAACATGTAATTCTGGTAGAGACGACGAAGACTTGAACACAACTAGGTTATTAATAAAATAGACTCATTAATCATCATAATGTAGATATTGACTATAATTATAAGCAATGCATATATAAAATTATCAAGATAACGGTACACTTAAAAATATGACTTAAATTATCTATATGACTTAGTCAAATAACGATATTTTTAGTCTTTACAAATTAAAGAAATGACAATAAGCTTGTACGAATCGACGACTAGGACCAATTAAAACACATAAGGAAACGCTGTGAAAACGAATTTCAAACTATCCGATCCCGTTGGTGCATGACAATGACTCATGTCAACCCCTTATTTATATTGCCTCAAAGCTTTGATCTAACGAAGACCCAAAAATTTCTTAGCAAACCCTCATCAAACATTTAAAGCGAATTCTCAAGCAAATCATCTCTGATCATTCACAAAACCGGTCGTGGAGAACATGAAGGTATGTATATGTGTACTCAATAACAACTAATATCTTGGATACTCTTGTGTTGTATGTCTGAAAGAAGACTTCTCTTGTGATGTTAAGAGGTCTTCTAATTCTTTGCAGCAAAAGATCCTGATAAGAGTTTCTATGACTGATAACAAAACCCGAGCAAAAGCAATGACGATTGCGGTTAAGTTTACAGGTAACAACGATACAAACCATAGAGAAGCCGATTCTCGTAACTTTTTTGTTGAATCTAAAGAGTTAATGCAATGGTTTATAGGCGTGTCAGCTGCGGAAATAAAGGGAGATCACAGAGACCAGATTGAAGTGACCGGTGATGAAGTCGATATGATCGCTCTAACCAACACACTGAGGAATAAGGTAGCCTTTGCAGAGCTTGTAAGCGTAAATAAAGTTGAACCACCCAAGAAACCTGATGACAAGAAACCCGATGACAAGAAACCCGATGACAAGAAACCCGATGAGAAGAAATCCGACGAGGAAAAAAAACCGGAGCCATGTTATCTACCATGGCCTTACGGATATGGTGTGCCATCTTCCTATCCCCACCCGTGTGATCCCTACGGTTATAGTGGCAGGGCTTATACTGGAGAACCCGTCTACAATCAGGAACCTGATTGTAGAATCATGTGAGAAGACTAACGGAAGAGATAAACAGTATTTCTATACCAAATGGGTCGACGTGTTAATGTATTTTGATAGTCAGATTTGTAACATGAATAAAAAGCCTTGAGCTCAAAAACCAAGCAAATTCTATTCTGGTACATGCTCTTATAACATGAAAAGCTAAATCTTCTTTATCCATGGAGTCGCATTACATAGTAACTTCCTTACGAGCATCAATCACACCATTTCATAATCAGATGTTTCCTTTGCAAGAGTTGCTAGATACATAATTCAGTACATTCTCCTACAAACTGAGACACTAAGGGTTCCTCTCCCTACAAAATTAACTCACTCACCTTAAACTCTTTTCCAGTACACTGCCGCATTAACGACCTCTGCCACGACCACGCCCACGACCACGTCCGCGTCCTCCAACAGGCTTCCCTAAAAACGAAAGAAAGAGAATAAACGGATTGATAAAGCAGTCTTATGACTATCAAATTTACATCCCAATAAATGGTTCATTACCAGCGACAGGCTTCTTAGGTTTAACTCGTGGAGTGTCTTCCACAAGTAAAGTCTCCAGGTTCAAGCTATCAGGAAGAATGTAGTAGCGGATATTGTTACCCCTCAGGCTTAGATGATCGAGTGTTACTGGGTTTTTCCCCTTCAGGCTCATTTTAACTGTCTTCATGTGAGTATTCATGCTCACATCAACACCTGCCCAAATCAAAGAGCTAAACTTCAATAAATAAACTTCTGGCGAGTGAATTTAATTGCGAGTTTTCAAAGCTACTATGATCAAAAGGGATGCTATTAGGCCGCTAAGAGAAAGAAATAGGAAGCTAAATAGAACCTACCAGTGATGGTTCCATGGACCACAGTCCCGTTTTTCAGCTCGACCGAGACAGTTTCATTGTTCAACTTCATCAGAAACCTGCTCGATCCAATACAAATCAGCTCAGGCGCTCAAGAATTGGAATCTAACTAGATTCTATATAAATAACATGAAATTTTTAAAATCGAAGAAAGGAAAATTGAAACAGTACCTGACGAGCTTCATCTTTGGGTGCGAAGAAGAAGAAACAAAAGAAATTGGCGAGGAAACTGCAAAAGCTGTGAAACCCTTAAAACCCTTTGGCAGTGAGACCTCGAGATGGATACCTTTTAGCAGCGGGCACGGATCCGACTTATAGTTTGGATCCATCAACTAAATCACGATATAACGCTTAAAAACAAATTTGGGCCCGAAAACAAATGTAATAAGGCCCATCATTCCCTGGTCCATCCGGATACTTAGCTAACAGCGGATTACATATCTAAAATCCCCCTTTATATTTATACTTGGTTTAGCTAACCGGAAAATTGATTGGAAGAGGACCAAATATCAATTTGATGCGAACCGAAAATTACGGTAAAGGCGTATATGACAAAAGCGCGCGATCGCTTGATCAACACGCGCATACGGGTTCGCGCGTGAAGATTGAAGTACTTAAATCCAGACGACACTTTTCTCCGTTCTATGCGTTAGAGTTGACTGACAGATCTCCACGGTAGAGATCGCTCTCTGGCGAAACTGCGTAAAACCCTAACTCGTCAATGGCAGATCCGAGCTCCAACCCGAAGAAATACACTCCCCCTAATCAAAGGTAACTTCTCTTCTTCTTCGTCTTTCCTCTATTCTTCCTCTCGTTTTTGCTTATTTGAGTGATCTTCACTCTGCTGATATCGCTACTTCGTCTCCGATCTTTCATTCTGATGTTTCTTCTCCGCCGCACAGGAAATCGGTTGGGAATCGCAAGAAGTCAGGAGGTATGTTAGCTCGCTCGCTCGCTCTCTCTCTCATCTCAATCTTCTTTGCTTGACTCGTTCTCTCTTGCTTCTTACTGGAGAAACGAATCGAATGGGTTCTTGATTCCTAGAGTATCTAGTTCTGTGGGGTTACAGCGTAGATCGGAGAGGTAGAAGAGAAGTAATCTGATTTTGTAGACACACTAATTGATTGCATGCGAATCTGTAAACATGCGATTGTGGATAGTGGGTAACCAAAGGAACCGTTCTAGGAAAGTAATTCAGACATGCTCTCTCTTTATTAGCGGATCCACTGGTTGATTCATTTCTCCATTTGTGTACTTTGGTCAATTTTTGCCTGTTTTATTGAGAAATGAACATCGCTCAAGCTTTAGCAATCCCAGAGGCTATATCAGGTTTTGCTTGTTATGATCTCGTTCTCTGCTAAATTTAAGAGAAGAAAAATGCAGATCAACCAAGGAGCCAGCAGAACAAGGATGGTGAGAGAAGTCAGCCTCTGCCTACTGGTTCTCAGATGGAGAAAGCTTCCCAAAGGATAATAACTCTAAAGGACTGCTCTAGTAGTGAAGCTTATCAGCTTTTAAGCCAACGTATGAGTCTGAATTAACTACTTAAACATTTATGTGGTATCATCTTTGCTCTAAAGGACGTGCCAGTGTCTGATTGTTTTTTCTGTCAAATGTTGCTATGCCAAACATATGATGAGTCAGATAGTTTATTGGTCAAGCTCCTTGTGTAGATCTTTGAACTTTGTGAGATGAAGTGTTTGAAAGTCACTGCTTATGCTTATGCACTCCATTGATGTGTCAGTCTTATTTATGTACTCTTGATTTGTCAAATGAACAGGCTGGGCAACTGCGATGCATTTATACAACGACCCAACCGTGGATTTATCTGGTTAGTTTAAGGGCATTCAAGTTTTCCTTATTTCCTTTGTGTTAAACCCTCTCAGTTTTGTAGACTTCTTCTGCTTGAGTGTCCGGGAATAGAATCAATATTTATGATCCCACCTTGATCTCTGCATTTCAGTTCTTAAATAGAATCTGGTTTCCAAGTTTGACCTGCTATTATTTTCCGTTTCACAGAACGACCAATCATGTACTATGGAGGGAGTGTTTGGGGCAAACTACCTCACCAGGTGGAACCAGTTTTGATCTCTTTCATATGCTTTAGCTCTCTTTAAGTTGTGTGCATGGATGAGACCATTTTCTCATAGTTTTGGGGACGAAACAATTACAGATACTGGCTTCAGCAAACAAGACATTGCCTCCATCGGTATTGCCAACGGATTACAGAGCTGAAGTGCGCCGAGGATTGCTGACTCCAAGAAGTTCAAGTTCTAGCAACTGAATGGTCTTTGTTCTGCTGATGGAGAACCCATTAGACTATTGATATGGTGTTTGGTGGTTGTTGAGATGGTGGCAGAAGCGATGATGTGTCAATGACGTTTTTCCTTTTTTATAGGATAAAGAAGATTTCTTTGTGTCTTGAATCGTTTCCTCTGGTCCTCAAAAGTGTAAAAACCCAAACCAAACGGTTTGACTAACAATGACGTTAAGATTTTGCCTAATTGGTTTATAAATGCATCGCTCCTTTTATGTGTATTTTCTATCTTACGAAATTTGATATTGGGAGATGTTTTATATTCGATGAGATAAAACGTTTAAAAGTAGTAAAAAATTATTATTCTTATTTTTTGGTCCACGGAATCCAACTACGTTTTGGTCTGAAAATCCCATTCATGTTAATAATTAATGAATGACATGTGCCAAACGCAATCAGTAGCGAGCTTGAAACTCGAAACTTGAATTATCAATCCGAGATAGGAAGTGATAACGTCAGAAAATATTTATTATCTTGTCTTAAATGATACTAAATTTGGTTAAGTATGTGACTGGTAATCCAAGCCATTGCCGTTGCGGCAAGAAGAAATATACAGTACCTGAGTTTCCAGTTGACGGCGGAGAGTTCCTTACGCTATGCATGGGTCCTGAGGAATTCTTCCCATCTTCGCCGGAGTTTGGGTTGAGGGATCACTAGTTCGTGACCACCACGACCACATCAATTATAATACAGGGATGCAAGAAAGATTCCCTCATCTTCGTGTCTTTTGAAAAAAAAAGTCAGCTTGTTTTAATTACTAACTAGTTAAGGTAACGATCGATTACATTTCAATCATCTTCCAACGAAACTTGCTTCGCACGACACAAATTTTTACTCTTTTTCTTATTACGTAACAAGAGTTCCTCTTTACTCTACCAATTAAAAAAAACGAAATTCTAACGACATAATTATTTATAATTTGTTGAAACTCTCAACTGCTTCTTCATACACACCATCTCACAAACTTAAACATATATAATTTCATTGTGGTCGTCATCATCGTGATCTTCCACTACTTTCCTCTCTCTCTTCCATCTTTCAGATCCAGAAAACAGAGAGAGAGAAGGAAGATGAGGCTTTGTTCCGTTTCCATCATCTTCTTCGGCTTAATCGCTCTTCAGTTTCTACCTCTCTCCACTCAGCAAGCTACTGAAACCTGCAATTCAACTCTACCACTCAACGACCTCACTTCCGACTCCAGCCTCCTTCAATGCGTCGAAGCTTGGTCTTCCCAGAACTTCATCATCCGAGTAAGTTCATTTCTCCATTTCCCAATTTCGAGATTTCTCTGCAATTCAAAAAAAAAATTGAATTTTTCGAAATCTTTACCGCAGTATGTTAGAACGGTGGAGAACACATGGAGCTTCATCTTATCGGCGCCAGATTCTAGCGCCTATATCGCGATCGGATTCTCGACCAACGGTCAGATGACCGGAGCTAGCTCGGTCATCGGGTGGTTATCTTCCGACGGCGGAAGAGGACAGGCGAAACAGTACTTTCTCGGAGGGAAATCGCCCGGCGAGGTTGTGGCTGACCAAGGGGATCTGAATATCGTCAACGGCTCGCTGAAGATCGAGTCAGTGTCGTCGCGTCTTTACATGAGTTTTCAACTGACGACGGAGCTACCGCGGCAGAGCATTCTTTACGCTATGGGACCCGCCGGAATCTTCCCATCTTCGCCGGATTTTAGGTTGAGAGAGCACCGCTCCATGACCACCACGACCATCGATTATATTACAGGTAAGCAAGAGCCATCTTCTCCTTCTTTTAAAAAATTCCAGCTTGTTTAATTAATTAAAGTCAATATTGAATCATTAATTAGAGTCAATATTGATCACCACCTAGCTCTCTCTTGAACAAATAATTTTGGTATCTTGCCATAACATCATATATTTAATTTAATAAAAAAACAGATCTCTGGTGATGATGATGATTAGGAAGTGGTACAAGATTGTGTAATATTCTTCTGAAACGATTATGTTGGAGTCATTTTCACATCATACCCACCCAGTTTTGCCCAACTACTACTATCTCTAATTATAGTTTTCTAAAATATATACCACTAGTTATCAACAACAAAAAATTACTGTTTTTCCAAAAACACTAAGTTCCAATATTTTATTGTATTTTTTGAAAAAAATGACGAATATACCATATTTATGATAGTCTCTAGATGTTATACCTTGGAGTAGTAATTAAGTTATAGCTGATTTTGTATCAAATTGCAAGTCTAATATCTCCGATAATAAAGACAAAAAGGATATATGATTCTTTTTTAATTATTATGATAATGAAATGCAGTAAACGACACATTATCATTATCAAAACTTAAACTGCAGAACTTTTTTTAAAACACATCAAAACTTTCAAGAGTTTTATAAACAAGGAATTTAATTCAGTTATTGTTCAAATGAATTAGATAAATAGATTTTATGAATATTTTCATACTAGAAGATTTCAAACTTCTATCAATTCAAAATACACAGAAGAAATTATAAGTAAGTCCTTGAGATCTTGATTATTTTTCTTAAGACTAAACAAAACTTTACATATACATTTTTTCGAATCTTAACAAATACATTTTCTAATTATAAAACCTCCTTAAGTATCTAGCAACTAATATTGTGATATACTTCAAAATTTTGCATGTTATTCTTATGGTTTCATAGACTAATTCTTCCTTTTTTTCGTTCCATTGATGAACTTAAAGGTTCGCAAAGTGTGGTTAAGGGTTCACCACACTCTAAGCTAAGGAAGACACATGGGCTAATGAACATGTTCGGGTGGGGTATACTAATCATCATCGGCGCCATAGTGGCTCGACACATGAAGCAATGGGACCCCACTTGGTTCTATGCACATATTGCTCTTCAAACCACTGGTTTTCTCCTAGGTTTAACTGGTATCATCTGCGGTTTGGTTCTTGAAAACCGGACCAGCGCCAATAATGTTTCCACTCACAAAGCCCTTGGGATAACAATACTCGTCATGGGCATTGTCCAGGTTCATCATCTTCTTTCACACTCAAAAGACAAGTATACTTACTACAAAAGGAATTAGAACAATCAAATGATAACGGGTTATTTGGTTTTGTCTACCGGTATTACAGGTGTTGGCATTACTAGCTCGACCGGATAAAGAATCGAAATACAGAAAATATTGGAACTGGTATCATCACAACATAGGACGAGTTCTGATAATACTCGCTATTTCTAACATCTTCTATGGTATTCATTTGGCTAAAGCTGGCTCTTCTTGGAACGGCGGTTACGGTTTTGCGGTTGCTGTCTTGGCTTTGGCTGCCATTGGATTAGAAGTTAAAAAGTTCTTGAAAAAGTGATTTTTTTATTTTAAGTGTCTCCTTCTCTTTTCTTGCTACCATATTTATCTTTGTTAGGACAGTGTGATGTATTGAACACCTATTGACTAATCACTTGAATGATGTCTTCTTCTTGTCACCTTTACGCTCTAGTATTTGCCATTTCAAGAATTAATATGTGTTTTTTTTATATATTTTCTGTTATTTAAAAATATCATATCTCACGATCCGACCATTATGAACCTTAGCTGTTGAACTTTTTTTTTTCTTAATTTTTTTTGTTTGTGACGGTAGATGTTTTTGTTGTTTTCTAATTAAAAAATCTGAATTTCTTAATGGTTATAGATTAGACTTATTTCTAATTTGGGATCCTCGGTTAGCAACACAAAAAGTACATATTTAGTGATCGAACTAATTAAATGACACAACATGAGAAACACAAAAGACATGAGTTATAAGCTTTTCATTCAACGATTCAACAAACATAAGTTTTGGTCTATCTATCCATTTACACAATTTCAAAACTCGGAATGGGTGGTTTTAGTTTGTTTTGGCATTATAATGGGCTACAATAACGGCCCATTAAAGTTAGAAAGGAAAGCCCAATAGCTGACGACTCGGTATCGTTCGCCGGTTTATGCAGCCGGGGTCGGAGAAAATCGGAGACATTGCAGAGATTGAAAGAGCAAGAAGAAGATGTTGAGAACTCGCCTTCTCTGGTTTACGCTTGGGTTTTCCGTCACCGGAGCTTCGGTCGCTCATCTCGTGTGGCGGGATCTCTATGCCGAACGTGTCGCTATTTCTTCTGATGTAATTTTCTTTGCATTTTTGAAGATCATCATCCTTTGGGTCGATTTCTTACACCCAACGCTTCGATACTGCAGATGAAAGAGAAATTCAGTGCTCTGGAAGGTAGGGTTTCAGGTCTGGAGTCTGCCGGTCATGAGAACCCGAGTCCAGCTCAGGTCTTCTCTTTCCCTCTACCTCTCTCCATTCGTAACTATGATTGATCGTTTGTGAAATTGTTTCGTGATCTGGCGAAAGCTATTGGTTAGGTGGGTCACTTCTCATTTTTCATTTAGTTTCTCCCATATTTTGTAAAATCATTGAGAATTCGAGGATGTGCAGAGGTCTATCAAGAGTTATATAATCTGTACTGGTACTTCGTTAATCGGACATTGAGACTCCCACCACTGCCTAAAAGCCACTAAAAGTTGTCCGTTTACTTGAGTCTAGTTTTGAAACATAATATATTATCGTATATACACCATGAGTCTCAGGCCTCGGTCTGTAGAGAAACCTCTTTTCCATCTGTTTGCAAGTCTCATGCGGACAGATAAACAGAATCACTGAGTGTTTGATAAGCCAAGACACTGTTGTAAGTTGGTTAGAGAGTAGTTTAGCGAGGGGCCAGTTTTATAATGGTGTAACGGCAGATTGATTAGACTGTGGGTTCTCTAGCGTTTGGTTGGACAATTGGTTGTGAGTTGAGAGTCTCTCATTAGTCAAGTCTATATGGTTTGGCGGTTCCACAGCTTCTATGTTAATCAGTTTCTCAGTTTTTGTTGCTTATTACACAGGAGTTTCATATAGTTAGATTAGTCGTAGTTAAAGTTTACTGTTGTGGACCTTGAAATGATTCATGCGCGCCTTCCCCAGCTTGTTCAATCATGTATCTATTCCACTATGTTATAGGACAAAAGGAAGTCACAAAAGAGAGCAGATCACAAGATGTATCGTTTTTCTTGCTATGAACTTCTGGCTCACTTTGCGTCTTTTTGTAGGTTGAGAGTTAGGCTCTCAAAGACTTGGCTTGGTCTATGAGAATGTTGTGAACTTGTTTTGGAACTTCACAAAGATGCTTGGAAAATCTTCAAACCAGAAAATTTCAGGAAAACTTGCCTCGACTCAAGACCTCTTCTTTAGGCTTCGAACAAGACTTGCATGTTGTGTTAAAATACATTCGGCTTTATTATTACAAGGAATAATGACTACATTCGTTTTGTTCTAAAGAGAGGCTGTATGACAATTGCACTATGTGGATCTTTTTCTTATACATATGATACTAACAACTCGGCATCACTAGCGGGATAGCTCTTGTAGTCTCAAACCTTTCAGCTTGAAACAATTTTATACAGAGACTTTTACCATAATAAATTGAAATCTATTCACATCCTAAACGACATTACAACCCTACTCATGTATCAATTAACCATTTGCTAAAACGTTCAGAAACGACCGAAATTGCAAAAGAGACTAGTAACTCTATGAGTCAGGACAAAACCCGCATTCTATCATCATTACCAGTGGAACTCTCCACATCCAGCGATTTATTTCCTTTCTTCATTGATCCCGGATTAGAGAGAGTTCTTGGTCAGAACCAACCATCGATCACGACTTCATTTGATGGGGCGGGCGAGGGAGGATCGAATTCGCCAGATCTTCGTTCACCTTCACCGGAAGAGGTGGCATCTGCTTCATTACCTCTGGCATGTCATTCAAGCTGCAACACAATTGTTCAATCAGCAAAGCAAGCAAAGTTTTGAGTTAATATATTATAATAGCTCCAAAAACTTTTCAAACCCAACATATTTGGGACTTTGTTGGAAATGGTATTTCCCAAAGAGAGCTAGTGACATAGAAATGATCTATAGAATGTCTTACTCGTTTAAGATTGCGAGGATATTGTCCCGCGCTTTGCACAAGATGTTGACGTTCTCATGTATCTGCGATGGGAAGAAAGAATTTCTGAGAATTAGACAATTTGGATATAACAGGTGCAAACGTAAGCGGATATCGATCAAAAAGCCCGGGATTGCTAAAACGTCAACAAAGCAAGGAGGAGAAACAAATCATGTCCAAACAAACCCAACGAAGTCACAGAACTCTACAAGCTGAAAAGTGGAAGTTGAGTTCACCTGGAAAGCTGAGAAGTTTGATGAAACTTGATTGAACATTTGAGCATTTTGCTCGAGAAGATCTCCACTCACACCACCAATAGCTGCAAAGAAGCCCACACACTTATGCTCTTTCTAATCCAATCTAGAATATTTGGCCTCAAAAGAAAAGAAAAACTAGATTCTTGGACAAACCTTTATATGAAATGCCATCATCAGTATCGATAGGCATCATAGGAGGTGCATACGAAGGACCGTTCGGATGAACATTCAAATGAGATGAGGACTTGGCTGAAGAGTCCGTTGTTTTTTCCTGCCAAACAGATGTGAATGTTCAAGCTAGTTACATATTATAACCCAATCAAAGCTAATTTATGGGATGTGCTTCAACCATCTTTCTTTTATTTGTAACTTTACGAGTATCAATTTGCAGATAGGAATTGAATTCCACATACTTTCTTATCTTTGCTTTTTCTTGACGAATGATCTTCTTTCCTACGCTTTCCGTTTTCTTTTTTCTGTAATCCATCAGCAATCACATGGAGATAAAAGAACATCAGTGCACTCTTACTAATGAATACAGCCAATGGTAAAGAAGAGTAATCAACAACTACGAAAAACTCGACAATTAGAAAAACTGAGAAACTCACAGTCATCCATCTACAACGCAGAGCAACATCTCTGACAGTTTTATCATTCATTTTCATAGCAATGCTGGCATAACGAACAACTGTAGATTCTGACGCGTACCTGTATAAAACAGCAATTATTAAAAAGAGTGACTGGAATTAACAAGGCTGATACAAAACTTACAACCATTCATAACCGATACGTAAACCATTCATCTTCGAATCAAGACCTAAAAATTTGTCATTGCTCAAACACTATTGTGCCTCACATACAAACAGAAAAGCATATTATACAACACCAGGTAGATAAAATTCGAGAAACCATGTTTAGAACGTCATTCACAGGATGCTTGAAAGCCCAAAAGAAAAGAAGATGATTTCAAAATCTAAAACATATTGTCAGAATAGCAGCAAAAATTCCAGTAGTTAGAAAGAGCATCGGATAAAACAGCAAACTTCACATCTAAAACGAAGAGATGTAGAAATACAGAGAGAGAGAGAGAGAGAGAGAGCAAGGAGAGTACTTGGCGAGCAAATCTTCCAATAACGATTGCTCCTCATGACTCCAATCGACGGAGATCCCTGGGTTATGCCTCAACGCGCTAATCGTCTGTGAATTATCCGCCACCGTGGCGGAGCCACCTGTATTACCTCCATTATCGACCGAATTTACAGCAGCGCCATTTGTCGCCGCCGCCGATGAAGACGATACCTTCTGTGCCGCCGATGAACCTTCCTGATTGTTCCCCGACGGATTCGCGCTCGCCGCCATCAATACCCAATCTCTCGCTGTAAAATTCGCTTCCTTTCCTCAACGATTTACAGAGATTTTTACCAGACAGTGTCAATTTCGGACAATTTATAACTGCGCGGATTGGAACAGAGAGAAAGATGGAGAGAAATTCGGCCGCCGACTCAACTTCCCTCGAAAAACGGAATCTTGTTTATAAAAAATTTCTTTTCATCTATATCCTTTTTCGGCTTTTCTTTTCTATTTTGAGATGTCGATTACGGTGATTTATGTTATTACGAGGCATTTTTGGTAAAGATCGGAACTATAGGGGCTGATATATAATAACCTAAAAGAAGAAAGTAATCCGTTTGTTTTTTTCTCTCTTTTCGAGGTCCCTCCTCCTTTGTCCTCTTTCTCTGTCCTTCCTCTTTCTACCTCTCTCTCTCTCCGCGCTTGAGGTAGGCGCCGGAGATTACGAATAGCTCTCGAACCGTCTCGCTATGGCGACGTCTCAGCCATCGGGTTAGTTAATCGCAAATCTCAAACTTTTTTCGGATTGAGATTTTTAGGGTCTCGATTATTGAACTATCCTTCTGTTTTTTAATTCTGGTCGCTCGAGTTGTCTGCTTTCAAATTCTGAAACTGAAAACTTTCGTCCTATACTTGAATTGATTGGGGGTTGTAATCAATCGATGAGATTCGATCTCTTTTTTACCTGGTGGGTGTCGTCTATCCAAACCGCGAAGGTTTCCCTGTAACTTTTCTTCTCTGAGCAACTTTGATTCGATTTCGTAATCTGTGGAAGACGCATCGGATTATTATAGCGATTAACTAAATATTTCAAATTTTGAAAGCTCTGTAATCGTTTTTCCTCTGATATTTGAAGTTCAGTCTTTCTTCTTTCAGAATATTATGTCATATTATTCAACTTGTAGTAACTTCAGTTTTATGCTACTATAGGTGGCAGTCCTCCTAAACCTTGGGAACAAGAAGGAAACACATCTGGACCTAAGCCTTTCAGGCCTCCTTCAAACACAAGCACGGCTGATTCAGTTGAGGCTTCTGGCACTGCGAATCCCGGTGAACTAGTTTCGTCAGCGAATAGGACTAATACAGCTGCTAATATGAATGCACTGAGTAGGCCTGTACCAACAAGACCTTGGGAGCAGCAGAACTATGGAAGCACTTATGGTGGTATGTTTAGATGTTATATTTTTGGTATTTCGATTTTTTTTGGTTATTGAGCGGACATAAGCTTACTTCTTTTGTTGTATATAATGCAGGTTATGGTTCAAACCTAGGTATAAACTCTGGGTACGGGTCAGGTACATATGGTTCAGCACTAGGTGGGTATGGTTCTTCGTCATATGGGGGTGGAATGTATGGTGGTAGTAGCATGTATAATAGAGGAGGTTATGGTGGTGGTGGTCTCTATGGAGGTTCAGGCATGTATGGTGGTGGTGGGATGTACAACAGCAGTCTTGGTGGCACGATGGGTGCTTATGGTGGTATGGGTATGGGTATGGGGACGGGAATGGGAATGGGAATGGGTCCTTATGGTGGTCAAGATCCAAACGACCCTTTTAATCAACCTCCATCTCCACCAGGCTTTTGGATATCATTCCTCCGCGTGGTATTGTTCATCCCTTCATCTTATTTGTTTAAGAAATCAAAGAACTTGATAAGTTTAAAGAGTTCTGTATATCATTCGTGTTTTGCTTGATGACAGATGCAAGGTGCTGTGAATTTCTTTGGCCGTGTAGCGATGCTGATAGACCAAAACACACAGGCCTTTCATATGTTTATGTCTGCCCTTCTTCAGGTTCCTTCCTTTTTTTTCTTCTACCAACTTATCTTGTACTGGTTCCTCGAATGGTTTCATTGTTCTCTTGTTAACCATTTAAACCAATTGTCCTCTGTCCTCTCAGCTATTTGATCGTGGTGGTATGTTATATGGAGAATTAGCAAGATTTGTATTGCGTTTGCTTGGGGTGAGAACAAAGCCTAGAAAGATGCAGCAGCAGCCACAGGGACCTAATGGACTCCCTTTACCCCACCAGCCACATGGAAACCAGAACTACATTGAGGGTCCTAAAGCCGCTGCACCAGGTGGTGGTGGTTGGGACAATGTATGGGGTAACTAAGTTGCTTCTTTCATTAACCCAAATCCTTGAACATTGAATACACCCTGAGAATCAGTTGGTTACGAATAGAAAGACAAGTCGTGCAGTGGCCTCAACGCAGATTGGGATTTACGAAGGCCTGATGTTCGTTCACAAATCGAGTCTCTTCTCTTTTCTCTATCTCTCCTCTCTCTCTTCTCAGCTTTGTGGTTGTGTGATAAACAAGTTGAAGATATAGATGTCGAATTCAATAAAATGGAAAGTGGAGTTTCATGTTTAAAGACATTTCTGTTAATATCATATAATATTATTCGATTCTCTTCATCTTTTTCTGGATTTGAAACAACAGTGCTGACCGGTTGAATATTTTGATTCTTTATTACAACAACATTGAAGCCTATTATTCTAGAATTTATCGTTTCTTGCAGTTTGTCTTTGGACAGACAACACATTGGGTACAAACAAACTGAGGCTTCATCCGCGTGCATACAGTCTCCATTCTGGTCCTATAACCATAACTTCTTCTGTCCTGAGTCTGATATCTGCTCTGTGTAACCTAAACATCTCAATTGCAGTAGGGGTCAGCCTCACATTCCCGTTCATGTACAGTATCTGGAGATTCTTGCAACCCCTTCTGATGGCAAGCAACCCTTGATCACATAAGTTCCTACAACGGTTCACATGGAGTTTCTTCAAGTTACGGCACCACTTTCCTACGGCGTCCCATCCCGAAACCCTGACTTCATGACACAAAGCCAAGTTCCACTCTTGGAGCAACGGGCAACCTTTTGCTATAGCTTTGATGGATTCATCGCCAACCGTTCTGCACATCCTTAGGTTCAAGATTCTTAGTTTTGATGCAATCCCAGATCCAATAGGTACCAATCCATCTTTCCGGATGTAGCAAATTGCACCTGAAATGTTTAAAAACTCAATCCCGCCTCCGCTGACGATCCCTGCTATACCCTTCGGCTCAAGCTGACAAGACTCGGCATCCACATAGCCTAGTGTTGGAGAACAGCCACTAAAGCCAACCCCGGTTATGCTCTTGCAGTTTGAGATTTTTACTGACTCAAGCTGCAAGCATGCTTGTGACAATACTTTTACCCCGAAATCAGACACCAGCGGGCAATAGGAAAGATTCACGCATTTTAAAGGCAAGGAAGCCCTAGCTAAAGTTTCTAACCCAATGTCACTGATATTGCATCGGTATAGACTAATCACTCTTAGATTAGGACAAAAGCTAGCAATTGTGAAGATCCCATCATCAGAAACCCCATAGCAACAATCTAAGTGAAGACTATGCAGTGTTGTACCGGGATACCTGAGAGAGGTCAGACTAGAATCATTCAGCACGGTGCAACCAGAAAGGGAAAGATGCTCCAACCACTGAAACCGAGTGAGAAGTCTATGGAGATGATCCGAATTCACATCAGAACTTGTCTGAGACAGACTTGAAGGGTTCAGGACAGTTAATGAACACTGGAACTGTAGAGATCGACGGTTTATGTTCTGGATGTTGAGCCAGCGATGACAAGTCAAACCGAATGAATCATGGTCAGCAACATTGTCAAGTCGTTGGAAGATAAAGGAAAGGCAATCATCTGGAAGGTGGATAATGGAGGTCTCAGCATCATCAGACTCGGACACATCTTCCATCTCTCACTTCAATTCCTGTATCAATGGACAGCAAACTCTTTATCTTTAACACAGAGAATAAAATTCAAATTTGTTTGTCAAGTATCCGAAGATTAGCTGAATCAACTGATGACTTTATCTGAAAATGAAATCAAGTAAACCTCTGTTTTGATCCAAATGAAGCAATCCAGAGTCCCTTGACTTCAATTCAAACCAGATGATAGCCTTGTCGGAAGCGAAGTTCCAAAATGGCGTATTCGGATGACTAGAAACCAAGAATTCAGCATCACCAGGCAACACCAACGAGATCAGAGAAGATAATACATCGAAAGCTTAGATTCCAACCAATCTCCATGAGCAACCCATAAACCCTCTGGAGAACAGACTCAGAAAAAGCGAAACTTTGAGACTCAACTAAATCTGGATGAAAAATGGATTGAGCAGAAACAGAGACGTCATGGAAAAAGATTATGCAAACCCACACAAAATTCCAAAACTTTATCGACGAAACCGATCATCAAGTAAACGATAGTCGCTCAATGAATCCATGATCCAAAATGCCAAACAGCGAGAACCGAAGCAGAACTTTTTTTTGCCAATTTTTTTTGGTTTTTGTTTTTAATTTCCTTTTTACATCCCTATATTATTATCAAATTTTGATATTACGTGGAGTTGTGTCACCGTACCGTAACTCTAGCGTTGCCTTGCGTAAACCGAAGCATTTATCGTGGCCGTTGATTTTAGATCACAAGAGGTCACTAGGGTTTTAAGTATTTTTTATTTTGTTTTCTCTTCTCCTTCCCTCCCCTTCTTGCCAACAAAACTTGTCACGTAGAGGCGAACACACTGATTCTCCAGCCATGGTGATGATCCATTCTCACTTTCTCACACTCCCTTATGATTTCACGGATTTATTTTATGAGCTTCATTATATTCGATCATGTATTAGCTGATCTGGAATCATACAAACTGTTTTAGGTGGCTCGTTCTGTATCGTAGATTCGTTGTTCGTAGCTCAATCTATTTTTCAGTGATGCTAATGTTAACGATTTCATACTGAACAACATTGATAAGCAGTGTATAGTACTCTTATTTGCGTTGAATTGGCTCTCATTTTGTTTAATTTTTCTTTCTGTATATGAAAGGTGTTTGTGAAACCTCAGAAGAAACAGGCTTACTTCAAAAGGTATCAAGTGAAGTTCAGGAGAAGGCGTGGTATGTTATCATCTTCATCTATTCGTCATTTCTTTTAATGCTTCTGCTTTTTTGTTGATAAAGTTTCCTGCTTGTAATTTCGTAGAGGGCAAGACTGACTATCGTGCAAGGATTCGTCTAATCAATCAGGATAAGAACAAGTATAACACACCCAAGTATCGCTACGTCGTGAGATTTGTAAGTATCTAGTTAATTTTTTTCTTCTCATTTCGTGCTTCTTTTTCTATTTTGGATCCAATATAATCTCATTGCTGTTTTTGCTAATGGTAGACAAACAAGGACATTATCGCTCAAATTGTCTCTGCTACCATTGCTGGTGACATTGTTCTTGCATCTGCTTATGCTCATGAGCTCCCTAGATATGGCCTTCAGGTGGGGCTTACAAATTATGCTGCAGGTATATGATCAAACGCCTTTTTTCAACTGCATATGCTATTTTGCTCTTCGTTTTATCCTTTTTGAATGATTATGAATCTCATGTTTGTATATTCCAGCTTATTGCACTGGTCTTCTATTGGCTCGCCGTGTGCTGAAGATGCTTGAGATGGATGGCGAGTACAAGGGCAATGTTGAGGTGTGACTCCTTGGGCGTATATGTATATCAGTGTCACTGCTGTATTATATCTGATCCAATTCGGTTAGGATCATTGATGAACTTAATTTTTTCTCCATACAGGCTTCAGGGGAAGACTACTCTGTTGAACCAACTGAGACAAGGAGGCCATTCCGTGCTCTCCTCGATGTTGGTCTTGTAATGACAACAACGGGAAACCGTGTGTTTGGTGCGCTTAAGGTACTTGTCTTTTTATACATTGTTGGTACTTTTGGTTAATATCTCATAGTCGAATAATCTCGAATTCTCGATTAACTCTAATGGCTTATCTGTTGTTTGTTTTGTTAGGGTGCTTTAGATGGTGGACTTGACATTCCCCACAGTGACAAGCGGTTTGCGGGGTTTAACAAGGAAGGCAAGCAACTCGACGCTGAAGTTCACAGGAAATACATTTACGGTGGCCATGTTGTCGATTACATGAGGGTAAATCATAGAAGCACTAGTTCTTGCATGAGAAAAATGTCTTTGAGAGGAACATTTTTCTGACTCGAAACTCCTGCAGCTACTGATGGAGGATGAACCAGAAAAGTACCAAACTCAATTCAGTGACTTCCTTAAGAAAGGTCTTGAGCCAGACAACATGGAAGAGATGTACAAGAAGGTACATGCAGCAATCCGGGCTGATCCGTTGATGAAGAAATCAGAGAAAGAGGCTCCAAAGGAGCACAAGAGGTAAGTAAAAATTAGGAACTCGCAAGGGGGACTTTTGTTGTGTTTTGGTTGAATCTCAATTTTTTTTTTAATAATGGAAGGTATAACCCTAAGAAACTGACGTACGAGGAGAGGAAGGCAAGTCTGATTGAGCGGGTAAAGGCCTTGAACTCAGCTGGTGGTGTGGATGAAGAGGACGACGAAGAGTAAACTGGCTTTTTATCTAATTACAATTGAAACCAAGTTTTGTTCTCTTAGCCGATTGTTATGTAGACAGATGTTTTATATCGTTTTAAAATCAGATTTTCTTACACATCAACAAGTTTAGCACTACTATAATTTCTTAACCGAACTTAAGATTAGTCAAATCTCAGCTTTGCCAATATACAGTACCAATCAAAACTATATCTAATCAGATAAGTAATAAATCGAATTTAATTATTCAGATACAAAATAAAAGAATTGATGAAAATGCTCATGGTCTCATGGATTATCAGACTGACATATTCGGTTGTGAAGCCAGCTGAGCTGATATATATTCAAGGGATGAGCTTTGGTACTGTTGGATTTGACAATTCCTCATGAGCAGTTGCTTTTGTCTGGATCCGACATTTGGTCATGATTTTGTTATCCTAATCTGGATATTCATAAGTTTGCATTCATACTTGGTCTATTCCCAAAGTGATATGATCAATCATCCTATATACAGTTTTTAACTAGCAATCTTCTTTTTGATCACTAATGTTTTGCTTGAGACATTGAAACCCACTCACCAAAAGAAGAAAAAAACAAGTATTTATCGATGAAGTGTCACTCCTTGGATGTTGTGAAGTAGTTGGACTTTTGCATATTAATTTCTCCATCAGTGGCAGCGCAAGTCTTCGAGCTAAGAGTTTGTGTTCACATTATGCTCTTTCTTAAAATCCTATTACTTTTTTGGGCAGTGAATATAGGATTCCTCAAAACTCAACCTCTCTTTTCTTTTTCCTTTTTCAATCACTTGTATTTGATAAATTCACTTTAACACCTGTTTCGTTACTAGGGATAAAAAACACATAATCATTCAACAAATCTCATAAAACTGTGTCATCCGATAAAAGAAAAGTTTTTGCAAGATTTGGGATGAGCAGTAAATCAATTGTTGTAATACTTACACGGTCTAATGGATGGTCCTACGAGTTATATTTACCTAAAACTTCCAAAACTCGAGGTACGTAAATGATCACATGGTGTGTTGTAACAACCTTAATATGGCCAACCAAAGTCTTGTATCCTTTTCACTCTTCTCATTATGTACAGTTTCGTCACTGTCAGTCTCTTTTGATGCTCATGCATCAATCAAAGCATTGTTGATTAAGTTTTATCATTCTTTCAGGCATTTATCATTCTAATCTAGATCGAATTTTACAAAAGTCTTCCAAACAAAAACATGCAAGAACTTAAGTGACATATGTCAACTCAAGAAACTAATTAATTTCCATGATTAGTAGTTTTGTGAAAACATACAGATAAGACAAAGCATGCTGTGTTCTTAGTCCCTGTTGTATACTATTATGTATTTTGAATTCGATTGCATTCTACTTCATAACATGAAAAAATACCAATATTATTTAGTTGTTTTCCTCGTAGATAAAGGTGTAATCGCCTTTAATAATTTATTTTGCATAGAAAGAGAAGATAGTGTGTTTTTTTTGGCATTAAAAGTCAAAAAGATTCTTTTGAATTGTTTCACGTAATTATTGCATTTCATATACGTTCTTCCCTCCCTATAAGTTTCGCTTTTTACATAGATTATTTTTTAATTCCATTTTATTAAATTCTCTTTTTTCCTTAACTTTAATTAATTTCGAAACAGTAGAAGAAGAAAGAGTTCAGTAACACTAGCACAGTTTCACTAACTCTTCATCCTCAGATAGTGCGCATTGCAGAACACACAAACTCTCCAAGATAACCCCAAAAATGGAAGCACTTCGCTTCGTCATCATCATCTTCTCTCTGCTATCATGCGCTTCCTTTCACTTATCATGCGCTTCGCCGGCCGGTTTCAGTCGCCGTCACCTCTCACAAGCTCCTGTAACTGATCCTTCCACATTTACCCCCGGCGGCTCCCCGTTCTTCCCAGCTTACGGCTCATCCTCCACTCCTCCTGCTCCTCCTCCTCCGGCGACTCTACAGCCTCCCGCCCCCACGTATGCCACTTTTCCGGCGAATATCTCCGCCCTCGTCCTCCCTCGCTCCCCAAAACCGCATACTGCTTCAAGGACACTCCTAATCCCAGTTATCTCTGCCGTGCTCGTCGTCGCAACTGCAATCGGCTTGGCCTTGTTTCTCTACGGACGGTGGCGAGGACATATCCGTCATTTTAAAGACGATTCCAAGAGCGTAGCTTCTGACATTAGCCAATCCGAACAAGCTCCATGTCCCCCTCCAAGAAACACCACTAGCAACAAACTCTCTGTGGCTGCTTCTACCTCCGATGTTCTCTACCTTGGCAACGTGGCCACCTCCGGGTCCGGTTTCGTCAAACCAGAGTCGCCGGAGATCTGTCCTCTCCCGCCATTGTCAGCTCGGAGCTTCCTGCAACATAACTGTAAAGCTAATCCTTTCACCGAGGAAGAAGAAGAAGAAGAGGAAGACGACGACTTCTACTCGCCTCTCGCTTCTCTAGCTGGTAAAGAAGCACGAGAGCGGAGAAATAACCCGTACAGTAATTGCTCTTGCTCTGCCTCCTCAATCTCGGATTCTCCGGCAATGTCACCGTCCGTTACGATCTCTCCGCCGATGAGCTCGACGGCTCCACATTGGTCAAACGAAAATGCACAGTCTCCGTCGCCGGAGAGACGGGTAAGGAACAACAAGAGATATGGGCCGTCTCTGAGAATGTTTAGCCTCTGGAATCAGAATCTTGGGTTCCCTCGAATCTCTTCTGCTTCTACTTCACCGGAGAGAGGTATGATTAGGACTCCCGACGCATACGCTCGTTCTTCTATGTACTCCTCCGTTTCCACCACGCCGGATCGGTTTTTCCGGAAGGTTTTGGAAAGTTCGCCGCCGAGATGGAACGATTTCAGTCGAAATGTCAAGTCTTTGTTCCTTTCTTCGACTTCTGCGTCGCCCGCTAGAGATTTTTGTATCAACATCTCTGAATCTTCTAGAAATTTGAAGTCTTCTTGGAAAAATCCAGAGCTTGATACAACTGAACAGAGCGAATCGGCTGCTGTTCCTCCTCCTCCACAACGACCACCGCCTGCAATGCCGGAGCCACCTCCTCTTGTGCCGCCGTCACAGTCTTTTATGGTTCAGAAATCTGGAAAAAAGCTATCTTTCTCCGAGTTACCACAGAGTTGTTTGGAAGCAACAACAGAGCGACCAAAGCCAAAGCTG
Source organism: Schrenkiella parvula (assembly GCA_000218505.1). NCBI lineage: Eukaryota > Viridiplantae > Streptophyta > Magnoliopsida > Brassicales > Brassicaceae > Schrenkiella > Schrenkiella parvula. The sequence goes on along the minus strand of CM001189.1, from coordinate 2,190,184 downwards.
AAACCTCTGCCTTGGGACAAAGTCCGACCAAGTTCCTGCCGGAAAAATACTTGGGACAGTATTAAATTCAACGCGTCAAATGCTAATTCAAAGCAGAGAAGTCTAAGCTGTGATCTTCCAATGCTAAATCAGGAAAGCAGAGTTTTAGATCCAAGAAAGTGTCCGAGTATTGCTTTTCTACTTACAACACTTAAGCTCACCACAAATGATGTCCGTCAGGCCCTTCGAGATGGTAAATCATCAGTTACAAAGCTTATTTCTTCTCATTGTCGATTGTATTGAGTTGGTATTTCTTCGTGTTTCTGAATCAGGTCAGTATGAAGCACTTGGAGTTGAGCTTCTTGAGAGTTTATCAAGAATGGCACCGAGTGAAGAGGAAGAAAGGAAGTTGAAGAGCTATTGTGATGCTGACTCAGTGATCAAGCTTGCCCCATCAGAGAAGTTTCTCAAGGAATTGCTTTATGTGCCTTTCGTCTTCAAACGGGTTGATGCATTGCTCTCTGTTGCTGTTTTTGATTCCAAGGTTGCACACTTGAAAAGATCATTCGGCGTTATACAGGTAAAACGAAGCTGAAGATAACGAGAGACAAATACGTGTATGTTGTTGTAAGCTTGTGTCTCATAAAACTATCTGATTCTTTTGCAGGCTGCTTGTGATGAATTACGCAATAGTAAAATGTTATTGAAACTTCTTGAGGCTGTCTTGGAGAGAGGAACAAAGAGCGGAAATGCTCATGACTTCAAGCTTGAGGCGCTCCTCGAGCTTGTCGATATCAAATTGTTAGACGGAAGAACCACTCTCTTGCATTCTGTTATACAGAACATCATAGAATCAGAAGGCATTACAGGATTACAAGCTATCGGAAATCACAGTTCAGTACTTGTAGATGTCAAGAAATCTGCAGAAATGGACTATGGTGTTCTGAAAAGCGAAGTGTTCAAGCTTTATCAAGGAGTCCAGAAAGTTAGTGAGGTTATGCTACTGAATGGTGAGAATGGACATAATGAAGACCAAAATTGGTGGAAATTCCGAGAGTCGATGACCCAATTCTTGGAAACCGCAGTAGAGGAGATTAAAAAGATTGAAACAAAAGAAGGTTCCGTGCTCTCTGCAGTGAAAGAGATCACAAAGTATTTCCATGGAGATTCAGCAAAGGAAGAAGCTCAGCTATTGAGGGTATTCGTAATCGTGAAAAACTTTTTGTCCATTCTAGATGGAGTATGCAAGGAAATGGAGGTGACTAGGGAAGAGAGTACTATGGCTTAGATTTCAAGTGTAAGGAAGGCCTTAGAATCTTTCCCATGCATTATTTATGGTTTGTATGAATCGCTGGAAGATATTTAGAGGGATGCAAAACATAGTTGGCTTGAAGACCATATTATCCCAAACTCAAACTTCCGGATGGATGTTTGGTGATAAAACATAATTAGAAGCTGTTTTCTATTCCATCGTATCTCGTCATCCCTTGTATGTTGTAACTGAAGAAGTGAGTGAATCGTTTCTGCATGTAACAAAATTTTATAAGATTAGAATCACAAGTGATCAGAGAAGCTTTTAAATGATTATAATTATACTATGATCGATGAGCTGCCATGTATTAGATGATACATTATGTCCTTCAATCACCAAAAGCTTTAACTGTTGATCAGAAGAGCTTCAGAGACACTTTGTGACTGACGGTGCAAGATTTACGCACTGGATGGCCTGGTGAATTGAAGCAGACACTTTCTCTATATTCCATCGAGAACTCCGTCAATCGCCTGGAAGATCTGAGAGGCTACATTCTCATCGTCTGTTATAATAGCAGTACCCATCTCTGAGGTTTCAATCAGGCCACTGCTAGGATTTGTTATATGGATTATACTCTTGTCTTCTGATCCGTTCTCACCTGTGCTGTGTTCCATGGATCCAGTAATACCCATTTTCATTAATACGTCTATAAGTGTTTCAGGAGCTACTGAGCCCCAATGCCTCAATGGCCGACGCTTACTTGAACTTGCTTCCTGCTCCAACCCGGAAACTAATCTGTGTTTCCCATCTTCCATCACAAGCTCACCTATCAATCTTGCAATACCAAAGTTTTCACAATGTCTGAGTTTTCTCCAGCTCAATTTGGATGCCAACTCTGCCATTATCTCTACGTCTGCATTGTCTGCAATTCTTGGCACACGTAGCGTCTTGTTCTCAGAGTAATTCATGATAGATTTTGTCATCGTAGAAAGATTGATCCTCTGGTTGACAACATCAGGGACCTATTAACAAAATCCTATCCGATTGATGAATACGAGGCAAGTTGAAAATTTTCTTCAACAAAGCGGAGGAATTGAATCGTTACCAAAACAATCTTTGGCTGCAAAACGGAAAGAAGTGTTGGGAGCTTCTGTAACCTGCAAAAGAAATGATAATATTCAGCAAAGGTTGACAAGCAAATTTCAGTTATCACATTTGGCATAAGGACTATATGATAACAAACTCAATGTGTGAGCTACCATGATTTTTAGACACTAAAAATGTAGCAGTTATGTGCAGTCACATCTCAGAATTGTCAAATCAATAAGACAAAAGATCCCACACATAAAGCTGCACGTAATAAAAAATACAACTACTTAATCATATAGCCAGGCAAACCTTACCTTATTCCAGAAAGAAATGAACATTGGAGAATTTTCATTGCAATTGGTTTGAAGGGGAGAAGTCCTAAACCTGAAGTTATCCCATCCTGCAACACATATTTCTCATCAGATATCTCGACTAGAGATTCACACTGGATCATCTGATGGAGCTAGGGAAGAGAGAAAGAGATTTAAAAACCTCTAAAACAAGCAATGATTTTGGATCTCCACGCCAACGCTGAAGAAGTTGGACCGAAGGGCCAAGCCGCAAACTCCAGTGAGGAGCAAACACGATGCATGGCTCTTGCCAACTTGTTCTGTTTGCATAACATAAATAATAGTTACAGCATTATATAATTCTTCAATAAAATCACTCCATCCCTGCTTTCAGGTTGCAGATTACGTCTCAGCTATTTTACTGATATATCTGAGCAGTGACTAAAGAGGAACCGTGATGATCTTTTCAATTACATATTAGCACGACATATGTTTGCCAACAGCGAATTTAACCAAAAAATACCCATCAGATAGTGATTATAGAGATAAAAATATGAAAACCAAGAAAAGGAAACTACAAATTCTTACATTAAGTTGGGTGAGTGAATGGCAGGAAACAAATGGATCTTCTTGTCTTTAATGAATTTAAGATGACCAAATGATGGTTCTCCTGAAATTAACTGCGACATCAATCAAAACGTCTAATATTTGATTCATCTTTCAAATAAAAATTTCACAGTGATTAACAATTACATAAGCATACCTTCTCCTGTCGTTGTTCGCACAGCCACTCTGGTATGGTGTTAGTGTATGCCAATAGCTCTTCTGCGACAGAAGATATTACAAAGATAGGAACCTACGCAAAACCATACTAGAGTGATTTAGTCTTACTGAGCTAAGAAACAATGTCAAATAAGAACCACCATATAAAATATGCTTCATATCCTCAGTAAAGTAAACTATAGATTAAAAAGACAGAGAAATCAAAACCTTCAGAGATGAGGATTCAAGAGAATATGACATTAGCTCTAGGAGCTGCAGAACTATCCCAATTCGAGTAATTGTTATCAAGGTTGAGCCACCAGCATCAGCAGCTTCTGTGGCACATGAGCAAACAAAAGCTAGTTTTTCCACTTCTTCTAAGCTTTCTTCATTGTCTAGTAATGAAGCGGACGAGTTCTCGTCAATCTTGTCACTGCTAAAATAGGTTAACAATAAAATAGGATCAGAGAATTTAAGACCCAAACAAATAACATCCTCGCATAAATGTAAAAAACGGAGTCTTATATTAGGGTACCTGATTGTTGCTACAAAATCATTAGCCATGTCAGGAGAATTAAAGCCATTTGCAGTCATTTCTGCGGTTTGGAGGCATGAGAAATCTGAGTAAATCATCAAATCGGTTCCTTTGAGACCATGGAAGTCGAAGTTTTTCGCATGATGTGAAACAAAGGTGGAGTCTGACACATAACTTAGACTTCCATTAGGTCCTTTGATCAACCAATTGCAAGCCCCAATATCTAGACCTGAACTTAGGGCCTTAATGATCAAGGTCCCGTTATAACAAACTTCTTCTGCAAACTTTACAGCTTGAACCTTCTTCATGCAACTCTTTATGTCATCTAAACTGAAGAAAATAATGAATTAACGAAGCAATCAACACTACATCAACTTCGAAATCCGGGAACTTGATTATGGAGCAACATACAGTTTGAGAAGCCAACAACAGTTACCTGTACAGACTCATCCAACTGCCCAGATCATCACCACTATAGCCAAAGACAACATTCTTAAGAAAGGCTGGTACTTCTTCACCATCTAAATTCTTTGTCCACCCAGGAAAACTGGAGTCCTCAGGTCCATGGAAGCGTCTGAATTCCATGTGCATCGAGACAAGATCCTCCATCATGAGCTGTCCAATCTTCGCTGTTGCTTCTGTCATATATATCTACATCTTAAAAGTAAGAACTCAGCACTACGCTCACCCAAGGTAAACAAAATTATTCATGAAAGTCAAAAGCAAAGCTCCTGAAAACGTTTACATTGGCACAAAATCTCGGATTTTGAGTGAGGAATGGTAATCCGAGCAATCCCATAGGGTTGGAGATGAGAACAATATCAATTGAAGAAACCTCCCACAAATGCAAGGCCTTCACAGTTTTGTACCAAGGTTCTGCGCACACCAAATCATCAGGATTCATCTGTCTCTCCAGTTTTTGCTTCTTTTGAATTGGATTCTGAGCATCCAGAGGCACATCAGATGGATATGCACTAGCTTCAATACCCACATCACATGGAACAGGAGAGAAGATTGTGATTGCCAAAAGGTCCAAAGGGCAGTCGATCAAAATCCTGAAACCACTTAAATCCAGCATATGACAAGGTGGGTAATGAAAGCCATCTCCTTTGCTCAGACATGTCTGCAAAAACACACAGAGCTTTCATATTACCCAACCCGAGTGAGGTTTCCAACAGCTCAGACGAAAAGTATTAGACTTTACATTAACTTATACATAAGCAAGAGAAACTCACCAATTTCATGGAGATACAACAGTAGAATCGTCGGTACTTATACGAATTGCCTCCAAAGGAAAGAAAAGAACATCAAAGAGGTTCAAATTCACAGCTTCTCTAAAACAACGGAACCTAGATAAAAAGCCAGAAAATTGCGTAACAAGACGATTTTCACTATAACTCTAGAAACTTTCGACTCACAGATGCTGCAGAGAGTGAGAGAGAATGTACGGAGGTTGACGGAGGATGAAGCGGCGATTTTATTTCGAAAAGGTTCGATTCGGTTCGCTTGGACTAATTCAGTTTATTCAAAACCAAATTCGGTTTGGGTTATCTGGTTCGGTTCGGTCTGGTTGCTATAATTCTTAGCGAGAACGTTGCTGAAATTCGCCTGGGAGATGAGCGAATCTATTTGCTCCTCCGATGGATTCAGGTGGAGAGGTCAACGATGGCAAACTCACTCTTGAGGGTTTCTCTGTAGCTGCTCGAGCTTTTGCCGATAAATGGAAAAGACATAACCGATCGTTCCCTCCCTGGTCCTGGGTTCCTCTGATCAATCGAACTCTACTTGTTTCGAATAAGGTTAACGTCGATCAACACAATTCTCCGTGTTCGAGATACCATTTTTTTTTAGATTCCTTCGTCTTGTTGTGTTATTACCAGGAAGAAGGTTACTTGTCTCTCGAGAAGATCTTCATTCTCAGTTCACTTGAGGTAAATTCACAAGCTTTGATCTTCTTCTTCTTCTTCTTCTTCTTTTATTCTTTTTGTATGTGTTTCTCACCATTAACTTTGTGTGTAGGAAAGTCCTGAGGAGGAACCTCTAGATGTAACAGCTGATTGTTCGGAAAAGGAAGAGTCAATTGATCACACGATCTTGGTACATAAGGCATTTATCTTTGTACGTGAAGCTCTATGAAGCAGAATCTCTGAGATTGGTTATTGTTTGTTTTCCCTGTTCTTTCCGCTAGGTTCAAAACGTAGAAGATGAAGCACACTACTATGATTTCCATATCGTTTACAGTGCATCATACAGGGTTCCTGTCCTATATTTTCGTGGATACTCTAGTGGTATGTTACACAATCAGCTTGCAACTTTTTGAATTGCTCTGTTGTTTGGTTTTAAGATAATCATCTTTGTTTGTCACTTAGGTGGACAACCTCTTTCTTTGGATGTCATCAAAAAAGATCTACCCTCAAGCTCTACGAGTCATTTGCTAGAATCTAGGTGGACATTTATAACACAAGAGGTATCCTCTCAAAATAAATCCCGCAATGACCGTTTAATATATAGTTTGTGGTTGCTTGGTATTCAATCTCTATGCAACATTCAATTGCAGGAGCATCCGTATTTGAACAGGCCATGGTTCAAGCTACATCCATGTGGGACTGAGGAATGGATCAAGCTGCTTTCTCAAATTAGCAGCTCTGCTGGTTTTGAGTTGTATTTGGTTTCATGGTTCTCTGTTGTCGGGCAGGTGGTTGGTCTTAGGATCCCTCTTGAGATGCTGAATTAGAGATCTTCTGTAATCGAACCATACGATAAGTCAATGGCTCTAAGCCCTCGAGAACAAGGTTCTTATGGTGAACATGTGAATGATCTTTTCACATATACTCGTACGAATGTATATTATTACATAATGCAAGACGGGAATGGCTGTCAATAATAATCTATTTAAACTTTGAAAAAAAAAGAAAAAAAATAACGCCCACCGTGGGGCTCGAACCCACGACCACAAGGTTAAGAGCCTTGCGCTCTACCAACTGAGCTAGACGGGCTTTGATTCTAAAAACCCAACGTCAGCTTAGAGACGTAATCAAAAATGATTGGAGAACTTTATTTTCATTGGTAAGTGGTAAATTCCAAACAAGAATGATGAGAAGCAAATCTAATAAAAAGTTGATGCGGCTTAAGTAAGAATTAAACGGTAGGATCACGGAGAAACAAATGAAGCCAAAGTAATTGGTAAATTAAAACCTTTGTGGTGGGCACTAGATGATGTTTTGTTAATCGTAGTTCATAAGTTAGTACCAATAAATAACATTACTTTAGTGTTAGCAGACAAGGATAACAGTATAAAGCAATTCACCCTACAAAATTGTCGGAAACAAGATTGGTAAACAAAATCGCACATAGAAACGACTATACAAAGCAATTTCGGATAACAAAATTGCTGGAAAAAAATGAGGTTGGTAGAAAATTATAAATGAAAGGTTTGTGTTTTAGACATTTAATTAATTTTTAATCTCATATGGAATAAATATTTATTAAAGTTTAGAGAAAAAATAAAATATACATTAATCTAAATCTGAATTTTCCAATTAAATCTATCTAAGTTTAGTAGGACAAATGAATTCTGAAGGTGTCTCTTTTATCTAATCTAAATAAAATAACTTTTCTAAATTCACCACAAATCATCAAAAAATATTTTAAAACTTATGCAAAATTCAATTCAATCAGGATATTTGATTGAATACATTTAAAACAATTTCACACAATCAAACAAAAAAGAAGAAATTTCGAAAAATCAACAACTTAATTTCAGTTGACTCTGATGTGGACAAAAAAAACGCTTAAGCTGGTTTATGCAAAAATAGAAAAAGAGAGAGAGTGTTTGCGACATTTCATCGTCTAAAAAAAGCACTCTTTTAAGACAACCCATCTCTCTTTCCTTCAATTCCAACTAATCTCCGACCAAAAGCAAAAGCATCCGCAGAATTAGATTCCTCAATGGAAGAGTAAGCTAAACCCTTTCTCTCTCTTTCTCTCTCTCTCCGTACTCAATCTGCCTTTCTTTAATATTCTTCTTTTCCGAGCAGATCGGAGCCGAAAATTGAGTACACGACCGGCGTTGAGACCGCCGTCAGAATGACATCACCGGCGGTTTCCTCCGTCGCCACCACTAGTGTCCACGTAAGCGCTCTCGACGGGCTCGTGAACGTGAACTCTCTCTTCACCATCGCCGTCTTCGTAGGTCTCTCCTTAGCGACTCCAGGACAGCATAGCCTCGAGCAGCGATCCAGCTGCGACGCGAGTGCTGACGTGGCGAAGAAGCTACTTGTCTTCGAAGTCGTCTCCTTCAGCTTCTTCCTCTTCTCCTCTCTTGTAGCTCAGGGTCTCAAGCTTGCTCTGAACCTTCTCAACAGCAAAGACGTTGACGAAATTTTCAGAGCTCACATCAACATCAAAGTTCTGAGATGGGGAATGATGGCATCTGCTGTCGGATCCGTCATGGGTTGTCTGTTCTTGATGCTGTCTATGGTCAATGTTATTCAGATCCGTCTCGGGTTGCTCTCTTGCGGCAGCGAATCGTCGGCTCAGGCGGTTGCAACGCTCGTGACGCTGGTTTCTTCTGCTCTCTTGGTTTACATCTCTACTGCCATTTACGCTTTCTGGCATTGATTCTGATTTGAATCAGCTCCTTCAAGAATCGACAGAAATGGATTATACAGAGAAACACGATTTTGGGGATGATGAGCCTCTAAGTTTCCCAAGTCATTGGCTTTGTTTTGATTGGCCAATGTAATTTATCAGTGCCTCAATATGTTTTTTTGTTTTCTGCTTTAAAAACTTATTTCTATCGGAGAATGAACGATGACAAGATGAGAACATTGGATTCAGAGAATTTGATGATTAGCCTTTTATGATCACAAACGAAGCTCTGTGTTTGTTGTTTTATTCAGCTGAAGGGTTTGGTAAAAGTATTGGACTCTATTTCTCTTACAATTTGGATTACATTATTGATATTAACGGAGAGATAATTAGAATGTTCTTCCATCTCCTTTAGGGCCACATCAAGCTGCTGCTGCAACGCAGCACAACGCCTTCTCTCTCGGCTCAGCTCTGTGCAAAGCTCCTGAATCTTCGTGTCTTTCTCGTCCTGAAAAGTTTGATTGAACACGAATTTTGAAGCTTAATTCAAGAGTTCAGAGAAAAAACAGAACAAGTTGTATGTTCTTATCAAAGGTGGAAAGTAATAGATCATTGTCCATTTTACTTTAAAGACGCATCCTACATTGATAAAATTAAGAGATCCAATAAAAACTAAGTCTTTCCTCTTTTTCAGTTTGATTAGAACATTTTTGCGCTAAAGGGAAGAAAATGTGTGGACGTACCGGGGATTGAGAGAGCCGGCGACCATTAGGCAGGAGAGGCAAGAGAGGATGATTATGCTCTTTCACAAATCTGGTGACGACCCATTTTCCGGATTTCTCTTTCTTCACCACGATTAAAGCCTTACACCCTTCTCTTGTTATAGCTCGAGGCTTCCTGCTCTCGCTTCTCCGAGGTCTCAATCTACGGAATCCTTCTTTATTACACACGAGTCTGCGCCACACCACGGTCCCATCTCGCATAGACCGCCTGAAAGCATCCACTCTCATAACGAAACCCATGCCTGTGGCGTAACTGTCATAGAAAGACTTTGCAGCTTCTTCTGATTCAAACTCCATACCAAGGAAGGGCTCCACCACTGAAGAAGCTTCATCTGTGACTGTATTCTCCATCATCTCTACATCTTCTCCACGCAAAATGTTCCCTTCCACTGCAACACCACAACACATTCAAACGTCTCAACTCAAGACAAAAGATGCGAAATTTAAGTCCTAGGCTATACATATCAGAGCTACGAGTTGTGCCGTTGAACCTGAAGAAGTGACTAATGTGAACAGAAATCCTAAGCTATGCATTTTTAAACCCCAATGAGTACAGAGTAGAAAGAGAGTAGCAATTTCATCGGCCTTAATCAAACTCTGAACTTCACCAAAGTGGGATTATCCATACAAATCGAACAGATTAATAATCCATACAAACGAGAAATTGAGAATTTTGACTCCGTAATATGATTCACAGAAGCAACATTAGACAAAAAGGGAGCTAAAACACCAAAATCACCGAAACAGATTAAACGAAAATTTCACTAAGAGATTGAATTGTATAACAATTTAGAAAGGGGATCCAACTGAAGTACTTACTTCGATGGAAGATTAGGAGAGAGGAAGTGATGATCTCTGAAGCTGAAGATAGTGAGTGGGAAAGAAAGAGAAGCGGTGAGGAAGACGACAACGAAAACGAAGTCGAAGATCTCTCTTCATAATTTTGTTGTACGGTTGATAAAATGACCCATTGGACTACCAGAAGTGAGAAACGGCATGTAGTTTATAAGTTTTTTGTTTGTTTGACTTCAGCATACGAGTTAACAAACAGCATGCAGTTTTATAGCTTTTTTTTTTTTCATGTCCTTTTCTCTACTTTGACCGACTTTAAAAAAAACATTTTTAAAACTTTTACAAACATGTTCACGCCATTAGTTGAACACTGTTTGAGTTTCTTTTCATTTTAGTGTTAAACAAAATTGTATGGCTTGATCTTATAAGCTTAAAACTAATAAGTGAAATGCATCACAACCAAATATTACAATTAATAAAAGAATCCTCAAAATCAAAACAATAGTGGCTTGTAACGTGGAATGGATTCACATGGTTTCAAAATCTCGCAAAGCAGATTCATCAACAATATTTGTAGAGAGGAGCATTCAAAACAAAGCTCACGATTTTTGTTGAGCTTATCCTTTGCAAATCCATTTGTTAGTTCTCTTTCGAGGTTTTGCCCTAATCATTCCGAAGAAAAAAACCAATGATTTTGGGTCTCAAACCCTAACCCGAAAATGGGGTTACGTTTTTTTTTTACAAGTTTGATCCTAAGGCGGCAAATCCACCACCTTTCATCATTTGCTTAAACTCCTTGAAATTCACCATCCCATCTCCATCAACGTCCACTTTGCTTATCATCCTCTTGCAATCCTCTAGGGTTCTTCCTTGCTTGAGCCCCAAGGAAGCTAACACAGATCTCAGCTCTTCCACCGTAATGAACCCATCCCGGTTCTGATCAAACACATTGAAAGCCTCTCTCATGTCTTCTTCCTCGTCTCTTTCCTCCATTATCGTCTGGTACAACCCTCCAAACTCTTCGATATCCACGTACCCATCACCGTTGAGATCAATCTTCTCAATCATTTGCACCAAATCTTTGTCCGGAATGTAGATTCCAAGATTCTCCAATGAATCATTCAGCTCTTGCTTGGTGATTTTGCCGTCACCGTTCCTGTCGAACATTTGGAATATCCGGCAAAGCTCTGCTTGATCCATCTTATTTGGATTTGTAATTAGTTAGAAGCTTTGAAGAGAGAATGAATGAGACCAAAAATCAGAAGATGGGTTTATAGAGAGTAAGAAGAAATTAGGGCAAGAGAAGGGAAGAAGGACTGGTTCTTAAAGAAAAGGAGTGGTTGCCATTTTAGAAAATTCATTACAACTGTGATCGTGGTCTGCACCAGTTTTCTGTTGAACTGGTCTTAAAAATAGGCTTTTTGTCCTTCAAAAATACACAAAAACTAAAGTCTATCTATAGATACACACGGAATCTACACATTCTCATGATATCATCATCTTCAAAACAGTTTTCCGTTAGATAGTTATTTCAGATTATATCTTTAAAAGCTCACAAATTTATTATTGTAAGGATAGTTATAGAAACAGAATTTCATTCGAATGCTTATCAGTTTGATAATGTTTGTCTAAATTTACTAAGTTTTGATACTATTAATGTAAGATGTACTTTATTCGAAGTGAGTCCTTTTATTATATCTATATTTTTTATTTGTCAACCTGAACACCACGCTGTTTCAGAAATAGAAAAGACAATTTGAACAATTTTTTTTTAGATATGGAGTTTAAAATAGTTAGGTGTTAATCACTTGTCAACGGTTTGATAGTTAATTACTAAAAAATCGTATTTAACAAAATAAAGGTTTAAATCATTATGTATTGACCTTATAATAAAGAATTCTCAACAATTTAAAAATTAAAATCCTTGTATGATCCGTAGATTGACATTGGCTATGATTGGAAATTAATTTAATTTTTATTCTAATGTTTCGAGTAGAACTGAGCATTCGATTTTTCCGTTTGGTTTTATTTAGATATTTTTAGTATATTAGATATAGTTTTGTATATATTTATGTCATAGATATGGAATTTTAAATGAACTTCCGACGTATTTGATTTTATTTGCATAGAATTATGTTCGATTTTGGAGTAAGTAAATTTCAACTCTGGTTGGATTTGATTTTTACGCCCACCGGAAGCAAGCAATATCTCTAAGGCAGCAAATGTAAACCAAACAACATATGATGCCTTTGATAATAATGATTTTGTCAAGTTAAAACTTAATAAATTTAGCTTTAAGTACATTAAGTTTGAAAAAACTAAGGAGAATCTAACCAAAAAATCGTCTAAAGGTGGCCTGTCTAACTAAGCTTAAGTCCACCGCATGATTTCAACAACGTCTAGAAAACAAAACCGCCTTTTAGAACACAGCAGTAGGAAAATAAGAGCTCACCACTCTATCCCCAAATAATAATAGCTCACGACTAATCACTCTACCACACAAAACCTGTACAAGAATATAGATCCTACAAACAGAGTTTGCATGGCTCGAACCTAATCTACCAAACCATTGGTATAAACTTGCCGTATTCATTCTACCTTATTCCTTTCCGTAAAAGCAGAATCTGCGATTCTAAGGTTCAGAGTCCATATAATGTTATCTCAGCCTCACGAAAGCTGCAGAACTAGTTTTCGAGAATGATGGGCCAAACTCCAACCTTTTAAATCTAAAAACCTCCTTTGGCGATCCGATCCAAAAAGGAAAAGATGGCCTTTTAACCCTAAGCATGCTGAACTGAGAGGACTGATCACATGGTCTGTAAAAAAAATCTCCTTCCTGTTCTACTAAGGCACAACATTCTCCCTCTCTGTGCCTAAACTTCTTGCGAATGATGCCTAAGAGACCCACCAGAACTCAACAACAGAACGTAACCACAATTCGATACAATGTGTTCATTAAGCTCCTTGAATTTTCTAAATTGCTTTTACTAACCTTTAGATATAACACCATAATCTCTAAGCCCTCGTAACTTTTTTTTTGCTAGACTTTAAAACGGTGAAAGAAGCAGAAAGCAATATCAAGTGAAAGAGAGAAACAATCTAGAAAGCAACATTCAATTGCAAGGCAATTCATACTTGAAGTAGGGAATCGTTTAAACAAGCAAGTTCTTTACCACATTACAAAAATTTAAAAGTAAGGAAGTTGTAAAGGGAGATTACAGATTCAAAATCACAATCATCTGCAAACTACCAAAATGTTCCCAAGCGAAATTATTGCCAATTTTTAGAACGCAAACAACAATAGAGAATTCTTAGAAAGACTTACGGAATGTCCCAAGGCTTCGCTTCAGGGACAGCGACGACCATTCCTTGGAGCTCCTGCGTTAGCACAACTTGGCAGCCAAGGCGTGAGTGCTTGTTCAGGACACGGGATCTAGAGTTACGCTTCAGCACGTACTCCTCGTCGTAGGTACGCGGCGGGAGCTTCTCGAGCCATTCCTCAGCGATCTGGACCTCGCACTCCGCCGAGCAAGCCTCGATATCCTCCAACCGATGCGACGCCGGATCGATCAGACCAGTGTGGGTGAGCGCGCGAAGGAGAGTCTGACCAGATAGCCCAATGATTTCCTTCTTATATCCGTCCGCATCGATCGCAGAAAGCTTGACGATTCGGTCGGAGACTTTCTTCGATCCCAGAGACGGAGAAGGGCCGGCGGAGACAGGGGCAGATGTGGCGGAGGTACGGACGATTAGGGATCTGGCAAATGGGGAGAGGCGGTGGATTTGGGAGGAGAGTTTCTGGAGATTCGTCGCCATCGTCGTTCCTCAATTTGGTCGTTGCAGAGCTTTTTGTGTTGCGATAGTAAGTTTCTCAAGTGATGGTGAAATGCTAATTTGAGCTGGGCCTCTTCTTAAAGCCCAATCATACATAATTTCAGGTCCAAGATCATGAGGAAAATAAAGCTCAATTTGACGAACCGGTTTAACGGTACTCCAAAATTTTTGTTTGGTCTAGGTGTTTCCATCGGTAAAACTAGGCTAATCCAGACCCGATGTACCAGAACTAGACGATTCGGATCAGATTCGAGTTGACCTATATAACCGGATGGGTTTTGTATATTGTTTTTTTTTCAGTTTCGGGTTCACATCCTGATCGTGATATATCTTCCCACATTTTTTTTTCACACAATATATAATCCGGTATGTTGTTTTGACATAAACTAAGCAGGTTTTTTGGAGTGAACAGAACAAAAAAAACCATAAAGTCGTTAGTTACATAAAGTATCTCAGTGTCGCATGTGTAAATGAGGCTTTTAAGACACAAAACCTAAAGTAACTAACTAGTATTACATTCGGATTGCCGCAACTCTCGATAGCCCATGCCTCTTTTGTTCCCATGTGATAAGGTCCACCTACATTCCCGATGACGCGTTAGAATTTAAAACAAATCTTTAACGAAGCTAACCCACATTTTACTTTTTAAAAATTGCATTTGTGGGAATAAATAACCGACGTGGCACTCATTCATTGGTTGTCCTACCAATGGTTTGAGAAGCAGAAGATCACTGCTCCATCCGAATTCCGCCATCAATAATTTGACAAAAAAAAAAATTTTGATCCACTCTGTTTCAAGCTGTCACCAAAATTTCGTCTTCTTCTTCTCCTTCTTCTTCTTCCTCATCGCTTAAACCCATTAGTTTTATTTCCTGATAACGAACAAACAGATCGACAAACAAAAAAATAATCCTAATCGTGAAAATTCGGGAAGAAAACGAGTGTGGACCAAGCTATGATTCGTATCGTTGAAATCGCGATTCTTTGTTTCGTTTTCGCCGCCGGAATCTCCATCTCCACGGCGATCTCCGAGAACGAGTCTATATACGAGATCCTCCAGGCTAACGGATTGCCGTTGGGGATATTCCCGAAAGGCGTGAGGGAATTCAACTTCGAAAGCGAAACGGGACGATTCTCGGTTTATCTGAATCAGTCCTGCGATGCCAAGTACGAGACAGAGCTGCGTTACGAACCGAACATTACAGGGACGATAGGTTTTTCTGAAATCAGGGATTTGTCGGGAATATCGGCGCAAGAGCTATTCCTGTGGTTTCCGGTCAAAGGAATCCGAGTCGACGTCCCGAGCTCTGGTCTTATATACTTCGACGTTGGTGTTGTTCGCAAGCAATACACACTGTCTTTGTTCGAGACGCCCAGAGATTGCGTTGCGGTTCGACGTGAAAATCAGGTATGGATTATTTATCTCTCTCTCGTATGGATCTTTCTGTAGAACTGAAGGATGCTAATGTGATAATTGCTTTGGATGAAGAAAGATAGAAACACCTTAAAGCTGTTAGATTTAACCAAATTTTAATCTTATAGAAAAAATGAGTGCACATGAAGATAACTCAAATGTGCTTTTATAGTCGCAAGATTTTGAAGGTTTTCAACGTCGAGCTGTTTGTTGTATATTCAGAAGTTTCATACTTGTCATGGAGGATTTAGTGTTAAGAGTGAAACAGACATTGTTTTTTTTTTCTTTTTGAAAACATGTTGGTGAGACATAGAGCTAATTCAAATGTGCTTTAGTTGAGATTCCATTCCAGGGTCATTTTCTCCAATCTTGAACAGTTAGAAACATGACATCAGAAAATCGATGGAACTAGGAAACATGTCTTTTGAAATTGTTTGGAGTTTGGATTGGTCAGATTCATTCACTGAATGAAAAACGAACTAATGTGTTTACAATGGTTTTTGCAGGTCGAATCTTCTATGTTGTCATTGTATCAAGTAGATCAAATTCTTGGGAGAAACATTATTTAGCCGGAGTTAAATTTTAAGAAATGTTGTTATACTATACCAGAAAGATACACTGATGTTGTCATCAATTCTTGAAGATACTTGTACTATTTTTGGTCTCAAATCATAAGCATGAATCAAAGTCAAATCCTTAACTCTTTCCCTGTCCCATTCCAATTATGTTTTCGTATTGCATTCTCATGATAATTTGTTGAGCAGAAGTTAGATAGTAAGAAACAATATATGGTTTGTGTGGAAAAGATGATGAAGGAATGGTCCATATTTGGTTCAAGTGATTGATGATAACAGTGATGTAAGGTGATGAATGTTCTTTCATTGTATTTTTGTGTCTATGTCTAAAAAGATATTATCCTATAAATAGCCAAGCAAGTGCCACCGGAAATTGACAATTATTTCCCCTTCACGGAATATCTGGTTGCTTATTTTGGGTAGAAATGATCCTTACACAGTCCAATCAATTGTGACATAATAGGACTTTGTCATTCTAAAACCCTGACACTGGCCCTCGAGTCGAACTCTGTCTCCAGCTTGCCTTCGCAAGTCACTCTCCCAATTTATTAGGCTTATCAATGAAACAGTAACGCAAAACTAGTCCTTTTAGGTGAGTGTTTATAATTAGTTTAATAGTCATTACATGGTTTAGAAGAGAGTCACACAGCTGAGAATGCCACCAAGTCATCAACTCTAGATTAATATATATTAATGGAGTAGAATATGTGCCCCTACGTAGAATAAGCCTTAAGTTTAATGATCTATCTAATCAAAACTTACGCAATCATTCTCGTTGCTCTGCTAATAATATATGTGCAAGTTATGCGTCGCCAAAACTATATCCATGAGATGATTGTAATCCTGAGGTTCTTACAAAGATACATTTACTTTACAGTTCTGGTCAATGTGGGACAGCCATGTGGTCGTATATTTTTGTCGGCTTTGGTTCTACTTGTGGCAGCGTAGGCTCATCTTATAATACTTGCGCATCTCTCGATCTAATTAAATCCATGTCTCTATGCATGATCCCATGTGGTACGGTCCACCCATTTCCAATCATCCGACCCACATTTTAACGAAATTACAAATCCACGTGGCTCTCACGCATTGAAAAGCAGAAGATCACTCAGATATTTCTTTTGATCCACTCTGTTTCAAGCTGTCACCAAAGAATGTCTTCTTCTTCTTCGCCGTCGCTTAAACCATTTATTGGTGATTTGGGCAAGAAGAAGTCACCGGATTTTGTAAGAAGAGCAATGATTCGTATTGTTCTTGTGTGTTTCGTTTTCGCCTCGGTATCCTCGATCCCTGCCACGGTATCCTCGATCCCTGCCACGGTAATGGCCGAGACTGAATCAATATACGAGGTCCTTCAGGCGAACGGATTACCATTGGGGATATTTCCAAAAGGCGTGAACAATTTCAGCGTCAACGGCGAAACGGGACGGTTCTCGGTTTATTTGAATCAGTCGTGCATTGCCAAATACGAGACTGAGCTGCATTACGACGAGAGTATTTCGGGAACGATAAGTTATGGTGAAATCAAGGATTTGTCTGGAATCTCGGTGCACGAGCTGTTCCTCTGGTTTCCGGTTAAAGGGATACGAGTCGACGTCCCGAGCTCTGGTCTCATAATCTTCGACGTTGGCGTTGTTCGCAAGCAATACTCCTTGTCTTTGTTCGAGACGCCCAGAGATTGCGTCGCGGTTAATGGTGAATACAAGGTAAGCAAGCAATCATTAGAATTGTCTGCCTCTCACGTGGACTAATGAAGCTTAGCTAAAGGATTAATTAAGGGTGGCGCAATAGCTTGCTTGAGAAAGGTTAACGTGTATTCAATTTTCTTTTGCAGGTTCGGTCGTCTATGTTGCCATTGTATCAAGTAGATGAGACTCTCGGGAGAGTTGTTGTTTAGCCGGACTTTGAAAAGGAATGTTGTTATACTATACAAGAAAGATAGACAGATGCTCTCATCAATTCTTGAAGATTTTTTTACTGTTTTTTGGTCTCAACTCTTAGGAACGATTCAAGGTTCATTCTTTCCCTCCCCAATCTTAGGATTGAATTCTCATATTGTGTGGGACTGAACCGAGAGAATCTGTGACCGGAACTTAGATAGAAACAAGGATGTCTAGTTTGGGAAAAGATGATAAAAGAATGGACCAGATTTTGTTGAGGTCATGAATGTTTTTGTTTGTTTGTCATTTGCTCTGTTTTGCACTTTGGGATGTAAGTACAGATATTCTATCGTCCTGTATTTAGCCGAACAAACTTAAATGTGATATAAAATATGCAATTATTTCCCCTTCACCAAACACCTAATTAACGGTGGCATTATAGAGCTTCTTAGCTATGCGGACAACGTAGGTGATTAAGAGAGATCATTAGTTTAAGATGGTGATTAAGATTCATTATTTGGATGGGCATAGAGATTATAGAGTATATGGTCTGTTTTATATAATTTTTACAACCAATTATTTATGCATGAAAATAAATTGGTTGTGCGTTACATTGTATTGGCAATGCCATATCTTTTTTTCTCGAAAACCATATCTTATGTATAACTTGATTAAATTTTCCTAATTAAATATGAACTAATTAGAGATAAGTGAAGAGTGAAGGTATGAAGTTAAAATCAAATGAATTGCAACGAAAATGTAGCCTACAAACAATAAACCCCAAGTTTCATGATCCATCATCTACTCTAATTCCATTAGGTTACTCATGCGATCATTCTCCTTGCAATATCCTGGTATTACATGTGCAAGGTATATAAGAGCCTCACCTTTTCAAACATTTTTCAAAACTAGAAAGAATTTATGAAAATGAAAAAATCAAAGCTTCTTACAGTGATATTGCTTATGGTTTTGGTGGAGTCAGGCATGGTCAAAGAGGCTACGGCACACCCATCGAACATTTTTATCGGCTTTGATTCAACTCGTGCCATGTAGACCATCAGTAGCGCCGTTTAGCACACTGTCTCCGAACGGGCTATGTTGCGCTGCCATCAAGACGCTTGGTCAACCTTGTCTATGCGTTCTTGCCAAGGGACCACCTATCTCTGGCGTTGATCGCACTCTCGCTCTCCAGTTACCTGGAAAATACTCTGCCAATTTTCCTCCGTGTAACTAATTCCGGTTTGTAGATTGAATTGGCAAATTGTTTGGTCCAATCCAAATTACTTTCTAAACCGGTAGCAATACCGAAATCAAAATTATATCATCCATGATTCTCTGATTAAAGAGGTTTGTGGATTGAATTTGCAAATGGTGCGGTCCAAGTCAAATTTTAATCTTTCCTGAGGAGACTTTGAGTCAAGTAATGGATGATCAAAAAATCAGCTTTCACGTGTGACGCATACCATTACACATTCGATTTTTTTTTCTTTGTCAAAAGATGGAACTCGAATACAACAATTCTATTACACACTCTTAACTCTAAACCATTTGATTAACCAACGAAGAAGTGAACATTAAACTCCAAACACCTTAAATCTCATGCGTTTGTGATCTGAATCAGACAAATCATGAAAATTATTACCTATCAGGGGTTATCAAACTAACAAATCTGTTCTGGACTGAACAAAAATACAGAATTCTAAACTAATCCTTAACTTTGTCATTCTTTAATCAATAGAGAATCAACAACTGAGAGGATGCCTGTAGAGTTTTGAACTTGTAATTAGGGGGATAATCAATAACCCAAAATCTCATTATTCAAAGAAACGACAAAGCTCATCATCATTCTCATTCTGTAACAACAACATCAAATGCAAACTTCAGAAGCCAAATTGCAGAAGAGAAACCTATGGTGTTACTTGTGATCAAAGGTTTTTCCCTATCCCGTGCTTCCGTGAACAATCGATCCGAGTGTGCCTAGAACCGCGAAAGCAAGCAATGGACTGACATCGAGCGTGTCGAAGATTGGAGGAATGATGTTTCTGAAGAGATTCAAGTAAGGATCACACAGGTCTCTAATGGCGGACAAAGGCTGTCTTTCCCAAGGGATATTAGGGAACCAACTGAGCAAAACCCTAACCATCAAAACCCCACTGTATATGTCTAGCCACTTCTTTATCCCCACCGCTACCACCGTCAACGGCGTGTTCAAGTATCCCGGCGGCCGTTCCCGGAGCGACGCGAAGAAGACCGGACTGGCTGTGCGGAGATAGATTCTTAAAGCCTCTCCGATTCCGGGGCTCCATGTCTGGACCGCGATAGAGAATTTCTGGGCTAAGGCTCTGGCTACAGCCAAAGTTAACGCCGCAAGAGTGGCCAGAGACCGAGTCGACCCGGTGAGTGTGGATGACCGATCCCTGGATTTCGCAGTGGGAACCGAGGTGCGGGTAGACGGCGAAGCGGATGATGCAGCGATCCGGATGGAACTAGGGTTTCGAATGGATAGAGAAGGGAAAGGGTTTGCAGGAAATAAGAGACAAGCGTGTGGCCTCTTGTTGATGCCATGGAATCTAGGGTTTGCGGCAATTGGAGGAGGAAGGTACACAGGAGAGCGGAGAGCGAGAGGTTTAATCGCGGCCATCTCCGTTCCTCCGCCTGAAGATAATGACGATAGATTTTTGGTAGTCTTTAAGAAAAAAAAAAAAGGAAAGACTATCTATTTCCCTCCTAGACATATCATACCGCACCATTTAGACCCCAAATTTAGTCCCTATTCTAATTCTCCCCAATTTGAAAGTTCGAAATCTATTTCCCCCAAAATGAAAGTTCAAAACCTATTTCCCCATTCAATAATAGTTCAAAACGTAATAACACATAAATAATAGTTTAAGTCAATTATCACCCAATTAAACTAAATCAACCCCAATTAAAAGTAAACCGAAAAAACCCATATCTCCAACTTTAAAATCCCCAAAATCGAACCCGGATTCTCAAATTAAAAAAAAAACAGAAAGAAGAACCCTAATTCGATTTCAGAGGTGAAATCGAAAATCAAAGGTGAAATCAGAAATTTTGAGAGCGAATTGAGTCGCGAGTTAACCCAGCCGAAGCTCCTGATGCATTACTGGAGTTTGACATCGCCGATTTCAACCTACAAAAGCATCACCACCACCAACAAAAATCATCAACTTAGAGAACGAAAAAACCAAATAAGACTGCAAAATATCATCCATACTTCAATACTTGTCAATTCAATCAACAGAAATCAGGAATTGTAGCTTCAATCAACAAAAATCGCGAAAATCAGGTTTTAGGGTTCTTAGATTTTGAAATTTTTGAATTTGGGGATTTTTGGGGAAAAGCTAGGTTTGGGCTATGGATATGCGGGTTAGGTCGAATCGGGTTTGCTCACAGTTTAGTTTCGGGTTCAATGGTTTGGTATTTGGTTTACACCACAAACCGTCGAACTATTATTCAATGGGGAAATAGGTTTCGAACTTTCAATTTAAGGGGAATTAAAATGGGGTCTAAGTTTGAGCTCTAAATGGTGCTATACGATACTTTTCGGGGGAAAATAGATCGTCTTCCCAAAAAAAATATATAACTTTTAAAGGAAGATTTGTTGATTAAAAATAAAATTGGTAAAATATTTATAATTAAAAATTTGTATGTAGTTTATTTATCAACTAAACAAATAGAATAGATATCTTATATAACATCTTTATTATTCTTTGTATACATACATGTAAGTTCTTATTTTTGCTCAAATAAAAACAATTTTATTGGCCAACTAGTAAAATAAAAGTGATATTACTTTATAATTATTTTTAAAATTTATAAAGAATGTTAATAATGTCGTGATTCATGCATCTAACTAGCATTCATAGTTTTCACTCTGTAGTAATCACACAAAAATAAGTTGATTTGATTCCAATAAACTTCCACTCATTGAACAAAGAAAAATGCTAGCAAGAATTACGAGAAAAAAAACTTTATTATAAAGCCAATGATTTGGATTCACACAAAAAGATGTAAAAGAAAACAAGAAAAATATAACAGTTTTACAATTAGAATATAGTTATAAGAAGTGGTTAACATAGTGGAAACAACTGAGGACGTAAAATCGGTAAAGACCAAAGATAAGCATCTAAGAACTTAGCATTCCCACCATTTGAGATAATTCCCAAAATGATATTTCTCATCATCTTCATCGGCTTTCCGATGTTCATCCTCCATCTCTGAACCACCGTCCGCGGTTGCCCCACCAAGAACCCTCTTCGCCGGTTTCCTAACCGCACGACGGCCCGTTTCCCTTTCCTCCGTTGTTGCGGCCACCACAGCCTCGATGAAAGACTTGAAATGCCATGAACTGCGTTTCTTCTAACCATATTTCTTTCTTCTTCTTTTTTGCCTTTGTGATACTATTTAGATTTGGTTTTACGAATTGGCAAGTTCTTGAACATGGATTTATAAGTAGGAGAAGTGACTGTGTGATGATCGATGATGTGTAAAGCTTGGAATCAAAAGAGCTTTTAATCATTGAAAGAGGCAATGATTGTGAGCATCATGAAGGCACTTTTTAAGAAAATATTAATTTCCATCTCATAATATTATAATACTCAACTTTAAGATGGTTCTAACTCAAAATGATCAAGAAAATGCTTAATATATAGTACATTTGAATTTCAGAGATACTAAAATTATATTATCTTATTACTAATAAACCCGTCTTATGTCACACATATTCTATATAATTTCTTAGCTATCAATAAATTAAAATAAAATTTGAAATTTCATAGTTGGTAGATTTTCTTGGACGTATAGTGACGATACCTTGACTAATTATACAAAAATTCCATTAGTTTAGTTAAATATTGGCATTTTGTTTAATCATTGGCCACTCTATGAGAAGCGTATAGTATATAGAGGTTAGTCGGGATATCATAACTTATTTAATTTCAACAGGGTATTAATTAAACATGTTGCTTTCGTCTGCAAATCCTAGACCTCAAGTCTACGTTTTGTTGGACGAAATATACTATTTCTTATTAAAAAGGTTAATTATCTAATTTGTGATTTATTCGGCCTTAAGCTGTGAAGCCTCGTGGTAACCATCATTACAATTTACAGGTAAACAAATTTAAAATGGCATATACATTTGGCAAAAAGAAATGTAGATCTACATTTCTCCTCATATTAAATCATAATATTCTTTTGGGTGTTATTATTTATTCACCTCATTATTAAGCGGTGGATTGCAATCTAATTGGGTACCTATTGGGCCATCTGGGCCTCAAAATTACAATTTTTTGTTTGTATCGTGTAGTTAAATAATTAAGGTTTAAAAGCAATAGTATTTTACAGTTGACAGTTCCCGCGAATCTAAACCTCTCGTTGAAGAATACTAAACTTTGTCTTCTCTCTCTGTTCCTCTCCGCAGGAGAAAAACAATACTTTTCCTTTTTCCAACAATCTAAGCTTCCTCTAATCTCTCTTCTCTTCTCAATTGATTTTTTTTATCAAGTAACTATGTTTATATATAACCTCTTCTTTGCTTCTGATTTTTCCAATCCAAGTAATCTAGCTACACTTGAATCTCCTTCTCACTTTCGTCGAGTCTTCTTCGTATTCTTTCCGCTTTCTCGGATTCTAAATTACCCAAAATGGATTTTCACGGAAAAACCCATCAGAAAGAGCATGATGATGTTGTCTCTTCCAATCTTGTTGCCTTGTCAAAGTATTCGAACCGGGTAGAATTAAAGACTCTGCTCGAACGAAGTGACGGCGGCGCAAAATTGTCCGGAAAAAGGGTTGTGGTCGGTGGATGGGTTAAGTCCTCTAGAGCCGTTAAGAAAGATTCTCCTCCGCCGCCTCCCGCAGTAGCCGTCCATCCGCCCTCGAGCGGTGGGAATCAAGCTTCTACGACGGCCAACATTAGCTGCACGGAAATCATACAGTCGAAGATGAATATATTCAAAAAACTTTTCGATGTCTTGAGCGGCGGTGGAAAGACTTACCCAATCTTCGATAAGCCGGGGCTCGCCGGTCAGAAGACCGCGCCACCACCGGAGTATATTTTATACTTACTGATTAGTGATGGTTCCTCCGTGTCCAGTCTCCAGGTAGTTGAAGATACTTGAAATGAGTGAAGTTTTTGCACTAAAGCTGTTCGATAAAATACCAATAAAAACTAAATTTCATTATTCTTTTTCTTTCTTTCAGGTTGTTATTGATTCGACATTGTCGACTATTCCAACAACTCAACTTATGATTCTAGGGACATGTATTGTAGCCGAAGGTGTGTTAAGACAACCATTAGCTGCTTCAACGAAACACGTAATTGAGCTTGAGGCAGAGAAGATTCTTCATGTAGGAACAGTGGATCCAGAGAAGTATCCACTTTCGAAGAAACAGCTTCCTCTGCATATGCTGAGAGACTTCTCTCATTTCAGACCCCGCACAACTACGGTAAAACTATATTACAACATTGTATTCAAGATTTTTTACTTTCACATACGATCTTAATTAGTCATAGACTCATACCATAGTGAACCTTTCAAAATGCTGGTTTGTCTTCTTCTTAGCTGACATATATTTCTATTCTGTTATTGGTGAAGGTTGGGTCGGTGACTCGGGTCTACAGTGCGCTAACCTTAGCGAGCCACACGTTCCTTCAGTACCATGGGTTTCAGTATGTTCAAGTACCAGTTATCACATCGACTGGATTTGGCGAAATGTTTAGGGTCACTACTCTATTAGGTAAGACTGGTGATAAAGAGGAGAAGAAGCATGTCAAAGAAAAAGATGGATTTAGCATTGACACAGTAAAGGCTGCGATAAAGGAGAAAACTAAGCTGATTGATCACCTTAAGAGATCTGACAGCAACGGAGAAGCTGTGGTTGCTGCCGTACACGACTTGAAGAAAACGAGTGATCTTGCATCCCAGCTTGAGATGAAACAAAAACCAAAGGCAGCAACTTTGATCAAACCTGAGAAGCTTGATTTCTCGAAAGATTTCTTTGGTCGCGAAACTTATCTGACTGTTTCTGGGAGGTTTCATCTTGAGAGCTATGCTTCTGCACTTGGAAAAGTTTATACCTTTGGACCGAGATTCACAGCTGATAAGATTGACAATGCAAGGCATTTAGCAGAGATGTGGAATGTGGAAACTGAGATGGCTTTCTCCGAATTGGATGTAAGATACTTAAAACGTTGATTTTCGTAAATGCCTTTCAAAACTGTTGGACGAATGGTAACTTGTTTCTTTTGGATATTACAGGATGCTATGGATTGTGCTGATGAGTTCTTCAAGTTTCTCTGCAAATATCTTCTGGAAAATCGTAACGAAGACATGAAATTCATAGCTAAACGAGTTGACAAGACCATCACCACACGCCTCGAAGCAACAGCTTCCAATACTCTTTTGAGATTCTCCTATACCGAAGCGATTAGTCTTCTACAAAAGGTTTAAAACACTTTCGAATCCCATATAGTTCATTATCTACTGACTGTGTTGCTATATCTTATTGATCTCGTTATCCACAAACAGACAACCACTAGAACATTTGAAACCAAGCCTGAGTGGGGCGTTGCTTTAACAGATGATCATCTCAGGTACTGTTTTGCTAAATGGCAAAAGCAATTGAGTCTTTGTTTCAATGTCAGATTCTATCTAAAATTCTCTGTTCACCCTTTAATGTTGCAGTTATCTAACTGCTGAAATCTACAAGGGTCCTGTAATTATACATAGCTTTCCGAAAGAAGTGAAACCGTTTTACATACGGTTGAATGATGATAAGAAGACTGTAGCAGCATTTGATCTGATCATACCAAAGGTAAGTAGAGAACCAAACCAAAGTTTGATCTATAATTATTGCATAATGTTACAAAAAATTTCAACTTTCTTTGCAGGTTGGTGTTGTGATCAGTGGGAGCCAAAATGAAGAACGGTTTGAGATTTTAGATGCGAGGATCAGTGAATGTGGACTCACAAAGGAGCAATACGAGTGGTACTTAGATTTAAGAAGACATGGAACAGTGAAGCATTCAGGTATAAGCCTAAGGATGGAACATATGCTTCTGTTTGCGACCGGACTCCCTGATGTCAAGGAGGTTATTCCGTTCCCAAGAAGTTGGGGCAAAGCAAACAATTAAAGCAGCCTCAAGGTTTTATGTACAAACTCAGTTAAATTGTTCTATGTAACCATACTTGGTGAATTAAATAAAACAAAGAATTGTATCCCAAAGTGTTCATATGATTATGGGGATTGTATATTTTGGAGGAAAAGTGTAAATAAGCAATAAGATATACAAGAAACTCATCAACACAAAATTAATGTTTTTCATGAGTTGCATAATATTGCGATTGGGAACAAGTAAACAAATTGTAAAACAAACATTGACCGTGTGTACTCGGAACTATATCTTTAATGTCATTACAAGTAATTTTGCATAAAACATTATCCAAATGGAGCTATATTGTTCACTCTACCTTAAAAATAACTTTGCATTAATTAACACATCTTTAAAATGTAATTAATTAATTAAGAATCAATGAAGGGTGGTCTATTGATTGGAAACCCCGCCAATCACGCAGCTTGTCTGTCACTACTTTACCACTTAACAAAGCTTCCAAAGAAGAAGAAGAAGAAGAAGAAAGAAGAAGATGGGTAAGCAAGACGATCGAGGAGAAGAGTACCTGTTCAAGATTGTCCTAATCGGCGACTCCGCGGTCGGGAAATCGAACCTGCTGTCTCGATTTTCTCGGGACGAGTTCGACACCAACTCGAAGGCGACAATCGGAGTGGAGTTTCAGACGCAGTTGGTGGAGATCGAAGGGAAAGAAGTGAAAGCTCAGATCTGGGACACTGCTGGTCAAGAGAGGTTTAGGGCAGTCACTTCTGCTTATTACAGAGGTGCTTTTGGTGCTCTCATCGTCTACGACATTACCAGAATCTCCACTTTCGAAAGCGTCAAACGATGGCTTCAGGAACTCAACAGTAAGTCTCTCCCTTTCCCTTCTCGCTCTCCTTCCTTTTTTCCCTCTGACTAATAGAAAAATCTGAGGAAATTGATGTTTGGTTCTGTGGTTAATCTTTTGTAAATTACATTGTGCTCTGTTCTCTCTGGTTGTGAATCCGAAACAGTATCCTACCACTTTGAATTGAGCACCATTGATGGATTTCATGTCGTGCCTTTATTTTGGTGAACTCGATGGCTCTGTTTTGCAGTCCCTTCGAGATTACTTATCCTAACACTGTTTTATTTATTTTTGTTACCGCAAGCTCATTGTGACACCGCAGTGGCACAGATGCTAGTTGGGAACAAATGCGATTTGGAGGATATCAGAGCTGTGAGTGTGGAAGAAGGGAAAGCTCTCGCAGAGGAAGAAGGATTGTTCTTCATGGAGACATCCGCTCTCGACTCCACAAACGTAGACAAAGCCTTTGAGATTGTCATCAGAGAGATCTTCAACAATGTCAGCCGCAAACTTCTCAACTCCGATGCATACAAGGCCGAGCTTTCTGTTAATCGGGTCAGCCTTGTTAACAACAGCGACGGCACCGAGAGCTCTTGGCGGAATCCGTCTTGCTGCTCCCGATGATTTTAAACAATCTTTGTTCTCATGGTCTTGTTTCTATCAAAGAAAACATTACTAAGCTTATATTTATCAGTTCAGACTTATAAAGAGACTTGCAATCTGTTTTTGTGTTGAAACGCATTGGATTAGAGCAAATGGCCTCACTGTTACAGAGAAAATGGTGAAATCATGCATCTGGAATCCAACTCTAATGGAGCTATATGTACATATGAATATATATTATAGATTCAATGTTTGGTTGAGTACAATCAGGGCTTTCGTAAAGCGGAACCCGCTCCCATTACTACTGCTAAGACAAGGCCAAGACCAGCTCCAAGTGAAGCACCCACAGCTGCTGCTGACATCGACGATGACTTGGCCTTTGAACCATCTGCGGCACGGCCTTTGGCTAGTTCCACCAACAGTCTGTCTCTAGCAAGTTCCTGAAAGTTTGATGGAGAGATAGTAAACATTGAAGCGACTTGAGCATTATTACATTGACCTCTACAACATCACTTTTAACAAATGGTTAAACCAAGATTAACCTCCCCCAGACACAATTGTATCGTGGTTTCAAAGGTTAAAAACAGTCAAATTGGCGGGTTATAGTTCAACCATGAAAGTTAAGCACTGTGTTCGTAGGAAAGTTAGGAGAGTGTAAATACCTGAAAGCAAGCTTCTTCTTGAGTTTGAAGGACGCGATGGACAAGCTGGCAAAGGGAATTTACACCGTCTACTGGAAAAACAGTGTCTTTTCTCTGAAAAGGCTTTTTCACAAGGTCGAGTGGAGCAAATATCAGCTTCTGAGCGCCTAATGCTCCTTCATTACCCGCATTCACAGCTGCCCAAGGCAATGAGGAACTTCCAGGGCCAGAAATAACATAAGGGATAGAGTTGAGAATTCCGGTTGTGTTTGGAGATGCTTGATATGCCTGAAGAACAGCTTCGATCATGGATTTCTGCTGATGGGCACTGACTGAGAACTTGTTTGTAATGGCGACGACCCAAGGGATGCCAAGAGATTTCACCTCGTCTAACAGAAGAGCAAGTGCTGGTTGCTGTTGCTGCTGTTGTGTTGTTGAGTTTTGGTAACGTGGTATTCTATGAGACAGATTGTGCACAAGAATAATTAAATCTATCTTTTTACTTAGGCTACGAACTCCTTTCCATAGTTCTTCTCTAAACCGAGAAGCCTCTAAGTGCAGCTCCTGCATCAGAATTCCCAAAAAGAATTCAATAACTAGAGGAAAGTGAACTTAAGAACTTGTGGAACCAGAATGTGAAGAAATCAACCTGCAGGTTTATGCCCACTGTGTCAGAGTAGCAAACACCCCCAACAATACATTCTTGAACATCGGACTGTATTTGCAGATTCTCCACATGGGTCATCGAGTTCAGCATGCTTTGGCCCAGTATTGCCCGGAACAGAGATGTTTTACCAGCACCCTCCGCAGACAAACAATCCAGATTTAAATTTACATGCAATATATTAGAGCATGAAATATTAATTCCAAGGAAACAAGAAATGGCTATACCTCAAGCCCGAGTAACCGCACCCTCCGTGTTCTGACCTCAACCTCCTTGGATACAGTAGCGAAATCACTAGTACAGAATATATACAAGTCCTCCAAACCTTCAGGACGAACAAACTTGTCCTCTTGGAAAAATCCTAAACTGATTCCTTCCTTCAGCACACCAGTGTTTGAATCAACAGATGAGAACATAGGAACTAAAGGATCTTCAACTATCTGATTGCTTGGAGGTCGTTTCAGAGGAGCTCCAATGGTCACCCTAATTTTCTGTAGTTCGGTCTGTTCTACATTATCTAAAGAATAAGCAGGTGTTGAAGGGAAGGATTCCACAGTCGTTGAGCACCTAAAGAGAGTTAATTACTGATATTTAACAACTTTATCACACATACTTGTCATCAAATAGAAAAGGAAAAAAAAGCGATAACAGATTATACCAGTTGCCATTCACTTGTGCATGAACAAAAGAACACAGATGCAACCCAAATCCAGTGATATCGACTTTTAGAGGTTCTGCATTCTTATCACCAGGAACGCCATTCCAGCCAAGAGGAGCGATAGAAGTGGCAGTTCTGATGATTGGTGATTCAACGATATGCCCAATTTCTACACTACCACCAACCGCAAGTCCAAGCCACTGTTGTAAATGTGGAAACTGCTTCTGTTGATCCACTCCGAAGAATCCATCAATATCCATGCAGAGGTCATGTATTCTACAGCGTGAAAAAAGGCATGTCAGTGAAAAAGGATACCAAGACTACGTCACCTGCTTATGCATGAATCAAGGAGTAACCGGCCTAGGGTAAGAGGAACTATCACCTCTGGAAGCGAGACCTATAGGATTTCATAGAATGTGACTGAAGACGTTCCCTCAGTTCGGTAATCACAGATCTGACCTGAAAATATCTTTGCCAGAAAAATGCAACCAAATAAGAGAACCTCACCAAAAACTAAATATGAAGATAAGCCTGCAATGACAAGACCTAAACATTAAGCTTCATGAAATTAACCATTTGAAAATGCAACCACCTAAAGTTAGTTAGAGAACCCCCAAGTTGAGAGCTACTTGATCTAGCATGCCTTAAACTATACGTTCACAAGTTGAGATTAATAAACACTTATTCGCATCTTATAAACAAAGGA
Source organism: Schrenkiella parvula (assembly GCA_000218505.1). Lineage (NCBI taxonomy): Eukaryota > Viridiplantae > Streptophyta > Magnoliopsida > Brassicales > Brassicaceae > Schrenkiella > Schrenkiella parvula. The sequence continues at coordinate 2,160,157 of CM001189.1, read as the reverse complement.
AGCTCGTACCGATGTCAGTTTAGAGTACTCTCCTTCTGAAAGTGATTCCACAGATGCAGTTCCCAAGAGATATAGCTGTGATACGCAGAATAAACTTAATAAGCTCTTGATTATTTTCAAGGAAGCACAATTCTACTGAAAATAAAGAAAAAAGGATCCAAACTGATGATCTACCTGTATACTGCTGACAAATTCAAGTAGATTGAATAATATAGTATTCCAAAAGCTAATGACATTTATCTATAAGTTATAAGATCTACCTGTCCAAATGGAACGTAAGAAGGTAAAGAAGGAACTCCTCCCCAGCTATTTCCAAACCCACTGGATGATTCAGTCTTTCCTTCACTCTTTCGTTTACCTGTTTGCCCGTTACCAGTATCTGGCAATGGCTTGAGAGATATACCATCCCTACCCTCTTCTATTTCAAGAGACTGTGGTTCAATAACCACGTCCTCAATAGGAGCTGACACTACAGATTCATTTGCAGAAGAACTCTCTGCAGGATCCACTTTCTTTCCTCTATACCTATCCAGTTGTTTTCTAACAGCCTCAAGGGGAACAAGTCTTGAAAGCCTCCAGAATGAGTTCTGAACAGGGCCAACCCCAATGACTAACTGCTCGTGTTCTTTACCTTTTGTCTTTTCTGCCGCTGATGTTACACCCTGACCATCCTTTCTTGAAAAAGACGAATCTGTGGCTTCAGTCTCTCCAGCCATTGATATTCTTTGCTCATTGTAGTGATGAAAATATGCAGGAGATAATATTCTGGGGACCAAATCTTCAGGTATGCAGTAGCTCTTGAAATAATGATGCCACCCTTTCTCATGTACGTAACTGCAAAAGGAACAACGAGGGAAAACAAATATGAGAATTCTCTTGCTAAGCTCAGCCGTATGTTTAACTATTACTCCAAAAACATACTCTCGCAATGCAGCATTCCCAACAGGAGGCTGGGAAAAGGTTATACATTTGACATGAATATTGTCATTTCCTTTCTTTGAGGCAGCAACAACCCTCAATATGGCCAGTGTAGCTAACGCAGCTACCTACGTATATTAGAAAACAATACAAAACTCGGGAGTCAAACAACGAGAAGTCAGATGTAGACAATGAGATAAATAGGAAAGAAGACCTAAAGCAAACAGACTTACAGCTCCACCAAGTGAATGTCCACATAGTACAAGTTTTCGTTGCTTTTTCTGAGCAAGTCTATACAGTTCTAGAGCAGGTATCCCCTTAGCACGAGCCAAGAATCCCTAGTTTTAAGAAAGTTAAAATATAAAAAATAAGGACTTATTCTACACCTTGCGTAAGATAATAGTGTACTGAAGATACAAAAGAAAAAAGAAAAGAACTTCGCTACGACGACGCCACAAGCATACCCGATGAGCAGCAGGTTTGGGCTTCTGTCTACGTTGCTTAGCCTTTGAATTAAGAGGATTCCGCAGACCCTCTCCGTTATTCTTCTGTGGTTCACTTTGTACAAGTTCAGATGTAGCGATGCATTCATCCTCTGCGACATCATCTTGAAATATGTGGCCTTGAAGTATATTTGCATCGGCCATAATGTCCCTAGAACTCACCCAACGATTAAAAAAAACATCTTTTACATCTGACCTAAGGGAAGAGATACTCCAAGACTTACTTATATTGCCTAGTTCCGACAAAGGATGCAAACAATGTATCACCAGCCTCAGCGAGTAGATACCTGCATCAAGATATTTTCCTTGAGCCGATAATAATTTCAGTTTGAGTATCAGGAACAAACTTAATTTTCACTCAATGAAATTCACTATTTCATGATAAAAGCATATGTTGACGGACAAAATGTGGATATAACGTAAGGGCACAAGGAGATGTAAAACAACCTGTGAGGAACGTGATCAGATGAAGGTTGAACTCTCTCCAACGAAATAAACGTGCCGCCAAAGTCCGCTTTAAATTTGTTTACAGCTCGAACCATCTCACTTGCAGGTCTCTATTCAGAATACAACATCCATTTAATTAACAATGCAAACAGAAATTCTCGAAATTTAAGCAACTTAAGAGTTACACTTAAGTAAAATAGATGGCGAAACAGAGAGAAAGATGGATCGTAAAATGTACGAACTTGTGTTCAATTAAAAGTTCCTCTATCCACACTACACCAAAACTAACGTCGTAAACAAACCAACTAACACAAACCTCTTAGTTAATCAGGATTTAAGTGTACTTAATACCAAGTGTTTGTTCGAGATTGGTTTTACATTATAGAAAGGGTTGACAAAAGTAAAGATCGATTAATGACCTTGTAAACACACTCGGAGAGCACCATGCAGCAGAGCAAGTCCTGTAAATCTTCGACGGAGTCGGATTTAAGGGCGAGGCAGAGATCCTGGATTTGCTTCTTGCGCTTCTCATACTCCCGTCGGATCTTAATCCTCTGATCGGCATCTTCTCCGTTCCACGGTGGCCACCGGAACCTCCATTGAAGTGGACCCCAGGAGACCCGTAGGAACCTCGCACTCTGGTCCCTGATCCACGATTCCACTCGGCTCTGTATCGACTCCATTACTACCACGAGTATGTAATAAATCCCTGTGCTTTAAATCGAAACTCAAACTGTCGGGCATTCAAAACTTTGGAAAACGGAATTATTTGAGGGTGAGATTTGAGAAGATGAGAGAAACCAAATTTAAGTAGAAGCAAGGAAACGAAGCGCGTCAAAAGAGAGAAATGTTATGTAGCGAAGAAGGATGATGGAGCATCAAAAGGCATATGCGCCTCCATCGCTCAAATGTTGAAATTGTCAGATATTTATTGGGCCGTGTAAGCTGATATAAATATTATGCTTTAAGCCCATATTTTGTAGAGATACTATCGCGGACTCGTTCTTCATTTTATTTGTTTTGTTTTTATTTTATTTTCTTATACAAAATATCTATTTGAGAAGTCCACTACTGAGCAGACTGCAAACGCAGTAATTTTAAGTAGATAAGACGATAATAGTAATGGTCCATACAATCCAATAATGACAACTCAGAATAGTGTCGTGAGGGAGAAGGATAGGTGAAAACAAAAAAAAGCCAAAAAGTAAATGACTCTAAGACTAAAAAATGTATATATTAAAAAAAAACTTATGTAGCTCCATTATTATGCGAAAAAAAACTATAGAAAAGATGATTCATATTCAGAAAATAAATACAGTACCCAACAAAACCAAAATTCCCAAATTAACCCCGAAATTTACGCTAGTCGTCATCGTCCCCGCGTTTCCTGGACTTCCCGCCTGTCCAGGAGTGGTCGAGCCACCACCGGTGGTCGGTCCCGGAGCAGAGGTAGGAGCGTCGGAGCTGGTCAATCTCAGGACGGCTCTGGAGTTCAAATTCGCCGGAGCGAAAGGATGCATTCCAGGACGACCATTGGTAACGTTCCCGCCGATCTGCCATACCTGGTTCACGCTATTGGCTCCCGCCGGAACCTTAACAGTCGTGTAAATAGCGATCCTGTTCCCGCTCATGGACTCGGCGCGTAGATCCCAGAATTCGAAGGAAAGCCTTCCTTCGACGAGACTGCTGTAGTTACTGATGTCGTACGTCTTCAAGACGGGAGCCACGCCGGGTCCAGATCTGAGCGCGACGAACGCTTGAGAACCGCCCATACCAGTTGCCGTGGGATTGATAGCCCAAGCGACCCAGCCGGTGGGTCGAGATGGAGTGGCGACGAAAGCGACGGAGAGAGAAGAATTGGTCGCATTGTAAGTGTAGTGGAGGTAAGAATCGAGTTGTGGAAGGTCGAGGCAAGTCTCGAACGGAGTTCTCTCTGCGGTGCGTATGTTCTGTGTAGAGCAAGTTTGTGCAATCGCCGGTGAGAAGAAGCAAGCGAAGGCTAAGATAAGAAGAAGAGGAAGAGGAAGAGAAGAAGGAGAAGCCATGGCTGATGATGGTGTGGTGTTTGATAAGACATGTGGACAATGTAACGTTGTTTATATAGACAGAAAGGTAACAAGACACTAAAGTTATGGAGTTTTTGATTCAGTGCATCGCTTATCTACGATGATGCCACGTGTTGAGTTGACCGCTAGATAAGAAAAGTCACGTTCACGATGTGAAATAGGCGTTTAATTACGGAAGGAGGAATTTGGGTAGAGCATGTGGAGAGTGCGTGTTCTTTTGGAAGTTGACTGCAAGTGGATTGTCAAACTTTTTTTTTTTGGTATATTGTAATCAGTCAAATGAGTTGAAATGTAATTTTTGTTTATATGCATGACTTTCACTTGAGCAATTTTTATAAATATTTTTTTCTAAATTGTTTGTGGATTTATCAATTCTCCACTGAAACTGAAAATTATATTTCAAAAAAATTGTTCGGAAAATCGACACAGTATAAGATAGACAATGTGAAATATAAACGAAAACGGAAAATTAAAAAATATATATATTGGTTAGTTACAACTTATTATTCAATTTCGAAACTTAAAAGGAAATCGTGTAGGGAAGAATTTTTGATTTTTTTCTAATGACAATGTCAATAATGTTGAACAATTGGTAATATAAGGTCATTTAATGTGAATATTAGCCAAATTTTCATTTATTTGTTTTATTGTTGTGTGTTTTCGCTTTTTCCTAGTTGTTGGGCAACTTTGAATATATACCAATCCCGTCTCCCTCAACTACTCTTTTTCTCATTCTTCTTTTTAATTTACTCTAGAATCATTTATTTAAAAAAAAAGATTAAAATTAGGCCTAGAGACCCCATATGATCAAAATGTCAATACCAAATGTCTGCAATATGTTCCCGAAATATCTTAAATTAAATATCTTTATGTGAAAAGTCGACATTCTTTTCGTTAATTTTAAAAAGAAAAAAATCGAAATGGTCCTCCGAGTTTTCATGAGATGTCGACGAAAAAATAGAGAAGAAGACATAAAAAAAGAGAGGCTGCTTACATAAGCATTATTGCATACGTGACGTTTATATATACAGCCCCATATGTCTTTCTACTTTACGTGGTATGGAGGGAAATATTATATTGTCTTCCTATTTATAGTATATTCTTTATATTTAAATCTATATTAAGACACAAACAAATCTTGCTTAGATATTTAAATATTTTGTATCGTATATTTTTAATAACAATGTTCTTTAATCACACGGTACGATCCAAAATTTGTGTGTATTCGTTTAGTTTTTTAGCAGTAATATGGAGCGATAAACTATTATGTAACATTATAGAGTTGTCAAAAAACATTATAAGAGTTTAATTTAGTCAACATCTATGTGTCTCGTTTTTTATTCTTTTGCATTTTTTACCTGTTTTGTTATTATGAAAACATAAAAGTAGATATTTTCACTTCTTCATTGGTTGTGGTTGCATCTCTCTTAATATATAGAATATATATATATTAACTTCTATATACGTTATTTAAAATAAAATAAAGAGAAAGAATCATAGAGATCATCATAACTATCTCTGGTATATATATAAAGAGTCAACACCTAATTATTCAGAAATCTCATGCAGATGAGAATAAAGTAAAGACGTACGATAAAGGAAGCATCCTAGGAAATGGGAATAAGATTGTTTGAAAAAGAGATAGAAAAAATTGCACACGCTTTAGTCCTTAAACTCGTGTATGAACCTCATCAGTCTTTAATCATTACCCAACACATTTGCATTTAGCGGTTAATTAATCTCCGAATTCTCACCATTTTATTACAAAACAAATAAAGTATTTATAAGTTTTGGAAAATCCAGGCTGACTAACATTAAAGATACACGAAACTAATTTCAACATCTATCAATATGAATTTATGAGATGGGTCACACAAGTTGTACTTTGTAGCATGATGGATTGGAATTAATTTAATTGACGTTACTTTAAGCCGATTCTACATGGGCCTATAGCTCATTCAATTTTTTAAACATAATGGCCTTTGGGCCCATATTCGTTTGCTATAATCGGCGTTGGGCCCATACTCACGAAATTAATTAGACATCGACTTAAGTGTATTAAAGAGTCTTCTATTTTCCTTCGATAATACGATTGTTTTAAAATTTTAGTGACCTTTTTGCTTTTCTTCTCTCCTTCCTTGAGAAATTTCGCGGCTTCTTCTCGTCTAAAACACTCCCGGGAGATTCTACGCACGCGTCACCGGAGGAAGATAGAGAGGCATAGGAAAGGAAAAGCGATTCGTTTCTGTCGGGTTGGCTTAGATGGTCGCAGGCGGCGCGGTATCCGCCATGGTGGCAAAACAAGCCGAGCGGTTAAAGGAAGACGGTAATAGTTGCTTTAAGAAAGAACGTTTCGGTGCCGCCATTGATGCTTACACCGAGGTGTATATCTATCACTACCTTTTCAGCCCCCTTTCTCTCATGTCATCCATTGTTAGGGTTTTGTTTTCTGGGCCTATCCCTAGAATTCGATTTAGATCTGCGTGAAGGAATAATCCTTTGGATATAATCTCGAAATTGGTCAATTCGTTTGTGCTTAAAGCATAATTCAATCCAAATTCGATTTAGATGGACTGTATTCGAGAATATACAATTGGTTACAATAGTGTTTACAGCTGGAATTTAGGAATATCTATGTGTTCATCTAAGTTTGCAGAGATGTTGACGTCATTCGAGTAGCTAAGATGACGTATTCGTTTTCCTTTTCGTTATTTTTTTATCATCATTTGTACTTTTGAAGGCGATAATTTTGTCACCAAAGGTTCCCGTTTACTGGACAAACCGAGCTCTCTGCCACATGAAGCGAAAGTATGTATGTTCTGTCAAGTACATCTGTACTTCTGAGTCATGCCTAGATAGTTTATTGTTCATCTTGTTGTTTATGTTTGCTTGTATGGGGCTGGCATCAAATTCAGGGATTGGACCAGGGTTGAAGAGGATTGTCGCAAAGCTCTTCAGCTTGACCACGATTCCGTCAAGGTTTGATTCTTTTGACTATACATCTAGACGGTTCTCTTTTGCTCGGCATGCTATATATGGAATCAACCAAGTTTTCTTTGTTTTAGTCTTCTTCCTTTCTTGGCATTGTTTGATCCATTCTCCTCCTTGATACGGGGGTTTTACACTTGTGTTCTGTGGCAGGCCCACTACATGCTAGGACTTGCATTATTGCAGAGGAAAGAATATGCTAATGGAGTCAAAGAGTTGCAAAGGGTATGGATCCTATTTCATCTGCACAATTTATCAGTGGAGACGATTATTTACGCCATAAGTAACCTTACCTAAGTAATGTAGTTTCCAAGCATTTTTAAAGAAGCGTAAGGGATTACTTGGTCCCTCCTTTTCTTTTGAAAGTTGTCTTAAGTGGAGACTGATCATACTCTGGACACTGGGTTAGTGAGAAAGATCATGAGGGTGGTTAAAGTCGTTGGAATCATCAGAACAATAGTTTTGATAACTTCATGTGCCTACGTTTCATATAGGCTTTAGATCTTGGAAGAAGCGCAAATCCAACAGGATACATGGTAGAAGAAATATGGGAAGAGATTGCTAAAGCAAAATACATGGAGTGGGAGCTGGTTTCTGCGAGGCGCTCGTGGGAATTGAATAGTTTGAAGTAGGTTCTGTCTCTTTCTTAATCCAATGCAACCATTCTACTAGGAACTGTCCTTCATTATGGCTGATTGGAACTATTCATGTTCATCTTAGGGAAACTTGTGAGGCTGCTCTTAATCAACAACGTGCTTTAGATATGTCCCGAACAGAGGAGTTCTCGGAAGAAGCCTACTCTTCCCATACTGAGCGATTGAAAGCTCTTGATCGAGTGTTTGAGAAAGCTGCAGAAGACGACAAACCAACTGAGGTGCAGTAAATTTTCTTCAAAAGGTCTTTGTAAGATCCCTTCTTCTACTCAAATTTAATGTTAATGCCATTCTGTGTCATTTTTTTTCAGGTGCCAGACTATTTGTGTTGCAACATTACTCTTGAGATATTTCGGGATCCTGTGATTTCTCCAAGTGGGGTTACATATGAGAGAGCAGCAATCCTTGAACATATTAACAAGGTTGGCATTATCATCAATCTTTGCTGTTGAATTGATCTCTCTCTCTCTCTTTTTTTAATTCCTGTTAAGGTTTGGTCGTTTAAACCAATTTACTAGGTGGGAAGGTTTGATCCTATAACGCGTGAGAAACTGGACCCATCAAAACTGGTTCCAAATCTGGCTATCAAAGAGGCAGTGGCTGCTTATCTAGACAAACACGTCTGGGCTTACAAAATGGGTTGTTGATTCAAATGGGAGGCTTAACATACACACAATGAAGCGGAAGAGAGATCGACTTTAATACTCAGTGACTGAACAAAGGAGGCGGTTGCGTTACATGTTTCCAGTTTCGTGTGTTTTTGCTTCCCAATGTTCTCAGTGTGTAAAATTCTCTGCCTTGTATATATATATTTATTTTTGCTTGCCATCGCGTTTAGCCTATAACACCCACACACACACACACACACACACACACACACACACACACACACACAGAAGACTTTGTTTTAGCCAAGGAGGAAAAAGTCCAAACCAGAATGATAATGTAGTTCCTCTACAATCTCTTTACTTCAGATGTGGCAGAAAAAAAGGTGATTGAAGTTTATCAATCAATTAGGATATCTCGGGTATTTTAATAGAAAGGTAGAACTATTTTCTTTGTATATATTATGTAAACCCACCATTGTGGATTATTAGGCTTCGTTTTCTTTTTCTTTTTCTTTTTCTAGGGGAAGTGATTTTATCCGTAGAATAAAAATCTATTTATTATTGTAAACGTTACTTCTTGTGGATAAAAAGTTGGAAGAATCAAATTCTTTTTTTACTTGGCTTTTCTGTGAAAGTTGGGTGAGTAAACACCAAAAGAGTGGTTTAGCATGAATCTATATATTCTATCCTCTCCTATTAAATATTCCTTTTTCTCCTCCAGCTTTCTCGATCTATCCACCCTTCATTATTACGATTCACGAGTCGTGGCAATTTCGTTATTTATTTCCAACTTCTACATCACAAACGAAATACATGTGATTTTATCACATACCTTTTCTTCCCATGTATGCAAAAAAATATGTAAAACTTTAAAATATTTTACATATATCTCTCAAAATTAATGATCAATTTCATTAGTATTTTTATATAATTCGTAATATTACTACATTCGTTTTTTCAAGTAAATTATAATGAAAATGTACTTGTTTATAAACACTTCTTCTTAAAGTGGCTGCGTTTTCTAATAAATAATTGACACATGGCAAGAGGGATCACATTACATTACATCATGAATAATGAAAACTCGTGACTCTCTGATAAAAAACTCTTTTTCCAGAGAGAATGGAATAAGATTGATTTGTTTTGTGGTTCCGTCTGATGTGAAGACCACGACATGACAGTCTTTCTATGTATTTTAATACTATTCGTATTCATACAGAGAAACACAGTTACTTGTCGACCAAGATATTCACTGCCAGATAAAGCCAACATTGATTTTATTGATTCCCCCAAAAAGACATCAAACGAAAAACTATTCACACAGATTTTTTACTTACAACCTCATATACGAAACCATATATATATTATTCAGATCCTAAAGATGTGAATAATTTACAAAAATTCTGAAAGCCAAATAAACAACTCAGATAGAACAAAAGAGCATGGATTTAGATAATTTACATTGCGGATTTTAAGGCATTATTTCAGGCCGTGTGAGTGAGGTTCATTGCCTTTCTCAGCCTGTCCAAGATACCATTTGCTTTCCTCTGTGCCCTTGAGGTTCCTTCACGCGAAAGCTTTGTGATCGTTCCATGAGTGTTCTCCTCTTCTTTGATCTCCTTCCACTTTGTCCTATCGCTGAAACATATAGTATGAAGTATCACAATCGCGTTCTCTTTGTTACGCTTGCATTCGCTCTCTCGAGTTATCTTCAGCAACCAAGAAACCCCGCCGAGCTCACCCAATTCCTCCACAGCCTTCCAGTGAGTAACAAGCATCGCCAATATAGCTAAAAGCTCATCGACATACAAACCATCTGAGATTTTCTTACCTAATACCCTAACAGCTCCGTCCTTTACGGCTCTACTCCTGTTTTCATGGGCAATACACAGACTGAAAATTGCTGCAGCTACGTCTTTGATAGCCAATGGATTCCCTTCTTCTAGGAGATTGATAAGCGGTTTCAGTATTCCGGATTTTCCTATAAGCACTTTGTTCGTATCGAGCGCAGACAGGGTGAAGATGGCCGCAGCTGCATTGCTTCTCGTGGCTACCGTTCCACGCCTCAATGCATCGATCAGGAGAGGAATCACATTAGGGTTTTCGCAGACAAGCTTCTTGTTGCTGTCGTCATGTATGGATATGTTCAACAATGTTGTGATCACATCTTCTTGAAGATGCTCATCTTGGTTCAAGCTCGACCCCTGTAACAACGGATTCACTAAGCGGGTGACTTCATTTGAAGATTCGCCGAAAAGGGCACGGAACTCGGTGCCTTTCTTGGTCAGAAGTCTTAGCTGCTTTGCAGCTGATTTTTGATCTTGAAGGTTCGAAGACCAGACTTTACAAAGCAATGAATTGAAAATCTCCCGATCTGATATAGTGACAACCTTCTCTTCATTTACAAGGTTGGATTGACACTGGTTAGTCGTCTGTAGCCCAACCCTCTCGCACCATTTTGAGATCATATTACTTATTAAAAGATTGGGTGTTAAAGCCGTGTGAGGCAGCACTTGCTGTGTCTTGGGACATGTTCTGTTGCCTGAGCTCAACCATTTCTGGATGAATAACTTGTCATATGTCTGCAAAAACACACCGGAAATGGTAAATTTCAATCCAATTTCATACATATATTCGATTCCTAGGGATATTACCAAACAAAAGCGAGTGACTTTGAAGAAGAAAATGCAGAATAATCTTCAAAGATCAATTTTTTTTTGGTTCATTTCCATGAAAGACTCTAAATTTTCCTCATTCCGAGATTTCAATAGGTTCAAACACAATTCTACTGAAAGTTTTTTTCCCCTGCCGACAGAAAGCAATAATTTCATGAAACCTGAGGCTCCTCGTCGGATCTTCTCCGTCCGGTCGAGAAAATCAGATGAAAAATTTCAAGCCAATCAAAATCCAAAAAGAATCAGTCACCAGCCTAACAGAGGAGATAGAAAATTCAAAACCCAACCAAATCAGAATGTGATGTCACTGACCTGACCAGAAGCCAAAACGACGGGATCCCGCATGAGCTCATTGGAGAGAGGACAACGAAACTCGTCAGGACAAGACACCGTCTCCAGCATCTGCAGAGAAGAAGATTTCGCCGTCTTCCTCATCGTCGCCTGTTTAAACGAAGACAGAGCTTCCTGTAACTGATCAATTGTCTGAAGGCCAAAATCATCCTCTTCCTCGATGTTCCTCAACAGTTTCTTCATCTCACGCTTCAGTTCCTTCGCCTTCGCAATCGCCGTCGGATCCGAATCGGAAACACCAGTCTTCGCCATCTCCGTCGGATCCACCGCCGGTACTCACCAAACTTTTCCTCCGATTAAGCTGCCGAACTTTTTTGAATTAAATTTCTGTCATTATATTTTTTTCTTTTTCTTTCTGTGAAAGAGAGAGTGACAATAAATATGAGGAGGAGGAGGAGAAGAGAAGAAGGGCAAGTGCTGTAGCGTAGTACCACTTATAAAATTGTGGCTTGCGCCGAATTAGCCACGTCATTAATTATTCATTCATAATCAGTAATTAGTAATTTAATGGTTTATGATAATGCAGCACGTATGACCTACTTCGCGACTTGGGTGTCAAACTACAGCCGACACGAATACTCTTCTCATATACACGTTACTGGTAATTTTGTAGTGCTAACTAAACTTTTATAGTTTTTCCCTTTTTTTGATAAATACAAAACAAATATCAAGCCATCTCTTTGATAGCTAACGTGGAGACCATGAATCAGATGAAGATTACATGCAAGATTACGTGAGGATTCGGATGTTCTTATCGCTTAAAACATTTATAATCCGTAATTACAATTGTATAAACTGTCTCCGGTTCTATAATAATCACCACGAATTGGTTTTAAACCCGGCTTTATTAGAAAAAATCGAGTTATAATCTTTTAACTCTTTCCGAATAAAATTGACAAACAATGAAGGGAAAAAAACTTATTTTAAACCGGCATGCAATCATGAAATTTTTTGTCATCAAATTTATTAGAAATTCATATAGTATTTTATAATGAAGACACCTTTTATCCTTTAACTTTCTTAAAATTTAAAACAAAATTGTTTTGGTATCACTAATATATCATCAAAAAAGCTTGTATTTGATTAATTATAACGACTACATTATAATAGATCTAACTCTAAATTGCTATATCTTGGTAACCATTTAAATGATTTTTACATATTTTGTATTTTCGCGGCATTAATTATTATATATACACAAAATGTGTAGATTGTATCAATATAGAAACTGTACTAAAGAAAAAATAGAAAGGGAAAGACGACGGTGAAGGCGGCGAAGAAGTTAGAAGATGAGAAGCGTTTGGCGTTTGGGACGTGTGGAGTCAAGTGGGACCCACAGAGCTATTCCAACATGGCAACATGGGAACAGCTGTCTTTCCGCGTGGATTCTGTTGTACCCTTCTCTTATTTCTTCTTTGACCTTTTTACCCCTGCCGTTTTTTTTTGTTCCGCACTATCTTCGAGTTATTATTTTCTTTGTTTGCTCAAAAAATATATGAAAAAAAACAAATTTTATTATAGCTTTAGGCGCGTGATTGGATGAATTAAGAACGTTGACCATAAAGGTTAGGTCTTAACTTCTTTCTCAAGATTCAATTTTCACCTTTTTATAACGTTCTACTACGGAACAAGAGATGACACCATCCAAAAGCAAAGTCAAAAGTTCCCAAAATAACAAAATCCACTTAAAAAGTCAGTTTAGCTAACCAATCAATAACCAAGCATAAGAAGAAGGTGGGTGATTGACGAAGAAAGAAACCGGGTTAGATTAGAATAGTGTTAGGTTCGAAATTGAAGTTGTTGTTCTACTCATAATGTTGAAACGTGCAATGGATATATATAATTACGTATTTTCTGAAGAGTGGGGGCTACACTCACTGCAAAACACAGAGAATCTTACAAGTGCCAAGTTGGACTGCTGGTCATAGATCAGCACTTAACCCACGTGTCGATATCCAATGCCCCTCCTTTTTTTTTTTTGGCCTGCTTGCGAGACCACATTTGCTTTCTGGCATTATTATTTTTTGTTTTTATTTGTGCGATTGATAAACAACGCTCTTTATATAGAATAAAACAATTGTACATGTAACTTCCAAATGTTTGGTAACAAAGTAATTGAATCTCTTGCAACCCAAACAAGAAGTTTATGACCAGTTGTGTAACCCAAAGTTTATTAATTCTCACATCAGAAAAAAAAAGAAAAAAATCATACATCAATATAGAAGATCATTAATGGGATTTGGATGTATATGAAACCAATAAAAGTGTTGTAAGATAGAAGACAAGACCAATAATTGAGAGAAAATAAATACAATTATCATATTATTATGTTATGTGGAACATACATAAAGGAGGCCCATTTTACACATATATGTTTTTCTTTGTCAATAACCCTTTCTATGTTTTAGTTGGTGCAAAATTGTCAACAACCCATATGCTTTTTTTTACTTTCTTTCGACAAACAACCAATATAACCTTTATGTTATTACTTTGTTCACTACAATATCCTTCACATAAAATTTAGATTTTCTTACGAATTAAATGTACCTAGAGAACTTTAACATGGTTCATAGGGTTGTATAAGCTGACATTGGAGTACATTCGAATGTTTACGATCCAAAACCTAACCAAAAACTTGTCAAAAAAGAAAAAAAAAGAATCTTTTCATCTATTCATAAATGTAACAGGCCCAAGAGGTGATTGAAGTTTAAAGTCACACGGGCCTTGGTGAAAAGAAAAAGGTGTAAAGCCTAATAAATCTAATTGATTACCAAAAGAAAAACGATATCCGTATAGTTTAGGTGATAAGGAAGCCCTAGATAGGATACAAACTTGACCTTAAAGCCCATTAGTTGGTTGAAGCAAAACCCTATAGCCGTGAACTAGAGGATCACATTCTTTGTTTATTGAATTCACATGACTCCTTCAAGTGAATGGAAGAAAAATTGAAAGCTTAAAGACTGATGATCAGATGTTATCCTTTGTTTTCTTCTTCGATGGCTTTTACATTCCTAGATATATTACTTTGACAATTTTATGTAAATACTTAATTAAAACTAATTTTTAAAGTTAAGGAAGTATGGAATTCGTGTTATGTATATTTTTGACACAAAATCTGTCTAAAACATTTAATGGATTAAAAAGGGCTTAACGTCCACAACATCTGTTATGTCTGTGGGCAAGTATCGGTATGGGCATGACCGGTTGAAGCAACTAGCCAGTTGTAACGACGAATTAAATAGTGTTGGCAACAGGCACCATTGGTTCATGTATAGGACGGTCCACTAATAAACTTTTAAATTTTTATATAAAGAAAAATATGATAAACACTTTTTATGGGTCCAACACTTGTGAGGTCTACCAGCAATAAGAAAAAAGAATATCAAAGAAAGAAGAAGATGCTTTATTAGTATAAGTGTTGAGTCCAATTTATTGTCCATTGACGGTTGAGGAGAAAATATATAATATTGTGTAGACATAAAAAAGTATAACATATCCATAACTCTTTCGTTTGTTTCGAAAGAGAATCATTAGAAGTACAAAAGTAATGAGAAAGAAATAAAATAAAGGAGACCCCATAAAAAATATACAACTAGTAAAGAAGACGAGTCGACTCGAAGAGACAATTGAAAAAATAAATGAAAACGTGGAGAGATGAGAGACCCCACAGCTTGACTGTCCCTTCCCTCATTGGGCCACTTCAACTTCTCTCAAAGGGCCATTTCTTCCTCGTTCTCGTCTTTTCCTTTTTTGGTCACATTCATATCCTAAACTATTCAAGTCTTTCAAAATGTTACATAACCGAGACAAAACTCCAAATAGCATATTCACGTAACACAACTCTGTTTCTGAGTCATTTTTTTTTGTAATGCTATAGTTATAATAGTCATCATCACTAGATCTCTGTATTGATCTATCTGTGAAACTTAGTTCATTATTTAGAGCTAATCTTACTTCTGTGCTCACAATTCTTCAGGTGGTGTCATTTGCTTTCGAGAGGTTGGGGAGGGAAGACTTTTCACAGTGCGAAATAGTTCATAATGGGAAAATGAGATTAAATGAATTGTTGAAAATTACATAATTTCTAACGATTTTATCGTTGACACAAGATTTGTCATATATGTAAATTATTAATTAATTGATATATACCCCAATATCAATAGAGGATATCCTCGCTCTGGTTTTGTTTTTCAGCTTTACTTCTTTGTCATTTTACGTATTCGTCCCAGAGATATAAATATATTAATAATAATATTCCTTCTTTTTTTTGTGACTTGGCCAACCAATTTCAAGCTTAATCATTATTACATTATTATAGAATTTTGTGATTCTAATCATATACAAAACGATTTAGGTGTTTATTTGTATTTTTATCTATAAAACACCAACAAAATCAATGGTTTCCAAAATATTATGATAGAAAATAAATAAATGAAAGCCAGAAAAAAAACGATAAAATCATCAACATGTTTACATCACAAATTTTATAAACTTACTTCGATCCGAGTTTATGAATTCCCGATAAAAGAATCATTTTTTTTCATCGATTGTATTAATTATCAACGAGAAACATGGTTTCGTCAAATATATATCATCAACATGTAATAGTTTTATTTATAGTTGCTAATATATAAAACATAATTCTGAGCAACGTTTGAAACTTTGACTAGCTAAGATTAATAGACAATTATTATCATTGAGTAGATGAGATCAATTCCGACCAACTAAATGGAATGACTCGTTCGGCTCATGAGTCGTGTGATCTTTTAGACCTACTTGCAAAATCTTTTTTGGAAAGTATACAAATCCGATTTGCAGCATCACATGATTAATTAATGCATAAGTGGACCAACGAATTAGTTTAATTTTAAACATATATTTTAAGAAAATTTGTATAAATCGTAGTAATATCTCGGGACAGAAAGGGTAGGTCAGTTGTATGGATAATAAAATCTGGTCCGAAAAAGAAAAACCGAATATTCGCATATAACCAAAGAATAAAAACAAATGTAAAAAAATATTCATAAACCTTATCTTATTCCACGTGCTCCAATATTTATATCTAACTTTTCTTCTGTGGGCTTTTATCAGGTGTGGTCGATACTACACGACAAACCCATGCGCCTAGACCTGGACGTGACTTCTTACGCCAAGTCACATTCATTGTACGCATCGACTACATTTTACGTGTTATTGCCACGTCGACATTTAATTAATATAATATATTATCCTTCTTACATCAATCCATTAGATCTGTCTTTTTACTTTTCTACCTTTGGATCTGACTCTTGAACGAGATCCGACGGCTCTCATCAGTTAAAACCTTATCTACGTCACTGTCGCACACGATAACTGCTCGTAACATTTGTGATTTCTTCACGATGTTCATTTTCCGCGTATAATTTTATCTTCTTCGTCAAGTCTGAATTTATTTTGGATTTAATTTGTCTGTTTGTCTCACATATTTGTTTTTATAATATTTAGAACGAAATATTATAAATAATGAATTGTATTCTCTAGAATTACGGAAAACTTCCGAGTTACAAAACGACACGTGTTTTATCCATTACTTTTATCGAGTCCGCACAAATAGACGGCCACCAACGGCGCTGTCGAAACCGATGGCACGACACATGACAGTGTTAACGGCAGCAGAGGACGGCGTTAAGTTGACGGTGCGTTTGTATGAACCAAGCCACCGCGTCTGCATATAACGATTTTTTCTCCACGGCGGAAGCGTGAGGCCGCGGCTCCTTAGCGACATCCTCGCCGCGTCGCATACGAGCCGCAAGATCCGCTTCAGATCTTCCCCTTGTCCGACAAAAACCGCCGGAAGTGATTGAAGCACACGCGCGTACTGTGCCGTAGGTCTTGCGATCTGGAACTGCGACGCGAAATCCAAATCGACGATGTAACGGACGGTCTGAGATGATGAGCTGGCGGCGGGTGTGTGCACGACGTCGATGAACTCGTGGTTACCTGCAGTAAGGCCGCCGGAGGATTTCCATTTGGTTTTGCAGATGGCCGCATTGTGCCCGAGCTCTCGAAGAAGAGTCATGAGCTTACGTCGCAAAACGGCACGTTGTTCTTGATCAGATCCTAAAGACGACGACAGCATTTCCATCGCCCTCGCGACGTGGAACAACACCATTCGTCCGTAGGCGTCTTCCCGGAGAGAGTTCCTCAGAAGTTTCGCTATATCGTCGGCAAAGTCGGGTAGGTCGAATCGTTCCGAGTCAGATTCCGAGTCTGATTCCGAGTCGTCGTCACACCACCCCAGCTCATCATCAACGGTCTGACCAATTTCATCTTCCAAGAACCCTTGGACAAGATCGGAAAGACAAGGAGAATCATCTTCGTAGTCTCCGATTCCGTCGCCGGTATGCTCGCTGCCGCTGCTGAAGCTACATCCAACGAGACGAGCTCTAACCTCGTCGGCGAGTGGATCGGTCACACGTTTTGCTCTCGAGAAACCCATTTCTTACTAGATTTATGAATGTGTTTGACAATAAGAAGAAAAAAAAAGCTCACTCGGATTTTCTCAGAAAAAATGAAAATCTCAGGTTTGAAGAAGAAGGGAGAAAGAGAAGACGGGTTTTATAAAGGAGAGAACTTTCTTTTTGAGAACTTAAAATGCGTGAAGATAGAGAAGAGTTGGGCGCCCAATATTCGAAGAAAAACATAAAGTTTTACTTATTTATAATTGATAGAACACATTACAAACAAAACAAAAAAATTAATCAAATGGTAGGAAAAAAGAAGAACCGGGAGGATATACCATTTATTGGTTGGTAAGTATGACGACTTTTGGGATTTTGCCCAATGGCTTAGGCAAAGAATGGCATATCCGAATAGACAAAAAGGTATCTAGGGCGTATTGGCCTACTCATTTTTATTTTGTTGGATTAACCTTTTTTATATTAACGTAATTCTTTTTTTATTGACAGTAAATGGTAATTAAAATTAAAATCGGATCCTAACCAAAATATAAAACTGGATATAATCAAAAGATACGATATTTTAATTATTAAACAATCTATAACTGCTGCCACTTTGAATTTCTACCAAACAACTTTTGACGATTCAAGATTACCACCAAAAGTTGAGATAAAACAGTAGATCTTCATCTTACCATCGTTTTTTTTAAATAAACTATCGCCGAACAAAATACCTTTTTCAATGTTAGTTTAAAAAACTGTCACAAAAAATATAACAGAGATAGATTCATATAACTTTATATAACTTCAAAAAAAAAGTTTTATCTTACTTTACACGTTGAAAATTTATATTAAACAAAAAAAATATTGTTGGTAGAAAAAATTAACATAAAACTACGATAATTTAGAAATTTACTATCAAATTTACTATTAATTATTATAATTTATAAATATATTCGCCATCTTGACAAATTTTTAAAGACCACCACAATTTTACAAGTTTTAATACTTTATTATTTTTAACATTATTTTTTGATAAATTTTTAAACCTAAAGACGTTTTATAGTATTATGTTGATATCATACATTTTTTATTGAGATACGTGCACATTAGGCTGAAAGCTCATGAGTTTAAATAGTTTGTATCCACAAAGATTGCACGTGGTGAAGAGTTTGATTAGTAACAACATTTTTGGCATATTTGTCACGGTCGAGAAATCAAAATGATGATGATTTATAGACGATCGTAGAAGATGTGCAAATCATTTAACTGTTGCATGTTCAATGCTGTAATCGAGGTTTCTCATGGATTTGAAATCCACATGTCACTAATTTGTTCATATAGTTTATCCGTTCCTAATGAACAAAAAGATAAAATTCTGAGTTCAAGCCTATTCGATTTGTCTAGAAAAAAAATCAAATTCATGTCTTTTTTTATAAATCTAATCAGATTCATCTTCCAAATTGATTTTGAAAACAGTGCATAGATGTTTCTTCAACTTCGATTTTTGACTAGAAAGAAAAGAATCTAAAATTTAGGAAATATCAGAAAATTATCAAAATATTTCAACGTTAACTTGCATCATCTAGAAAGAAAATATATAAGACAACTAAAAATCTTTCCAATGCTACCACTATAAAAAAATTTAATGGTTAAAAATTAAAATTCTAGGTTATTTTAGATTTCAATTTTCCCTTAAAACAAAGAAAGAAGAAAAAGAGGGATTGTCATGATGGGATTATCAGTTTGTCGCTACAAACAAATAAAATAAAATAGAATGGATGATATGAAGAAGAATTATCCAGAAGAATTAAGCGAAAAAAGGACACGTGACAAAGAGAGAAAAAAGAGAATATGAAAATGGTGAAGTAGATAGATAGATGATTTGAAGAAAGGAAGGCGTAGGGCCAACCAAAGAGGCCTTTCACCTTTGTCTCCTCGCTAATCTTGTTTACTTCATCATTTTAATCCTTTTCTTTTTGCCTCTTCACGAAAGGGAAAGCTGTAGCCAAGGCGTCTTCCTTATTTTAAATCTTTATACGAATAATAATAAACTCGGTCAAGCCAAAACATTATTAATTGTCCGAAGAAAATTATGGAGAACCAGTCAATTTAGAGTCTTGCTCTTTAAAATTTATTGGTGGATGAGCGTAATACATACTACTCCACGCCCACGGTATTAGGAAACAAGCAATTTCCTACGAGGTTCACAATTTAATCGTTAAATTAAGGCATTATAACTTATAAGCATGCATTAAAAAGCACAAATGACACAATTTGGACTAGGTAAATTATCGCATTTAAGACAAATGTGAACCTCTTGAGTCTTGAAGTAGGTAAATTAGCGCAATTAAGACAAATGTGTGTCTACGAAACCCGTTATGTATTTAAAAAATCGTTTATCATATAAAATCTCAACCGTTAATCGTTAATATACAGTTGAAATGTTTTATTACAGACAGGCTACACACAATATTTGATACTAATATGCGTTTTGTTCCTTAGCGTGACCCATGTTTTCGCTCTAATCGAATCCATTTTCACATATGGATTGTTGGCGTTTATTAGTTAACTACGATCAAATTCCATTTCACTTGAGGGATGAAGTTGAAAACTAAATTATAATGATTATTACCGAAAACTTGTATTTATTTTTGTAAAACGGTTATTTTTAAAAGTATATGTAAAACAATTCATTTTTTTTTGGTTTACGGTTTTTTAAATATTAGGATCGGTTCTGATTATAGCAAAACTAAAGCATGTCTAAAAAGTTGGAATTTGAGAGGAGTGAAGAGTTCTTCTCTAAATGAGGCAACGAACAAGTGACAATATCTAATGATCGTTTTTTGTAAGAATAAGAACGTGACAAGTGGGTTTTTTGTGTGTGTGTGTGTATCTGTTCATTCTCGTTGTCCCATGCAGGCTGCGATATAGTACTATTAATAAAAGACCTAAATCCATTTATTTGAATACTATTGAAATATCATTTGAATGCGAAGAGTCAAGGGATTATTACTTCTTAATATTCGAATCGTAAAAAAATTCTACTAGTTTTAGCATAAAATATTAGGGAGTAATTAATATTATTAATGCACAAAACAAACAAACAAAAACTCTTCCAGGTCTTTAGCAGCAGTTTATAAGAAAAAAACATACTTCCTAAATCGTGTTGTTTATAATCTACGACAATTAAAGATAAACACGTAGAATATGTTTTTGAAAAGAATAAAATAAAGTCTATAACAGATAAATCTTTATCGATCGAATGTCCTTATTTGTGGCGCGTGCGATCACAAATTAACTGTTATATGAATGACTTTACGATGGTTCTCTTGCAGTACACGGGTGTACTATAGACAGATCTATTATTCATATCATGCATGATGAACAGTTCAACACATCAGATGAGTCTCCAGTATATTGCATCCATAATCTATATGGAAATCAAAACTAACATTTGATATATAAACATCGAACATTTGATCAAACAAACTGAACTAAGGGATTTGTACAACTATACCATATGTGTGGGTCGTCTGTTTTCTTTTAGCTAAATCTCTGATTTCTGAATTAATATATTATACAATATTTGATGACTTTTTTATGAGTCTGTTTTTAATTACTTGTGATGATAACTTATCAAAACTCTTAGGAGGACCCGTTTAAATTCTCAACTGTGGATAGAACTCGTTTAAATTCATTAATGGGCTTAGAAACTGAAGGCCCATCTGATTACAAGACCAGTAGCCAATAGGCAACAACACTATTTGAGCACTTTCCTTTTCATCATGCGTGACGTAATGCTTGAGAATATTATCCACCATCTGAGATCCGATCGTGATTGTGTTATATTGATTGAATGCAGTTGTATCGATAATAAACTTAACGTATATGTTTCTTTAAGAAAAATGAAAAAAAAACTTGAACGTATATATATATTTTATATATTTTCATCTTCTCCTATGAAATGTAATTTTGTTTTTCCATGACGTTGCTTCAGATAACTGAATTGTCCTCGGTTCAACAGTTTAAAACTGAATTAGAAGACGGTTTAAAGGGTAAACCATCTGACCGGGAAGCCTCTATGAGATTTTGAAATTCTCAGTTGGTTAGTTTGTTATATTGAATTTGAAATTCTCAGGTTTGTTTGGCTTGTATTCAGCTCGATAAATAGTGCATTGAGTGTTTTTTCTTTTTTCTTTTCGTAATATTTAATATTGTAAATTGTAAAGACATGTTTTATTAGAGATTGATATCATCGTTTATCGTCTAAGACACATAAAATCCTCCTCCTAACCACTTCCACCCGTTACGGTCCGACACCCCAAAAAAAATAAATAAAAAAACTTTATTTCCATTTATCAGAAAGACAGAAACCCATTAAATGTTACAATTTATTAATTAATACAATAATAATTATTTATTAAACAACTATATAAACGCTTCATTACTGTCTTTAATGAGCTTCCCTTTTTCCTCTGTTCTTCGCTTTTTGGAAAATTGCAAACTTTATGCTCTATTTGATGGATTTCTGATGTGGGTTTAATTAATCACGCTTAGTTTAAAAGTTTGTACCTGAATTAACATCTGTGTACGTTTTGTTTTATCTCTTTCCCCAAGAAGTTGAGCTCAATGGACAACGAGCTGTTTACTAATGCAGGAGTTTCGCATCCGTCGGATATGACGTCACTGTCTTTTTCTTCTTCGGCGATGCTAAATTGGACTTCAATGGAGGCTCAGCCAGTGGAGCCGAGTACCATTCGCAACATTTCGCCGGAATGTTTTTTTGGGAAAAGTCAACTGAACAGAGCATCTTCGATTCGGCTCTGAGCTCACTCGTCTCTTCGCCGACACCGTCGAATTCCAACTTCTCCGGCGGAGGCGGCGACAATATCGTCATCAGAGAACTCGCCGGTAAATTGGGCAACATCGACGAGATCGACGGAGCTCCGGCGAGCAGCGGAAACGGCTCGTGTCACGCAGCTCCGATGAGCTCTCCATCGCAGAGACCGATGTCGGTGACGAGAACGACGACACCGTTGGTGGAGTTTTCCGGCGATTCGGGATTCGCAGAGAGAGCGGCGAGGTTTTCGTGTTTTGGCAGCCGTAGTTTTAACGGCCGGACCAACTCGCCGTTCCCGATTAATAATAATAATAACGGAACCGTTACTGCAATAGAGGCGACAAACGGGAAGCTGACACGCGTCTCAAGCACCCCAGCTTTCAAAGCTCTGGCCTCTCAGAGTCCCGCCGGCGAATCTTCAGGTGATTGTTCCCGGAAAAGAAAAGTAAAATCTAAGCAGAATTCTCCATGTCCAAAGTTATCAAAGGTTAGTAATTTTCTCGGAAAAAAAGATAACAAAATGGTACTGATTCGAAACTAAAGAAAAAAAATCTGATTATGTCGTTTTTTCTGGTATTCAGGAAGTTGAAGAGAAAGAAGATTCTGATTCGAAGAGAAGAAGAAAATCAGAAGAAAGTGGAGAGAAAACGAAATCACTTGATCCTTACAAAGATTTCATCCATGTCAGAGCTCGACGAGGCCAAGCCACCGACAGTCACAGTCTCGCCGAACGTGTTAGTAAAATTTCTATTTTTCTTACAGAACACGATCATGTTTATTGATCTGTTTATTTTAGTTTTATATGTTGGATTAATCATTCATTATATGGGGTGGAATTCAAAATCTTTATATGTTGTGATTTCGATTTTGAAAAGGTTCGAAGGGAGAAGATAAGCGAGAGAATGAAGCTGCTTCAAGATCTTGTCCCTGGATGCAACAAGGTGAGACCGATTTTGATTAATTTGATTAATCAGTAAATTAATTCGTTTTTAGTTGTGTGATTAAATTAATTTTTTTTTAAAAAAAGGTTACAGGAAAAGCACTGATGTTGGATGAAATTATAAACTATGTCCAATCATTACAACGACAAGTTGAGGTAATTCCATTAAAGATTATTGGTCGGCTTTAAACTCTTTCCATTATTTCATAATCACTTTTTAAAATGTTAACTACACGAATTCGATAATTTTCTTCTTAATTTTTAATTTCATTATTTAATAATTGCAGTTCTTGTCAATGAAGTTATCGTCAGTGAACACCAGGCTGGACTTTAACATGGAAGCTCTCATGTCAAAGGATGTAAGGCACCGTCACAAATTAAACAACATTAATAAGATATTATAATTAAAAACCAAATTATTAATCACAATAATTAAAAATTTGTTAACCGTGTGTGTGTGTGTTTCTTTTAAACTAAGTTCTCTTATTTTCTGACAGATATTTTCTTCAAGCAACAATCTAATGCATCATCAGCGAGTACTTCAATTAGAATCTTCATCAGAAACCTTATTGGATGATCATCTGAATCGTACTTTACAACCAAACCCTAATATTTCTTCCAATAACATAATGGGCTCTTTGGAAACTTCTGAAACTAGAAGCTTCATTTCTCAATTACCAACACTTACCCATTTCACTCACTCTATTTCTCAGGTCTTTAATTCTTTTATCACCTTTTTTTTGTTTGTTTAACATTTTAATCCTCTTTATTTCCATATGAAACAATCTTAACCTTATTTTTTAAAATTCTGTTTTCAGTTTTCAACATTTTCTGAAGATGATTTACATGGCATTATTCATATGGGGTTTGAGCAAAACCATATCCATGAACCGAACCAAGTTCAATCACATAATTTTCAAGGTTTTGTTAACAAATATGTATCTTACGTTTCGTTTGATATGAAACGCTACAATTTGAGATGTGGAATTTCTACTATGCAGGTCCATCAAAGCAAGTACCATCATCTCACATGAAAGCTGAACTTTGATCAACCATTATTTGAAGGTCTCGAAGGATAGAAAGTAAGAAAATGATTGATGGGTGTACATAACAAGAAGCTTGAATTGGACCACACCATTTGCAAATTCGTTTCTATAATAATTTTCAAATAACATCTTCTTTTGGTGCCCTTGTGTTTGGTTGTATATTCCTATTCATTTGTGGGGACTTGATTGTCTTGTCATCCTCTATTATCATTATAGGATTCTTCATGCTTTTTTTTTGTTTGGATCTATAGAATACCACTGGTATCTAATAATTTGAACCGTAACTAATCTCTTTGGTTCTCTAAAATCTTCGGTTCGATGGTCTCAGATCTTAGAGAACAACTTGGTATTTCGAATCTGTTATTTATTTACTCAAATTGAATTAGACAGCAAAATTCAGGTTTAAGTACAAATATCCCCTCTTTTTCTCTCAAACAACAAGACTTTACTTTGACCAAAACTTGTTCTTTTTTTCTTTCTAATTTTTGGTTTAAGAAAAAACATCATACTACTTTTGGAAGAAAAAAAATCGAAATTTTAAGCAATAAACAGGGACAAATCATTTTTCTAAATTCACATTTTGTTTTTCAGGAATTTTTGCTCGTATGGTTTTCCAAAAAAAAAACAATGTATTTGCATGAATGTGATGAGATGCTACGTAGAAGTTATTGGTATTTTAGTAGGAATCTAATTCAACATTGAAACCAAAAAGTTGGTACTGTGTTTTTTTTTGTTTTCAGCCCGAGTTACACATAGCGTGACATCTATATTTGTTCTATATTATACATGTTATTTCCTCAGATATATGCACTATTATTGATTTGCTTCAACTAATAATATTTACTACAGGACCTATCTTATTCATGACTAACGAAGTAACATCAAATCTTAGCTAAGCTTTATTTTTTTTTCTTTTTTAACTCAAACTTAGCAACGTCAAATTCAATGCTAGATCAAGTTATTTGATTTTTTATTTATTTATTTGATCGTTGCTAGCGTTAACCAGCTGCGCAAGGTGTTCTGTCATATTCTACATTGTGTACTGTGGCAAGTTCTTGAAAAGAAAAAATAACATTTAAAAGTCTTGATGAGTGGTTACGAGCTAAAAACAAAATTTGATTATCACGCCGTGATTTGTGGAAACTATATGAATCTAATTGTAATTTTCAAAGATACTCCATAAAACACACAATCGTCTCTTCCTATATTCACCAACTATAGAAACCAAAACCCACAACAACAAAAGTATTCAAGAAAAAATGTCTAAACAGTGACATAGTCTCCAAAAATATTGATGATTAATGCTCAACTTAATTGTAAGAAATTATAAAATGCAAGTTATAATTTGTTCTTGAGAAGTATTCAATAGAATGGGCCACAATTAGTCCCTCCAAGGCCCATCTTTGAAAACCTTAAATGTATTATGGGCTAGTACTAAAACTTATTAGGATGTGGACTTTTTAATGAGTTATTTTTCGGGCCAAATAAACACACCCACACGACATTTTAAATCTGTTACAAAATGTTTTTTTTTTTTCACTTTCTCATAGATGTTACGGCATGGTTATGTATCATATACTTAAATTTTGTATTATATAGTTAGATACTTAAAACTAATCATTGTTATCATATGAGATTAAATAATTAATTGCCGACAAAAAAATATTAAAATAATTAGTAGCGAGAGATCTCATCGTGAGTTAGTGGTTAGATACTCGTATTGTGTGTGGCATGGCATGTTTGTAAAAATAAATATAGATTATAGAAGGAAGTAGCTATTTTAAATTAGAAAATTTATAGATACGTTTTGTCAAATAGTTGTTAATTTATATATATATATATATATTTTTTTTTTGTTATCTTTTACTCAACTAGATACTCTTTGTGTTTCTCTCACATTGGGCTAAAATTAGTAAACTTTCTCTCACATTGGGCTAGCCGAATATACCTGCTTTGTCTCTACTTTATTATTAGAGAATTAATGACGATGTATGGTGGTATTAAAATGGCGACTAATATATATTTATAACATTCAATACTAATAATAATAATAATAATAATAATAATAATAATAATAATAATAATAATAATAATAATAATAATAATAATAATAATAATAATTATTATTGAATAATATATAAATACATAAACTGAAAAAAATTATGATATAAAAGATGGAGTATTTAAAATTTTAAAATATAGGCTGTAAGTTATTATTGATTAATATATCCTACTTCAATTTTTAAAAAATAATATTATTTTAGCAAAAATATTAACTATTATTTTATACATGTAATTTTCTTATATAATTGGAAATAAAAAGTAATGTGAAAAGATTGTATAG
Organism: Schrenkiella parvula; assembly: GCA_000218505.1. NCBI lineage: Eukaryota > Viridiplantae > Streptophyta > Magnoliopsida > Brassicales > Brassicaceae > Schrenkiella > Schrenkiella parvula. Next base: position 2,133,338 of record CM001189.1, on the reverse strand, counting down.
TTTAGGGTGCTTTTTTACTTTCTACATTTTTTAAAAATATCATCTATTTTAATTTGATAAAAATATATGTAATTTTTTTAGAAAATTAAGTAATTTAAATTTTGATTTAAATTTTAGAAAATCGAGTTTTTATACTAAACCGACACATTGATTTTGTTAGTTTTTGACCGATCTTTCTAAATTAATTCAAATAAAGTTTTCAAGCAAATCCAAATTCAGTTTCCTAAACCATTTCGGTTGAATCGGTCCGACCAGTTGGTCCAGTCTGGTTTTTAAAACACTGTGTTTACCAGACCTGAAATATACTGACTACATTTATGATTTTTAAAAAACAATAATATTAGTGTAACGAAGAATGAGATCTAGAGAGCATAATGTCACGTCACATCATTAAAGCATAAGAACGTTACTTTTTCAGTTTTCTCAACGCTCATTGAACTTTTACTTCTTTATTACAAGACGACCGTTGTGATTTGTCTAGAATTAAGATACCAATCAACACTGTCCTGTATATTTAGTACATAACCTTTTCGTCACATCGGTCTTTTTTTCTCAACAAACAATCGCTAATTCGTTGAAAGAACCAAGACTAGTACAATTTTTATTACTTATTCCTGTATTGAACATTAATTAATTTGTAGTGAAGGAGAGATAAGTGAAAAATTGTTGAGAAAAACAAAATTCAACGAGTTTAATTAATATCATTTAATAATAGCTCATAGCTCTTCATCTAACCATTTCACCAATTACACAAGTAGCATTAGGCGCACATACAATTAAAATATCAGTTAGACTGAAAAAAAAACAACTAAACATGATTTTTAAAACAGAACTGAGTAAATCTTTTAGGATTTCAAGAATTGGCAAAGAACAGAGTATTTTCAATTAATATTGAAAAACCAAGTTACATATACACTTAACATCAATCATTAAAGTTGAATAATGTATTATCATGTAAATACATTAGCAGCTATAAGAGACATCAGTCTTTATTTAATGTAAACGCAGAATTATTTAATACATCTTGTAGTATACAACAAACTTAATTAATACAGGTACATCGTAATACAGTAAACACTACCCATTAAATATCTCCACTCTTCTCTGCTACGTCTTCCCAAAAACTTCTATCCTCTTCAGAGACGAAGGAGAAGAAGCAGAAGACATACACACAGCTATCAATTATCATCATGAGTGTTCTACATCTCCTTGCTCTCTCTCTGCTCATCTCTGTTTCAGGTATAACCTCTCTCCCACCTCCAATAATGGCGGTCGTATTATCTCAAAAATGTTAATCCTTTCTTGTTCTCTCTTATCTTTTTCACAGGGGCAAAGTTCTCCGGCCGGCCAGGAGTCAACTACGGCCAGCTTGGAAACAACCTCCCGTCTCCGTCCGAATCAGTCAACCTCATCAAATCTCTAAACGCAAAACGCGTCAAGCTCTACGACGCTAACCCAACCATACTCGCTGCCTTAAAAGCCACAGACATCACCGTCTCCGTCATGGTCCCGAACGAGCTCCTCGTCAACATCTCCAAATCCGAATCACTCTCCGACGACTGGATCCGATCCAACATCCTCCCGTTTTATCCCTCCACCAAGATCCGTTACCTCCTCGTCGGCAACGAGATCCTCTCCTCCACAGATTCCGAGCTCAAATCCGCTCTCGTTCCGGCAATGCGCAAGATCCAACGGTCCTTAAAGACCTTCGGCGTAAAAAAAGTCAAAGTCGGGACCACACTCGCCGTCGACGTTCTTCAATCTACGTTTCCTCCTTCGAGCGGCGAGTTCCGCTCGGATATCTCTGGTTCGGTCATGGAACCGATGCTCCAGTTCTTAAACCGGACCAAATCGTTCCTCTTCGTTGACGTCTACCCGTATTTCGCCTGGGCCCAAGATCCGACCCATGTCGATCTCGGTTACGCGATTTTCGAATCTAACAACGTCACCGTCACGGATCCAGGCACGAATCTCACCTACCACAACCTCTTTGACCAGATGGTTGACGCTTTCGTCTTCGCCATGAAACGCTTGGGGTATCCGGATCTCCGGATCTGGGTCGCGGAAACAGGTTGGCCCAATAACGGAGACTACGACCAAATTGGAGCTAACATCTACAACGCCGCCACTTACAATCGAAACGTCATCAAGAAACTCGCCGCCGAGCCGCCCGTAGGAACTCCAGCCCGACCCGGAAAAGTTCTGCCGGCGTTCATTTTCGCGCTATACAACGAGAATCAGAAAACGGGTCCGGGCACGGAGCGGCATTTCGGACTCCTACATCCGAACGGGAGTCATGTCTACGAGATCGAAATGTCAGGGAAGAAGACGGAGTACAAGGAGTCGCTACCGGCGCCGGAGAACAACGAGGTGTACAAAGGAAAGATATGGTGCGTGGTGGCAAAAGGAGCGAATTGGACTCAGCTTGGTGAAGCTCTATCGTACGCTTGCTCACAGGGGAATAAAACCTGCGACCCGATCAAACCCGGAGGCCCATGTCACAAACCCGATTTAACGGTTGTGCACGCCAGCTACGCCTTTAGCTCTTATTGGGCCAGCTTTCGTAAAACCGGTGCGACTTGCTCCTTCAATGGCCTCGCCACTCAAACCATCAAAGATCCAAGTAAGTAAAATTCCCCAATTTCCGGTTCAGTAATTTTCTGGATGTTTAAACCGGAGTTGGATTTCGGGTTTTGCTAAAATTAATCTACTCCATTCTTGTCTGACTAGGCTATGGACGCTGCGAGTTTCCAAGCGTGACATTGTGACGACTTACGAGTTACGATAGTGTCGAGAAGAGTGAGGCATACGTGAAACCGCACGACGTTACGGCTTGACTAGTAGACCTGCCACGTGAAACCGCACGATGTTTCGGCTTGATTACTAGAAACGGCACGTGATTACGGTCCGGTGTTTTTAATGTGATATTTATTTAATTTGTTTCCCCGCGAATAATAAAAACTCGTATGAGTAATAAATTCGTTTTCTCTAATTTAACCGCTTTCCGTTTGTCTAATTAATTTTTGATGTTTATCAATAAAAATAATAAAAAAGATTCAATTTATTACTCAATTCGGAGAATTCAAAATATGCCGATATTCTCATTTTTTGGTTCGTCTCTAGGTTATAAATTCAATGTTATAATTTAATTTTAGCACTTTAACTTCTACGGCATTTGGTGTTTTGATAAATATAATTTTTCATTAATTAAAAAAAATCTATTGTTTATTTGATTCTCAAGAATATCCAACGGCTAGTTTTTTCTCCTATTTTGTTGTAGTTGCTCATATAGATGTAAAGATCCTGGTCATTTCGATGCAGGGCCCTAATTTAATTGCTAAGCATATTCGCAAGTTTTATTAAACACGAATTGGCGAACTAATAAGATTTGTAGTTAATACAAAGCAGTATTGATGACAATATAACTTTTAGAAAGTGTAACTACTGAGAATCTGATTCCACGATTATTTTTCAGAGAATATGATGCTACAACTCTTTTTTCACTTTGCAACAAAACAAGTCAACCTATCAAAAGTCTTGCTTTTCACTTTTGTACAAAGGTGAAAGGATTGTATTTGTAAGTGACAAAGAGTGATGGTTTAAATCCAAATTTCAATATTTCAAAAGACTATATTCGAAACGAGATTAAATCCAACATCTATATTTAACATTTATCTGCTAAATGGAAAATAGCCTTAGTAGACTTGCATCTTCGTCACTGTCTATGATTCAACTTTTATAGTAATGGGTTTGAAGTTAAAACTCTCTAGCAGGTCATGGACCCCAGAGTTGCAACATCTATATTTAACGTTTCGACTTTGTATACAAAATTATAATAAGAGTATAGTTTCCAAAACAGGAAAGTTTTTTTTTCCTTCCGAAAGTGGAGTTCTCTTTTGTCTTGAAGAAAAAACAAAAATTATATGTTGGCCCAAAACCATATATGAAAATGTTATGGGCCAGAAGGTGAATTAAAACACAATCCGGAGTGTTTCCGATGAAAATAACGACTAGTATCAGTTTCAGTCTATAAATCCATAAAATACAAATTTTGCTTCTAATTAATAATTAAGGTGATGGTGTGAAACTTAAACTAGCACTATGTAATAAAATAAAGAATCAAAAAGTATTTTGATAATTGTAGTTACGAAATTGGATGTGATTTATAATCTATAAGTTGGCTTTAGACAACACGAAGAGCTCCAATTCAAACACACACAAAAATTGACGGGGCATCTTAAATTTGTTTTAGATAATAGTCAATAATTGACATTAGGTGCCAATCTAGAACGTAAGACTACTATAACATTATTATTATCTATGCGTCTATATATAAAACTATTAACCATCTAACTATCATGAATACGAAATTTGTACGACTAATCTATGAACTTTGAACTGCATAACTCATATCCTTACAGAGATACCATTTGCTAAACTATAGACTATAAGATTCGGAAACAATTATTCTCATTGGGGAGAGAAATAATAAACTCGAGAATTTCAATTTTAACCGAATATAAGATTTACGTAGAATATATTAATTACTTACAAAGCAATGACATCTATCCACTTGTCAAGTTGGAGATAAAAGAATAAGCATACACCGACTTAAGCAGCCCATAGAAAAAAACAGAATCAGATATTTTTTTTTAAAAAGGAATCAATATTAAAAGATACTCTCTACCTTATCCAATCTTCGTCACTTCTCCCACTAATCCGCTAATCAATCTTCTCCCTCTTTCTCTCAACCAAAGATCCTTTAGGGTTTTTCACTGATTCTAACTTTTTTTTTGTTTTTCCGCTCAAACACTTTCATGGATAGTTGTCTCTCAAATCAAGCGGCGCTCCCTTTTCTCCCGTCACGTTCCAGGAGACAGAGCGGCGATGGAGGCGGAGGCGGAGGCGGATTTGTTATTCCGGCGATGCGGAAGGTTCAGTATAGATCGATGGTTGTTGTTGCGACGGCGGGGCAGAGCCGATGTGAGCCTGGAAGCAGCCTTAACGCACCGCTTGAGCCACGATCGGCGCAGGGGAGGTTCCTGAGAAGCGTGTTGCTAAACAAGCGGCAGCTCTTTCACTACGCTGCTGCTGATGAGCTCAAGGAACTGGCCGATGACCGTGATGCCGCTTTAGCTCGTATGTCTCTCAGCTCTGGCTCCGATGAAGCTTCTCTCCACAGGTCTGTCAACCTTTACTTGTCCTAATATACTACAATTCACAAATCCGTCATGCGTCGACTTTCGTAGAACTGGATACATACACAGAAACCTGTGAAAATCCTTTAGATACTCGTATATATATTTTATATATGTGCTGATTTCTGTATTCACCATACTAGCTTATACGCTCAGATTGTAAGTTACTCGATTCTCTTGTGTTGGATTAGTTTGATACCGTCTATGGTGATCGGAGAATCATACTAATGATATGGATTATTTGAAACAAGAGAAGCCTACAACTATGGTTTTTTGGTGCTTTCTGATGCTCTGCCTTGTGAAGCAAGTTTTGTTTTAGTGTTCGATAAAGCTAGTTTGCCTATTAAGCTCCTCTCATGTTTCCAAAACTGTTTTAACTTTTCTTGTGAAATTCTTCATGGAATGGATTACTGAATTAGCTCTGATTTACGTTGTTAGCCAGTCTCACTATGTTTTACGCATCTGTGTTAACACTCTGCCTCTACTTATTGCCCTGTCTCTGCAGCTCTTTGTTAAGCGTAACTTGCAACTCATACAATCTTATACTCTGTTTGTTGAGGGTTTTGCTTATGCCTTTTCTTATACCAACTCTAATTCCCTGGTTTTCTGTGTGATTGGCAGACGGATAGCTGATCTCAAGGAACGTTACTGCAAAACTGCAGTCCAAGACATAATGTACATGTTAATATTCTATAAATACTCGGAGATAAGAGTCCCCCTCGTTCCCAAGCTCTCTAGGTGCATCTACAATGGGAGACTTGAGATCTGGCCTGCGAAAGACTGGGAGTTGGAGTCAATTCACAGCTGCGATGCCCTTGAGCTCGTCAAAGAACACGTAAGCGCAGTCATCGGGTTACGTGTCAATTCATGTGTGACTGACAATTGGGCAACAACACAGATACAGAAACTTCATCTCAGGAAGGTATATGCTGCCTCGATCTTGTATGGTTACTTCTTGAAATCCGCTTCCCTCAGGCACCAACTGGAGTGTTCCTTATCGGATCTCCATGGAAGTGGATATCTGAAAGGTCCCGTCTTTGGATCTTCTTTCACAACGGGCACTGCACAGATCTCCGCCAAGGAGCAGCTGAGACATTACATCACAGGGTTCGATCCGGAGACATTGGAGAGATGTGCAAAACCAAGGACAGAGGAAGCAAGGAATCTGATAGAGAAGCAAAGTTTGGCCCTTTTTGGGACGGAGGAAAGCGATGAGACCATTGTGACATCGTATTCGAGTCTGAAACGGTTGGTTCTGGAAGCTGTGGCATTTGGGACGTTTCTGTGGGACACGGAGTTGTATGTAGATGGTGCATATAAGCTCAAGGAGAATGGGAATGCAGAAGAACAAGAAAATAAAAGCATATGAACCAGTTTGGTTAAAAGAAAAGCTTCATGATCCTTTGGTGTATATATAGAGAATAAGTTTATGCGGAAACTTTCAGGCAATTCTTTAGTGTAAAGCTTTTTGCTTTGTCTATAAATGTTTCAACGGCCAGTTTAAAAGGAAAGAAGGAATAAAAGAAAGTGGGGCTTAATTTTATCGATTTAGTTGAAATAGTTTTTTTATATCGAAAGACAAACCGAATCTCAATGAAACGTAAATAGAAAAGCTAAAATATGATTCGAACCTTATTCCGAAAACCAAATGATTCGAACTAAAATCGAACCACAAGCCGGATTGAAAAACTGTATTTTTCTTTTTTGGGGTCAAACAATGAGTGTCTGAGTTCTATAGGAAGACAGGTTTTTTTGGAGAGGCTTTGGTTTTAGGCTTTTATCTTCATTGCCCAAACATCACATTGTTCTGGCCCAAAGGCTTAGACCTATCAAACCCCCAATTCTCACTAGAGTGGCGATGTAACAATTTGGTCTTCTTTTTCAATTCCGTTTCTCTCTCGCCGGAATATTTCGTCTACTTCATCTCCTTATCGTTCGCCACCGTTACAGACTCACCGGTAAGCACAGCCATTTTTTTCTTCTTTGTCTTTTATCTCCTCTTCCTTTCCCTTGGAGCATTTGATCTTTCTCCTGCCGCGAATCACGCGTGATTAGGGTTTATGAAATTTTACGCCTCATGTTTCGAATTTTTGTAAGTTTCTCGGTGATTTCGGACAAAAGAAGATGCCAGACGTACAATCGACGGTGTTGGAATTTGTTAACAAGCTCAGAAAACGGTATATCTTTTTTTTTGCGGCTATTTTGTACGGTAATTTCGTAAAACCCTTTTTGAAGAGAGTTTCTGATTTGATCATATATTATGCAGTAAGATCGAGGGCTCACAGGCTACAGCCAGATACACCGTAGAGCTTCTTAGGTCAGTGATTTCGCAGCAGCGGGTGCCTCATGCAAACCAAGCTTCAGCTCTTATTGATGCTGTGAAAGCCGTTGGTGAGCAATTGGTCGCTGCAAATCCTGTTGGTATGTTCTTCTTTTGCTTGCGTATTATATTTCAAACCTGTGAAAGTTATCTTTATCAATCAAGGAATAAATTTTGTTGGATATGATTTTGTAGAGCTTGCGGTGGGCAATGTAGTTAGACGGGTTTTGCATATAATAAGAGAGGAGGATCTCACTCTTACTACCGCAGCGATGGCTGGGTTGGACTTGCTGGACGCAAGTGATGATGAAGAAGATGATAATGGCAAAGGAATTGGGTATCCCGCAATGTCTGCGGCAGTTGTTGCCGCTGCAGCTAGGAGTACGTTACGCCCTCCATCTTTGCAAACGCTTCTCGAGGGCACTCCTGAATCTGCCACTGTCCCATACACTTCTTCTTCCGGTGCTGATTCCGAAAGCAAAAGTAAATGTACCTTTTTCATGACTTTGGCTCTCCTTTAAAATGCTTTTTTTTTTGCAGTAGAACTTTTATGCTGCATGATTTAGGTATGTCCTTGATAAGCCATGAAGATAAGTGTTATCGTAGGAATGGAATAAAAGTTAATTTACATTCTCTTTGACAACTCGATACTCATGGTTTTTTTTTTAGACTGTCTGAGACGGGGATTTTAATTTGACAGTAACTGTAAGTCTGTAACAGATCTAGGTCTTGAGGAATCTGGTTTCGCTTTAGCAGTTTTTAGGCTGGGACATTTTAGGGAGCTGTGGAAAGAACCCTAGATTTCTGGTTCTTGTAGATTTGTTGCTGGATTTCTCTGTGAATTTGTATTGCTGAGTTACAGAGATAAATAAAGTGAATCAATTTCTGTTCTTAACCGTCTGGTTTTGGGAGGTTCATCTCGCTTTGATTAAAACTATCTTGGATGAATCATATGGCAAATCTTTGTATGGCAGCCTAAATTTTTACAGCTCTTGTCGATATTAATGGTCTAATGTACCTTTTTAGCTGCCGATAAAAGTTCGATAACTCGGAAGCTGAAGCATGATGTTATAGAAGGAGTCAATCAACTTATTCAAGAGATTGCTGGTTGTCATGAGCAGATCGCTGAGCAAGCTATAGAGCATATACATCAAAAGTACTTTCTGTCTTTGTACCATTAATTTTCGGTAACATGCAATAGATGGGGTACCAATATGTTCAATTGTCAGTGTCATTCCTTGATGACAACTCTTTTTTTTTTTTATCAGTGAGGTGATTCTAACCCTGGGTAGCTCAAGAACAGTACTCGAGTTTCTATGTGCTGCAAAGGAGAAAAAAAGATCATTTCGTGTATTTGTCGCCGAAGGTGCTCCAAGGTTTGGTGTCACCTTTTTCCCATGTCTCATCATTATCATCGTCAGTGTCCATTTAATTCAGCTTTATCGTTTTTATTGCCTTCCTTCCAATTCTACTCTATTATATTGTTAGGTATCAGGGTCATCTATTAGCAAAAGAATTGGTAGCTAGAGGGCTGCAGACCACTGTGATCACTGACTCTGCAGTGTTTGCTATGATATCGCGAGTGAATATGGTACATGTTCAATCCTGCCCAAATCCACGTGTTCTTATCCCTAGCTTTAAATGGATCTCAAATGATGTGATAATGCACAGGTTATAATTGGAGCTCATGCAGTGATGGCTAATGGTGGGGTTATAGGACCTGTTGGAGTGAACATGGCTGCTCTGGCAGCACAAAAGCACGCAGTCCCATTTGTGGTTCTAGCCGGTAGTCACAAGGTTTGGTTTCAAGTTGTCTAGTTTGTTCAAATCAGTGATTGCTCTCACAAACCGGAAAACTTGACTTGGGACTTTTATATCTAATACCAGCTATGTCCACTCTATCCTCACAATCCGGAGGTATTACTAAACGAGCTGAGATCTCCTTCTGAACTGTTGGACTTTGGTGAATTCTCTGATTGCCTGGATTTTGGAGCGGGTTCCGGGTCTCCCCTTCTTCAAGTTGTCAACCCAACATTCGATTACGTCCCACCAAACCTTGTTAGCCTCTTTATAACCGACACGTAAGTCTCATTTATATATTCTTAGATTGGTCCATTTTCATGGCGTTACTTTGCTTTGGTTAAGCAGCTGATGATGGTAGTTCTGTTTTGGTTACAGGGGAGGTCACAACCCATCTTACATGTACCGGCTTATTGCCGACTATTACTCTGCTGATGATTTGGTGATGTAGCAATAAAGGACTAGTTTTGGGTCACTTGACCCCACAACACTTACTTGGTCGGTCATTCACACTTGGAGGATATATGTACATTGCACAAAAGAGTTGCTCAAGGCTTGTGAATGAGAAAGAAAAACATCTTTTGCGTCTGTGAAATTGGTCAGACCAAGTTTATTTTTTGCCGTGTGGAGTATTAACTCCTTTAGGTCCGTCTCAGACTCTTAATGGTGTTTATTGTTACTTGATAAACTTTTCGTCAACACAGCACATTTTCTTTAATTTGTCTTCTGTATTTTTGCCAATTTCGAGAGTTATACCGAGGGTGTGACATCTTATTAATTAAAGTTTGGGTGCTGATGAAGTTTATAACATGTACTCGAGTAATATTACAACATAAGTAACTTTCTTACCCTCTATTTGTTGTGAGGCGACACATTGGCTCGGTTCGGTCAATTTCATTTATCACATAACCGGGTCCGTGAGAATCATAATGCAAACCGCTTGTTCAATTGCCAGAGTAAGAATAGATAAAACCGCTTGTTCAATAGCCAGAGAGATAAAAACCCTCAAGCGTAGATAAAGTAATCATTTTTACTTCTTATTCTTCTTCTTCTTCTTCTTCTTCTTCTTCTTCTTCTCCGGCTCCTTCAATTTGTGCATGCTGATACACATCAGAAGTCCTCGAAAGATCTCCGCTTTAGCTCGTCATGTTTTACCTTCTTCTAATGCGTACTTCTCCGTCTCTTCTCAACCGTCTCAGTTTTCCTCGGACGAGGTGGCGGCTCATGATGTCGCATCTTTGCTAAAAATTCCCAATTGGGAGAAGAACAGTTCTCTTAAATCACTAGTCTCCCACATGAATCCACATGTCGCTTCGCAGGTAATTTCGCTTCAGAGCAGCGAAACTGACATTTGCGTGCGTTTTTTCGTCTGGGTCTGTAAGCATTCCTCCTATTGTTTCGACCCAGGTCAGAAAACCGAGCTTCTGAAACTCATTGTTTCTTCCGGGTTGTATCGAGTCGCGCATGATGTTATTGTTGCGTTGATCAGGGAATGTAGCAGATGCGAGAAAGAGATGTTGAAACTAATGGGTTGTTTTGATGAGCTGAGAGATGATGCTGGATTCCGATTAAACTACCCTTGTTACAGCTCTCTTTTGATGTCCTTGGCTAAACTTGATTTGGGGTTCCTGGCTTACCTGACTTACAGACGAATGGAAGCTGACGGATTTGTTGTTGGCATGATTGATTACAGAACCATTGTCAATGCTCTGTGCAAGAATGGATCCACGGAAGCCGCTGAGATGTTCATGTGTAAGATTCTTAAAATTGGTTTTCTCTTAGATTCCCATATATGCACTTCTTTGTTGCTGGGCTTCTGCCGTGGATCGAATCTAGGAGATGCACTCAGGGTGTTTGATGTAATGTCTAGAGAGAAAACCTGTGCACCAAACTCTGTTAGTTACTCCATTTTGATTCACGGGTTGTGTGAAGTAGGGAGACTCGACGAAGCCTTTGGCTTAAAAGATCAAATGCCTGAGAAAGGTTGCCAACCAAGCACACGTACATATACTGTGCTTATTAAAGCCTTGTGCAATATAGGATTGATTAATAAAGCTTTTAACTTGCTTGATGAGATGATTGCTAATGGATGCAAGCCAAACGTTCACACATACACCGTTTTAATTGATGGGTTGTGTAGAGACGGAAATATTGAAGAGGCTAATGGGATTTTTCGAAAAATGCTTAAAGACGGGATATTTCCTAGTATTGTAACTTACAATGCGTTGATAAATGGTTACTGCAAAGATGGGCGGGTTGTTCCCGCTTTTGAAATTCTTACTGTAATGGAGAAGAGGGCTTGCAAACCAAACGTAAGAACTTTCAACGAGCTTATAGAAGGGTTGTGTAGAGTCGGGAAGCCGTTCAGGGCCGTGCATCTTTTGAAGAGAATGATTGACAATGGCCTGTCACCTGACATTGTGAGCTATAACGTTTTGATCGAGGGGCTTTGTAGGAAAGGCTTCATGAATGTGGCGTACAAGCTCCTTAGCTTGATGAGTTCTTTTGCTCTTGAGCCTGATTGTCTCACATTCACCGCCATAATCGATGCTTTCTGCAAACAAGGGAAGGCTGATGTAGCGAGTGCGTTCTTAGGTTTGATGCTGAGAAAAGGAATAAACCTAGATGAAGTTACAGGTACAACTCTTATTGATGGCTTCTGTAAAGTTGGTAAAACTCGGGATGCATTGTTTATCCTGGAGACATTGGTTAAGATGAGAATATTGACAACTCCTCACTCCCTAAATGTGCTTCTCGATGTGCTCAGTAAAGGCTGTCAAGTGAAACAGGAATTAGCGATGCTCGGGAAAATTAATAAGCTTGGTTTAGTTCCTTCTGTGGTGACTTACACAACATTGGTTGACGGGTTGATTAGATCAGGTGATATTAGCGGTTCCTTGAGGATGCTAGAAGTGATGAAGTTAAGTGGTTGTTTGCCGAATGTCTATCCATACACAATAATCATCAATGGTCTTTGTCAGTTTGGAAGAGTAGAGGAAGCAGAGAAGCTTCTTTCTGCAATGCAAGATTCAGGAGTTTCACCAAACCATGTTACTTATACAACTATGGTGAAAGGATATGTGGATAATGGAAAACTAGACTATGCTCTTGAAACAGTAAGAGCAATGGTTGAAAGAGGATATGAACTAAACGAGCGTGTCTATTCTTCTCTGCTACATGGATTTGTCTTAGCTCAGAAGGGTATTGGTTATTCAGATGAGAGTACTGTTTCAAATATTACTCTTCAAGAAAGCGATCATGTATGTATCAACAAACTAATAACTATGGTTGAGCAACTAGGTGGGTCAACCAGCGGATTATATAATTTCGTGGTCACACGGTTATGCAAAGAAGGAAGAGCGGATGAGTCCAACAAACTGATCCAAACTATGCTCAGGAGAGGTATTTATATTGAGAAGGCAATAGACGCTATCATAGAATCTTATTGTGGCAGAAAGAAGCACACCAAGTGTCTGGAGCTGATCACACTTGTTCTCGGAACAGGGTTCGTCCCGAGTTTCAAATCATTTTGCCTGGTGATTCAAGGTTTCAACAAGGAAGGAGATACCGAGCAGGCACATAAGCTCGTAATGGAGCTTCTGAGCTCAAATGGGGTTTTCGAGAAAACCAGAATGTTGCCTTATGTTAATTGTCTGATGGAAGGAGATGAAACTGGTTATTGCGATGAAGTTATAGATATGGTTGATCAATTGCACTGGAAAGAAAGACCCACCTTCTAAGTTACACTTTTAGATTTTTGTATAGCATTTATTTTTTCTTTTTGCAAATTCTCTTGAAATAGAATTTTTGATTCCCACTGTTAGAGAACTGCATCCATTCTTCTTTCTGGTCAATGAGAAACTAAGGAGAATTGATTTCGGGTTGAGCTCAAATGTTAAAATGACAAAAAGGCCCTTCCTTGTTTCTCCTCATTATAAATACCATTTTGCCATCTGCAGACAAAAGCTTCTTTTTTTCTTGGTTGGGGTTTTGAGAGATAGAGATTGGTCTTCTTCTTCAAGAACAAAGCCATATGCAAGAAATACCCGTAATTATAAACAAAAACACAAGAACATTACAGATATATACACAAAGAGAAGGTATATATATGTACACACCCATATCACCTGGAAATTGATAGAGAGAGAGAGAGAGGAGGGGAGAGATGTATCTCACTTTCTTTGGTGTATTTCTTCTTCTTCTCTTTGAGATCTTCCAATCGCTCTCTCTCTCTCTCACTTGTAAAAGATTTTAATTTTTGTAAAAACAACCGAAGCTGTTTGAAAGAACAACGTTGGTTTCTATTTTTCCGTAAGCTGAAAAAACAACCCTTAGTGAAATATTGTGTTTTTGTCTCTCCCACAAAGTTTTAAAATTTGATCCGTCGATACTTGAGCTAATTTACGTATTTGCTATCTGGGTTTCCCTAAAGATTTCGGTTTTCTTACTTGCTCTTGCCCGTGGAATTGGTGCAATTTCTCTCGGAGCTCGTGTCTTTGTTTCGATTGTTTTTTTTGTTTTTGAGGGTTTGATTGGATCGCAACCTTGATTTTGACCCTAATTGCGAGTTTTATACTATTAGGGTAACGACTTTCCGAAAAGTCTGTGCGATTGAATCATACCGGAGGATAAGTGAATCTGTTGATACGCGAGCTATTAGCTCCCCAAATCGGATTTTTTTTCACATTCAACCGGAAAGAGGGCAACTTGTTGGCGGCTGCCGAAAAGGTGCTTTGAGCTGCTCATATCTTTACTGACGGATGCTTATGGTCTGGAATCGAATGGTTTATAATGATTTGTGCTGATGGTTTTGGCAGGTAAGCGGTTTCCAAGATCTCAGTTGCTAGTTTTTTAGTGTATTCAGGATCTGTGAAGTTAGGTTAGGGAGATGGTAAACAAAGTTTGGAGTTCTAAGTGAATTTATTGATATGGTGGACTGGATCATAGTCTCTGATCTGGTCAGGTGCATGGATAAAGAAGCGAGAAAGTAACAAGAGTGGTTGAAAGTATACCACTTTACGGTTTGACCTACTAGTACCATGTCTCGTTGCTTCCCATTTCCACCGCCAGGATATGAGAAGAAGATTAGAACCGATGAAGCAGACTCTTTGATAAAGGTTCTATATGTTAAATCATGATGATATACTCTCCTTTGAAATCATGATCTTCCTGGTGCATCTAAGCTTTTATCGTACTTGATTTTGTTGGAGTTTGACTAGAGTACTTAGGTAACACGTCTAGCCTCTAGGCAGGCTCTTAGAAACAGATGAAGAATTCGTGGGATTTGGTGTTGTTTGTAGTAAAATGTTGGAGTAAGGGACATAGGACTGTTTCATAATTAGTTTCTGTTATAAATGTAGCATTACTGTTATTTGGTCAAGTCTGAGGTATGGTCACCCAAAACAGTTATGTATAGAAAAAGGAATTGATACCTGTAATGAGAATCTCAATGCTGATGGACTTAAGCTACCTCATTAGGAGAATCATAAATTCTAATGAACTGGCCACGTTCTATCTTTTATCACCTTAAAAATTAGTGCTGTAGTACTCTACCTTATCATTTCCTTGCACTAGTAGCTTCCGGTCTGCCCTAATTGTGGTTCTAGCTTTGCAGGATCCTTGATTAACATAGAATGCTGAGCTGCTGACATGTCGAAGTGAATATGTATTCTTGTAGCTGGTGGTTTTGGATGTAGATAATATGGATCGTATTGATTATTGGTGTAAGGGCTTGCATAATTGATATGAAGTTTACTGTCAACGCCAGACTTAGTAATATCACTAGCGTGACTCTCTATCCTTGTAGGAATGGTGGAGCACACTTTTTGCTTACAAAGTTGAGAGAGAATATGAGAATAATATCCTAGGAATAGTTGCTTGTTTAGCATCTTGAGAAACTGCTGGAATTGTAATGACTTATATAGGTAGAATTAGTGGAAGGCTAACAATGTATCAGACTAGGTACGTACTGGAGTTAATTAAGTCTCTGTGTGCCTTCTTTTAATCATCACTTATATATGTGTGGTCTTTTTCTCCTGGGATTGAAACTGCAGGAAAAGCTAAAGAAAGAAAAGAAGCACAAAAGTAAGAAGAAGGATAGAGAAAAGAAAGAAGGAAAAGAGAAAAAGGATAAAGAGACAAGCAAAGACACACAAAAGGAACGGAAGGAGAAAAAGGAGAGACATAAAGATAGGAAAGACAAAGATCGGGATATAGAAAAGAGCAGAACTTCGAAGGAAATAAAAGTTGCTGGTGTTCTGCTTAACACAGGGGACAGAGAAAAGCTTGTAACAAATACCTTGCAGACTAGTGGTAATGGAGAGTCTAAGTTTATACAGGACCTGGCAAGAAGGATCAGAGATGAAGAAAAAGCTACAGACAGTCAAAGTGTGGGAAAGATTAGTTTTCCTTGTGGAATTACAGAGAACAACATTTCCTGCCCAGTTCCTCAAACCAACCATACAAAAGTTAATGAAAAGAGAACCGATACCCGTAAGAGCTTTGCCATGGAAAAAAATGCAGTTCTTCAAGTATCATCTTGCACAGATCAGAAAAGAGCTGAGGTTATGATTAAACCAGTGGAGAAAAGGGATCAGGCAAAGATAAAAGAACTACAAGAGACAAATCATTGTAGGTATAGTGTGAAAAAGAGTGATAAGTCACTGTATTACGAAGGGATAAACAAAGGTGAAACGAAGTACATAACCGATAGAAGTAGTAAAGAGAAGAAAGAGGAGAAAACAGAAGTGATAATCAAAACTGGTCAGGAGCGACCAAAATTTGTAGAGGGAGGTCCCCGATTAAAAGAGAGAGAACATGACTCTGTGGATAATAGGAATCTTAGAGTGCCAGAACTTTCAAGAGCGAGTGTCAAGAAGCTTACCACTGAGGGAGTTATTGGCAAGCGGAAGGATCTTCAGACAAATGGATTTTTGTATGGTGAGTCCTTCCCTAATCTAACTTTTTTTTGAATAGAAAAGATATATATTGGTGTGTTTTTTACATGTTTTAGTCAATCTTATTATGTTTCTCTACCTTGATAACTCATTTGATTTCCTCAATAGTATATTCATTTTCAGTTTGTACTATTAATGGAAGATTGATTTTTCTGATTTTTTTCCCTGCAACTCGAATGTGTTTTTCTTATGATACCACTGTCTGTCTCTTAGCGTGGGTTCTTTAATTGTTATGCAGAGAATGAATCTAGGCCAAACAAGATACAGAGGCCAGTTGCTTCTCCTATATCATCTGTGAAAAATGGAAGAAAGTTGGGAGTATGCCAAAGTCCTCCAAGGCCTGTTTCTGATTCGCAAGTAACAGTGTGTAATCCAGAGGTCAAGGAGCATAAAATTAATGGTCTCACTGACTCTCAAGAACCCAAAAGCCATCCACCTGTTTCTTCATTGAAAGTGAAAGAAAACGGTGAAACATCTGCAAAAAAGCGGCCTCATTCAGACTTAAGGTATTTGGATCAAATACTGAATGTACCGAAAAGAGAGGAATTGCATGAGTTAGATGAAAGCGAAGAACAAGAGTGGCTATTTGGTCAGTCTGGTGTGAAATTATTTAAGAAGCCAAAAACAGGTTCTACTACTTCATTGGATGAGACTCTGCAAGTCTGGAACCAGGCTCTTAGAATAGAATCTGCTGATACTGTAGCTCTTCCATATGTTGTTCCATTCTAGTTGGACTACATTCAGATGTTCATTCACTTCAATCCAGGAGAGAAGATCCTCCCTTAGATCGCATTGCTTATGGAAGAGTTGTGTCGTGACGTGAGACCGGACAAGGGCGGAAACCTTTTAAAGAGAATGGTAGACAATGGCTTGTCACCTGATAATGTGAGCAATAACGTTTTGAATCTTTTGATAGATGGGCTTTGTAGAGAAGTCGATATGAATGTGGCTTACTCAAAAGAGCGGCAGTTTTTCTTGAGAATGCTATAGATACCATCACGGAGTTTATTGCAGAAGGATGAAAGACACCAAGTGTACATTTGTTCTTGGAACCGGGTTTGTCGAGTTTCAAATCATCATCATGCCTAGTGATTCACGATTTCAAGGAATGAGATACCGAGCCGGCACATAAGCTCGTAATGGGGCTTCTAAGGCAAATGAGATTTTGCAGAAAACTCAAGTGTTGCTTTACGTTGAGCGTCTCATGGAAAGAGATGAAAACTGATGGTTGCAGTGAAGTCATAGAGAAGGTGGATCAATTGCACTGCAGTTTTAGCATTACTCTTTAGATTTTGTATAGCAATTTTGTTTCTTGATATAGAAAGTATAGATTCCCACTGTTGAAGAATTGTATCATTCTTTTTTTTGGATCAAAGATTTGATTACTGGCTAAATCGTTTAGCGGTTTAAAGGTGTAATAGAAAGTAGGAGATAGCATCTTAAATAAAAAATAAAAAAATTAGTTGTCAAATTTGAAGACTTGAATCCTTGAAGTGCAGTCTAATCCAAAATATGCACGAAGGGCCTAAGGCGACGGACCTACAATAATTCATTTTGGGCTTGGCCCGAATGTTACATAAAAGCGGAAAAAGCCCTTTCTTGTTTAGTCTCTAGTTATAAATACTCTTTTGCCATTTTAGTCCAAAGTTTCTGTTTTCTTGGTCGGGTTGAGAGAGAGAGAGATTCTTCCTAAGGTTCCAGAGAACAAACCCATATACAAATAAATATCCGTATTCAAACAAAAAAAAACACAAGAACATTACCGATACATACAGAAAGAGAGGTATATATATACATACCCATATGCCAACACATGGAGATTTATAGAGAGAGAGAGAGAGAGAGGGGAGAGATATTTCTCACTTTCCTCGATGTATTTCATCTTCTCTCTCTCCTCTCTGAGATCTTCCAATCGCTCTCTCTCTTGTATATGATTTTCAATAAACCAAAAAAAACTGTTTCAAAGAACACCGTTGATTTTCTATTGTCCCATGAGCTGAAAGACCTTTTATTTTAAAGTGAAATTTCGTGTTTTCGTCTCTCCCACAAAGTTTTGAAATTTGATCCGCCGATACTCGAGCTAATTTACGTGTTTTGCTATCTGGTTTTCCCCAAAGATTTCGGTTTTCTTACTTGCTCCTGCGCCAATTGCACTTAGCAATACTCGGGGCTGGTGATTTTTGTTCCGATTGTTTTTTTAGGGTTTGATTGGATCGCACCCTTGACTTGGACCCTAATTTGCGGTTTTTTATCACTATTAGGATCATCTGTCAGAGATTAAGACTTGTCGGATTGTAGCGGAATAAAGTGTATCTATTTGATTCGCAAAATCGAGTTATTTTCACATTCAATCGGAAAGAGGCCAACTTGTTGGCGGCTGACGACAAAGGTGCTTTGAGCTGCTCATATCTCAACTCCTAAAACTAATTAATCTTGGCTTACTCTGGAAATGATATCGGTTTCCGCTAGTGGTTTTGGCAGGTTAGCTTGCGGTTCCACGGTGTACAGTGCTAATTATATAGTGCAACTAGGATCTGTGAAGTTAGGATTGAAGTAACTCTTGGGAGATGGTAAACAAAGTTTGGAGCTTCTAAGTGATTTTATTGATATGGTGGACTGGATCGTAGTCTCTGATCTGGTCAGGTGCTGGGATAAAGGAGCGAGAAAGTAACAAGAGTGGTTGAAAGTATACCACTTTACCGAATTTGAGAAGTGCCATGTCTCGTTGCTTCCCGTTTCCACCTCCAGGATATGAGAAGAAGATTAGAACCGATGAAGCAGACACTTTAATAAAGGTTCTGTATGTCGACTCTTAGGATCTACTCTCCTTTAAAATCATGATCTTTCTGGTGTTTCCATGCTCGTATCATGTGTTTTGTTGGAGAGTGACTAGTGTTCTTAGGGAGTACATGTCTTGCCTCTTAGTCTCTTAGAAACCAAAGAAGAAAACTTAGCTTATCATGGAACTAGACTCTTATGAATACTTTTAGCTAATGGAGGAGAATGGTGAATGGACGAGTTTGTGGGTCCTTTTTTGTTGTTTTCTACAACATATGGACCATTAAAGTGTTGGGTGTAAGGGACATATAGACTGCTTTTGGAATTTCTCTTATATATGTAGCTGTAGTGAGAATCATCAATGCTGATGGACTTAAACTACCTCATATAAGAGAATATAAACTCCAAAAAAAAACATAGATGAGTTAAAGAGTCATCCACATACTATCTTTTTTAACCTTAAAAATAAATGTAGTAGCTTCTGGTCTGCTCTTATTGTCCTTCCACTTCTGATTCTTATGATCTTTTCTTGTGCATAGCAAGCTTTGCAGGATCCTTGACTAACTTAGAATGCTGAGGTGCTGACATATCGAACTGAATATGTGTTCCTGTAGCTGGTAGTTTTGGATGTTAGATAATATGGATCCTATTGATTATTGGTGTAAGGTTTTGCGTATTTGACCTGAAGTTTACTGTCAACTCCAGACTTCGTAAATATCACTAGTAGGAATGGTGGAGCATGCTTTTTGTTGATAGATAATATGAGTTCCTAGGAATAGTTGCTTGTGTAGAACCTTGAGAAACTGCTGGAATTGTAATAAGGAGCTTATGAATTAGTGTAAGGCTAATAATGTATCAGACAGTTCACGTACTGGAGGTAATTAATACTCTGTGTGCCTATATTTTAATCATCACTTATAAATGTGTGGTCTTTTTCTCCTGGGATTGGAACTGCAGGAAAGGCAAAAGAAGGATAAGAAGCAGAAAAAGGAGAAGAAGTATAAAGAAAAGAAAGAGGGGAAAGAGAAAAAGGATAAAGAAACAAGCAAAGACAAACACAAGGAACGGAAGGAGAAAAAAGAGAAACATAAAGATAGGAAAGACAAAGGTCGGGATAGAGAAAAGAGCAGAACTTCGGAGGACAAAAAAGCTGTTGGTGTTCCGCCGAACACAGGGGACAGAGAAAAGCTTGTAACAAATACCGTGCAGAATAATGGTAATGGAGATTCTAAGTTTATACAGGACCTGGCAAGAAGGATCAGAGATGAAGAAGAAGCTACAGACAGTCAAAGTGTGGGAAAAAATAGTTTTCCCTGCGGACTTACAGAGAACAGCATTTCCTGCCCACTTCCACAAACCAACCGTAGGAAAGACGATGAAAAGAGTATCAACAACACCCATAGAAACTTTGCCATGGAAAAAGGGTCTGAAAAAGCATTTCTTCGAGTATCATCTTGCACAGATCAGAAAGGAACTGAGCTTATGGTTACACCAGTGGAGAAAAAAGATCAGGCAAAGAAAACCGAACTACAAGAGAAGAATCACCGCAGGGAAAGTGTGACGAAGAGGAGTGATAAGCCATTGGATAGCGAAGGGATAAAGAAAAGTGAACCAAAGTACACAACACATAGAAGTAGTCAAGAGAAGAAAGAGGAGAAAACAGAGGCCATAAACAAAACGGGTCAGGACAAACCAAAAAATGTAGAGGGAGGGCCCAGATTTAAAGAGAGAGATGTAGATACTAGGAACTTTAGAGTGCAGGACCTTTCAAGGGCCAGCGTCAAAAATCTTACCGCAGAGGGAATTCTTGGCAAACGGAAGGGTCTTGAGACAAATGGACTCTTGTATGGTGAGTCGTTCCCTGATCCAACTCTTTTATTTAATGGAACGGATAATATATATATTGGTGTGTTTTTACCGTATGTTTATTCAGTCATCGTATGTTTTCTAGTCTTGATAACCCATTTGATTTCTCGATATATTTTGCACTTTCTATAATTATTGGTAGACGAATTTTGCTGATTTTGTATGTGAATATGTTTATTTTTTGTGCTATTATTGTTTGTCTCTTAGAGCGGGTTCTTTAATTATTATGCAGAGAATGGATCTAGGCCAAACAAGATACAGAGGCCAGTTACTTCTCCAGTATCATCCGTGGAAAATGGAAGAAAGTTGGGAGCATGCCAAACTCCTCAAAAACCTGGTTCTGAGTTGCAAGGAACAGTGTGTAATCCAGAGGTCAAGGAGCATAGAATTAACGGTTTCATTGATTCTCAAGAACCCAAAAGCCGTCGAACGATTTCTTCTGTGAAAGTGAAAGAAACCAGTGAAGCATCAGCAAAAAAGCGGCCTCACTCGGACTTGAAATATTTGGATCAGATACTGAATGTACCGAAAAGGGAGGAATTGCATGAGGTTGATGAAAATGAAGAACAAGAGTGGCTATTTGGTCAGTCCGGTATGAAATTATTAAAGAAGCCAAAAACAGATTCTACTACTTCATTGGATGAGACTCTGCAAGTCTGGAACCAGGCTCTTAGAATAGAATCTGCTGATACTGTAGCTCTTCCATATGTTGTTCCATTCTAGTTTGACGACATTCTGATGTTGATTCACTTCAACCGAGGAGAAAGATCCTCCCTCGCATCGCATTGCAGTGGCTTCTGCTTGGTTTACCAGCCCAATGACAGTTGATGCACCGATAGCTCAGCCTAGCTGGAAGAGGAGATGTGGAGGTATGACTGATTTAGGTTCATGAGAAGAGAGAAGCTTCCTTACTAGAACAAGTCAAGTCAGTGTAGGTTTTAAGAGTAAAATCTTTTTTGAGCATGTGATTGCTGGAAATGAGATTTCAGACTTTTGGTTCAGTTTTGATTCTGCTGTTCTTGATCAGTTCGATTAGCATTAAGTTGTATATTAGAGAGGATATAGAAAATAGGGGAGAAATCTTATAATTTACCCGCTAATACATTACATTTGTACATT
This sequence comes from Schrenkiella parvula, assembly GCA_000218505.1. Taxonomy (NCBI): domain Eukaryota; kingdom Viridiplantae; phylum Streptophyta; class Magnoliopsida; order Brassicales; family Brassicaceae; genus Schrenkiella; species Schrenkiella parvula. The sequence goes on along the minus strand of CM001189.1, from coordinate 2,111,301 downwards.
TTGTTTCCCATTTAATGGGAGTCAAAATTATTCTTGGAATCCAAACAAATCTTCATCGTCATTGCTTACAGATTGCTTCATTTTGGAGAGAGAGAGAGAGATAGTTAAACTCAGGCTCTTGATACTTCAACAGGAATGAGAAAATGCTTTATCCATTTCACTCTTTTTTTCAAACAAAAGTCCGATAGTAGTAATACGCATTACGTTATTTCACTCGGTAATACTCAAAACTTAGAACATCAATTTCAAAATTCTCTCTTTTCTAAAAAAAGATTCCAATATGGCTTACAAGATATATAATTATAAAGAGGATATGACATCTAAGATATAGATAGATATATAGATATTCATTTCTATGTCGAAACAGAGAAAAAAAACCATGAAATCGATATGCTTCCGCAATTTTTGGAACTTCGAAGAAAAAAAAACAACAAACAACAAGAAAGCACTCTCAAATTGGGGAGCATGAATCTCTCTTCAAGGCAGATGCTTTATGGATCTTGTCTAAAAACGACGCTCTTGCGAAATTGTCATTCGAAAACTGACCTAAAACTGCAATTGTCGCAGTGCTGCTCCCAAACTTCTCAATACCTCTAGAGATCATACAAGTATGCCCTGCTTCCGCTACTACGATCACATCCCCGCCAACGAGAGGCGATAGCGTCTCAGCGATCTGCCGAGTCATCCTCTCTTGCACTTGAAGTTTGAACCCGTAAAAGTGTACAATCGATTTCATGAGTGAGCTTGCGATAGACTTGGGGTTGGATCCTTCAGCACAAAAGTAGCCAATATGAACCACTCCATAGAAGGGAAGCAAATGATGCTCACACATTGACCAGAACGGCATGTTCAGTTCACAGTGCAGCCTCTTCTCTTTGATCTCGCCCTTGGCTTTGACACAGTTAAAGCCGTTTAGCTTTATCTCAAGGTTGGCCTTTTGGAAGTTCATCATCCACTTGAGGAATCGAGCGGGTGTAGCAATGAGTTCTTTCCTCGACGGATCTTCTCCTAATGATTTCAGAATGGAAACAATCGCAGAAACCATTTCCGGATCTTCTTCAGGCGAAAGTTTGGTCAAGCTTTTAACGCTCGGGCACCACTCTTTCACATAGCCGCTGTTTCCACACAAAGCTTCCGTCTTTACGCCTTTGAACTTCAGGAAACTCAGGAATTCACCCCAAATATTCGAGCTTTCATCCTCAAAAACTCCTGACCCCGAGGAAACGAGTAGCTTCACAAATCCATGGTGGCTTGACAAGTCCAGAGAGTCTACGCCCAAACTTGGGAAGTGAATGTGAGAGCATTGCAGAACAACAGCGACTCCAGATGGTTTGACCCAGTGTTGGAGAGCTGAGCATATATCATCAGCCAAACGCTGAGGCTCTTGGAGCCGCTTGGCGAAAACATCCGCGACTCTTGAGAACTTGCTCAGTCCTAGGACCCGTTGCTCCGAAGGGACATAGCCGATGTGACACCTCACATGAAAAGGAATCAAGCAAGATTCACAGTAAGAGTAATGGTCGAGATCTCGAACAACAACAAGTCCTCCCACCCCTCCTGCTTGCCCAACTCCTTCATCCAACCCTGCTTCTGGAAACAGAGCACTCTGTACAAACTCCTTCACCTTTTGCTTATAACCTGAGCAAAAATGAAGCCACCAGAGAAACATGACTTTAAAGACTTTCAACATTCTATTGCCTCCGAAACAGTATTACATCTAATTGCTTCCCAAAACAATTGCACTTCCTAGGAAAACATTATTGATTCTAACTTACTTCACCAGTTGAAACCAAGGAAAGAGAAATCCTAAGAGATTATAAATCATAACAACAGAAACTAAACCAAACATCAGTTAAGTAACAAATAAAGCTAACACAAGGAGGTTAGGAACAGAAACTAACTTGAATCAATAAACTCAAGAACAGCTACTTAGCCAGTGGAGAGATAATGAGATCCGAGTACAGGAAGAAGAAAAGCAGCAATAGTATGTATGTGCCCATACCTCTGGTGCCTTCTCGAAGGGCCTTGGCGACACGAAAAGGAGTCTTTTTGATGCCTTCTCTATTGATATCCTCGTGAAGACCTTGCAAGAGAAGCTTGACAGCGTCTTGGATAGCTAACGTCTCTGGTTGGTGCTCGAAAGCAAGCTCAATGCAGCCATTTTTTTCAAGCTCCAGATTCAAATGCCCTTCGTCTAATGCCCCCATTGAAAAATAGAACACCAAACAACCAACACCGGATCCAAACGACAAGGAAACAAAAAAATCACAAATCAGAAATAGCACCAATACGCGATCTAAGGTGCTTTCAAAAATGTTTTCAAAAAATCCCTCCAGAGTCGAAACAAAACTGCTGATATAGGAATCTGTAAAAGTGGGTCTCTTTTGAATACCCAAATCCGGATTTTGAAGCTAATCGAATCGTTGATTGTTAATCATCACCAAATTATAGGTAAGGGACAAAGAGATTTCGAAAAAAGTTTTGAGATTTTACTGACACCACAACGAATCTTCCCAGGAAAACGAAAACAGGAACCCGAACCCGAATCCGAATCCAAAGATCTTTCGTTTTCTCAGATATTTTATAAACACGCGGGTGGGAAGAAACGAAAGGCTACCGTTGATCTAGCAACGAGTGGATTCGTAAAATCGTTTAAAAGAATATGTATATATGATCAACTTGTTATTTTCTGTCTCCTTTTTCGAGTTCTTCACCAAACCTGTTCTCCAATTTTTTTAATAATATATTGTTACCTAGTGGATTATTTCTCAACAAGTTGATTCTAAATAATTGATTTTAAAAAATTATCCTGAATTTTTAGTATGCAATTTTTTCGAGATTATTTTTGAAATGGATCTCGCATTAGTATTAAGAGAATAATATTATCCTTGTGGTAATGTTATTGTTTTGGTTCCATGAGACTAATCCGAATCAATCGGGTCATTTTATAACTATCATGTAACTCCAGTGTGAACCGATTAAACCAAATCAAAGTAAAATTAATCATTCTACTTTTGTGACAATGCTATTTTTGAGTTCTACAAGAGTCTAATCATAGAAGAATTTCATGAAACTCTACTTTGAACCAAATCAAATTAAAATCCCTATTTAAACCCGAGCTTTAGTTCTCTTAGATCGAACTAATTATATTTTGTAATATGAGCAATAAAGAAAAAAAATTTCAAACCGGATCATACCGGAACTTATTAGTCCTTAAATTAATAATATGTTTTTGATAGATCATCGAATCTAAAGACTCTATCAAAACTGATATAGTTGCTCTACCTACGTCATACTATACTTTATAGAAACACGACCATGAAAAAAACAAAATATTTAAATAAAAGAGAAATAAAATCAGTTAAAATGGAATATACGAGATCTAATTAGTGTTAAAACTCAAATGATTAACAATGTCAACAGGCAGAAAATGCACTTAAACGCTGTACTAATTGATATTAAAGTATCTTTGATTTTGTATATAGTTTAGGCTGAGATTTTTTTCAAAATAAAAAAAATGGAACCAAACATGTTATGGGGAAGAAAGATTGCCAAATCGATAATGGAAGGGCATTGATACAAATGAACATATAAATGTACATTAATTTGTAACGATCAAATGTATAATAAAAAGGGTTTGTAATGTATTTAAGAAAAGCAGAACGAGGAAAGTACCTGCGGTATCCATGGAAGAAGAAGCAAGGATGATGATTGATTGCACGATCTTGTTCCTTAGCTTTGATATTTATAATAAAACCAACCCTATTGAGTAATCAAGAAACTTAATGTTTACCGAACATGTAAACAATATAGAAGGAAGAAGACTTGATTTTCTTGAAGTACTTCATTATAATATATGGACCTAAAAAAAGTCATATTTAGTTTTTAATAATATCTACATCATTGTACACCTACACCATTTTATGATTAGTTTTCATTTACATTGTCACTAAATTTTTTGATTTCATTTTATTAATAAGAAATGTTATTCTATAGTTGACAAAAAAAATATATTGTCTTTTTATGCATCCATGTCAAAATGTACATGTTATTTGATTACAAGTCTTCACTTACATAAAAACTTCTAAAACATCTTATAGTAATTTTATATTTTGGTATCCATTAATTATAAGGTGCATTCAAATTTTGTATTAATTTATTTTAGATTGCACTCTACAGCCTGGAGCATTTAGATAAAACCAATTCTATCCAATGATAATTAAGAAAATTCATATTATGGAAAATGCACAAGATGGACAAATTCATTAATTTCTGGTTTAAAAACCTGTTTAGAAATAAACATTGAAAAAATTCTATAAACTACCGCCTTTTTTAATTGTGTAAAGAAACAAAATTTGGAAATTGCGAGGAGATAAGGAAATAAAAATAAGGAATCTCATTAAAACTTCGGTTGTGGTCTTGTACTTATATAAGGAAATGTTTATTAAATTTTGTGCTAAAGATTTATTTGTAGAAAGTAGAAACAATAGCAACATGTAAAACACTTCACGGTCAAAAATGATTGTAAAACAGATGATGTTAGTCACTAATAACATCACAGGAAAACATTTACATGTTCTTAAAAATTTTATATATAGTTCCAATCGATTCATGATAAAGTCCTTTTAACTATTACAATTTTTTAGTGGGGGTAGGACTATTTAGTGAAATATACTTTGTTAATTATTTTTTCTTAAAAACTTTAGATTGGAGGAAAGAAAGGTTGAATCAATTTTTCTTTAATTATTTTTTATGGGCCTTTTGATCGTATGTTTTTATTTGTGACATTGGAACATTTCTGATTATACCTAAATATATGTCCAGAAGTTGGTATTGTAAACTAGGCCATGGTATGAAATTCTCACGTCCGAACCATCGTTAAGATACCATTTGTTGCTATTTATATTCTTGATTTCATGATTTTTTTATATATATATACTTTTGAATCTTGAACACTAGCATTGATGAATTACTTGTGCGGAAAATTAAAGAACATCACAATTAATCATTTAATGTTAATGTAGCGCAAGGGTTTTGTATCAAGAGTTTGCAGAGAGACAAAATCTGTCAGTGTATCACACAGACACACTCTCCATACAACCCAATTGTGTAATAAGCAGATGATGATCAAACGGCAATAGCAGATGATGACAAGAAAAAAGAAAAAAAAAGACGGCACTAGCTCTTGTCTCCACGGCCATCAAAAGGAGAGGCTTTATTTAGGCCATTAACTTGAATATCAGCCCATTAACTTCAACCGGCCCATTATGTCCATAAACCCAATACTTAAATATCTTTGAATATTTCAATCGTTGTCTTATGTCTCGAATGAGTGCTATCGTTTTTGTAACAATAGGATACAGAAACAACTCAAACAAGTTATACAAAAACGATTAAAATAAATTATTTTTCCCTCAAACATTATTTTCTATGTTTTGATTTTTCGATTGATAAGAAAATAAAAATAAGAATAGAAACAACGGTTTCCAAACAAGAAAAAAAAGCCATAGTATATAATTAGTTATTTCTCAAACGATAAATCAAAGAATCTTCTTCTTCCACTTTCCAGGTGCAACTCATGCAGGAGGAAGTCTGAAACTTTCATAAAGCAACTTGTGCAAAGCTTTCCCACGATTTGAATAAAGACAGGTGTCACCTAATCCATCACATATTTATTCAACAACAACTTGTGTTCCACCACGTGCTCATTAGTCCCGCCAGAATGACCCACGTGGATACACATCCGTCCCATCAGATGAAGAAAAGCCGCAAGGCAACGGCGCTTTGGCTGAGCTGGACCCTCTAACCTATTAGCTGAAAGCTGAAGATTGTGGGACCGTCTTGAACAGAGACTCACCACGTGTCAGAGCAGGAGTCGAGTTCGTGCTCGAGATTCGCGGAGTCAGACAAGAAACACAAGAAACTGAAACCGAACGTGTCCTCGTCAGCGGCAGCAGGATCTCAGGGTACACGTGCCAGATGCTTGTTCCACGTGTTTCACGTGGCGGCTTCGGTACTTCCCGCTGGTTTGTAACCAATGGGAAATAGAAACCAACAAAGGAAAAATGTAAAGCGTTAATTTATCGATAATCCGAGATTATAGCGCTAATAAAGTTTTCTTAACCCTTCTCCTAATCTACCTACTAATAATTAATCATACGTGTAATTCAAAACCGCCCATGTCCACTATCCTCATCAGACACGTGTCATGTCCCCAAAAAAATGGACGAAAGCTTCATTAAAAAATAAATATCCTTCTACATAAATATCGATAACAAACTCTCTCCTTTGTTTTTGTTGACATTAACATTACATGGTTGTCATTGAATCTCCGTCGATGGGAACAAAGCTTGGAAAAGACGAGGATGTTGAGGTCGAGCTTGAGCTCTGTCTTTCTCTGGGAGGTCCTTTCAAGAAAGCAGAGAAAGCTCAAGCAATAGAATTATTCCGTATGGACGGAAAATCTAACGCTGTCAGATGCGCTGATGATATTGGCGTTGATCTTAACGGCGGAACGACGACGCATGAGGTCAATGCGACGAGGAGAAAGGAAACAAAGACGAAGCGAGAAGCGAAGCAGGAGCAGCAGAGAAGCGGAGGAGAAGGAGCATGCAAGAGGATCAGGACAGAATGTAAACAAGTTAGTAACTGCGTGGATTTGGATTTGAGCTTCGGTGAATTGGGTAGTGGGTACGGGTCGGGTCAATACAAGGAAAACAGTAAAGCCGGGTCACCCATTTGCAGCTCATCGGACGTATCCGATCCCAGCAGCTCCTCTCGCCAAGAAGGTATATAAAACATTTTATTTACCATTATTACGGATTATTAGAATTAGCCAAATTTCTTTTTTTCTTTCTCTTGTGACATGTTCGGGTATGTAAAGTTATTTAGACTAAAAAGATTATGAAAAAAACTAATATATTTGAGGAGGTTGAATTTGATTAATTGATCTTTACAAACCTTTTCTTCTTCTATAACCTCACTTTTATACATAGTAATATTTTTTTAAAAGAAGAATCACCAAAATTATGGTATTTTGCATGAACATAATTCGGAGTAACGGTTGTGTCTTCATGTTCAGGTGGAAGTTGCGAGTTTGGGGTAAATTCTTGTCAAACCAAACCGGTTAAAAATCCAGTTAACAAGATTTTAACCGGTATAAAGGAAACCGGGCGAAGCGGGGACGGTCCAAATGATGCAATGGTAGTGGAGAGCCAGGAAGGGTTCAACTCTGTTGTCAAAGAGACCGGAAAGCCACCAAAACCGCGTCCCAACGGTAACAGAGTTAACGGCAGTTTACTTCCGTTTGCTCAGATGCCGTGCGTGACTAGCACTGGTAACGGACCAGAGGGCAAAACTATTAATGGGTTTCTGTATCAATACTCGAAATCAGAGATCAGTATAATCTGTGTCTGCCACGGAACGTCATTCTCGCCGGCTGAGTTCATCATTCACGCCGGTGGGACCAATGTCTCTCATCCGTTAAGGCATATAAGTGTTGTTCCATCAACGTTATAAAACGATTTCGTTTTGTTTGTTACTTTGTGTTGTGGTTTTTTGTATATATTTAACTTAGCTGATCATCTTCTTTGAAGAGCTCAAAAGGACTCTTTATTGGTTATTTTTGTTTTTGTTTTCATTTTTGAACTAATTTAGCACCTTTTCTTTGGGGATAAAACTAATTTCAAACCATCCTGTTGCATTGCCCTGCCTTGTTACCGTACACGTAAAAGTGAAAGAATTGAGAGAAAATTAGAGTTAACTCCATGTTTAACCAAAATTATTAAAAAGCCAGAATATAAGGGACCTATTCAATTTTTCTTCCTTGATAAAATCTACAAGAAAATTCAGACAAAGTTTTGTTTCATTAAACCAAAGAAGTCTACAAATATAAACTCAAGGCCCAAAATATGTTTTGCCATGTAGCCCAAATAATCTTGAGCCGGGCCAACAGGTTTGGATCAATTGTCAGAGGTAAGTATTGACAAGCATTTTTCGAGCCCTTCTTCTCTATGGGGAAAAACACTGATTCGTGTACTTGTATAAAACTGCTAGAGTGACCATGATTTTGTGGTGTTTAATAAGGTAGCAAATGCCGCCATGAGGGCAATCAAGGTACAGGCTTTCGTCTTGGACCACTGCTAAACATTCAATTTTGATCTATTGAAGCAAACAGAGGATGCTTCAGCATGAAAAGGAGCTGATCAATTCTTGGGATTCTAATTGAGGAACATAGGAAGTTGCATAAGGAACAGAGGAAGCAAGCAGTAAGAACACAATCAAAACTGAACCTGACTAGATATGTATATAAAATTGGGTTTAGTGATAGAATCTTAACAACTGATTGTTCTGTTCATAGACTCAAACAACGAGAGGTTGTGGTTCCTGTGGTGACCACAGTGGTCTGAAATATTTGGATTTTCCTTGGTGAAGTGCTACTTTGTGTTTTGGCGTATTGACTTACATTTAAGAAAGTGGCTATGATCGATATATAAATAACCCAAAAAGAGCAATTGCAAAGGAAAGAAAATTAAAGATGAACCATTAAAATTATAAATCCCCTTAGAACAGAACTGTTAAATGAACAAGAAAAAGCTAACAAATCTATTCATTCATCACAGGTTTGTTGTCGCTGGCTTTGGGCTTCTGTTCTCTTGGCTTGTCCTCCATTTTCCTGATTAACATGCACACGGTGAGGGAAAGAAGAACAATAACAGCACGAAATTGACAGAACTAAGATTTAACATCTTGAGATCTAGAAACATCATTGCTCCTCTCATATATGTATTTTTGGGTCAGACAAGAAAGAGACAGGAAAGTATTTTGTACCTTTTGTCGGAAGAGCTTCCCTTCTGGCTCAGGAAGGATCTGAAGAGAACAGAGTTGACATCGTAAATCATTTTCGATCAAATCTCTGGTCTGGTGGCTGGAAAAGAAATGAGGATAACCCTAAATCCCCCTCGTTGAACTTTTTTATATCGTCGGGTCTTGACACCTACTTGAAACAGTTCGGGTCTTTTTTTTGGGTCTTTTTATCTTCCAATGGGCCTAATTAGCCAAATACATCAAGCCCAAGCTTTTATTTGCCTAACCAGGATGGTTTTGTCATGAAAGAAAAATCTCAACTTTTGAGAAGAAAACAAGAAAAGAAAAACTCAATTGCAAGACCAAAAAGTTGGCGTTTTTACTCCCTTCAATGTCAAAAACATTCTACGTATCAATAACATAACGTAAACAAAGATAAGAGAGAAAAGCTTAAGCAACCCCATTTATACACTCAATTCGAAAGATATTATAACATTGATCATGTTGGTGATTATGGTTTTCATGGGAGTAGGGAGACGAGGGATACAAATTCTAGCGTAACCCTTCCTTTTGATCTAGTGTTGATTACGAAATGTTCCGGGTACTTCCTCAGCAGCATCAGCAACCCGTACCATGGTTTACCATTTGCTTCAGGGATCGCCCAATCTTCTTGTGCCAGGTATCTTCTTACTCGACTGTGATGCCATACGTTTCCATACTTCTTTAATATCTGCCACATACCAAGCACTATGATGCATTAACAGTATATTAAATCACAAAGATTTTGATTTATGGAAACAGGATGAAACACGGGTCTGGAGGTTTATACTCTCTAGGGTCGTAGAAAAATTATATATGCGATTCCATTTGAAAACTGGTAAGAACCTAGACCCACACTAAGTCTTATAAATCTCTACATGGAGACCATACAAGTTCGGTTGCAAGGGATTAATACTACCAATGATATAGCCAGATCAAAGCGACCTTAAGAATCAGAAGTGAGGTGGAATATGATTACCACTGAGTAAGTACTGAATGCGAAGCTAGCATGGATATTCCCATGAACTTGTATAGATTGTGTTTTAGTGATAACTAGAAGGAAAAATGGTGTTTTTGATAGTAGAAACTCGTGCTACATTCTTGTACGAAAAGACGGCAGGAAAATATGCAATAGGTACTAACCACCGAATGAAGTTTTTCCATAGGCATCCAATCTCCCGGACCACACAAATCAGAAAGCACAGTGGCAACAGATGATACAACATCCTTTTCCTCCAGCTGCAAAACTTGTTGATCATCAGCTTCACGATCTACCTTTGCTCTTCCCTCTCTTTTGTTCTCTGCACATATGAAGCAGATACAATCACTACAACTTACCGTGGCGTCACTATCATGAAATTCAACTTCAAAAAATGTTATATCAGCAGAAGCTGTGCGCCAAAAGAAAACAAAATCACTACAGCATATCCTCAAATAAGCATCATCAGATTCTGATCAACCGAAAAATCTCAGTAAAAAAGTCAAATTATCATGCGCGGTTTAGCTTTACCATCGGAAGCATATTCTTCATGTCCATCTCTCCTTTTTTTCTTCCCACTGCCCCTGACATCCTCGCCATCGTCATCGTCATCTTCATCATCATCTTCATCATCATACTCATACAACTCTCTACTCCGTCCACTCTTCTTACCCGACCCGGAACCCGGACCCGAATGATAATTTTGGTATGGAACAACTGTGCCGGCATTAGTATGTCCCGAGACGTGGTGCCTAGGTCCCAACGGCCCGCCTAGGATACTCCGAACCGGTAGCAGAAAGTAGAACTCTTTGTCTCCAATCTGCAAAAGGTCCTGTGAGTCTAGCTTGACGTTAGGGTTACCAGGGAGATGGAGTACGCCTTCAACGAAGCAGCCATTCTTGCCAAGGACCTCAAGGGAGAAGCGGCGGCGCGTGAAGTCGTAAAAGATCCGAGCGTGATTGCGCGAAATGTTCATCCCGCCGCCAAGGGATGATAGGTCGACGTCGACGGTCGATTTCTTAGAATTCCGGCCGAGCATAATGGAGTAGGACTGCATATAGTACTCGAAATCCTCACCTTGAAGCTTTGCAAATCCGACCTCAACGTCACTACCTCCTCCAATGGCCGTAGCCATCCCGTGAAATTCTCCGGTGATTAATTTGATCGGTTCTGAAGTCGGAGAGATCAAAGAGGAACGAGACTTCCAAATTAGGGTTTGCAATCGTAATAATTTCTGAAACGAAAATCAATCTGTTTGGAAACCCGGTTTAGCTTATCCAAGGTCCAGCTTCTTTGTTCAATGACGATTATACCCATCAGTTTAAGATCTGAATAAAAAGCCCTAGCGAGACGAGTAGTGTTCGAAGAGCCGAAAGGTAGAGACTTTGAGTGTGGCGAGCGAGATCTGTGAGTTTAAAGGTTCGATCTTTACCAGCAATGGTCGAGCATCTTTTGATACCGAATTTGTTTCATTCTCTATGTAGCATATACTTTGGTGCTGGTCGTTTCATTTTTGAGTAATTACTCTGTGTTGATTTTCGTTGTGGTTTTGATCGTTAAGTTGCCAGATGATGATTTGAAATTTTGCGCAAGGGTTTTGAGTTTCAGAGGATTGGAAAATACTCTGATCTGAATGAACCTGTGAGAAAATCATTTTCTTATACTTCAGTCTGATGGCAGCTGATCAGTGTTATAGAGTTGTCAAATTTATATTCGAGTTTATAGCCAGATGGTTTGATTCGGCTAGTCGGAATCAGAGATTTTTTCTTCGATCAGACTTTTCTGTTGATCAGAATCTGAAATGCTTGCTATACAGAATCAAAAGTATAGCCTATACTTTTGGCAAAGATGACACAAATGACCGATTCAATATCACAAATTAGAAGCTGTGTTATCATAGCATGCTTCTGTTGATCTTAAGAAGCAGCGTATATTTTCTTAGGATGATTCAGGTTCTGCACATCTTTTGGCCTTTGATGATTCGGAATTTCTGCTCAAGTAGTTGATTCTCTCTTCATTTTGATTGTTTGGGTTGCGGAATATGGTTCTATGAGCTGACAGGACTATGCCGGTTCTGGTTTGGGCATAAGTTTCTTTTCATGTGTGGAAACTGTGTCGTAAGGGATTAGAACTAGTGAAGATTGCGTCCTGTGCGTCAAGAAATCTTTAAAGTCATTTACTTATAGTTCTCATTTAGTGGCACCCGATTGGATTTTGAATTTTTAGATTTTAGTTGGTTAAGTTGAAATTATTCAACCAGCTCCAAATACGTGGGTCATTGTGAAATTGCATTGATTTAGTTCTGTTTTCTGCTATGGATATGCCTTAACACTGCAAAACTTTAACACATACATAATTTTTGCTTGAAGGACAATGAAGCATGTGGTGAAGATCTTGAGCCTGCTGGTGGCAGTCTCTGCCTTTTGGATTGCTCTTCTGCAGGCTTCAATTATTCCGCTAAGTCATACATGGCTGGTGAGTAAAACGAGTCCGATCATCTGTTTTATTTTCGTTATTTCTTATTCTCAATCAGCTAATATGTTTTATAGATGTAATAATGTTTGTTTGCACCAGCTACCGATATACTTTGTAGTGTCACTTGGATGCTATGGTCTATTAATGGTTGGAATCGGGATAATGCAGTTTCCTACCTGTCCTCAAGAAGCAGTTCTCTTGCAGCATGTAGTTTCTCTGCTCTTTCTTTCTTTGTTGGCTCTCGAATTTCTAAAGCTTATCAAGTCTAATTTTAGTTCTTGGTTAGTTCCTCCCCTCCTTTTCTTGTGTTATTGATGTTGAATCTTTTTACTTGTGTACTTCCTGCAGGATATCGCAGAGGCAAAAGGCTTCTTAAGCGCAAACGGAATAGATATTGGATCGGGTTGACACATACTGTGTATACTTCTTGTCGACTCTCAAGCATGTTATGATACATAACGAAAACATACTTCTTGTCGAATCACTCGCCTAAACGGTGTCCCATTTTCATTATACATGATTATTTTGTTCTTTCTTTTAGTTGGATTTGAGCGATCCACTTTGAAAAATAGGGTTCGTCAACTGGAAATTTTGTTCTTCAATTTACACACAAGTAACGGTGTTGAAAATTGTTGTAACTCCGTTTAAGTTTTGAGTTTTTGTTTTCCGTCATCCCGTCAAGTTTGAGCTAACCATGTTTTGTGCCAAAAACTTAGATTGTATCATAGTTAAACTTTTAATGGAGACGTAAAAGTATATTAATTGCTAAGGTTGGATAAATTCTGTAAACTTCATCTTGTTTAGATGTAAGTTGTGAATCCCACTATTTTTAATCTGGTATGATTCTTTTATGTTCAAATTTTGACTTGTAAGAATAACTGAATCAATCTAACAATTTGGATAGTTTATCCTACTTTGTAATTTGCATTTACACTGAAAAACTATATTACAATTTGGATAGATTTTGAAATCTATTTGATACAGAATTGTTATAGTGAACGAAATCATGATTGGACAAAACGACATTGCAAGAAAACGTTAAGGAACATTATAAGCAAAAGGTCCATGTTCATTACATCACATGGAATAAGATCCTCCAAGACCAACCTGTCACACTTAGACTTTTCATCTGTTTGCTTCTTCTTACAAAATGTACACTTGACCCCAAAAAAAAAACATTTTCTCCCATTTTTTTCTTATACAATATTTCTATGAGTAATAGAAAGAGAATAGAAAAATAAAATTAGTAAGAGAACAAGTCCAGCTTAAAGAAGCACATCTCTTTACTCACTTCACGATTCCCCCGTCTCGTGTTTCTCTCACACTTCTTCTCTGAGTTTTTTTCCCTTCTTCGGTCTTCATCGAGACCAAATCTGCAGAGAAAGTTTATGTTTTTACAGCTCAAACAGACACAGACACATACGTGTGTTGTGTCTCCATAAACTCATTATTATTAACTCACCACCAATTCACACTTCTCTCCTGAATTCCCATCTTTTTCAGATCCAATACTCTCTAGAAACCCAGATTAACAAAAAGTGAAATTTGGACAAACCCATCTCAGAGCAGAATCTGTAGAATCGAGAGAGAGAGAGAGAGAGAGAGAGAGAGAGAGAGAGAGAGAGAGAGGGAGTGTAGTAGTAGAGAGAGAGAGAGAATGGGAGTGATATTGGACTCATGGTGCTTCTGCAAAGGAGTAGGCAAAAGCGAGAAGATGAAAGGTTCCATTTTCACCGGCAAAGCTCCGGCGATGGCTCGAATCTCCGTCTCTGGGCCAAATGGTGTTACTTCCGGAACCGGATTCCTCATTCACCGGAATCTTCTTCTGACCACTCACCTCAATCTCCCTTCCATCTCCGCCACCGAAACCGCAGAGGTCCGCCTCCAGAACGGTGTCGCCGCGGCTCTCTTCCCTCACAGGTCCCACCAATCCCTTTACAGTCTTGAGCTTGATTCAGTTTGAATTTTGATTGTCCTGTATTGTCGGTTGCACGATCCGGTGAAATTTTTGAATCAATGCGATATAAAATGGCTCTAATTCATATTTGAAAAACCAATCAATAGCTTTTCGTCAGACCAAAAGAGTCTAAAGAAAAGACCTTTACACTGTAGTTATGTTTATTTGTTAATGATTCTGGATCTATAGCTAATTTTGGTAAGTTTTAAAATTGATATTTCACATTGTAATAATTATTGGAAACCCTTGGACAAATTATCAGTTTGTTGCAAATCAGATTCTCATCTTTCGTAAATTTCTGAGCATCTCGAAGAAACCTGAAAACTCATTTGTTCAGAGATTGCATCAAACATAGTATGAACAAGCTTCATTATCAATCTGTATTGTGAGTTGTTTGGCCAATGATTTATTTGGTGGCACTTGCAGGTTTTTCATCACAAGTTCGGTTATTGATCTTACCATAGTTGGCTTAGACCTTGTTGATGGAGACTCAAATTGCCAGACTCAAACCCAACAGCCACATTACCTGAAGACATGTTCGAAACCAAACCTAGAACTAGGAAGTGTAGTGTACCTCTTAGGTTATGCCGCTCAGAACGAGCTCAAGATTGGTGAGGGAAAGTTAGTCGTAGCTACCGATAATCTCATCAAACTATCGACCGATGAAATGATCTGGAGTCCTGGATCTGCTGGGTTTGATGTTCAAGGGAATCTCGCATTCATGATCTGTGATCCGAGGAAACTAGCAACATCACCAGCTTCAACCTCCACATCTTCCTCTTCATCATTGAAGAAAGATAACAACAAGGCACTGATGATGCAGTTTGGTATACCCATATCAGTGATCTGTGACTGGCTGAATCAGCATTGGGAAGGTAGTTTGGATGAACATACAACGAAACCCAAGTTGCCTCTCATTCGGTTAATGTCTTCTGGTCAGAAGAGCGAGCGTTCTTGTACTTCATTCACCAAGCGCAGTGTTTTCAAGCCAACCGACTCTGCTGATGTTGGAACACCATCTTCATCTAACACCAGAGATCAAACTCATCTGAGCTCTTCGATAGCCGCTGAGGAAGAGAAAGAAGAAGAAGAAACCTCAAAAAACAATCCACAAGGCGGAACTACTTCTACTACTCACGCACAGGGTATACCGACCCCTGAGATATATGAATCGCCAAAGTTAACTTCAGGTCCTTTGAGAAAAGAGACTGGTCAAGTACATCTTTTGGATATAAACTTCCCTCCACGAATACCTAAAGTTACAACCTTGCTTCCTCAGCTCAACTCTCAACAGAGTAATCATGTGGTGGAAGAGGCTGAGATTGCCTCTGAGGGATCAGATGCGCAGATTGCTTCAACAGGTTCAGTAAACGGCGCTCTCAGTGAGGTCATCTCAAGTTCACCTCCACCAGAAGCTCACTATATATATAACAATCATGGATATAGCAGCGAGGAAGAGACAATGTACTCTGCAGAAACAGCTGAGAGCCGAAACTATCCAACTCCCCCAACAAAAAGCGAGTTTCAGCATGAGAGAGTTGGAAGGAGCCAAAGCTGTGTGAGCTCCAGCAGATGGGGAACACCTCAGAAGAGTTTGAGCGGTAGAAGATCTATGCTGGAGAAACAGAGAAGCTTCGTCCATGGAACGAAGATGCATTCACAAGGAGCAACGTCACAGAGGAGTAATGACTATTACAGCCCGACTGTCTCATCAATCAAGAAGAAAAGGATTAATAGTTCAGAGCAACCGGTTTTCAAACCGGTACCTAGACCTAGGGCTGTTAGTTCTTCCCCGAGATGGATGTTCTGAGACCGACACAGACCAGAGAAAGAGCCAAACACCTTCATAGAAAGACGGACATCTTTGTTTAAATGTCGATGTCTTGGATTCTTGTACAACTAATTTATTTTCAATTCTTGTGCAGACATATTGAAGAGAAACGCAACAAATAGAAAACATACAGTCTTGCAGCGTTCGGGGTTAAGCCCCGATAGCATTCTGTGATTTTAAGTTCGTGGAATTAAAAAAAAAATTGTTTTTACAATCAGATCATCGGACTCATTGTTTCCTTCAGGCCATGGTGGACAATCCAACGAGCATTTCCTAAACAAATATCATAAACAGCAAAGCTAGTGATCAACAATCATGTCCATGATTTAACGATGTGTTCTTTGAGCTGCACACACAATGATTACAAGGGAATGGCACCCTAAGAAGTAAAGAAAAAACTCATCATATATATATTAAACTGTGGACCAAAGGAGAAATATGCATATGCCGTTCACTGCCTTCTAGTTCCTGTTATTAGCTTATACAGGTATACTTATTATTAACATCATACAATCTGTGATTTTAATTTTAACATATGTAGCATGCCTTCTAAAGATTCAACATTATCTTCCCCAAGATGTATCTCAACAAAAAGAGTCGCTCAGATTATGAAGATACTGATGACATCCATTGAAAAAACAGGCCCTCAATGAATTCCTAAATGCGTCTCTCACTAAGCAGAAAGATATTATTCACATTACAAACGACAACTCATGAGCAAACATGTCTTCACTGTTCCTAAACCAGTCTTCTCAAGGATAGAGTCGATAGACCATATTAACCCTGCAAAGAAAGGGGAAAAGAAACAAAATCAGAACAATGAAGGATTCCTGTTTGAAAATAAAGATCGACAACAAGCAATTTATAGAATCCAGAAGAGAAAAATTACCACGAGCTAGACTTACTTACTGGTGATGTTTCTGTATCATTTATCTGGTGGTTGGAAGGAATACTCGAATGAGGTCTTTAGAAGTGACCTTTTTCCTACACGTAGGGCATTTAGCTTGACGAGATATTGCGATCCTTATGCAGTTTTTGCAGAAAATATGACCACACTTTGTTGACATCTCCTCAGTAAATGGACACATACAAATTGGACAGTTAAACTTTGGTTCCTCTACTGGAGCTACGGCCTTGGACTTTGTCTGAACAAGACATTGACAAATTGGTGAGCCTAAGTCCCAATAGTAAAACTAAAGGAACAAAAGAAATATCAGAACGCATCTTACCGAATTGTTAAGCTCAACATCAGCTTGATCAGACTGATGATGCCTTTTCCGGGTTTTGACTCTAGTAGTACAACCTGCACTCATACCATGATACACTAACCAAAGTGAACATAGAAACACTTCTGACACCACAGATGTTACCATTAGAATTCTGGTAGCTACGCAAGAAACAATAAAAAGACCGACGCTAAATTCACCTGACTCTACATCAACTACTAAGGGTCCTCGCCGTGAGACTCCAGAATTGTGTCTTCTCGCCTGGCACGAGAATAAAACAGAATCAGTAAAATCGTACACAAACACCACGTATTGTTAAAGGGGAGAAAAAAAAGGCATAAAAGAAGAGATCAGACTTGATGAAAAGCAGAAGCAGTTGATTCAACAACATCATCATCATCTTCAATAGCATCTACATCGATCATCGGGGGACCAGACACAACAAAAGACACCTGTCCAGCGCTCTGTTGATCTCGCTGGTGTTCGCTTCGTGTCCCATTCACATTGTTCACCTGTTGTTGCCTCAACAAACTTCTCGTAATTACCCTCTCAATCCGAGAACTCATATTTAAATTCAGAGTTTAGCTGACTTTAATCTGAGTCACTACTACTGAATAAGGGCTCCGTTCTCTCAATCTTCAACAACAAAAAAACAAAGATTATGTCACATTTCATTACACATCTATCTGAATCCATAGCACTCGGGAAAGAAAAATCAATCGACAGATCCGGAAATAGAGAAGCATAAGATTGTTAGATTAGGGCAGAAAATTGAAAACTTGTACCTTTGATTGATCTCGACGATGAAGCAGGTTTGGAGAGTGGAATTTCAAGGACGAAGGGTTTTTTGGTTCAAAGGATTATAATCCCTAAGGGTTTTACTTTAAATGGTAGCACACTAATCTACTGTGCTTTGGAAATGAGATTTGATTCAGTTACACTTTTGGTATTGCTTGCTTCAAATTTATCAAATCTTATTTTTAACAGATTTAATCAGTTTTTCACACATTTATTTTAAAAATTTTGTTTAACCAAAAATTTATTTAATTCTGACAAATTTGATTAAAATTTACTGATTTGTTTCTTTTTAGCCACAAATTTACTAAAATATGATATATTTAATTAATTCCCCACATATTTATTTTTCTTTGACCACAGATTTACGTAAATATGACAAATTTAATTAGTTTTCCACATATGTATTAACATTTGGACACAAATTTACATAACTATGACGTACTTGAATAGTTTTCCACATATTTATTTTCTTTTGGTCACAGATTTACCTACGATAGACTTAATTAGTTTTCTATATATTTATTTTTCTTTGGCCACAGACTTATCTAACTATGACAGATTTAATTAGTTTTCTATATATTTATTTTCCTTTGACGACTAATTTTTTTTCTTTTAGCGACAAATTTCTTTTCCTTTGATGACAAACTTATTTCCGTTTGGCAACATACTTATTTCTCTTTAGCCACATATTTTTTTCCTTTTGACGACATACTTATTTCTCTTTAGCGACAGACTTATTTATAACTAAACTAAATTAATCAATCCTTATCAAACAAAACCGGTTTTGTTCCAGTTTACACAGATCCAAACAATAATTTTCTATTTCAATACACATTATCGCATTAGTTCACAATTCTTCAAGCAGCATCAAAATTCCTCTTTGCCATTTCAAAAGAAGTAATCCCTATTAAACTTGGGTTATCACTACTATTTTCACACAGAAAGTATTAAACAAACAATTAAATGAATCGAGAAATCCGACGAGGTCTTCAGAGAGAGAGGTGGCGACGACGGCGGAGAGAGAGGTGGCAACGATGCTGAAGAAAAAAGTGGCAACGACGCCGAAGAGAGAGGTGGTAAAGATTTTGTTGTGTGTGGCCACTCTTTCAAGTGAAACCAACTCTTCTTTTTTAGGGTTTTGATTTTTTTTTTACTTTTTGTTTTTGAATAGTGAATTCTGATATTTTTCTGTTTTATTTCAAAAATTTAATTAAAAATTATTCATTTAATTAATAATGGTATATCTGTAATTATTTAAACTATTGATGAGTTACTTATCTTTTTTATCTATTACGGTAAATATTTTGTGATGGATGCTAATCTAGTAATTTATCAATAAATTGATGTTAATTTGAATTATTTTCTCAAAAAAAAAACTTGTACTTTGCTCTTGATGTACATGCAACTGTATTGTTATCTGTTTGACCATTCTTTAATTTGTTTGACTCGTTCCTTCCACTTTTGTACTGAATCTTTCTTTACTAACTCGAACTAGTTTACTAGATACCACAATATGACCAAGGCCCGTTGGGCTTTTCTTGTAGTAAGTCTTTTATAAATTTTATTAACAAAAAAAAACTTTTTTTATAAAGAACTTAAAACTGTTTTATGAAAGTAAAAAACAAAAGTAACGTTCAGTTTTACGCGGGAAATAACATGCAATCTGACCAAAAGAGCAACCCAAACAAAAACATATTATTTTCATGAATTTTAAGTTGATTATAGATACATTTTCATATAAAAATGTATACAATGGAGAAGATTGGTTGAAGACTCGCCAGAAAAAGGTAGTAGTAATCGGTGAAGTAGACGAGATTGAACGCATATTATAAGAATCAATCAACGAAGTAGACGACATTGCACATTTGCTTTCATACGCACATGTTTGATTGAGGATCGATAAACAAAGATAAACCAAACAAATTAGCTACTATATCTTAGAAACAAATTTAAATAAATTTTTTTTAACAGTGATTGCTCCAACGTTTATAATTGACGACAAAAAAATCGCTTCTTTTGTTACAAAAATAAAAAAGAACACATAAGAAAAAGAAAAAAGGGAATATACCCAAGAAAATGAAATAGGGAAAATGTCGTGACCTGAGAAAATATGTACACTGTCTTCAATACTTACTTCCCTTTCGGGACCAAGGAAAGCAGCAGACCTGCGCATCCCAATACACATTATATATGCAATAATGGATATCAAAGTTATTATATTTTTAATCAATATATATATATATATATATATAGACTATAGTATTGGTTGGATGATTATGTGTAGTAAGGTACCTTGGAGGAGTTTGGGGAGGGAGATTCATGTTGACCGTTGATGGGGCGAGATGGAGTGTTCCCGGCTGTTCCACCGTAGGATCTGGCACCTTCTTGCCTCTCTACCTTGACTTGGTCGAAGATGTGTGTGTAACTCATGTTCTCGTCCGAACCTACTGATCCTGGAAATGGCGGAATCGTCGTCCCTCTCTAACATATATAACCCGTTCACAAATCATACAATTATAATATACAATTATAACGTGTCAATGCAAATGCAACCAAGGTATAGTATGTCATACCCTTCCGTTGCTGCCGGCTCTAGGCTGTGCCTGTACGGGACGAGGAGGAGCTTGCGGCTGCCGCTGGTTTCCTGATCCGCCTCCACCTCCATAACCTCCGTATAGTCCGCCTGCGCCTCTGCCTCCGTAGAGTTGGTCCGCAGGAGGAGCTCTGACTTTGTTGTTTCTCTCGGTTGGTGGAGGCGCACTTGGTGTGGTCTCCCTAACCGGTTTTGGTGGTTCAGGTCTTGAATTTCTAGGAGCAGGTTGAGGAGGAGCTTTTGCTTGAGATTTGATATCTGAGTTCTCTAAAGATTCGTACAAGTCTGCTCGTTTGTTCGTCCTTGCGTTGTCGAAGACGACCGTGAATGGTTGATCTTGGTTGTTCCAATCCCCAAACTTCGGAACGTGCGGACGGTTCTGCAATGAATCATTTCGTCAAGGACTAATTTGTTTCCGAGAGTTTCGTCGAAAGTGTTCTAATCAGTTTTAAGCTGACTTAAAAGATCAAACTTGAAATGCAAGAAAATCGATATGCTATGTGAACCCTTATCGGAACTACGAGACCTAGCTTAACCATTACACACTAGAGAACAGGTAGAAATGTTCAGAAGAAGAATGACTAATACGAAAGTCAACTGATTGAAACAAATCTAGATCTCTGTCCTGACGATCAAGACAAATTATTTAAAGACTCATTCCGACAAAGTTAATGGTTTCGTTAAACATGGTTTGATATGCAGATTTGAGACGGCTATAAAGGATAGAGAAAAAAAACATAAGTGTTGATGATTTTTTTTTTGAACCATTAATTGTTTGCATAATAAGAAAAAAAAGCTTAATGAAAAAAGGCTAAACATGTAATATTAACATTCACTAACATAACTGTCGATGATGCAAAAGGGTTTTCCAACTTACTGCCATAATTCTCAATCTACAGAGGGAGATGAAGAAAGACTTCAATGGCTATGTCTGAAACGGAGAGAAGTGTTGACAGAGAGAAGATAGATACATAAAACCTTAAATATATACCTACAATATATATATATATATATATATATATATATATTTATAAGCGTCGACGAGTCGTATATATTCTCTGGTTGCTCTGTAAAGTTTGAATGTCTCCGTTTCTTCTCTCTCGGTCCACAGCGACTTCTTCAAAACCTTACGACATGAGGTGGCATTAGCCGCGTCTCAAAGCCACCACACACGCTTCACGATTTGTTTTTTCCTCAAGTTATATTGGTTTTTGCAAGATCAAAAGCTATATTATTCTCATTAAGAAAATGTTTGATGGCCAAATTATTATAATAACAGAGGAACTAAAGTATTATTACGTACTTTTATAAACAGTTGTAATTCTTGTTTATATCGAAAAGACGGAAAGTCTCTTACCATTTGAAATAATAATTTTCGGAATATTTAATCCAATTTCAAACATTTGATTAATTAACTCGGAGAAAGCAAAATTTATGATGGATGAGCAGAAAATTAATCAAATTGTTGCTATAAAATGTTCGTTAATTAAACTATATCCAGAGTCATTATTAATTCTCAGTATCGTATTAGTTAATTTTGGCGTCTCAATGTTAGCTGGTGAACGGCAAGATGGTTACAGCTGCATTATTTAGTTATACTAATATATCTAATTAATTACCACATGACATATGTATATATTACTCAATCGTGGGTGTATAATTGGAGAAGTTGTCCTCTCCATGGGACGACGACTTCAACGACTGTCTACTAACTCAATTTGTATATATCACCAAATTTAATATGTTTTGACTTTATCAAATAGTCCATCACATTTATTCCACTTGTGTTTTTTTTTTTTTTTATATTGAAGAAATAGTAAATAGGTACATTAGTAGTAGAGGCTGCGACGGTGCGGTATTGTTACACATTCTAGAGCTTGGTTAATAACAATTAAAAGTCGTTGGAAGTACTTTTAAAGTCATTCGTTTTGGGACAATTTTTTGTTTTATCAGTCCAAAGCACCAGCAATGATATAGTGCGATACGAGCCAAAGAGAGCAAATCAATAGTACCTCAATCAAGTATAACAAGAATGATGTTTTCTTAAAATAGTTAGGCTTCTACATTTTTAGTCGTGATTATGATTACTTTGGAATAGGTGGCGACACAATTTGCATGATTTTTCTTTTCTACTCAACCAGTGTTCGATTCCACTTTTTGTCTGGTCTCACTAGTTTAATTTCAGTAATCAGTAAACGCAACTATTGACCGATCTAAAGCTTCGTACTTTATGAATTCGCTCTAAACTAAACACTTCCTTGGCTCTGCCGTGATTCACTCTGCTGCGAAACCGATGAGTCTTCTTCCATTTTCTAGAGTTTGTTTTCTCCGGAAACTCCTCACCATTTTATAAATTCATGGTGGTATCAATTGAGCTGAATTCGTGGGATAGTTTTAGAGAGCTCCCAATTGTGTCTTCGTTTAAGCGTTTTGCCGATCTGGGTTTTGGTCTTCAGCTCCAAAAGATTGTTGCCCCAAGACAAATATCGAGGACGAGAATCTAGTGTTTTTCTTACATTGGGCGTGAAATTTGATAGAAAAGGCACAAACTTTACCTTTTTCTTTGGTGGGAAAGGGGAGGGGGAGCAGACATGATTCAGCTACTGTTCTTGGTTCTGTTTGTAGAAGGTGCGTTTGCGTTCTTGCTGCTGGTGAAGATTGGTCCTTTAAGGGAGCTTGTAATAAAGAGCTTAGACCAGCTTAAAATGGGGAAAGGTCCTGCTACTGTGAAAACCATCGCTGGAACCATGTCTGTAATCCTTTTGTCGAATCTCATGAATATCGTCAAGATCCAGAACAAGGGTGCGAAACTTGGGACAATGTCTCCGATGGATCAGGTCCTGTGGAGAACCCACTTGCTTGAGGCTTCTCTAATGGGTCAGTTTTTGTTTCCCCTCGCTTTTCCTTTTGCTTGAATGAATCTCAGTGTAGGTATGTTCTCTTCTCCTGTACCTAGAATCCTAATCCACACTTCAGTTCTTGCTCTTAGCTTAGGTACTAGCAATGGCTTCTGAAAGAAAATTGAAGTCTTTGATGTTTTCGTGTATGCTAATTTTGCTTGAGTCATATGCCTAGAAGCATACAACAGCTGACATTGTTGTTGTGACATTAGTGAGCAGAAAACATAGAACAGTCTGTAGAAATCTTTCCTAGATCCATAAGCATGTAACTGATTTGCGCGAGACATTTCTTTGGCAAGGAGGATCTCTATGATTGTCTCCATTCCAATGAGTCCATAGTTGTGCGTGGTACTGTCTGTACTTTTTGTCCACCAAATTTGGGATCTTCCTCTGGATTTGAAGTAGTGAAACTTGTTCTGACAATGTTATTAACAATTAGACAATTGTGTCATCGGGAAGTCACGTTGTGAGCTCATAATCTTGCAGGTGTTGTGCTGTTTCTCGGCTTCATAATTGACCGCATACATCAGTATCTCGGAAAGCTAATCACTTTGAGAACCAATGTCGGGTCATCGGAAGAAGAACTCGAACAACTTAGGAAGGAGAGAACCGAGCTGAAGGAGAAAGAAGAGAAGACATCCAAGGAAATAAGACAGCTGAAAGAAAAACTGTCATGTGTTTCAGAGAATCTGAAGAAAGTAGAGAAGGAAGCCAAAGAGAAAGAAACGAAGCTCGAAACAGCTGAAGCCCATGTCACAGCTCTCCAAAAGCAGTCTTCAGAGCTGTTGTTGGAGTATGACAGATTGCTAGAAGACAACCAGACTCTCCAAAGCCAAATTTTGGTTGGAACCAAAAACCTGAACTGATATATAAGAGATTCTTAGCGTATTAGTATTCTTTCGAAGCCTTTTAATAAGTTTATAAAGTGTTTGTAAAAGACTGGCTCCTAATACCGTTATGCAGAAATGGAGTTTAGAGGAATTCTTGCAACATTTATTGGTTCTTTACCCATTGATGAAGTCTCTAAAATGGTATAGTTTGACCGTCAGCAAAAAGGGTAAAAATGACGCCGTCTGTGGGGATCGAACCCACGGCCACGGGATTAAAAGTCACGCGCTCTACCACTGAGCTAAGACGGCTTGTTAACATTATTCCGACTGTTTTTATAAGAATCACGTCGCTACACATTGATAAAATCGACGCGATAGTAGAGGAAGTGTTGTGGGCCTTGTGGCATCTTCAGCTCTCGGGAAGTCGATGGAAGAAACCTCCGATCGTCTGAATCCGACTACAGACACTTCCGGAATCATGCCGGAGTTTGATCCGCAGACCATGCGTTCTTCCAAACCTGGCTTGAAGCGCCTCTTCATCACCACCACTGTGCTCTTTTCATTCCTTTTAGGTATTTTTTGGTCTTCTTCATCCCCTGATGTTGGACTATTAGATTTTTATTTCGTTTGCTTGATGTCTTTCCCATTTCGGAGGTTTCAGGTCTGCCATTTCTGTGGAAGTCAGTGGAAATATACCGCTCTCCGTTACCGTTCCACGACATCGACTCACTTTCCGATCAAATTGAGTCGACGCCTTTGCGTTTTCCCTGCAGTTTCCACGCTTTATTCGTGGGTTTCCGATCGACGGATCCGGATAAATTGCGATCTGAGATACAAGACGGTATAAATCAGTTGACCCATCGAAGTTCACAATGCGGTTCGTGCAATTTTTCCCTCTCTGTCACCGTACAAAACCCAGATGACCACTGCTCAGAAACCCTTTCTAGTGATCCTTCCACGTGCTCCTACCGTTGCGGCGTTATCAAAAGAAATGTTTTCGGTGCTGGATTGGACGATACAGTGGACGAGTCACTAGATGACGTGTTCAGTGGCTGTTCTGGGCACAGCGGTAAAATGTATAGCGTTGTTGTAGTGAATAAAGAAAATGCCAATGGTGAAGATGAGGTCAAGGCTGTGGTGGGAAAGCGAAGGCATGCGTGGATTGTGGGGAGTGGATTGGAAGAGAGATACGGAGACGTGGTGGCTAGAGTTTCTGAGATTTTCGTGAAGGTGTTTATGAATGGCGGAAGAGAAGAAGACTCAATTCATGGGGAGTTTATGCCTGTGGGATCTGATGGGAGGATTGTTCTTTCTTTCAGTCTATTAAATTCCAATCCACGTGATTGGATCTACGATTGGTACGATTAAAGTCTTATGCTTTCTCACCATTTTTGTTTTGGATATACACACCTGAAGCTTTTTCCGAGATTTTGCACTGACATTATAACATTTGTTTTGGCTTTGGCCTTTAGGAATCCAGCGTTTACTGTATTGTTTACCGTTCTTTGTTTGCCTAAGTACTTACAGTGACTTGTTGTCTGTCTGCTGCGCTGACAGGGACTTTCAGAGGATAGACGAGGCATTATTGGCTCCGGTGACTAAGGCTTTAGCACCTATAGCTAATATAAGTGTTGAAAGTCAGGTACCATTCATCACCAGACCGAAATCTTTTGCATCTTTGTTATTCTCCCAGGCTGCTGTTTTATGCTTTCTCTGTTCTTAGGTTTTGTATCATACACCTAAGTCTTCATTTTCATCCTGGGACGAAAATCTTCAGAGCTACATCTTTAGGACCAGTGACCTTCCCTTCTTTGTGCGTATCCTTTCTCAAAATCTCCATGACTACTTTAATAAACTGATTGTTTAACAGATTATCTTAAATGAATTCGCCAGGTGAACTCGAACGAATGGCACTTGGATACTTCTGCTGGAGCCAGTGGACGCTCCAAAATATTGCAATTTGTGGTGTATATTATTCTACTCTGCCCATGCTTGCTTATTCTGCTGCTTGATACTGTGATTACTCTAATATGTTTCCTGATACTGAGCAGGAATGTTTCCACAGAAATATCTCAATTCTATGATCTTTTCTCATATTGTCAGATATATTCCATCAGGAAAAGAATGCCCACTTCACTTGCAGTTGCCAAATGGGGAGATATCTAAAACAAATGGCTTCATATCTCCGGTTAGTTGCTACTCATTTGATATTTGCTTTCCTTCTTCTAATCTGTTGGTAGACCTTCTTTGTGAAAGACAAGGTCATCTTGTCCTATTGTGTTATAGATGTGGGGCGGTGTGATTGTGTGGAACCCAGGAAGTTGTGATAAGGACTCTGAAAGCCCAAGTAGGAACACAATCTCGCCTCAGGTCCTGTTCACCACTAATATACATAATATGCGTTACATCAATTATATATTGAAATTTATTTTGATTCCTTATACTGAGTAATTGGAGACCCTTGGAAGAAGATCACTGAAATTGTTTTTGCAATTTCTGAAACAGGATCTCGAGCAAATAGTTGAAGTTTTCTTGGGGCAATTCCGACAACTTTTTGGTTTTAAGTCTGAAGCCATTTATAAAAGTGGATTGGGCACTTACAAGATTTTACCTAGTGAAAGAGGCTTTACAGAATGGTAAGAATAAGACAATCCCAATATCGATGCTATCTTTGTGTAGATTCAGTTTTCTCTCACTACCTGTGATGCTTATCGACGAATAAGGTTTATACTTAAAGCAAGGGATGCTCATGGGAAATTGCTATTGATGAGTGTTGTCTTTCTCGGCGTGGCATGCAGGGAATTGGATGTCTTGTCACGGAAACACACGTGTTTCAATCTCCACTCTTGTTCAACAACCCTCGGTTCTCTTTCTAGATTGGTACTGATTAACTCCACATGCCTGTTTATAGCACATTACACTGCATCGTGGTGTTTTCTTTTCAGTTTTTCTAATCTTCGGTGCTTGGCACTTGCAGGTTCAGTCACTCCCCAGGATGATAATCAAGGATGAAATTGGAGAACAAGTATGTTTCTCATCTTGAACCTTTTCTGGAAATTGTTATATACTGATCATTCCATTTTTTTTCCTCCAAACCAGGTGGAATACTCTCTGAAAGCAGCAAAGTTGGCTCAATCTAATGCTTCTCAGGGAGGATACAGTTCTTCAGCGAGTATGTTACACTTCAACCTATACTCAATATTCTCCGTTATACACATCAATGTGTGTAAACTCTAACAAGAAGTTGCGGTTTTGTGTTCCATAAAGGTTCATCAAGAGAAGCAAGGTCCCTAGCCGAGAATGCCTTCTTCCATCCATCCATCATGTCCGTCAGCTACTTCTCTTACGAACATTGCTTTGCTGTGTACTCGGTTAGTTTATGGTCTCTACTGCTGTTAATCATTATTAGCATCCTCTCGTTTCTCTGAGTCTCATGTGTTCATACTTTCTTGGACAGCCGTTTTTCCTGCCTGTTGCTGGACACGTTATCCTTGCAGCACTACGGGAATGGAAAAGATACAAACAAGAGAAGGCGAAGTACTTGACCTGGCTAACCAGGAAGAAGACGGCCTAGGACCCTGTGGTCACTTTGAACATCAAAGTAACCTTTAGCATATTTACAGATGTAACTTCGAAGTTTTTGGTTGCTTGTATACAAAATTACGCAACAACATTGAATTGAAAAAGAACCCATAGATTTCCGGAGGATTAACTTTCTTTATTTTCCTACGAGTTTTCATTGTGTTTTAAAACTTAAAGGATTTCTCACATCAAAAGTGATGCAAACCGGCAGAGTTTGTCTCACTATGTTTAAGATTACAGAGGTCTACCCCCAAAATTGTAAGCTCTTGAAATGGGCAGATACAGTAAAAAAATGCGAGAAAAGAAGCCAAATCCGGAATCATTTGGACAATATCTTAATGTAACGACTCCCGGAGACAGTTCAGTTGAGCTTGAAGCCATCATGTAAAAGACTAAGCTACTAGCGTTTGGATCCCAAAGCAAGAAGTATCTTCTTCCTCGGGCCCTGAAACAAAAACATAGCTTGTGAAAAAACAGCATGTTGAACTAGAGTTTGAATCTAGTTTAATCAGTAGTTTTTCCTGTCACAGATTAATTAAAACTGAGGGAATGACTTTCATCCAAATTCTGTAGGGCCGACTGATATAAAGCATAATGGTAGTAAATGTTGCGGCAGTTTAACATGGAGCTTACCATTGGTATAAGCATAGCCTTGAGGTCATCATCTGTCATATGCATTAGAGCATCCATATCAACCTGAGAAAGATCAAAAAGAATGACAACGTGTGTCTGTGACAAGATGACACCAAGTATAACATATATATCAATCCTACGAGCAAATATTACATACTTCTTCCACTTGAAAAGCGGTGGAATATTTCTCGAGACCCAATGATTCCAGAAAGCTATCAACCGATGCCCCAGCCTGTACCAAAAGATGACAAGCTAAGAGACAGTAGTGGACAGTATCCATATGTTCGCACTGGTCAGAATAATCAGGAATGGTTCTCTCAAGGTATTAAGGATAAGATAGAAAAATATAGTTGAAGAAAAGTGAATCATATTGCCTGCTGTGATTTCTTCCTGGTAGCTTGATTGGAAGTTTTTCTAGTCTCTGTTGCAGTTTC
Organism: Schrenkiella parvula; assembly: GCA_000218505.1. Classification (NCBI taxonomy): domain Eukaryota; kingdom Viridiplantae; phylum Streptophyta; class Magnoliopsida; order Brassicales; family Brassicaceae; genus Schrenkiella; species Schrenkiella parvula. The sequence continues at coordinate 2,082,219 of CM001189.1, read as the reverse complement.
AGTCGCTACACTCTTCATGCTTGGTCTAGCAGCCTCCACTTTAGATTTTGGCGGGTCACTGTTTTTTGGTTGCAGATTCATTGTCCCAGAGAGCTTTTCCCGTAAATCCCGGATGCCTGAACCAGCTTCTCGCCCACTTTGAGACCCATAATGTCTCTTCTGGAGCTTCAGGCGAAGATCTCTAGGATCAACTCCGCGATCTTAGAAAGTCATTCGAGAGAGAATCAACAACGAAACAGAAATACTTTTTGTCGTACTTAATTCCTGCTAACGAGAGTAGGAGAGAGAAAAACATACTTGAAAGTTGAGGTTTGTCACTATTGAAAAGATCATGCTCCCATTTGTCATCCTGCCTTTGCCTGGAAGCATGAGCAAGGAGAAACATGTGATACGTAATTAAAAACGAAGAATATAAACCCTTCTCCATTCTCCAACACCAAAACGAACATAGTTCATCTCACAGATTTTTAGTTCATTGCCTTAAAACCTTTATAAGATCGCCAAACATCAACATCCAAAAGGCATCACCAAAAACAATTCAGATGGATAACATCTCCAGATTTAACGATGCAGGTAGGCACTCAAAGTAGAGAAGCTTATATAGCTGATCTATTAGAAAATTCAGTGAAGCTAAAAGTACCAAATCAAAATGGGCATATCAGAGAGTCCTCCGAAGCTAACCAAAGACCGAATTCATAGTGCTAAGGAAGAATCAGCTTGGGCTGCTCAAACGAAGATCATAATGTAGCTATACATACACAAGAGGAAAAGATTCTACTCCAAGTACCAGCTAAAAACAGTGAAGAATCTTCGAGGAAAGCAAGTTAAAATCTCGAGAGAATTCTCAAACATAGTATGATTGAAGAAGGGAGGATAAATTAGAACCTCTTCCCAGTCACTGGTCGCAGGCGAGTAGAGATGTCGCCAGAGCCGCCATTGATTCGATCCTTCACCAATTTCCTGCTTCCAGACTCAGACTCCAATCTATCAGCATACATCTTTATTCTTCTTGGATGAAAAAATTACAGAATCCTAACCCTAAATCAGAACTCAGAAACAAAAATACCCAAAGAGCTATTTAGATTTCAAAAGAGACCCAGATAGAAACCCTAGAATCTATCCAGAAATCAACGAGAAGAAAGAGCTCTTGAACAGAAACAATCTATCAACAGGTTTTGGTTTTTGGCTTCACGAGGATCTATCTCTGTTAAGTGACTTCGGCAAATTATCATCCAATCAAGTACCGGGTCAGCTCAGCTCCATCGAGTCGGGTCGGGTTGAGAATCAGGACTATGCCATTCCGAACAAAACAAGGAAACGATCAACCGGTTTGACTGGTCAAGAAATAGTAAAATTCTGTCTGCGATTTAGCCGGTTTAATCCGAAAGACTTTGGTTCGCTTTTTGCCTGCCAACGCGGTTCGATTGCTTTTCCTACTTTTCTTTCTTTTTCTTTTTCTGTCAACACGCTTTTTTAAAACATCGCTTCCTTCGTTGTAATGGTTTTGGGTTAAAAAAAAAATTAAAAATCCCTAAAAAAAAAGAAAAAGCTTTTGAAACTCCCAGAAAGACAAAGCAAGAGCTAACTTTCAAACTTTCGTCTCTAATTCTTCCATGACTGATTCAATTCTGCTTATCTAGGGTTTCTGACGTTTCTGATTAGGTAACTCCCGCGTCTGGTTTTGTTTGAGGTGTTTGGTCTTTTATGCCTTTACTTGTTTTGATCCTCGACGAAGTTGTGAGACCCGAGAAGCTCAGATTCGGGATCCTAAGATTTTCCTTAATTATTTTCTTTCGTTTCATTTATTACACAACTAGTCCCACGATAAGAACGTCGGTTTCGTTTGTTTCTTCTCTATAGTTACGACTAGGTCACTTGTCCGAATTTGTGTATTCTTGGATTTTATTACATTTCAGTTCGCATCGTTCTACTTGCTGTTTGCCTTTCCATGTGGGATTTGTTTAGGTTTTAAGCTGCTGATTGTTTTTTTTTATGATTTGTTAGTTAGAAAATGTCTCGAGCGGAGTCTTCATGGGAGCGGCTAGTAAATGCTGCGTTACAGAGGGATAAAACAGGACGAGTTGCTGGTGGTCCTGGTCACGGCAGCCTTATGGATTATGTTCCTTCATCTCTATCGAACAATAGGGACATAGATGCAATTCTGAGAGCTGCAGATGAACTCCAAGATGAAGACCCCAGCATAGCAAGAATCTGTAAGCTGTTTGCTCATTGTTTCCTTTTTTTGCAGTTTAGCTTTCTTTCCTCTGCGCAAAGCCACTGTATGTGATCTTATTAACGATTTTTTTTTTTTTGCAGTATGTGAGCATGCTTACTCGCTTGCACAAAATCTTGACCCTAATAGTGAAGGCAGAGGTGTTTTACAATTTAAAACCGGATTGATGTCCGTTGTTAAGGTATGTTTCTCTTCTGTCTATTCTAAGTTTGATTGGTTATCCATAAGTTTGAAAACTAACACTTCACTGAATGTGTTTGTTATGTCATTGGCAGATGCATGAATTCTGTGATGCCATTGAATTGATTTGTTAAGCTTGTAGTAGATTGTGGCAGATAATTTGTCAACTATAGCCTTTTTTTTTGGACATCTGAATGCTAGTGGATAATATGATAGACTGCATGGAAACTTTTATTTGATCTTCCCATGGTTTTGCATCCTAATACATTGTTCTGCCTTGGTTTATTTCAGCAAAAATTAGCAAAAAGAGAGGTCGGGACCATAGACAGAAGTCAGGATATTATCCGACTGCAAGATTTCTACAGGCTGTACAGAGAAAAAAACAATGTTGACACTTTAAAGGAGGAGGAAAAGCAGCTCCGTGAGTCGGGGGCTTTCACTGACGAGTACGTATATTAACAATAGAACACGCAATCTGTGAATTTTATGTTCTGGCTATAACTGTTGAACCCAAAAACTACTCAGATATCTTAACTGTTGTCCAAACGGTTTGATATTGGCTTCCAGGCTGGAGCGAAAGACAGTAAAAAGGAAAAAAGTTTTTGCCACCCTTAAAGTTCTGGGAAATGTGTTGGAGCAGGTTGCAAAAGACATCCCTGAAGAGGTTGGCAGATTTCTTCCATGCAGTCGAACTCCTATTAATCAATTAATTGGTGGTCAAAGTAGCTCTGAAGATTGCAGCTAATAATCATCAATTTTGTACTTCTACAGCTGAAGCATGTCATTGATTCAGATGCTGCAATGAGTGAGGACACAATTGCTTACAACATTATTCCTCTTGATGCTCCTGTCACGACAAATGCCACAACGACTTTTCCTGAGGTGAAATGAGTCCTGTTTTCCACATGCTTGTATGCTATGTGGCTTGCCTTGATTTATGACAAAAGCTGTGAGCAGGTGCAAGCGGCAGTTGCAGCGTTGAAGTATTTTCCAGGCCTGCCAAAATTGCCTGCTGATTTCCCCATTCCCGCAACGAGGAATGCTGATATGCTTGATTTTCTCCACTATACATTTGGGTTTCAGGTTTGTCTATCTGAGAAGCCTTTTTTCTGTATTAGAAAGTGATATTTCGTTTATTGTATATGATTTTTCGAAACTTTACCTTCAGAAATTTGAAAATTTTGTAATGTTGAAAAATTTAATGAGTCCTATGATCTGTTTTTAACTAAAGACTCTTATGCTTGCTACACCAACAAAGAAGTATTCGGTTTCCAAGCAAAGCTTGTCATGATATTTTATCATCTCTTTTATTAGCTTCCCTTCCTTACCGTACTTAATGATATATCCCTTTTTCATGTTTATTTATTAATTTTCCTGTCAATAATACTGTTAATATCCAGCTTCGTATGGCACCACAAAGCTTTTTTATTTTTATTTTTTAATATATCAATTCTTATGCCTCAGAAAGACAGCGTCTCCAATCAACGTGAACATATAGTTCTTCTTCTCGCTAATGAGCAATCCCGCCTTAATATTCCTGAAGACACGGAACCTGTAAGTAACAAAGCTTATTTGAATTTCATATGATTAATTTTGTAGAAGTTTCTGGATTAGAAGTAGATTATTTTTTCATGATTTTGGGTTTATTCATATTATAGCTAAAACTTCTTATTGGTTATTCTTTGTATGGACCTCTAGTTGACAAAGCTTATAAGTGAAGTATTGTCATGTTCATTCTGGAAACTTATGCGTGCTGACTGTGCAGTGCACATAATTTTAGCTTCTCTGCCGCCTTATTTAGAAAGCATTGAGTTGCATTTTAAGATCTCCATGAATAACTTTTTCTCTTATGCTCTCTCAGAAACTGGATGATGCTGCAGTGCGTAAGGTGTTTTTGAAGTCCCTAGACAACTACATTAAGTGGTGCGATTACCTGTGCATTCAACCTGCATGGAGCAAGTAAATTATCCCCTCTTCCTTGTCTTTTCCTGCTACCACTCCTGCACGCTCACTCCAATTTTGTAAGATGCAGTTTAGAGGCCATCAGTGGAGAAAAGAAATTACTATTCCTCTCTTTGTATTTCCTGATCTGGGGTGAAGCTGCCAACATACGGTTTCTTCCAGAATGTTTGTGCTACATATTTCACCATGTAAGTCATATGCTGAATGCTTAATTTTCTCCATATGTTGCCGGGATTCTCTACTGTCTCTTCCGAGATTCTGTTCTTTTCTATTTTGATATGAGTGAATCCCCTAACTTACTGAATTGGTACTGGTTCGCTGGTAATTTTATTATGGTAAGTTTTTCATTTGATCTTATATGCTCATGCTGAATATTTTCTGCAGATGGTAAGAGAAATGGATGAGAGCTTACGCCAGCAGGTTGCTCGCCCAGCTGAGAGTTGTATGCCGGTTGATAGTCGTGGGTCTGATGATGGTGTATCATTCCTTGATCATGTCATTGCTCCGCTGTATGGAGTTGTATCAGCGGTATGTTCTCTGAAGTATTCTTTTACCCCTTGAATTTTAAGGAGTTTCCTTTATCTGTTCTCTACATGATCAATAATGTAGTATTTCCTTTAATCCCACATTGGTGCTTCTTAATAAAGAAATGTACACCATAGAATGTAGCACAAGAATGTTTGCTAGATTAAAAAACTTTTCCTATTCTGCTCCGTCACTAGTATGTAGCCTGATAATTGGTTAGTCATTTACTACTGTTTTTAGTTGGGTATGCATGGAACCAATGTGCAAGCTTGTTTTATTGTGTTACTTGAGGGGGTTATTACATTTTCTCGTATTCATTCAAGATGTTGACATATGTTTCATAGCATATATATTTGTAGATATAATCAATGGTGGTTGGTTTTCAAATCAAATGTCCTGTATTAAAACAGGATCGTGCTTTCTCATGTATGAATACTCCTTTTTAAAACCGTGTTTTGGGTTTTGATCTAATAGTCATCCCTAGTCATATGCTGTTATAAAATGCTGGTTTGTGCAGGAAGCTTTTAACAATGACAATGGCCGAGCACCTCATTCAGCTTGGAGAAACTATGATGACTTCAATGAGTATTTTTGGTAAATTTTTAATATCTTTATCTGTTGGGTTAATTTCCCTCTCTGTGTTGGCTGACGTTGTTGATTTTCTAGGTCGCTTCACTGTTTCGAGCTTGGTTGGCCATGGCGCACGAGCTCATCTTTTTTTCAGAAACCTATACCGAGACGAAAGGTATGCAGTGGCCCCTCATAATTTATTTAATAGGTTTAAATTCATACTGGTTTTTTCTTCTTTGGTGAGATGACCACCAATGAAAAGGATTTAATATTATATATTATTGGTAAGAGGCGATTTGTTACCCTTGTGATGGCAATTTGCAAACGTCTATAATTAAGCTCCTATAACATGTGTTAGGTTGATCTTGAAGTTATGTTGGCTTATAGTCTTGCTAATTAGGTTCCCATTTTTTTGCTTTTGATTCAGTCCGCTTGTGTTTCATATAAGGTTTAGATACAGACTTCTTTTTCCCCGCATAGGTATATCTGATGTTGATATACTGGTCTTATCCCTGCAGTACGAGATTAAAACCGGTAGGGCAAAACATCGAGGAAAGACTTCCTTTGTTGAGCACCGAACATTTTTGCATCTCTACCACAGTTTCCATCGGCTATGGATATTCCTCGTTATGATGTTTCAGGTTTGTTATCCCGTCTCAGGAGTCTTGATTTTCCTCAGAAGATGCTTATAGTCGACGCCTATCCTTGGTGGTCTGTGTTTGTGTTGTTTGATAGTTTTTGGTTATGACCTGTTCGTTCAATGTCATCGGTAGTATGAATTTTATCGTGTCAAGTTTCTCCTGCTACCACACTCTAACAGACTTCTTTACAGGCTCTAGCCATAATTGCGTTCAATAATAAAAGCCTTACCTCCCGGAAGACTTTGCGTGAAATTCTCAGCCTGGGTCCGACTTTCGTTGTGATGAAGTTTTCTGAGAGTCAGCCTTAAAAACCTCATACTCTTTACTTCAGATTTATTAATATTATGATTTAGTGAAGAAAAAGCATATGCTTTAACGTTATAGGTGTTCTGGATGTCATCATGATGTATGGTGCTTATTCTACAACAAGACGGCTGGCTGTTTCTCGCATTTTTCTTCGTTTTATTTGGTTTGGCCTTGCTTCCGTCTTCATAGCTTTCCTCTATGTGTATGTGAACCTTCTTTTATTGTACCGTCCTTTTTCATATTGCTATTGCAATTTTTCCTTTTTTGGGGGTAGTTTTGCGTTCCCTTGTTTGATAGTATTTTGTGTGTAGGAGAGCACTTGAAGAAGATAGCAAACCAAATTCTGATTCAATCATGTTCAAGCTTTATGTGATCGTCATAGCAATCTATGGTGGTGTTCAGTTCTTTTTTAGTATCCTGATGCGTATCCCAACTTGTCACAACATTGCTAATAAATGTGATCGGTGGCCTGTCATTCGATTCTTTAAGTGGATGCGCCAGGTATTGAACCTTGTGCTTCTCTCTCATTCTCTATGATTATTATTTGGATAATTTTATAATAATCTCTGATGCTTACTTGATTGTATTTTCAGGAGAGACACTATGTTGGCCGTGGCATGTATGAAAGGACATCCGATTTTATAAAGTAGTCTATTCACCTTATTTTTAGTTACTTATTTTAGTTTTCTGTATTCTGGGAACTTCAAAAGTTGTTCTAGGTATATCTAGTACTGAAAATACATGGGCGGCTAATTTCTGATAAACTGTAATGATATCATCGAACTTCAGTTGTATGGTCTTTATGTTTCGAATCTGTAATGGTTGTACTAATCAAATCGTATAACGCAGGTACTTGCTGTTTTGGCTTGTCGTTCTGTCAGCAAAGTTCTCATTTGCATACTTTCTCCAGGTTGGTTTTTTAGGCAGGAAGCATAATTGTAATCTGTTGATAGTTGTATTGAAGATTGTGGTTACATGTGAAATGTATACATATGTTACATCATAATGTACTACTTATGTACCAAAAGTGTTTCTTTTCTATGTTAATTGAGATTTTCCCATTGTGTTCAGCATAGAGTCTAGCTCAAGTTATAAACTGAACTCTCAAAGTTGGAAGTGTTATGATGCAGGCGTATACTTATTTTATTCACAAATAAAAATGATTTTTATGACATTTATCAGATATTTCTGTTCAGTAGGATCTCTTGTAGTCAGAACCTGAAGTAATTATTTGAGAAACATTACAAAGATGCTTTATTTGACAGTTAAAGTGCGACTCGTATTACTTATATTCTCTGCTGATAAATTTGCAGATTGAGCCCCTCGTTGGTCCAACAAGGATTATAGTGAAACAGGATAATATCCCGTACTCCTGGCATGATTTTGTGTCAAGAAGTAAGTATGGCATCTGTAGATTTTTTTTAGTGTAGAGTTGACCATAGGCATGGATTTCTTCATGGACGATGCTTAATATGTGTAAGCCTAGTTGCTTGAATGATTGTGGTGTGTTATATTAGCTCTCTCTGGAATCGTACACATATGCTTCTTTGCAGAATATGATATCAAAGCCTAACTCTAAAAATAGGTCCACCTAGGGATGTTATTAGCTCTACTATTGGGTTTTGTGAAAACTGTACCGAGAATCTCAAATAAATCATTCTTCTGTAAGATTCTCATGCTCAAATATTTTTTTTTATCTGGATGCAGAAAACTATAATGCTCTGACTGTTGCCAGTTTATGGGCTCCTGTGGTCGCTGTAAGTTATATACTCTTTACATTAGGTTTGGCAGTTATGTTGTTAAGAGGGTTTGTTGGGAGCAATCACTGAATCAAGAAGTAGTTGTCTCTAGAGCATCACTTTAGTTTTTGGAGGATTTTATTAAAAGTTGTTCACTAATCTTGGGGAAGTTTGTTCTGATTAGGATGAATGTTGCCGCTTGCAGTTCACAGTTAAGATTTCCTTCATTGTATTGTAACTACCTCTTTCATATAATGCAGATATACCTGTTAGACATCCATATATTCTACACCCTTGTCTCTGCTTTTTTGGGCTTCTTGCTAGGTGCAAGAGATCGTTTGGGGGAGGTAAGTGTGGTTACACTTCTCTTTGTTTTGCAAATGTCAAAATTAAAATATCTAAAGCTGGTATTACACTATCTGTAAGAGGTTAGGTCCTTACATTTCCTTGCATTTTTCACAGATAAGATCTTTGGAAGCAATTCATAAACAATTTGAGGAGTTTCCAGGGGCCTTTATGAGGGCTCTTCATGTCCCTATTACTAATCGGTGAGGTTCCTTTCCATCTGTCGTATAAGAACTTCATTTTACCTGTACATCTCCCTTTATCTTTGTAAAATATTAACATTTTCTTGTCTTATTGCCTTTCGCCTATAATTCAAAATCAAATGCAGGACTTCTGATCCTTCTCATGAGGTAGTGATGTATTTCCCTCTTCTTGGTTTTATACCTGTTGGCTTGTTTTACATTTATGAACCTCTAATTTCCTACGTGAATTTGTTTTATGTCATGTTAGTTTCCTTTTCACGTTTGTTGTTCATATTTGCATGTGATTATCAATTCAAAGGCTGTGGATACGAAGAACAAAGTAGATGCAGCACACTTTGCTCCATTTTGGAACCAAATAATAAAATGTCTACGAGAGGAAGACTACATCACTGATTTGTAAGGCTTTATGCTTTTCAATAACTTAGCTGTGTGCCTAATGCTCTTACCTTCTGCTGTTTTATGGTTTCGTTTTTACCAATTTTTCTAATTTGAAACCATTTTCTAGTGAGATGGACTTGCTCCTGATGCCCAAGAATTCTGGTAGGCTCCAATTGGTTCAGTGGCCACTTTTTCTTCTTTCCAGCAAGGTGAGTTTGTTACTTTACTGGCGTCTGTATTAAAATTCAACGTTTCAGTGTGGTTATCTGGTTAGCCTCATTGCACTCCATAAAAATCTCATATGAGGACAGTTCTTAGTGAAAATTATTTTCCTTTAATCTGCTGTAGATATTATTGGCCAAAGAGATTGCCGCTGAGAGCAATTCCCAAGAGGAGATTGTGGAGAGGATCGAAAGGGATGACTATATGAAGTATGCTGTGGAGGAAGTCTACCACACTCTTAAACTTGTCCTAACAGAAACTCTGGAAGCTGAGGGGAGGATGTGGTAATGGGTTTTCTTAGCCCTGTAATGACTTGCACAGATTTTTGTTGGATAAAAGGATGATATTTATTGTGAATTTTGTAGGGTGGAAAGAATCTATGAAGACATCCAGGCCAGCATAAAGAATAGAAATATACATCATGATTTTCAGTTGAACAAACTCTCACTTGTTATCACGAGAGTGACTGCACTCCTGGGAATCCTGGTATTCACATTGCCAGTGCTAATTATGTCGTTGTCAAAAGTGTCTTTATTGAACAGGCTCTTAGCGACAGAGTTTTATTTTCTGTTGTTTTTTTTTGCTTGGACAGAAAGAAAATGAAACTCCGGAGCATGCAAAAGGAGCTATCAAAGCACTTCAGGATCTCTACGATGTTATGCGGCTTGACATATTAACTTTTAATATGAGGTACATACTAAAGTTGATGATTTGGCTGCGTTTTGTGCAACAGTCCAGTCATGTTTTTCTTTTCTTTGTTTAATAGTTTTCCAAAATTATGTTGCTCTATGTAGGGGTCACTATGAAACATGGAGCATGTTAACTCAAGCCTGGAATGAAGGTCGGCTTTTTACAAAGTTGAAATGGCCTAAAGATCCTGAGCTGGTATAGTGATGATATCTTTTGTCAAGGCTATAATTGCACTCATTTATTTTCTGTTAGTCTGATAATTCTCTATGGTTTGCAGAAATCTCTCGTCAAAAGATTGTACTCGCTATTTACTATCAAAGATTCTGCAGCGCATGTTCCTAGAAATCTTGAGGCCAGACGCAGACTGCAATTCTTCACCAATTCTCTTTTCATGGATGTGCCACCACCAAAGTCTGTCGGCAAGATGTTATCCTTCAGGTATTTCTTGCTCCATACTTTCATTATTTTATCCAAACAAGCTCTTCACAAGCTTACTATCTTCCTTTGAACTTTGTTTTCAGTGTCTTCACTCCATATTATTCTGAGGTTGTCCTATACAGCATGGCTGAACTCACTAAGAGAAATGAGGATGGGATATCAATCTTGTTTTACCTTCAGAAAATATATCCAGGTATATTGGCCTTTTGAATTCCTTAAAACGATTACTGACATTTTCCTAGCTTTTTAAGTTTCTTTCTAGTAAGTTACCTCTGTTATGCTTGTGTGCTTAATTTTATTACCATTATGGATAGGTGCCTTATATGTTTTCGTTGATATTTGATTTGTTGCAGATGAGTGGAAAAATTTTCTTGCACGAATAGGACAAGATGAAAATGCGTTAGAAGGCGATCTACATAATGAGAGAGACATACTTGAACTTCGATTTTGGGCTTCTTACCGTGGACAAACATTAGCTAGAACAGGTAAGTAAACAAATCGCTGCACCTTTTTTTCTTGGATACACTATTCATTTCACGATCTTACTGTGCAAGTTGTATTCGTATCTAGTAAGACAAGGGCCTTAATTTTCAGCTGTTCCCTTGCATATATCTCCAGTGTTTTTGTTCACGTGTTATCTGGCATTATATCTGCAGTTCGCGGGATGATGTATTATAGGAAAGCTCTCATGCTTCAGTCTTATTTGGAAAGAAAGGCTGGGAGAGGTAAGAGGCTAAGAGCTTTCTATAGATACATCCTTTTTGGTCAAGCTTTTTCTTAGGGCTATCTCACTTATTATAGGCGTGGAGTCCGCACTTTCTGGTAATGACACAAGGGATGCTGAAGGATTTGAGTTATCTCCTGAAGCAAGGGCCCAAGCAGATCTAAAGTTTACATATGTTGTCACATGCCAAATATATGGAAGACAGAAAGAAGATCAAAAACCTGAAGCTGTTGACATTGCATTGCTAATGCAAAGGTAAAAAGACACCTTTCTGGATTTTTCTACCTCAAGTCTAGAGCTTCTGCTATCATTCTGTTATAAATTTTGTATTACCAAGCTAATCTATTTCATTCTATTCTCAGAAATGAAGCCCTTCGCATTGCTTATATCGATGTTGTTGATACTCCGAAAGAGGGTAAATCTCATACAGAATATTATTCAAAGCTTGTGAAGGCCGACATTAGTGGAAAGGATAAGGTAAACTGCGATCATCTCCGAAACCAGTCACGAGACTAGTGTTCTTGTTTCCTTAAATGTTTAAAACACTCATGCTTTAAGTGATGGGTAAACTGTCATTGCGCGCTGTAAAGGGAATTGGCATTTCTTTCCCGTTTTTCCTTTTTGGTCTTATTATTTTGTCATACAGAATTGTCACTTGGCTTTTTCTGGTTATGCAGGAAATATACTCAATAAGGTTGCCTGGGGACCCGAAACTTGGTGAAGGCAAACCTGAGAATCAAAACCACGCCATTGTGTTTACTCGTGGAAATGCAGTCCAGACTATTGATATGAATCAGGTTAGTATGCAATTTTTGTGTAGAATCTTTTCTGTTTTAAAGGCCTTTCGAGATCTTCTGCGGGTTTGTTATACTTAAGGTTCTCTGGAAGTTTAATTTAGTAAATTAGATATATAGGCTTTGTAAACAGTATTTTGAATAACTGTTTGGAATTGGACATCCTCATCATACGTGAATATACCTGAATCTTCTATCATGATTACATGCCTGCTGTACATTCTTTACGTGAGAGCTAAATGCATCTTCAACCTCTAGCATCGTGTTTTTATTTATTTTTCGTTATTTGTTAGGATAATTACTTTGAAGAAGCCTTGAAGATGAGAAATCTTTTGGAGGAATTCGATCGGGACCATGGAATTCGACCACCCACCATTCTTGGAGTTCGGGAACATGTATTTACTGGAAGGTGTGAACCAGACTTTCGTATATCTATTTTCTTGTTTTATATATTTCTGTATTTCATCTTACATAATTGTTTGTGACAATAAGCAGTGTCTCCTCCTTGGCCTCTTTCATGTCCAATCAAGAAACCAGCTTTGTAACTCTTGGTCAACGAGTATTGGCGAAACCCCTGAAGTAAGCGACGACCAATAAGTTTATCTTCCTTGACCAACTTGAACTCATATGGAATCCTTATTCTGTCATTTTTATATTCTAGGATCCGGATGCATTATGGTCATCCAGATGTCTTTGACAGAGTTTTCCATATTACACGTGGTGGTATCAGCAAGGCCTCTCGGGTCATCAATATTAGTGAAGATATTTTTGCTGGTATAGCCGATTAGTTAATTGACAGTTACCTTTCTGTTGGGTGTTGCCAGACAATAAAAGAAACACACAGAAATGATGAAAAGGGAAATTCTTGAATGTTGTGCCATTTCAATCTTAATTTCTTCCACAGTTGATTAATATTGAATTGTTGATGCTATAATATCAGGTTTTAACTCAACTCTACGCCAAGGGAATATTACTCATCATGAATATATTCAGGTCTGTTTTTTTAACTCTTCGCAAATAAAAGGATAAACAATATATAGGTATTAATTTTATTTGCAGGTGGGCAAAGGGCGAGATGTGGGGCTCAATCAAATAGCTCTGTTTGAAGGGAAGGTTGCTGGTGGGAATGGTGAACAGGTTCTTAGTCGGGATGTATACAGACTTGGCCAGCTCCTTGATTTCTTTCGAATGATGTCATTCTACTTTACAACTGTTGGCTTCTATTTCTGTACAATGGTATGTGGACCCTCAAATGAGTCATAGTGATTTTGGTTGCCTCTCACCATAGTATTTAAGTTGACACCTGTATCCAGAATGTTTACCTTTTAATGGCTTCTCATGTTACTCGATAACAAATTTAGCTGCCAACTCTGTAAATGAAGTCTTGCATCATTAATTTCTATTGATCACTTTCTTTTTGTTCCTTGTATCTGAAGATGTACTGATAAGTTCCAAGTTTCTCCAAGTATAGTTTCCAGGAACTAATGCTGATGAATTGACGTTTACATGGCCTCTTGTAGTTGACGGTGCTTACTGTATATGTCTTTTTATATGGGAGGGCATACCTGGTAAGCATGTTTACCTAATGTTGGCTATGACGCATCTGCTATCTTCATGGCTGATTCTTGTACGAGTATGCTGGGTGAAGGTCTCTAATCCCTGCTTGTGTTTTATTTTTAACAGGCACTTTCTGGAGTTGGAGCTACTATTCGGGAAAGAGCTATTCTTCTGGATGATACGGCACTTAGCGCCGCCCTCAATGCTCAATTTTTGTTTCAGATTGGTGTCTTCACTGCTGTACCAATGATTTTGGGCTTTATTTTGGAACAAGGTTTTCTCCAGGTACTGGTTTCCCCCCGTTTAAGTCATATCAATAATGTTACGCCATATTTTCTGATATGATTGACAGTGAAGCATTTTAAAATTTCCTTGGAGACTGACATGTGTTATGAGTTAGTTTGTTCGTGTACTTGGTTATCTAGTATTTATATTGGATAAAAAGTTGCCTTAGATGACAGATTCACACGATATTGTCATCTGGTTGAATGAACTTTTTACTTCTGTGTTTTGTTTGTTAGTAGAAATTATCCTTCTTTAACCATCTTTCACTGTGTAGGCCATTGTCAGTTTCACAACGATGCAATTTCAGCTATGTACTGTCTTCTTCACATTTTCTCTTGGCACAAGAACCCATTATTTTGGACGGACAATTCTCCATGGTGGTGCTAGGGTATATTCTTATCCTCGGTTCGTTAATCTCTCTATATTGTCTGGAATGTGATAAAGAGTGTTTGTCAACAGTACCAAGCCACTGGAAGAGGGTTTGTCGTCAAGCATATCAAATTTTCTGAAAACTACCGTCTTTATTCCAGAAGTCATTTTATCAAAGCGTATCTCTCCTCTTATACTCTTTGTTTCTTATGTGTATACATTTCTTATAGATACCTGTTTAGCCACGGTAAAGGATAGAAAATTCATTGGTATGCTTTTTTTTCTGTCTAGGATGGAGGTTATTCTCTTACTGGTTGTCTACCTTGCGTATGGAAATGACGAGGCTGGTGCTGTTTCCTACATTCTTCTGACTGTTAGCAGTTGGTTTTTGGCTCTCTCTTGGCTTTTTGCTCCGTACCTGTTCAACCCTGCTGGATTTGAGTGGCAAAAGTAAGTAGTGCTGTCTTATTTATGTCCTGCTGAGTAACATGGTCTCTCATTGAGCAAGATTTGTTTTCTCCTTCAGAGTCGTGGAGGACTTCAAAGAATGGACAAATTGGCTCTTTTACAGAGGTGGAATTGGTGTGAAAGGAGCTGAAAGCTGGGAAGCATGGTGGGAAGAGGAACTGGTAAGAACTCCATTTATCCAAACTCTACCTCTTGATTACCAAAGGCACTGTGATTTTTTGCTCTTTTGTTTTACTGCTTTCTGGTCAACAACAATCCAAAATTTTGTAGAGAAGCTGGGTCCTTAAATAGTTTTTGAAACAAAAATTGACGCAAAAGAAAATCATTTAATTGAACTTTATTTGTAGATTGTTAACTCTTGTTGTATCCTTGCTCATCCGGGCAATTAGTACTCTTCATGCCGTGACAGTACACTTTTTGGAAATGTTTTTGTAATTTCTTCATTTTCTGCAGTGGCGGACCGAGAATTTTTTTTTGGAGTGTCATTATAAATTTATTAATCTTATCTTTCTATTAATTTTTCTACCTTATTTGGCAAATAATAAGTATCTTTCTACATCAACAGTCTCACATTCGGACCTTGAGCGGGAGGATAGTGGAAACTATATTAAGTCTACGATTCTTTATCTTCCAGTATGGTATTGTCTACAAACTGAATTTGCAAGGATCAGATACATCATTTGCGGTACAGCGTTTCCCTTTGTCTACACTTTAGCATGTCTTAGTTTGCTAGTTTTTGTGCTATAATTAATAATTATTTTGGTGCCTTTCCCACGTCTTGGAATGGTATATTTGGAACAACAACCACCATTACAGCAGACTGTACTAGTCGATTAATGATCCCTGTTCATGATTCATTTTAATACCATCTGACAGTCACTTGTGAGGATATAAAGGTTACGGTGTGTTCCACTGGGTTTTGATGATGTGTAGTATGACCTGGCTGGTGAGATTAGTTGAGACTTGTATGGATTTTGTTAGTCATCATCTTCCAGTCAGTAGTATTTGTAAGTTTTAGTCGAGTATAACTTACCTACATACAGTTATAGTACAGCTGACGTTTATTTCTTGCTGGTCCCAAAACTGAAAAGGCACCAATTCTTGCTTACAATACCTTTTTTTCTCTAGAAAAGGGCCAAGAGTCTGAAACTAGGCTGAAGAGTGGCTGAAGAGTGGCTTTATAATTTTGTTATCAGGGTTTCTTTATGATCTTTTGCTGTGAACGCAGCTACTTAATAATATAGTTTTTATACATCTGCAGGTGTATGGTTGGTCATGGGCTGCATTTGCGATGATTATTGTTCTTTTCAAGGTTGGTTTATTCAACTGCACGCTTCATCTTCCAATAACCTTAATTCTCTCTGAGTATATTGCATTTCATGATTCTGATAATCTCCATTTTTCTGTAAATTGAAATAGGTCTTTACCTTCAGTCAGAAGATTTCTGTCAATTTCCAGCTTGTGCTGAGGTTTGTCCAAGGCCTTGCCTTGTTGGTGGCTCTAGCTGGAATAGTCGTAGCGGTTGTTCTCACAGAGTTGTCAGTGACAGACATATTTGCTTGTGTATTGGCCTTTATACCGACAGGATGGGGAATCCTTTCTGTAAGTTTCGTTCTTCCTCGCATCGTTTTACTTCAGTTTCTAATCTCTGCGGAGTCCAGTTTAACAATGTAATCATCTCTGTTGTTGTAGATTGCGTGTGCTTGGAAGCCAATCATTAAGCGAATTGGGATGTGGAAATCAGTCCGTTCCCTTGCAAGGCTCTATGATGCAGGAATGGGAATGCTCATATTCCTTCCCGTTGCGCTCTGCTCGTGGTTCCCATTTGTCTCGACCTTCCAAACACGTATGATGTTTAATCAAGCGTTTAGTCGTGGTCTGGAGATCTCTCTCATCCTCGCTGGAAATAATCCCAATTCAGGCCTTTGAAATTTCATTAGCTTTGCCTTTTGTTCAGTGCCATTATCTATTTGTTTCTGTTTCTCTTTTACTTTTTTTTATCTGTGTTTCTTTCGTTAGTTTTATGAGTTAAATGAGTGTAGTAATAGAAAATGATTGAGAGCCTATTTGTAACATTTTAGGCATTTTTAAGACTTTTGTAATATTATTTCTTTGTAGAATCAATACATGTTGCAAGTCAGATTAGATGTTTCTTTTCTTTCTTCATCACGACGTAGCTGTGTTGTAAGTTCTAACATTTGGGCACTAGAGGCATGCGTTTAAGACTTCTTTGACTAAATAAAAAAATTTGAAATTAAAAAAAATAAAGAAAATCCATCCATGTTTTCTTAAAAGTCAAGGACTACCGAAAAGTTTTGCAAGTAGTTTGGGCCCAAATAAAAGCCTATTTAAAACGAATACAGAAGGCCCATATAAATGAAAAAGAAATTCGCAAACGCTGCAAAGAATCGCTGGCGGAAGCAGAAGGTTCTGGTCAGAAGGTCTCAGAAAGTCTGCAAAGGTACCGTTAGTAGGAGAAACTTCAGGCGAACTCCAGAATTCGTGTTGGAGCCTCTAAGCAGAGTGATGACGGGAGGTGGCGACGGATGGAGGGAGATTAGACTTTTGTGTCCCTCTGTATCGAAGATTATCAACTGGGTTGCTTGGAGCGATCAGAAACTGGACTTTAAGTCCATAGCCGCAGCGTTTGAGCTCGAACCGTCGACGGTGAAGCTCAATGGTCACTTCATAAGCAGAGATATTGATCTAATAGCTTCTTGTGTGACGTGGCAGTCTTTGCTCGCTTTCTTCTCAGCTAAAGGCTTGTCCACTGGGAAAGACGAAGCCGGTGCTATCCTCGTCGACGGCAAGCTCTCTAAAGTCGGTACCAAAAGTGAGTTTCTATAAAGTTTAACAAATCTTTGGGTTTATTTTTTTCCTCGTTTGGTTTCTCAATAAAATTTCGAATGAAACTCTTTTTAAATCTGTTGTATATCCTTGTTTGTACGTAATTGATTTCCCAGGAGCATACATTGGTCCTCAGGAGGACTTAACCTGCAAAAATCTTGGTCTAATCAGAAACAAGAAGTTGAAAGTTAAGTGTTCAGGTATGTGGGAAATTTTGCTACACACACCATGTGGTTTTGAATCTCTGACTTTCGAGTTTAATCTTACTTTCATCATCAACAGTTGAGGAACCTCTGCTCTCTGGATGCAACAAGAGAAAGCTATTGTCTGAAGATATGCACTCGCTCAAGAAACCAAAACTCAACATGGGTGATAGCTTTGGTAAAATTCCAGTATGGTCTTTTCTTTGATGTACTAAAACTCTAGTATAGTCTCTTTTTTTATAAACTAGGGGGTGGGGGGTATATATGTTGCAGGAAGGCAAAGCGGAGTCAGCAAAACACCATTAAAATGCAGTTTCGGTCTGAAGAGGACAAAAGAAGATGATATGATTGCTTCCGCATCTTGTAAGAAGATAAGATGAGCAGGATAATGTAGAAATAGAGCGGGGTGTGTAATAGTTTTTGTCTCTTAAGTATCTATCTGACTAAAAGAGAAATGCAAAATTCCAACTCTTTTAAGTGTAAAATAATCTTACAGGGTCCAAAACTACCTTGTTGATACATATTGTACAACTGGAGTCTCTTGAAAGTTTTGAGCCTACTTGTCCGTGGAAAAATACTGCCATGCCACCGCAGCTCCTGCAACTAATATGATTTTGAAGAGAAGTTTACTAGACAAGACCGAAGATCGAGCTGCAGGCGACTCTGACAATGGTGATTCAACTGGTCTCCCTCTGATCTTCGCACTGAATCTTGATAACAACTGCTTAAGCCCACCTGTTTTCTTTCCTGCTGGAGAAAACAGAACAATCATAAACTTGACGTTAGACTCCAGGTCAAATTTTGTCAGCCGAACAAATTGATCTTGAAATCCTGGCCCCAGACCATTTGGTGACTAACCTTGGCTTTTGAGAAACCTTTCTTCTTCACCTATTCGTCTACGGAGAGCATTGAGCAATGATCCGAAGTACAATGCGAAAACAGTGCACGTGATCGTGATTACATTGTAAGGCATGCTAAAATCAGGGGTTGTCAAAGGCACAAGCAATACTTCTGTGTAAGAGCGCACCAATGATTTTTCCTGCAACAGTCCAAAGGACGACTAAGTTATTATATTCGAATTAGGAGACAGGGGCATAAACTTTAAAACTCTTTTGATTGTTACATCGGTTCTCTACCTTAAATTTTGATAACAAGGGCGATTTGCTGAGTTCTTCTTCGAAACCTAAACTTGCATGATGATTGGGAAAGCTTATCAAAGCCGATGGAATGTCGAATCCTTGGTTAGCATCAGGAGGATATTCATCTATATGTAGAAAACCCTGTTGATCAAATTTTCCAAAACAAATTATTATACAAAATTGTCTTCTGACACTCAAGATCAATTGATTGGACGATCAGAGTATGGTAGGTGAAGAATACACATGGAAATGTGGAGAATAAAAGATCACCTTATCATATTCTATGGATATGGCTGCAGATTTCACTTCACATGGTAGTTCCAGCATCATCTCCATCATGCCAGATGACATCTTATCCGTAGATGGTGAGACATTGATCTTCTTTAAGACCTCACTGCCTGTCTTCTGTTGTTGGTCCACAAAGATTTGTAGAGTGTGATAATAAACCTTAACATACCACGGGAAAATCTGGAAAATGTTAGCTTTTATTGTACAGCGGCCATTATAGAGATCTCTGCCCGATAACATCTCCTGCGATTCTGTCGCTTTTAACAGGATGGCTATTGCACCCCTTTCGTTCCCGCTTCCCATCAAAAACCGACTTGCGTGTAGTGGAGCTTGTTGGCATGACCACTTTGAGGGAAGGTTCCAATTAAGGCCAAGATCAAATGGCTCGCTATCACTGGATTTGTCAATATCGAAGATAAAAAGAAAGCTGCTGATTTCTCGAAGAATCCTGTCTGGCTTTATGGACAATTCGAATTCTGCGTTCTTCCAGAGTTCGTTCGCTTCTTTTTCTGGATCCGTCTTCTTTCGTTCACGACGAGAAAGACCCTCCATTTGAAGATATACATTACTTGACTTTGCAAGAATACATTTTCCGACAACTTTTCTCCCAAAGAGTGAGCTAAGGGACCAACTTGGCTGTATATTTGTTTCAACAGAAATAGTGTGAGGCTGGAGAACAACAGTAAGAGTCTGCTCAAGCAACATCTCAGAACCCAATCCCTCTTCACCAGATTCAACCGTGGATAGATGCAATCTCTGAGAATGATAAAACCCTCTGTAAACAGATGGCCTATTCATTAATGAAGAAATTCCATCCTTGTCTCTACACGGGAGCAGCTTTAGCCACGGGGTCAAGTTCTCAGTACAAACAGCTTCACGTGGCAGTGAACCATACCTCAGCTTGTCTGAGTTTGGCCCAAACCCCCCATGTAGGAGCAGCATATGAAGTGGAAGATTCTAGAAAGTTGATGGAAGCACAGAAAAGCCCTGACAGTGCGTGGGTTAAGTTCTTCCAAGAAGTATCAACCTGAGACTGAGGAACATCAAACACAGCCCACAGCTCAACCCCAACAGGCTTCGCGTTCATACTTGATAGCGGATCAAATCCTCCCCAGTGTTCATGGTTCCAACGACCCTGCGTAAAAGATAGTTCCATCTCCTTGACCCGAAACTTCTGAACCTGTTCAAGAAATCATGTTTCAGAGATTTAGAAAAAAACAATACAGCTACACTAAAACGGGTAAACAAGTCACTAAACTCTTGGTGATGGAAAATGAATAGATGTGTTACTTCCGAAGCGGTCAATTCTTCAAATTGCAAAAGATCAAGCTAGGAAGAGAGCAAAATTTGATACAACCTAATCGCATTCCAGCTAGAATCTATGCTTCCAGTGCAAACTAATACGAAAATTTATTCCCTAATGTCTAAGCTCAATACAAATTACGGGAAAAACAAAGAGGGTTGGTTATTACCAACTGAGAAATAGCTTTCGGGAATAGATGGTGATGGCGGCCATGGGAGTTCGACGGAGGAGCTCTGTTCTCGAAATGGAAATGAGCTAAAACTTTCCGATCAGGCAATGGCTTCAACAGTAATGCCTCGTTGAATTCTTCAACTTCTTCCGACCCAAAAGCGATGGCAACCAAACACGATTGCAAAATTAACAAAGGGATCCAGGTTAGAACAAATCCCGCCATAATCAGACCAACTGATAATCGCCGGAGTAGATCGCTGACTTGTATTACCGTGGATCGAGCATTACAGAGTAGATCGCTAAGCTCCGGCGAGGAGAAATGCGTTTGAGGCCTAAACGCTGGAATAGTGAAATGGTAATAACCGCGATTAAAGAGCGTTCGCGTATAAAACCAAAATCGGGCCAAAAAAAAAAGTGATAATGATAAACGAATAAAAGGAATTATAAGACCCAAAGACGTGAGACCAGATAGTTACTCAATATTTAGTCAACGTTTTGGCTCGTATCTACCACAATTAGAACAAACATATCAAAATTAGACAATACTAAACTACATAAATATGGAAAAAAAAATGTAAATAGAATTTTTCAAACCACCATAATTAGAGCCAACATAAAAATATTGGCATGCTATATAGTCCAATTTAAAGGATGTGAGGAATTAACGAAGGTGATGCTAATGTGATCACTTTTTTGTGCTTTATTGGTAAATCTATCAAAATTTATGATAATGATATAAGTCAAGTGACTCATTTGTAATGACATTATTTTCCTAAAATCATTATATAAACATGTGAAGATGCAAGTAAATTATATCTATGACATTTTTTTAATTAAGATTTTAATAAGAAACTAAAAAAGAAAATATTCATACTAATGTTTTATTAAATATTCAATAGCCACCTTTACTCTACAAATAATAAAATAGAACTGACAAGGCAGCAGAACAAAACCTATTAAAGTAATCCAGAAAATTACAAAGCAGAAAGGCACAAAACATTATGGTTAGATTTCTCCACCATAGAAGATAAGAATAAGAAATTTATATAATCAAAGTACTAGAACTAAAATATACAAATTTCCTCGAACTACACGTACATTACATCAATCTATACACAAATCTTTTTAAAAAATCTTATTATTATTTATGTTGGAAACAATCTCATGATCATAGCTGCGAGTTAAGTGAATAGAGAGTGATAATTTCATTTGTTTAACGATAATGACTATTTAATCGGGCACTTTAAAACTTTTTATTTTCCCAAAACACCCCCTAAGGCAAACAACATAAGAAAGCCGCACACTACGATGAAAAGCTCCGCCACCACCCCGTGAAAACGATGACGTTTCATGATGATTCTATCATCTTCTTCCTCGGATTTCCACTTCTTCTGCTCTTCTGCTTTCTCTCGCCGGCAAGCTTCTCTGAAGATTATATCCCGTCAACGTTGGACGGTCCGTTTGTTCCGGTGACGGTTCCATTAGACACCACTCTCCGAGGAAAAGCAATCGATTTGCCTGACACCGATCCTCGCGTCCGCCGCCACGTCACCGGTTTCATGCCGGAGCAGATTTCTCTATCTCTTTCCTCCGATCACGATTCCATATGGGTCTCTTGGATCACAGGTTTCATTTTTCCACCACCTTTTTCATTTCCTGAAAACGTGATTTGTAACTCTCTTCAAGTGTATAACTTTTTTTTTGTTTTTCGTCTAAAAGAACCGAATTCTTATGTAATAAATGCTGAGAGGAAGAATCTTATCACCGACTCTTTTACTCTTTTTAGTGACTCTTTTTTTTGGTTTTAATGTTAAAAATTCTTTTTAGTTTACTTCTATCTAAAGTTAGGATCTTGCGACTCTGATCAAATTTGACGTTAAACTAAAGATAAGATTCTTTTATTGTTGGGTTTGAAAGGTGACTTCCAGATCGGTAAGAGCGTGAAGCCATTAGATCCGACAAGTATCGACAGTGTTGTCCAATTCGGTACTTTGAGGCATTCACTGAATCATGAAGCAAAAGGACATTCACTTGTTTATAGTCAACTTTACCCTTTTGATGGTCTTCTTAATTATACTTCTGGAATCATACACCATGTTCGAATTACAGGTTCTTCTTTTACTTTTTTATTTTTATTTTTTTAGCTATATATATATGAAATGACAACCCTTACTAGCATGAATGCAAACGCTAACACATAAATTAGCGTTTGAAACAGTTGAGTCCCTTAGCCGTTAATCAATTCTTGATAAGGGGTTGGTTTTTTGAACGCAGGGCTGAAACCAAGTACTGTCTATTACTATAGATGTGGAGATCCTTCACGCCATGGTATGAGTAAGATACACCATTTCAGGACAATGCCGGTTTCTACGCCCTCAAGTTATCCCGGACGAATAGCTGTTGTGGGTGATCTTGGTCTCACTTATAACACAACAGATACAATTAGTCATTTGGCTCATAATTCTCCGGATCTTGTTTTATTGATCGGCGATGTGACTTACGCGAACTTGTATCTAACTAACGGGACTAGCTCGGATTGTTATTCTTGCTCTTTCTCGGATACGCCTATACACGAGACGTATCAGCCACGTTGGGATTATTGGGGTAGATTTATGGAGAATCTGACTTCCAAAGTTCCTTTTATGGTGATTGAAGGAAATCATGAGATCGAATTGCAAGCTGAGAACAAGACATTTGAAGCTTATAGCTCAAGATTTGCTTTCCCTTTTAAAGAAAGCGGCTCGTCTTCTACGCTCTATTATTCTTTTAATGCTGGCGGGATTCACTTTGTAATGCTTGGTGCCTACATCGCTTTTGACAAATCAGGTTTCATATCCTCAGACTCTGACCTCTAGATTTACATGTTTGTGCATCTCTTCTAAAGATTTTGTCGGTTTTGCAGCGGAACAATATGAATGGCTAAAGAAGGATCTGGCTAAATTCGATAGATCGGTAACGCCATGGTTGGTAGTTTCTTGGCATCCACCTTGGTATAGCTCTTACACAGCGCATTACAGAGAAGCTGAATGTATGAAAGAAGCTATGGAGGAGTTACTTTACTCTTATGGTACCGATATTGTCTTCAACGGACATGTAAGACTAAAAACATAAAGCTGTCTCTCTTCACCTTTTGATTTGGTGTGATTGACTGGTTTTCTTTATGTGAAAACATTTTTCTAGGTTCATGCTTATGAACGGTCGAACAGAGTTTACAATTACGAACTAGACCCATGTGGTCCAGTTTACATAGTGATTGGTGATGGAGGTAACCGTGAAAAGATGGCGATTGAGCACGCCGATGAACCCAATAAATGTCCTGAGCCATTAACCACACCGGATCCAGCCATGGGTGGGAAATTTTGCGCTTGGAACTTCACCGCGTCTGGAAAGTTTTGTTGGGATCGGCAACCTGATTATAGTGCCTTGAGAGAGAGCAGCTTTGGCCATGGAATCCTAGAGGTAACGGATTTAGTTAACTCCTAAACGCGTCAAAGCCACGTTAGGATTTTTAGAATCTAATTCAATAAGATTGAGTACAATGCAGATGAAGAACGAGACGTGGGCACTATGGACATGGTATAGGAATCAAGACTCGAGCAGTAAAGTCGGAGATCAGATTTACATTGTGAGAGAACCTGATCGATGTCCTCGTCACAACCGCCTTGTTAACCATTGCTAAGCTCAAAGTTTAAACAGAGATGGTCTAATAAAAGATTTGACTTACAGTCTCATCTAATAAAAGAGTGAATCTTTTTGTCTACACTGTTGAATGTAACAAAGTTTCTCCAAGAAAAAAAAGTTTCAAAGTTTCTCAAAAAAAAGATCTCGAGATCGAAAGTTTCAAAATTGTTTCTAAAAGATCTCGAGGAATTCGAGGACGAAGCTGCTGCAAACGGGACAATGACCTTTTTGAGCCATAAGCTCTTTAGAGCAGAGCTTACAAAACGTGTGGCCGCAAGGCGTAAAAGTCGCGCCTTTGATTTTCACCTGACAAACGCAGCAATTGAGCTCTCCTTCTCCTCCTCCGTGGCCATCTCCTTCTTCCTCGTAATTCTCATCGTCTTCCTCTTCTTCGTATTCTTCTTCTTCGTTCATGGCGTATCTTGATCCTGTTAATCCCATTTGCCGATCTGTCTCTTCCAGTAGATCCATCAGCGACATCGTCTGCTTCGGCGCAGAATCTGCCGATGATTTCTCCTCTGCTTCTCCTGAATCATCCTCCTCGTTGTCGTCTTCTTCCTCATCGTCGCTTGCAGCTGCCGCAGCTTCTGCTTCCGCCGCTTCCTGCGCCGCAACCGCTTCTCTAGCCGACATCTGCCTCTCTTCCACGAACGTGACCACCGGATGACGGCGTCTGCTATCTTCTTCGCCGTCTCCGTGATCTCTGACGGAATCATGCCGTGATAACTGCGGCTTAAAGCTCCTCGACGGCGGTACATCTCCGGGAACGCTTACGTCAGTCGAATCGTCCGGTTTTTTACTCGACCCGACCCGCATTGAAGATCCACGCGTGAACATCGCGCGTCCTGAAGAACCAGGTGGATCCGACATCGGAATTGCGTAGACTAGATCTCGGAGGTGGAACGTATCGTTGGTTAAACCAGTGGAGTGCGATCGGAACGCCGGTCTAAGGTGTTTGGTATTGGGGATAAGAATATCCGAGGCGGGGATATGAAGAGACGAGGTCCAAGCAGAACCGGTTCGTTTGAGACGGAGTTTCTCACGGAAAATCTGCCACGTGGTCCGATCCTTGTGCCCTTCCTTGTGGTATTCCTCGCGTATGATATCAAAAAGCGTTTGGCTTGATGTGCCGTGTGGTACAAGAGATTTTTGCGGCAAAGGCGGTGGCGACGGTGGAGATGATGGTATAACGATCTCGCCGCCAAGAACAGCGTCTAAAGTTAGTCCGGCTAACGAGTTACTACGGCTCTTTAACGCCGACATTTAACTCCACGCCGTCTCTCGCAACCTTTCTCCATCATGGGAATTCGGAAGCCGATCAATAACGGTCAATAACTGTATTAAAAATGTTTTCTTTCTTCCGTAGAAACTAAAATGGAAATGTTACCTCTTGCATCGAATTTAGAGTTTGTTGAACATCGTTTTTGCCTTGATTGAAAATTATAAATTTTTGGTTTTTTTTTTCTTTTTGGAATGTCTTTTAACTTTTTATCATTTAGACTTCGTTTTTTTTGTTCTTACCTCCTTAAATTGAAACAAAATTTGTGGGTAAAAGTACTTTAAAATGGAGAACAAAGAGTACGGAGGAACGAGTCTTAAGGTTAAAAAAAATTATTTATCTAAATTAAGGATGTTTCCACAATTTTTTTTGTTAAAAAAAAGGTATTTACTTAATTATTTAGTGGTGATCAATGTGAATAATCTAGCTTTATAACAAGACTGGCGAGTTACCACCGGGTTAATGAAATTTGTGCGATGAAGACAACAACCATAATTGTAAAATGGTTGGTCTCTTAGACATAAGAACATGGATCTTCTTAGAGGCTTTCCTTGTGATCTCCACTCTTCCTTCATGAAATTTTAACTAATATAGCTTTCGCCATTAAGATATATCTGAAACTTGTTAAAGAAGTTTTGACGTTAGTGAGAAAATATTCACGCTATATCACATACAAATTGACTGTGGTTTTGTTTTATTCTCTTCCCCAAATCTTTCGTCGTCTCCACTTATGATTTCCTACTTTTCTTTGGACGCAAAAGAAAATTACGTCCATAAAATAATTTTGTAGTTTTATTTTTAATAATCTTGTATATTCTTCGTAAACTTTGAGATCCGCTTAAGAAAAACAGTTTCGCAAGAATAAACTTATATATGTGAAACTATTGTTTCTATGCTCTTTAGATGTAAATGTTTTACGTTATGTGAAATTCAGGGTTTTAGAGTAAAGCCATGACTTGAAACATTTGTAAAGAAATGAACTCAAGAAAATATGAAAAACATAAAAGTTTTTTTACAGTCTCGAATTTGAAGCTGAGACCCTATCATAAGTAACAAAGTTTTGTTTTCCTGAGATATAAACAATAGATTATATTTCGAATACTTAACAAATAGGAAGTCAATATGTCCGAGTGGTTAAGGAGACAGACTTGAAATCTGTTGGGCTTCGCCCGCGCAGGTTCGAACCCTGCTGTTGACGAAATTTTTTATAATTTTCTTGGCAATATAAACCAAAAGTGTAAATGACAAAACTACCACTGGGCATTAATCATTTTGAAATAAGCCTCTTAGTTTTTTTGGCAATATAAGCTAAAACTGTAAATGACCAAACTACCCATGGGATTAATCATTTTGAAATGAGGAAAGATAGGCCTCATTTTTCTTGGACTACATAACCCAAACGCTCAGTGTTCTCGGGCCCAATCAGATGATGTCAAAAAGGCACCACAAAACCCTAAATCGAACTAGCTTGTTCTGAATCGCATTTGTAATCACCCCGGCGTAGTAAGCCAGCGGCTGAATCAGGGTTGGGTAAAAATGGTCTCGGGTTCAGGGATATGCGCGAAGCGAGTAGTGGTTGATGCTCGCCACCACATGCTAGGTCGGTTGGCGTCAATTGTGGCGAAGGAGCTGCTCAATGGTCAGAAGGTTGTCGTTGTCCGGTGCGAGGAGATTTGTCTCTCCGGCGGACTCGTCCGTCAGAAGATGAAGTATATGAGGTTTCTACGCAAACGTATGAACACTAAACCGTCTCACGGGCCCATTCACTTCCGTGCTCCGTCCAAAATCTTCTGGCGCACCGTTCGCGGGTTCGTATATCAATCTCTTTCTCTCTGTTTTCTCCGGGTCTTAATCTTTCGCTATTGATTTTTTGAAGTTTGGGACTGTGAATACTGTAGCGAAGGAAGCTTGATTGCCGTTTAATTTTGTAATTTTCTGGATGCTTTACTTCTTATTCGTGTCAATTATCTTTTTGATGGTTTTGTTTCTGTTTAAGGAATTGAAATCTGCCAAAGCCGACATAATTTTGCTGTTGAAAGTACTTCTAGAGAACTTACTAGAGTTTGTATCGTTTTCAGTATGATTCCGCACAAGACTAAGCGTGGAGCTGCTGCTCTTGCCCGCTTGAAGGTCTTTGAAGGTGTCCCTACTCCATATGACAAGATCAAGAGGATGGTCATTCCTGATGCTCTCAAGTTTGTTCTTTTACCCTTTTGCTTTCATTTTTTTTTTCGTTTTCTTTAATATCTATTTACATGTAGTAATCATCTCTAAATAAATGTTGCATCTTCTTCCTTGTTAAGGGTCTTGAGGCTGCAGGCTGGCCACAAATACTGTCTCTTGGGCCGTCTTTCTTCTGAAGTTGGGTGGAACCACTACGACACCATCAAGGTATGTTTCACTCATATTTTAGATTCTCTTGTGCCTGAACTGATTTGTTGTATAGTCAAGAAAAGCTGATTAAGAACACAAGTTTTGTGTATACTATAGATGCAATATGCACACACCACATAATATTTTGCTTTGGGATATGTCATACGCATCTTAGAGACGCATCCAAATGCACTTAAGTTAGAATGATATATAATAAGCTAATGAATGTGTTTGGTAAAATATGAGCAGGAGCTGGAGAATAAGAGAAAGGAAAGATCTCACTTGGTGTATGAGCGAAAGAAGCAACTTAACAAACTCAGAGCTAAGGCCGAGAAGGTTGCTGAAGAGAAGCTGGGATCTCAGTTGGACATTCTTGCACCTGTCAAGTACTGAATTTTATCAGTATATTGTTTTTGAATGTTTCCTCAAGTTTTGCGCCTACCTGATACTGTAATACTACGAGGTTTTGTTGTATGCGATTTCGACTTGGTTAATTTCTTGAGCTTTTTTTTTGGTATTTGGTCGCAAAAATATTTAAATTTTTTATTCTGATTAAGCCTAAACAAGCGCAGTAGCAAGTTTGAGTTGGTTTTACCATCTGTTGGGGGAATTAATCAAATTTGTGTAAGACATCTTCTGTCATTTTGTCTCTTCATGGTTTGTTGTATAAGACATCTTATATCATAATTCTGAAAGTGACGTTACCTTAGTTTAATCGAAAGTATGCAGAATCGGTTTTGGTTCTCACTTATCAGTTCTCATAGTCATGTATTACGTTCCTTCTGATTATTCGGATAGTTGTAATAACATTGCGCATGTACGACACGGATAATTGGCAGAGACCAGATATAGATTTTTGTTTTTCTTTGAAAACAACTTAAAAATTCTTAAAAGAGAATTGATAATATATGACAGAAATAAATTATTTACTCATTCCGGAAAACATATCAAAAAGAGATTGTAATAGATATAGATCTGAAAGTTTAAACCATTTTACAATTAGTTTCTTCTTTTAAAGAAGATCATTTGGCTATTTTATAGATTTTAGAAAGGTCTGTTGAAAAATATTTGTCGAGAAAATATTAGTAGAGTGTTGAACGGGCTATAACGATACAAACCCGTAAGCCCAATTATTGGCCCATGTATTACATCGTCTCCTTCGCCGCGCATGATTCTCCAATTACGTGTCGAATCTTCTTAGGGTCACGATCTGAAGCCGATCGCTGTAAAATCAGTTTCGTGCTGCGCAGATTCTCGAGTTTCTCTCTCACTTGAGGTAGTGTTCGCGCTTTAACCATATTCAATTGATGTCAATTTAGAGTTTTTAGCTCTTATTGAATGGTTATTTGATCCAGATCTTTCCGATCTTTAGAAGAAGGGAAAATTCAACAACGGAGAAGGAGTTTCTCTTATACTTTTCTCACTGGATATCTATCTCCCGGTAAGATCGTCTTGCTCGAAAAGTAATTTGAGTAATATAGATACAAGCAAGGGAATTGAGGAGGGAGACCTAACTTGGACGAGATCTAAAACACAGTAGAAGATCGTCTTGAGAAGAGACGTAAGGTCATTGCAGAAGTTTTGCCAATTTTATAAGTTGAAGTAAACTACCGATTGTCAAAGGCGGATCTGTCCAGGTCGGTACTGTGAAGGGGACCTTAATGAGTTTATCCCAGAGGATATGAGGTTTCCGTTGAACAAACCAATCTGATTCTAGGTCGAATCTAGGATTGTAATTGATCTGGTCCCTTGCTTGCAGTTTGCCTATAACATCGACAACAGTTTCAGGTGCTAAGTTGGGTAAGCAATAATGGGTACGGAAAATCAGGGTTATCCGAATTTTCCAGCTAGACCTCCCTCCTCCTCTCCATTCGCAGCTGCTCCGCCGCCAGGGGTTCCACCTCAATCCGGTGGACCAGAGACGGTTGGATTTAGACCACCTTTCCGACCATCTGCTTCCCAACCCACAAGGCCTTTCACACCTTCTGGTCCTCCTATGGCTCCACCAGTGGGTGCGATGAGGCCTGTCCAATCTCCTTTGGTTTCTCAGATACCGGGGAGTAGACCTCCACCTCCACCGCCATCGTCAAATTCGTTTCCTTCAACAGCATATGGTCCTCCTGGTGGTGGCTCTTTTCAGCGTTTTCCAACTCCTTCATTCCCGGGTACACAAAACCCTCCTAGTGGTCCACCACCAACTCAGACTCTTGCAGGTCACTTATCGCCTCCAATGTCTCTTCGCCCACAGCAACCAATGGCGCCTGTGACAATGGGACCTCCGCCACAAAGTATGACATCTGGGATACTTGGTGGAAATGCATCTCCCCCTGCTGCCATGCCTGGTTTTCAACAGTCCATGCCTCCCGTCACTCCGTCTTATTCTGGTGTTGGTGGTCCGCCGGCATCTTTTCCTGGTTATCCCAGCAAGCAGGTCTTACAGGCTCCCCCAATGCCATTCCAGTCTGCACCGCAGGGTCCCCCATCTACAGTCTCATCATATCCGCCTCAGACAGGAGGTTTTTCTCAGCACCCAGGACAGCAGAACCTGCATCCAAGCTATGCACCTCCTCCCAGCAACGTTCAAGGCTTGGTTGAAGATTTCAATTCGCTATCCCTTTCAAATATTCCGGGATCGCTTGAGCCAGGACTTGATCATACCTCATTCCCGAGGCCATTGGATGGTGACGTGGAGCCAAATTCATTTGCTGAAACTTACCCCATGAATTGCCATTCTAGATATCTACGGCTGACAACTAGTGCTATACCAAATTCCCAGTCTCTGGCATCGAGGTGGCATTTACCTCTAGGAGCTGTGGTTTGTCCACTTGCTGAGGCTCCTGAAGGGGTTAGTATTCATCAAGCTAACAACAAGTGTTCTTAATTCTTTCATGTTTTGATTATCTGGAAGTCTTCAAGTGCTACTTATGAGCCACATATAACTTTTCCCTTATTTGCAAATTTTCGTTTTTAACTGTTCAGGAAGAAGTACCACTTATTGATTTTGGCTCAACTGGCATCATCCGCTGCAGAAGATGCCGTACCTATGTGAATCCTTATGTGACTTTTACAGATTCTGGAAGAAAGTGGCGGTGTAATATTTGTTCTATGCTTAATGACGGTAATTTTTCCGAACCTTCAGGATTGGTTTGTTAACCAAAGTGCTCTCTTTGTTGGTTGAATATGTCTTGTCATATGGTTATAAGATGAATCTTCATAGTTGTGGGTCAAATTTCTTGTTCAGTGCCTGGTGAATACTTCTCACATTTGGATGCTACTGGCCGAAGAATGGACATGGATCAACGGCCTGAGCTGACAAAGGGCAGTGTTGAAATCATAGCTCCAACAGAATACATGGTTCGGCCTCCGATGCCACCAATCTACTTCTTCCTCATTGATGTTTCAATTTCGGCTAGTAAAAGTGGGATGCTTGAGGTAAGCATGTTAGAGTGTAGTATTCCCCCTTGTATTGTTGTGCATTAAAATTATTGTTCCTTACTTAGTAAGAACTAATCCATGCCTGCTATTATCTAAATACACTACGAATCAGTAGGTCTAGACAAGATTGGACACGCTCTCTGTTTTGGAGGCAAGCTGTCCTCAAATTTAGATCTTACACTGACCTTTTTTTCTCCTTTGGCAGATTGTTGCTCAAACGATTAAGTCGTGTTTGGATAAGCTGCCTGGTTATCCCAGAACTCAAATTGGATTTATTACTTATGACAGCACTTTACATTTTTACAACATGAAGGTAAGAGAATTGTAAATACGCTTGGTTCTGAAGCACTTTAGCCTTGATCATTTATTATTTTTGGACCTTGGCAATGCAGTCATCTCTGAGCCAGCCGCAAATGATGGTGGTTTCGGATCTAGATGATATATTTATCCCATTGCCGGACGATCTCCTTGTCAATCTATCTGAATCTAGAAATGTGGTGGAAGCCTTTTTGGACAGTCTGCCTCTGATGTTTCATGATAATGTCAATGTGGAATCGGCTTTTGGTCCAGCCCTCAGAGCAGCGTTCATGGTTATGGTCAGTTACTATGCTGCCATGTCAAATGGAAATCACATTATTCAGATGATGTCAGTGTCTGATAGGGAACCTCATCTGAAATTTGTATCAGTTTTTAGTTGACTCTGTTTCTCTCTCTATTTCAGAACCAACTTGGTGGCAAATTGCTAATTTTCCAAAACTCGTTACCCTCTCTGGGTGCTGGGCGGTTAAAGTTGCGTGGAGATGATCCCCGTGTCTATGGAACTGACAAAGAATATGCTTTAAGGGTAGCTGAAGACAATTTTTATAAGCAAATGGCTGCAGATTGTACCAAGTTCCAGATAGGAATTAATGTTTATGCATTCAGTGACAAGTACACGGATATAGCCTCGTTAGGTACGTGAATGTCATGGTTATCGCTGATGTTTTAATTCAGGGGTTTGGAGTCAATGGGTAGTTAGCGGTGCCTTCTCCCCCCCCTTAAATACTGCTGTTTTAATGAGGAGGCTTTATTAGTTTTATGTAGTGAAATGCATTGGTTTGTGTAGGGACTCTGGCAAAATACACTGGAGGACAGGTGTACTACTATCCAAGCTTCCAATCATCTATTCATGGAGAGAAGTTAAGACACGAGCTGGCTAGAGACCTTACAAGGGAAACTGCCTGGGAATCCGTTATGAGAATAAGA
This sequence comes from Schrenkiella parvula, assembly GCA_000218505.1. Lineage (NCBI taxonomy): Eukaryota > Viridiplantae > Streptophyta > Magnoliopsida > Brassicales > Brassicaceae > Schrenkiella > Schrenkiella parvula. Next base: position 2,049,626 of record CM001189.1, on the reverse strand, counting down.
TGTGGAAAAGGTTTTACAGTTTATGATACAATGTTCATTTGTGCTATCTGTTATGTTACTTAAGGTTTACTAAATTCTTTAGTATGCTACATGTGATCTTATATATTTTGCATGCAGGAATTCGTTTCTCGTCCTACCACGGGAACTTCATGCTAAGGTCTACTGACCTGCTTGCTCTTCCTGCTGTTGACTGTGACAAAGCATATGCAATGCAGCTAACTCTGGAAGAGACATTGCTAACAACCCCGACTGTGTATTTCCAAGTCGCTTTACTGTATCCTTGAATAGTTGATATTTAAAACATACTTGAGTTTAAAGTTTGATTTTCAGCTGGTACAACACATCATGTGGATTTAGTAATCCTTAACAGAACTAAGATATACTGCTTCTTGTGGAGAGAGGCGTATAAGGGTACACACAGCTGTTGCACCAGTGGTTACAGATCTTGGAGAGATGTATAGACAAGCAGACACTGGTTCCATTGTCTCTGTATATACTAGATTAGGTAGGATGCATTCAAGTTTTTCCCAGTAGTATTAGGTGTTACTTTGGATACTATTAAATGGCCGTTTTAATTTTGCAGCAATTGAGAAAACTTTGTCCGCAAAATTGGATGATGCACGGAATTCTATACAGCAAAAGATTGTTAAAGCTCTCAGAGAATATCGTAATCTTCATACAGTGCAGCATCGGTTGGGGTCTAGATTAATATATCCAGAGTCTCTGAAGTTCTTGCCACTGTACGGATTGGCAATTTGTAAGTCCACTCCCCTTCAAGGTGGACCTGCTGATGCTTCACTTGACGAGCGCTGTGCAGCAGGCTTCACCATGATGGCTCTGCCTGTCAAAAAGCTATTGAAGCTGTTATATCCCAATTTATTCCGTGTTGACGAGTGGCTCTTAAAGGTTTTTGCATCTCTATCTCAATGTACATCATCAAACATCTTTTCCGAAAATTCTTAATCATTTATGAATTCACATGTTTGCAGCCATCGGCAGACCCTGATGAACTTAAGGACGTATTAAGAAGATTGCCTCTCGCTGCAGAGAGTTTGGATTCTAGAGGCCTTTACATTTATGATGATGGTTTTCGATTGGTTTTGTGGTTTGGCCGGATGCTTTCACCTGACATTGCTAAAAATCTTCTTGGGGCTGACTTTGCAGCAGAGCTCTCAAGGGTATCCTCTTTTATCCACATGCATCCTTACATATGATTTTATTAACGGACATGACATCCAATCATTTATATCCATCAGTGGTATTTTCTCTATGCTGCTGGTTTCTTTACATATGAATATATGAACCGCCTTTACATACATCCAATTATTTATATGCATCGATACTTGTTCCTTGTTTTTGAAGTATCTGAAAAATCAGAATGTGTGTCTTCTTTCGTGGTGGGTCTTAGGTTACACTGCAAGAGCAAGAGAATGGGATGTCGAAGAAGCTAATGAGGTTGATAAAGAAAGTGAGGGAGAATGATCCGTCATATCATCCCATGTGTTTCCTAGTGAGGCAAGGCGAACAACCCCGAGAAGGCTTCCTTCTCCTCAGAAACCTCATTGAGGACCAGATGGGCGGTTCGACTAGTTATGTTGATTGGATTCTGCAACTTCACCGCCAAATCCAACAAAATGCGTAATAATTCATAATGGTAAGTCATACCAGTACATGCTTAGAGTCCCAGATCACATGTTCAACGCATCTTACGAAGCAAATTTTTTTTTTCCCAGACAACTTGGGTGCCAAATTGGGCCTCTCTGTAACCGTTAAAGAACTCCTGAGCTCAAAATCTTCTTCGTAAGCCGTTTATGGTATCACAGGGTAAAAATTTGCGGATCATTGCGGTCGGCTTCCTTGGGCATAATGTGTTGGTTTTGGAAAATAAAGGAGCACTAGTTTGATTTTTCTTCATTTGTTTTCTGTAGAACTTTTTCTCAGTGTCCAGGCTTTTTATCTGCCTAACCAGAATGGTTTTTTCCTAAGATTAGACGTTTTTGTTTTTTCTTTGTTGCCTTTTTTATATTTTCTTTCCAATTTTTTCTTGTGCGTCTGTACCAGATTTATTTTGGAGGGGAGTTCACAGTTCATCAATCTGTCTTAATTAGGGATATTAACAAGATGGCTTATGGTAATAGTATATTTTATGATTATGTCTTGATTCCATCAAGAAGGCGACTGCATATAAATATAATTTATACCAAGAATGGGAATCATTTAGCAAAATATAATGGTGTTTCGACCATGGACGAATAATTCATAACCTTTTTGAAGGCTGTAAACGGGTCCTTTTTTATATATACGAGTAAAGACAATATGTTATCATTCTAAATTGATGGTGTCTCTAATCTTTTCTGAGGGTTACGAATAAAGAAATCGTTTATGTGTCTGAATTTGACGGTAGACTTTTTGGATTTGTGCATAAGCAATTACACTCTATTTAATTGGGGAAAAAAAAGCCAAGAAACTTCTATAATTCGTAACGTTATAGTTTTAAGATTCTGATTGATTGAACCGGAACCGTTTGGTTAACAGGAAAAACGTGTCGATACCTTATTGGATGGTACGTTCTAGAAGGGTACAGAAATAGAGACCGCGTGGGCTCACGTTCGCTCTTACGACGTCGTAGTGATTCTTCTAATTTTTCAGTCGCTTGCCTTTATAAACCTCTCTGAACCATTGCTTTCGAAGTAAGTAGAAGATTTGCGCATATCAACAAATTTTTCCGAGCTTGCTGGGGAAGAAAGAGCGGCGATTCTCCTTCTTTTGTTTTCGTATGTGATCGCTCCCTCGTTTGTCGCAATCTATTTTATCAGTTACATGTCCCGATTTAGCATCGTGGTTTCTAGATTTGGGATTTTCTATTTGCGAATGCTCCTTGTTTCATAGCTGAAGGGAATTGTTTGTGGATTTGATCTTCAAGAGTTGAAATTCTTTTTCGAGGAGCTCTTGTAGTTTTTCGGAATCTCTTTTGGTCGTAGCTAAGGTCTAGATCTGTTCAATTGTAAATCTTGTGCGGGGAATTTTGATTTTGAGCTTTCTAATTTTTTTCAGGTAGTTAACTCGTTTCACGGATATTTAGAATTTTGTATTCGAGAATGGCTGAGGTATGATGTCTTTTTCATCTCTGGTTTGAAGTTTATTGTGTTGTTAGTTTGATTGAAATGGGTGACATATGTGATATGGCTGGCAGGAAGCGCATAGGGTTACGTTGAATGTCTATGACCTAAGCCGAGGCTTGGCACGCCAGCTCTCTGCATCACTTTTGGGAAAGGTTATCGAAGGTGTATGGTGAGTTATCTCCCTTGGAACATATTCTTACAATTTGTCAAATCTGAAAATCTGATGTATTGCGTGCCCAATTGTCTTATCTAGCCTGTTTTCAATCGAGGCTTTAACCATTATTCTGGGTAGTGTTGTGTCAACTCCAATTGTATAGTTCAAAGCTTACGCTTACTTGATAGTTTAGGTATTGGCATGTTTGTATGCATGCGTTTAGAATTAAGAATTGACTGTGACTACGCTTCTGCGTTTGATATCAACAACTGCGGATTTCCTTGGACTGTATTATCTGTTAAAAATTTTTTGTGTTGTATCCTCTTCGCATATGGGAGTCTTCATCTTGGTTGTATAAGCTGTATAATTTACATGTGAGCTATGTATCCCTTTCACAGGCATACAGGAATAGTTGTGTATGGGAATGAATACTTTTTTGGAGGAGGAATACAGCATTTGCCTGCTGGAACAACTCCTTATGGAGCACCAATACGAACGATAGAGTTAGGGGAATCACATGTTCCTCAAGATGTATTCGAGATGTACTTGCAGGAGATCAGTCCTCGTTACACTGCTGAATCATACAATCTGCTTACCCACAACTGCAACAACTTCAGCAACGAAGTCTCTCAGTTTCTGGTTGGTAAGGGAATACCAGACTACATTCTTCAGCTTCCCAGTGATGTCATGAACAGTCCTATGGGTGGTCTTATAAGTAAGTAGCTAATACCATGAAAAGCTCTCTGGGACCGGTTTTGCTTAGCTCTCAGCTAATCCCATTTTATCTCTTCATTTGCAGTGCCTATGATACAAAACCTCGAAGCAACTCTGAGAGCCGGCGCTGTTCCTAACGCTCCACAGTTTAGGCCTCAGCCACAACCTTTTGTAGCTTTTAGCAAGGATGAAGGTCCAAAACCAGCTGACAAACCCAACCAGAATCACGTCAAATCTGGGATAGTTTCCAAGTCTGAGGATGCCAAAACCTCAGTTGCGACTGAAAAAGTTTCACCGGTTGGTCAACCTTCAGCTAGTAAGGAGAAGGTGAAAGAGGACCCACTGGGTGATGCTAGGACCAAAATTCAGGAAGAGATTACTCGTGAATTTGCAGCTCTCATGGCACAAGGCACACTAAGAGCAAGCGAAGCAGCTGCTATGGCGACAAAAAGAGTGATGCAAAAGTATGGACATCTCAATGTATCCGCTTAGTCTAATAAAACAGATGAAACCGTTGATTTTTCTGCTGTATTGAAACCGAGTCCATAATCTTGAACGATTCTACTTTTATTTTCCCAGCTACATTCGTATATCATGTTCAACGATTTACAGACTAAACACCACAAAAGAGAAAAAAAATACATCAGAAAATAAGAGAGCAAAAAGATATAAGCATCATGGCTTTTGAATTTGAAACAACTAGGACACTAGTGTCTCTGAAGAATCTACTCTTATGCTATCCGACACAATCTGAGTGTCTGTGAAGGATGTTCCAGGTTCTAACTCAATAGCTGTCTCTTTGGATCTGCAAAACATCTCCGAAGGTATATTAATGCCTGCAAAGCCAACCATTACAGCTGCAGCACCAATGTAGTCGGTAAAGCTTGGTTTGTTCCCTGATAAGCTATCTACAATGGCTGCCAATGGAACCTGAATGGTTAGCCCAGCCGTTGCTACCGTGGTTGTTGTCAAAAGTACTGCCTTTGCCCATAGATAGTCACTGAGCACATTATCTAATAAACCTGAAAACGTGAGACACGCATCAGTAAAATCAGTATTCCATCATCAAACCCTAATTTACTAGTCCTATTGTTATGAATTTACGGAGATTTGATGACCATAACTTCAACAGAAATGAGACAGTGGCGGAATATATGGGATGGGGTTTGCATACCCTTGCCAACAACTAGACCAAACTGTTTCAAGGTTAGTGCGTTGAAGCGTTCTCGCTTCGTGAAGTTGAGTATTAGAGCAGCAGGTAAGAAAATGAAGAAATTGAAGAGACCTAGAAACCCAAGGAGCTGAGCCATACTGAAGCGACCGCTACTTTCATCATCATCTGGAAGCTTTTTGCGTATAAGAGTGATGTAGACGGCGTATAGTGCTGCTGAGATCAGAGAAAGAACATCTCCCAGAAGAGGGTTTTTAGCTGTTGCAGTTGAGTTGGATTCTGAGTCACCCATACTCACAATTATGGTCCCAGACATACAAAGAAGAACGCTGAAGAGTTTCAACCACGTGAACTTTTCTCCCAAGAAAATTAGTGACACAAGAAAGGTGAAAAGGCTTGAAGCGCTGCTTAAGATTGTATTTGACTGCAATTCACAAAATGAAAAAGTCTCAAGTCAGGCTTGTAAAAAGATTCAGAATGAGCAACAGGATGGGGTTTTCGATGTTCTTACTGTAACTGTTGTGTACTTGAGAGAGAGATTGAAAGTGAGCTGTGCCAAAAACCAAAACGGACATATCACAAGGCTGACTTTAGCAACTCGCATACGTGTCCAACGTCCCTTCTCATCTAATCCTTTGCTACATATTCCAGCGGTTTCACTACTAACATTGACACTACCATCAACCTCAAGTTCTATGCTTTCCAATCCAGATTCAATTCCATTACCATCCTCACTATCTCCCTCCTCTCTCGCAACAACCCCTGATCCTTCAGATGCATCTGATTTCACACCTGAAGCAATATCTTGTCCAAGCAAAACAGCCTTTTCTGATTCGACCAATTCCAGTAGATGAGACCTTTTGTTTCTCCAAAACAATAAACTCCCATATGCATCTTCCAGATATCGACCGATCTCGAAAAGGGGAAGATAGATGACGAAGAGTGAATTACAAATGAAAGTGATCAAGAACGGAGAAACGCCAGCATCCACCACAGACTGGACTACAAAACTGGCTGCAATCCAAATCGTGGCAACAGCAAATATGTATATCAAACCTAATACCCATCTCCATACCTTACTTGTCATATCTCTCCGAATCCCAATTAGAAAAAGAGGGAAGAATAACAAAACTTGAGCTCACCCGATCTCAGCTATCAAGATCAATGATACATTGTACAGCATGAATCAGAGATCTCTTCCCACGGAAAGTTTCCCAGATATACAAAGAGCGTAAACCGAGTCAATAAAGTTCTAGCTAATTCAATTGCTCGAAGATCAGAGCACCATGCGAAGGTGAATATCTTCACACCGGCAGATATTGAGATCGGCGTCAAGTTGTTCGATCAATGGAGACTCAAAGCTGAATTAGAGAACCAGCGCGAACGAGAGAGCGAGCGAGAGAGTTTGTCGGATGCTGAGCTTGAATATGGGCTTTTTTATCCCGATATTTGGGCTTTTTTTTAGCCCAGTTATGTTTAAGGCCTTTTAGTTTTAAGGCCTTTTATCCCGATAGTTGGATGGGAGTTTCTTCTTGTTTTTGTTTTCTTTCGTCACACGTTTTGAGACAAACATGCTCGACAAACCTGGACAGGTTGACCAACACAGCTTAAGATAAAGACACTAGAGTCACTTCATGGCGTCGATATTGCTAGGGTTTCTTACCTTCGTTCAGAGATTCGGAATCTGGCTTCAGACACTGACTTGTGGAAGCAAAACTGCTCGGAAGAGACTGGAGATTATATGTTGCTATGGACATATGGTGTTGCTTATAACTGCTCTAAATGACCTTCCATGGACACAAGCTTTAATAATTAATAATTTTGAAGAAGAAGTTTCTATCAATGTTCAAATCTTAAAACCAAGAATAAGAGAATCCATGAAAATTTGCATTCTCGAGCTATGAAATCCCAGCTGGAATATACACATTGTAACAAAACAGAACATTACAACACAAAAGAAGAAGGTAACAACCTCTATCACTAATTCTATGAAACTTACATCGAAGGCCAAATAGAAAAAGAAAACAACCAAAACCCAAAATTAAAATCAAGAAGACGAAAAGATGTAAAACTTAAAATCAAGAAGCACTTGGGTTCCGGGAATGTGCAGCACTTGGGTTTAGGGAATGTGCTGCACTTGGATTCCGGGAATGTGCTCTCGATGCGACTCCCCACTCCATTGCCTCTGCCACAGCTCTTTCTCGTTCCTTCCCTGCCGCAGAATCTTCACCGGACGTTTCACCCGAAGGCTGAGGAGGAGGAACGTCTTCGTATCGTGGAACAGAGATAGAGCCATCAGGAGCGGTTCCCAAGAAACCGAGAGCAGTTACGACGTCGCTTATGAGCGGCCGTACCGTTGCCTCTTCCTGTAAACACATTGCCGCGACTGCCACGGCCTGGTTAAGAGCTTTCTCCGGGAACACTCCCTCCAGACTTGGATCCGCTAACTCCGGGAATCTACTCGGTTCTTTGAACACCGGTTGTGCCTAAAACACACAAGAAGTTTTATGTTACGTTGAGATCTTTTGAGCAAGCCAAAGCGCAAGTGTTCTTCAATGTAGATTCAGATCGTTTAAGCAATTGAAGCGAAACCACAAGTCTTTTTCTATGCAAAGTTGATGTTGAAATCACTGAAGAATTTTTTTAATGTAAAGTTTAGATTTATAACGAAATTGAAGCCCACAAGATTGTTTCTCAAAAAGTTGGGATATTTTAAAAGTTGAAGCCAAAGCACCTGAATCCAAGGGTGTTGATATAATCTGATGAGAAAGACAAAAAAAACTCACCCAAGTCACTAGATTCTGTTCATCTTTGGGTCTGGTCGTATCAATAACTCTTCGTCCAGTTATCAATTCCAACAACACAACTCCGAAGCTATAAACATCAGATTTAATGGTTAACTGACCGGTTCGCTGATACTCTGGAGCACAATACCCGTATGTTCCCATAACTCTAGAAGACACATGTTGTTTGTCCCCGACAGGACCTAGCTTTGCTAGACCAAAATCGGATAACTTGGCGTTGAAGTCATTGTCCAGAAGGATATTAGCTGCCTTGAGATCTCTGTAGATCACCGGTGGATCTGCCTTGTCGTGCAAGTATTCAAGACCCATTGCGGCTCCTAGGGCAATTCTAATTCGTGTGTCCCAATCCAACGGTACTTGGTCCGGTGTTAGATCTGTAAGAATTTGAATCAATAATAAACATTTGGACTAATCCAATAACTTATTCAATACCGATCCTTAGTTTTGTAACTTTACCGAGGAGATGATCTTCGAGCGAACCACGAGACATGTACTCATAGACAAGAAGTCTCTGATCTCCATCAGCACAATACCCAATGAGATTTACAAGATGCTTGTGATGCAAAAGACTTAACATCAACACTTCTACGATGAACTCTTTGTTCCCTTGCAGCCCATTTCTATCTAATTGCTTCACTGCCACAATCTGAATCCAAAACAATCATTAGAAAATTCTTGAGAGATTTGTTGTAAAGATGGAAAAACAGAGATCATGAAGGCTATATCATGTACAAGATCCATTATCAAACTTTTGATTATCATTTTCATCTGACCAAGTAATCAAATTAAACTGGAGAAATATATTTAAACTAGTTAGTACTAACCGTGCCACATTTTTCGAGTTTTCCCTTGTAAACCCTTCCGAAACCGCCTTCACCAATCAGACATTCTTGTCTGAAATTCTTTGTCGCAGTAGCAAGCTCCCTGAAGGTGAATGTTTGCGCAGCAATGTTGTTTGTCACTTGTTTGTTTGCATCATTGTTCTTGTTCTGCTCATTTCCACTATTATTAGGCTTTGGATTCTCTGTAAGCACCACAAAGATTACTGAATCTAGACTTATAAAACCCTAATATATAAAAACTGAAATATCTGAAAATTCATAATTGATTTTCTGAGCTTACCAGGGTGTGTTTTGTTGTTGTCTTTACCGGTCAATTCACCATTTCTCCGGCAGCTGTTATCTGAATCTTTGGGAGCTTTTTTCTTTTCATGGAAATAAAAACATGAAAAGCAATTCATTTCTTCTCTTATTTTTCTTTTCGACCTCTCTTATTTTCTTCTTCTTCTTCTTCTTCTTCTTCTTCTTCTTGTGATTTAAGATCAATTATGACATACACTATAATCAAACAGCGGGTTTATGCAGAACGTCTCAATTGGTCTTAATCTGAGGACAACAAATTAAGACCAAAAATTGGATCTTTATTCAAATCGTTGATTTGTGGAATAAAAATGCCTGCGTTGACAAGAAGAAAAAAAAAGATATTTTCAGATAAAGCAAGAAATAAACGCGGGTTTGTTGAGAGAAAGCAAAGCAAACCTTAGAATCCTTCATAAACAATGGTTGCTTCTGTCCCAAGAAACCCTTCGGGTTTTCCCTTTATCTTCTCCACAATATGTTTTATCGTCAAGATCTAACAAAACCCAGAGCAAGAAGATTAAAAAAATCAACGCCAAAACCGTCGGGATCGAAGCGCAGAAGAGACTCCGAGAAAATGGGAGGGAGAAAACTGGATTTTTCAGGTTTAGGTTTCTGAATTTCTCTTAATATAGACAATTAAACTACTGTTTAACTAATGATTAAATATGAGAAATGGGGACCATATCTCATTGCTATCATGTTTGTGTGCCTCACATTTCTCTATAAGAGTTTCGTCTGCAATTTGTATTAAAAAAAAACTAAGGTAAGCTCCCCCAAAAATGTATTAGAGATTTTATTTAGTTATTAATGTTATTATTGTATGGTTTGAAGATTTGTGAAGAAGAAGAAGAATGACATGGAGACCATGAAGTGAATAGAATAGAATAAATGCAACAAAAGGGTTAGATGTAATGTTCATGGTGGCACGAACTACAGGTTTTAAAAATAAAATGCGAATAATTGCAACATTATTATTATTCCCATAATCTCTTTTAAAATTGCAAACAAATAAAAATAAGATATAGAAGAAGGGCAAGCAATCAAAGAAGGAGACTTAGAAATGACTTGGTAATGATGATTTCTCGTCTTTTGTGTTTACATAAACAAGTCAACAATACGATTGAGATAGAGATCTCCAATAGGATGAAACCATTTTATTCAACTACAGATATGAAATCAATTAAAAAATACTGTTTTAATTTCATATTGTTTTTTACTATTGGCCCCCCTTTGAAAAAAATGCTATTTTTTTTAGATAGTTTCAAAATGCTAATATAGAGGGCCGACCAAATTATACTGATGAAACTTACTCCATGTAATATAATTTGTTTCATAAAAATTGGGCCGACATGTAGTAATGTCACAGAGTTTTGAAGGTCTCTTTCAACTGACGAAGAGTACGTACGCCTTAGATAATTGTTTGCACGCGCGCTCTATCGTCGTCAAAGAGAGAAATCGATCTGAGCAGAAGAATCGGTCAAAATTACGTCTCTTGAGTTATCGGCTTTTGGGTGATCCATCGTGTCAAACCTTATACGCACATGCATCGGCTTCAAGAAGACAATGTCCCTCACTTCTCTCTTTGACTTCAACAACAGTTTCACAAACAAATCTTCATCCATAGTCGTCATGTTCCTTGCTGGCTTTAAAATATCTGCTATTCGTCTCGCCAGTTCTTCCTGGCTCGCACCTTCTGTGTCTTCGTTTCTCGCCAGTCTTAAATACAAAGCTGCATAAACAATAAGCTGCACAAACCCGATTTGAAAAAATTATATTTTGTTACGAAAGTAGTAAACTTTGGCTCTAGTTTATGCTTGGACCACGGTTATAGAGACTTGAGAGAAGATTATAGGCGTACCTCGCTTGTGCCAGGGCTCGTATTTACAGTGCAATCGATGCGTATCCGTCCATCATCTTTGTTTTCGATCTCAGAAGAGCTAATATCTTCTTCTTGCTCTTCCTCTTCCTCAGCTAATTCGGGGTTGGCTATTTCTTTGGCGAGGCTGTCTAATTCATCATACCATTGTTGTGAGACTCCAACCTGCAAATCATGCAAACAAACTTCTGAGCCACCTCGGTACTAAACCAGAGCAAAAGTGAATGTAATTCTCTTGACCTTTTCAGAAGGTTCCGCTGCACTTCCAGCATTTGAGACTTCAGTGATTGCGCCTCTGGCCTGTCGCCATATGCAGCTTTCTTGTACTGGTTCAACAAGCTCCGTGCAGTGAGGAATCTCTATGTTCAAACGTATGCTAATTTTACCTGTTAAAAAGAAAAGTAGCAGTAGAATCAGACCGGATAAATAGATTGCTAGCTAGACCCAATGTCAAAAACCATCTTCATGCTGCAGCTAATGTCAAAACATTATAGTTTGTCTAACTAATCACACCTGGCAATAACCGGAGTTGATGAGTATGGCTAAGGTGTGCTTCCTGTACTCCGTTAGCTCTGTTTTATTTTAGCCCAAAAGAGCACAGCATACAGTTAGTAAGCTTTAAAACAAGAATAGCGCTCTTAATTAATGGAAAAGAATAGTGAAAAGGAACTACTAACAGATTGAAAACTCTCTCCAGTGGAATGGAGAGCCAATAGGGCAACCCTAGGATCCCGATGTTTGAAAACTGTATGCTAGAGCATGCTCCAGATTCTCTATTTAGTTTCAACACCCTCTGACCAGCTTCATATGTAGAGATCCGCATTAGTAGAAGGAGAAATGGGCTAGTTAGTTGATGCATGGAGATGAAACAATGTAAACGAAGCTGTGATCAGTTTGTTTTACCTATATCTGTTGCGAAAATGTCGTCTCCAAATTTAGAGAATGAAGACAAAAGGGCAGCACTGTGCTGCTCCTTGCATGAGGTGATAGCCTCATTTTGCTGTTGCAACCAATTAGAAGACAAATGTCTCAAGACTGATAGCTTCTCCGTGATCAATTCCCCACAGATCTCCATTATCCCCGGAAACCCTTCAAAGTAATAATTTAGATGTTATATGCAATAGGTCAACAAGTCAAGTACCACAAAACAGAAAACGAAGATGCCGATTCTTATATGTAACCTTCCACGACTTCTTCGATCTCTCCTGAAGCTAAATTAATTATCCACAACTTCGAGAAGCTGAAAAAGTATGACAAACCTATTAGGTTACGAGAGAAAAAAAGGTACTAAGAGAGTTTAAGAGAGAATGAGCTTTCTCTAATGATATTAAGCAGCCCCTTAGCTAGTAGTTTACCATTTATTAATGACTAAAAGACTATCATCATCACGCTTCAGTACATGCCATGGAAACATCAGGGAGCAAGCATCAGATTCTTCTGATTTGGCATCAGCATCAACTGTTGTATCATCATCTTTTCCTAGACCCATTTTCTCCATTATCCAAGACCATAAGCCACCACTCTTCTTAATAACCCTTGGATATACTGTTTCCAGGACCCGAGTCTTTATATTTGCTCTTCTAATGGCATGATTCTTAATTCAAAGAATGGAGACAACAAAAGGAAACAAAAAGGAAAAACAATCTTAACATGAAAACATTTAGTGCCACAATCAGTGATCATAATGTTTGCAATTTCTTCGAGGAGTCATACCTCAGAATCTACAATGTAAAGGCAATCCTCCTCTTCGTCATAAAGGGTCGCCGCAGGACGTAACATCTTTGCAGATTCAAATTCTCCATCCTCAAAACCTGGGAAACAACCAATCTGAAATAAAAACATTGTCTTGATGTTTAGCTTTGCTTCCCTTCTAAGGGAAATTGAACAAATAAATTTTTATAATTTATCTTTTCCCAGATGTGATGCAGTTTACTTACACTGTCTAAAATCTCCCCACTATTATCGAATATTATAATACGATGATGGTTGCTATCAGAAAGAAACAGACAATCTCCAACTTCGTCTGCAGAGATACAGCCTGTCACAGAGAATGTCACACACTGAGGGTACTATTATTAATTGAAACCTTCAAAATCCTATTCCAAAGATCCGTGAACAAAAGATTAGAGAGTAGCATGAAAGATAAAATGAAAATTTCAGATAAAAACTCAAACAGATAAAAAAGTAAATAGAAATAAGAAAGACGATTGATAATATATACCTGGAAAGTAAAGAAACATATCCTGCAAGAAAGAAGAGAAATGTGATTCCTTGATAGCCTCAGCCTGTTTTGACCAAGTGTTCGTGAAAATTTTTACAGACTTGGATTTCTCAGTATCTTGAGTGAGGCTGTCAAGAGCTGTAGCGAAGCAAAAGAAGAAGAAAGCAGTTCCACAGTTAAGCAAAACATAGATATCACGGGCACTATTAGATGCTTTCGCCTTGTTAGATTCTGAGGAAGATTGAAGGTATGAAGCAGAGACTATCAACAGCTAAAAGCAGCAATATAAAATTCATTTTTGAAAAGTGAACATGGAATAATAGCTATGGCATTGTTAGAGAACGTTTATAGTGCTTAGGATGATGAAGAGCATACCTTTAGCTACGGAAGCAATATCAAGTTCCTTCTCTTGGTAGGGTACAGGATTCTTAAAATCTCTAAACACTAAGTAGCTTACATCTTCTCCACTTGACTAATACAAGTAGCAAAACATTGAGTTCAGGAGACCTACTTGAGAGAATAGTGTACAAAGATGTAATTTACAACAAAGTGGCTCTTTCTTGGATATAGATATTTACCTTTGGAAATTCTTTCTCAGAAAGTAGGACAGGAAATGTAAGGTATTCCTTCACAATCAACTCAGCTAAAGCAGTTCGATCATCAGTGATTCGAGCTTGATCACTGAAGTGGATCCCCATGAAACAGACTCCAGGAGACCTTAAAAGAAGAGAGAGAAAAAGTAACATGCTCAGCCATAAATCCCCTTAAGTTGCCTTGAATCCTCGATTCAATTAAACAAAGAAGCTTTCTTAAACCTCTGCTGAAGCAACTTTAGTTTCTCAAAGAAACCACTCGGATCACTAGTTCCGTTAAGCAAATTTCCAGCGAGAACTACATAAGTTCCTTTGTCCTTGAAAAGCTGTTTATTTCCAATGTCACGATTCAACCAATGATGGGAAGGACCTAAGAGTTCAATTACCAAACTTTGTTTACAACACAAAGAGATGTTTCAAAACCAGATGACAGAATCAGTATAACAATCAGTACCTTGAAGTTTGTCAAGTGAAGCTTTGATATAAGAGAGTAAATCAACATGTGGAGAAGAAGAAGAAGCTCGAGATACTCGTTTTATTGATGCGAATCTGAAAGAGACTGCCCAATACAAATTAGAAAATGCACACAGAATCTAAAGGCTCGAAGTAATCAATCGAATTACCCGCGAGAAGAACATTGTCCGACCAATATCTTCGACGCAATGTTCATCTCTCTATCGAATGAAGGAGCTAAACAAGTATCTGGAGTCGCAATGGGCCGCCGAAATTTCCCGTGAATATTGTCTGGTAAACAAAAAGAGAGCCAACAATCTTCAAAAAAACGCTTAGTGAAAACCCAGAAAGCTTGACGATCAAATTTTCGAACCTGAGACGATCCGAGAAGAAAGCCATGAAATTTTCTTCAAATGGAGGCCTCTGTTAGACATTCTGTATCGTGGCTTCAGTTTTCTACGCTAAACGAATTTGAGGAATCTGAGATTTTAGAAGGGTTTAACCGCCAGCATCGAGCCGGCGGGATCTTCGCGAATATCAAAGTTACAGTCTTTCAGGCAACCGGTAGAAGAAGTAAAGGTAACAGTTTGGATGAGGACTATCCTATTACTTGTAATGCAAAACGTTTGCACATCGGGGTGGTGGCGCAGTTGGCTAGCGCGTAGGTCTCATAGCTATCTGAGTAATCCTGAGGTCGAGAGTTCGAGCCTCTCTCACCCCATTGTTTTTTCTTTTTTCTTTTTTAAGTTGACACAGAGTCGGGTCAATTCGTACGGGTCGGATCGTGATCCAAATCCATGTATTAGCAAAACCCTAATTCGCGCCGATATCTTCATCTTCCGTCTCCATAAACCCTTTTCTTCTAACCTACTCAGTTTTTCTTTTTGCTTCGCTCTCAGCCGAAGTCCAAAGATGGTGAAGCGGAGTAAAAGTAAGCTAAATCTCTCATTAAATCTCTATTCTGGATTTTTCTTCGCCGATGAATTGAAATTAGTTCAGGATTTTACTAGGGTTTTATTGATTTGTTTGATCTTGTGATTGTCTTGCAGAGAGCAAAAGTAAGAGGGTTACCTTGAAGCAGAAGCACAAGGTCCTGAGAAAGGTGAAGGAGCATCATAAGAAGAAGGCAAAGGATGCTAAGAAGCTCGGGCTTAACCGTAAGCCAAGAGTAGAGAAGGACCCAGGTATCCCCAATGACTGGCCTTTCAAGGAACAGGAGCTCAAGGCCCTAGAAGCTCGACGTGCCCGTGCTCTCGAGGAGATTGAACAGAAAAAAGTCGCCCGCAAAGAAAGGGTATCATCTTTCTTAAAACTTTCTATGATTTCGTTTTATATATCGTAAAAGCTACAATCTTCTGGTTTTCCATAGTCTTAGCTCTTCAATTTGAGGTTACAGTTGTTAAAGACATTTCCTTTGTGTTCCGGTTTTTGGTTGATTGATAGAGATGTTGTTTGATTTTCTCGGAATAATTATTATGAATTGCTGTTTGTGCTCTGTTCTCACTTACTAAATGCATTTCAGGCGAAAAAGAGGAAACTTGGTTTGGTTGAGGATGAGGATGAGGATACCAAGACAGAAGAAGGATATGGAGAGGGGAAGAGCGGAGATGACTCAACTAGAGTTGTCAATGTTCGAGGTGAGTGTTATTGTGCTTTTATTTGAATGTCTTCTCCACGCGTCTATGTGATTTCTATCTGCGTATACATCTACTGATGTCTATTGTTCACAGATAACTCGGAGAGGGCTTTCTACAAGGAGCTTGTTAAAGTCATTGAATTGTCTGATGTCATTCTGGAGGTTCTTGATGCCCGTGATCCCCTTGGCACGCGTTGTACCGACATGGAGAGAATGGTGATGCAAGCTGGTCCCAATAAGCATCTCGTGTTGCTTCTGAACAAGATTGGTAAGTTTTTTATAAAAAATAGTTTATGTTCGTGCTGTGGGCATAAAAAAACTACTTGTTTGCCATGGGTGGTGTCATTACTTTTGTAATGGAATGTCTTTGTCCAGATCTTGTTCCCCGAGAGGCTGCTGAGAAATGGCTTAAGTACTTAAGGGAAGAATTTCCAGCTGTTGCCTTCAAATGTAGCACCCAGGAACAAAGATCAAACTTAGGTTGGAAATCATCTAAGGCATCTAAACCAAGCAATATTTTGCAGACGAGTGATTGTCTTGGAGCAGACACTCTTATCAAATTGCTGAAAAACTACTCGAGAAGTCATGAGGTTGATTTTTCATAATTTACATTCTGATCACCCTTTCATTGAGTAATAGCATTGAATTAATCTTCCTTTATTATTTTCTTTTTGGCAGTTAAAAAAATCTATTACAGTTGGTATTATCGGACTGCCTAATGTCGGGAAGAGTAGTCTTATTAACAGTTTGAAGAGAGCTCATGTCGTCAACGTTGGTGCCACTCCTGGACTGACTAGGTCACTCCAAGAGGTTCACTTGGACAAAAACGTGAAGTTGTTGGATTGTCCTGGAGTTGTGATGCTCAAATCTTCAGGAAATGATGCTTCTATAGCTCTCCGCAATTGTAAAAGAATCGAGAAGTTGGAAGATCCAGTTAGTCCAGGTAATTGGAAATAATGCGATTATGATAGAGAATATCTTTTTGCGCTTTGTCTTGTTAAGGTTATAAATCTCAGTGACCTAACTGTGAAATCTTCTGCTTTGTGGGAAATTTAGTGAAGGAAATTCTCAAGCTTTGTCCAGCACAAATGCTGGTGACGCTGTACAAAATCCCGAGCTTCGAGGCAGTTGATGATTTTCTTTATAAAGTTGCCACCGTAAGGGGTAAGCTTAAAAAGGGTGGTCTTGTGGATAACGAAGCTGCTGCGAGGATTGTTTTGCATGACTGGAATGAAGGTGCGTTTATCGTGTTTTGAGTTCCTCGTAAACTTGGAATCTTAGAAACCAGTTTTTAACTTGTTGTTTTTGAATGGTGTTTGCAGGTAAAATTCCATACTATACAATGCCACCAAAGAGGGACCAAGGTGAACACGCTGAGTCAAAGATTGTGACCGAGCTGGCTAAGGAATTCAACATCGATGAGGTTTACAGTGGTGAATCCTCTTTCATTGGGAGTTTGAAGACTGTTAACGAATTCAACCCTGTTGAAGTTCCATCCAATGGTCCTCTCAATTTCGTTGAAACTATGATCGAGGTTAGTTAATAAATTCTCTCACGTTTCCATTTGCTTGTAACCTGCTCGGTCTGGTCTGGTTGAGCCTTTGGTTATGTATCACAGGATGTGTCTAAGACTCAGACCAAAGAAGAAGAGCCTAGCCTTGACAGTGATGATGAGTCTATGGGAGGGGAAGAGGAGGAAGACGCAGGAAAGTCGAAATCAGAGTCGAGCAAGCAGAACAGGAAGCTCTACGTAGCTGAAAGCATGCTGAATACAAAAAAGCAGAAAGCAGAGAAGAATAGGAGGAAGAAAGCAAAGAAAGCAGCAGCTGGTGAGGATCCGATGGACGGAGATTATGATTTCAAAGTGGATTATGCGAAGAACAAAGATATGGATGAAGGAGACGAATTCCAAATCGACGCTAAAGTTCCGATGGCTGAACTACTTGATATGCCTGAAGAATGAGTGTTTTGAAAGAAACAACCTTTTGTTTTTGTTATTTGCGTTTATGAAGCGATTTTGATTCATACAGTTGGCCTTTTCTTTTGCTCCACCATTCAAATACCTTAAAAATTTAAACAGCATTGAGATTTGAACTGCAAATATAAATCTCCTTCGTCTTCCCTCAACATAATTAAACCTTTTAACCTTAAAACAGTAAACGAATAACGAAAATACTGATGGCTGACATTCATCGGCCGGAGAAGGATAGTTGACGCCAGTAACTAAGAGTAAGCTGTAAAAAAAAATGGTGTCGGGATTTTGTCGGACTCGCGGCACCACATGGTCGGTCGCGTGGCTTCGATTGTGGCGAAGGAGCTGCTCAATGGCCACAAGGTTGTAATACTTATGTGCAAGTCCGTCAGAAGATGAAGTGTGCATGAGGGTTATGTACATCAGATCCGCCTCACAGGCTTAACCACTTCCGACCTCCGGGCAACAACTTCTTGTGGTTCGTACATCGATTTCTTTTTCTTAACTTCCTAATCTTCTACAATTTTGTCGTATTTATAGTTATTTTTTCTTTCTAATTTTCGTTAATAATAATATCAAATTAAATTCCAAGTTGCAAATGTGAGAGGAGCTTAAAGACGTTGACTTTGTTACTGTCGTTGAAGGAATATCAAATTATATTCCAAGTTGCAAATGTGGACGCAGCTTAAAGACGTTGACTTTGTCAATCTCATTGAAGGATAATTGATCAATATGTTATCTATCTGGCAGGTAAAGAATGAATCGAAGCTAGCTTCACATAAAAAAGGGGTCAAGAGAGATTGTGAGGCAAGCTACAGAGAAGATGGCAGCTACTGTCGAATTTGGGACAGGACTGATCCTTCGTCTCCTAGAAAACGAGACCTTGTTATTGTCAGGAGTATTTTGGTTTCCTCTTCTTGTCTGTTTTCTTGTCTTTTTTACTACGCTTCTTCATAGAGTCCTTTCTTATTCTCTGACCAAGCTCGCTATCATCTGAATGTGGTCTCAGTGAAGGAGGTCTCTCTGGGCCCAGGACTACCTTCCGCTCTCCTGAATCAGAACTTTGCAACTTATCTACCTTCTCAACAGGAAGATAAGGGCCTGTTTCATCCATCCTAGGACCGATAGAGCCTCTGCCACGTTTGATCCTGTCATTACAAGAGATTTCGAAGATGAGGATAGCTAACAAACTCTAAGGTAATTGCTACGCTGCATGTGAAAGAACATACCGTATTTGGAGAAAAGACTCAATCTCATCATCTCCTAAGCCTTTGTCATCTTCCGAGTACCATCTTTTGTCCGATAATGATGATGATGGATTAGCTACCTTTTTCTCGTCACCGGAACTGCATCTCTTGTCCAAACTCCTTTTCGAGAAACTACCACTCCGCTCCTTTTGGCTACTGCTGCTTTCCCCTCTTGATTTTCTTTTGAGCCTTTCATTTTCTAGCTCAATCTCTTTCTGCCGAGCCCTCCACATCTCACTGGTTTCTACAGCTTTGTTTGCTGTACGGTCAAGAAACAGAGCATGTAAGAGATTAAAGTAAAACAATTAAACTTTTATGCTACATTGAGTACTAGACAGATACGTAAGTCACAAAACCTCGTAAACTAGGTAAATCAGAAATGATACTCAATCCTTAGTAGATATATCTCCTTCTTTTCCCAAACGGACCAAATAATGTTGAAGTAGTAAAGAAACTATTACGGAGGTTCCATAAGAAACATATACCCAAACAAAACTTGTACATGCTACCAACTTCTTATCGTGTTTCAATCTTTAACCAACAAAGAAACTAATCCTCTTCCAAAACAAGCAGTTATTACTTCAACCAACAGAAAATGTCAAAAAAAACAGTGATGCAAAGATTTCTCCTTTTTCCTGCAGCCTCAAGATTGCAAAATAGTATTGTACAAGAAAACAGCCGCCAATTACTGAGTTTGTTTGGCTGATATTTCTTCTACCTAGTTTCCAAGGTAATAAAATAGAGTTTGAGAAAACTACATAACTAGAAACGAGCTTGCTGATGGAATAAGAAATGTGTAAAAACGAACATATGTAATGGATTAAAATTTAAAGGTAAAGGGTCGATAGAAAAGCATACATTGCTGAACACCAAGGACAGTTGCTGTGAGAAATCTTGAGTTAGGTCGATGCCTTACATTAGGCTTCTCAAGATATGCTCGGACACCTTCTTTTTCAGCTTGTCTCCTCAATTCTGCTGCTTCTCTTAAAAGAATCGAAGCTATTCGATTTTCAGTTTCCAGATCCATGCTAAGTCCACAAGCAACTGTCAAAGTAACAAAAACCCAAATCCTCCGTATCACGTGACTACTCTCTAATCAAATCAAACTGGAAAGTTAATGTAGAACCGAAACCTGTCTGCCACAAAGCTTGTGCAAAAGCTATGTTCTTTAGATGCGGGAGCAAAAAGAGTAAATGGGACAATATCAACCGCCGGAAAACAGAGATTCCCCAATTACAGTGTCATGAAAAAAAACACAAATTTCGCGCGAATTTTGGATTCGGAGGAGATTAGTTACCACTAAAATCAAATACTTGATGAAACTAGCTTCAAAAAGTCGCGCTATTTGTTGGCCTTCTTCTTCTTCCACACGCGCATAGATCTCCTTTGGTCGCCGGATTGTGGGGTCAGCAAGTCAATCGAATCGATCACCGATAAGCTTCTTAGTAAACCAGACCGGAACGGTACAATGCCCACTTTGGTTTGGTTTAATCTGACTTTTCGGTTCAGAAGTTTTGGGTTGAGACCAGGTTACAGTCCCAAAGAGTTTGAAATGGGTACCAAAACATTACCCTACAATGCGTCATTCTATTTTTACACTTTCTCTCCTCATTTCTCCACTCAAAACAAATGTAAAGCAGATCGAGAAGTTTTTAAAAAATCGAGAGTAATAAACAAAAATGTAAGAAAATCTTGTTATCAACGATCCGCCGCGGTTAAAATGGAGATACTATGGATATCCGACCGTTCGTGTTAGTCACGCGCAACTCACACGAGTTAAAAAAAAAAAAGGAGGAGAAAAATGATCTCCCTGAATATCGGATCCGGATCCGGAAAAAGCTGACCCGTTTTGAAGCGGTTTTTGATTTCCGGAATTAAACACCCGTTTTGGGCCAGTCAATATGCTCATCAAGGCTCTTTGGTGTCCCTTGGCCTTTCCCGATGCTGTTCATCTGGAAACTCACTACTCGCGATCCCTCCTCCTCTTAGGGTTTACTAAGGGTTTCTCTCTCACTCTCACTCTCTCACTCTCTCACTCTCTCTCTCACTCTCACCAAACTCCTCTTCTCCAGAGCTTTCACTTCTCTCTCTCTCTCTAAAACCTAGGGTTTTCGATTTTTCATCTGCTGGTTTAATGGACAGATACAAGAGAGTCGAGAAACCAAAACTAGGTTCTCCGATTAACGAAAATGAGATCCGCATCACCAGCGTAGGCCTCATCAGAAACTACATCAGTTATGCCACCAGTCTTCTTCAGGTACTCTCTCTCTCCCTTTCTCTATGTTCTCATTTCTTCCAAGGTCATTTGCTATTATCCAAATTCACGGAATGTTCACTGGATGATATGTTTGTTTCATAGCAATGTGTTTTTTTCTCCTTAAGATTAGTGTCTCGACTTATTTGTTGTAAGGTTTTTGGTGATTATGTTCAATTGTGGTGTTTATGAGATTTTTTTTGTTTTTCATCTTTTTATCCTAAGCTTGACTCTGTTTTTTTCGACATGAAGCTACGTATTGTGCACTCTCCTTCTGCGATTTGATAGTTTTGGCTCTATCTTCTGTGTTTAATTTTCCGTTTATCTTGGGTTTAGGAGAAAGGTGTGAAACACATTGTGTTGAAGGCAATGGGGCAAGCAATCAGCAAGACCGTGGCGATCTCTGAGATACTAAAAGTCAGTGGTCACTTGATAAACTTGGAAGAAATATCATCTAATTGTGCTTTTCTAATTTATACAAATGGCTAAAACTTTGTATTCCATACTGCAGAACAAAATTCCAGGTTTGCATCAAGATATTGCAATCAGTTCTATGAGCATTACTGATGTCTGGGAGCCTACTGAGGAGGGTCTTGTACCGTGAGTATCTTGCATTTTGCTCTGGTCCTTTTTTGTTGTTGTGTGGCTTCAAGCAATTTACTGTATGATTCAGGGTGGAGTTGACGCGCCATGTTTCCATGATTTCAATCACATTGTCGCTGAGTGAGCTAAATAAAGATTCTCCTGGGTGAGTTTCACTTTTGCTAATTCTCTTCTTTTCCTTGGAACTTGAAAAATTTGAATTTATATAGTTAAGAGAATCATCTCACTTGCTATTATCTGGCGAAGTCGCATTATTATAACATTTTACTTCACATGGTCTCGAGGATCATTAGATATTGCTATAATAAAGGCTTATAAATGATTTCAGGTACCAAGCTCCACCACAGATAGATCAGTCTAAGCCTCAATATCAGCCGCAACAAGCAAGACAAGCCCCCGTTCCATACGATGCTTATGGTGAAGGTGATGCCTGTGACTTTTTTAAAAAAAACGTAAGGCGGTTGATGTTAGGTTATATAATAACACCTCTTGAAATTTTGGGTTGTAGATTCGTATGGTCAAGGGAGGCGTGGCAGAGGAAGAGGCAGGGGAAGAGCTGGATATGGAAACTACCAAGGGACTTATCAAGGAAAGTACCAAGGGAACTATCAAGAAGATTATCAAGGTATTGATATGCTGTAGAAGAAAATCATTCTGTTTTCCTTAAATTGGGAATCTAATGTTTCTGAGAAACTGATATCTATTTTTTCAGTAACATAATTTAAGACAAATGGTTAACATGCCTTCATATTTTTTTTTACTTTGTAACTGACTTGTAGCTTTGTCGTGATATGATTAGAAAATGATGGCGGGTATTCAAACTGGGGCAGAGGCCGTGGACGAGGCCGGAGCTATGGCTATCATGGTAAGTCAGAACATTGTCAATTAACAAAAGCCAGTAAAATGATAAGGTGTATGAATCTATACCCTTGATCAACAACGTTTAGTTAATATGTCTGTCACATATCTTTATATGTTATCCTCTTTTGGTTTCAATTTTTACATTCTGTTTGAAATACAATTGTTCGACTTGTGTTAGGTGCTGGATATCAGGGTGGCAGAGGCGGGTATGGGGGTGGAAGAGATGGCAGATATGGAGGGAGAGACGATGGTTTTGGTGGAGCGAGAGACAACAGGTATGGTGGAGGCAGAGACGAGGGGTATAATGAAGGCAGAGATGAGGGGTATGTTGGAGGCAGAGATGAGGGGTATGGTGGAAGCAGAGATGAGGGGTATGTTGGAGGCAGAGAGGGCGGATTTGGGGGAAGAAGAGGCGGGTTTCGAGGTGGTCGAGGGGGCGGTAGAGGTGACAGGTATGGTGGAGGTAGAGATGATGGATACAGTAGAGGCCGAGGTGGATATGGATATGGTGGAGGGCGAGGCAATGGGTATGGTGGAGGCCGAGGCGAGGGATATGGAGGAGACAGAGACGATGGGTATGGAGGAGATAGAGGCAATGGGTATGAGGGAGGTCGAGGTGCATATGGCGGAGGGAGAGGCTATGGTCGTGGACGCGGAAGGATGGGTTATGGTGGTCGTTCAAGGGGTGGTGCTAGTAACCAAAACCAAGTCTAAGTTGTTTCATTTCCCCATTCTCTAAGCTATATGGGTTATTTGCTACTGCTTTTTCCTTTACCTAAAAGACCCTTAAAATTAGTAGCACAATCTACCGACCACTCCCAAGGGTTTTTCAATATGTTTTAAAAAAGTTTATGTTTTTTGTAAATCCCAAGGGAGTTTAAGGAAGGGGGGTTCTTTTTTGTTTTCTTCTCTTTGCCTTCTTCTGCACAAATTTAGCTAAGTGCGAAATCAGCTTATGTGTTCCGTGTCTTGTTTCTTGTAATTAAATATGGCTACCCTTTTTAAAGTACAGTTTTGTCAAAATCTTTATGTAATGAATGTCTTGTATATTTTTCTTCAACAATTGTGAGTGTAATAAATTAAATGCTTTGTAAAGGGGGAAAAAAATACTAATATTGTAGTTCAAGAGTGGAGTAAAAATAATGAAGGAAACAGCTAAACTTACTAGTTACACTCCCTCGTCGTTGCAGATATCCTCTCTCAAGTATTAACAACTGTTGAAAGTTGAAATAATCAGCCTCGAGTCTTTTAAAACCTTTTTGAATCTATACTTCTGAAAAGAAACTAAAATATGTTGAGTGAGTTTAACTGCACTCAAATTTTGGATGACTTCCTCTAAGATTTGACAGAATGAAAGAGAAGAAGTTCTTTCATTCTTTTATTAAAAATGTTACACTGATGTTTCTTATATTAAGCAGATGATTGGAAGCAAAAATGGTGCTGCCCAGGATCGAACTGGAGACCTTTTGCGTGTAAGGCAAACGTGATAACCACTACACCACAGCACCTTATGATTAATACATGATTTTTGTACTTTTAATTAGAAACATCTACATTTCCCTTTAACGCTGACGTTTTATGATTTTATTTATGATCAATAAAACTAAAGTGGTGAATGTTTTTTTATTTACGGCATATCTGTTTTTTATTGTAAAGGTAGAATTCACCAAGCAGACTTAATTAGTATTTATTTAGCTACACATAAATTTTAAATGTGAATAGTAAGCCATTATCTCCGTAGTCATCGAAAGTCTCTTCTGTCACATTCAAAATTTTATTTTTATATCAGCTTATCAAAGCTTTTTATTTTTATCTTCAGACTAAATTTGTTCATATCATAATTTTAAAAACTGTTATTTAAATAACTCCAAATGTAAGAAAGGAAATAAATCAAATAAAATATCAACAATTGACCATAACAACTGTGAAGTGTGAACCATTAATTACGCTACAAAAGTGCATATATAGCATTTCTTATAAAAGGACTAAAAAGAGAGCTGGAGCAGCATACAAGTTAGAATATATAAATAAATAAAAAATAAAAACATAGAAAAATTAATTTTTTTTCGACAAAAAGATGGAAAAATGTCCGATGAAATGGTAAAAAAAAAAATTAAATTCCTTTATATAGGTCAGATGTTTTTTTCTTGGGCATAAATTTGGAAGTACATCTTAATTGTGATTTTCTTTTTCTACAATAATGATGAAAGTAATAAATATCCAGGGGGAGGGAAAATGGAAAAAGACGACAAGGACATAAAATACAAAATGACAGAAGACTAGATTCGCTGTCAAAGCATACGACAGCGTTTCAAGGAATATTTAATATCAGCCAGATGATTTTATTTATAAATTGACCGAACTATCCATCACTCCGACAGTTATTTCCGAAATCTTAGCCTGAACCGGAGCGAACCATCACGCAGCCATCGACCCCAATTTGTTCGAACGTGCCGCTTCTGAGACAATTGAACATTTTCTTCTTTTTCTATAAAGTTTCGATTTTGGAGAATTACAATAAAAGCAAGAAAAGAATCGTGTAATTGTATTTGCTTCACTTTCCGGGATTCATAAACACGCTTACGCAAATTCCAGAGAGGAGAAGGAGGATTTGTCGTTTATAAAAGGGAGGATCCAGATCGTCTCTACTGGTGGAGATAGAGAGAGAGAGAGAGTATACGATGCCGGGAGTATCGCCGGCTAAACTTGGTAGGGCTTCTTCGACTTCTTCTTCTTCATCTTCTTCGAGCCCCGACCGTGCTTCGGTGAAAATCGAGGAGATTGAAGGCGGTGGTGGTAGTGGCGTCGTCAATGGCTCTGAAGAAGTGGAGAGCAAACCGGATCCTGCTATTGCCTCCACTGCCGACAACGCTGTCGCTGAATCTTCAGGTATCGTTTTCATCTTAGTTAACCCAAGGCAGAATTGGATAGAAACCATATAGGCTAAATGTTGATTCCTCTGGATCTTTTATCGGGTTTGGATCCAATCCCTTTTGGATGATTTTGTCTGGTTTTGATGATTTGGGTTTTGTGGGTTTTTCAGGTGCTGGCAATAAAAGCTTTTCCCGAGTATGGACAATGCCGGTGGAGGGTTCTTCGAGTAGTGATAGGGCTGAATCATCATCGTCATCAAAGCCTAGGTTAGATAAATCAAAGACTGAGAGGCAGCAGAAAGTTACTCACATTCTTGCCGAGGATGCCGCTAAGATATTCGATGACAGAATCTCTGCTGGGAAGAAGGTACACAACTGTCTATTTTTGACTTGTTTTTCTTCTCTTGCCTCTATTTTTAGTTTTTATCTGTTATTCTTATGATTCCTACTTTTCTGCGCAATGTTACTCCTCTCACTCTTACATAAGTATTTTACAACTGGTAATTACTTTCCCCGAGGTGACAAAGGTCTTAATTTTTTATCTTGAAATGTCGTATTTTGCAGCTAAAATTGCTGAACCGAATAGCTACTGTGAAACATGATGGGACAGTTGAGTTTGAATTTCCAGCAGATGCTATCCCACAACCTATTGATGTGGACCGTGAAGAATCCAAAAATGGTGTTTGCCCTGATGAGTCTATTGATGGGGTAGACCTTCAGTACATCCCTCCTATGCAGATTGTGATGCTAATTGTTGGAACACGCGGAGACGTTCAACCTTTTGTTGCAATAGCCAAACGGCTTCAGGTTGGTAGATACATTACAACCTGAAATTTGAAATGGTTTGGTGTCGTGACTCTTTTGAATTCAGTGGAGTTGCAGTATATGTCTCTTCGTTCTTCTTTCTTTCATGTTCATGAGGTTGATGTAGAAAATTCTGAAAAAATGATGGAAAGTTATGATCTTGAATTGTTTGGAGAAAGTATTCACTGCGTTATTTAACTTTTATTCATGCAGGACTATGGGCATCGAGTTAGACTTGCAACTCATGCAAATTTTAAAGAGTTTGTTTTGACTGCTGGATTGGAGTTCTATCCTCTAGGCGGAGACCCAAAAGTGCTAGCCGGTTGTATGTATCTACCAAAAACATTCCCATTCTTTTCTTCGTCCTTGCTACTTAATCTATTTGTAGCTTTACAAGTTAGCAGCAGTTCACTGGTTTCCTTGCTACATTATGTACAGATATGGTTAAGAACAAGGGGTTTTTGCCATCAGGCCCTTCGGAGATTCCAATTCAGCGAAACCAAATGAAGGACATCATATATTCTCTACTTCCAGCATGTAAAGAACCTGATCCAGATTCTGGGATTTCCTTTAAAGCTGATGCTATTATAGCTAATCCTCCAGCATATGGTTAGTTACTTTCAGCAACTTTTGAATTACTGGCTACTTTTTTACATCTGCAATGTCATTCACAGCTTGGGGTGTGAACCATTGAGATGTATTGTTTTCCTGGCTTCCTCACTTATCATAGATTCAATTGGAATGGTAACTAACTTGGGAATCGCCATTCAGGACATACTCATGTGGCCGAGGCACTTAGGATTCCGATTCACGTATTTTTCACCATGCCGTGGACGTAAGTCTTGTATTGGCAACAGATTCTGGCCGAAATGAATGTTACTTGAAGCTACTTTTTTTTTAATTGTTTTTGTTGTGAATCATTCACTATCTTTCTGCTATTAAATAATGATCCAGGCCAACCAGTGAATTTCCACACCCCTTGTCACGTGTCAAACAACCAGCAGGATATAGAGTGAGACTTGTTTACTCACATATATCTGATTGTTGTTTGCTATAAAACTTGACTTCTTTATTTAACATCGACTTAATGCAATTTCAGCTTTCATATCAAATCGTCGATTCATTAATCTGGCTTGGAATAAGAGACATGGTAAATGACCTTAGGAAAAAGAAATTGAAGCTACGACCTGTTACATATCTAAGTGGAACACAAGGCTCTGGCTCTAATATTCCACATGGATACATGTGGAGTCCTCACCTAGTTCCAAAGCCAAAAGGTAGTATGGCTCATGAGCTTACTGATGAATAATGGTGTTATTTTCTGTCTAGTGAATAGCAATTTAGTTCGTTACTCTTCGTTTATTTCAGACTGGGGGCCACAAATCGATGTAGTGGGATTTTGCTTCCTTGATCTTGCATCAAATTATGAACCTCCTGCAGAACTTGTGGAATGGCTAGACGCTGGTGACAAACCTATTTATATCGGCTTTGGTAGTCTCGTGAGTTGTTTTCCCACTTTTTTCACTTGAATAGTATTTCTGGAGGATCCTTTTATCACTCAACTCTTTATGTATGGCTGTGTAAACTATCTTTTGAGAAATTTGGAATAATGTCTCTACCGTTCTGTGTTTGATTTGTGGTAAAGCCTGTCCAAGAACCAGAGAAAATGACTGAAATCATTGTGGAAGCACTTCAAAGAACCAAACAGAGAGGAATCATCAACAAAGGCTGGGGTGGCCTTGGAAACTGTATGTCTACCTCTCTATACTCCGTATTACCTTTCCTTTATTGGATGCTTGCCTGTTTGGTATATTATTATAATTTATGTTTGATGTGGCTTTCATACAGTGAAAGAACCCAAGGACTTCGTTTACTTGTTGGATAATGTTCCACATGACTGGTTATTCCCGAGATGCAAGGCAGTGGTATGTCTATGAAAATCTGGAACTCCTCATAGTTAGTTGGTTCTGGAAACTTCTAGTCCCTTTTTATGTGTTCCATTGCATTTTTTTAAGAGCCAGACACACATTTTGCTTATCTGGGACTAGTATTTTCTGAGTCTAATCTTTAACAAGAACGTAGCCAAATTGTTGCTCTTCTGCTTTCAGGTTCATCATGGTGGTGCTGGAACAACGGCTGCAGGTCTTAAAGCAGCGGTAAGTTTAATTAGAGTGTAAGTTAAAAAGGTCTGCTTCTCGAGTGGGACTTTAGTAGTTAATACGTAAGTGTTTTTGCTTTTTCTTAAACACACAGTGCCCAACTACAATCGTGCCTTTCTTTGGAGACCAACCTTTTTGGGGAGAACGAGTGCACGCTAGAGGAGTAGGTCCTCCACCAATCCCAGTGGACGAATTCTCACTCCATAAGCTTGAAAGTGCCATAAAGTATATGCTCGACGATAAGGTGAACAATCCTTCGAATATATTTTTGTTTGGATTCGGTCTTAAGCATTTCGATTTGGTTTATATGCTCATCCCCGGTTAGGATCATGGCAATACCATTGGGCATTTGGGTTTACAATGAAACTGAGCATTTAATTGGGAGCAGGTGAAGAGCAGTGCAGAGACTCTGGCAAAGGCAATGAAGGACGAGGATGGTGTGGCTGGAGCTGTGAAGGCCTTCTTCAAACATCTACCGAGTATGAAACAGAATATTCCGGATCCAATCCCGGAACCGTCGGGATTTCTCTCTTTCAGAAGATGCTTTGGCTGTTCGTAACTTTCTCTCCCCCCAAAATATCCTCTCTCTTGTGCATTGTTACCTCTTGTATCTCTGTTTTCTCTTCTTGTTTGGTTTTACAACAACTGACTTAGGAAAAGTTAAAACATTTGTGAAGTACTTGGGAATTTAACGTTTAGGTGATGCATATAATTTTTTATTTGTCATAAGCAGCAAGAAAATGAAAACAAAGTTCTTAAGATGTGCAACTTTGTGGGTTCGATTTTTAATAGAGATCATATGACATTTTGTTTCAGTGTCTTGAGCTGCAACTTCAATGGAATGGTGTGCAGAAACAACACATCTTTATTTTTCTATTTAATTGTGTTGGTTTGTTGCCTATTTTGGGTCACTAATTGATCCATGTAAAGAGCTTTTTTTTGTTTACTTTGTAAAAAGCATGATTGCGTGTTGTTGTGTGGTATATTTTTTTAATGAATTTCCAAATGTGGTGATCTATTTTTTTTTGTTTCTTGCGTCATTCTTTTATTAATTCTCGCAAGTTCCATAACTTATGAAAGTGCATGTTTGGTCACAAGTATTAATTACGAAATAGGAATGCTACTATGTCATCCACTTTAGTTAAAATAAACATACACTTTAACTTTAAGAACCAATATGCATTTTTTTCTCAAGTGATTAGCAAATTACAGTATTCAATATTTTACCAAAATATTGAATACGTGGGCAAATGAAGAATATTTGTGCATATAATAACTTAGTTTCTTAAGAAGCAAAAAACAATAATTGCTTACTTACCAAACGATGATTAGTTAATCATTACATAACATTATTAGTGGTTAAAAATTGTGTGATAAACTTTGTAATGAGCAATAAGGTACAATGGTCACATGGGGAAAGTCAATGTGATGAAAATTAAGGATCTAAAAATTATCCGGACAGTATGAGACCTACAGTTTCAATTAGCTGTCTATAACTTTATTATAATTTTTTTTATTTTTCTTTTCATTGTCTCTTACAAATTACTATCCAATAACTCGCTAAAGAAAAAAGAGGGATTGAGGAGGATTATCAATCACATGACATGATACCGTTATTGGCCAAACTCATTATTGGCATCACTAAATACTTACATTTATGCAAGTACACAATACACATGTGTTTCCATTTTATAAGAAATATAAAAATATGCTTTTAGAAATCTAAATCCTTTTCCCCTCATATATATATATATATACTTAAGGAAAACGTATGTGAAAGGGAATAACAAATTAATTAGACTACTAGCATCTCTGTTTTACATAATGAACCGAAATTGTAAATGAAATAAATGTTATATTCATAATAATCCGAATTAGCAATTAGAGGATTCAGAACCAGAACATATAACATCGCTGTATAAAGAAAAATCATTAATAGTTTATTATATGGTTTTACTTTTGGAAATTTCTTTATTTTATTTTTCTTTTCCAATAAATTAGCCAATAAAATAATGGGGAAAGCTACGCAGCCTTTCTTATATATTAACTTCTCTCTCTCGTAGCCTTTCTTCTACTCTTCTTCTCTTATTCCTCTTCCTTTCTATTGGTCTCTGGCTACAACGAAACAGAACAGAGCAAGAAGAAACACACAGTCATAACAATGGCTGTCACAAAACTTATCCTCTTTGCTTCTGCATTACTCATAACAACGATGTTTATCGGCGTTAATTCATCCAGGTACGTACCACTTATTCACCTAACATCATTATAGTCATTAATGTTTGTACATTCACTAATTAATTAGATATCCATTGGAGACTTTTTGCCTCAATGCAGCTAAATTCTACGTATATATAGTTCATGGAACCGAGCAATTAAGCTTAATAACATGATTCTTTTTCATCACTATGATCATATTAGCCTATATATATATTGTATAACTATTATTATCCTGAAGAACAAAAAACAAATGGTAATTTTTTTTGTAGTATGATATAATCATGTTATAAATGAGAAAATAATTGCTAAATTGTTGATTATTATATGATTTCCAGGTCCAATGAAACATGGCATGAACATGCAGTTGAGAACCCAGAGGAAGTAGCTGCCATGGTGGACATGTGAGTTTCTCTTTAAATCAAACATATATTCCTCGAATATATATGTTTTCTATTTAACTTTACCATAATTAATAATTATCCAACATTTCGTTTTTATTTAATAAAGATTATTCGTTTACTGTAAAATTAAATATACTCAACTCTAACTCACATTTATCGAAAAGAAAAAGAACCAGGAAGAAAAAAAGTCTTACTTCCAAGGGGTCCAAGCATCTCGTGATCTTTTTTAAAAAAAATAATAATAATTAAACTTTTCATATTCGATATTTTTTAAATCGAAAAAAAACAGGTAGTATAATTTCTGACAAACCGGAGAGCTCACATTAAGTTCTTGTTCTTGTCCACATTCTCTTTTCTTTCTCCTTTTTTCTTTACTCTTGATTATTGAATAATCAATTTTCTTGAATATTTACTAGAACATGTATATATTATTTTTTCTCATCAAATATAAACTCTGGTTTCTTTAGAAAAAGAAATTATTTTATTTACCCTTTTCCCACTTCTCACTATACAAAGAAGAATAATTATATATATACATATAATTGATGTCCTTCAATGATTAATTAATTGTGGTGGTATAAAATTGGCAAGTGAGAGATACTTTTTTTGCTTATTCTCGATACCGTTCACATGTAGTGGATTCTTCATAAAAGGCAATAATGCATTTTGATCATATAAATTTTATCTAAATATTAGAAAGAAATATGATATTTTAGGTAGTGAAAAATGTTGTGTGTATTATTGAGGAGTTGGTCCAGGCTTGACAACATGTGTAATGTTTTCAATTCTAATTTTTCGAACAATGATTTGCCAGCCCATGCACATGCTCATGCCACATGCAGTGGTGACACGTAACTTCATGACATGTGTTGTCTTTTTTTTTTCTTTAACTTTGATTTTTATTTACAGTACATTGACTACAAAAAAATTTTTGGTCAACAAGAAAAGATTAAGCAATAATCATATATATTCTTCAAAAAATCCATGCTATGAGATCATTTAATGGAATTGACTCTTTTGTGGGATTTTTTTTTTGTAATCTTTGATGACTATGTTTATATGTTCTAATAAAGAAAAACATTTCACATTGGCTCGGATTTTTAATCAATCATACTACATATTTGGAAAATAAAAATCTTTAACATATTATTAAACTATGTTTATATCATAAATTATATGTTTCCATTTTATTCTAAACAAATAAAACCTAAAGAAGGTTAGTTTTTGACCTTTATATATACGTTACAAGTTACGAATGTTTTGAATAGAGAGATGTACTAATGATTGATAAATATCCTTAATTTGGTTGATGATACAGGAGCATTCGCAACAGCACAGAGCGGAGAAGATTAGGTTATTTCTCCTGCGCCACCGGGAACCCAATCGACGACTGCTGGCGTTGTGATCGCAAATGGCAGCTCCGTCGAAAGCGTCTTGCCGATTGCTCAATCGGATTTGGCCGCAACGCAATCGGCGGTCGCGACGGCCGTTTCTACGTTGTGACCAACCCGGGAGACGACAATCCGGTTAATCCGATACCGGGAACACTCCGTCACGCCGTGATCCAAGACGAGCCACTCTGGATCATCTTCAAGCGCGACATGGTCATAACCTTGAAGCAAGAGCTGATCATGAACAGCTTCAAGACCATCGATGGCCGTGGCGTCAACGTTCACATCGCCAATGGTGCTTGCTTAACCATCCAATTCGTCACCAACATCATCGTCCATGGGATCCATATACACGATTGTAAGCCCACGGGTAATGCCATGATCAGAAGCTCTCCGACGCATTACGGGTGGCGATCTATGGCTGACGGTGACGCCATCTCGATTTTCGGGTCGAGCCATATCTGGATCGATCACAATTCGCTTTCCAACTGTGCTGATGGGCTCGTCGACGCCGTCATGAGCTCCACCGCAATTACCGTCTCGAACAATTTCTTCACCCACCACAATGAGGTTTAACCAAATTCCACACTTTGGCATGATTCATGATTACCTATCTGCTACTTGCGGCATTAAGCATCTTGAATTGGAATTTGGAATTGGGAATTAGGGTTTTAGTAACGGTTGTGTTATCCAGGTTATGCTCTTGGGGCACAGTGATTCCTACACAAGGGACAAAGTGATGCAAGTCACAATTGCTTACAACCATTTTGGTGAGGGTCTAATCCAGAGAATGCCAAGGTACAAACCATCTTAAAATCCTCATAAAACCTCAAGCTCTGCTAGTTGTATGGTTAGAGAAATAGTGTAGGTTCTAAAGACAACTAAACAAACCTTTGGTCTTTGCAGGTGTAGGCATGGATATTTCCATGTAGTAAACAACGATTACACGCATTGGGAAATGTATGCAATTGGTGGCAGTGCTGGCCCCACTATCAACAGTCAGGGGAATCGATTTCTTGCCCCAGTAAACCCATTTGCCAAGGAGGTATGTTTCTTTTGACTGTCAATAGATTTCAAAAGGATCGATCTTTTTCAAGAGAAAGAGGTCTTATCACGATTGCACTATTGACTATTGTATAAGGATGAAAACACAAACTGCGACATTGATCTTTCTAACGTGATTGATTGCAATGAGATTGATGATTGGTTAAATTGGGGATATGGCAGGTGACTAAGAGAGAGTACACAGGACAATCGAAATGGAAGCACTGGAATTGGAGATCAGAAGGAGATCTTTTCTTAAATGGAGCATATTTCATACGTTCTGGAGCTGGAGCTGGAGCAGGCTACGCTAGAGCTTCGAGTTTATCGGCCAAATCATCCTCACTCGTCGGCACCATGACATCTTACTCTGGTGCTCTTAACTGCAGAGCCGGTCGGCGATGTTAATGGATCAAATAATCAGAAAAAAAACCTTTTTTTTGTTTTAAAGAAACAAGTTGATACGTTTACCTATTCTCAGCCTCTCCCTCTCTTTTTTTTTTTGGGATATCTTGCAAAAGACACACTTCCTATTGGATGTGGAGGCCTAGTTTAAACGGCCTCAACTGTAATATAAAGTTGTATGATTATCCTTTTCACCTCCATTGATATAAAGCTGTTTCTATAGTCGCTGTCTTCCTTGAATGGTCTTAAAGCACTAAATGAAAGCTCAGTTACTTGGTGGGTTACTCCAAAAGGAATCAAGTGGTGTGACTGGATTCAGAAATGAAGGAAGTGAATGTGGTGGGGACATGTGGAAATTAAGGAGGAAACAGTGAAGAGACAAGAAGCACATGAGATTTGCTTTAAAGAAGAAGGGTCTCTCTTTGAGTCATGTGATGTTTGGGTTTGGCCAATGATCATGTTCTTTGCTTCTCCTCCTTTACAACTCGATTTGTTTAATAAGTTATTTCTTTTTTGTATGAATGTTAGAAAAGACAAATCAAATTAGTTCAAATCGGGTTGTAATGGAGGAGAAGCAATGATATTATCGTTGGCCAAAACATTACTATTCATTATACAACTCGTGGCATTGATGCCACTATATAACATAGGCTAAATCACAGTATCCGTGATCCCACCACACCCAATAACTCATCATCCCTATCTTAATTTTTTGTTTTCTTCTTAAAGTTAAATTTTATTCACGAAATTATTAAAAATATATGATGAATAAATTCAGATTTATCCAAAAAAATCGAAAAGAATTGAGATACCTTATTATGTTTCCGAATTTATGAATTTTTAAAATAGAAAAAAATGATCAAAACTAGTAAAAAAAAAAACTTAGCAGGCATATTATCAAGGAAAATATATTTATTGATTTTATAATGAACGATTTTTCAAAACATTAAGACATGTGATAATGTATAGTTATGGAGTTTGTTAGATGCAACAACATGTATCACGATCGTCCCAGTCCCAGCCAATACATTCGCCAGCTCGATAACCTTTACCGACGCAAGCGGCCATACAGTTCCTAACCAATTGACATGGTCCAACGCATTCCGTTTGCGCTTCTACTTTTTCTACATTTCACTCGTAACAAAATAAAAAATAAAACAGAAATAATTATCATAACACATTATTAATATTTCTTACAATTTTCTATTAAAGTAGACAAAACGTGCATCTTATAAATGGCCTAAACCTGGAACCAAGAGAATGCTGAAGATTACTGAAGCAATCACGACGAAGCTCATGAATCCAATTTTGTAATTCATTTTCGATGTATTGTCGCTGTATATATCACTTCTGCCTTGACTCGAAAATTTGTTTTATAGCTGTTTCTAAGGAAGTTGTTTTTAGCTTTCTTTTATTGTATCCATACTCAAGCAAAAATTGATTTAATTTTGTATTAGTTTCCATTGACTAGCACATTTCAAACATTTTGTTGCCAATCTATAGAGATGTTTCTTTAATATAAGATAATGCCAAACGTTTCAGAAATGTATTAATATTCATTGACTAGTAAATTTCAATTATTTTACTGCCAATTTAAGGAGACTTTGATAGAATCCTATAATAGTAATTAATTATGTAAACCTCTGGTTAGTCTAAACATATAATATTTTACAATTACAAAAGAAATAAGATGAAAAAAAATTGAGACACCTATACCTTTTCTTATGAATCAAAACTTTACCTTGGCTATTAAAAAAAATGTAGATCAAAATTGTGAAACGGCTCACATGCTTATATATATATATATTATTTTTTTTTTTATAATCAGAGATATTTATAAATTGTTATTGATGATTTTGAATAGAGTACGTTTTAGATATGAAACATTTAATGGTCACAACAACAGTTAATAGGATTTTGCCAGCCAACGCATTGGCCAGTTTGGTATCCCAACCTGATGCAAGCGGAAGCACAGTCAATAATCATCCCACACAGCCCAATGCATTGTGCCTCAGCTTCAACTTTGCCTACATTTCACCCAAAACCACAATAAATAAATAAAAAGAGTGTATCAATATTTATCATAGGTTTGATATTAAAATAAGATATGGTGAGATTTGTAGCTCAATGGCAAATAACCTGGAACCATGAGAAATATGATGAGTACTGAAGAAATCATCAGGAAGCTCATTAATCCAATCCTGCAATTCATTTTCACTAAATTGTCAATATATTACTTTTGCTTTCATATATGTTCCTACGAGTTCTTTTTATACATTTTAAGACCCAAAAAAAAATCTGACTTGTATTAATTTTCATTAACTGGCACAATTCAATATATTTATTTTCAATCTAAAGAGATCTTTGATTCCTTCAATCTTTTATACATTACTTGATAGCTTTAAATTTTAAAGAAATCTTTAGTTTTGTTATGTTTAAATTTTATGCTACTAAAAGTATT
Source organism: Schrenkiella parvula (assembly GCA_000218505.1). Classification (NCBI taxonomy): domain Eukaryota; kingdom Viridiplantae; phylum Streptophyta; class Magnoliopsida; order Brassicales; family Brassicaceae; genus Schrenkiella; species Schrenkiella parvula. The sequence continues at coordinate 2,013,051 of CM001189.1, read as the reverse complement.
TTTTTTTTTTGGTTGTTGCCAGTAAAAGATCTGTGCAAATCCAATTACTGACCTAAATTATAATTGAGATATTCTACTACTGAAACCTTTATCTTTAAACGTTATATAAGGATGGTCTGGTATAATGATTTCAAAATAACTATGTAATTACTCATAAAATGTGTGGGACATACTTAATTGTCATATATATATTGTAATTTTGTAAGTATTTATTATAATTATACACATTTTAAATAAAATTTATTGAATTATGAACCCTTGTTGTTTTCTCTAAACATTTTCGATTACAAAAAAGGGGAAGAAGAAGATGAAGCTTAGTTAGGTTGTCAACTCGTAAGCGTTTGGTACATCATGAACTGGATGACCTTTGTGGTTTCGCTCAATTATCCTCCGTGCCAGCGCCACTTGTTTCCCCACCACAAAGACGAAAGCTTTACCTTCTCCTCTAGCTCCTCTTGCTGTTCTTCCAACACGTCTAACATATTCACTCGGGTCACGTGGAAAATCAAAGAGCACCACATGATCAACACCAGAGAAATCTATCCCACGAGAAGCTCTGCCAATGTTTTTGGAAAGAGGGAACAAAGTTTTAGTATCTTCAACGTTCAGGCAACATATAGGCATCACAACAACGATTACTTGTAAGTCAAAACCAAGTACCTATCCGTGCAAACCAGAAACAGTGAATTATCTTCCGGATGAGATGAGGTGAATGCTTCCATGTTCGTAAGCCTTGACTCTTGTGCGAGAGCTGCGTGAAACGGTAGGACGTGCAGCTGCCTTTCATTTCTATCAAGCCGCTTAAATATATTCTCAACTTTCCTACATGTCTCAATCTAGAAAACGAAAGGGTGGAACTTTCAACATGAGACTGAGATTTCCAAAATGTTTTACGTAGAAGCAAAAAAAACAGTAAGCGACGGCACCTTATTGCAGAAGATGATAGTTTTGGGAACAGGGTTTTCCTCGATAATCTGAACAAGAGCAGCTTTCTTGTTCAGAAAAGCAGTCTCAGGAGTTTTCTCTGCATTATCATCTCCACTGCAGTCAACAAGAACCTGCACAGTGCAACTCAATACTGGTCATCTGCAAAACAGAATTCCAAGACAAACCCTGCTATATTGTTGTTCCCATTATATATTTCCCAATTCATTTGTGTTACTACCAACCTCTTCGAGAGCATTACTAACACGGTGCACGCGAGGTCCCATCACAACTTCACAATCAGGAAAAACTTCAACAAGTTTGTTGTATATGTCAAGGGGCAAGGTTGCTGTAACAAACAGATACTGCGCAGTGACAGGGGAAGAATTTATAAGATTTTGCAGGGCTGCCTCAAACTCCTCGTCGCCAAAGAGTATATCCACCTCATCCAATATGGCACTGCAAGACACGTTAGAGATTGTGCCCCGTCAATTTTCAATTTTTCTCACAAAAAATAGTGAAAATTTGCATCCTTGAAAGATTTCTAGTACCATCTCAAATTTGACAACCCCAAAATTTTTTCTTTCATTAGGTACATGAAACGCCCTGGTGTTGCAATCAAAACGTCCACACCTTGCTCTAAATTTTCAAGCTGTGTTCGTTGTCTGAAGCCACCCGTCACTACCATGGAACGGAACGGGACCCCAGACTTTGATATTGATCTACAGTTGGCAAGAACCTGCCAAGGATTTCATCTACATCAAACAATAGTTTCTTCCAATAAAACATTCAGACACAAAATAAGCAATGAATCAACCTAGGAAGAGCATTCATATATAAAGAAATCAACCTGGGAAGCCAACTCTGCAGTCGGTACAAGAACAATAACACGAGGACAACCAGAAGATGACTTGCTATGTCCTTGAAGTTCTTCTTCTCTAAGACGCTGAATAACAGGAACAAGATATGCCAGTGTCTTGCCTGATCCACTTTGGTCAGCTATGATACAACTCTTTCCATCAACAACTGGCGCAAAAGCCAGAGCCTGCCTCATAATAAACAAAGTGGTAAAACCATAATTGTCAGAAAAACATATACATACACATACAACTAGATGATTTATCAAGAGAAAAAAAAACAAATTCTACACCTGAATATGTGCTGGTCGATCAAAATTCTGTTCCTTTAAGGCCTTCATCATATACTCACTACATCCAATTTCTGCAAAAGTTTTCCGGCTAAAAAATCCCGTCTCCCTAGTAGCCTTGGTTTTATTCCCTCTCTCCCTCCAGTCCTCCATATCTCTTGCATATACAACAGAACGCCTATCACCCCAACCCCTGGAGTTACCAGCAGCGCCTTTTGAATATGAAAAACGCGACCCTGCTCTCTCATTATCAGAGAAATTTCGAGCATTCGAAAACTCATCCGTAGCTCTATCACGTCTCTGGAATGTATCCAACTCATTGGCAACACCACGCCTATCTTCTCTACCCCTAGAGTTAGCAGCAGAATCTTTTGAAAATGAACTCCTAAATCCTGCTCTCTCATTATCATTAAACTTTCGAGGGTTTAAAACCTCATCAACAGCTTTATCATGTCCCTTAAATGTATCTAAATCTTTTGCAACCGAAAGTCTATCTCCCCTACCCCTGGAGTTAGGAGCAGAACCGTTTGAATCTGAAATCCGCGACCGTGCTCGCTCATTATTCCGACGACTTGAAACATCCTCAATATCTTCATCACGTCCTTCAAATCTATCTATATCTCTTTGCTCTCTAGATTCCCGCACTTTGCTGAATCCTTTTACCTCCTTTGCCTCTAAAGATCTTCCTGATCTAGGTACGGTCTTCATAGCTAACTTCTTCCTCATCAAATCCAGAATTGATGATGAACCAAACCCTTCATCCTCAAAAAGATCGTCATCAGAGGCGTCATCCTCGTCTTGTTCCTCATTGTGACTCACATGCTGCTTCTTCTGCGTTACCTTTCCAACAAGAGCTTTCACTTTCTGGGCCTTTAGCCTTCCGAAACTCGCAGTTGCTCCTCTCGAACGCGAACCATTTCTTCTCGCAGATTCTGCCATATACCTCGATGACATATCAAGCACCAAGCCATCAACACACAAAAAAACAAACCCAACATTCTACAATAACAGTTCCAGGAGGGAGAAAAAAAATAAAACAAAACCAAATACTCATATGGAAAGCTGCTAAATACCTGACGGGATCGAAGAGAGTAAATCAAACGGAGGCGGAGGATTGAACTCATTCTCTTTATCTTCTCCTCTAATTACGATGAATCCGTCTTCGGTGGAGTCGTTCACGACATCGTACGAGCATGAAGTTTTCAGCGGCCGTCGAGTGAAACCAGCTCTTGTTACCACTACTCCTCCGACTCCACCGTTACGAAATAGCCACACAATATCCCTCTGCTTAACAAATTTAACCCTACCCGGAAAACTAATAGACGGAGGTGGAGCTCTGGCCAACATCTCACAAAATCTCACAAACTCTAGTCACTATCTGATATGTTCTAAGCTTTCTCAGGCAAAGAGGGAAAAGAAACAGAGAGATAAGATCGACTAATGATAATTTTATTTATTTTATAAAGATAAAAACAAATTACCCAAAGATAAATGTGAGATTTTTTTATTTTTTCCCTCTACTACGAAAACTAATTTCCTTTTTTTAATTTCCTTTTTCTACTATAAAACTAATATCCATAAATTTATATATTTTTGAAAATAATTAGATTCTAGGGATATACTATCGAAACGCAATATATATATCCAAAAACCTTCTCCTTACAAGTAAAAACCCTTTTTCCCCCTCTAAAACTAAAACCCTGTGTTCGCCTCTCTCCAGTTTTGCTGCAATCAAAGTTTTGGTTTGAAGAAATTACTAATAATTATGTCTCAGTCAAACATGAATAATAATAATAATCATAAAAACACGAAGATCTTCGTTGGAGGTTTAGCCTGGAGAACAACAACAGATGATTTGAGAAGATTTTTCCAACAATTGGGAGAAGTTCTTGATGTTAATGTTGTTTGCGAGAATTTACCTGGAAGATTATCAAAATCAAAAGGCTATGGCTTTGTGAGTATCTGTTTCTTTTTTTCTTTTTCTTTTTTATTCAGTTACATGCATATAATCTTCCTGGTTTCTTGTGAATTATGGTTTTAATTATAAAATTTGATATATAAAATAAAGTGTAGACGATCTATTTCCGCACGAGAAATATCGTATAACACTATTTAAGCCTCTTCAATATTATATATCTTCGTTAAATATCTAATTCCCTCAAATTGAAAGTTTAAAACTTATATACTTATTGAATAATAGTTTGCGTATCATGATCATAAACTCATGAATAGCTACAAGTTGGAAGAGATTTCCAATTGTTTCTTGTGAATTGCAATTTTATACATGTTTGTGTTTGTTAAAATTGCTTTTGGTTAACAAAAAGATCGTTCTGTTTGTTTTATAATTGGGGTTTTTTAGGTTTAAGTTAATAAAGAAAACGATTGTTCTGCTTCTTTCGTAACTAGACGGAATCTCATATTTGTTTTGCAATTGGATTTTTTTGTTTAGTTTTATCCAAAACAATCAGTCCAATGTGTTGTTTTACCATTGGATTTTATAATTTCATGAATTATACGATTGAGTTTTTTGTTTTCTTCTGAATTTTGTTACGGATTTGAGTTTTTCAGGTTACTTTTAGAGATGCTGGATCTGCCACAAGAGCTTGTGCACCCCCGTATCCGATTATTGATGGAAGACAAACCAATATCAATCTCGCTTACATTGGTGCAAAGAATAATAGTAACCAGTCTAACCAAAACGGTTTAATCTCTCAACAATTTTCAAATTCTATTTTTTCTTTTCTGGTTTTTTTTATTTTTTTTCTTTGGCTGCTTTGACACCTAGATTTTCATAACCTTAATTATAGGTTTACAGCAACAGGCGGGACCAAGCCATCAATATCAAAACGGTTTACTCTCTCAATTTTTAAAAAATTATCCTGCAATAAAACTTTCAAAAAACAGCTTTTTTAATCTTCATATATCTTAAATTTTACAGGTTCATTCAATCAAGTGGCACCACATCAATACAGACCAAATTCTCAGCATGCAAATTTACATTTTCCTCAATTATACTGGTAAATTGTACATAGATTTGCTTGAAACTAAAATTAAAATATGACCACTATAAATAACTAATATAATTACTTGGATTTTCTTTGTAATGTCTAGGGATCCTTATGGACTATATCGTTGCATGTATTACGTTCCATACTATCTTACTCCACCATTATGGTTAGTATTTATTTTTCTTAATATTTTATTATATTATATTTTTTTAATTAAAACTTGTGAAAATTTTATGTAACAGAATTGGTATCAGAAGAATAGTCAACGACCAATTGTCAGTATCTCTAATCCACCTAAGGAACCAAGAATTGAAGACATCACTCAAGAAGCAGTTTTCATTGACAATATTGAGCATAAGGACAACAAAAAGGAGACAGATACAGAACTAGAGAGTGATTTTAATCAGCACAAGTCCGATATAGTCCATGAAGAAAAAGCTGAAAACACACTACACGAATCCTAGTCAGCCAATCAAAGTTATATGTCAAAAAAAATTTATTTAGATAGCTCCGTACGGTCTGTTCCGGTACGGCATAGTTATTAGAACTACCGAAGTGAACTAGGTCTTGTAGTTTCTCCTCTTCTTTTTTTTTTTTCTTTTGTTAAAGTCTTTAGTTTCTCTTCAGAGAACTACGTATTAAGTTACGATACGTTTATTTATTCGAGCTAACGAATTTTATATCTTTTTAATTTGGGTAGTTGAGTGGTTCCTTTACAGAGAAACTTGACGGGCGCACATAAAAAGTGGAATTGAACTATAAAAAACTATGATTTTTTTGTACTTAATGTACTATGGGATTCGGTATTTGCTACGTTACTTAAACTAGGACCATCTTAGCCTCTAAGGTATTAAAGTCCAAAACCATACTTTTGTAGAGTATCACATGCATCTACATTGGTGGCGTTAGCAAACTCCATGAAGTAGATATCGTACATATTGTCAAAAGTTAAATCATATGATTTTTTCATGATGGGAATTTGTACAACGGCCGTTACGATTACGCACCCTTATATCATGCTTGTAATTGGGACCTTGGTATGTATCTTGGAACTAGTTGAGACGTCGAGCTATCTAATTCTAGTTAAAGCTAAAATGAGCACATAAGAAATTAAAAGTATCGTTTTATGTACTCAAGAAACAAGTTAACATCTGAACTAGTTGTTTATGTGACAATTTTATACTGCTTTTTATATTGTTTTTAGTATTATAAAGATTTGGATTACGATAAGCATGTTTAATCCCTAAGGGCCTTCAGAAAACTTTATTCTACAGATTTGTGATATTTCCTATTTTCTTTAAAAGCTTGAGTTATAGGACCCAAAATATGTATTCTTTCTTTTTCACCGATGTTTATCTTTTATTAGTTGGAATCTGACAATTAGTACAACAAAGCAATATTCGAGTTTTACCAACACAAACTATGTATACTCGTATATACAATCGGAAGGATCGTGTGCTGAAGCGTATACGATGTACAAACTTTGCTATAACAAAATAATTAGCGTATTATCACAAAAACAAAGAGAAAGGTAAAGTAAAAGGGGCAGCTTCCAAGAAGGTAAGAATTTAGAAAGTAAACAAAGTGACTAAGCCTATATATAGAATGTGAATACTTAACCTCAAAGCAGTGCTTTAAAGCTGTCTTAAAGGTTGGGACACAAAATACTAATACAAAGATACTTAAACACAAAGCAGAGCTTTAAAGCTGTCTTAAAGTTGGGACACAAAATACAAATACAAAGGAGGCACATGTATCAGTGAAACAGATATCTTCTTTCTTCTTCTCGATTATGATATAAGCATATCTCGTTCTTTGACTGATTCTCATTGCTTTTGTATCGATTCGTGCCTACAAAAGCTCCTTCTTTCTAACATATATTCTTTTTTCTTTTTCAAAAGCTTGTGTTATTCAAGAAGTGAGTTTTAGTTTCCATTATTTGCTGCATAGCGTCTTATAATACGAACAAACTGATTATTTGGCAAACTTATGATTAGACACGTACCCTCAACTTTGTCTGGTGAAATCATATATTAGCCAAAAAACATAGTAAATGCAAATAAAATGATCAAGAACGATATAAGACGATATATCAATCCTATCATCTACAACCAATCCTCTCACTGACAGCTTTATATCGTTATGTATGTAACCTCATGTGGATTACTTGCTATTTTGTTTTCAAGGGATAACTTTTTCTTCCTTCGGAGGAGACATCTTATTCATTCCATGGGAATATTACTATCTTGGAAGTAAACAAAACATAAACCAGAGCGTTTGATATATCTTTAATGCATGCAATAATAGTAGTGTAAATATAGGGAAAGAAAAACACATAGCAAACTTGACAGACTTAACGAATTATGATTATATTTATTGGAATCACATAGAAAACACATACACACACTCATTAGTCATTACGAAAAAGAAAAAGAAAGAACAAATTTTCTTCCAAACTAGTACATTTAAAGATAGCTGAAGCTGAAGAAGAAGAAGACGAAGAAGGAGGATGTGGTGGAATCAGTCACGAGTCTCGTGGAACCTTCTGATGAAATCAGTGGATTTCCGGTTGATAGCTGGTTCGACGACGTACCAATTATAGAAGTTGCCTTCATTATCTTCACCATACATCTCGTCGTCTGTTCCTGCCGGGTTTGATCTCTGTCTTCTCCTCCACCATGCCTTGAAGCTGCCGAAGAAGCTAAACAAGAAACGCCAAGAACCTCCCATTATAATTAAACCTTTAGAGATCAGGAATTGGTTAGAGATAGATGTATTTTTGCGTGTATATATCTAAAGATACATATAAGCATGTGAGGGAACGTGAGGTCTGATGGTTTAGGTTTCAAAACACAATGTCTCTTTATAGAAGGCTGACTAAGTTGGAATCCTAGAGGAACCATGCACGAAACACCCCACCAACCAAAAAGATATAACTTTTTACTTATATATTAAAAAAAACCGAGCGATTTATTAACACACACATGCATTCGTAACAAAATTTATTATAACGTTTCTATAGCAAACTTTGTATATATTTGAAGCTTTTGTGACAAATTAATTGATACAAAAAATCTGTTACATATAATATGACATATTTCATTGCTGTTCCACGTTGATACTTATTTTTTGGTACATATGTTATCCTGTAATTTTTATATATTAATTTACTAATTAATACTTAAATACTGTATGTTAATTATATGTAATTTTAAAAAGTAGTGTTTATTCAGAAAAGAAGTGATTATACTCATGTGGAACAACTTGCTTACCAACAATTTTTAGATACGAAATAAACCTATATAGTTAACAATCTTGTGTTTCCAATTTATTACGTATTCATTTGCCTAGCTCATCGCTACAACATGTAGCAATCGTTTTTTTTTCATCTTGAATTAGAGAAAAAAAAAATATATATATATATATATATATTGTTTGTTATGATTTATACTTAATATATATTTTGTACAGTTTTTTGGTTATTTTTGATCATTGAATTCGTTTGCCTTTGCGTTTGTCACACAAATTAAGCAGACAAATCAGCATTTGTCTCCGAAACATAAACGGCAAGCATTTTTCATATGAATCCTACAAACGTCAAGGTGTTTACCGAACAAATCCAGAGTAACGAATATTTGGTCATCTCGAGGTCAGCTGGTTGTAGAAATCGAGTGGCGGCGATGACGGCGACGACGGCGATGAACAGACTGAGATGGGTCGGAGAGGGAGAAATCTGGGAGCTCGATATGTCTACCCCGGTGACACTCGAGGCCACCGCACGAGCTGTTTCCGACGATCCTCTTCCTCTGGGTCTCTCCAGAGGCACTCGTCTCTCTCGCCCTAAGCAGGCTGAGTTCTTCCACCGCTTCATGGCCACACCTCTCATCCCTTCATTCTCCTCTCTCCGTCACACCTCCGGCGTTGACGGCGATAGTGGCGGTGGTGGATTATCTCTCCAAAGAGTCCTCACTTTCCCTTTCTCCAACAACTGGTACTTCACCAAATTCAAATTTCCCTTTCGTTTTCCTGTTACATTCTGTTACTGCTCGATAAAATGTTTGTGTAAATGCCAAGGTTTGTATCTCTTCTGGGTCAATTCGATGTTCAAAGATTCATGTCGGAGGTAAAAAAGAGTGAAGGTTTTGTTCGGGGGTCTTCGTCTGTAGCAGCTTCTCGTTTTAGCTCAATTGCCAAGCATTTGAAGGATAAATCGTTGTACGCATTGGGTTTCTGCTCTGAGTTGTTGCTAACACCAGAGGATACTTTGCTTCTTAGTTATGATACTTACAGTGGTGATCTTGAGAAGAATCCTAGGGCTAAAGCTGTCTTCACTCACAAGGCAATTACTTTGTTTACCTTCTTTTGCTTTGTTGGCTCTTATCAATTTTTCCCAATGAGGTTAAAAATGTGATTAATTTACTTAGCGATGCTATTGTTTTCAGTTTCCGCTTCATAATCTGACAGCAGAAGCGGTTTGGCCTGGACTATTTGTGGATAAACATGGTGAATATTGGGATGTGCCATTATCAATGGCTATTGATCTAGCTTCTCTTCCTGCTGAGTCTGGTCCAAGTTACCATTTATGTCTACACCATAACAGCGGATCGCCCAAGAAGTTTAATTCTGATGCAACGGAAGTGCCTCCACCGTCTTTGCTTCCCGGTTTGTCTCTAAAATCCGCAGTCTCTTATAGGACAAACATGGATCTTTGGAGGGGTACTACTCCAAAGCTCGAAACCTGCAAGACCTATGACATCTTTCTCAGTAGTCCTCATGTCTCAGTATCTGGGATTATCGGTATGATAAGTTTCTTCAACGCATTTCAGAAACATTTAATATCAAGACCGGAAGTCTTATATATTTTCTTTTATATTGTTGTCCAAATCTGATCATCTGAATTCTGCACCTCCAAAATTAGTTTTTGTTTAAAACTACTAATGGAAATGGTGAATTTGTGTATCTTCTTGTTGCTTACAACTATTGAGTGGTTGATTCGTTTTCCCCTGATTGAAAGTTGTATTTCTGAGTGTGCCATCCGCTTAGGAAGCACTTGTCATTGGGATGATATTTTTGATGTTACTGATAACTTTCATTAATTCAACAGGTAGTGTGATGACTGCAGCGTATGGTGAAAATTCAATCAGATCAAAATTTGAGAAGGATTCTGAAGGTGTTGGAGGGTTCTCTCTTCATTTACCATCTGTAAATTCTGGGTTCATGGCTGATGCCTTAGGACGCGCATCACTCACAGCTCAATATGGAAACTTTCAGAAGCTCTTCTTTGATCTTACCCGTTTCCATGCTAGATTAGACTTTCCTCATGGTCTAAGGTTCCTTACCGGTGCCACTAGTGTCGCACAAGAACTTTTGAATTCTCGGCAGCCTAGTTTAGAAGCATTTCAGAAAATCTGCCCTGAAGTATCAGTTTCTCTGCAGCAACAGGTACAAAAAGAAATGAGTAGTCTGCTCTGATTCGTAAGTTTTAGTTGCATGCATAATTCTTGTATGGATTTTGTTGCAGATTGTTGGACCGTTTAGTTTAAGAGCTGAGTCTGGAATTCAGATTGATCTGAAGAACGGAGCTAACCCCGTAACTATAAACAACACAGTATTTGCTATTGAATATGCTCTCCAAGTGCTTGCTTCTGCCAAAGCTGTTGCTTGGTACTCACCAAAACAGAAAGAGTTCATGATTGAGCTTCGTTTCTATGAGACATAGCCTCAGGATTTAAAAAAATGTCAAAGCATGATCCTGTGAAGATTGTAATCTTTCGTAGAAGTAAATAGACGATGTCTTTTTTCCCTCTTTTCTTTCAGTTTCTGTTAAACAGAAGAGTATTCAATAGAAGGGAAGTTTACACTTTGTTATAGTGTGATGTCTACCAAAACTAGTTACAGGACAATCTGGTGGAAGCTGTAGATGATCTTCCTTATACTTAACAGACACAAGACAAAGTCCATGAGGCGGTGCAGGCAATGCATACTTTGCAAGCTCTCTCCTGTCTTTGGTTTTCAGAATCATTGGGACAATGTCTGAATCCAATGCTTCTTTTCCAACCTGAATCAGCAAGGCTACCTGCAAATGTGGAATTGCTCAGCTGACTAAAAAATTATTTCGTTGCGTTAAGCATCGTTAAGAGAGACTATAGACTAACCATGTTTCTGACTTGTCTGTACATAAACCCTGAACCTTCAACTTCAAGCTGTATAAGAGATCCCTGAACACCAAAACACAACAAAGGTCAAAGTCTGACCCTTATTATACCAACTTTTCCAGAATAGAGATTTCTTACCATTTGAATGACATCAAAACGAGATATAGTCTTCAAAGGATCAGGTACTCCATCTTCTCGTGTAGCATTAGCAAATGCAGAGAAATCATGCTTTCCAACAAAATGTTCTGCAGCTTCCCGCATTTTACAAGCATTCAGTTTATAAGCAGAGTGGTAAGCCCAATGACGCTGAAAGGGATCCATGAACGTGTCACTGTATATCTGGTAGCGATAAACCTTGCTACGGCAAGAAAACCGAGCGTGGAACTCTGGAACCGCTGCACTAATCTCTCGGACACGGATATCTTTAGGAAGAAGACCGTTTAAGGCAGCGTGAATGCTTTCCAAACTAGTATAATTGAAAGGAGTGACAAAATGAGCTACCTGCAAAAGACACAAGATTAGGCAAGAAAGAAAAACGGATGACTCTTGAAACTTCCTGAAAGTTGAGAAAGAGAGATCTGGGAATTAAGTTGAACCTGACCCCAAGCGTGAACTCCTGCATCGGTCCTACCAGCTCCAACTAGAAGAAGCTCTTTTCGTCTAAGCTTTGTTATCTGAATTAAGGCTTTCTCTAACATTGATTGGATTGTTGGTGGTGACTCCTGATATTGCCAACCTGAAATCAAACGTCCGGTTCCATTCGTTATAAAGAAACAAGATTAATGGATGCATCCAAAGTGAAAGTTCCAAAACTATGACCCACAAGTTGAAGAAATCTTGCGTGATGCTTTAACTACACAACAAAAATAATGGATTCTAGACCTGTAAGAAACGTTATCAGAAATATCACTCCAGATTTCAATGACTTACGTGGGACAAAAAATCCTTTTCCCTCTATTTCTCACACAGATTCAAGTGAAATTTGAAGAAAAGCAACGAAATTTCTCCTCACGAGAATCGCATGGAGACTGTGATGTAATTCCACAGACACGATTTCACCACTCCGTAAAAAGCTACACTCTCAAGGATTAGCACTATGTATTTCGTATAACTAAGAACTATTCTATACATATTTGCAGAATACATTGTCTGGTCCTATGTAGACACAGAAACTTTGAAAAGTTCTGAAGGACGAACCTGCAAATTTAGTGCCATCGTAGGCTATCACAAGGCGCCACTTATAGCCACCAGGATCACTAACCTTTACCAAACTATTCATGTCAGTCTTCTGCAAAACACAAATTCAGATTATGTCACCAAAAAAAACTTTCTTGGGCATTTCCAAGCTAGCAGAAAAGTCGAAATTCGGCTAAAGAGATTTTTTTTTGGAGCTTACGGAGATATTCTGAGGAAACGAGAGGGAACCATTAGTAAGGAGTGAAGGAGGAAGCGCTGGTGTAGCGCAAGCCATCCTCTTCGTCTTATTCTTCTTCTTCTTCCTCTGTCTCTGTGTAACGATTCTGATTAGGGAAGGCCTGTAAAACGCTGCGTATGACGAATAATTTGGGAAGGGGATAATTGGGTCAGATAAATAGTGATTTTGGGCCATGTTTCTATTAGATATCTTACAGAACCGAAGATACGACGGTTAAAAAGTAAAACATTAGAAACTTTGTAAACCGTACGTATACAGACGCGAAACGCTAATATTATTCCAAGGTTCTCTGACGTCGCAAACGCTGCGTTTGACGTCTCCCTTTTCTCTTAGGGCCGCTCGTGAACGTTTCAAACTCCCTCTCTCTCTCTCTTTCGTCTGCACAAGAAAAAAGCTCGGTAATTTCGATTTTTTCGTGAAACGAGAACCCGATTCGTGATCGTCCTGTGTCAGACTGGCGTAATCAACGGTACACTAATTTGATATTTCGAACACTAAGCTTTAAGCTCAGTAGGGTTTCCCCCCCCCCCCCTTCTTATCTTCTTCTCTGATGTCAAGGTCTTCCTTTTACCGGCTTATTCTGTAGGAATTGTGATCTATTGTTCAATTTTGGATTCGTTGTTTTGGGAAATTAGGGTTTATAATATTGAGATGTTTCGAATTCGTACTGTGGCGTTAGCTGAATTTGAAAGAAAAAAATTTGTACATTTAGGATTCGTGTTTACCTGTAAATTTTCTCGTAATATAGAGTCTCGTTTGGTATTGCAGGTATTTTGGTCATGGCCACCAACAAAGTCATAGCTATATGTCGGTCAGGAGGAGAGTTTGTAACTAACAAAGATGATGGATCATTATCGTATTCTGGTAGTGGCGATGCCTTTGCAATAGACATCGATCAGAATACTTCAATGAGCGATTTCAAGACAGAGTTGGCTGAGTATTTCGGGTTTGGCGTGGAGACAATGACCCTTAAGTACTTTCTCCCTGGAAACAAGAAGACCCTTATTACCATTTCTAAGGACAAGGATTTCATACGCATGGTTAAATTCTCTGCCGATGCAGGGACTGTTGAGATGTTCGTCATACCTGAAGAGGCTGGTGCCAAAAATTTCTCCAACATGCCATCCAGTAGGTACATGTTTCTTTTGCTTTGTTCTATATTTCCTTGTTCTACTGTTACAACTTTCTAGAACAAGTTTTAGATTAGTGTAGAACTTGTGTTTGGTCCACTGAGCTGATCATAGCTAGAGTTGTACGGTTATATCTAAGTTTTTTTCAGCTGTGATATGTGTCGTTTAGTCGCTAATGTGTACCTAATCTGTGAAATTGATTTTACAGGTCAGGTAGGACAACTGCATCAGAAGGGGTTGTACCTGTAGTTGCTGCTGCAGGAGATGTTCTTGATGAGGATATGACAAATGATTTTGAAATCGAATTGGCAATGCCTGATGAAAGCCCTTTGCCGTGCAGTTTTGTTTTGGTTGATCAGAAACATCACACAGCAATACAGCAGTGGGAAAACGTCATCACTGGTGTTGATCAACAGTTTAATAGCTTTATTGAGTTCCGAGATGCATTGTACAAGTATTCAGTCGCCCATGGGTTTGCTTACAAATACAAGAAAAATGACAGCCATCGAGTTTCCGTCAAATGCAAAGCTCAAGGTTGTCCATGGCGTATCACTGCAGCAAGGCTGTCGACAACTCAGTTGATATGTATCAAGAGAATGAACCCAAGGCACACATGTGAGAGAGGAGTCATCAAACCTGGTTACCGTGCAACTAGAGGATGGGTAAGAACCATCTTGAAAGAGAAGTTAAAAGCCTTCCCAGACTACAAGCCCAAGGATATTGCGGAGGACATAAAGAAAGAGTACGGTATTCAATTAAATTACTCACAGGCATGGAGGGCCAAAGAGGTCGCCAGAGAACAGCTCCAAGGCTCTTACAAAGAGGCGTATAGTCAACTTCCTTTAATCTGTGAGAAGATCAAGGAGACTAATCCTGGAAGTATTGCCACTTTCATGACAAAAGAAGATTCGAGCTTCCATCGCCTTTTCGTATCGTTTTATGCTTCAATATCTGGGTTTAAACAAGGTTCCCGACCTCTCCTTTTCCTTGACAACGCTATCTTAAACTCAAAGTACCAAGGGGTTATGCTTATTGCAACAGCTTCTGACGCCGAGGATGGCATATTTCCAGTAGCCTTTGCCATTGTGGATGCAGAGACAGAGGAGAACTGGCTTTGGTTTTTGGAACAACTTAAATCTGCGTTATCTGAGTCACGAAGAATCACATTTGTTGCGGATTTCCAGAACGGCCTGAAGAATGCAATACCTCAGGTCTTTGAAGATGCACATCATGCGTACTGTCTACGCCAGCTTGCTGAAAAAATGAATATGGACTTGAAGGGGCAGTTTTCTCATGAAGCAAGACGGTACATGCTCAACGATTTCTACTCTGTGGCGTATGCAACAACACCCGAAGGATATTACAGTGCCTTGGAGAATATAAAAAGTATATCTCCTGATGCTTACGCCTGGGTTATAGAAAGTGAACCACACCATTGGGCGAATGCGTTGTTCCAAGGAGAGAGATATAACCAGATGTACTCGACCTTTGGGCTAGACTTCTATAGCTGGGTGTCTGAAGCACATGAATTTCCCATTACCCAAATGATTGATGAATTTCGGGCAAAGATGATGCAATCGATTTATACCCGTCAGGTTCAATCCCGGGAATGGGTCACAGCTCTAACACCGTCTAACGAAGAGAAGTTACAGAAAGAAATAGGACTTGCACAGTCACTTCAGGTTTCCTCGCCAGAAGGTAGCTTATTCCAGGTTAATGGAGTAGACTCTTCCATCAACATAGTTGATATCGATCAGTGTGATTGTGACTGCAAGATTTGGCGGCTAACCGGGTTACCTTGCAGCCATGCAGTTGCTGTGATTATGTGTATAGAGAAAAGCCCTTATGAGTATTGCTCTAGATACTTAACTGTTGAGAGCCACCGGTTAATGTATGCAGAGTCAATTCAACCTGTACCAAACATGGACCTGATGATGCTAGATGACCTGGTAGAGGGGTTGGTTTCCGTGACACCTCCGCCCACAAGGAGGACACCTGGAAGACCGAAGATGAAGCGGGTTGAGCCGTTGGACATGATAAAACGTCAGCTACAGTGTAGCAAGTGCAAGGGACTAGGACATAACAAGAAAACCTGCAAAGCTATTTAGTTTATTTGGCGTTAGTATGTGTTGGTTAGTTGAAAGTAGACGATTTTGGTTTTTCTCTTGTGTGAGTGAGTGAAGGGTGATGATGAAAAACAAAAATCTCGGTTGTTTTCAGATTAAAGCGAGCTTTTTCTTTTTTGTTTCGCAGAACTTGATCTACGACATTCACATTTAATGATATAAATCATACTTTTTTTTGTGTCATCTGATATTATAAACAAGGATAGGGTCACAATTTAAAACATACACCTCACAGACGAGGGCTTCATCGATTGGTGCTAACAGTTTACTCGTACGCAAAAGTCGAACACCAACCAAAACTTTTATGACAGCACCACCAACAACGCCACCAATTTAAACCATACTTCACATGACACTTTTTGTTTAAATATTTTGTGATACGGTCTAAAAAGCTTCCGGTTTAAATTACAAATTTCACATTCGATTTTGTTCCCTCATTAATGGTTTTGGTTGGTAAGTTACGAAAAAGCCACCGTTTCATTACTCTCTCTTTGGCGGCTCTCTATCTCTCTCCCTCTCAGAGCTCTCGGAAAGCTCTCAGCAGAAAAACCCTAAAATTCTTAGCATCCTTTACATACAGATACTGTTTCTATACATTCGCAGCTTCTTATTTGTTTGTAATGGAGGTCTCTCCTTTGAAAAGACTTGAGCAGCTAGAGTTCTCTCTAGAATCTGTCACTGATCTCTCATCCCCTTCTGTCTCGTCGTCCTCTCCTGCTGTAGCTACGTTTTCGTGCGTTGATGGAGTTACGGAGCTCCGGTTTCTGGAATCGCATTCGACCCATTGTTTCACTTTTGATCTCGCTTCGACTCAGGTGAATGTCCGGTTCTCATCTTGTTTTGATTTTCATCTCGTTTCAAACTTTCAAACGTCTTCTTGCTACATGAAGATGAATTTTGGAAGAAACAAAAGTATGTTTTTTCTAGTTACTTTGTTCCACATTGCTGCTTCGCAGTCTCTTTGAACTAATCTGGAACCGGTCTGAGATTTAACCGACGAAATTTATAATTGAAGAAAAATTTGAACTTTGAAAAGTTACAATTTTGGTAAATCTCATTTGAGAATGCATATGCATTTGATCGTATTTTCGCTTATGTTTCACAGTTATTCAAGTTGGGGACGGTCCAGTTCATCTGTGTATCTGATAACTCAGGTTCCTCAGAGGAGGTACGTTCAAGTTATTTACTTTTCTATAGTTATTCTTGGAAATGAATCTCTTTTCTCCGCTCCGTGATCAAATCCTTGATTGTGTTATCAATAAAAGTGTTGCAAGGTATATATTTTTTTATTTCTCATGATGAAATGATTTATCTTTTTAAACAGAAATCAGTCTCCCAAGGAGTTAATATAAAATTTAGAAAGGAGAAGGATAGCAAGGACTTTTGTGATTCATTTGAGGAGTGGAGAAAGGATGCTCTCGTTCAAGGTGCGCCTTGGCTCTAAAGAACCAATTTCTTTCTGTGCACACACCTTTACTGTCTTCTCCTTCTTTCGTTTCTAGGATCGTCCTTGCAAAATGGAACAGTTTCAGCGAGTAAAGGCAAGTTTGACGATAAGATTGAGGCATCCTCGGCCAAAATGTATTTCCATTATTATGGACAGCTTCTACATCAGCAAAATATGCTACAAGATTATGTGAGGACAGGTAAAATATCTAGCTTTGTATTTGGTTGCCTCAGAACTTTTCCACTTCTCTTGATTTGATTCGATGCAAATTCGTCAGAAGAATATCCTCTGTCTTCTTCTCACAGCTGTTTGACCTGGGAATCGGGATAGCTCTTTATGAACCTAATTCATGTCTTCAGGTACATATTATGCTGCAGTCATGGAGAATCGTTCAGATTTTGCTGGTCGTGTAGTGGTCGATGTGGGTGCTGGGAGTGGCATTTTATCAATGTTTGCTGCCCAGGTACGCAATATTTACACCCGAAGGTTACAAAACAAAGATTTTGCTATGCTCGAGCAACTATAGTTTGATAAATAGGTAGAGTACTGGATTAAGAGGACTTGTTTAGTGGCGTTTGTGAATTTTTGCTTCTGTCTCCTTCATACATGTCTAATACTATATTTCTTTCATGAATTAGGCTGGTGCCAAGCATGTGTATGCTGTAGAAGCATCAGAAATGGCTGAATATGCACGTAAGCTGATTGCTGGAAACCCAATGTTCGCTGAAAGGATCACAGTGAGACTTTGGATTCAGTCTGATTATTATATTTTGCTTGTGTTATATTCATTTTTCTGTTTTCTGATGTTGTTGAAGTTGGCACAAGTGTAGGTCATCAAGGGAAAAGTCGAGGATATCGAGTTGCCTGAGAAAGCAGATGTTTTGATCTCCGAACCAATGGGTAAGTATTTTCAGACGCAGACTTTAGAATGTCTCTTTCCTTAAAGGTCGAATCTTTAGACAAGCCAAACCTTGGTCAAGAAAAAGATGTGGAAAAAGTGATTGACATGTCATATATATTACTCAGGCACCCTATTGGTCAACGAGAGAATGTTGGAATCGTATGTAATTGCTAGGGATCGTTTTATGTCTCCGAATGGCAAAATGTTTCCCACTGTTGGAAGGTAAAATCAACCTTTGAGAGGCTTTTCTTTATACTTATTATTAAGTGTTAATTTTTCATGTAGTTTTATCACTGTAGGATTCACATGGCACCTTTCTCGGATGAATTTTTATTTATTGAAATGGCAAATAAGGTACGGAATGCAACTGATTATTCTAAGGAATTTATGTGGGAGATTTCTCTCTGTACCATATACAGAAATTGCTTGTTTAGTTTAATTCTTCGGTATGCGATCTTCAGGATTCAATAATTACACTTCCTCCTTTATGCAGGCCATCTTTTGGCAACAACAGAACTATTATGGAGTTGATCTGACACCTTTATATGGATCAGCACACCAAGGTTATTTTTCTCAGGTACATGTGTTTACACACCAGCAAATAGTCATTTGTAAACGGTTCATTTATTTGGTTATTCTCTGACTATCATAACCGATATTGATGATTCATATCTGCGGATTGTACAGCCCGTAGTTGATGCATTTGATTCGAGGTTATTGGTGGCTCCTCCGATGTTTCATATGATAGATTTCACTCAGATGAAGGTAAAATTATGCTACTTAGAACTGTTCTGTGGTGTTCTTTAACGTCAAGGAATTCAATCTTATCCATGGTGCGGGTGAATAACTTTGTCTTTTTTAACCTATGAATTTATTTTCACAGGAAGAAGATTTTTATGAGATTGACATCCCATTGAAGTTTACTGCTTCCATGTGCACCCGAATGCATGGACTGGCCTGCTGGTTTGACGTTCTCTTTGACGGGAGGTACTTTTGCTTCTTTTTTTGTCAAGCCATTTCGTTTTCAATTTTTTCTTTGCAATTCAAGATTTAGATTCCAAACACGGTTCTACTCTGTTTCCAATAGCACGGTACAAAGATGGCTCACAACTGCTCCTGGTGCACCTACAACGCATTGGTACCAAATCAGATGTGTTCTCTCGCAACCCATCTATGTGATGGCAGGTCAAGAGATCACTGGTAGACTTCATTT
Organism: Schrenkiella parvula; assembly: GCA_000218505.1. NCBI lineage: Eukaryota > Viridiplantae > Streptophyta > Magnoliopsida > Brassicales > Brassicaceae > Schrenkiella > Schrenkiella parvula. Next base: position 1,993,565 of record CM001189.1, on the reverse strand, counting down.
GATAGCCCACAGTGCTCAGAGTTACACCATAGATCTAACTCTATCAGGTCCACTTTACTTCTCTTGCATTTTTTTGTCATTTAAAAGCATCATCACCTAACTTTGAACTTTTTTTTTTCGATTTGTGACAAAATTATTGGATTTCAACAGCTAAAATGTGGGGTCCCGGTGCAAGTCAAGGTGGAATCCTCCAATCATCGACATGCAAATTCGATCTGAAAGAACCTTATTATAGAATGTCCCAGCCACAAGCATACCCTGTTGCACAAGAACCACCAATACCACCACAACCGCAGCTAAATACACAGGTAATAATGCATTCAGTAACTACAATAGTTATGATTTCTTTTCTTTTTTATGTGTACCAATATGGATATATGCATTTTTACTATGAGCAGGACGTACAGATACAGAATGATGAATTAGAAGAAAAGTTACTGCAAGAACCGCCAGAGAACGCGAGTACCCAGCTCTAAAAGCTAAGATCTTTGTATCGCAGTCGTATTTGAAATTGGATTCATGTTTGTAACGTTGAGAAAGGTAAAAATGTTTTTGGTTTCTTATGAGTTTGGGTATGGTTCTACGTAAAATGGTAGCACGACAGGATTTGATCATTCCCAATGCTTCCATGTAACAGTCTCTGCACTTTCGTTTTTCTTTTTATCTTTCACTCCCAAACCAATCAATTAATTAAGTTATCTACATGATATTTACCCACATGATTTTGTTTTACCTTTAAGATAACGATGAAAACAAACATAAATACATGTATTATGAAAGTACAAAATGTAGCATAAGATGAATTCGAAGAGATTTACATCTTTCGTCCAGCAAATCCTGCAGAGTGCAGATAATCCAAGTAATACAGTAATTAGGCTTTCAACCGCAGGATAGGATAATAAAGGATCAAACTCAGTTATATTGCTGTGTAACAAGACTAACCAAAAGAGACTTTGTTTCTTATGAAACGCACTTTTAGTCGCAATATTCTTCAGCTTTCTGCTTCTTCGACTGATAAGGAGCTCGCTCTTGAGTCAGAGAAAAAACGGCCTCTGAGATGAGTAAGAGCTCATACCGAGCCGAGACATAGACCAAGCAATAGCACTACAGTCAAATCCTGCAAAAAGTGGCAATTATATCTCAAATGTTACATAACAAAAACGCAGAAGCTGCATTTGGAAGGATAAGTTACCATGATGATTTTTGGTGGTTCTCCACGGATTTGAGCTGAATCGAGCGTAGAAGGGAAACAGAAGTAAAACATATGGTGTTTATTGATCCTTACTCCACGGATTTGAGCATTTTTCCAGAGAGGATATACATATGTCAAAGAACATTGTCATCTCCACAAACTTGGGATTCTTGTAGAGCAAAAACGTTCAGAATCATCACATGACTGATAACAGACACCATCCAGAACGTTTCTTGTTTTCCAAAGAAACGAGTAACTGCCTACCAAGATCGTGCAGCGTGCCGTGCCTTTCCCGTTTCCCTCAAGACAGCTCCAACAATAGCTGCCTGCTCAAGACAATCATTCTTATGCAAAGTATCCAAAAGGACAACGCAGGTTTTGGTATGGATATTCAATCCTTTTCGACGTGTTTCCTCAAATAGGGAAAAAGCATCTGTTGCCCTGTTTCCGTTACTTAGACCTTCGATCATAGCATTATAGCAAGCTGAGTCTGGAACGCCACCATTTGCCTTAAACCGATCAAACAGCGAACCGGCCTCTGCAATATTCCCAGCCTTTGCAAGTCCTGAAATCATGGTTGTGTAGGAAATAGCGCTCGGTTTCATCCCCTGTTTCTGCATCTCTTGCCAAAAGACAAAAGCTTTATTGAATTTTCTGACCTTACAAAGACCATTTATTAAGATACCGTAAGTAACTTGGTTTGGCGTGCATTTCCATTCTTTCATCGAATGAAAACAGACGAGGGCTTCGTTGATTTCCTCCGCTTTCACCAATGCATCAAGCAATGAGTTCCATGTATAAACATTAGGTGTTAATCCTTTCTGCATAAGCTCCTCCAAAATAAGGTAAGCTTCATCAATCCTGCCGACTTTTCCAAACCCGTCAATAAGACTACTGTAAATTACCACGTTTAGATCTATTCTCTTTGATTTTGCTTCCTCAAAGAGCATATAAGCTTCATCAAGCCGATCTATCTTCGCAAGTCCGTCAATTACTGAACCATATGTAACAACAGTTGGTTCAAAACCTTTTGTCTTCATTTCCTCCAGCAGCTGATAAGCTTTGTTAACTTTTCCGCACTTGCAGAAACCGTCAATGACAATATTGTAAGCACGTGTGTCCAATACACAGCCTTGCTCTTTCATGGAATAAAACAACTCATGAGTTTCATTCGCAAATCCAGCTTTTATTAGTCCATGAATTAAGATCGAGTAGCTTCGAGCATCTGGGACAAACCGACGAGCTTTAATTTCTTCAAACATTTCCCTTCCTTTTTCGGGTTCTCCAGCCTTAAACATGCAATCCATGTATGTATTAAGAAACTGCAAATCAGGAGAACATTTTTGATTAATCATCTCCTTGTAAATCTTGTGGCCATCTTCTTTTCTACCATGGTTGAAAAAGTTCCTTATGAGGGATGTGTAAACAATAGAGTTAGTGTGACAATCAGCATCCAACATCTTCTCGTAGATCTTGTAAGCGTCATCAACTCTCCCGACCTTCCCTAGGCCATCTATGAGCGAGCAAAATGTAATCTCATCTGGGGTACAAACCGTATAATCCATCTCCTCAAATATAGCACAAGCTTCATCAAGTTTATGTGCTTTACAGAGCCGATCAACCATAATGTTTACAGTCCTAACATTAGGAAACAGGCCAGCCTTCTGCATGGAATCACGTAGCTCAAAAGCACAGTCAAGTTTACCAGCTCTACACAGCATGTCAATGATAATATTATAGGTTGAAAGATTTGGCGCAGCATCTTTTTTCATCTCCTCAAACATTCTCAAAGCTTCGTCCACCTTTCCCATTCTCCTCAAGGATGTGAGAATGCAATTATACGCGATCACACTCGGTATAGAACCTTTTGCCCTTTGTCTTTCTAGGAGACTGTATGCTTCCTCAAATTTTCCAGCCGAACCATAACCCATAATCATGGTGTTGTAAGCATATGTGCAAGGGACCCGTCTATTCTTCTCTAAATGCTCAAACATCTCTACAGCTTCATCCAATCTGTTTGCCTTGCACAGAACTCCGATCATGCTAGTATAAGTGACTTCATCAGGCTTCAAACCATTGGCTTCCATCTCATGAAAAAACTTCCATGCCATATCAACCTTGCCCACTTTACCAAAGCAATCTATACACACATTATAAAGAACAATGTCAGCATCCAGGGAGCTGCTCTTCATCTCATCAAGCAAAGATAAAGCAGAATCTACTCGGCCCTCTCTGGCAAAGCCACGGATCAATGTCGTAAACAGATGAACGGTTGGTTCATACCCTAACTCCTGCATCTGCTGAAAGAGAGTCAACATCATATCAGATTGATTAGCTGCTGAGAAAGCACCGATAAGAGTTGTGTAAGCTGAAAAAGCAGGCCGAAACTTGAACTTCCTCATCATCTGCACGACATCAAATCCTTCGCTAAGCTTATTCGCCTTAACGCAGCTCGAAACCATCTCAATACAAGTGTTAACAGACGGGCCAAATCCTGCAACACTCATTTCTCCAAGAATCTGTTCTAAAGCATCAAAATTTCTGCAACGAGCCATCACCAAGAGCAATGAGTTGTATGCTTCTGGACAATGAGCCAGCTCGGTTCTTCTCTCATACCATCGGAAATAATCAACTGCCCGGTTAACGTCTTTCAGCCTTCGTAACACCCCAATGATCAATTCTGGTTGGGGATTCAAGTTTAGAGCAGATAGGGCATTCTCAGATGAAGGCCCCCATGGACCACTCTCCAAAACATTGCAAATTTCATTAAGAAGTTGTCTGTTACCCTCAAATGTTTTTGGCTTCTCACGATTTTCGCCATTATCAGAGAAAGATGATAGATGCTTACCAAGAGCGAAAACACGATACGGTTTTGTATTCTTGCGAAAAATTATTCCTGCCGTGAAAACGTAAGAAACAAACATAAAGCAAATCAGGAACAAACTATACTATTCATATTTCAGATAGCCATAAAGTTAATTGAAACGAAATCATGCTGTTACTAAACTGAAAAGAAAAAAAAAACAGTTCTTTTTTGCGAGTGCCACCAAAGAATACATTTTATCAATTTCTAAGCCACAAGACTACAGCTAAATCATCAGATTTCAGCTCGGAATCAAACATGTATCCATTTTCATCACACATTGAAAATTTTCAGAGACTGAAATGCACATTAAACAGATTACCTGGTCTTAGTAGCATCCGCATCTTTCTGAATTTCCTGTTCCAAACAGCCGATTAATATCAACGTTCAATAGGATCGACTCGAGATATGTTCCTGAAAGAAGATAACAACAACCAAAGCTTTAATTTCTACGGAACCCTGAAGTGAAGGGTTTAACGAAAAGAAAAACATAGGTCTAGCCGAAGGAGAAACAAGACCCAGAAAACCTCCTTCTAGGACAGAGGGTAAGAAGTCAACAGTTCTGAGTTTGACCTATTATAACGACCCGGATCGTACTGGTTCGGGTCGGGTTGCCCGGTCGTCATCGGGAGGTCGCGAGTCGGAAACGATGATTTAATGAAAATTGCTTGATGAATTGGGGATTTTGACCTTTCAGTTCTGGGGATGGGGTCGATATTAAATTTCTAGGTTCATGCTCCTTCTTGTTTCACGCCAATGGATGCCATGAGCAGTTACCACAAACCCACTTGTGAAAACTCCAGTTTCTCATACTCGGCAAGGGCCATGGCTCCAGGAAACTACCGTTACCCAGAAGTGAAAACTCCTTTGCGGAGACAAGTCCATGCTCCTTCGCCGGTCCGCAAGTTCGGTCCCTCTGCTTGGACACGACAGATACGGCGGAGTCGTAGCCCACAACAAGTTTCTGGTAATGTGTTGGGAGATTTTATCTCAAGCGACTCTAACAGCTTACAACAAAGTGCACTTGATTTGTCTTTCCGCGATAGAATGGATAGAGAAGTGATTGATGTTGACGATGAGCTTGGAGATGTGGAAGTGATATCTGATGACACGAGTATGGAGTTTGAGATTGTTGAAAACGTGGCTATGGAGGTGGACGAGGCAGAAGAGAAGGAAAATGACCTGTCTTTAGAGGATGTCAATCTGCAAAATGGGAGCTTTATGGTGGATGATGATTCTCAAGCTGAGAAGAAAAGTTCACTCGTTTCAAATCGACCTGTGACCGATATCTCCAGTTTTGAAGCATACAGAAAGGCTCTCAAGAGTGCTGAGAACCGGACTTCTAAACTGAAAGACAGAGGCTTTGGTGGTGCATTGAAAGAAAGGTGTCGTGTTTTACTGCGAAGTTTGCGTTCCTTTTTTATACAAGATGAAGAGTCAGTAGAGGTTTGGCTGTTTTCCCTGATCTTTATAGCTTTTTGGCCAAAGTTTGTGCTTTTATGCTTCAAGCTATCATTTCCTTTTCAATTTGTGAAATTGGGTAACTCATTCTTCTTTTATTGATTTCCAGGATGTACGACGTGAACCATTTCTACCTCTTTCAAAGGCAGATGAGACAGCGGTCAAACATGCATTCTCAGCTAATGTTCAGTATGATGTTGATTCTTGGTCTCCTATTGACTTGCTCTAATAGTTCATATATGTTTATGTAATGCTATGAACATCTTTCGCTGCAGGGACATCTTGGTTACACATGAGAATTCAAACATTGACGTTACAGGGGAAAATCTGAGGTGTCTTAAACCAGGTCAATGGTTGAACGATGAGGTCAGTCACCGTATCTAAATGTCACCTGGTTTCTTTTTGAGATTGAATATAATATGTTGTCCAAATTAGAACCTCTATGATTTAGTGAAAGCTTGGACTTTGTTCTGTGTAGGTCATTAATCTTTATCTGGTATTGCTGAAAGAAAGGGAAGCTAGAGAACCAAAGAAGTTTCTAAAATGTCATTTTTTCAATACATTTTTCTTCACTAAGGTTATACACATTCCTACGGCTTATGGATTTTAGGCTTTGGTCCGTATATATGTTCATGAATTTTAACAAGATGACATAACCTTAAATCACACCTCAGTTAGTTCATTCGGGGACGGGATACAACTATGGCGCAGTCAAAAGATGGACTTCCATGAAGAGGTTGGGCTACCAACTCATAGACTGTGACAAGGTAAACTTCCTGTGTGATTCTTCTGCTATCAGTCTCTATGTTACACTCTTTTTTTAGATATTCAAACTTTTTATTTCACTTTACCAACTGTTAAAGAGACCTTTTGTTGACAGATATTTATCCCTATACATATGAACATCCACTGGACTTTGGCTGTTATTAATATTAAAGACCAGAAATTCCAGTATCTCGACTCGTTCAAAGGAAGAGAGCCTAGAATCCTCGATGCACTGGTAGTATTTGAGTAAGTGAAACATGTTTTGCTCTCCTCACATGGAGCCTGATTAAGGTGTTTTTTCATTTGTCAGGCTAGATACTTTGCCGATGAAGTTAAGAACAAGAGTGATTTAGACGCTGATGCAAGTCAATGGAGACAAGAATTTGTGCAGGACCTTCCTGAGCAGAGAAATGGGTATGGTATAATATGTTAGCTACTAGTTCATGCCTCCACAGTAACTGTGTTAACTTGTGGTCTGCATTTTGCAGATTCGATTGTGGAATGTTTATGCTGAAATACATCGACTTCTACAGCAGAGGTCTGGATCTTTGTTTCACTCAGGAACAAATGCCATACTTTCGGGTTAGGTCAGCCAAGGAGATTCTGCAACTGAAAGCTGAGTGATTGCCACAGCAAAACAAGAAAACGCTTGAAGAATAGTTTTGAAAGGTTTTCATGTAGATAGGTGTTGAGTATTTGATATTTTGATGTACATATAAAAGAGGTAACAACAATGTGGTTGTGTTACCTGATTAAGGCTTAATAGTGAAATATTGAATTATTGTTTCTATTTTCACTATTAAATGCTATGGTTTAATATATTTAAGTAATTTTTTATTGTTGTTGTCCTCTAATATTAAAAAAAATTGTTTTTTTTTATAAATAAAAAACTGAAACTAAGTCAGAGAGAATTTTTCCTTGAACTGTACGAAAAAGAGAGACGAAATTATGATTAAATAAGGATTCAGAAAAATGTTTCTAATAATCTCACGTGGTCATGTGGTGGGGACGTGTCCGAAACTCCAATGTGTCCCCTCAAAATCTCATACAGAATATCTCATTTCCTAACCATAAACCTTAAAAAATAATTATTAAAAAATTTCATTAAATTTGCTACAATCAACATTTATTTACGTAAATTTGATTACAGTGAAAAACTTGAGCACTTGAGATTATGATGTAGAAACATTTATATTATATATTTGATAACACGCAAATTGATTTTTAACTTGTGGGCATTCATTAAACTAATCACAATGTCACATTGGCATTTACGTAATTATCAGTTCACTCGCCCGCATTGTCACGTGACTCACGTGCTTAGCATCTCTAAAAACTGCTCTGTAGTTTTGACTTCAACCGTCAAAAAATAAATGGAAAGAAAACAAAAATCGAAATTAATTTAAAAAAGGCGAAAAAGTAGATCTGGCATCAGTCGTCGGAGTCACCATTTCCGCCGAAGATGGAGAAGCGGTTGAAGAGTAGGAACAAGATCAGGACTAGGAACAGAGCGACGCCGACTGGAGATCCGCTGACTCGGTGAATCGATTCGGGTTCTCCGGTGGAGAAAATGGCCGATACGAAGGAACCGTGTTCCGACGAGAGGAACTGGATGGTGAGGAGGAGGACGATAGGGAGTAACAAAAGTCCCACCGGACTCAGAAGCTCCGCGATCCCATCTGTCATGGCTTCGCCGCCGTCTCCGAGGAAGAACGGAACAAGCACTACCACCGCAACAACGACGGCGAGTATGATTCCATGTGGCGTAGATCCGCCTCCTCCGCCTACAACGCCTTGCCTATCTTGATACATTACTGAGTGTGTGTGTGTGTGTTTTTGTTTTTCTCTTTTTTATGTTTTTGTTTACAGTTGAAATGTTGTGGAGAGAGACATTTGAGAATAGCTTTCCCTTTTTAAACTACAAAGAAACGAAGGACGCGTTTGTCTTTCTTTCTCTTTTTTTTAAAAAAAAGTTCAAATCATATTCCTTTAAATTTCTTCCAAATTCGTGGGACTTTTCGCAAATCTTAGCCAAATTTGAATGTAAACCGAACATAACAAACATAAGCTTAAACAGAATCAAGAACCACTGTTTTGCGTTGCATAATGAGAGGGACACTAGTTATTGAGTCTTGGACCATTCTTATTTTCTTTGTCTTGTCTTCTATTTTTATCACAGCTTCTCGTTCCCCGTGACAGACAATTCTCAAACTTACTTCTTTTCTTGGGGCCCAATTTTTTCCAACCATTTTTATCATTATTTTCTATAACCTCAAAGCCACCTAATCATACTAAGAGAAAGAATAAGAATAAGATCGTCCTCAATCTTTTCTTATTCATTAAACTAACAGCATTACAGAAAAAAGATATCAAACCTTGTTTTGTCATTGTCTCCACAAACCTTATAGTGCAAGTTGTCAAGGATTTGATAAGTAGTCTAGTGGGTTTCTCTATTCATTTTTCCAAGTTATGTTATGCGTTATAGTCCCACATGCACCTATCTATGTTTAAATAAAAGGTAAAAGATATTGTAAACAATAACTCATAATCATTGATGGACATTAATCTTCATAATGTGGTTGAATTAGAAGATTTGTAAACTTAATACTCTCACCAACCGTCCTCTTCCACTACGGAAACCCTAATATCAACAGAAACTAATGAGACGAGGGTTGGGAAGTGAGAGTGAATTAGTTATGTGAATCATTATATGATTAAAAAGTTTGGATCTTTCTCTTACGTTTCCTCAGACACACGCAACACTCTTTGACTTTTTTTTACTATGTGTCCTTTTGACAGCAAAATATTACAAACGGGACCAATCATTTCCTTTTTTGGAGTTTGGCTGGTTCCTTCACGAGATTACATTGTTCTTACACCTCTTTCTTGTTCTCTCCAATCTCTCTCACTTCACTTCTTCTCTCATCTTATCCCATAAAACCTTCAAAACTTGTGTCCAACAGAGTATGAGCAAAAATGGCTTACCTTTCACCTTCTCCTTCGGATTTTGTCTCCTGTAATGAGAATTCTGATTTTGATTCGATTCGGGCGATTGTAGTTTCGATCAACGACTACTTTCTCGGCGTAATATCAGACCCCGAAGCATGGAATTATCTTAAGCAGCAATGCGTAAGTATGTTGAGCATTGAGGAAGAGAATACTCTGTTTGAATTCTCTTCTGAACACTCTGCTCTCTCGAATCTCTATTGGGGAATCGAAAGCATCGAAGCTTCTATACAACCCGAATGCTCAGAAGAGAAGATGTCTCGTCTCAGAAACTCAGAGACGATGCTTCAAATGCCTGCGTTGCTTGACGAACAAGGGACCACCACTTCTGGTGTTCCCAACACAATTTTGGTTGCTTTCTCTTTCTTTTACCTCTCCATTGTAAGCTATCTCCAAGGTGATTCCTTGCAGACCACATTGCATTTTCTCCAGTCGGTTTTGGTCTCGCCGGATATTATAAGAAACGACATTGCCCCTGAACTCTGCGAGAACATTTTCTTCACTCCTGGTGTGTCTAACTCAGATGAAGAGATCAGAGAGATTGCAAGGAAGTATAAATACAGAGCAACTTATTACCAGGTTATGTCCTATGGAGAGATTCATCAGCCGCAAAGTGAATGTACAGAGAAACCGCTACGGAGACAGCAGAAATATGGGTAAGGATTCCAAATTCCAAGCTTATGATCAAAACAGATTAGTTTCTGCAGTTCTCATTTGTCTTTGTTTCCTGAAACAGAGAAAATCCAATTGTATAGTTCATTAAGTATATCCAATGTTCCTAAGCTCTACACATGAACAGGCACGAGATATCTGCGGCTAATGGACATTCGATTACAGAGAAGTTAGAGTTGTCAGAAACCTGTGAGGTAGGTTTAGTAATGACCATGACATGTTTTTGGAAATTGGGCACAATGTAACATTATACCTTCTTTAACTTCTTGGTCTCCATGTTGAAGAAGTTATTGCAGTACCAGAACCTCCAGAGTGTTGATTTGCAAGAGTATGAGCTTAACGATATCTTTAACAAAATCAAAGCATCAAGGAAGATTGGAAAATCTGCAAACAGCTCTGAAGATTGTCCATATATGGATTGGAACCTGGAGGACGATTACAATCCAGAGGTTGGAAGAAGTACAAGAGCCAAGTGCCTCAATGAATTCTTGAACGAGTCTCAGCCAGATCCGTCAAGCTCAATATGCAACATTAGAGAAGAATTTGGCATGGTAAATTCTCTAACCGAACACTTTCATTTGCTTAAAAGTTCAGAGAAAAACAGAGAATGAGAAATTATCATCTTCCACAAACTGTATTGTGAATCAGGACACATTAGCCAACATCTTCTGTGTTTCCCAACAACAATCTCACAAGGAAGAAAACAAAGCATATAATGAAGACAACAGATCGCACACTTTTATCGGTAGTTTTAATGGTTCTATCTTTGACATTCAGGCTCATCAATCAAATAACACTTGGAGTGCCCACGTAGAAGATGCCTCTTCTTTGAGTCATCTAGAGTTGGAGAAAATCTCAGCCTTTGGACATAAAGGATCCATAACTTTTGAAGGAATGAGGAGAAATCTGCATACCGTAAAACAAGAAAATGGAGTTCAGACGCATTCAAAAAGAGCTCGGAGAGTGAGTTTATGGGAGAACCTTCAGAACTTTATAAAGGAAGTGCTAGGTAATGACGATGAGAAGTATGTCTCAGAGGTTACAATGATCTATCAAATGCTGAACAGAAAACAAGGAGTCAAATATACTATGCTCAAAGATGTCATCCTAGATCAGCTGCTTACGGCTATTTCAAGTTCCAAGGAGAAAACCGTGATAAAGGCATCGATGACGGCACTTAGCAAGATCGTATCAGTCAACAGAACAGCTATAGAGGAGGTCAAGAGGAAGGGTTTAAACTTAAGCCATTTAGCAACTGCCCTGAAACAAAATGTGCAAGAAGCAGCTATTCTAATCTACCTGATAAAGCCATCTCCAACAGAAATAAAGAGTCTAGAGCTTTTACCAGCTCTTGTGGATGTTGTGGCATCCACTCCTTATTCTTCTTCTTACACATTTAGACCTTCACCTCCTCTTTTGACGCCGCCTGCAGCATCACTGATGATCATTGAAGTGCTTATTACTGCTTTTGATCATGCTACAAACACAACGCACTTGGCTGCAATCAGCTCTCCGTCTGTTCTTGGTGGACTTCTTGATGTTGCAAAAAGTGGAAACGCAGGAGAATTCATCTCATTAGCCAGCGTTTTAGTAAAATGCATGCAATTCGATGGAATGAACAGGAAGTATATCTATCAGCATACTCGAGTGGCTCCTTTTGCTCATCTTCTGCAGAGCAAAGACAGAGAAAAAATTTTCATTGCTCTTCAGTTTCTTCATGAGGTCCTGAAGATACCAAGGTATACATATTCTCAGCAAAAGAAAACTTCTCTTTTCAGACTATACCAGTCACACTTTTCATGACATACTTGTAATTTCAGGTCTTCAGCAATTAAGATCCTGCAGCAGATAAAGAAAGAAGGAAGTTTTTGACGTTAAGGATACATTATTGCAGTGTATTAAACAGTTGCAGGGCGATCACAGACTATTTGCAACAGATATATTACTTCAATTGAGCGCGATGGTTAGCTCTAAACTTTTTTAAAAAAAACATGTCTTATTGTATTGAGTCCATTTTCTAGAGAAATAATTTGTATTGAAATTCTCAATAGGATTCCCCTCCTGAGAGCAAAAAGTTCAGAAATGAAGCCACCAAAGCTCTCCTTGACGCAGTTACATACAGTGAAGGTTCAAATATGCAGCTTTTATCAACATTCATTCTTTCGAATATTGGTGGAACTTATTCATGGAAAGGAGAATCATACACTGCTGCTTGGCTAATGAAAAGAGGAGGTCTAACTTCTATGTCACACATGAATATGATAAGAAACATCAATTGGTCAGATGAATGCTTACAGGTACTTTTTTTTAAGGTTAAAACATTCAAATGATAACTAACGACAAGCCAAGACAAAAAGTGTGATTTCATAAATTTTTGCAGGATACAGGAATAGATGGATGGTGCTGTAAGATAGCAAGAAGAATTATTGAGACAGGAAAAGCCACTTTTTGCGGTTTACAAGAAGGTCTGAAGAGTAAAAACAAGAGTGTTTCGAAGGCATGTCTTATAGCAATTGCATGGCTCAGCATAGAGATTTCGAAAGGTCCAAACAGTTTAAAATATTCAGCATGTGAAGTCTTACTTGAGGAGATAGCACAATTTCTACACCCTGGTTTGGAGCTTGAAGAGAGACTTCTTGCTTGTATATGCGTCTACAATTTTAGCTCTGGCAAAGGTGAATTTTCTAACCTCGAAGTCACATTATGGTTCAAGGAAAAGAGTTTTTGATAAACTGCTTACTAAAGCATGTGCCTCTAAGTTTTATACTAACAGTGTAGTGTTCACACAGGAATCCACAAACTCATCAATTTCTCGGAAGGAGTTAGAGAGTCTTTGAGACGTCTTTCACATGTGACCTGGATGGCAGACGAATTGCATAAAGCAACATATTATCTATTTAGCAAATCAGTAAGTTTTCTTCACCTACATACATATTATCCATTTAGTGAAGCAGGTACATATTATCCATTTAGTGAAGCAGGTACATATTATCCATTTAGTGAAGCAGGTACATATTATCCATTTAGTGAAGCAGGTTTTAGTGGTCACACATGCATGGACTCATATCTTCAAACCATTTAAATATCCATAGGACCAGCGCATATCTTGTGTTCATACACAAACCATAGAGATGCATCAATCTGGCAGTGGAGCTGTAACAGCCCTCATCTACCATAAAGGCTTGCTCTTTAGTGGATACTCAGATGGTTCAATCAAGGTATTTTTGTCATATAATTTAGTAAACAATTCGAACACGAAGACACAGTGTTTAAAAGGAACCTTACCTTGAGCCTGCAAGATTATCATCAGGTGTGGGATGTGGATGAGAAATTATCAGCCACGCTTCTATGGAACATCAAAGAGCACAAAAGCGCCGTAACATGCTTTTCAATCTCTGAAACAGGAGAGAGTGTCTTAAGTGGATCTGCAGATAAAACTATCAGGGTATGATAATGATCTAGCTCATTCTTTACAGGAAACACCACTGTGGATCAGGTTTGTGTGTGTGAAATGTATGTTTTACCTTCCCTTATACAGATATGGCAGATTGTTAAAGGAAAACTGGAATGTGCTGAAATCATAAAAACAAAAGATTCAATAAGGAAACTGGAAACATTCGGCAATATGATCTTTGTCATAACCAAGGGGCACAAGATGAAGGTAGATATCTCTCATTATGCCATAATAGTATCATATAGTAACTTCCAAGTCCAACCTGAACACTCAGAGGCTAATAATCTTCTCCAGCTGCTTGATTCCTCAAGAGTATCTCAAATTATCTTCAAAGGCAAAGGTGTGAAGAGTATGGTAGCATCCCAAGGAAAGATTTATATAGGATGCGTAGATTCAAGCATACAGGTACATATATGGCCATATATCTCTTGCCTTTCATTCAAATGATACTGAATTTATAAGACACAAAGTAACATATAGCTGTTCAGGAATTAATCGTCGCAAATAAACGGGAGAAAGAGATCAAAGCACCAACGAGGAGCTGGAGAATTCAAAACAAGCCCATCAATTCAGTTGTTGTATACAAAGACATGTTATATAGCTCAAGCACCCATGTTGAGATGTCCAATATAAAGGTAAAAACTACATAAGCAGTTGTCACAATGTGATCAACTAAAGAAAGTGACTTAAAAAATAATATGGCTTACAGGATTTGAGAAGGAATTATGATCCCCAAATGTCGATATCAGCGGAAAAGGGGTCCAATATAGTAGCAATGGGTGTCGTTGAAGACTTCATCTACCTGAATCGAAGTTCATCAACAAACACTCTTCAGGTAAAGTTAAAATGCTTCCTAGACCAAAACCAGATCAAATGAAACTACCCTTGGCTAGCTTAATGATGTAGTATCATAATTTACATTTCTGCTCTAAGTTTTAGATCATCACATTTGTATCTGATATTAATGGAAGACCATATGTGGTTTCTGAAAAACTAGGTTTGGTTGAGAAGGACACAACAGAAAGTGGGAAGGTTGTCAGCAGGAAGCAAGATAACAAGCCTCCTTACTGCTAATGACATTGTTTTTTGCGGTACAGAAGCAGGAGTCATTAAGGTGAACAATACACACAAGCTATACAGTTCTTAAAAGGCATAATAGTTTTCAGATGTTTACTGCACTTAGAACGATACTAATTTCTGAAGACAAAAACAGGGATGGATTCCGTTATAGCACAAAGGGACATGGATATGAGGTAAAACATTTACATTTTCAACAATTAGCTCAAAAGTTATGATCATATACATGATGAAGAATTATTATCCTATCACCATGAAGAAGTAAATACACAGCTTAAATTAGAGCGAAATGAATAAGCTTATTGTGATACTTGTACATGTATTACATACCATTATATGTAAGATTGTAGTTGAGTCGTCCCATTTCACTTATGGGTAGATAGACATTGATACTTTCAAAGTATTTATGATCTTGAATGGAATATATTTGAGTGTCTTTAATGGTTCGAAGAAGGTTGTAGATCAAACCAATCCCCCTGAAGTCACGCTTAACTCATGGATATGTACATCAAGCATGCTTGCTTCATTCCAACCTATGTAAATGAGTTAGAAGTTACGTGATAGTCACACAATCTCAGGTATCTGCATCAGAATCTAATTATGCCTCTAGTCCAAAACAGAACCCTTTCTATACACACTAAACACTGCGTTCGCTGATACTAAAAGTTCATGCGTCAACAGAGACTACAGAGTGCAATGACATATTAACTTTCTAGTAACATGAAAACAACTCTAAGATAACAATTGTTGTGAAATGGAAGAAGTAATGGATTTTATATATCTAATGGTTCCTACTACATTTTTACGTAAAAGATGCTTCATAAATATTTCACAACGGAAAAATTGATCGAATTCACGTGGTCACGTCTGAAGTATCTATTTTTGCAGATTTTTGGAATATGTATGACAAGTCCAAATTTGGGTCCCCACGAAGAGAAAAAAAAATAGCATATAATAGATCAAAATGATTTATATATATGAATAGGGTTAAGTCAGAAGGCAGCCTTTTTTTCCCTTCTGTCTGTTTGCAGAATTGTTCGTCTTTATCTTCATCTCATGGACCCCTTTTGATGTCCTTGTCCCGACCATCACTTCCACATATTATATCATCTGATTATCAATCTGAATTTATTAATGTTATTATAACACTGCTGTTATGTCTGTGAGAAAATTCCACACATATCATCTCGATATCAAATGTTAAATCAATGTAATAATAAAGGGCCTCTCATAGCAGGATTATTTTTTTTTGTCCTTGTTACAAACTTATGGTTTTGGTCGGGACAGCAAACTCAATATTTTGTGCTTTGCATTAAATGTAATTTTATGTACAGATTAGCTAGTTGGTGATCTAAACAAAATGATGATAATGATGATGATAGTTTTGGAGATGTTGTTGACTTCTTGCTGCTTGCATGTCTTACTTGAAATTTGTGGGGCTCAAAAAAAAAAGTAAGATAAAACTATTGATGTTGGAATCATAATGCATGTGCAAAGGCATGTGCCTTTAGATTCCACTCATTTAATACTTAAACCCCTAAACTGTTGACTGCTTTATTCAAGTGGGTTTTGTTACTACTATAGTAGTATTAACACGTCTGGTTTACCATCACAGTGACACCACGAGACAAATAACTTTGAAAGGTTGTGGAAATAAGACAGTGTTTATTAAATAAAAATGATCCATTTAATAAGAAAACAATCATAGAAGATAAAGCAGCAAGTATCCTAAGCTCATTCTCCTAAAGGTTTCAAGCTTTTATGATATATGATGATGATGATGAACAACATCTAGCCAAGACGCCAAACATAGAAATCAAAAAGAGAATAGTGTGACAATATTACATTACTAGTTGAACTCAAAAGATCAAACCAATGTCCAAAGAACAAAAGAACAGCCTAACTAAACTTATGAATCAAATATGATCTAGAAATTAAAAGTACTTATAATGTAT
Source organism: Schrenkiella parvula (assembly GCA_000218505.1). Lineage (NCBI taxonomy): Eukaryota > Viridiplantae > Streptophyta > Magnoliopsida > Brassicales > Brassicaceae > Schrenkiella > Schrenkiella parvula. The sequence goes on along the minus strand of CM001189.1, from coordinate 1,977,120 downwards.
CTCTTTAATTTAGCTTTTCATAGCAACCAACGAAGGAATTGAGTCCAAGTTTGGAGATGTGTTCTTGTTATCAGTTGAAGTCTCTGTAATAGTACGACCTCTATGAGTAGTCTTGGCTCTCATTGGACTTGCAAAAGCCCATCCCCAGCTTCTATTCCCCATCTTGTGATGATGATGATGATCAACTGTTGATGATGCTGATGTTGAAGTTGATGACGATGATGTCATAATCATAAACCCACCAAAGATACCACCACATTTCACCATTTCACTCATCGCATCAGCTGCTTCACCACCACCATTACTAATCACCTTTGTGGGTTCTCTCTGTGACTCGATCCTTCTCAAGGCACAATCTCCAAAACCATTAGAGATCCTCTCGAAGAAATCGCCAGAGAAGCTTCTGCTTCCACACCCGACAGATCGAGATCTCAACACTTTCCTCCCGAAAGACGATCCACCACCACTGCCAACACCGTTTGTTGGCGTTTCTACAGCCACTTTGTTATTAGGGCTCTCATCTTCTTCCTCCACTATCACATCAATGCCTCCACCAACGACCCGCTTCGATGTCTCTGTTGTCTCTGTTCTCCCGTTACCCATCTGGTTTCTTGGCCTCGAAGAATGGCTAAAGTTATCGACTTTTTTTGGTGGTGGCGGCGATTTGGTGTTTGGAAGAGTAGAGATGAAGAAACGACCAGAACCCACTTCGTTTCCTCTGGCTGAAACTCTCACCGTAAGCAGCAGCCGTCGACTTGCTTCTCTTGTAGATAAGATTAGCAGAAGAAGACGAAGAAGTGGAAGAAGAAGAGGATGAAGAAGCTGCGAGCATACTCTTCTTCTTCTTCGCAAGCAGAAACGGGAGGTTGTTGTTGTTGTTTGTGGAGTCTCTTCCGTTGCTTCCAGATGAGAGCGATAGAGCAAGAGAGGTGGTGGAAGAAGGAGAGAAGGATTTAGGAGAAGAGGAAGAAGAGAGGTGGTTTGGTTTAGTTAGAGGGAAAGAGGAAGTGACGAGCTTACCAAGCTTCTCTTGGAGACACAATGCACAGATCCCACCTGGGTTCTTTGTGAAAGGATGTCTTATGCATTGCATCCCTTCTCCCATGTCTTGATCTTTAAGGTCCACCATCACAAAAAATATTAAACAAGGAAACAAGAAGAAGAAGAAGAAGAAGACGATGAAGAAATACACAATCGCTGAGTCTTCTCTCGTTCCTCTGTTTCTGTGTGTAATGAAGGAGAAATGAAGCTTTTAGCTTCTTTTGAGAGAGAGAAAGAAAGAGGAGTGATGCAGAGTTTGTAGAGAAAGAGAAAGGCGTCGAGTTCCACAAGTGCACGTGGAAGTTCTGACCTGTACCGTCTCGAACTTTTTCTCTTCTTTTTTTTTTTTCTTTTCCTATTGTTTGCTTTGCTATTTTTTTTTTTTGTCTCAGCTCATCTTCTTCGGATCTTTAATAGTAATAATCTGTCTCCAATTTGTTTTTTTTCTTTCTGGGGTCCATTATTCCATGTGTTTTTTAAGCTATATTTAGCTTTTATGAAAACACTAATTAATCTCATGTGTATCCGATCAACTGGTTTGTATCAAGCTGAAAAATGTAAAACAGAACATCACATAATTCAGCATGTATTAACTGATTTTTGTTAGTTTAGTGTAAATGCATAAACTGACAAAAACCACATCTAAAACTAATTTAGGATAAAGTAGTTTACTCTGAATCTGATCCAATAATAATAATTGATGAATAAACTAAACATTTTGATCTCAAAAGATCGTAAGCCAAAATTCGTATTTCATAAAATATAGTTAAATAAACCCTAACTTTTTTTTGTTGCAAAGTGACATTTAGAGAAAACTTATGGCATTTTTTGGTTCGAGTTCAGAATTATTTCTAGTTTTTTTCTGTAATTCTATCTTCTTATATCTCAAGTTTTATTTCAGTAACTTTTTTTTGATTAATCAGTTGAAATTTGTATCGACTGTCCTCATCATTGAAGTTTTATGATGAGTTATAATTAACAAATTAATTTAAAGCCATCAATAAACATTGATGGTTGACAACAAAGAAAAATACATTTATTATGCAAAAATAGAAAAAATCCCTAGTTGTTTCCCATGTTAGTCCATTTATAAGTCCCGGACCCATGTTAGTGCTATTAAATATCACTTATCCTTTAGGTTTTGTTAATTAGGAAATTCACCGGCTTCCTTTTGATTGGGCCAACCAAACAAACAAAATCATTTATTATTAATTACCTCTCCATTTTAATTTAACTTATAAAATTGTATAAAATAACGAAATGTTATATCGTACCCCACTCCCTTAAATAACGTCCATGAGTATTCATATGAACTCTAAGATCTTTGCCAAAGGGCTGAATGAGTTGGGCTTCAACGGGAGACATCAATCATTTTATTTCTCATGGATTTAGATTTACGAAATTTTTTAGAACCAACATATGAAAAATCAACCAACATGCATAACCAAAAATATTTATATCAAATCTTTATTTCCGCAACCTTCTAATTGATATCCACGAAATCCATTTTTAAAAAAATAAAAAATTGGTTTTCAAGGGGGTAAAATTGATAAGAAGATTTGTACCAAGGTGTAATCTGTATTCTGTAACGAACGTAGAGAAAAACAAAAGGTGGTCCAAAAATTGATTACTCGTGTCGTTTCTCTTTTCTTAATTTATTACACAGTTCATTGTCTTGTCTGTTCTATCTCCAATTCTTATATGTATGGTCATGTTTAATTAGTACGAAATATTTCTATTTTTATACACTTAAATCCACATTTACAATATCTCTTACATTTCTAGATTTTACACACATATACGTAGTTCTATATCAATTCACTAATCTTTTTGAACTTAGTTTCACAGCCCTGCGTTGTATAAGATATTGAGTTTCATATTGCCTGGGTGAAACTCACTTTCGCTAGCTAATGTATATATCCAGATCCAAGCAATTGATTTTTTTTTATTTTTTTGATAATTTTAGGCTTTCTATAATATAAATATGAAAATCATCAATAAATCTTATAACAAATGTATCTGACGACTTTGTCTGAGAAAGCATCATACATAACATAAACAAATCTTATTGCTACTCGAACTTTACTTTCTACTTTCTCTCAGATTCATCTGTCTGAGATGAGACTTTATTTTAAGAGCTCCTGAGGCCAAAAGATCCCAACTTTTCGGCAAGTAAATGTGGACATAAAGAAAATACAGCAGACGCAGCAACGAAGAAAAGTTTCCTTTGAAACGCTGACCTTACAATCGCGATCTGGCTTGTTCCAAGGGAGCGCTCTGAAACACAAATGCAGGACTAGTCAAGAATCTGAGTTGCAAGACTGAAATTTACAAGACAGAAGAAAAGGAAGAAGAGAAAGAAATATTTACCAGAGGAGCTCCTTTAGATCCCCTTTCAGCCAAGAAAGCACAAGGCTTGAAGAAATCACCATAAGTCTTCGACCACTCATCTAGCTTCGAGTAAATGTATTTTGATCCAATGGAATCAGCCCAAAACATGACTCCTCCTCTGTTTACAAGAGGTTTAGATCAAAAACACAATGAGCAATTGATAAGACTCTCAGAACTACAGCAGTTATTTGATGACAACACTGACCTGTAAGGTGGAAAACCCATTCCCATTATGCCAGCGATGTCAAGGTCTGCTGCTTTGACAGCAATACCTTCCGCAAAAACTCTACACGCCTCGTTCACTACTGGGAAAAACGTCATTTCAATAATTTCCTTCTCCGACAGTTTCGCCAACTGCAAGCCACAACAATCAGTCAGAGTGAGAAACAAACAGTCAGTTCCTCTCAAATGCAGAATGAAGATCGTTACTTGATTTTTGGATAGAGAGATACCTTAGGGTCAACGTTTACTCCAGACATACTCCTTGCCTTCTCAATATATTTCTTTAGTTCAGGATCAGGTTTAGCCTTGCGCTTATCATCATAAAGGTAAAAACCTTTACGAGTGGCTTCACCTGAAACCAAAAACAGGAAAGATCACAAAACTTGGAACAATGTTAAATCAATAAACACCGTCTAGCTGTACTCTTACATACCAGCTCTCTTGTCCTCTTGCATGAGTGGGATAATCATTGATTTGTTTGTCCGTTCTGGGAAGTTCTCGATGAATTGTGTTGCGGTTGCAATCGCTACACCGAATCCAACCAGGTCACATAATCTACTCGTTCATATAAGCAACAAAAGTACAGTTAAAAGGTGTATGAGGCTGGCTGACATGCATCTTTACAATGCGATATACCTGAAGGGACCCATTGGCATTCCAAACTTGCTGATTGCCCTGTCGATTAGATATGGATCTGTTCCACGCTCAACAAGGAACATAGCTGCTTGTGTGTATGGGAAGAACATCCTATTAACTGCAAACCCTGTGCAGTTTCCAACCACGACTGGTGTTTTCTTAATCTTCTTCCCAACATCTAACAGGTCAACAATTACTTGGGCAGAGGTATGATTGGTCCGAACTATTTCAAGTAGTGGCATGACATGTGCTGGACTGCATTAGAAAAATGAAAAGACGTGATTCGTGTAGAGGCAAGCAAAACCAGTCCATGCATAAGACTTTCACTGAAATTCATCCAAACTCTTAAGTAATTACCTGAAAAAATGTGCTCCGACAATCCGATCCTGGGACTTGGTCCGCTCCCCAATTTTGTTCAAATCAATGGTAGATGTGTTGCTAGCAAGGATACAATGTCGAGGACAGTACTTCTCTAGATCAGCAAAAATTTGCTGCTTCAAAGATATATTCTCAATGACAGCCTGTTCAAGCCACCAAAAATACATCAAACAAAGTCAATTCACTTAGCTTGCCATATAGAGAACAATTTCAGCTTAATTCGCTAATTATTACCTCGATGACCATGTCCACATCCCTAAAGCTTTCATAGTCAAGAGAACCCTTAAGAAGTGACATGGTTTTCTCAAACTTTTCCTGAGACATCCTTCCTTTCTTTACACGACTCTGAAGATTAGCTGATTAAATTAACGAAAATAAGTCAGATCAAGCTTTTTCAATCCGTCGGTAAGCAATGTACAGAAATCCATCCCCACCTTTGACCCTGCCAATTCCAGCCTCTAGAAACTTCTCATTTACCTCCTTGAGAATCACTGGATAGTTACTGAGGATCAATGCAGTGGCTATTCCAGATCCCATTAACCCGCCTCCAATTATGGCTACCTTTTTAATTTTCCTTGGCACCAACCCACGATCAGTAACTCCAGGAACCTGTCCATAAGATAGACTGGAAGGAATCAAAAATAGAAGGAAAGCTTTCATGCTAACAGTTAATATTTTGTAAGGAAAAAAAAAACAGAAGTCTAAACGACGTGACTGCACAAACACTCACAGACCTTTGTAGTTCCTCGCTGAGAAAAGAAGACATGGATCAAGCTCTTGGTGGTATCCAGGTTTACCACTTGTGAACCGACTTGAGCCTCCTGTAAGTGCCAATGTGGTGGAAATTCGTAAAGGATCACTAATCTCGGGGAAAAAGCTAAAGAACATATAACGCAGCGACAACAAGATAGTAATGTACCTTTTCCAAACCAGCCCTCGGACCAGAGACAATACCCACTTCAACAGCCTCAAGGCACATTAAGGGGTGTTTCAGGTTAGGGGCTTGCTTGCGCGTCTGATCCCTGGCAAACTTCAGTATCTCCCTTGCCTCTCCAAGAGGAGGTAACTTATCAGTCTTTAAAACACTAGAAACCCATGGTTTTCTCCTCTGGGCTATGTCAAGGGCCCAGCGACGAGCAGCGTTTAGTAACTCGGCAGGTGGCACAACAGCATCAACAAGACCCAATGAATGACCTTCCTCAGCTTTAACCGGCTTAGATGTCTATATGTTTCAACAAAAGAAATGCCGTTACATTTTAACCAAAGCAGACTAATCCTACCATAAGAATAAGGCACTGACGTACCAAAATCATTTCAAGGGCTTTTGTGAGACCAACAAGACGTGGAAGACGTTGTGTTCCTGCATCAATCCAAAGGAGCATAATTAGGAAAAATAAAAACGAAAGTGACTTGATTCATTCAACACAAACATGAATCACATATCCCCATCCCATAGTCCAATATGCATAAAACTGTTTTGACTCCTATACGATCAAAAATCGTATACTACTGAAGGGCAAACATTAAGTACTTGACAATCAACAAAGTTAAGTATGTACCTCCAAACCCAGGAATAACACCGAGTTGCAGCTCAGGCAGACCTAACTGTGCACCAGGAGCTGATATCCTTGCATGGCAAGCCTGAAAACAAATCATACAAGTGTATCAACATTCATCTAATAAGAAAATGCTCACCAGGCTCAACAATCTCAAAAGGATTTTTTTAGAGGGTAGTAGATAACATAGAAACTATACCATGGCAAGCTCTAACCCTCCTCCCAAGGCAAGCCCATCAATGGCAGCAACAGATGGTTTCCTAGCAGCTGAAATCCAAAGAAATAACTTGATCCATTCAGACACACATCATCAGAACCATTGCATAAACCAATTTAGTCGGTACGTAGAATAATAACCTTCAAGCAAATCGGTTATGATGTCAATTGATATGTATCCAACCTTTGGCTCTTTCCCTGAGAAAATCAATATAACACCAGTATACATTACTACAAACACCGATACATAACGCCAATATAATCAACAAAAGAAACCAAGACACTGAAACATACTTGTCCCTTTCTGAATTTCACCAAAACCAGATATATCAAATCCACCAGAAAACTTCCCCTTTGCGCCTGCAGTAAGCAAAACAGAAAAGCCATTCCCAGCTCATGTCCATAGTTTGCATAAATGTGTTCGGTTTTTCGCCTTGAAGAGAATGATCTCGAGACATACCCGTGATAACAATAGCTTTAACATCATTCCTGCTCAAGGCTTCCTCGTAATTACTCTTGAGGTTGTCTAGCACTGTACACAAATATACAAAAACAGAGTAGCCGACACATGTTTCCTGCTTCGTCAGTAATTAAAATCGATACACGAATGCCAAAAACGAGGCTTCTCGAGATCATAAGCTATTTACGGAACTAAACGAGCAGAAGATCAAACTAGAAGTCCGAATTTCAGATAATCAGATCATAATCGGAAGCTGAAATGCAATCGGGGAGACTAAAAACCATACGAAGCCATAAAGGAATGGGACGATAACCAAACACCGAAATTGACCTAGAATCTGAAGAGGTACTAAATCCAAGAAATTCCATCTAGATCAAAAATAAATAAATCTGAGAAGGTAGAAGAGTAACAGTACCGTCAAATGATAGCGAATTGACTGGAGGGTTGATGAGTGTTATGACGGCAACGCCATCGCCGCCAACTTCCATCGTCGTCTTCCCCTTGGTTTGTGAAGCCATTTTCGAGCTCGGTTTTTCTCTACGATCTTCGTTGAGATGGCGAGTCAAAACTCGGAATTAAGAAAATAAAAAGAGAGAGACGTGAAAAAAACGATTATAAATGGAAAGATGATGACGTATGATACAATGGTTAAGTGGCACACTCCTCAACGCGACGGTGCTTTGATAATGTTTTCGATAAGTGATTTATTTGTTTATTTTTTTGTCTGCCAATTTTTGGGATAAATATAGTAGTATTTTTTTCCATAGAAATACATATAATTAAAAAAAGGAATTGATCACCGATTTTGATAAGATATCTGTACTTCTACCAAAAAAAGAAACAAATATTTGTTTAGCTGGTGGTCTTAGTGTACCAAACTTGGCGGATCTTAATCAAAATATTCACATTTAAAAGTATTTAAAACATATATGTTCATAAGTGGGGGGATCGTATAAGCTTTCAAAAATTAATCGTAACAAATATAACCTGTTTAAACATATTATTTAGACACGAGTTATAACTTCACTTCTGTTAATGCTTCAGAAACAACAGTCATTTATCGTTATCTCCTCTTATGTATGTCGATCAAGAAGATATTAAACTGCCTACACGTATATATGCATATATAGTTATTATGAATAAATTTCACATATGACATAAAATCGATAGATGTCATTTCGAAAGAGTTTAATCAAATAATGTGGATGATATGAGATTAGTCGAGTGAGAAATGCTTACGTGAGAGAGAGGTCGTACCCGTTGTCTTCATTACCCAAATACTTCCCTCTCAGTTGGAATATTTTTCACCAACAAATCGGATTTGGTCGACTAAAAGTTAGCATGGTCCAAAAATGTGTTACGGTTGGCAAACACATACATACAGAAAAGCGCAAGTTAAATGTAATCTGGGTTAGGTTGGTAGGTCACGTTCCAAAGATAATGTTGGGCCTTCATGCATGTCGAACCTCTCTAACTTGTTCACAAGGAAAATGATATACCATTAATAATATAATAGTTAATTTACTTATCAATATAATGATAACAATCAGCAATATCAAATATAGCACTGTCACATTTTTTATATACCTTTTATCTTTTATTTTTATCCCTTGCGGTATCATTTATTATTTAGATCTTTCCACTACAAAATTATTTACCGTTTTCATTATTTAAAATTTATCATTTATTCTTTCACCTCTCATCAACGTCATTCATATCTTCCGTTATTTTTTTCGACAATTTTTCTTATTCCTCCTCTACCCCAATTTTTGTTTTCTGGAAATGAGACAAATGTCATAACTAACTACTGTATTGATTGCATCACTTCACCTGTTACATTCAACTACTAGTTCGGTCTTTTAATGATGATGATCATCAGATAACGAGTACAATTATAAGTTCAAATTGGTCACCTCAAGAAGACATGCGTGTACGTTTGATCTTTTTATAAATTTCTGTTCTCCGATTTCTGCTTACGTGGTATAGACAAACTAATCCGATATGTCTTTTTTATTTTTTCTCAAAAGTTAATAATTAATATCACGGACCCTTGGGTTGGGTAGCCGCGGATGCAAATTATACATTAAGTGTAATTAAAAAAAACCTCAAAATCACACTAAGTATTATTTTGCGCCACTTTAAAACGAATGCTATATACGATCACTTCGTGATTGGTCATCATGAGTCAGCACACGCGTGTACCGTTGATCCTCCTAGAGAAGCTCTGAAGTATTACTGACGTGGCACACATAATCTAATCCGATAATTTTTTTTTCCAGCACTAAATTCAGTAATTATGTTTAATCTTTCTACATATACTGAAACACAAATACAGTACGTTAGACTGTCTGGCAGAGATTTTATTTTTCTTGTGAACTTCCGAGTTGTTGGACATCTGTTTTCTTTTTCTGTATCTCCTTTTACTGTTTCTACCAAAGACCAACCGTGAACGACGATGATCGCCCGACGGATCTGGCGGAGCCATCGGTTTCTCCGCCCATTCAGCTCGTCTTCTGTTTGCGCTCCGCCGTTCCGGGTACCGGAGTATCATTCTCATTCGTCCTCTCCGACGTCACGCCCATTCCTTGTTCATTCTCTCTCCGTAAGTTTCTTCAAATTTTGTTTTTTAAGTTTTTTTTTTTTAAAGAAGATTTGAGGCGTGATTGTTTTCGGCTCCACTCTGAGCTCAGTTTCCGACAAGACAAGCTCTTCGATAGGCAAAAGAAACATTAATTTTTTAGATTTACAAGGAAGGGAAAAACTTGTTTGTTATGACTGACAAAGTGGGAATTGTTTAGATCTCTGGTTAATTTTAGGAAGATCAAACAAGTTGGTCATAACTTTCGTGATTTGGGGCAGTTGATGAAATGGCGTGGAAGAGGAAGTAGAAGCTGGTTTTCGAACGAAGCCATGGCTATAGATTCAAATGCAGGTTTAATTGATGTGCCACTGGCACAAACTGGGGAAGGTATTGCGGAATGTGAGCTTCTCAAGTGGTTTGTCAAAGAGGTCTGTTGGTTTTTTACTTTTTTTGCTAAAAGGTTCTATCTTTCTCGATTCTTATTTTGGTTTTAATTTCGAATCAGCCATTTTGCTGTTTGGTTTCTTTTTGCAGGGAGATCCTGTCGAAGAGTTTCAGCCACTCTGTGAAGTTCAGAGCGATAAAGCAACTATTGAGATAACGAGTCGTTTTAAGGGGAAAGTAGCTCTGCTTTCACATGCTCCAGGTGACATTATCAAGGTTAGAAGAGGATACAAAATGAATAATTCAGTACTTTTTCTTTCTCTCTTTCTGAAATGTGGAAAATAACTGTAGTTAGGCTCATAGCATCGATGGTTTCTAGTTTTTAAATAGGCTATGATTAAGCATATCATTCAGATTTTGTTAGGGGAAGTCTTTTCTTTAGATTGGATTATCGGCTAAATGATTTTGATATGTAAAATCTTTTTCATTATATATATGTTTATTATATGCGGTGTAATCTATTGATGCAAGGTTGGAGAGACTCTGGTTAGGCTGGCAGTAGAAGACGTCCAGGATGCTCTTCTAGAATCCTCTGATAGTTCAGGAAATGTAGATCCTGACGGTTCAAAGCAAAAAACAGATAGTCTTGTTGGAGCTCTGTCAACACCTGCTGTTCGTAACCTTGCAAAAGACCTTGGCATAGACATCAATGTCGTGATTGGAAGTGGTAAAGATGGGAGAGTTTTGAAAGAGGATGTGCTACGAGTTGGTGGCCAGAAAGGAAATGTAACAGATTCAGTTTCTTCTGAGAATCCTTTTATTGGAAGAGACTCGGTTTCCACTATAGCGAGTAACGTTGAAGATAAAATAGTTCCTCTAAGGTGCGCCTATTGTTGTCAATGTGTGGCTTGTTATAAATGGTAAATTAACCCATCTTGTGTCTACTCAATGTCGAACCTTTCCTTTGTTCTCAGGGGATTCAACCGAGCAATGGTCAAGACAATGACTATGGCAACAAAGGTACCACATTTTCATTTCGTTGAAGAGATAAATTGTGACGCACTTGTGGAGCTCAAGCAATTCTTTAAAGAGAACAATACAGATTCTACTATCAAACACACGTTCCTTCCTACTTTAGTCAAGTCACTGTCAATGGCTCTAAGCAAATATCCCTTCGTGAATAGTTGCTTCAACGAGGAGTCTCTAGAAATCATCCTTAAAGGTTTTTCTTCTATTGTTATTTTCATTTTCAGCTTATTTATCTTTGGATTGTAGATATCGATTCCTGGTTTATCTCAGGTTCACACAACATCGGAGTTGCAATGGCTACTGAACATGGCCTTGTCGTTCCTAATATAAAGAATGTTCAGTCACTATCTCTATTAGAGATAACCAAAGAGCTGTCGCGATTACAGCATTTGGCAACAAACAACAAACTTAGCCCCGAGGATGTAACCGGTGGAACCATAACTCTAAGTAACATTGGAGCGATCGGTGGGAAATTCGGGTCCCCTCTGCTAAACTTACCCGAAGTTGCCATCATCGCTCTTGGAAGAATCGAGAAAGTTCCAAAGTTCTCAGAAGGCGGAACTGTTTATCCTGCATCGATAATGATGGTAAAAGCTTATCATGTTAATCACTTCTTAGTTCAGATTCTTGTTAGTACCAAAGCCTGATCAAGAATTCGGTTTTTGATTCAGGTTAACATTGCTGCGGATCATAGAGTTTTAGACGGAGCAACTGTAGCGCGGTTTTGCTGCCAGTGGAAAGAGTATATTGAGAAACCGGAGTTACTAATGCTTCAAATGAGATAAACAGAGAAGAAGATTCATGTTTCTTTGTAAAAAAACTATCTTTCTTTGATTTATGTAGAAGACTGGACTCGGGAACCATAATTGCTCATGTTCGAAATAAGGTTTAGCGTCTGAACTGCGTGCTGTTGTTCTCAGCAAGCAATTGTAAACTAAACAATAAATTAAATTAAAGGTCGTATATTTACATAACTATTTGTTTTTATTTATGCATATAATCCACTAAATTGCTCCGTATTATAATAATCATTTGTAATTTATCGTATTATATAAAATTTAGTTTTTTCAAAAAGTTAGTAATTAACATAATAGACATATCTCATCTATACATAATTCAAATTAATATAAGGAGTAGACGACAAAGTTATTTCCACTCTTACCGGTTCTACTGACTTTCAACCATCACGACATGAAAAAAATTCAAATAAATATAATTTAAAAATGTTAAACAAGCTTACATGTATATATTATAAAAAAAATGTTTAACTATATTGCTTCACGTGGGATTGATGAAACTTTACAGCTTTCACCAATTGCAGAAAAATATTTAAAACATCACATTTTCCTATTGACTTCTCAAAAGAAAAATTTTCTTGGTTACTAAATTTACTGTTTTTTTTTTACGTGACCAAGTAAATGGGAGAAGAAGAAGAGGTAGAGATCCTGTGGTGCTGCTCCATGTTAAGCTCTCGTAAACTCGAATATGGGATCGCCACGTCACCCTTCCTTGCCGGCGTATATGTTCCCGCTATAGGTCCCGACGAAGGTCTGCTCGTCGTCGTCCGGTACGGTGTACTCGACCCGCTCCGACTCTCCGTTGCGTAAACCGGACCCAACATCGACCCGGTTACGGCGCGAGAACTCCTGGCCCTACGATCTTCGTTGATGCCGACGGTGGGGATTGGCCATTTACGCCACTTGAAAAAGGGTAAAGCTTTCTTCCACCACCACTTTTTCTTCCGCTTGTTGTGCAGCATTGTGAATCGGGTCGGGTCATCTTTTGAAATGGGTTTCTGGAGCTTGAAGTGAAGACCGTTACTGGATGGTTTCGCCGACGTTTCTCTCTTATGCTTCCTCGCTTCTTCCATAACCTTTTCCCGAAAAACCATTTCAAAACATGAATGAAAAACAAATCCCATATATGTGAGACTAAACTTACTCAAAACAGAGTCAAATGCGAGAAATGTAGAGCAAATTAAAGAGTCCACTCGATTTGTTAAATTCGAAAGGAGACAGTTTAGCAAAACTTAAAATCACCTGAAGGTAGTCTAATTGGGAATCGAAGCCATAGTCGCTGTAATGTTGAGAACCGGAGATGGGGAAGATTGGAGAATTGTTGGACATTTTGTCGAGTTTTAAGGTGCTTTAATGGCGGAAAATGGGTTTGTGAAGGGCTCGGCGAAACTGGAGATGGCCGTTGTAGAGAGTGTGGGGTTCACTCAATTAAATGCAACGAGTCGTCTATTGTATCATTTTCAACATCCCTCACTCACTTCCTTACAAAAAAAGGCCATACATTATCTCTTTTTCAAACCCCATCTTCATTTGTCCTCATATATAATAGGCTACAATACTTTACTTTTAATTTTCCCGAAACAAAGAATGTTATTGATTTCACCGTTCAAAGAACAATATTAGATGAAGTGACTCTCGAAGGAAGATACATGTCCATGAGCATCACGTGACCATCTCCATAAACCGTGCAAGCTCCTCGACTTTCTCATCATTATATATTTATATTATCCTCTCAAGTCTCGTGACCCCTCATCCAATCTAAAAACCATGCCATTATTAAAATCACTCTACTCTTTTGAAATAAATTACATTCTAAATCCTAGAGACCAAACCAATTATTTCTATTCACAAATCAATTTAGCTTAGGAGATGCCAAACTCACGATGAACTATAAATAATCATTCTTCAAACAATTTGAGTAGAATACATTAAAAACAAAAGATTAAACCAGGAAAATAAGATAATTTACAAATTGGATACTCCTACATGTTCGCGATGTACGGAACTTGGTTTTGTGGGATCCACGTGTCGCCAAGTAAGAATCTGCCGCCAGTGTATAAAAGCGCCTCTTCAGGCGTTAGTTTCTTGATTCCGGGCCATTTAACTCTTTGGGCCTGATTCGATCCAGGCCCAACATTCAGATGCTCGGCGTAGTATAGCGTCTTCAGCGCAAAGTCACCCTGCCAGGGAAGCCATCCCGCCGGATCGATGACGTCATCGATCGTCGTCTTCATGATGATCGTCCTCGAGAACTCTTTCCACGGCCTCCCTAGATATGCCTTGCTCACAGATTTCACCGGGATATACGCAGGTTCTCCCACTATATGGCAGTTGTGGAGCACCAATCCGGTCGATTCACGGACGTCGGTGCGTCCCTGAGCGGTGACCATACACGATTGACCTCGCTTAGGTTTCCGGACGACGATTTTACAGTTTTGGAGGATGCATTTCGCGTCGCCGAAGATGAAATCTACGGTGCCGGAGACTGTGCAGTCACGGTAGAATTGCCGTTGAGAGTGAACGTATAAGGTGTCTTGGTAACCGTCGATTTGACAGCTGTAGAAAACGGCGTAATCCGCTGAGACTCTCAACGCCACCGCCTGTCCTCCCTGTGGTCCAGCCGTGTTCTCGATCCCGATGTTCTTCGCTGTGAAGTGCTCGCCCTCGATTGCTGCAAACACACAGAATTGGGGAAGGTTTGTCATGTTAAGCATCTCTCTTTGGGGCTTTTTTAAGCAGCGGAAAATCGAAACTCACTGACGGTGGCTGTTAAGAACGTCTTGACTTTTCCGATACCGAAATTGAGGCTGCCGGTGATTTTGGTCTTGTTTAGTCCATCACCGATGAAAGTGACGTGTGGCATTTTCCTGGTGACTATTACTTTCTCCTTGTAGATACCTTCTTTGATGTGGATGACGAATGGCAGTCTGTTGTCTTTAGGCACAGCATTTAGAGCATCAACGATGGTCTTGAACTGGCCACTTCCGTCTTGAGCCACCACGGCATTAGCCTTCACTGGTGGTCCTCCTCCTTGTGGTGCTGCTGCGAGGAGCCGCCGTGCCTCTGGTCCAACCCATGTTGGGATGCCATCTTCTCTAGACAACAGCTTTCTGGCGTAGTTTGCAAGAGCTCCGGTTAGTCCTGTTATCATCAAGACGCACATTACGATTCACTGATACGAGTGGAGGTTTTGAAGATATCTTTGGTAGATTGAGAAAAGATATACCTGTGATGTTGGAATTTGGGAGAATGGTGCAGAGGTCAGTAACCATGGCAAGGCTATTGCTACTAAGCTCTCTTGATGTTTTGAAGATGTTTTGCATGTCCCGCATAAGATTCGACTTAATTTCCTCGAAGGAATCCATACAGGTTTGCTGGAAGGCGATGGAGCCACTTAGCCAAACCCGAAGATCCTCAACAAAGACTTCAATGCGAGCAACTGAGAACCCATGGTCAATACACTTATTGAGATCATGAATAGCGTCAATCATTAGCTTCTCACACAGCTCGAAAGCACCCTTTGCTCCTGGGTCTTTGTCAGCCTTGGCTTTAACATCTTCAGAGGCTTTCTTGAGACCTTCGTTAATGGATTTGATAGTGACGTTGAAGCTGAGCTTGATGAGGTCGAGAGGCTCAGTTGATTGAGGAGAGGCGTCCATTAAGCTTTTGACGCAGGTCTCTTTGAAGTCAGTGGGTGCACAAACCGCTTTGACCGCTTTGGTGGTTTTCCGGATCTCATTTTCATTGGGCGAGTGTTTAGATGTTACTACAGCTACAGAGACAACCATGATGACTAGCAAACCTGAGACACTACCGGCGATGATGCATTTCTTTTTCTTGTCACCATCAAACGCCATTTTTTGTGGTTTTCTTTGTACACAAAATTCAAAAGGTCGAAAGAGCTAATTTGTTGTAGTTCTAAGTTTCTTTTCCCTTCTACTTTCTAATGTATCGTCTATTACATGTTAGAAAAGGAGCAGACGGGGCCTGCAACTGTGGCTATAAGGCCCTGTCTATCTCTGATAATTTTTGTTTTTTTATGGGTTTTTTTTTGTTTTGGGGGAGGGAGGTTTTGATGTTTGGTATATTCAATGCGTAGAACAAATGGATAGAGAGATCGAAGGGGTTAATATAGAGGAGAGTGGTAATCCTATTTCTGGGGTTTGAGTAATGAACATGAGGCTATGTTACATTTTCTGTCTTTAGGAATATTGTCTTTTTCCCGATATGTTTGTGGTTTATTCTCCGTCTAAAATGTTTGGTTTCCCGCTTTCATGATAAGCCTATGAATAGTATGTCGTCTGGGAGTCATGAATTTGTGGGACGAAGTGTTTGATGTAATCTTGTAATCTTGATTATATTCTTAATAAAATCTGTGATTCGAATGATTCTTAAGAATATAAGGAATCGTTTAAGAGATAAAGAATAGCTGTAACGAGGCATGAGAAGAATCACAAAAGGGGTTCGTTCGTTTAGCTGTTGAATGTAACAATGCATTATTAACAAGTATTAAACAGATGAGAGAAGATCCTGTATAAACTTTATCAGATTTACTGTTCTGGTTTTCAATACAAGAGAACAGCTTTATTTTGACATCTGATTTTCTTTCACACAATCAGACTCGCAGATCTGAAAAATATTTTTAAAGCTTTGAAGCTCTTTGTAATTCTAGCTTCCCAATGGTCCCAAGATGAACCTCGTCAGGTCCATCAGCAATCCTCAGCGTTCTAGCCGTGGCCCACAAATGCGCTAACACTGTGTCTGAGGATACACCAGCTGCTCCATGAACTTGCATAGCCCCATCCAGTACCTTCAATGCCATGTTTGGAGCTGCAACCTGCGTAACAACATGATTTTGGTTCTTGAAGATCTACTTTTGCTGATTTCTGACACAAACAAAAGTTAGATAGCTGTAACATTTTTTTACCTTGGCCATTGCGAGAATTCCTCGAGCTTTTTTGTTTCCAAACTTATCGAGATGATCAGCAGCTTCTAGAACTAACAATCGGGTTCCTTCCAGCTCTACCCGCAACTGTATCATAAAATCACTCGGATAAGAAGAACTCATACGAACCATTTGGGTGATTAAAAGCACACAATATTTGTTTACCTTCGCAAGATCCGAGACAAATGAACCGTGTTGAGCTATGAACTTCCCAAAAGTTTTCCTACTAAGAGCTCTTTGAGCCATTAGCTCCATTCCACGCTCTGCTGCACCTATTAGTCTCATGCAATGGTGCAATCTTCCAGGGCCTAACCTACCCTGATATCACAAACAAAGCAAGCAACCGTTAAATACAAATCCTTTCTCTGTTATTGCAAGCCCTGAATCTGTGTCATCGTTTGTACCTGAGCAATCTCGAATCCTCGGCCTTCTCCTAGGAGAATATTCTTTGCCGGGACAATTACATTTTCAAAAGAAATTTCAGCATGTCCATGAGGAGCGTCATCAAAACCAAACACTGTGAGAGGCCTCCTCACATGTATACCTGGAGTCCGCATGTCCACTAATATCATAGACTGCTGCTTATGTTTTGGGGCACTGAAGTCAGTTTTTCCCTGTACAACACGGATAAAACTTGTTTGAATAACTAGAAAAATAATAGAACAAATACATTTGTGAATAGATTTACTTTTTTAGATAGAAAGAGAGCAAGCAGAGAACTAACCATGAGGATAAGTACTCTGCACCTCGGATCCATGGCTCCACTTGTCCACCACTTTGTGCCATTAATGACGTATGAATCACCTTGTCTGTATAAGTAACGGAACTAGCTATCAGGAGTACTGTGGACTCAATCTCAGTCTTCAGGAAGTTACCAGTATATAAACTGAAGATGACATATAGCATTGATATGCTTTTGTTTTTCAATTTGAGAACTCGAAAGAAAGTAGATTCCAGCATACCCTGACCTTTTAATAGAGCACTCAATATTGGTTGCATCAGAGGATGCAACTTGTGGCTCAGTCATAGCAAATCCAGAACGAATTTTTCCCTCAAGCAACGGAATAAGCCATTCTGAAATTTGTTCTTTGTTTCCATACCTCAGTATCACCTACATGATAATGCAGATAATATGAATACAAGTAAGAAGCAATGAGATGGCTTCTGGACCCGTAAAATTTTTTTGGCTTTTTTACCTCCATGTTTCCAGTATCAGGTGCACCACAATTAAACACTTGTGGAGCCCAAACGGAACGACCCATGATCTCACAAAGGTAACCATACTCCAGGTTCGTGAGGCCCTCACCAAACAATTGATCAAAAGACCTGCCCGAGAAATTATGTTCATTCTCAACAGCTGCCAGTTCTCTTCTAGCTCTAGCAGCACTATCTACCTGCAAGAACCAAGAATGCATGAGCACATTACGGTAAAAACAAATAAAAATTTGTAGAGAAAAACATACATACAGGAATAAATAAGTTCCATAGGCCTTCTCTCTTTGCCACCTCCTTTAACCTTTCCTCCTCGGGGTGAACGGTCCATCGCAAATCTGATTGAGCAAGTTTGGAGAATTCTTTTTCCATCGGGTAGATGTGAGTTTCCATAAACTTGATCAACTTCTGCCTTAACTCTAATACTTTTCTGTTGGGGACAAATCTCCCGCTTCCATCCACAAGACTTTCATATGATGGGCTCACATCTTCTTTAACTGCATCCAGATCGAGAAACGGAAAGTAGCAATCAACTTACTGTTTATCCGTAAATAAGAAATGTAAACTAAGCAGTTTCCCTTAACAAAATTTGAATCTCAATGAAGCTGTTTACCAGATGGAGGCTGCGCAGGGAGAACATTTTTTGCGTGCAATATAACCCAAGGCACACTCTACAAGCTCATTGGCTTGAGCCCCTGTATTCCGGGCACGTTCACCAGCAGAAGCATTCCCCTGCATGACCAATACAATGTCAATGGCTCTACAGGAGCATAACAAATAATCTTACAATAAATAAAGTTTACAGGCTTAATACCATTAACCATCTGTTGTACACCCCTGTGTAGATTGAAGCAGCCCGAAACATAGAGAACGCTACGTAAAACTTCCAGTTTGCAGCAGGCCATGGTTTTCCCTAAAGTTCATTTTCCAATATGACACAACAATCGAGATTTGAGTAAATATAGACTCGATTCCTTTTCAAGACACAAAAAACAATATAGCAACAACTTTAAGATTACTTGTTGCAGGACATACCGATGCAGAACAGTACTCTAAGAGAAATTCTGGCATCGACAGCATTCCTTCTGGAAGTCCAGTAGTTTCAAGACCTTCGCTCACGTGCTCCTGGTCGAGCTGAACATTCACAATGTAATGCTGCCAACACCATAAACTGTATATTAGAGCATGACGCAAAGAAACCTGCTTTGTGAATATAAGGTAACAAACAAGTATAGCTTATTACCATACAGCTGTATGCGACATCACACATTTGGTTCCCAAGCGTGGACAATTCCCAGTCAATTATTCCAATTGCTCGATCCTGCAGCTTATTGGAATTTCAGTAAGGTCTCCGAGATTATCCAAGGATCAAAAAACAAAAGAGCTTGGAAGTCTTCACTCTTCAGACCTCAGAAGGATGAAACACAAGATTGTCAATGCGGAAGTCTCCGTGGACAAGGCCTGATGTTGCTCCTGTTGAATCTTCCGCGGGTATGTTTTTGTGTAACCAATCAACAAGCTCAGACATCTTTGGATTCCTTTCAGGCTTACCTTCACTTGTTGAAGCCAAATATTGTTTGAACCACCTATCTATCTGAAATTTAGATATTCCATTGATTCAAACGGTCTTTAGCAAGGGCACATAAGCATTAAGAGAACAACAAGCTAATGATGTCAAAAGTCACCATTTCAAATTGATCCACTAACCTGTCTTTTGCAGTAATTGGCACGCCGGCCATATTTCTCAAGACCAATAGCATCCACATCAGCAGAATGAAGAGAAGCTAAGGCTCTGGCGGTTGCACGATAGATCGCACTTCTTCTTCCGGGTGCAACATTCTGATTCAAAACCAATGAAGCACAAACAATTTACGCCTCTCGGGTCATGATGAGTCACATCTCAAGCTAGGAAAGCGGACATTCACATTCA
The DNA here is from genome assembly GCA_000218505.1 of Schrenkiella parvula. Classification (NCBI taxonomy): domain Eukaryota; kingdom Viridiplantae; phylum Streptophyta; class Magnoliopsida; order Brassicales; family Brassicaceae; genus Schrenkiella; species Schrenkiella parvula. The sequence goes on along the minus strand of CM001189.1, from coordinate 1,957,342 downwards.
CACAAGACAATGTCTTACCGGCAACTTGGGGTCTACGAAAATTCTTCCTTCCATAAACTCCATAATGTAAAATGCAGTCCCAATCACAGTTGGGTCAGTGCATAAGCAGAAGACTTTTGGAACAGGAACCTGTGTATGCTCACCCAGAGCCCTAAGCACCTACATAACCATCATCAAAAGCATTAGGCAAAAAGCCTCCACCTTTTTGTTTCAATTATGTATCTTTAAATAACAGTTACAATGTTTTTGTAATAACAAAAACAACTCAAACACCCAGGATTCGAAAATTCATAGTAGATTCCAGAGGTCAAGATTGATACCTGAAACTCTCTATCAACAGCATGAGCAGATTGCAAGAGCTTCCCAGGAGGCTTCTTCCTCAAAACATATCGTTTCAAGGAACTCCCTGAGCCAACCTCGATCAGAAACGTGGGATTCGACTGCCCATGTCCGAACTGTAAAGCCAAAAAAAAAAAATCAGACAAGATTTCTTTCTTTCTTCCCGGAGAAAATCTAAAGACGCCGGCGAATGGGAAAATACCTGTGAAATGGTGAATTGGGATGGGTTGGTCGGAAAACCGGAGACGTTGTCGGCGGCGAAACGGAACAAGGCATCGTGATCGAACCGATGAGCTGATTGGACAGGTGTCAACAGATCGCCCGTGCTGCTCCCCATGTTTAGTTGTCTCTTTGCTCCTCAAGTTGCAACAAATCGAAGAAATATTATGAACAAGGAAGAGCTCAACACAAAAACTCGTAGATACACGCACTGGTACCAAACTATACTATTTACGGAAAGTCGCAAACCTTATTACCTTTTGGATAATTTTGAATATTTTTTAGCTGATATCTTTCTGAATTAAAGAGAAAATTGTCCCAATTCTGAAGAAATTCAGAAGAAATCTTAAAATAATTTTAGGTTTTGTGAAAAAAAAAGTAGGAAAAGTTATCCATGTTATATCATTTGATTAGGTGTTTTGATTTCAGACGTCATATACTCATATTCACAATAAACAAAATCTAATGTAGTAATATTAACAGTTTATCATCAAGCTAAACATATATATTGAGTTTTATCTAGAAAGACGAATTTTATTTTTTAAAACTTTAGATCGATGAGCTGTGCAGACAAGCTGATTGAAAACATCAAAAGGGCTTGATACAGCTGATTTAAAACATTTAATAGCCCATCTAGCTGACCCAACAAACAAAAATTAAAGCCCACTTAGCCCATATAGTCTCTCTAAGCATTTTGAAAAGACTCAGAGTGAACAAACGAAGAGAGAGAGGATACAGCAGAAGCCGAAACCCTCACCGGCGATGGCTCTTTTCACCGCGCGGCGCAAATTAGAGACAGTCCTGAGCAAAACCCTATCTTCGTCTCCTTCTTCTTCGTCTTTTTCTACGCTCTCTTCTCGTTCTCGATTCGCCGTGCCTCTAGTTGATAAGGTTTCCTCGACTCGAACCGGACTGGGCCCGTGTTACATAGTGACCCGACCCAAGACATCCGGGTCGGGATACTCTCCGCTGAATGATCCTTCGCCGAATTGGAGCAATCGTCCGCCTAAGGAGACGATTCTTCTGGATGGGTGCGATTACGAGCACTGGCTCATCGTCATGGAGTTCACTGATCCCAAACCCACCGAAGATGAGATGATCAATGCTTATGTCAAAACTTTAACTTCCGTCGTCGGCAGGTAAAATCACAACTCATTTGGCTTTTATTTATTTATTTTGTTTCCCATTTCGTTTGTGCATTTGGCGTTTGATGGATTTGTGTTTTATAGCGAGGAGGAGGCGAAGAAGAAGATTTACTCGGTTTGCACTTCGACCTACACTGGCTTTGGTGCTTTGATCTCTGAAGAGCTTTCTTGCAAAGTTAAAGGTATCAACTTTTCCTTCTGTCAAACTATGGTTTTGATTCTTCGTCGCTCTGGGATAGCTTTTCTGGTTTTGTTTCTGTATATTACTTCTGCTCCTTTATGTAATAGTTGCTTCAAAGAGTAAACTTGTCTTGATCTTGTAGGAATTCGAGAAAGAACATATCAGTGTCTAGGTTTGGAACTTATTAATCTTGCTTGTATATAAGATATCTAATCCAGAGTTGTGGTTCTTCAGGCTTGCCTGGTGTTCTCTGGGTCTTACCAGATTCCTATCTTGATGTACCCAACAAAGACTATGGAGGTTTGTAATGTTTTTGGAATCCATCTGAATTATTGGGATATTCTGAGAGAAATCTTGAGATGGGATTATCATCTAAACCTATATTGTAACTGTATGTTCAGGGGACTTGTACATTGAAGGAAAGGTCATACCCAGACCACAGTACAGGTTCACTGAACAGCGCCAGACCAGAAATCGATCTAGGCCTAGGTACGATAGGCGCCGTGAGACTATGCAGGTGGAGAGGAGAGAGCCAACACAGAACTGGAACCAAAATCAACCACCACCATCCATGAGTCATCAAGCTCCAGCTACTAATCCCGGAGAGAGTTAAACAAGCGCAATGCTTAACAATGATAAACCCTAGTTATTTACGTGAACAAGAAGTATGTATCTGTAATAATGGAATTTATTAGGCTTATGAGTTATATTACATGCCCCCGCGTTAAACTCTCTTTATGTCGGAAAATAATCAATGATTAATTATCCACACAGCATCATCATCATCCTCTAAACAAGAAGAAATGATAAAAGAGATGTAAAGGTAGATTGCAAACCAAATGAAATATTTATATGTACAAATGTATATAAATTATATATACACATGAGAGATCATTTGATGGAATTAAAGCTGAGAATAAGAATTTTCCAACCTAACCACGAATTTGTCAGCACACCGGAGATAATGTCAGGTTCAACTTCTCCCTTTCACCATCCGTCACGATTCTCACTATCCTCTTGAACGCGAAGTGCACGCAATTCGACAACGCGATCCAGCAAATCACTTCGTACACGAACTCCATTGCTGGATCCGACCAAGACCAAGACGATGACTCATCCCAATTTCCCCTTCCACCACCACCACCGCCGTAGTTCCATCCCTTTCCGCCGCTATCGTTCCCACCGCCTCCACCACCAAATCCGAATGGACCGCCGTTACCACCGAAATCGCCTTCTAAGAGAAATCGACCAAAATCTCCTCCGTCTTCCGAATCACCGCCGAAGGAAACGCGCTTCGTGCGCCGCTTTTTACGGATTCGGCGGATTGTCTTGTAAGAGCTGGATCTGACCGGTGAAGGAGCGATTGCATCCACGGAAAAGATAACCGCCGATGCCTGAACGATTCCAGCCGGAGATTGATCAACGGGGGGATCGGCGAATGAAATGTGATTTGCCAAATCCCAACGATTAAGAAGAGATTTCCCAAACGCTATGCCTTGCTTAGCCGTGCAAACCGCGACTGTATCAGCGATCAGTGAGAACTCCATGATCGAGAGATCCGACGACGACACCTTCTTCTTCCAACTTTTTCCCCAAATCCGCGAAAATAGTTTGGATTAGGGATTTGTACAAATTGCCGGTAAATTCGGGTAAAATGACGGAAATAATAATATCGAGAAACCTGATTCGGATCCCAGCGAGGCGGATAAATTGGACACGTAACTGGTTTGCGCGTTGAATTGACACTCCACGTGTCTTAAACAAAACAAAAACGTGAGTAAGACTCAAGATGGGTCCCATATCGTAGTTCGCAAGCCCCAAAATGTGGGCTATATTACTTGATATGGGCCCATATACTATTTGTAGAACGTAAAAGCCCAGAAATGTGGCCCATATTGAATTGAATAAAACGAGAGAACAAATCATACGTTCTTGACCATTTTCGATGGGTTTTCACATGTTTCAATGTTCTTATAAACTCGTGCCTTGTCCAGATATTAGTGATATTTATAGCATAATGGAAGAATTGAACGTACTTGCGGTTCTGCAAATTGATCACTGAACAGTTCACCACAAATCTCATGTGCTCTCTGACACTTGTGTTTTTGGACTCGACGATGCCTGCCTTACAAAATCATCCAAATCGGCTTTTGTTCGTATCTCTTAACCTTCATCAAATATGGATTAGCCATATATTTATTATACACAACGTTTCTAAAATCTTTCTCGCAATATATAACCCCACATTTTGGTAATGAAAAAAAAGCCTTGTAACCGTTATTTTTAATTTGAATACTCTTACCAAAAATAAGTAATTAGTAACACGTTCGGAGTTATGATTTTTCAAATTGACTTTGTTCGAGTAAGACATGTCGCGTTAGTATCGAAACGGACATCTTGGGTTTCTACTATGAGAAGTAATGGTTATATTAAAAAATATATATATACATACATAATTTAATAAAAGAAATAATTGGCAGAAAACTTATTGATAATAAAAAAGTTAGAATCCCGATGTGATTCTTTACTTTAGGGTAGCCGATTACAACCGCTATGTTTGACTTAATACTGATCTTGAGCAGTGATCAATTAGATTTCGAATTCTATATTACTGAACTTTGTTTGCCTTCATTACAACAACTCAACCACAAGTAAAACCTATACTTTAACTATTAAGCTCTATCATATAAAATACTGTGTTTTGTAGTTTTTTTTTCTTGGGGGGCTTATAAACCAACGTGCATGTAAGTATGTAACATTAGGTATATTATATACTTAATTAGCTTATGTCCAAAGCCATACTATTGGGGTTGTCTCAAGTTATAGTCAAACATCAAACACCAGAAAGAAATTACGAAATCCAATCTAAATCCAATTTTCAAAGCAAAGCCAGAAATATTTATAATATAATTTCAGTAGTCGCTTCAATATTTTCTTGTTTTTGTCACCTACTTTGTTTGTTTTAGCTATTTCATTTTATTTCAAATAAAGACATCCTTTACTATATGGCTGTTCATCTCTGTTTTATGTATCACAAGTTTCATGTTCCGTTATTAATCTTTCTATATCTAACAGCTATTAAACGTTGAAGTACTTTTGCATTACAAATTATATCAATGATCAGATATATTTTATAAAATTCTACTAACTTATATTCAATCCGGTAAATCTAAACCAAAATAATTTGAACCGAAGCGATATAGGTGATATGATTTGATTTTGATTATATTATATAAACCGTATAAATGTCTTTTTTATTGTAAAACACCTTGAATCCACATCACGTAACCTTTGATATTCTTACCAGATACTTCAATCTACAGTGTAGTGATCTATTTATGTCGTTTCTTATATATAACTAGGCTCTATCAGTTTCTTTAAACTATCTTCTATATTCACAGTAAAATCGAGTTACAACGTGGCTGAATCTACTGTCACTTTTACCCATTCTTCTATTTGAATCTTTCAGTAAATTTTCTTATAAACTTTTTTTTTCAGTAATAATTGATTTTTATCATCATAAATGGATCAATTTATTTATATCTATTCTCTCTCTCTTCCAATTTAAAATGTCTCTCCCGCAAAGCCTGCCTGCCTTCTCTTAACGTCTTCTCCTTCTCTCTCTCTCTCTGCTCACTGATCCTTCCATTTTTCTTTTCCCACAGTAATTTTTTTTTTCCTTCAGCTCCATTTATATTTTCCCTGGAAAATTTATTAATATTGCAATGGGTAAGATCCGACCCGGACCGGATCCAAAAGCGGTATTGGTCTCAGAGATTTGTTCCTTGTCGAGATCACCAATCTCTTGCATTCACATCAATCGCAACTCCTCTTCTTGTTTCATCGACTGGTATCTCATTCTTGGTGTATGTTCTTTTTCATTTCTCATCAGTTTTATCTTTCTTTTGCCACTTTTTGTATCTATACATATTACATATATCAAAGAAAATAATCAAATTGTGGTTTGCTTACATGATTACACAGATCCAGGAAGATGCAGAGATCAAGCTCATACGTAAACGATATCACAAACTCGGTCTGGTTTTATTTCAGTTTCGTTTTTAGATTTGAATTTGATTAGTCATCAATGCTATGTTTTTATTTATGGTCTTATCTTTAAGATAGTTATTTTTGTTCAGCTCTCAAGGTTCATCCCGATAAAAACAATCACCCTAAGGCTGATATTGCTTTTAAGCTCATCCACGAGGTCAGCCATTTTATTATATCTTTTTATTTTAAAAACAATTCCCAGCAATTTAAACATGAATAAATTTATTTATTTTCTCTGGAGAGACAAAAATACTTTATTATTATAAGTTAGTATCAAATATGTGTGTGTGGTCATGAATCGTACGCTTCATAATAGCATCCGCGTGTTATCCATGAACTCATTCATTGTCTTTAGTTGTACAATACTGTGATCCTAGCTATAACCCGGTTTGGCGGGTTTAACTAAGTTTATTGAGAAATCCGGTTATTTTCCGGTTCCATCTAGAGCTTACTTTGTGTTGTTGTCATCCACGCATGCATGTAGGCTTATTTATGTCTTTCGGACGAAACAAAGAGAAGATGCTTCAACACAGACCGACGAAAGAACATCTGTCTCAAATGCAGTCGACTCTTACACAAAACCAAAGAGAATCGCTCCGATACTAAACCGAACCGGTTCTGTCAAACCTTCAGGGACATTAGGGATAAGTTCAGAGAAGAGAACAAGGTGATCGAGAGATGTCTAAAGACCAACAGTGCAAGATTCATGGGGAACCTAACCGAGGAAACCCCGGTTTTTGGTATACCGAATCCAAACCGGTTAAAGAAGGAGTCGCCGGTTTTTAATCCATCGGATTACAAGTTATGGGGTTATCCACATGTGAGAAACCGGGTGTTGGACAACAACTTGTCGGATTGGAGGATGTTCATGAGAACCAGATCCACATGTGTTTACTCCACATGATGATAAAATTTCTCATTTTTTTTATTTTTTAACTTCTTTTTCTTTGTCTTTTTAGTTTAATCAAGTAAGAAAGCAACTACTGAAGTTAGTAGCTTTAATGAATTCTTTCATTTATTCAAAACCGTTAAATCTTACAATATAGCAACAAATCAATATTAAATTGGCAAACTTGGGCTTCCACGATTTCAATCTTAAGTATATATTTCAAGTAAAATCTAGTGTGTGACATGATGGGCTTGAAAGGAAGCCTATTTAGCTTAAATTTAGGGTATGTAATGGTGAGGTTCGTTATAGCCTGCCTTATATGTGATATATTCTTCTTCGTTATAAAAAAACCAACTATACCAACTGTTAATATCTTTTGGGTTAAATGATTGCACCACAAATGATTAAGAATTTTAAAATTAATTTGGTTTCAACATAATTAAGTTGATTCCTTAGTGGCGGAACCACAAAGTTGAATTGCTTTTAAGTTTAAAAATTGTCCCAGAAACAAAAAAAGAGTGTTACATGCGAGCCTTTCTTACATTAGCTACTCTATAGTCATTATAAACTTTATGACCTTTAGGCATTAAATTACAACTTTACAAGGCTGACATCTACAGAAAAAAAAATGTAGTTCGCGAATCTAGGGACTGAGATTGTTTATACTAAAATTTACAACGAAATTGGAATGATATCAATTTTATTAACTCTGATTGATATTATATATAAAACAAAAAAGGATTAAATAAATAAAAGAGGTTTACAAGCAAGAAACCAAAACACACAAAAAGTGCCAGGCTGGCAAATTAACGTATGATTGGGGGTGGGACCCATTCCATTTGCCTCCGCCCTGTCACTCCACATGCTTCCCCGTCTTTCTTCTCATTCCCACATTTAGTGCTTTTTTTTTGTTCTTCTTTCGAGTCAAATATTTCATTTTTTTACTAACTGATTTTATTTTTTAGTTTTAAACTATTGACTAAAAACCCGTATAGTATAGACTAAAAAAAAGAGGTAAAATATCAATAGATTCGGTTAATAGTGTGTTCGACTTAGTAAATGGGAGAATTCATTTTTATTTATAAACATATGAGTCGTAGTTTTCCTTAAAATATATATCTAAATACATACGAATATTTTTTACTAATATAATTACTAATGCATGAACGGTAATAAATCTAAAATGAGATAAGAGAAAACAGTCAGAGAAACAGTGATGCATGTATGTTAAAATCATTTTTAGAAAAAAAACATTGTATATAAATCGAAAAAAAATGCTAAAACTCAAACCAAATAATAATCGAGCAAAAAAACAAGAAAACAAAACAAAAATATGAGACACATGCATTGTCGAAACAAAACTACAATTCTGTTGGCTAGACACAGCTTAAAACAGCCATTTCTCGTCTTCTCTCTCATATGTTGAGAAGATTTGTCGGCGATTATTTGTTATCAGATCTCTTAATCTCTATTTGATGACAAAACCGATATTAATTGCTTAATTCTGAAAATTTATTATAGATTAATCATTACCTTAATCTCCTTCTCCCTTTCCTTGTATAATGTTTTTCTTTTCCCACTGTCAATTTTTTTCCTATATTATTCATTTATTTTCCTTTTTTTCTTCTTCATATTCCTTAACAAAATCAATCTATTAAGCGCATATAAGGCTGTCATTTCGGCGTCAATCTTCTTCCTACCTTATTGTCCATTAAAAGAAATTAAAATTTTAATATATCTCTGTAAATTGAAAATTCCTTCTTTTCTGTCAATTATACCGTTTGGTCTCGAATAAAAAAGCTTCTCTGTTTGTGTGGTGGAGGTGACGAAGAAGAAACTCTTTCTTCTCCTTCTTCTTTCTTTCCTTCTCTTTCCCAGTGTCTCGTTACATTTGGCGCGAAAAGTTCTTCCCTTTATAACTTTTTATTATCCGACAGCTTCGTTACAAATAAAGATGTCAGTAAGTGCGTTCTGCTCTTTTTTTTTGTCTCTCAATTATATATGTCCTTCTGGGTTGTCTCTTTCTGCTCGATTTTAGAGCCATTTCAACGAAACACGAAACTCTCTGTCGATTCCCTCTGTTCATTACAGTTTCTCGGGTTTTCTTCATTTCAGTAGATCCAGTTCTAAAAGAGTGTCTTTTCTTAAAGAAAAAAACCTCTGTTTCAGTAGTAATAATCACTAAACTTGAAAACTGGATCTGAAATCGTAACTTTTGTCGCAGGGTGCAATAGTCTTGGTGTTGGCATTAGCCAGCCTGATTCCGATTTACGCCAAAATTCACGCCGCCGGAAAAATATGCGACGAACTTGGCCGGAGATCATTAAGTACAAGACCACACAGCGTCTCTATTGCAGAGTTTGGAGCTGTTGGAGATGGCAAAACGCTGAACACTCTTGCGTTTCAAAACGCCGTTTTCTATCTTATGTCATTCGCAGACAAAGGTGGAGCTCAGCTTTATGTCCCACCCGGAAAATGGCTCACCGGAAGTTTCAGCCTCACCAGCCACCTCACTCTCTTTCTCGAAAACGGCGCCGTTATAGTTGCCTCGCAGGTAGATATTGATAATTTGATGTGTAGGAAAAAAAACCTAACTTTTGTAGCATTTGATGATTTTTTAAAACAATTATTTGTTACTACATAAGGATCCATCGCACTGGGAAGTTGTTGAGCCGTTACCATCGTATGGACGAGGAATTGATTTGCCTGGGAAGCGATACAAAAGTTTGATAAACGGTCATAAGCTACATGATGTTGTTGTAACAGGTAACAATTGTATGTTCTTTTGATCTCATTTTCACTTGGCTTATAATATGTTGTTTACACTTTATGGTTACTCCATATTAGGTGACAATGGAACTATAGATGGTCAAGGCTTGGTTTGGTGGGATCGGTTTACTTCTCGTTCCTTGAAGTATAACCGTCCTCATCTCGTCGAGTTTATTTCATCGGAAGATATAACCGTCTCGAATCTAACGTTTTTGAACGCTCCGGCTTATACAATCCATTCAATCTACTCTAGGTAAGAGTTTTAAACACCATTTAGGCCTAATCAAGTTGGTAAAGCTCTTGACTCTAAGTCTCTAATCACTATCCATCCTTATGTAGCCATGTATATATTCATAAGATATTGGCTCATTCTTCTCCGGAATCTCCTTATACAATCGGCATTGTACCAGGTTAGTTGTCTACGCTTCTAGTCGACCAAACACCCTTGATGTATAAGAACATATATAATGGACTCTGTTTTTTCCCCTGTTATGTTTCTTCAGATTCTTCTGATAATGTGTGCATCCAAAACACTAGCATTAACATGGGGTACGACGCGATTTCACTAAAAAGCGGTTGGGATGAATATGGAATTGCCTACTCTCGTCCCACTGAAAATGTTCATATAAGAAACGTGAACCTTCGAGCAGCTTCTGGTTCGTCTATCTCCTTTGGTAGTGAAATGTCCGGTGGAATATCTGATGTCGTGGTGGATAACGCCTTTATACACAACTCATTAACCGGCATTGCCTTTAGAACCACAATAGGAAGAGGCGGTTACATCAAAGAGATTGATATTTCAAATATCGATATGTCGAGAATTGGTATTGCCATTGTGGCTAATGGTAGCTTTGGATCTCATCCAGATGATAAGTACGACGCAAATGCTCTTCCGCTAGTGAGTCACATTAGATTAAACAACGTTTCTGGAGTAAATATCGGCATTGCAGGGAAACTGTTTGGGATCAAAGAGTCTCCTTTTAGCTCAGTTGCTTTATCCAATGTTTCTTTGTCGATGAACTCGGGTTCTACTGTTTCTTGGCAATGCTCCTACGTTTACGGGTCTTCGACATCCGTAGTACCTGAACCTTGTCTCGAGCTTAAGAGAGATGATAATGCTTATGGTAGAGCTGCAGTCTAAAGAAACCTAAACTCTGCCAACAAAAGGAAACATTTTTCTTGGGACTCTTTCTAGGATTCATCAATCGATTCATATTTGTGAAGTTAGAAAAGGTCAGATTCTTTTCCCAAATAAACCACATCGTCTCACATCATACATGTTCCTTCTGGCTATTCTGGTTTTGCTTTGACGTTGTTTTGCATATTGTGAGATGAGAAAATCTGTACAGGTTCATGTTCTTCATTCATGTGTAATCAAAGCATTTTTGTTGAGCAGTTTTGCCATATTCTCCAGATACCGTGATTAATAAAAAGAAGACATCTCTCGTCATCAATTTCATTTTTCCAGAAATTTTATTTCAATATTCTCTCGTCAAGCTTCAATCCTTTTCAAAACGTATTAAATGTTATTATTGAATCTATGAAAGTCTCAATGAAAAGAACAGTACTTTGTTTCCGTTTATGCACATAAAGGTTCCAAGGTACAATGACAATAATATATGGATTTCACTCTGCATCGCCTTAACTTACACAAGGTTTTGCATCTTACACTGAGACCACTCTTAACAAATTTTAACCTCACTCTCACATGCATCCCGACAACAAGGCATTGGCTTTGCCATAAATTAGAAATCGTCTCCAAGCATGGTTGACAACAACAAACCTCGCACAAACTCGCTCTTTTTCGCCTTCTCTTGATCTTCGCCTGAAAGTGGAGCTTCTTGAATGTCTCTGCACAAATGAAAGCCATAGACCAAGTAAGAACGAAGCCCTATTGTTTGCTTTCTTAGACCGGAGTGTCAATAGAGATATATATATCTACCTTTTGAGAGATTCCTTTTGCGATACTTTTGTAGCAGAGGTTCCTTCAGTAACAGGTGTAGCAGATTTGTTTGCAGACTCATTCGCTGAAGGGGAATTAAACATAAAGGATGACAGCAACGGATCAGAATCTATATTGGTCGAAGAAGTGAAACTTGAAGATCCACCAAGAAGAGACTGTAAGTTTGCTTCCCGGAGTTCTTTTTTCAAGGCAAGATAAGCAGAGCTATATCCACCTCTTCTCAACCTTCTCCTTCGCTGCACGTAGAACCTCTCATCAAGGAATAAACAAATTCACTCTAAGTTCTACGAAATGATTAGAAGCTATAGATAGAAGAAAGCATCAGATATTTGGAAATAAGAAAAAATGAAGACATCAACAGCTGAAAGGATATCTTAAAAAAATTTGCATGTTGCGTGGTAATATGGCCAACGATATCCAATCCCACCCTTTTTGTGCATACAGGGCAGACCTGGGAGAAAACAAAGAGCACATTGTTTTCAACGCCACGTTTAAGAGAGAACAGATAAGTAGCTCAAATAGTAAGCATCAGGATCATGAAAGATCACTAATTTACCGATTACCGCTAATGACGAATACTCAATTTAACGAAATATTCCAAGATTGGATTCATAAGGCTGCTAAATGGCTCATCTGATAAGAAGAAACAACAGGTAGGCAGAGCAGTTCATCATCACGAAGAGCACAACATAAAACCAACATTTTTCAATTTCAAGCAAAGCTTCGAATTTTCTTAAAAGGAAACCAAATTTGGTAACATCTGAAACAAAGCTAAAGCTTAAGACCTGATCAAACCTAAGAATCAGACAAATCTAAAGAAGGGTTGATGATCGTTAATTACCCCGTTCTTAGCTTCGACAGGATGCTCTTCATCAATGTGACAACAGAGCCCGACAATGTCAAAATCTTCTGCGCAGAACGGGCAGATAAACTCCGACTTCAAATCGTCTTCTCCTTCGAGATCTTCGTACCCTCCTCCTAAATACAAATCTGCCCCCAAAAATTTAACGGATCAATCTGATGACGAACGAAGCCTGCGAATAAAACGCGACCCATAGAGCCAAAAAGACGCGCTAACCTGATCGGGATTGACATCTTCGCGAAGAAGAAGAAGAGGATGAGAAAACGGAAGGACAATTGACCCATGAATTGGAATCCATTTCCTCTGATTGTTACAAGATAATACAGAGAAGAATTGAGACGAAAGGAGAAAAATTGAATGAGATCAACGAAACCCTAGAAGGACGGGAGAGAGAGAGTGAAGGGAAAGAACAATGGAAGGAGATGGAGAAAGAGAGTGGAAGCGAGACTTGTTTACCGAACTACAAGTTCGGAGGACACAAGATGACAAAGAAAGACAACATAATATTTACTTATTATACCCTCCAGGTTTAATCGTATTTATAGTTTTGCCCCATTTTAGTATTAGTCCTTCACGCGGTTTTGGTTTCGATTGGACCGAACATAGCAAAGGGGTTTCGTTGTCTGTATGTATACTCCACACGTGTGGCTTCGGTCTGTCTAGGGCCCGGTCTAAAATATCAGAGACTATAAATGAAAAAATAATTAAAGGTCTATATTTAATAAAATATGAACGATATAATCTATATCGTATACTCTTTTGCAAAATATGATTTCTATATAATTTTTTTTTAAAATAAAGGTCAATAATAATAGGGGTCCAAAGCTAATATTTTATTTAGCTGTACTTAAATCCGCTGTCACATAGATTTTAGAGCTAATAGTTCGTAGAACTTAGTATTTTATCAAATTTCACTTGCATGCTAGTCCAGTCAAAACCTAAATAATAAAATTGATTATTGAATTTTATAGAGATAAGCGATTAAAAACTTTTGAAAAAAATATGTTCAGAAATTAAGTGGTATGAATTAATTTACTTATTGTTAATTGAGTTTAAGTTAAAATATTATAAAACTTAGTAGCCAATTATCAGCTTTGTCTCTAATTGCATGATCGAAGGAGAATAATTAGGTTAAGAAAATTGTATTATTGTAATAGATGATTCGCGGATTCATCTACGAAATATTATTTTATTGTTAATTAAAAACTCGAGCGACATGAGTCATCTCAAATTTATAAGAAAAAAAAAGTATAAGAAAAGAAGTTGCATGTGAGGGAATGGAATAAAGTGGTGGCAATAATAATCAACTTCTTCATCAAAAAACAAGAAAAAATGAGATTTAACATTTTGGCAATCAAAACATATAGAGAGAGCTTTGTCTCCTTTTGTGATCTTGTTAGATTCTCTCTTTCTTTCATTTTCAATGTTCAAATTTACTTGAAGCCACATTCACATTTTCGAAAGCAAAAACTTATTTTTGTCTTTGTCACTTATGCATATTTAGGTTACTTTTTTTTCTTAAGTTTATATTGGTATTTTATTACATGATGATGACACCGATCTTTTATTTGCATCAATATAACTTTCTTCATATGTAAACTAAAAAACTTTTACATGAATATAGGGTGCCGACTTCCATTTGGGTCTCTTGGTTGGCTATCACAACTACTTTGTATAATTGTATTACAAGACTTTTCACTTAATTCCAAAATTTCGACCAGCTATATCTCAAGTACCGACTATCTTATTCTAACGAGGAGATGAAAAAAAACAATGTTTTGAATGTGTAGTGCAAACAAAACATAGTAGGTCTGAAAATAGCTGTCTATGCTGGTAGTCGTAGAGCTTACTTCAAGTAATACGACTGTATAGAGATCCTTGTGGCTCGTGTCGTGGTGTTACAATGTCACCCTAGGCTAAGATCATTATTCTTTTACATTATCATCTTGATAAATTTTATTGCTTTGATGATGAATAAGTGCATGTCATTTTTTACAAAATAATAAGAGAATTATATACTAAGAGAATTGACAGACTAAAAGGATGTTATTAATTTTTGTTTTTGCCATACAGTATTCAAAAAATAGTCAAGTCTGATTAAAAGAAAATGCATATATACCGTTTAAGACTCTAAAATATAAGAAAAACCACATAACTTTTGAAAATATAAAAATATTCATTTTGAAAAAAGAAAAATAAATAATAAAGATATGAAAATTCCTTAATAAAGAGAGAGGTACACTTCTACTCCGAGCCTCTGAATGTGCTTCTTTCTCTCTCTCTCTATCCCTTCCTCTCATCTTCTTTCCTCCTTATCACTTGATCTTTAATCTTTCGCTCATTTGTACGACAGCAAAATTTCTGACAATGGAAGCAATGAGATTCTCTTACTTGCCAGCTCTTCTCATAATGCTACTTTCACTGTCTCTCTCTGTGACTTCAAAGGACCAAACTGTTTCTTGCACAATGTGTTCTTCTTGCGACAATCCATGCAACCCTGATCCATCTCCTCCTCCTCCTCCTCCGCCTCATAATCCTCCGAGCTCCGGCGGTGGCGGCGGTTCTTATTATTACTATTCTCCTCCTCCTCCTTCAAGCTCCGGTGGTGGTAAATACCCTCCTCCGTATGGTGACGGTGGACAAAGTTACTATTATCCGCCTGCTTCTTACGGCAACTACCCTCCGCCGAATCCAATCGTTCCTTATTTTCCGTATTACTATCACAATCCTCCTCCCGGAGATTCTGGATCTGATCGTTTATTGGGTTCTCTTCTCTTTGTTCTGTTCTCCGTCTTGCTCTGTTTTGCGTGACTGAGAAGACAAATCATCGGATGTTTCAGCCGGAAAGTACCAAGAACTGAAACCTTTCTTTTACTTCTTTTAACTATATACTACTATTTTTTTACTTTCTGTTGACAATATGTATTTAAATATTTCCTTTTTTAATTAACATCTTAATTCTGCCTTTCATTAATGATAGCCAATGTGATCTTAATTAGTCGTAATTAAGAGTCGACAATTCTAAAAAAATATTAATTGTCGGAATGATTATCTGTTAATTAACCATTAACGATTACGTTTCTTTATATCATAATCACATTCATTCACGTCATTGCCATGGCAAATTAGTCAATTGTATCAGTTGTTTTTATTTGTTTGTATGTGGTTGTCGTTAACTTAGATATACATCACCTAAAATATGGTATGGCCTGTTTTGCTCCAAGTCATTTTTAAAATCATAATTCTCACTATTCTATGAGCGACCAAAGTGAATAACATTATTGTCTATCTTTTCTTACGAAACCATACAAACCCACAAAACTAAAAATTATATTAACCAGAGTTAATAAAAAAAAAGAAATAGATTTTAAAACCCCCAACCTCCACAATTTGATTTAAAAGCTGATTCCATAATTTTCCTTTGTTATTAATTTGATTAAATTTTTATATACACTGCTCGATGACAAAAGAATATAGTTACAATGTTCATAAAACCGAGTTTGTTAAATAAAAGACGTCATTAAACATCAAAACTACTAACACGAATTATTGCTCAGCACCAAGAGCTCTCTAGTTTAGGACCTTTAAACCAATCACACCACTCTGAAAGCCATGATTAACTCATTGACCATGTGATCGTATCTTCTTCTTTATTTTCATCTTTTCCTTTTTTAGATTGCCTTTTAAGTTTTAACTTTTCGTTATTATGCGTCTCTTAAAGAAAATGTGAAAATATAATAGCTGGCTAGCACGTGCGAGTTATGGGTTTGTAATGGTCCCATCAAGCCCGATCCAACATAAATTCGGTATAAGCTGGTACACAGGTTGGTGTGTCTTGTTCTTTGTTGCATTGGTATGATGAATTTTAGTCGAATTAATCCTGTTTTTTAATCTTCACGACCGTACCAGATTCATTATACCGAACCGGTCGATTCTGACTTTTTAAGTGGGGCGATTTTTAATTACTACTTTGTAGCTTTTTTTGTTTTTTGTTTTTTGTTTTATCTGTATGCTTTTTTCATGCTTTTTCTTCTTACCCTCTGGGCTATGACAAACTTATTGATAAACTGATAGAAAAAAATCAGTTATGCAAATGACGTGCTTATAGCTAGATATATAGTATAAATTTAAATTAACACATTAATAAACCGGGATCGAAACCTTGGATTTCATTTATCTTTTCAATTTTATGCTCAATCGTATTGGTTTCGTGATTGATTCGTATCTTCAATTATGGTATTCTGATAATTTGGTTGGTTCAAGTTTGTAGATCTCAACTAATTAAACACAAGATTGGTCTATGAACGTTGGGCCTAGCCCATCTGTGGTTAGCCAACTTCTTAAATTAACCCATTTGTTGAATAAAAATATATAATATCTTTAACAACAACAAAAAGCATATCATTTTAATCATTGTTATAAAATATTATTTAGTTTAATGCATTAATCGGTCAATGAGTCAAACCCTTGACCAATCACGTGACATATGTGAGGTAGTTAATATGTTCGAAATTGTCTCAACTCTCAAGGTTAAAGGCCAACATTCCGTATGTTCACTTGTTATCATTATCTTTCACATTGAGTTCAACTGTTCAAGTTGTATCGTTTCGTCTCATCAAGAAAATTTCGTTACAATAAATAACCAACATTTCAAATTCCCACTCGAATATAAATTTCGTAATGATTTGGATCAGCAGTACCAAGCAAGTCAAACTATAGATTATTTTAAGTTCTTGTACAGTACTATGATCTATAGTTAACGGTTTGGTCTTCGGTTCCCGAATAAGAAAGTTTCTACTTTAAATTCTTCTTATTAGTTTCTTTTCTAAAAACAAATATTATTGAGTTAGCGAGGGAAAATATGTATAAGAAGGTCAAAGTTTGTTTCTTTTCAAGCGGCAAATTCGAACATTACACATTTTAGTAACTCTTTTGTCTTTTTTTTTTCTTTCAAAAATAAATCTATGTGCTTGACAGATAGGCGGTCTCCATTTAGTTTGTCGTAATAAAGACAAAACTTTCAGAAACTAAAAAAAAAGGTAATTTTTTTCTTCTCCAGATCAGATAAAACAGATACAAAATTTGAGAAAAAGAAAGTTAATTCAACAATAACACCAAAACGAACAAAAAATTACACATTAATTCGTTAGCTATTGCTCTGAGAATCTGAAACATTTAATTTCCTAGAAAAGTAATCAAGTGGTGAGATCCAGGGATTGGTTAAGCATAATAAACAGAAGAAGCATAAGAGAGAGCCATGAGTAGGACGGCGGCTTGCTCTTCCTCGCCGAGCTTTTTCCGCCGTTGATTCTCAGCCGTCGATCGCTGCAGCATCACTTCTCTCCCCAGCTCCATCAATCTCTGCTTCAATGAGTCCCCAAACTTGGGATTTCTAGTGTGATTCTTCTTCTTCTTATCGTCTGATCTGTTTCCCATCACTGTTCGTCTCTTCTTCCTGTTTCTGATCCCGCATGCGTTACACAGCGACTACATAAGCAAACCAAAGAGATCAGATCGTGTCAGATCAGATCGAATCATGTAATGATTCGAGGTTAGGTCAAGATCGGGAAGAGTCTAACCTTGGGACCGGCGGGACCGCCTCGCCAAAGAGGGGTTTTGCTAGTACCACAAATGGCACAGCTCTTCTTCTCGTTGCTGCTGCTGCTGCTTTCTTCAGTTGCATCTGCGGATGTGTACTTGCTTTCCATGGCTTCTGGATCGAAGATCTGAAACACAGAAAAATGTCGTTAAGCTTCTAGAAACCAGAGCAAGAAGAGGGAATCAGATCACTCACTTTCTCGGTGTGATCTAGCATTATCCAACTTCGGTTCCGATGTCTGGATCGAACAGCAGATCGTGGACTGGATGTCGATCGGGAAGATATGAATCTGGGGTTTCAAATAGAGATCAGAGTAAGTAAGAGATAGACAAGATTGTCTGCAAGGGCTCGAGAAGATCAGATGCGAATTCAAAGACGAAAGAGAGGAATTTGAAAAATGAGAAGCAGAGAGAGAGAGTGTGTAGCGAGGGAGTGTCAGAAGAGAAACAGAGATATTTTTTTTTTCAAAGACATGAAGCAGATCTAAACCAAACACTTGATATAAATTGGATCGGGCCGGCTGAACCCTAGTTTTAATTTAGTCATTTAGTGTATTAAATGACGAAATTACCCCTGTATCAACCCGCCAACAAACCGCAAAACCTGCGTCCAATTTTGGGTTAGAAGAAAGGGCGCCATTTCGTTTGCCGCGGTGTTTTAATACTTTTAATGTCGGTTTTTTGATGTTTGTTTAAGAAAATTATCAAAAAAACCGCAAAACTTGAATAACCCCCCGGACAGGACCGTGATTTAGATGTGCCACATAACTTCGATCCGACAAGATCAACGGCTCAGATCATTAGTTTCACATTTATACCCCCCGAATTGACGACCCAACACCGCAAACCTCTTCTGGAAATGCTTTAAAGCAGTAATGAAGCTTAACAAGTTTAAACTTAACAAGGCCTCACCAAAACCAAGTACCGAAACTAACACTGCATACATATAAAAATACTAAGTTTACTTTCATCTCGTTTTCATATTCATTCTTACCACATTCAAAAACACCAATAACGCAGTACCATTCCTAAACTCGGCGATTCTAGCCAATCCTAAAGCAAGAAAATGTTCTCAGTAAAGACTTCACATGTCGTTGTCAATGATATCGCGCATCATCTGTAATGGAATTAGCCCTTCTGTCCTGATTGCATCTTTGCTTGGGTCAGGACTGATGAAGAACAACGTAGGTAAGCCCCGGACCTGCATCACAAGATTTGCTTATTGTAATGCATCACATTGATACGCTGAGAGGAGACTGATGAAAAATGGAAGCTGAAAGTTACGGTTACCTGCATGTCGCCTGCAAACTCGTATTCATCATCTGTATCAACTTTCACAATCATTGCATTGCTCTCATACTCCACTGCTAGCTGTTTCACAAAGAGCAAAACTATTTAACACGAGTCACACAAGATTTTCAGAAAAAAAGCGAGTAGATAGAGACGATCAAGAAGAAGATGCTGAGTTTCTCCAATCCCACAGTTCAAATAAATACAATTGAAATTGGAAACATGCCAACTTTACGACAAGATATCTTCACCATAAGGAATGGGGTGAAACACTGGTAACATCGGAACCGGGTAAAACTTCTTTTCTATTTTATTCAGCAAAGA
Source organism: Schrenkiella parvula (assembly GCA_000218505.1). Classification (NCBI taxonomy): domain Eukaryota; kingdom Viridiplantae; phylum Streptophyta; class Magnoliopsida; order Brassicales; family Brassicaceae; genus Schrenkiella; species Schrenkiella parvula. Next base: position 1,937,713 of record CM001189.1, on the reverse strand, counting down.
AGTACATTGTAGAAGAGACTTGATTCACGAGAAGAGTCTGTAAAACTCTTAAGCAATGCGCATACCAAGACCATAGACAAATCCAGAATGCCCCCAATGCAATTTCATAATTGTCCTCAAAACTTACCTTAAGGTCTACTGCTGAGCTAGTAAGGCTACAATTCACTGGTCAAAGCCTAGGCTAGTTACAATAGTAGTCCAGCACCAGACTTAACAAGAAGAACCTTATCATAAACCATCACATTTCAAGATTCAAGTAAATAACAAATAACCAGTTCCAAAAGCCAACGTTTGTAATAATAATATACGCATACTAGAGGCCAAAACAGAAGCAAAAAAATGGAGAATACGTAAAAAAACAAGTGAGGGATGAGAATCGATGGTACCATTTCGAGTTCCTGAGCCATCAAGATACAAGGTCCACACCATGTCGCGTAAAAATCGACAATCAGTGGTACCTTCCTCTCTCCTTTCACCAGCTCTTGAAGTTCTTGAGCTGACAATTTCCTCTGCCAAACCAGTAAAGAAACGAAAAACATCCAGCGAACAGTGGGGCTCTCAGTTAATGGTCTCAAGAGTCATCCATAATTATCAAATTAAGCAATCTCAATTCCGAGTATTTAGAAGTCTAGTGCTCCAATTAGAGCTGCACAGGCACACATCAATCTTATATATAACTACATCGATGACCAGATTCTGGCGAGAACATCTAAAAAAATCTTGCCTCCAACAAAACTCAATTCCCCAGGAGAAGTAAAATTAAAGCCGTACAAACGAAAACAAGCATGAAAACTACGAAATCCATTATACCAATATGGAGATTGACAAGAGCGTGAAATAAGCCGTACCACGAGATAATCTTCTCTAACAAACTTGCCGCGAGGTGGAGGGCAGAGAAGCTTCCGCGGATGCGTCAACGGCGAGAATGGCAACTTCCCGGCGGTGGACGATGAGAAGGGGGAGGTTACCGGCCGAATTTCCCTGCGGAGAAAGAGAGACGACGGAGCGTGGAGGGTGGATAGAGTCGGCGACAGCGGGACGTTGAGGTGAGCAAGAGTTGTGGATTGAACAAGAGCCATTTCGGGAGTCCTGAGTGGAAAAAATGATTTCAGCTTTTAAGGTTTTTTTGACTCTCGAAGGGGTTTAGATGATAAGGCAATAACAAAAAAGTGTTTTTTAATTCGACATATAGTGTAAATTTTTCCCCCGACAAGAGTCCTTATCATTTTACAATTTATTATGGTTTAGTTAAAGACAATTCAGTTAATCAATGCTGTGGACTCTGCCTTCTTATTTTTGCAATCATCATCAACTTATATAAACTGGTGAGGAAGATTTGAGTCTTAACCCGAATAATAAATATTATCTTTTGAAAATGAGACACTTTTGGTTTCCACAAATTAAGCCAAAGGTTTGTGGTTTACCATACAAACTGTTGTGAACCCAAAAACAAGACTCCCAGTATAAAAATTGACAACCTTCCAAAATTTAAAAACAACGCAAAAGTAGACTGACGACCTCCGAACCGGTGTGCACCGGCCGTCCAAAAAAATAGCCCTGGACAACGGAACCAAACACTTTCTCAGACTCTGTACCTTTAAACCGACCACCCGGCTAGTCCTCTTGAGACCAGACCATGGTAATGAAACTAGACTGACTGACTCTGACCTTTCACCATATCAAGCTGCAAGCTTCCAAAACAGATTCTGTGGGTTTTTGTTTCAGAATTAAATATCAGATTTTGCAGGTTTTCATGAAGAGAGATTGTTACAATCTTAGATGGTTCTTGCTCCTTACCTTCAGCTAAAGTTGAATCCCCCGGATGGGACAGAAGCTTGGTTCCCTCCAAACTGGAACCCAGCCTGGGATCCATCACCACCTGGTGGCAGCTCTGTCTCGTCATCTTCCTCAAGCCAGTATGTCTCCAGAATCTTTACAGCCTTTTCATAGATCTCATTGTTGTCATGGCTCTGAAGATTCTCAATCTTTTCTAGCCCTTCTGCATCATCGATCAGTTGAGCGTAATAGTTCATGTCCCCTGTGTTACCCAAGGTCTTCTCTGCCTCTCCCACCTTCAAAATGTTTTCCAATCCTTCAAGGCAGACCGTTATGATTCTTGGATCCGGGCATACCAAGAGATCGCATAACGGTTTTATGCATCCTTGCTCCACCAGGTATCTGTATAACCAACCAGAACAGAACATTGACACGTAAACCAAAAGTACATTATAGGAGACTAGGAATTGGAAGTTAGAGGAAGGTAAAAAAGATGGTGACATACTTGATCTGATCATGAGAACCACCTGAAGTAGCATTTGAAATTGCCCATGCAGCTTCTTTCTTAATGTCAAATTCAGCATGTTGAAGCAGATTAACCAAGGGGGGAATCAAATTAGCCTCAACAACTGTCTGCAACATTTGGAAGAACAAAAAATCACCCAATCAATAAATTGGTCAGAGAAGTCTGGAAGCACAACGGTACAAAACATATGATGAAACAGTAGGAACTGTCTACCTGGATCTGTTCTCTGTTGCCTGCTGTAATGTTTGAAATTGTCCAGCAAGCTTCCTTCTTTATGCTTTTCTTGTAGTTTTGAGTGAGAAGGTTGGCAAGACAAGGTAGAGCACCACTACGGATCACCCACTGGAGAAGAAGTTCATCGGATTTCCCGAGTAAAACATTGTAAGATATTTTTCAAATATATAAAAGTCAACTTTGATATTACAGTTTGTGCTTAGTTGTTGGTTTCAGCTGAAGAATACATTGCAACAAATATAAAACACAAGTAAAATATAGCATAAAAAGGCACTGCATCCTATCTTCTAATGTGGACAGAGTGGCACAGAGGGAGGGTATAATGATAAGCATTCAACCACCACACTGTTCTGATGAAAGGTTGAATAGGACATAACAATAAGGGGGTAGCATGCAATTGGTCAACACTTCATCGCATATACTAGTCTTTGATTAAATAATATTCATGGTATACCTAATTTTGACATGTTTCTGCCATCAGTTCAACTATGAAAAGTTCTAGTCGTATCTTCAGATGCTGATCCTAAAGGCCAAAGGGTTCACCACAGTCCACTGCTGTGCTTATACACAAAACTTTCCTTCGTTGAATGCAAAAAAGGTGTACTATCCTAGTCAATGGGCACAGCAGAAGTATTTCGAGAGATTTAATAGGCACATTTGGAATTAATACCTGGGTTTGCTCATCATCTCCAGTAACGATATTTCCAACAGAGCGAAGTGCAGGAATTAGCACAGATGGAGAAGGATGGCTGCAAAATCAAGAGGAGGGCGTCAACTTATATTCTACACATGTGTGAAAGGGGCAACAAATGAACAGAATAAAGAAGGTACGGACAGGAGATGTTCAACAAGTTTTGGGACAACACCAGCCTCGATGACAGTCTGGATTTTTTCATTGGTCCCATCAGAGAGGTATGAGAGAGCCCAACAGGCATCTGTCAAGACTTCTTCATCATTCAAATGGATTAGTTGTTTAAGGGCCGGAAGAGCGGGTTTGACCTGTTAATCATACTTCATATGTTAAAAGAATACTGGAGATATACATTGAAGAAATAAAACATGGAGAGGGAGAAAAAAGAAAGAAAGAAGACCTGGTCAAAGTGAGGCTGAGGCTTGCCACGGCAAAAGTTTGACAAGGTCCATGTGGCATTTCTAAGCATGGACAGCTTGGCCTGCTCATTTAGCTGATTGAGCAGCGGCGGTAGTGCCCCACATGCAAGAACAAGATCACGACAGTGTGGTGAATCCCCAGCAACATTACCCAACGCCCATACAGCCTGCAGGTTAGAGCGTAATTTTGAGATCAGGATTTTACAAAATTTTAGTGGCATAATCTCCTATATTAAATGATAACACATTCTGTAATCATCCGAAGTTAAATACCTGTTCACGGACATCATCGCTAGGGGAAGCAAGAAGCTGGACAAAGATTGGGACAGCATTGTGATCGATTACAACCTTTGTGTGATCCGATGTTCCAGATGCAATGTTTGTAAGAGCCCAAGCTGCCTCAAACTAGAAAAGATCATAGAAGATCAGAAACACAAAGAATACACAGAAGGTTGAATTAAACGAAAGAGAGATAGAGGGGCTTTCTCTCACCTGAAGCTGAGGGTAATCCTCCCTCTTGAGAAACTCAACAAACCGAGGCACAACACCAGAACGTATCACTTCCTCGATAGGAGGACTTCTCTCTACGCAAATATAATAACAACGTAAAGGGGACACTCAACATAATGTCAATGAGGAGAAACGAAGAGATTTAAGAACATAAACATTACCGATAGATAGAAGCTTCCGGAATTGAGTAGTGAACTCGAGCTGCAACGAAGGATCATCTGACCAAACCCCAGCGATCATATCCGATAAACTCTCCAACTACAAAGAATTTGAATTCAAGCATCAGAACAGAAACAGTAACCGTATCCAGTATACCGAATCAAAAACGAAACCCTAAAACCTCACTAAGCCGACATGAAAAAAAAACAAAAGACAAAAACCTAGAAACCAACTACAGATACGATTGCTTTATCCCAAAACCCCAGAATTCACCTTCTTATCGACGGCGGCGGCTTGAGAAGCGGTGGAGGATGGAGGGAAATCCTGAAGTGCTTGCATACCCTCACGCCTCTTCTTCATTAGACTCTCCTCGCGCTTGCTCTTACGGATCTCCACCATGTTGTCCTCTCTCCTCCGACGTCCCTCCTCCGCATCCACCGCAACTTTGTACCTGTTCCGGCGGACCTCGGTCCTGGCGTTTGGTCTCAACGACATGGCTCTCGCTCGAAAGAAGAAAAAATCCGATTAAGGGAAATGGGAAGGCAAACTTTTTACTCGATCAACGAACAAACACACGCAATGAGTAGTTGTGTATATATAGATCTTGCGGAGAAAAGAAAAACCCTAAAAAATTATTTGGGAGTGAAAAGGGGCAGAGTTAAGATTTAAGGAGAGCCAGGGAGGGACGAGTTGACGCCACCGCAAAAGCACTCTTATTATTAATATCTCATTATTATTATTATTTATTAACATCTAATGAAATATATCTAAGCACACTTATTTTAATTATCTCATTATTATTATTACTTATCGCCATCTAATGAAATATATCTAGACCAAAAAATTCCATTAGTTACTTTGTCTTTTTCAACTAATATCTTCGTTTTTTTTTAACACACAACTAAAATATTTCGTTAAAAACAAGATGCAATGGAAGTTAATTAGATTTAGGGTAACATTAAGTGGAGTGGATTGATGTTAGATAAACTTAAGAGATAGTGTGGATTGTTTAACCGGTTCATCAGTTTGATGACACCAAGAGTAGTTGTTTTTGCTTTGATGATATGCTGTTTTCTTCTGATCTGAGTCAAGCTTCTCTATCTTCTCCTTTATATTGCAAGAATTTTAAAATCCTTTTGTTTTAACTTACAAAGGGACTGATATTACCATTGTATTACCATAGACCTCAGATATTTTACTTTTTGAATTTACGTTTCTGTTTACACTTTGATGTGGTGTTATATTTTTCTTCTATCAAATGGATGCTTCACTAATTATTTTTTTTCTTCTATCAAAGCATATTTCTCTCGAACCTTGTTAGTAAAGACCTGAAGAATGATATTCTCTTACTTGTTAGCATTCTCGAATCTCGACATCTATGTTTTATAGCTCTGCTTCACATCAAACCTTGGGAATAGAGTTTAGAGTTATATCAGGCCATGCATACTCGAATAACATGATTTTGGGTTGATGTTATGGGCTTTGTATGATTCAAAACGGGCCGCATATTTGTAGGTCCATACGATCTATCAGGGCACTTTAGTCATTTTAAACAGCACTATTAATCCGACAATGAGTTAGGGTTTTTGTTTCAGCGGCCGTATTTAAATCGCGGAAAGCCAACCCTAGCCGACCAGATCTCTCATCTAACTTCCGTGCTCAGGTTAGCTTTGTCTCTCTCGCAGGTACCTGTTTTCTTTCTTTCGGTTCGTGGTTTGATTGAAACTGCGGCGTGTTCACAGAGATGGCCAAGTCGAAGAATCACACGGCTCATAACCAGTCGGCGAAGGCCCACAAGAACGGAATCAAGAAGCCAAGGAGGCATCGTCACACCCCCACCCGAGGGGTAAGTCTTTGTTACAGTTTAAACCTAATGATCCACATTTCAATTTTAGTTTCAGAGTTTGATTTGCTTTGTTTGTGTTTGAAATGTTCCAGATGGATCCTAAGTTCCTGAGGAACCAGAGGTACGCAAGGAAGCACAATGTCAAGAGCGGCGAGAATGCCAGTGTTGATCAATAAGCTATTTGATTCTATGTGAGACATTTTGAGGTTTTTATGAAATTAAGACTGTTTTAGACACAAGAACCAATTTACTTTTTTCCGTTTGGATTATGTTTAAGCAAGTGGTTTGTGTACTCTTTTATCCAGGTCTTAATTTAACATCAGGTATTTACCTATTTTTCGAATTTATTGATTTCATTCACTCGTTCGTATGTGTCTAATGATGACCTGTAATTTGATAGCCTGTTACTCTTCTCTGGTTTCATGATTGTGTACTGTGGTCTTAACTTTATAACTCCAAAAAAGGCTATGCGAATCACCATCTCCATAGTGATGTCCATTTCTCGATCAGGGGCTTAAGATTTTTGCATAAATTAGATTCTTGAAAGTATCCTAAAAAAATCTATTGTCCGGCTTGTGAATGGAAAATAATATTACACAGCATTTTACCAATCATATAGTGTCTGGTGTTTCTTCTCAAACCCACATAAGAAATCGAGAATAACATTATATAGCGTAAAGCCAAACCCCAAAACCTTAGTCATGCAGAAATAAGGAAGTAACTAATACTAACCTTTGCATTGAAGATTGTTCCTAAAACAGAAGCATTCACATAAAACCCCCAATTGATACAGGAAAAAGGTTTGAGAAAAGGTAATAATAACCTCGCATTGCTTGTACCAACGGCGATTCAGCCAGAGATGGATATAATCTTTGTGAACATACTTGATGGACTCTCGACACGCGCATGGATATCTTAACTGGTTTCCTGGTTCCTCCGATTGTCGACAAATCCGGCACAGGTCTTCTCCATCTTCTTGGTCCATCGTGTTTTGTACTGGAAAACCTGGTTCGTACCCACCGACTTCTGTTATCTCCTGCGGAGGATCCATTTTCTCAGGAAATAGAAAGCTTCCTCTCCCTCTCTGCTTCTTCTTCTTCTTCTTAACTTCTTTCAGTCAAAGCTTCCTCTCCTATGTGTCCCTAATTCCCGTCAGAACACATTATAGTGGATAGGTATAGTAAACGATATCTAAAGGCCAAACAAGAGACTGTTGTTGTAAAGGATTCCACGTGGGCCCCTTTCTTCAGCAGTATTCTGCTGCGTACACTCCACGTTGTATCAATATACACAATGAATCTCGCGGCAAAGAGATTGAAGGGTGAGAGAAAGAGACTATATGGTATGGAGTCACTTGGTAAAACAGAGGAATCTGTCTGAGAACAGAGCAATCTGTCTGAGAACAGAGCAATCTGTCTGAGAACAGAGCAATTCAGGGTTCACTACCTAAGGCTGATAAAGAAAGAGACATGAGAAGAGAAGTAAAGAACCAGAGAATAGTAAAGTGACTTTAGGTGCAAACTTACATGTCTTCATGTTTTTAGCTTCTTGTTTACATAGCTTGGATGTTTTCGAATTCAATAGTACGATAAAACAGGCTTTCTGATCATCTCTGAAGTATCTGTCCAGAACATCCAAAGGGTTTAGATTTCTTCTCCATCTTCAGTTTCTTCGGTTGTCTCTATGTAGAGATTGAGTGATCTGTTCTAATGTATCCTCCGTGAATCAATTCAAATTTTGCATTTCAGGCCATGCATACTCGAATACCATGATTTTGGGTTGGTTTTATGGGCTTTATATGATTCAAAACGGGCCGAATATTTTTAGGTCCATACAATTTTGTTTTTGTTTCAACGGTCCATACGATTTATCAGGGCACTTTAGTCATTTAAACAGCACTATAAATAAATCCAACAAGAGTTAGGGCTTTTGTTTCAGCTGCCGTATTTGTATCGCGAAAAGCCAACCCTAGCCGACCAGATCTCTCCTCTATCTTCTCTCTACTCAGGTTAGCTTCGTCTCTTTCGCCGGTATCTGTCTTCTTTCATTCGGTTCGTGATTATATTGAAACTGCGGTGTTTTCGCAGAGATGGCCAAGTCGAAGAATCACACGGCGCATAATCAGTCAGCCAAGGCCCACAAGAACGGTATCAAAAAGCCAAGGAGGCACCGTCACACCCCCACCAGAGGGGTATGTCTTTGTTACAGTTTAAACTTAATGATCCAGTTTTCAATTTTAGTTACAGAGTTTGATTTGCTTTGTTTTTGTGTGGAATGTTGCAGATGGATCCTAAGTTCCTGAGGAACCAGAGGTACGCAAGGAAGCACAACGTCAAGAGCGGCGAGAATGCCAGCGTTGATCAATAAGTTTTTTGATTCTCTGTGAGACATTTGAGGTTTTTATGAAATTAAGACACAAGAACCAATTTACTTTTTCTCGTTTGGATTATGTTTAAGCAAGTTATTTGTGTACTCTTTTATCCAGCCTTAATTTAATTTCAGGTATTCACCTAATCTCGAGTTTCTTGATTTCATTCAATCATTAGCATGTGTTTAATGTCGACCTGTAATTTGATAGCCCAGCTGGACCTTCATATTTAGGGTTTATCTAGGACACGATTGAATCGATCTGGTTCTTAGTCAACATTGACTCTTAGGGTTCTCTGGTTTCATGATTGTGTACTGTGGTCTTAACTTTATAACTCCAACAAGGCTATGCGAATCACCATCTCCTTCCTATAGTTTTGTCAATTTCTCGCTTAGAACATCTCCAACCTAAACACCAAGTTTTCTTGAACGAAGTAGCCATTCTTGATCGACCATTTGAAGTCTTGAGCAACTCTATTGTCCCTCTTGTGAATGGGATTAGTGCGGTGAATGGAAAATAATCAGAAGGGAACCATGGTGCACTCAGATCGCTGAGTTAGTTATTAGACTTTTACAATAATTACAGTAAAGCTGTTAGTGTTCTTCCCTTCTGATTATGTTCCTTAGTTCCTGCCTTCATTCTTACATAAAGATCACACTCTTTTTTCAGATCGCCGAATTGGTTTTAATATGGTTTTCGTTGATGGACCATCTTGCCGTCTTGGATTTGGATTGGTGTGTCTACATAATTATTTAAATTATTCTGATTAGAACATAGTGTTTTAGTCTAACCATGGTTTCAAAACGTTGAATTGGTTAGAAAACTGGATAATAAAAATTCGGGAATTCGTGGAACAAAAAAAGAATCAATTTTGTTTTGTGAAAGAAAACAAAAATCTAATGAAATTGATGGCGAAAAATAAAATGATTATAAATTAATGATGTGTGATGACGAAAGAACCCTTTGTTTGTGCACGATGTATACAAAGCTCTCGTCGCGGTTTCGATTCCATGTCTCTCCTTTTTTTTTGTTGCGCTTTAGATTTATCTACCAACAACCTAAAGCCACGTGGGTATTTACTTGACCACATAGTCATAACATTTTAGAGCATCACTAATCTCACAGACGCGAATAACCAAACGTCCTACCTGGCGCCTTTTGAGTGGATTTAATGTATTTTGTACAGACAAACCTTTTGTGCTTGTCATTTCCTATACGTCACAGGCTGTCATTTTTAAAAAGAGTAAGCAGACTCGCGGGAAGAGAGCGCGTTGGGATGTATTGCCACGCGCTTTATGGCTTTTCAGTGAATATCGATGGTTAATGAGGGTAGTAATAGAATATTGTCCATAACGTATGAAGAATTATAATATTTTTCGCTGCTTTTAGTTTTTTTTTTCTTTTTCTTTTCTTTTTCCGTTCTTCTCTCCTCTCTCGCGTTTCGAAGGTTGGGGAAGGCTTTCGCAGAAAAAATAAAAGCTAGAGAGAGAATGTCAATGTTTTTTTGATTCTCCGTATGGTGGTTAGGGTTTTCTCTTTTCTGTTTGATTTCTTCCCCTTCGAGAGTTGAATCTCCCGCCTTTATCGACGCCGTCTAATTCGTCTCCTTTCTCCTTGCTCCAAAACCCTAACTTTGCTCCGTCGGTCACTATTTTCTCCTTTCTCGGCTCGATTTGGTATTGGTGGTGGGGAAATCAGTGATGGGCGCCCCGGAAAAGTCACAATCTAATACCAATTCGATGCAGGTGTGCTTCTCGCTCTCGCTATGCTTACGTGTTCGGTCACTTGATTCGAACTGGGGTTTTCTCGATTAGTAGAATTTATTGTAGAGAACTTACCCTTGCATCCTTGTTTGTTTATATTACGACGACCCCTGCCTCTTAGCTGTGTTATTTATTGAAGAAATTTATAAATACCCAGCAAATTACTGTGCAATTCAGCTGATATCTCGGTTTAGAGCACCCCAAAGATGCGATTTGTTATTTGAATGTGATTTTCTTACTTGGGTAGTGTAGCGTAGTCCACTAGTTTCCACGGATGTTTATCCTCTCTTGGACACTGTAGCGTACCTGATAATTTGGAGATTCTATCCCACGATGTGGTAATCTTACTTTCTTGATATAAAACACTAGAAACTTGTGTTGTTTTATGAATTGTATTGAATTGAGAGGAAGGGAATATGTTTTCTTTCCTTTATACACTGTGGGAACAGCCGTCTCACTCTTGTATCAATTGTTCAGAGAGTGAAGGTCTATCATTTGAATGAAGATGGTAAATGGGATGATCGAGGAACTGGGCATGTAAGCATCGACTATGTGGAGGTCTGTTGCGATTCTGATTGACTTCTTGAATTCCTCCTGCTGCCGGTATTCCGCAGCACCTATTCTGTAAATAAATTTCGGAAATTGTAGCTAAATGGAAATGCTATATGTTGCAGCGTTCCGAAGAACTCAGTTTATGTGTAATCGATGAAGAAGACAACGAGACGTTACTTGTACATCCCATCAACCCTGAGGATATCTACAGGAAGCAAGAAGGTAGCCTTTGTCTGTCCGTGGTTTTATTAGCTTATGATCTCTCTGGGGTTTCTTTTTTTTGTTCTTTTTTTTAAAAGTGGTATCTGTTTCAATGTATAGACACAATAATCTCATGGAGAGACCCAGAGCGCTCAACAGAATTGGCTTTGAGCTTTCAAGAGACTGCTGGGTGCTCTTATGTATGGTTAGTGAAGAAAGTATTCCTATTATCTTCTTCTTTTCATCGCTCTTTTTTACTATCACACTACTCTTGACGGCAACTATGGTGTTTGTAATACTCAGGGATCAAATCTGCACTATGCAACGAAATTTGCATTTCACCTCTCTGAACAGTAAGAATTTTCTTCTGGAGTATTTATATTAGTTGATCTCTGTTAATCGGGATATGCCTCTTTTATTTAGTATACGCTTATTCTATATATTCTATTGTGTGTCACGGAAATGAATTTAGAATGTGTTTCAATTTTCTGTAATAGTTATCAAAGGTCTTAGCTAGGTTTGTTGAGCCATCTTTTAGCATCTGCGAGCATTTCGATTTCAGAATATTTTGTAAAGATTTGTTTCAATATTTGCATGGTGATTGAAACTTTTCTTCTTACGAATGGTGATTTTTCTTGTTAATCTATACCGCTGTATCCTAATTTGATTCAGTATTTGCATTTCAATTTTACTGTAAATGTAACTTGAGGCTTTTACATGGTAACCGAGTTATCAGATATCAGGACTTATTTTGCCTCTTTGGGCATTTGGATTCAGAAAATTGAATGCACTACAGTTTTTAAAGCACTCTCATGGTGGTTGAATCGTTTGCATATGGTCTTCATCTGGCAAGTTTTTTATATTAACTTCTGATTATGTAATCATCTGTGACTGAGCAGGTGAAAAATTTCACAGCCTGAATAGTGAGTTAAGGGAGCTTCCTGCGGTAGAGCTTACTACACTTCCCCTAATACTGAAGGTTATAAGATTCTACTACCCCTACGTTTTATTGATGTCTCATGTGTGGTGAAACGTGCAAAATAAGTTGTAAATTTTTTTGAAGGCATCATTCTATAATTTTCTCGTCTCAAATGTTTTGAGGTGCCTTTTTCCCTACTCATTGTCCTCTGTTTCTATCCATTTGTGACTCCCAGAACTACAACAGTTTTCTGCACTGTTATATTTATCCTCTTAGTGTGCATGTATGTGCCCTGTGCAAGTTTTCTTGTTAACTAGTAATGTCCGTTGATGTTTTTAATTTGTTTCCGGGTTTTTGTTTTCCCAAAGATATTGTTTATATCTTTTTTATTTTCCTTGCAGATTGTTACAGAGAATGGCATTACAGATCAGATGCGTCTAACTGAACTTATATTGAAAGATGTAAGTTATTAAGTACTCTTGTTCTTGCCAGTTCAATTTAGTGTAAAGGCTATGCTGACACTTCCACGCTCAAGTTTTTCTTTGATGCTGTCAGTGGTGTTATGTTTTTTTCTTTTTCATGTTTACAGTCAAGCTCTAGCAACAACATATCCATTAATATATTTTGAGCCCAATTTTGCTTCATTTTCATCTCTAGTGTACTCAGAGTTTGTGATTTTAGTGTCAAAGCTTAACTTTGTTCTAATTATTATAGTTCATAATGTCTTGAGAAGTATGTCCTGAAAACCTCCTTAATATTTTCTCTTGGTGCAGCTTGATTTCTTCCGGAATCTGATGGGTATATTTAAAATATGCGAGGACTTGGAAAATGTTGATGGCCTGCACATGATATTCAATATTGTCAAGGGAATAAGTTAGTATTCGCATGCATATGATTATCATTTCTTCCATCCACATATTTCAGAATTTTTATTCTTGATGTCCAGCATTTCTTATTCTTTTATATGCAGTTTTGCTCAACAGTTCTCAGATCTTGGATAAAATATTTGGAGATGAGCTGATCATGGAAATTATCGGATGCCTTGAGTGTAAGTTTGATGTCAGTAGTGGAATTTAAATGATACCTTAGTCCTGTAGCTATCGGATATATGTAGCATAGGCCTTCTGGACACTTAATTGTTGAGGAATCTTCTTGTGGTTTCATATCCTTAGTCGTACATGGATATCAAAAGCTCATGTTTCTTTGATTATTAGGTGAATATTTTTGTTGGTGGATCAAATAGACTTATTCTTAAGGGCTTGCATATGCGACTATAAATGTTATAGCCAATGTGTTGCTTTCTCTTTTCTTGGTCGTTGCTCATATTTTAAATGACGCTGCTTGTATTCTCCTGATAGATGATCCTGGTGTTCCTCACTCTCAGCATCACCGGAATTTTCTGAAGGAGCATGTTGTTTTTAAGGAGGTAGCACAATGTTTCCTTATGCTATTTGTTCATGTAGTTCAGGACCAGTTAACATAGTCTGGACTTAGGGAAGACTGTTTTCTTTGACAAGAACAGGATATGCTTCCTAGAAATATTAGAGAAAGTCTCCTTTTGTTTTTTTGTAAGAAAAGAATATGCTCACTATTACAGACTTATGTTATTAGCTACTAGTCAGTTCTGCATCTTATTTGACTTTTACCCCCTTATATGACAAGCAGCTGAGACTAGACCCACCATGGGATTTGCTTTCTTTGACTTTTAGAAATGAGTTTAACCTAGGATATTTGGAAAAAAGGTTTTCGGATTCTTTAGTATATCTCTTTATTTTTGCAGGCTATACCAATTAAAGATCCCTTAGTCCTGTCAAAGATACACCAAACATACAGAATTGGTTATTTAAAGGTTGGGTCCCATTATATATCTTAAATCTTTTCCGCCTCTTTTTTTATGGTATTAGGTCTCTCACCTTTTGTCATCTTTTACAGGATGTTGTTTTGGCTAGAGTACTAGATGATGCTATAGTTGCAAACTTGAATTCGGTAATCCATGCAAACAATGCCATTGTAAGTTGTCCGTGGAAATGCTATCACATATGTGATATTGAAACCATGCATCCGATATTTTTGTTTAATTGGAGTGTATCTTCTCTAGCTTGTTTCATTGCTGAAGGACGATAGCACTTTTATTCAAGAATTATTTGCGAGGTTGAGGTCACCTTCTACATCTATGGAATCCAAGAAAAATTTGGTATGTCCTGCCTTCAAAAGGCATTTTTTTATTTGGTTTTAAGCCTCAATTGATTTGTATTTGTGAATGACATTTATAAAAGTTATTTTAGTTAACAATTAATTGGGATCCTTTTCTCTATCATGTTAGAGATGATCTACATGTGACAACAGATGGCAACAATAGATCTCCTGTAGGAAATATTGCTTTTCAGTTGAGTTATTCAGTCTGACGTGCTTTCATCTCTATAAAATAGGTATATTTCTTGCACGAGTTTTGTAGTTTAAGCAAGAGCCTCCAAGTGGTGCAGCAGCTGCGGCTTTTTAGGTATGTACTCACCAGAAAGTAAATGCAGTTGGTATTGAGCAGTTGCTGACTGTGGAACATTATTTTTATTTCCGTTCTTCATTGTTTCTCAATTGGCGTGTTTGTATTTTCAATGATTTTCAGGGACCTTATCAATGAAGGAATTTTTAATGTCATAGAGGAAGTCTTGCAGATTCCAGACAAAAAACTCGTATTAACTGGGTATACGATTAATTAGACCTGATAGCTCATTGTGGTTATTCTGTTTCTATTTTCTCTTGCCGTTAAGAAGTCTCAGTGGTAATTTTCACTCTGTATACTCAAAATAACTATTCATGTGGATGCAGGACAGATATCCTGATTCTTTTCTTGACTCAAGACCCCAACCTTTTACGTTCTTATGTTGTTCGGACAGAAGGAACCCCCCTTCTCGGTCTCCTGGTAATTTTCTGTAAGCCTTTGGATTGTTTCTCCAGTTGCAAGGCTGGTCCTGTTTATATTTTCTTTATAAGACTTGAGTGATAATTGTCTCTTTTGTTTGGGTAACAGGTCAAGGGAATGATGGAAGACTTTGGTGATAAGATGCATTGCCAATTTCTAGAAATTCTTCGAACCTTACTTGATGCAAATGCATTGTCTGGTGGAGCTGAGGTGCATCCTTGTTTATTTTCAATACCACAATTTAAAAAAGTAGAAAGGGGGTGGTATTCTCCCCATGTTTTCTGTACTGTTTTTCAATCCATTTATAGTCAAGCCTTTTAGGAGAACGTTCCAAGTAGTTCTCACCCGGACTGTGTATTCTTGCATGTACCTGAATTAGCATAAGATACAAAATATTTTTTTCGTAAAATGTTATCGTTACTATTTTTGTAGTATTCAAAGCTCTTCAAGCTATCTGCTAGAATTCTATAATGCAATTTTGTGTAACTTGCCCATTTTTCGCTTCTAAGGCTGATAGACATCCTTGTTTCTATTATTTCTTTAACGCATTCTATTTTAGCAGAGAGCAAGTATCCTGGATATTTTCTACGAGAAGCATCTACCTGAGTTAGTAGATGTTATTACTGCCTCGTGTCCCCAGAAGCCAGTCAACACATCTGAAGGTGCAGGCAGTAGGATTCGTACAAAGCCTGAAGTCCTATTGAATATATGTGAACTATTGTGCTTTTGCATCATGCAAGATTCATCCAGAACAAAGTAATCATTTGATGCATAATTTGGTGATTTTCTGTTTACTCTCGTCCTGGAACCCATTTGATATTTTTTGTGGCATTTCTTCTTGTCTACAGATGCAGTTTTCTCCAAAACAATGTGACTGAAAAGGTTTTGCATCTCACACGGAGAAAGGAAAAATACCTAGTGGTTGCTGCTATACGATTTGTCCGTACTCTCCTATCTGTACATGTGAGTAGATTCGTTTGAACCGTGAAGATATATGTTGGTCATTTGGAATAGTTCCTGAATGCTCCCTGTAGCTAACGAATTGAGTCATATTGGTTTAGTTAGTCGTGTTTTTTGCTAACTAGTTAGATAAACTTATCCTACTTGCCCAAACTTTTGTAAGTGGTAGGTATCATATCGTAGGCTTTTCTAACAGATTAAGCTGCTTGTGACAACACACCTTTTCTCCTGCACTGACGCTAACTTTAATTTTCCATCATGCTACGAAAAAGCTCATCAGATGAAGAATTTGTTCTATAAAATGTCAAGTAATTGCTGAAATGTATTTCTATTGCAGGATGATTATGTCCAGAATTACTTTGTTAAGAACAACGTGCTGAAACCGATTATGGATGTTTTCATTGCCAACGGAAACCGGTACAATCTGCTGAACTCTGCAGTCTTGGATCTGCTTGAGCACATACGCAAGGTTCTTTTTTCATCATTTGTCCCCTTTTGCTTATCTAGTTGCGGATGTTGTCGTATTTAGTGATCATTTTTGTGTGCGTGTGTAGGGAAATGCAACTCTGTTGCTCAAATTCATAGTTGATACGTTCTGGGACCAGTTGGCCCCATTCCAGTGCTTGACCTCCATCCAGGCTTTTAAGGTTAAATATGAACAGGTATTGCTTCTGGGTCTTGATTTTCTTACTTTAGAAAAAACTTGTGTGTATCTTTGTTTAACAATGTGTTTTTAGTGCTTAGAAAGTGCCGGACCAAAAAGCACTGCTGATGCGGTTGATCCAAGAAGAAGAGTTGACGAGCGTGCATTGGATAAAGAAGAGGAAGATTATTTTAATGAAGACAGGTTTTTTCTCTGTGTATACAATGATCATTTTTCTTTTTCTGCTTGAACTTTTCTCACACTTCAGTACTGACAGCGATGAAGAAGATTCTGCATCTGCTTCTAATGCACAAAAGGAAAAACCTGCTTCCAATACACAGAAAGAACAACCAAACCCTCATATATCAAACGGAGTGGCTGCAAGCCCTGCTTCTTCGAGGTATAGCAGTTCCACAATGAAAATTCATGAAAGGTATATGCAATACCTTTGTCTAACGGGTTTTCTTGCTGCTTATATCAACTGTATAGCCCGAGGTCTGGAGGCTTGGTTGACTATGAGGACGATGAAGATGATGAAGACTATAAGCCTCCTCCTCGGAAACAGCCAGAAGCCTCTGAGGAGGAGGAAGGCGAGCTCCTTAGGCTGAAACGCAAATCCCCTTTTGTTGAAAGGGAACAAGAGCCATCCAAGAAACCACGGCTGGGTAAAATTTCGAAAAGAGAAAATGTATTTGCTGTGCTGTGTTCGACGCTGAGCCATGCAGTGCTTGCTGGTAAGAAAAGTCAAGGCACCACAGGATCTACAGCCCGGTCGACTGTAGCTAAGGAACCTGAGGACTCGAGAAGTAGTGAAGAGAATAATAGCAGCAGTTCAGATGATGAAAATCACAAGGATGATGGAGTTTCCAGTTCCGAACACGGAACATCAGACAATGGAAAGCTAAATGGGGAAGAATCCCTGGTAGTTGCTCCAAAATCATCACCTGAAATGGCTGTAAATGGATCCTGAGATTTTAACACTTTGGACTCTATATAGTTGTGGCTGTGGACGCAAGGCACTCTCGTGGGTGCAAATAAAAAACCTTCACAGTTTAAGACTGAGGAAACATGAGAAACCGCAATAGAAAGCTTTGGGGCAACCAACGGAGGAAGAAATGTATAGCGAGCGCCAATTTGAGAGGTAACAGGGTCTTCGTCCATAGTGTTTGCAGCCGGTTTTATTTATATATTCCATCTTTGAAAAAACTTAGCAGTCTCTGGTCTGGTCAATTGCATATTGTAAGACATGGTCTGTCAGCAACTAACTTTTTCTTCTAAATTCAAGTTCCTAATGGTTTCCTTAGTCGATCCTCTTGGTGGATATTCCACTCTCTTCCCTATATGTTGATGAGCATCAAAAGAGTGTTATGTTATGGTAGGTGCATCTATAACTTTTAGGTTTTGTTCTTCAGATGTTACAAATGAAAAATTTGACTCTGATATCTTCTGTATCACTTTTGGTTAAAAGTTTGTAAATGAAATAAAGAATCCAACACGACCACCACATCTAAGTTCTATCTACCTTGAAAGGGTCTGCAGCTAACAATGCATCGGTATTTGTAATTTATTCAGTGTACAACGAGTCATTTTACATTGAAAATATGAGAGGTTAAAAGAACAAATGGGTATGGTACCTTCGGGAATGCTGTAATGTCCGTCTTTGTAACAACAAATGGAGCTCGATCTTCTTCATCTGCCTCTGCATCACACCGAGACTGTTAAAGAGAAAATCTGTTTTAACAATCGAGGCAGTAAATCAAAATGTTGAAAGTCTTTTAAGATCAAAAATGCCAAGAGGTGCAAAACTAACATATAATCTAAGTTGCTTTTGAATATAGTGGAAACTAATTACTCCTTTTCCACCGTCGAATGACTTCATCTACAGAAAAAATAGATAAAAAAGTAAATAAATAATGCTATTACCTTAGGATTCTCGAGTCTTATTTACCTCAACAGAATCAAAGCAACAGGGAAAAAAAATTCAGAGTTAGATTATCAGCCACAACCAAAATCATCAGAAAATATAATGATTATGCTCATTCTTCGTCATTCAGATTTGTTTCTAGGAAAGGAGAAGATGAAGAGAAATGTTTAAAGACCAAGCCTTGTACGTTGATGTGTCAAAACTTATACTTTGGTCGTTGAAACTTTATTTGGATTTACGAATATTATTATAATCTAATACTAAAGGACAAAAGTGGCTGTAGTTTAGTGGTAAGAATTCCACGTTGTGGCCGTGGAGACCTGGGCTCGAATCCCAGCAGCCACACTTTGATATTTTTTTGGTATTCATGTTTTATTCTATGGGCCGTAATTTTGAAATGGAAGTGTAATATAAAGTTTACAAGTTGAGGCCCAGGAAGGAAAAAAAGGTGCAATTCGAGAAAATTCATCTTTAACTTCGATATTTCATTTGATATGGCACTTCTAAAATCAAATACACTGAAAAATATAGTCAATTCAATTCTTAGGAGCATAGCAATACGAATTCTATGTTTCACATTGAACAAAAGCAGGCGAAAGATTTGTTCATGTTAAGAAACAGTTATGTGTTAATAATACTTTTGACAAAAATCTGTTAAGCAATTAGCAATGAATCAAAGGTTGTTGCATCTTCGCTTGAATAGCCTTATAACAACCGAGACTGCATAATGGTAGCTTCGACTTTGAGTCTCTGTACTTGTATGCTTTCTCGCAATTTGGCCCCACACATTTCTCACGCGGAGGAGGATAACTGAAGAAAAGATCCACACAGAAAAAGAGAACACAGTTTAAAACCTCACCTATTCCACATACAGAATATATGGTTTCTATAATAACATTACTAAGATTCTTGCTTACCTACGAGTAATCGGCTTGAAGATATCTGGAAGACCAATGTCTTCAGAAAATGTTAAGGTTGTTCCACTTGGACCACTAACCAATCTGACAGTGTTTGATGCGAGTGTGCTTGATCTTGTAGCTCTCTCCTGTGAAGAAGGAAAGACGAAGTCAACACAAAGAGAGACAAAAGAAAATATGACATCTGCTGTTTAGGTACCTGAGCTCGTTCTTCCTGTTGTTTTTTAATCTTATCTTCTTTTTTCTTTCTCCCTGAATCTTGCCCGAGTATTTTCCTGATAGCTTCAGCCTGATTAAGAAGACAAGAAGAGCTTAGACCATCACCGGGACTGTGTTGGCACTATAATTTATCCGGAAAAAAATGTATTCACTTTACTTCAGCTTCTTGGGCAGCCTTCTCGGACTGTATTCGCCGTCTCTGTGCAGCTTCGGCCTTCTTGGATTGTTGCTCTACCTCAGAAAGCTTCTGTTTTTTCCCTGGAATTGTTGTTCAAGGTTTACAGAATCAGCATTTGCAACTATCATTTTGTTGTGCAAAAAGGACAAAATGTGCAACTCACTTTTAGAAGATGGGCACGGTAAGCCATCAGGAAATTCAAGAGGACCCGACCCGATGGGAGAATATGGATCTTTTCCAGATTGTAGAGCCCGAGTACGTGTAGTAGGAATTTGTCCACTCGTATATCCTTCCACAAGCGAATCAACTGTTCCCATTCTCAACTTATTCCTTTCAGTTACAGCATGTTTGTCTGATGAGATATGTTCTTTGTCTTCCATGTTGTGGCCATTGCTGTGTATCCTTCTGCCTCCTTCACCCTCTTTACCTTCATGATAGTCCCTTGTGACCCTTTTAGACTTTAACTTTTCGAGGTATCTAATTTCCTCATCTCCATCATCATCACTATCTTGTTCTGGATCCAATAAACGTTTCTTAAGACGTCGTTTACTCTTTTCGCACATGGATGCTCCATTCACAGTCTCAGAGGGATTTACTCTAGATCGATTTATCTCTCCTAGATACATAGTTTTCTGAACACATCTCTGCTCTGGTACATGTCCTTTTACCTTAGGCTTCTGTCCGTTATCCTGCATTAGTCTCGAACATTACGAAAGAAACAAGTTCACAATAGCCAAACGAAACGAGGGACAAAATTGAGGCTACTTAACAGACAGAGTTTATACCGTCGCTTTGATATATATACCCGTCTCAGTGTTGGTTTGGATCGTACGAGTAACGCCACCAAGCTTAAGCTTTAGTTTTAGCGTGTTCTCACTTGAAGACCCACAACGACTCTCTGCGTTCCTAGAACTTAGGTTACCTTCATTGCTAGGAGCAATATTTGCCTGTGTTGAGGATGGCATAAAAGTGAAACTATGCAAGCTCCCTTTTATATCGCGGGGTCGACGAATTAGAGAGCTCCTCCTTCTCCTATCCATAAAGCCAGCTAAAGTAGAAGCAGAACCTTCAGAGGCTTCCATTATGGTCAAGTTTCAGAACAACCGTCGCAAGAATAACTGCAGCAGAATACCTGAACGCAGTGACCAGAGTTAGTAATTGAACAATAACAAATGAAAGAGAAGGCTATAGGAAGCTTCATGAAGAAATCTTGCCAATGTTTACTGAAAGCAATTTTCAAAAAAACTAAGCTTCAGATTCTGTTCTCTCCGGAGATATTTCTGAAGTAATGATTTGAAATTGAACCTACGTGCTTTCGTAGCAGCACTAATATTGGACATTAGACACTGCGTTCTCAAATTGACACAAAACCACTGGAACTATCAAACCAGAGAAGCCAAAAACCACCTAGCTCCACTTAGTAGAGTGATATCCACAAGAGAAACCAGAGACCAAACCCACCTAACACCTCTTCAATTAATGCTTTAATTCGACAAGAAATTTCAAAAACTAAAACGAGAATCTCACATCAAAACCAATTTTTCGAGAGAGGGAAAGAAAGAGGGAGGGAGCGACCTTACGTGCAAAGACGAAGGAAACAAAAACCCTAGATGAAGTTGAGAAGAAGAAGTCTCTCGAAAGAGATGAAGTATATGGGTTGGCTTTAAGTGAAGGGTAAATGTGGAAGAGTTGTTTGTGCCTTTTAGCATCCAAATCTTTATCTCCTCCATTTTTTTCTGATTTTCTCTCCTTCCTTCTTCTCTTTCTCTTTTCTTTTTTTTTCTATTTTTTTTGTTTTTCCTTTTTTTTAGGGTCTTCACTTCCATGCCGCACCGTTTTAATGTCGCCGGCAAGACGCACAGCGTTTGCTTGCCGGAGCTAAAGCGTAAGACGATCAATAATTTCACTTTTGGGTTGGGCCTATAACATTCGGGCCCATTTACAAGAAGCTGATACGTATAAATAGTATCATTGCATAAAACCACCAATTTCTATTTTTTCTTTTTCTTTAAAGATTTAAATTTAATCATACGATTACGTTAAGACTGCACGTGTGTTATTTCAAC
Source organism: Schrenkiella parvula (assembly GCA_000218505.1). NCBI lineage: Eukaryota > Viridiplantae > Streptophyta > Magnoliopsida > Brassicales > Brassicaceae > Schrenkiella > Schrenkiella parvula. The sequence continues at coordinate 1,915,922 of CM001189.1, read as the reverse complement.
CAAACGTCGTTTTAAATCACCAAATTGTCAAAGAATACTCACCCAAAAAAGAAGAAAAAGAGTCTGTAGCACCACAATTTTTACATTTATGCATATAAATCACTTTGTTTTCACGAGAAATTATAACAACGAGGAGATAGATCGATGCATGAGATAACTCGGGGTTTGTTACACCATAAAGCCTAAAGCTTCACTTCTCTTTAAATATATATTGAAAAACAACTTAGTACATGTTCAAACCTTTCCAAGGCCCAAATTTAAGAAAAGAACACTTTTTTTGTTTTTTTTTGTAAATTCTCAGGACTCGAAAACGTACGCCGTCTATTCACTTGATCAACGTAGAGATAGCGAGACAGTTACTAACCATCTTGGTTAGCTTATCCCCCACGTCAGCCAACGGGTTAGGCTCACCGGATTCCTCGAAACCGTCGTTGCACGTGCCGTAATCCGTCATTGCCGCACTCAAGTTAGTGTTAACGGTGGCAATATCACGTGTCTTGACGGCGTTAACCGCATCCTCCAAATTTGCCACGGCGTCGTCGTACAGCTCCTGGCAATCTGCGGCGGCTAATTTGTCGACGGTGGGCATTGCCGCCTTGGTCGCGTTGATCGAAGCCTGAATCGCGAGAACGAGGACGGAGGAAGCGTCGGGATTCAGTAGAGCCGTCAATAGAGGACTAACGGAAGATTCGCATAGCGGAGGGTAATCGGTTTTGCCGCAAATGGTTTTGATTTCAGGAGATAACAATGGCTGATTCAAAAGACTTTTCGGGGAACTCATAAGTGTTTTGCCAGACGGAGGGTTCGTTGGGGAAGCTGAATCGGCGGGAGACTCTGGTGAAGGCGAGGGAGAGTCCATATCTATCTCCGCCGGAGAATCAGCAGGGGAAATCGAGGCGGTAGGATTCTCTGGTGACGCTGCAGGAGAGTCCGTTGTTGGAGGATTCGCAGGGGAAATGGAAGCGGCGGGAGTCTTTGGTGACGCCGCAGGAGAGTTCGTGGCTGGAGGATTCGCAGGGGAAATGGAAGCGGCAGGAGCCCCTGGTGACGCAGCGGGAGAGTTTATATCAACCTCCGTTGGAGGATTTGGCGGAAGAGTGATCGGTTTTTTAACTTCTGGTCCCGGAGCCGGTGCCGGAGATGAAGACTCTGATTCGGAGGGAGGGTTCGAAGGTGGAAACAGAGGGAGGAGAGATCTCGCGACGAAAGAACCGCTGAGCGGCATGAATTTGGATTCGACAGGCGTTAGGATCGTGACAAACGTAGAAACCGTGACGAGCACGATGATGATCCGAAACGTTTTGCTCGAGTCCATATTTTTTTCCCCCTTTTTGTTGAGGAAAAAAAAATTGTGTTTTTGAAAGATAAAATGGACCAAAGGAAACAAAAAAATTGGGGATCGGCGGAACGCAAATGGCGATTCAAGTTTCACAATCTTTAAGAAGGTAGTCATATTGTGAAGGTTTGCGAGAAAATAGGTCAACACGTCAACTTAACTAACGTCTCATGTATTTAAAACATTTGTATTGTATTCAATTTAATCCAAGATTCTAAGTATAGCTAGACAAATCTGTTACAAAATGCCACGTCACTATTTCAATTCTTCCTCCTTTTTTCTTTTTCAATTTCTGTTAATCTTTGGTTGAAAATTTGAATTAGTAAAGTTATTAGTTTTAAGTTTATAATGTATGTAAACAACATTTATCGGGCTTATTTTGCAACGTTTAATCGAAAATTCACGTATTTTTTTTTTATTCTGTGGTAGTTTGACTTTGCGGTGGTGAACGCAGTCTTTTACACTGTAGCGGTCAAACCGGATTGCTCGGTCTAGTTATCGACCTTATGATCATTATCCCAGTACGAGTGCCACTAAATGAATCACCTGTCTACTATTTGATCCAAGATTGGCTGATTGGAGTTGTGATGCTTCATATATAGGCCTTTATGGTAAGATAAACACCAAGAGGATTTCAACAAAGATTCAGTTTTCTTACGGAGCAACTAAATATCCATTTTTTCTTTTTTTCACAGGGAATATTCACACTATAAGAAAATAGGGAATTAGCAACGAATCTGAATCACATGCATGGTAAAGGAAGTTTGAGAAAATCAGAAATGTGGGAATTAATAGACTTCCTTCAATGTGGCTGCTTCGAGATGTGATTGGTTCCATCATAAACACACTTCTAACCACGTTTTCGATCCCTTACTTGCTCGTGAGGTCTCTGTTTCCATTGCTTGTATTTTCGGAAAGCGTCAATTCAGCTATTGAGCGGTTTATATGGCCGGCGTTATTAGCCTTGCTAGTGGTCTGGTTCATGGCCAAGCTAACACGTGATTTCATTATCTACCTTCACCAGTTGGTCTTCAATGAACGGTATTTGGTGGGTGAAAGAGTGGACAATATGACTGAATATATCTAGAGCAGCGGATATATAGAATCCATGGAGTGTGACCAACAAGGACATTTTTTTTGTTTACAGACAAGTCAAATATGTTATTATCTTTAGCAATGGTTAGGTATTAGCGCCAACCAAATTTAGAGTTTGTCTTACTTTCGACGAGATATGATCGAGTAATGGAATCTTCCGTACATCTTTTGCACTTTTCTGTTTCGCTCCTTCAGTTTCGTTTCTTTGAAATTATATGAACCAGCCGGTTTAAAATTTGGGTTTTCTCCCGGTTTAACAAACGCAAATACATCGTATTGTTGTTGTATCTTTCGTGTTCACGTTCTTGGCGTGTAGCTTCAACGTGGATGCTCGTTTTAATGACGCAATATTTTTGTTTTGGATTTCATCTAATCAATCCTCTCGGATTACCCTTGAAGTTGCCAAAAGTTACCATCCGGACCATTCTCACAGTTCCAGTGGACTCAAAAACTAGAAAACAAAAAGGCGATTCAAAGCTGAGAAGAACATTAAATCCATCTATCTGCTATTCGTTGATTCCTATTTCCCTTTTCCGATTAACGGAGACGCCGAAACTTCATCCTTCATCGGCGTTGTCTTCTCGCCGGATTCTCCAAGCCCTAGTTGAAGAATCTCTGAGCAAGTGAAGACGAAATGCCGTTTTGGTGGCCACTGATCGTTCTCGCCTTCGCTTACGCGATCTGCAGATTCCTTCTTATGCTCATTCCACCCAACGTTCCTTCCATTGACGTAGACGCATCCGATGGTAACTCTTCCTCTCTGTCTGTACCAGCTCCTAGTTTCGTCTATGTCTTTGTGTGAACAGTCCGTAGAAAAAGCTTATCGATGTTTGATTTATTGGTTTTCGGAATGGATTTTTGAAACAGTGTTGGCCCATGGGAAAGACACGGAGGAGAATAGTTTCATTTATGTGAGTTCTTCAATCGCACCATTTCTCATTTTCATACCATATTGTGGTTTTAAAGTTTGGAGTGATAAGATATTTAAGCTGTCGATCTTGTATAATTCCTGTTTGTTTTGGTTTATGACTTAGGCATCGTAATGTTTATGTATATTTCATCTCTGTATTACGGAATTAACTCTGATTTCCATATTTGTCAATCTAAGCGGTTGACTCACTATAGTTGATCTATTATGATAGCTAATTAATTGTTGAATCTTTTTTCCTTGTATATTAGCACACTGAATCAATAGTTCTCTGTGATATGATCTGTAGATTCCTCCAAGAGGAAGGAGCCAACAGTCGGACAAAAAAGTTCAGTGCTATGAACCTGCCACGATGAAATATCTGGGGTATTTCCCTGCTCTGTCTCCTACAGAGGTTAGTTTGTGTCCTTTTTTTTGAGTTGAGTAAGCTTGTATAATTTCAGAGAATGTGGCTGCTTCGTCAAAATGTTTCTCTCAAGGCAATTCACCTTATCCTGAGATATGATTTACACTTTTGTGTTTCAGGTTAAGGAGCGAGTAACACTATCAAGGAAGGCTCAAAAAACATGGGCTCAAAGTAGCTTTAAGCTCAGACGGCAGTTCTTGCGGATTCTTCTCAAGTACATTATTGAACACCAAGAGCTTATATGCGAGTACGAATTCATTTCTGTGCTACTGAGTGGTTTGCTATACAGGTTTTGTTTAACCTCTGTACTTTTTTCCGATTTATGTTAAGATACTGTCGTGTTTATTTAGAGTCTCTTCACGTGATACTGGAAAGACTATGGTTGATGCGTCCTTGGGAGAAATAATGACTACTTGTGAGAAAATCACATGGCTTCTTTCGGAGGGCGAACGATGGTTGAAGCCTGAACATCGGTATTTCCATCATAACTTATTTGAATATCAGTACTACATCTACTTCTCCTTTGATTCTTGCATAGAGATGATTTCAGTTCAAATCTAACTTGTCCGCAGGTCTTCAGGAAGAGCTATGCTTCATAAAGTATCAAGAGTAGAGTTCCATCCCCTTGGTGTCGTTGGAGCTATAGTCCCATGGAATTATCCGTTCCACAATATTTTCAATCCTATGCTGGCTGCAGTTTTCTCAGGGAATGGCATTGTTATCAAGGTATTACTGCAATGTCTTTTATTATTATCATTCGCTGACCCTGCCAATGCCATTCATTTGTATTTCGTATCTCAATTGGCTTACATGTTAGTGTTAATATGATGTTGATATCCTGGGTAGTGCATCACTGTGAGGAAGTTGATTAGTCTTCTTCAATGGATATTTCTTTTTGGGATTTTGTATATGTTTCTGATAGCTGGAAAAACTTTTCTGCAGGTTTCAGAACACGCTAGCTGGTCAGGATGCTTTTACTTCCGCATTATCCAGGCAGCTTTAGCTGCTGTTGGAGCACCTGAAAATTTAGTCGATGTGATAACAGGGTCTGTATGTTTTATTTTATGCAATTCTCCTTATCATGGTGTTATCAAAATAATTTCCTCAAAATAACACATTCGTTTCAGGTTTGCGGAGACCGGAGAAGCACTTGTCTCATCTGTTGATAAAATGATATTTGTTGGATCTACAGCTGTTGGCAAGATGGTAAACTCTGCAGAACTTTCTTATTCATTCTCATCCGTTTAGTATGAGTTGCACTTATGCAATATGTTGCAGATAATGAGAAATGCGGCGGAGACATTGACACCTGTCACTCTTGAGCTTGGTGGGAAAGATGCATTTATCATATGTGAAGACGCAGATGTCTCCCATGTAAGTATCTTTTCTGTATCATCCTGCTCTCTTCTGTGTTCTTAGTGTTTCTCATTGGAAAAATATATTTTTTCCTTCGATAAAACTAACACTTCTATTGTACAATGTAGGTTGCACAAGTGGCTGTAAGGGGCACTCTTCAGTCCAGCGGGCAAAACTGTGCGGGTGCTGAAAGATTTTATGTTCACAAAGACATTTATACTTCATTTATTAGCCAAGTAACTAAGATTGTGAAGTCCGTTTCTGCTGTAAGTGCACTGTTCTCTGATAACTCCCAAAAAAAAAACTGAAAACTGATCACCATTCGCACAGAATTTTTTTTGATCCTTAATACAAACATGAAATTCAGGAGGTTCTTTATTCCAGGTTTTCTTGTGGTTTGTTTGCCATCTTTACTCCAGCCTCTTCATTAGTATGCTGTAACGGGCACAGTAGCTGTTCTCTTGTTTTGACCACCCTTCAGTCCTATTCCTATATTTCCTAGTATACACAAGCCACATAGGAGATTTACTGAAATTTGCAGTATTTGATGCTGTGAAAGTTTAAATAGAACAATGTTTTCTTGGTTTCAGCAACGCTAGTCTTCTCTTTTTCAAATTTTTCCTGCTATCTTATTAATGTCTTTCTTTTACATCAGGGTCCTCCTCTAGCTGGGAGGTATGACATGGGTGCTATATGTTTGCAAGAGCACTCTGAAAACCTACAGGGCCTTGTAAATGACGCCTTGGACAAAGGAGCAGAAATTGCAGCCCGTGGAAGCTTTGGTCATCTGGGAGAAGATGCAGTTGATCAGTATTTCCCTCCAACTGTTCTTATCAATGTAAACCACAACATGAAAATCATGAAAGAAGAGGTACGTAACTTACTCTCGTTGGTTCTGAGTTCATTACCTCGCTTCTGTTGCTTTGGGGCATCAAACAAAAATGCACACATGAGTTCTGAAGATATCTATTAATGTGTGAGAATCAGGCATTTGGACCAATAATGCCGATCATGCAATTCAGCACTGATGAAGAGGTCATCAAGCTGGCGAATGATTCACGTTATGCGCTCGGCTGTGCTGTTTTTTCTGGAAGCCAACGTCGAGCCAAACAAATTGCTTCCCAAATTCAGTGTGGCGTTGCCGCAATCAATGACTTTGCATCAAACTACATGTGCCAGGTACTCATCACTGGCTATAGTCTAGGGGATTGTATCTTCTTTTAAAAAAGAGGTTAACTGTCATTTCGATGATCAAGAGAGTACGACTTTTTCTCTTTTGATTTTGCAGTCGCTCCCGTTTGGAGGTGTAAAAGATAGCGGGTTTGGACGTTTTGCTGGCATAGAAGGTTTAAGAGCTTGCTGTCTTGTGAAATCCGTGGTTGAGGATAGATTTTGGCCACTCATCAAAACCAAGATTCCAAAGCCTATTCAGGCAAGTATTTCTTAAGCAACAACAAAAATTATAATCCAATCTTGATTCATATCCGTTAACAAATCTCATTATGGTCAAATTGCAGTACCCTGTAGCAGAAAACGCATTTGAATTCCAGGAGGCACTAGTTGAAACCCTTTATGGACTCAACATCTGGGACCGACTAAGATCCTTGATCGATGTCCTCAAGTTCCTTACCGATCAGAGCTCTCACGTGAGCAGAACTAGAAAGAGCCACTAAAGGACCAGTGACGAATAACTTTCATGTCCACAAAACACTTTTACCATTTGCATGCATCAGCTGGATTGCTAATTTTGGATATTAGTGAGCCTTTTGGGTTTACAATACAAGCCTCATAGAGCCTCGTTTTTCCTTGGAAAGGGCGATTTGTGCCTTATGAGATATTTGAAATCCACTTTTCGGCTGTTTTATAATATAGGAAACTGTCAGTTGGTCTATTCAAATCTCTCATGTCTTAAGGGACATTTGGTGTTTTGCAGTTTGGTAGACATTGCAAAGTGACACCGTCGACGATATAAAGTAACACTACTGATAGAGAGTCACAGAACCGGATGGAGATCGCTATATTGTTTTGTTTTTTATGATTTTTCGGTTTAGATCTTGGTTTATCTAGACCAGGACACACAAAGAAAGATAAGGTTCGTGGGCTAAACCGTACGTGGTCTCAACGGTCTGAAGTTTAAACCGCTGAACTTCTTTTTAATTTATTAACTGAAACAAATAAAAATAAAGGTTTTAAATTAAATATTTACAGATGTTTATGATTTTTTCTATTCATAAAGATTCTTTTTTACTTTTGTGAAAATTAAGCCAGTATACATGATGCATGATACAGTTAAGTGATATTATTCATAAAGTTATTTTTTAAGTAGTTTTAATATTGAAAAGGGAATTATATATAGAGGTTTTTTTTGGGTTCAAACTAGCTTTATTGTTTTCGGGTGTAAGAAAATTAATTTGCCTTTTTTTTGCCAGCTTAGTAATTATCTGTTTATGTAATTCAAACTACCATTTAATAAGAGGTCCACTAGTGACATAATACTAATAATAGTTAAATATCTATGGATATTGATTGAATAGATAGAAATTATTCAATGCTCTAATAAGGTAATTCAAGATTTTCACCAATAGGCTTACTAAATATGTCTTTATGCAAAAAAGATTTACTAAAACTACTCTTGAATATGATGATGAGGTTCAGTGAAAACTCTTCATATATTCATTACTATAAATACATAAAGAAATAGCTGACAAAAAAGATAATTTTCTTATATATACACAGAGATTACAATAACTCTGAAAACATTAACAAAAAAAGAAAGAAAATGGGTAGAAGAAAGATTAAGATGGAGAAAGTGCAAGACACAAACACAAAGCAAGTGACTTTTTCAAAACGTAGATTGGGTTTGTTCAAGAAAGCAAGTGAACTTGCGACTTTGTGCAACGCCGAGGTTGGTATTGTTGTCTTTTCTCCTGGAAACAAACCTTACTCTTTCGGGAAACCGAATTTTGATTTGATTGCAGAACGTTTTAAGAACGATTCCGAAGATTCAGATAGCTCTGAAAAATCAGGCTCTAGTAGAGGGAACAGAGCTAGACAAGAGAAGAAGACATGTAAACGTCTCAACTCGATCATCGAAGAAGTTGAATCTGAGAAGAAACGAGGCGAAAGTCTTCAGAATTTGCTTGAATCTGCTGGAGAAGAGAGGTTTAACAAGCCGATTGAGGAGCTTTCTCTCGAGGAACTCATGGAATTTGAAGCTAAGATGAAGAACATGCATCGTGGGATTCAGAATAACATTAATCAGATGCAAGCTTCGTCTTCTCTCATGTTTCTCTCCAACGACAATTAATTGTCTTTTACGCGAAAAAGTGATCAACATAACTAACGCAATATAGTTAGAAGTTATATTGTTATAAGTGCGTAGTTCATATGGCAGAAATGTAATACGTTGGTACACAATATCAATTGTATTTTCTGCTTTCGATAATCTATTTGGTTGTAATTTTCGGTTTGTTGCAGACAATCTCATTATGAAAATTATATCTATTCAAAAAAAAAAATTGCGTTTTATTTTCTATCAATATTATATTTTGCTAGACGGTCGAAATATCCACTATATGGACTAGAAACACGAGCAACTCAAACCCAAAGAACCCAAATATAGTCTGAAAGCCTATCTAACTAAACAAAGATGCTAATTCCTCGATCAGATAAAATTACAAAACAACAGAAACTATTCAGTAAGAAAAAAGTTAAAAAAAAAGGCCCTCAAAAAGGGTTTAGACAAACATTTGAGTATGAAGAAAGATTTGGCGTCGGCCTCATTTACAGAGGAAGAAAGAAGAGAGATTTTCATTTCATAATTCTCGTTTCAGTAAAACGCTAATGATCCCTATCGGCGATTTCGGTTGGTAATGCTCATCTGTATCCACTTCCTCAATCTCCTGTAATAATATGATTCAACCGTTAACACATGAAAATAATGAAACAAATCATTAAAAGCTGAAAAGATCAATGTGTTTTGTTGGATCAAACCTGTACTACATCCTCTCCCTTGAGGACTCTTCCAAACACTATAAGCTGATCATTCAGATCCGGAATTGGCGCCGTTGTGATCAGAAGCTCGAAATCCTTGTTATTTTCTTTGGTTTTTGGTGTCCCCAACATGAATGCCTCATGTTTTGGGCTGAATAACAACAGCACACGGGTTAGGTTTTGATCTTAGACCAAAGAGAGATGATGATGATTTACTCTTAAAGCAAATGCAGAGCAAGCAAATTACCTTGTGTGAAGGCGACCACGGAGCTTTCCTTTAGCTGTCCATTCTTCTACAGGTATAGAGCTCGGGGAGTGACCAGCTTGAACCAAGTAGTTTTTTATAACCCGATGAAACGGCATTCCCTTGAAGTGATCTTTTTGACTGCAACAATACTCAGTGTATTACTTCTCCCACAGAATTGAGCTAGAATAGTGTCACGTAGTGATCCAGCCTGTTTCTCGTTTGTGAGGTTTAATGTTCACAATAAGGGTATGATATGACTTGGGGGTCAGCAAAGAAACTGAAGTTATTCGAAACCTATCAAGGTAGATGCAACACTTCTACTTAAGAACAAGGCATGACCTAGCTTAAGCAAATTCATACACTTCTTTTTTTCTATCTCGATTGAAAGAGAATAAAAGAATTCTGATACTAACCATAGATCTAGAAACTTGTCCACAGCTTCAGGGGAACCTTCTTTAAAGAGTTCCACAGTTATAAGACCTTTTGATGTGCTTATATCCTACATGAGATATAAGGAGACAGAAGCAAGTTATCATCTAGGAGACAAGACAGATGTTGTTTTACTTTTAAATACATCAATGAACAGAAACGTAATAACAAGGTGAGAAATAAGAATCAGGATAAGAGAAGAAACTTAAGCAAGCAAACAGGGAGATTAACTTACGGCATAACCAGGAAGATCGTAATTCTTTTGTTCAGATGCAGCATTTGTGTCCTGAAACACAAGGACAAAGCCACATCACGTCTGTATATATCCTAAATTCTAAAAACTAAGTGCTCAAAAGTTCATCAGAATCAAACATAGAGCACAAGCATTGAAAAAACCTCTCAAAACAGTACCTCAAATCTCTGACTCTGGGTTTCCTGTTCAACAGTGTTTCTTGACCTGCGGAGATAACCAAGATCCTATTAAACGTTTATAGATAGCACACAAGGTACAATTAGAATCTACGACAACAGAAGTAATGAAAAGGAATAAATTTATACGATGGAGGAAACGAACCTCTGGGACCAATGACGATAAGTTGTGACCAACGATAGTATGACTACAGCAACTACAAGATTGCAGACGACAATTGTCGAGATACTTATGCGACTCGGAGCCTTCTTCTTCTTGCTTTGATTAAGAAGAGCCTGAGGTTTTATCCTCGCCATTGCACCTTACTTCACAGCAAATGACTGACACAACTTGTCTCTGCAAAACCATGAAAGTAACTTAAACACAAAAGCTCCAAATTCCAGGTGCAAGTTTCCATATCTATAATTCGATTTCCAAGTTCGTAAAAATCAAAACTGCATAAGATTGGGAAGTTCCCAGCTCAACAAACCCTAATACTACGTATTGACCCGATTCAGAATCTTATAACATATATTTCTATAAATCAACGCATGTGAAAATATCACAAAAGGGTTCCTCTCTCGTCTATAGCTTCACCAGTAACTTACAAATACACCAGATCCAGTACTTTCCAAATTCTCGATCACATGTAAAATCAACCAAACAAAAATTTCGAGCATATCATGTCCCAATCAGATAACAAAACGGATCTTCTAAATAAATTTGAAGACTTGGAAGTAAAATCATATAAATTCGAAGGACCTTGCTCGATTGACTACTCAAAAGAATCGAAATTGGAGATGAGAAAAAAAAACCTGTAAGTAAAAGAGAAGAGCTTTTACGACAGGAATCGTGAGATTGGTCGTTCCGTTCCGTCGATGGAAACTGGTTTGAAATTTCTCTTCCCCTTTTCCTTTTTTGCAGAGACGCTTCAGATCAGCCGCGTGTTATCCGACGGCTGTGATTCCACCTCACCAAAACTCGACAAAATTTTGTCTTTCCTCCAATAATGTATTTTTTACTTCAAACAAAAAATAAACTCAATAATTTAATTAGGAGGTAAGTTCGGTCTGGTTTTTCAATAAACTAATTATCGGAAAATGAATTTCAGATATATATTATTTACCAATATCAGATTGTACATGAAATTTACTCTATTGTTGTGGTTATCACGATAACCATATACTCTAATTCAAAATAGATCCGGCATCATTTTATTTGATTTCACATACTAAACATTAAAGTACTAGGCCAGAGTCAAATCTCCTAGTTAAAAGGGTCAAAACTAGGTCTTAAAACAAAAGAAAATGCTGGGCTCGACTTGGGCTTGTGCATATTATAATTGGGTTATATATTTTCATAAATCACTTGTATTTCGTTTGGCCCATGTGACTTCTTTTTTGGCCCATGTGGCTTTAATAGTAACATAGTTGACAAAACAAAAAAAAAGCAAAAAAAAATGCAAAATCACTTGAAAACTAAGCCCAAAGGCCACTTTCATTGATGGGGTTTGTGACTATTGTCAGACCAAAGGCCACTTTCATTGATGGGTTTGCGTATCGCTACCATCGATAAACCGTAACTATATTAACTTGAATAGCCAACCCAATTTGATACTTTTACTAACTTGCACACCATCGCCTCTTCCTAACCGGTCTCTCTTGATTGGTATCACCAGTTTTGGCTCCCAGTTCGGTTTGAGAATGAAATGTGGTGGCTACTACCAATTCGGTTTCCTTGAACCTCTCTCTTCGTTTCTCCATCTTCTTAAGGCTCTCTTGTATTTGTTCCTCGCCTATTTCACTCTCTTTCACGTTCCTCTCTTCTTCTATAATCTCACCTTCCTCTTTCTCAATTAAACCTTGATTCTGCACAAAAGCTTTCTCGTTCTTTTTGCGGATTACATTTCTTGGTTTATGGCGGTCTTGGTGTTGTTTTGTATCTCCGGCATCGGAGAATCTTCTTCTTGATTGACTAGAGAGCTGAAACACACAACAACAACAACAACAACAAAAATCACATGAGAAAGGTCATGTTCTTCATTTCACACAAACTGATGTTTTATCATATAACAACAAAGAAAGCAGGGGAGTCAACTACTTAAAGCAGTCAGAAAGAAAAGGCAGCCATGCGAGTGGAATTTTTAGGTGGAGGAACAAAGAAATTGATTCGATGCGGAAAACTCAAAGGCGCTTATACTTGATAAAATACAGATGACTTGGTTTCATTATTTTTACCTTCCCTTGCCTACCAGTTAAGTCAACCGGATCCTGACACTTGATGAAAGTATGCCCGTCTCTTCTCAGCTTTTTGGATCTGTGATGTCTTTCATCATTTTCATGAATATAGCTCTTAACATATCCAGGCCTTTCTTTGGTGGACATTCGATTATATGTTGACATTCTTATGTTGCGGACTAACATATCATCATCATATGATGGATGCTCAGAATGAGTAACTTCTCTCACTGAACATTGACGATCATCTCCCAACTGATATCTCCTTCTATCACGACGAACCCAATCATCATCATACCTTAGTCTATCTTGTATGTTTAAATTGTCGCTATGAACAAGATTCCGTGTCCAACCATCTCTTGGTGCATCCTTGTACAATTGATTGTTCTGGCTGTCATATGCTTCCCTTGTTGTGAAGTCTCTGGTATCATCTCTCAACGAATCACCTCTTGATCCATTTGTATACCAAGAATCTCTGAATGATAAAGACTGCGAGGGCCAAGCATCTTGGATTCTGTACTTATGACCATCTCTCTCTGACACAAATCTATCAAGATGCCAATCAGGTCTGAAATGGTGTCTTCTATCGATTTCGGAGAATTCTTCATCAATTTCATACCTTTGATATTCTCTCCTTCCCACTTCAGCAGATGAATGCATCTCCCTGTCAGCCAGCTCAAATGGAATTCCACTTACTGCCCTGTGAAGTCCATCTTCATATCTATGACGATGATAATTATAATCGTTGTCACCCCTTCTTCTACAATGATCGCGACTCTGTTTGGGGTTATGTCTTCCATTTGCAGAAGAGTAATCAAACCGGTACCTATATTCCATATCAGTTATTGGAATGCGGTCCTGATAATAAGTTTCTCCTACCCAATCATATTGATTTCTTTCTTTGTTTCTTTCATAGGCTAGGCCATGACTTCTTTCACGGCCATCTTTTCTTTCCCAAGGTTGCCTACCATATCCATCCTCTTCTTTGTTAAAACTGAATCGAGAATTTCTCTGGTTATGATTGAAGGATGAACGTGAGGTATACTCTTTAAGACGCGCCTCATACTTGTAACCGTTAGAATGATCAAAGCCCCGGCCATGTGATGTTTCTTTGTTGTCGCGCCAACAAAACATGTGCTCCCTATCTCGATCAAGATCCACAGATAAATATGAATGACTACGACGTTTTTCTCTATTTGACAGAGGAAAACCTCTACTTTCAGTATCAACCTCTTCTAAAGTAAAAAGTTGTCCGTTCTGCCATTTTTTGCTCGAATCACGATACAAACTTCCACGTCCAGAACATACTTTCTTGCCAAGATCTGGATCTGGTGTAGGCGATGCATCCTTGAAAATTGCATGTTTTGTTCTCCTATGTACACCATCGTCAACTCTTCCACAGTGTCTTTTGCTTGGGACTTCGTGCGATCTTCTGTGTCTAAAATCATTTGTACCACTCCTTTCCCTACTTTTGATACTGTTTGCTTCATGTTCTGCAGATCTAATTTGTCGTGGTGGGGTACTGGCTTCATGTTGGTCATCAGTAGCACCGCCTTTTGATGACTGTGTTTCAGAATCTTCGGATTCTTCAGTTTTACCAACAGAATATGAAGAGGTAGGGCTAAAACGAAAGTGATCTCCAAGAGATGATTCCCTTTCCAATGAGAATGTATCCCCCTCATATGAATTCCAAAAAGTCTCTTCTTTCTCCTCTTCAATAATTTCCTTATCGCAAGGTGTTACTTCCCTGCTGCACCAAATCTCTTTGGGAGGAGATTGCTGGCCTCTGAAACTTCCAGTGTTTTCGTCTTCACACCCAACAGAAGCCTGTTCTTTCACCGAATCATCAGATGAGTTCAAATCCTTTCCGTTATCTGAATGAAACTCCTCACTTCTAGATGCTTCATTTGATGTTTTGCTGAGAGACCTTGCTTCCACAGGTGTTATGCTTGATAGCTCCTCAACATCATTAGTCACTGGGATCTGGTTTCACAAATTCCATCATCAATGAAAAATAAGGGAAACAAAAACTAACAAATCAAGAATCATTCAATCTCTGACATGTATCACCACGTCAGGGTCTGAAGCACGTGGATGACGCAAATCCACAGATGGTGTGCGCCCATGAGTTCCACTTTCAACCTCAATTGCTCTTCCCTAATCGTAAGGGAAAGAAACTCATCAAGATCAAACCAAATACACCCTTTCCACAAGGAAATGACATATCCAGAATGAAAACACGTTTACTTACCAACGGGTTACAATAATCTTTCCAGCTTTGCTCGTTAAACCCAAAATTAAAGAAGTCATTGATATTCATACCAGGATTCTTCCATGGCTTCTTCTCAGACACATCGAAATCTGCATCAAAAGTTGTCCTAAGAATAAAAGAAATACACATCAGTGTACATGTTATGAACTATAAACACATTCACCATTGCTCATCTCAATCACATTCAATAAAGCTAGAAACACGTTTATTATTCTAAACTAATCAAATGATCACTGCCACTAACCTGGACCAAGTATGTGAGAAATTATATCCACATTGAGGCATTCCTAGAAACGGGTCTATGCAAGCATTATTAGCTGAAGCTTCCATCTTCATGCGTTCATTAACCATCATACTATTTGGCATTGTGCACTGGAAAAGGATCCATCAGAACAACAACATTAAATTAGATAAAAGCAATGCCGCGAATTTAACTCTTTCCCGGACACTTACCCAGTTGCCAATCCTCCGTTTCTGAAACGAGCAGGTTTGGGATGGTTCGACGTATCCGCGATTATTGGTGTTCGATCCACAAGCAACAGGAAGCGCTTTGGAATCGTCGTCTTTCAGCACTATATTCAAATCATCGTCACTGTCACTGTGTTCCGATTCTTCGTTCGCGTCGGTCCGATTCACAGCACAAGCGACGACACACGGACTCGAATCCTTCGCCACCACACCGAATATTTTCGTTTCACCTTGCGATTCGTGATCTACTGTCCCTTCAAAACCCTTGTTCTCGCCGGAAATCGGAGCACACTCCGGTTCTTTTACGAATCCAACATCGCCGGCGAAGGCAGCACTCGCCTGAACCTTGTCATCAACGTATAACTCGCCAAAATCGTCATCAGTAGAATCCATTCGCAGGTAAATGATTCAAATTTTCAAATGAGAGTGATTTTTTACTATCTATTTCATACTGCTAGAGAATAAGAAAACCCCATAGAAATTTGGGAGTGAAATAAAAGGAAAACACCTTTCTTTATACTAGTTTATACTAGTTTATACTAATTTATACTAGTTTATACTAGTAACACGACTAATTTATACTAGTTTACTTTTTTTTTTTTTCTTCTCAACTAATAACATAAATATGAAATTGTTATGTGAATGAGATGCCTATATGTGTTTTACATTTTTAAATTATAAATAGTTCATGCAAATGAGCATTGGTGTAGCAAAAAAGATTATCAATAAGTATTTTATCTCAATAGTAAGAATTAATTTGTATACCTTTTTTGTCATAGTTAAAATTACTCAGTTAACTTTATATTTATGTTTAATTCCATAAATTACACTTCTTCAAAACTAAATTTTTTAAAATAAATTTTACAATTTTCAAAATTTGAAATTTAATATCATTTAAGCGAATCTGAAAAAGTATCTGAAAGTTTGATTAAATAATATCAAATAAAAAGTGTAACATAGTTTAAAAATATAAAATTTATAAGATCAAATTTTAAAACATATGTTAAAATTATTAATAACAATTTATAAGAATGTGACTAGGGTTAATGTGTATCAGAATCTATTACAGAATATAACATTCATTTCATACGAACAAAAAAAAGGACTTTGACAACGAAAGAAGAAAACAAATTTGGATCGGAGATCCGGAGCTATGAGCTAACTACCAAAGGCCACGTGACCACATTAACACACACACTCTCTCTCTCTCTCTCTCTTTGTGGTAGCTGAGCTGATCTTATTTGTTTCCCTCCTATTTCTCTCTCTTTCTGCTTAATGGTCTTTTCTCTGAACCAATCCCTTTCCTAACAGCAACCTACTCCCTACCTAACATTGCTCGGTACTGACTCGCTCGACACCAGGTTCGTGTTCCTTTCTCTTTTCTTCTGATTTTTCATTGGAGGATTCGAAGAGTCAGATCCGTGTTTCTTTCGATTCCGATCTGTGTATTTTGGGTTTATCTCAAACCAAAAGTATCGATCCGGTTTGGGTTCAGGGCGTAGAGAGGCCTAGCGATGATTCGATAATTGGAGTAATTTTTTCGTATTTACGAGGTTGAAGTCGCATGGAACTCTGTAATGCAAGTGCTTGAGATTAGGAACTGTGGGTCCCTTACTTTCGATCCCAGTTCGTCTCTTTTCATTAATCTGGAATAATTGGATTCAAAGGCTTCTTCTTTATCAAATTGATCAAATTTTTTATTTGTTTAACATGGAAAGGGGATAACTTTTAGGTTGGTGTAACCAATGATCGGTTGGATTGGTTTCAATTTTTTTTTTGTCATTTTCCTGTTGGATTGGAATGCAATGTATTTTATATCTGACTGGAAAGGTCACATCTTTTTTTTGGTTCTCTCTTATGATTCTCAGTTACTTTCCTGCCTATAACATGGCCACGGGACAGCTATTTTCACGCAACACACAAGCGTTGTTCTACAACTATAAGCAGCTTCCCATTCAGCGGATGCTTGATTTTGATTTCCTATGTGGTGAGTGGTAGCTTCTTTGTCTCTGTCTTTTTCTGGTTTTAGTTGATTAGACGGTTAGATATGGTTTCAAGGAAGCAATTTGGATGTTAATTATCATTAATCTTTTTCAGGGCGAGAAACTCCTTCTGTTGCTGGTATCATTAATCCAGGTTCTGAGGGATTCCAAAAGCTATTTTTTGGTCAGGAGGAAATCGCCATCCCTGTCCATGCTGCGTAAGTTAAATCACCATTTAGATAGAGAGATAGACAAGGGTTGTTACTATATAACTTAGCTGTCTGTTTCTGCCAGCATTGAGGCAGCATGCGCTGCACATCCCACAGCTGATGTATTCATCAACTTTGCATCCTTTAGAAGGTAAGTGTAGTAGTTTCACTTCTGTGAAATTCAACTTTTTTCCCTCTCTCTCTTGTTGATGTTCAGTTTATTTTCTTCTCTTGTATTAGTGCTGCTGCTTCATCCATGGCTGCTTTGAAGCAGCCAACCATTAAAGTAGTGGCCATAATAGCAGAAGGTGTTCCAGAGTCGGATACTAAGCAGTTGATTGCTTTTGCTCGTGCTAACAATAAGGTGACTTATAAAATTGAACTAACTCGATTCATCAGGATGACTGGTTCATACATGGGGCATTATTCCCTGGAACACATTACTTATCAATTTTTATAATTTGTGTGAGCTTTTCTGAATCGATATTCTGTTACAGGTTATTATCGGGCCAGCTACTGTTGGAGGTGTTCAAGCTGGAGCCTTTAAAATTGGTGACACTGCTGGAACAATTGACAATATCATTCAATGCAAGCTGTACAGGCCCGGATCTGTTGGCTTTGTCTCGAAATCTGTATGTGCTGGTTATTTGCACTTTTAGAGTCTGCATAAGCTCATTATTGTCCCACTTTTGTATCTTAATCTATCTATTTGTCCTTCTCTTTTATCTACAGGGTGGGATGTCTAATGAAATGTACAATACCGTTGCTCGTGTGACAGATGGGATCTATGAAGGTGGGTTTGTGTTTTATGTTCAGAATCTACTCATGAATGTATCCTCATGTCTATCATTTCTAAACAGTCTTAAGTTGAGTTTATTTTCTGGGATGGCCACAGGTATTGCTATTGGTGGGGACGTGTTCCCGGGATCCACTTTATCCGACCATATCCTGCGGTTTAACAACATCCCACAGGTATATTAATCTCGATTTATTAATTTTGTTGCCCGCTGGGCTTTCATTTGACAGCTTTGAATAGCCTCTTTTCTACTGTTTAAATATATGAGAAGCTATTATAAGGCATCTGACCTTCCTTCTCTCAGTCAACTGATGTCTTAAACTCCAAAAACTATGTTTTCCTGTATAATATATTGCAGATTAAGATGGTGGTTGTACTTGGAGAGCTTGGAGGAAGAGATGAGTATTCTCTAGTTGAAGCTTTGAAACAGGGCAAAGTCAGCAAACCAGTGGTTGCTTGGGTCAGTGGTACTTGTGCACGTCTCTTCAAGTCCGAAGTACAATTTGGTCATGCAGTAAGTGCCACCCAAAACCTGAATTTAAGAAACTCTGGACACTTTTTTTGTTTGCTCTGCTTGCTATAGAAATCATTCTTCCATATGATTTGAATCAGGGGGCCAAAAGTGGTGGGGAGATGGAATCTGCACAAGCCAAGAATCAAGCGCTCAAAGACGCTGGAGCTATCGTACCCACTTCATTCGAAGCCCTGGAATCTGCAATCAAAGATACTTTTGACAAATTGGTCAGTCTCTAATTAAATGTCAGTAGCTTGCATTTCTCTTTGTTGTGATTTTATGTTCATTTTTTGGTTCCTCTCAGGTCGAAGAAGGAAAGGTGTCTCCTATTAAGGAAGTCACTCCTCCACAAATCCCAGAAGATCTCAGCTCTGCGATTAAGAGTGGGAAAGTCCGGGCTCCTACTCACATCATCTCTACCATCTCTGATGACAGAGGTATTATTCTTCTTCGAAACTAAAGCATTTCTCATACTTAAAACGTTTAACATTGTTGTAAACAATATTATTTAAATTCTCTTGGCGTTATATTTACAGGGGAGGAACCATGCTATGCTGGTGTGCCAATGTCTTCCATCATTGAACAAGGTTATGGCGTGGGGGATGTCATTTCTCTTCTATGGTTCAAACGTAGTCTTCCCCGTTACTGTACCAAATTCATTGAGGTTCCCTATCTTTGCTCATCTTTCCGTATCCTTACACAAATATTGAGTACTAGTAGCTAGTGAGATGGATTCTGTTTTCTGACACGTTGAGCTATGATCAGATGTGCATAATGTTGTGTGCTGACCACGGTCCATGCGTCTCCGGTGCTCACAACACAATCGTAACAGCAAGAGCAGGCAAAGACCTTGTCTCAAGTCTTGTTTCAGGTTAGTTTAACACCTAGATTCGCAATCTCTTCCAAGTGAACTTTTGCTATAAAATAGTATTCAGTGGGCACGACCTTACTTATAACTGATAACCCTTCCAACAATCAGGTCTATTAACAATTGGTCCTAGATTTGGTGGTGCCATTGATGATGCAGCACGATACTTTAAGGACGCTTGTGACAGGGTAAATACCCGTTTCCCCCTCACTGCAACTGCAGCATCAATCACTTGTTGACTTTGGAGTATAATTGGTTCAAAAAACGTTTTGCCTTTTTCAGAGTCTCACGCCTTACGAATTTGTGGAAGACATGAAAAAGAAGGGAATCCGTGTCCCTGGCATTGGTCACAGGTAAACACAGAAATTGTCGTTTGAAACAGTCTATCCTTTTTAGCAACAGCAGAAACAGAACATTCTCTTATGGGATATGTTTTCTTACATCTTAAATGGGAGTTTGTAGGATCAAGAGTAGAGACAACAGAGACAAAAGAGTCGAGCTGCTTCAGAAATTTGCACGGTCTAATTTTCCTTCAGTGAAGTACATGGAATACGCAGTCCAAGTAGAGACATACACGCTCTCTAAAGCCAACAATCTCGTACTCAACGTAGACGGAGCCATTGGATCTCTCTTCTTGGACCTTCTCGCTGGAAGTGGAATGTTCACTAAGCAAGAGATTGACGAAATCGTCCAGATCGGCTATCTTAACGGACTCTTCGTCCTCGCTCGATCCATTGGTTTAATAGGGTAACTCTCAGTACCAAACATATTCAATCTTTTTCTTGACCCAATTTGATTCTCAAACTTATGTTGTGAATAAACTGGTGCAGGCACACATTCGACCAGAAGAGATTGAAGCAGCCACTGTACCGACACCCGTGGGAAGATGTCTTGTACACCAAGTAATCAAATCATTAAATTCACTTCTTGTCATCTTACTATTCTTATTCCCTCTCCTCCGGTTAGGCTTTTTCTGTCCTTTATATATTTTTTTCTCAAGATTATCTGTGTTTTAGTTGTAATTTCCCATAACTTTCTGGTTACTAAACCCAAGTCCTCGATTTTTTTTTTAGTATTTTTACGACGTCTAAGTGAGTTTTATTTTTATATTATAACACACATCCAACTTTTTAAATAATAAACCAAAGTTGTGTTTATGATGAGAATGTCTTTGTTTAAAATTTACAAGAACCGTTGATACTTTGACCATGTTCTTGTAATTCAAGATACCCCGACATATTGTCTAACTAACATGTATTAATAATTCTTCTAATTAAACCAATCAAATTGGAAGCCACATCCCAAATAAATTCACTTATATACGTCAGATCAACATTTAGTTATTATAGAAAAATATGGTGTTCAAGTTTTGAGGGTTCTTCTGTCATTTAGATCTTTTGAAAGGATGACTCGTTTTCCTCCCACGATAAGTTTTTTGAATTTGTAATATTCCAAAGAAACCAAAAACGTGAAGTTGGTATATATCATCCTGACCTTAGCAAGTTAGTCTTTATTAATGATAATAAACATATGATATCAGCAAGGCATATAAAAATATATGATTATCAAATTTAAAAGGAGGTAAGTTAGTTGCTGATATTTGGCCGGCGTACATTAGTCTTGAGAAGCGATTGCAATTTTGGAATTGAGGCGATGACGTCGCGAGATGAAATTTATTTTATTTTTCAGTCTTGCTATTTTTTTGTCTAATAGTTTTCAATATTTCATGTAATTTTTGTGGAGTTTGAACTGAACAGCTTTTCACTTTGATCATGCATCTCCGAGTCATATATGAAGAACGATAGGTTTCGAAATTCAATTGGGTACATATGAGAAACAAATTAATTAATTATTCCTTTTTCTTTTGAGATATGTAAAAATTAATTACTTGAGCCTTTCAAAACTACAAAATTAAATAGTGTAAGATTTTCCTTTGCATGGTTAATTTGATCACTAACTATGTACGCGTAAACATGGGACTCCGTATTAATTACTTTCAAGCACCGGTTATGTTTGGTATGATCAAGTTCCTTTTGGACTTTTTGGTTGCAGAATCTTTCTTACGTATTATGATTTTTTTGAGTGATTGTAATTTTTGTTTTTGTCTGCCTAACCAACAAACTGTCGACGACTACGTACTATTTATTGTCGACTTCCAAATAAAACAGAGCCGGCCAGAATTTTAGGAAGCGTTTCTTTTCTCTGCGTCAGGTTTGTTCAGTTCCATTTTCTGTAGTCAATTCAGACCAATCCCTACTCCGACTTTCGGTTTTTCGATGGCAATGGAGACTCCACCTGCGAAGGAGCTGCTGAAGAAGATGCTAGAGCTAGAGGAGAGTCAGGAGCGCCTAAATGAGGAGATGTCTAGGCTCAAGGTATCAGCAGAGCTTAGGCAGCCATCGCATTCGGTGTCGCCGGAGGGAGCTAGTATGGAGGAAGAGCGGCGGCGAGTCGTTTGGGAAACAGAACAGCATCCTAAATACGAGAGCTGGAGTATGTGGAGGGAAACCATCGGCCGGAAAGTTCACCGGTAAACAGTATTTGAACATTGTGCACTCGATGGGACAAGCTGTTCATGCCTTCGATCTAAATATGCGAATAATCTTTTGGTGAGTGGTTTTGATATTCTTGTGAATTCGTATAGTTCACGTCACAGCTGCTTGATGACATGATTGTTTCAGGAATGCCATGGCGGAGAAACAATTTGGATACTCTGCTGCAGAAGCAGTTGGTCAGAACCCAATTAATGTTATGGTGGATGATCGGAATGCTGCCTTTGCGATGGAGATTGCTCGAGGTTGTGTTAATGGAGAGAGCTGGACCGGTGAGTTTCCTGTCAAGAACAAATCAGGGGAGAGATTTTCAGCTGTCACTACGTGTTCTCCCTTTTACGATGACGACGGTTCTCTGGTTGGAATAATTTCTCTCACAAGTAACGCAGCACCTTATGTGCACCCAAGAATCTCTTTCGAGGCACAAGAAGGAGAAACGACCTCTAGCACTGCAAGGAGTAGTTTTGCCTCTAAGCTTGGTTTGGACTCCCAAAGAGCTATTATATCCAAACTTGGCATAGACTCTCGTCAGCCTATACAAGCTGCTGTAGCATCAAAGATATCAGACTTGGTTAGTTCAATATCTTGGGGTGTAGTCTCTCGCCTTCATCTTTTTGTTTTACACTATGACTAATGTTAGTTAAACTTACAGGCAACCAAGATAAGCAACAAGGTCAGGTCGAAAATGCAAGCTGATGATAATAGTGTCACACTCGCTGAGTCTGGCATTGGGGACAGCCACCATACGAATTATGGTTTTGTCAGTGCTACTCTCTCTGACCACAGGGACGATGCTGCATCAACTGGTGTCAGCACACCAATAGTGGAAGTTATTCATTTTCCTTTTGGTGTTTTCACATGTAAACCCGTCAAAAACTCCAGAGATGAGAGTGATGGAAAGTCTGCAATCCATAAGGTTCTCACCTCAAAAGCTGAAGAATGGATGGTAAAGAATGTTTTTTCATGGCCGTGGAAAAGGAATGAGCAGGAAGTTTCAAAAGGAAGGCCAACTCATTCTGT
Organism: Schrenkiella parvula; assembly: GCA_000218505.1. Taxonomy (NCBI): domain Eukaryota; kingdom Viridiplantae; phylum Streptophyta; class Magnoliopsida; order Brassicales; family Brassicaceae; genus Schrenkiella; species Schrenkiella parvula. The sequence goes on along the minus strand of CM001189.1, from coordinate 1,892,805 downwards.
ATGGCCTTGGGTACAGAATGAACAAGAGAAAGATAAGTCTCACCATATTAATCCCTCTTCTGATGTAAACTCTGAAAGCCATTCATCTAAAAGTTATAAGCCGACCAATAATGAGGGAAGTAGTTTGTGGTCTTCCGTAAATTCGAAAAGCAGAAGCAGTTCCAGTGGCATAAGAAGTACGAGCAACAGTGTTACGAACAAAGTTGATACAGATAGCGATTGCTTGGAATATGAAATTTTATGGGATGATTTGACAGTCGGAGAAGAAATCGGAAAAGGTAATCCATCCTGTCTAAAAGCATACATTTTACTAACTTTATGTGATATCTTGTCTCTGTTTTGCTAACATGCTCTAGTTCTATTCCATTTTACAGGTTCATGTGGAACTGTTTATCGCGGTCTCTGGTTTGGATCGGTAAGTTTTTAAGCTTCTGGTGATATTGTAGAATATGCATTTGTTGATTCATTCACACGCTTCCATGATAAGGACGAAAACAACAAAATTTGCAAGTTAAGAGATGTGATTTTTTTGAGAATTGATAATATCACTGCAGGTTGTAGCTGTAAAAGTGTTCTCCAAAGAAGAATATTCAGAAGAGGTCATAAAATCTTTTAGGCAAGAGGTATTGTTTTGAATCCGTCGTCCATAATGATTGCTCTGAGTGTAGTTTTTTAACTAAAGACAATTGACATTTCTTATTGGTTTTACGTTTTTATAGAACCAACATTTAATAATTCTACGATATTTAAATTAGTCTTGTTGTACTTTGAAGGTATCATTGATGAAAAGACTTAGACATCCTAATGTTCTGCTGTTTATGGGAGCTGTAACTTCACCTCAGCGTCTCTGTATAGTGTCAGAGTTCCTTCCACGGTTCGGTCTCATCTCTTTCAGTTACTTTCTTTGTGTTTTTGGGCCTTCAAGCCTTAGCTATTTGCAGTGGAAGTCTCTTCCGTCTACTACGGAGGAGCACGTCGAAACTGGATTGGAGGCGGCGTATCCATATGGCCTTGGACGTCGTGAGTATTAGTTAGACGTTAATTAGACATCTGATTTTCCCATTTCTATGTGGCCATTGACAATTTTCTATGTATGAGCTGCTTTGTTTGATTATTTCTTGTGATACTTCTTTTCCACTCTATCTGAGTCAGTCACCGTACATCTCCACTTTTACACAATTCCTCACGCAGGCTCGTGGTATGAATTATCTTCACTGTTGTAGTCCACCCATCGTCCATCGTGATCTCAAGTCGTCATCTGCTGGTAGACAGGAACTTGACCGTTAAGGTAACATGTTCATCTTGAAAGACGTTTTCTGTTCCGTGATAGAGATGAATAATAATTTGCCATCTTCAAACTGATTATATAGCTTTCTAAAAAGAAACATCGTCAACTTATAGTGACATCTCTTACAGGTAGCTGACTTTGGTCTTTCACGTATCAAGCATGAGACATACCTAACCACTAAATCCGGAAAGGGAACGGTATTTTTTGCTAGGCTCTTTTAGATTTGAATCTTGATTTATATAGTCAACCTCTCATAATGATCTTTGATTGGCTTTATACCTATTCTGCAGCCTCAATGGATGGCACCAGAAGTTCTTCGAAATGAGCCTGCTGATGAGAAGTATGTTCTCGTGTTCTGCTTAGTTAATTTCCCGTGATTATTTTTCCTTCTAGCCTTCATTGCTAACTAGCTTTCCTTGTTCATCGAAACAGGTCTGATATTTACAGCTTTGGAGTAGTACTCTGGGAGCTTGCCACCGAGAAGATTCCATGGGAAACTCTAAACTCTATGCAGGTATTATTTTTTATAGACAGAACAACGAAAAGAAAGTGCCTCCAAAGGAAAATTCTCAAATTGTGGGAAACTGTGTTATTATAGACAATCTAGCCATTTCTAGCAAGTAAAATGTGTTATTATAGACAATCTAGCCATTTCTAAAGGGATATTTTTGCAACATCTCTACGAATTTCTTGTCCTGTCGTATTCAATACGAAGAGATGCTTATTTGAAATAGCTGCAGGTGATTGGAGCTATAGGGTTCATGAACCAGAGACTGGAAATTCCAGAGGACATTGATCCTCTTTGGATCACATTAATGGAGAGCTGTTGGCACAGGTAATTTAAAAGATTAAGGGTACAGTGGCTGCTTCAATCCTTAATTGTTACGGTTCTCCTTGATTTAGATATATCACAGCTAATGCTGACATTAATCTGTGTTTCTATTTTGGTTTGTTCAACACTGCAGCGATACGAAGCTGAGACCCACATTCCTAGAACTGATGGAGAAGCTAAGAGAGCTGCAAAGAAAGCATATAATACAGTTCACTAGGAGTAGAAACTAGAAACACACAAACTCTCTGAAGCCAAGAACGGCCTCTTCGTCCTCGCTTGATCCATCGGTTTAATCGGGTAACTCCTACAAAGCTTCATCCTGTCCTTTACGTCGGAGTGACTTGGGACTCAAATTATAGGGTTTCCTATAGTTTAGATTTTGAATGGATGAAGCTTTTTTTTTCTTTTTCTTTTACGATAAGCTTTTTAAGTTGTAGAAAAAAAGCTTCTAGTTTTGTAAACCAAAAACTCGAATTGGTATCATCCAAATACTAGATGGATGAAGCTTTTTGTTAATCTTTCAAAAAAATGCTTGTGTGTTCTTTTACGAAAAGTTTTTGAATTTTAGTTTTCTAAAGAAACCAAAAACTTGAATTGATATCATCCAAAAATAATAAACGGAAACTACGCCACCTTGTTAATGAAGAAAATATGATGATGATATCAGCAACACAAAAAGCAGAGTAATACTTTAAATTTTTAAAAGGTGAGTTAGTTTCGTTGCCGATATTTTGGCCGACATATAAACATATATTAGTCTAAGATAGCAATGGCAATATTGTAGTGGAAGAAGCAGTGAGGCGGCGAGATCATAATTATTTTATTTTCAAATTTGTCTTTTGAAACATGACAGGTATGAACACTCTGATAGATCGTCCACGTAATATGTGAACACTCTGATAGGTCGTCCACGTATATATGGCGCCATACATTCATGGAAGATAAACTATTTTAAGGATTATTAGGTTATATACAAACAAACAGAAAACTAAAAAACAAGGATGTTGGAAATTTCACTGCTTATGAACACTCTCTAGTCTCTCTGCTCACTCTAGTACTTCATATCTCAGTGTGCTCTTACGTAGTTTTGGTTTTCGATTCTTCAAGTTCCGCTTCAACTGGCTTTCGTGTTTACGTGTTCTGGTAGGTTCGAGCGCCATGGAGACTCCACCTACGAAGGAGCTGCTGAAGAAGTTAATAGAGCTAGAGGAAAGTGAGGAGCATCTAAAGCAGGAGATGTCTAGGCTCAAGGCATCGAGAGGAAACATTGGCGAGGGAGCTCCAGCATTGAGGAAGAGCGATGCCGCTTCGATCGATTCGAGGGCTGGAGTAAGTGGAGCGGGAGCATCAGCCAGGAAGTTCTCGGACAAACAGTATTTGAATATTTTGCAGTCGATGGCACAATCTGTTCATGCCTTTGATCTAAATATGCAAATAATCTTTTGGTAAGTAGTTCGATCTTGTGAATCAAGATTTGGTCTCTGTTTGTACGACTTTATGTTAATATGATTTTGTTACAGGAATGCCATGTCAGAGAAGATATATGGGCACACTGCTGAAGAAGTAGTAGGACAGAACCCAATTAATGTTTTGGTAGGTGATGAGGATGCTGCCTTTGCGATGAATGTTGCTCAACGTTGTGTCAGTGGAGAGAGCTGGACAGGAGAGTTTCCTGTCAAGAGCAAATCGGGGGAGAGAATTTTAGCTGTCACTACGTGTTCTCCCTTCTATGATGATGACGGTTCTCTGGTTGGGATCATTTCTATCACAAGTAACACAGCACCTTATCTTCACCCCAGAATCTCTCTGCCTAAATTTGAGCCGCAAGAAGGAGTAACGGCCACGGCAAGCAATAGTTTTGCCTCTAAACTTGGTTTGGACTCCAAACAAGCTGTTAGATCCAAACTTGGCCTTGACTCTCATCAGCCGATACAATCTGCTATAGCATCAAAGATATCAGATTTGGTTAGTTAAAATTTTTAGCTTGTATATTGTAGCTTGCTGTTGCATGTTTTTTTTTAATAGCTAGTGTGTTATAATGACAGGCATCGAAGGTGAGCAACAAGGTCAGGTCGAAAATGCGACCAGGTGGTACTACTGCCGCGCTCTCTGAGGGTGTCTTCGGTGATACTCTCTCTGACCGCAGGGACGATGCATCATTAAGTGGTGGCAGCATAACAAGAAGGGATCTTATCTATCCTCCTTTTGGTGTATTTACTCCCTTCAAAGATTCCACTGATGAGGGAGATAGAAAGTTTGCAATCCCTAAGGTTCTCACCTCAAAAGCTGTGCATGAAGTTTCAAAAAGAAGGCTAACTCATTCTGTATGGCCTTGGGTACAGAATGAACAAGAGAAAGACAAGTCTCACCAGATTAATCCCTCTTCTGATGTTAACTCTGAAAGCCATTCATCTGAAAGTAATAAGCCTACCAATAACGACGCTTCTAGTCTGTGGTCTTCATCTATAAATGCAAACAGCACACGCAGCACTAGTACCTGCGGAAGTTCCAGCAGCAGTGTTATGAACAAGGTTGATACATATAGTGACTGCTTGGAATATGAAATTGTATGGGATGATTTGACAATCAGAGAAGAAATTGGACAAGGTACTTTATTCTCTTAAACAGATTACAGTATCTTATATGCCATACAAATCCATTCTTTACAACATCATACATTCAACACATTCTATGTGATCTCCTGTCTCTGTTCTGCTAACATTTTCTAGTAATCATCCATGTTACAGGTTCATGCGGAACTGTCTATCACGGTCTATGGTTTGGATCTGTACGTTTTTGGCTTCTGGTGACATTGGAGAATTTGATCTATTCACGCTTCCATGATATTTCTAAAAAATTGCAAATTCAGAGTTCTGTCTTACTAAGAGTTGCTAATGTCACTGCAGGATGTAGCCGTAAAAGTGTTCTCCAAACAGGAATATTCAAAAGAGGTTATGCAATCTTTTAGACACGAGGTATTATTTTATTTTTTTAATCCGTCGTCCATAATGTTGCTCTGTGTGTAGTTTTAACCAAGACCGTTGACATTTTTATTTGTTTTTAGTAGAACCGACATTAAAAATTCCAAGTTATTAATATTAGTCTTTTGTTCTTTGAAGGTATCATTGATGAAAAGACTTAGACATCCTAATGTCCTGCTGTTTATGGGAGCTGTAACTTCACCTCCGCGTCTCTGTATAGTGTCAGAGTTCCTTCCACGGTTCGGTCTCATCTCTTTCAGTTACTTTCTTTGTGTTTTTTTGGGCCTTCAAGCCTTAGCTCTGTGATCCATGACCCTAATTATTCGAAATACTATTTGAAGTGGAAGTCTCTTCCGTCTACTACAGAGGAGCACATCAAAACTGGATTGGAGGCGGCGTGTCCGTATGGCCCTGGACATCGTGAGTATTAGTGATAGTTCATTAGGCATCTGATTTTTCCATTTCTATGATTATTGAGGATTGCACGTAGATAGTTTTCTAAGTTCAAGCCGCTCTATTTGATTGCTGCGTTGTATGTCTCGTGATCCTTCTTTTCAATTCAATATGACTTAATCACCGTATATCTCATACAACATTTCACATAATTCTTCACACAGGCTCGTGGTATGAATTATCTTCACTGTTGTAGTCCACCCATCGTCCATCGTGATCTGAAGTCGTCAAATCTGCTGGTAGACAGGAACTGGACCGTTAAGGTAACATATTTATCTTGAAATACGTTTGGTCTTCCTTGATCTAGATGAATAATAGCTTTCCATCTTCAAACTGATTATATAGCTTTCTAAAAAGAAAATGAGGTTTTGGATACAAAGTTATCAGATTATGTGAATGAACTGGAAAAGTGAGACTATCGAAACTAGAAACATCGTCAACTTACAGTGACATCTCTAACAGGTAGCTGACTTTGGTCTTTCGCGTATCAAGCATGAGACATACCTAACCACCAAGTCCGGAAAGGGAACGGTACTTAACCGAGACTCTTTTTGATTTGAATCCTCATTAATAGTCAACCTCTCATAATGATCTTTGATTGGCGTTTTACCTGTTCTGCAGCCTCAATGGATGGCACCAGAAGTTCTTCGAAATGAGTCTGCTGATGAGAAGTATCTTCTCGTGTTCTGTTTGGTTAACTTGCCTTGATTACTTGTTTTTGTAGCCTCAGTTGTTAACTAACTCTTCTAATTCTTTGTTACAGGTCTGACATTTACAGCTTTGGTGTAGTACTATGGGAGCTTGCCACAAAGAAGATCCCATGGGAAACTCTCAACTCGATGCAGGTATCGTTGTTGAGCAATAGAACGATGAAGCAAAAGTGTCTCCAAATGACATTTGGTCCTAGAAACCACATATTTCGGAAAAAAGTTACTTTATAAATGAGCTCTTTATCAATGAAGCTAATAACAAGAATCATATATGAATCTGCGTGTTTGAAACTATCTGCAGGTGGTTGGAGCTGTGGGGTTCATGAACCAGAGGCTTGAAATTCCAAAGGACATTGATCCTCGTTGGATCTCATTAATAGAGAGCTGTTGGCACAGGTAAAATTAACAATGAATACCGCATAATCCTCACTAGAAGAATATAATCGTCAATTAGATGTTCTACATATATCACAGCTAATGCTGACATTAATCTGTGTTTCTATTTTTTGGTCTGTCCAACACCGCAGCGATACGAAGCTGAGACCCACATTCCAAGAACTGATGGAGGAACTAAGAGACCTGCAAAGAGAGTATACAGTACAGTTCCAAGTGACTCATGCTGGGTTTACTTGACAACCCTCTCCTCAAGGACAACTTAACAAAAACAAAAAACGTTGATCCTTTTCTCTTATGATTTTTGTTCCTCAACACACCGCTTCAAGTCTCAAAAGGCTGTTCATAAAAACAGAGGAATATAAGAGAATTGGTCTAAATTTGAGTAGCAACAATGGGTGGAGCCAGTCTTGTGTGCCAGTGTCTTCCGGACACTGAACAAGGTTATGGCGTGGAGATGCCATTTCTCTCCTATAGTTCAAACGTATTCTTCCCCGTTGCTGTACCAAATTCAATAAGGTTCCATATCTTCGCTGATTTTTCCACGTCCTGACAGAAATGTTGAATACTATTAGCTCTGCGCTCTGACATATTGAGCAGCAGAAGCAGAACATTCTCTGATGGGATTTTTTTCTTACATCTGATTGAGATTTTGTAGGATGAAGTGCAGAGAGAACAAGGACAAAAGAGTTGAGCTGCTTCAGAAATCAGCACGGTCTAACTTCCCGTCAGTGAAGTACATGAGATACGCAGTCCGAGTAGAGACGTCCACACTCCTTAAAGCCAACAACCTCGTTTATGGGATTATGCAGTCCAAGTAGAGACATAGACACTCTCTAAAGTCAACAACCTCGTACTCAATGTTGACGATGGAGTCATTGGAATCTCTCTTCTTGGACCTTCTTGCTGGAAGTGGAATGTTCACTAAGCAAGAGATGGACGAGATCCTCCATATCTGTTACCTTCGCTCGATCCTTCGTTTAATCGGGTAACTCACATACAATCAGAAGAAGACTGAAGCAGCCACTGTGCCCAGACCCGTGGGAAGATGTCTTGATTTGTAATCAAAATCGTTATTCACTTCTTCTTTTTTTGGTCTTCCTATAGTTTGAGTGTTCTGAATGTTATATGTGTTTTTGCTGTGATTAAATTTAACATAACTTTCTGGTTATTACACTTAAATCCCATTTTTTAGTATTTTCTTCCATTATAAACACATTCCACATTGAATCATAGAAGAACGTCAGAAATCTTTTGATTAAAAGTTTGAAGAATCATGACGTACTTTGTTATAATTAAGCCTATAAAATTGCCACCAAATCCAAATAAAGGCCAATACAACAATTTACGTGTCTTAGTGGTCTATCTCCGAAAAGTGGGTGTTCAAGTGTCTGAGGTTCTTCTCTAATTTAGATCTTGAATAGATGATGAAGCTTCTTTTTCTTTTACGACAAGTTTTTGAATCTTTGGTTTTCTAAAGGAACCAAAAACATTATTAAAAAAAAAAAACGGAAAAGGATGCCACCTTGACCTTAGCAAGATAGCATTTATAAACGAAAAACATGTGATATCAGCAAGAAAAGAATATATAAAGAAATACGACTTTCAATTTAAAAAGGTGAGTTAGTTACGTTTGCCGATATTTTGGCCGACATACATACATTAGTCTAAAATAGCGATTGCAACATTGTTGTTGAAACTTGAAACGGTGGGCGGCGAGTCCAAACTTAATTTTCCTTCCAATTTTCTCATCTGTTTTAAAAGACTAAAAGTCTAATAGCTTTCAATGATTTTGTTAAAACTTTTAACATAAACCTTTTAAATTTTAACTTTGAAAAATACATTTGTTTACTTCAACAGATGTTTTAATTAATCTATGGAATATTAAGTAACATATGAGATAAAATAAAAATAAAACGAAAAAGAAGAATGTAGAAATTCCTCTATTCGTGGATAACAGTTGTGACTCATTGTATCTTTCTTACGTTTTTTTTTCGTCAACTGTTATCTTTCTTACGTATTATGACTTTTTTAAGTGATTGTAAATTTTGTTTTTGTCTGCCTAACGAACAAATTGTCGAGTACCAATAACTTAGAAATGCCAGGCCAACCTCATCTTTTCTCTTCTCTCTCTACGTTGAGATTTTTTAGGTCAAACCTTTGTATTAAAATAATCAATGAATCTTCTTTGTCGAAAATAATTAATAACAATAATAATAAAAGCTTTTTTATTCGGATAATTTCACTCAAGAGTTAAGAGCCATAACCTTGGTAAAAATAACGAATTAATTAACATATTGTTAACTGGGTCCTAATTAATAAAAACCACTTCGTCTTATTACAAAACCAAACAAGAAGAGTCGTCCAGATCACCACGTGAAATCTTTGATTTGCAACACATGCTTCTTATCATGTGTCCATTTAGGAAGATTTACACAAACAACGAATCTAAGCTTCCTTGTAAACAGAGATATATACATACTCTATACGTATATATATATGTCGTAATTTTGTAACCTATATATATCTTGTCTCCACTTATTTTATGTAGTTGTTATATAAACATATCGATTTTTTTAAAATAAATCGACACACATAAAAAGTACCGTTAATTAGAATTATAATATTAGAACACACTATATTATAATTTCTTAAGTTATTTGGTCTTTTTATTTTTTCTTATTATTATGTTATGTGATAGTTGGCAGTATTAAGATTTATTTCCAGGAAAACAAATTATTCCTATATTCAATATTAGTTTGAAAAAATCCAGAGAATGTCGTACTGTATATGAGAAAGCAAATTCAATAAGAGAGTTAGGGTAGCACCTTACTAGTATGCATCTTAGCTCATGGTAGCATTAACCATTATAAGATGCATTTTTATTTTGGTGACATAAACATTAGAATATGCTTATGAAGTAAAAGTATGAACATTGACGACCTATTAGTTAATCGAATTTACATATTACTTTTGTTTCTTAGGTTAGTTTTTCTTAATCGTATAATACATGATTGTTCATAATACTTATAGAGAATGGTGAGAGGATGACAAAATAGGACACAATCTTGATCACAGAAACATAGGACCCCCAAAAAGATAGGAACCTGTGTCCATTTCTTTTTTTCTTTCTTATTATTTCCTTTTCCATAGTTTACAACAAAAATCTCATTTATAAGAAAAATATAGCTTACATGGAAAACACATTACTAAATCAAAAATGAATCAACATTTACAATCTACTTCAGAATATTTTTTCTTAAAAAAAATCTAATCCAGAAATCTATCCAAATTAAATACAACGAACAAAATTAATTTTTTTCATTGGTGTGTATTAAGAAAAAATCAAGAAAATTGAGTGGAAAATGAACAAAAAAATAAGCAAAGAGAAGAAAATGAGCAAAAGTAGTAACATTAAAAAAAAATTAAATGACAAAAACGTAGAAGCAGAGAAGAGCGAATCAAAAAGAAGAAAAGATAAGCGAGGAAAGTTTCCATTATTGTTGACTGCTTGGGACCGTAGAAGAACGTTTCTCTCTCTCTCGCGTCGATCTCTTCTTTCAATTCCATTTTTTTCTTTTTAGAGAGAGAGAGAGAGAGTTAACTTTTTTTGTTTTGTTTTGGTATGTTTTGCTTTAGACAGTCCAGCTAATCTATCATCCTCCATAGTCAAATCATTTCCTTATTTCGATTCTCCCATTGAGAAGAATTTTGACCATATGATTGTTTAACAGCTTCTTCAAGGTCCGATTCAGCTCGAACGATCCCCCGATTCAACTCGGTCATCTTCAGATTTGATCTCCGTTTTTCGAGAGAAATGGAGACTCCACCCGCGGAGCAGCTGCTGAAGAAGATACTAGAGCTAGAGGAAAGTCAAGAGCATCTGAAGCAGGAGATGTCGAGGCTCAAAGTGTCAACGGAGATTAGGCAGCGATCGCATTCGGTGTCGCCGCATCGCCCTGCGAGGAGAAACATCGGCGAGGGAGCTCAATCGTGGAGAAAGAGCGGCGCCGCCTCGTTTCGTCACGCTTCGCCGTTGCGGAAGGAGAGCCGTATCCAGGCTTCGTTGGATTTGAGAGCTGGAGAAGGTGGAGAGGGACCATCGGCCGGGAAGTTTACGAATAAACAGTATTTGAACATTTTGCAGTCGATGGCACAAGCTGTTCATGCCTTCGATCTAAATATGCGAATTATTTTTTGGTGAGACGGTACTTCGATCTTGTCAATGCAGGTTTATCGCTTCCTCTACTGTTCATGTCTTAATTGCTGGATGATTTTTTTTTCTTGGAATAGAGAATGTCTAGTTAGATGCTAAAAACAGATTCTGGATTTGATTCCTGTAAATTCCCGAACCCTCGTTCGTTAATTAGGGAGTGAGATGTGATTCATGCATAGACGGTGTCTGCATTGTTCATTTGTATTATTTTCTGTAGTCTGTTGTGCCTTCAGATTCCGATTTGGTGTCGTGATTGTTTCAGGAATGCGATGGCAGAAAAGCTATATGGGTACTCTGCTGCAGAAGCACTTGGGGAGAACCCAATTAATGTCATTGCAGATGATCGGGATGCTGCCTTTGCAATGAACATCGCTCGACGTTGTGTCCGTGGAGAGAGCTGGACAGGCGAATTTCCTGTCAAGAGCAAATCAGGGGAGAGATTTTCAGCTGTCACTACGTGTTCCCCATTCTATGATGATGACGGCACTCTTATAGGGATCATTTGTATCACAAGTAACACGGCACCGTATCTGAACCCGAGAATCTCTTTGGCTAAATTAAAGGCTCGAGAAGGTGAAACGAGCTCTGTCCCTGCAAGGAACAGTTTTGCCTCTAAACTTGGTTTGGACTCCAAAGGAGCTGTTCTATCAAAACTTGGCCTTGACTCTGATCAGCCTATTCAAACGGCTATATCATCAAAGATATCAGATTTGGTTAGTTCAGTTGTAGGTTGCATATTCTCACCTTTTGTTTTGATGTTGCATATTTTGACTAGTTTTAAAGTTGCAGGCATCCAAGGTGAGCAACAAGGTCAGGTCGAAAATGCGAGCAGGTGATAGTAGTGCCACACTCTCTGAGGGTGGGAGCGGGGATAGTCATCATTCAGAACATGGTGTCTTCGGTGCTACTCTCTCTGACCACAGGGACGATGCAGCATCGAGTGGTGCCAGCACACCGAGAGGGGATTTTATCCAATCTCCTTTTGGTGTATTCACATGTAACGATGAAAAGTGTCCTTCGAAACCTTTCAAAGATTCCAGTGATGAGAGTGATGGAAAGCCTGCAATCCATAAGGTTCTCACCTCAAAAGCTGAAGAATGGATTGTCAAGAAAGGTTTGTCATGGCCATGGAAAGGGAATGAGCAGGAAGGTTCAAAAGGAAGGCCAACTCATTCTGTATGGCCTTGGGTACAGAATGAACAAGAGAAAGAGAAGTCTCACCAAATTAATCCATCTTCTGCTGTTAAGTCTGAAAGCCTTGCCTTTGAAAGTAATAAGCCTACAAATAATGAGGAAGGTAGTTTGTGGTCTTCCTCTATAAATGCAAACAGCACAAGCAGCGCTAGTAGCTGTGGAAGTACCAGCGGCAGTGTTATGAACAAGGTTGATACTGACAGTGATTGCCTGGAATATGAAATTTTGTGGGATGATTTGACAATTGGAGAACAAATCGGACAAGGTGATTTATTTGTTCTTAAACATATTATCTCGTTTGCCAGATGCATCCGTTCTTTACAATTTCATATTTTTTCTGTGATATTCTGTCTCCGTTCTGCTAACTGCAATTTTTCATTATACAGGTTCATGTGGAACTGTCTATCACGGTCTCTGGTTTGGATCTGTAAGTTTTTGGCTTCTGGTGATTTTTTAGAAATATGCGGGTTTTTTGTTCTTATTTATACACGACTCCAATGATAATAAAAAGGAAATATTGCAAGTTCAAAGATCTGTCTTACTGAGAGCTGGTAATGTCACTGCAGGATGTAGCTGTAAAAGTGTTCTCCAAGCAAGAATATTCAGAAGAGGTTATACAGTCTTTTCGGCAAGAGGTCTGTCTGTCAATAACGATTGCTCTGAGTGTAGATTTGGCAAAAGACATTTGACATTTTTATTTGTTGGTAGAAGCAACATCTAAACTCGGTCTTTCGTATCGTAACAGTCAGATTGATTCTTCATCTAAAAAATTTTCTTTACTAAAGCTTTTCCCTTACAAAGTGCATCTCATTGAAGAATAAATCAATTCTGAAAACAGCTATTTCCAAATTCTTAAATTATTTATGTTGGTCTTGTTTTATTGTGAAGGTATTGTTGATGAAAAGACTTAGACATCCTAACGTCCTGCTCTTTATGGGAGCTGTGACATCTCCTCCGCGCCTATGTATAGTGTCAGAGTTCCTTCCACGGTTAGTCTTATCTCTTCTAGTTACTACTTTCACTTTCTTTGTGCTTTTTGGCCTTCAAGCTATACCCCTGAATCATGCTCCTAATAATTCGAGTTACTATTTGCAGTGGAAGTCTCTTCCGTCTACTACAGAGGAGCACATCAAAACTGGATTGGAGGCGGCGTATCCATATGGCATTGGACATTGTAAGTATTAGTCATACAATAAATTGGCAAATGATTTTTCCATTTCTATGATCATTGACGATTGCACATAGACAATTTTCTAAGGATGAGCTGCTCTATTTGATTACTTCTTTGTGTTTGTCTTGTGATCCTTCTTTCCCCCTCCATTTGACTCAGTCACCGTACATCTCATCCAGCATATTACATAATTCTTCACACAGGCTCGCGGTATGAATTATCTTCACTGTTGTAGTCCACCCATCATCCATCGTGATCTGAAGTCGTCAAATTTGCTGGTAGACAGGAACTGGACCGTTAAAGTAAGATATTCATCTTGAGATACATTTAGTTTCCCGTTGTCCAGATGGATAATAACTTTCCATCTTCATAATGATTACAAAGCTCCAAAACTAAGCTTTAGATAAAAAAAATTATGTGAATGAACTGGAAAAGTTAGCCCCAAATCTCGGAACTGGAACTAGAAACATCGTCAACTTACAGTAACATCTTTAACAGGTAGCTGACTTTGGTCTTTCACGTATCAAGCATGAGACATACCTAACCTCCAAGTCCGGAAAGGGAACGGTACTTAACCTAGACTCTTTTTGATTGGAATTCTAGTTTATAGTCAACCTCTCAAAATAATTTTTGATTGGCTTTTTATCTGTTCTGCAGCCTCAATGGATGGCACCAGAAGTTCTTCGAAATGAGTCTGCTGATGAGAAGTATCTTCTCGTGTTCTGTTTGGTCAAGTTATCTTGATTATTTTTCTTCTAGCTTCAACGCTAACTAGCTCTCCTTGTTCATTGATACAGGTCTGATATATACAGCTTTGGGGTAGTACTCTGGGAGCTTGCCACTGAGAAGATTCCATGGGGAACTCTGAACTCTATGCAGGTATCATTTTTTTAAGATAGAAGAATGAAAGAAAGCGTCACCAGTTGCCAACTGGTTCTAGAAATCTCAAGTTTGGGCAAATTTTATCAGTAAACAACATGTTCTGTTCTATCAATTAAGTTTTATAAAAAATAACAAGAATCTTTATGTCAAAAGATTACTTTCAGGGTAAACCTTTAGTAAAATCCATCTAATTCTCCTCAACTCTAAAAAATTAATTTTTACTAATTAGGAAGGTAAGAACCATAAAAACCATTATATTTACTTATTTAGTGTAATATGTGAAATATGTTTTTATATATAATCAAGCCATCTTTATAAGGATATTTTTGCAACATCTCTACGAATTTGATGCCCTGTTTCCATTGACTATTCTGCTTGTGGAAAACTTCCAATTTCAGTCTAGCTGTAGTGCCGTACGCATACACGAATCAAATATGAAGAGATGCTTTATTTGAAATATTTGCAGGTGATCGGAGCTGTGGGGTTCATGAACCAGAGGCTAGAAACCCCAAAGGACATCGATCCCTTATGGATCTCATTAATGGAGAGCTGTTGGCACAGGTAAATTAACATATTGAACACCACATAATCCTCGCTAGAAGAATATAACCTTTAATTATTACGGTTCTTCTTGATTTAGATATTCTACATATTTCACAGCTAATGCTGACATTAATCTGTGTTTCTATTTTTGTTTGTCCAACACTGCAGCGATACAAAGCTGAGACCCACATTCCAAGAATTGATGGAGAAGCTAAGAGAGTTGCAAAGAAAGTATACAATACAGTTCCAAGCTACTCGTGCTGCCTTGCTTGACAACTCGCTCTTCAAGGACAACTAAACAAAGTTTACACTTTTGTTACTCAACGCGCCTCTTTAAGACTGAAAGATGTTCATGAAAATAAAGGAAGATAGAGAATTGGTCTGTTTTTTGAGCAGTAACAATGGGTGGGTGTAGTGACAACGTGGAGGAGACTGATGAGCAGAAGCAGCGATTGATATTCTGGGACCGGTTCTAAAACGCAGGAAGTGGTGTGTTTGGGTCATTACACAAATTGCCAAAAGAAACGTATGGCACAGGTTGGTTAGTGTAATTGTGGTGATTGGTTTTTGCTATCTTTCTATCATGGAAGCTTGAAAGGAAGTGGATGAAAGGGATTTGATGTGAAAGTTGAGTGCAAAAATGTCACGTGCTTGAATATGTATTCGTTGGGTAGGTGTGCAACAGAGTATAGTTTGCATGTACACTATGTTTATATGCATATAATTATTTGCATATGTATGTTATCAAACGTGGTAGAAACGAACACTTGATGGTTTGTACAGGGAGGGAGTTATGAGTGAATATTGGGGCATTTATGCAATTATCAGAAACACGGATTAATTTTAATTTTTTTTTGTTTTCCTTAGCAAGTGTTACTGTTCCGATAATTTTCCACAATTCATTACAATTCTATGACCAAGGAAATAAGGAACAACATCTTTCTTGACAAAAAAAATGTTGACCAACTGATAAAGGATTGTCAAATCGTGATAATAACATTTGAAAAGCTTAAGATAGAAACATAAAAGACCACCCCAAAATTGATTGTATCTATATTCAGGGCTTCTCAAGGCGATTGATTTAGCAATGAAAAGTTGATCCTGAGACAGTTTCAACTCAGTTAAATATTTGGATACTTACTCTCAAGTCTCAACCTCACACACGCAAAAGGACTTGCAAGTAAAGCTGGTACTGGTCCATCATAGAGGGTATCGCGAAAGCAATTCCCTAGTTGCAGCAACTGCATCGCCTTTGTGCTCCCTTAGAGTTCTCTCCACCATATTCTTATCCAGCTGCTCGTTTAAGTTGGTGACAAAACTTCAAACTTTTAGCACACAGTTGTAGGAATAATGAACGTTTCATACATTAAAGCTTGTGATGGAAAAAATTTAGGGGAAGCTAACCTCGAGCTCGTTTACGATAATCTCAACATCTGCGGCATTGATCTTAACAGAAGCCAGTTCCTTCTCCCTGCATAAAGTTCCAGCAACTTGTCAATCAAACACGACACAGAAGATGATATGTGACAAGCCTAGTCCTCCTATCTTCACATCTTTGCTAGAAGCTGATATTAACCCGCAAATCACATGGAATCACATAATACTACTAAGTGCCACATATTATTTCATTTGAGTATCCTCGCTGTATTTTCTCTTGGAAAAACTGTTACAGCACATTTACTATCTGGCTACATAAAGAAGCGAGTGATGTGAAGAATCATAGAGATCCTATGAAATTAACTATATTGGTCTACTTAACAGAGAGACTTCAAAGATACCAAGCCCCGGAAAAAAACAGATAAAAACACCAATTTTGGCTTCAGTGAGAGAAGGTTGTGACCGGCTACATACAGTCTCAAATACAAGTGTAATGCAGTATTCAAGTTAGTTCTGAATTATAATTGGAAGCAAACGGATTTGTTTGACTTATGCTCTATAGCTACCATAAGAATTATTTTTAAAAAAGCTAAATTTTTTTACCTCAATCTCTTGGCATTTAGATCAGCCTCCCTAGATGCAGCTATCGAAGCCATAGCCTGAAACACAGATACCAACCTTGTAAGCCAATCAATTTTACTTACTGAGCTCAAAATTTAAGATTTCATTACTCCCAAAGTCAGAATTACTAATCGGGGGAAAATGATCATTCTATGTAGATGACGAAAGAGCAACAGACCGATTGAACACGATTGGAATCGAGCTGGCGATCCTCGACGCGATCGGTAAGCTTGTCGAAAGCTTTGCTTTGTTGCTGTAAGTCCTTTGAATCAACCGCTATCTCCGCCCCAGCTTCTTCTGCTCCCTCCATTGTTTCTAACTCTTCTCCTCTCTCTCTTTCTTCCTCTTGGGTTTCGGTGAATAGAGTCTCCGGCAACAGAGATATTTTGAGGTTCGATAGTGTTTCGAGCTTCAACGTTACAAACCCTAAAGGCTAAACAATGCCTAAAACCGAATCGAACTCCAATTCCACTACTAAACCGATATATCCCTTCGAGTCTTAACCGAACCAGACAAACGAAAACGAAAACGAAAACCAAAATCGGACGGTTTAGTAGGTCGTTCTTTCTGGTAAGCGAAAACGATCTATATTGGGCTGGGCCTTAAATAAATAGCTATTGGCTATTAGCCCATGGAAATGGCGTACTACAAATATCTTTCGTTCACAATTGCCAAAACTCACAAGGTCCCAAAATTTGAAAACGACGGAGAGATGAAGGAAATTCAAATTCCCAGGAATAACTTTGCGCGCTCATCTGAATCTGGAACTAAGAGAATCAAGGATCCGGAGCTGAAGAATCGAAAGGTAAGTTTATCTCATCAATCCTTAAATCGCCATAGTCTCATCAATCCGATCCTACTACTGAGATTCCAATCACATTTCCTTTCTCTGGACTGAAGTTTGCGGAGAAGAGACAAAGCGCGACTTTCTCCGACTTATCAGTGGAAAGCACGAAGGATCCAATGGATTCTACTCCGATCTATCAGATTTCTGGCCTGATCTCTGACTCCGAGGCTGAGGTACGCTTCTCTCGCGTTTTAACTAGGATTCCATTTCCATCGAAGTTTTCTGTTCTGTTGCTTTGCAAATTTTGCAGATCCGTTCAGATATACAAAAAATTGAAAATCGATTTGATTTGGGCTTGATAATGGATAAGAAAAACTCGAGCTCGATCGCAGCCATTCTGTGTTTTGATACTGTGTGATGATTCGAATTACGTTGTTTACCTCAGAGTTTTGTGCAAGGATCGAGCCTAGACCTGTTATCAACGCCAGATATCTGTCTTCCGACTGACGAATCTCCAGTTTCAACCATTACTAATACGGATTTTTACATCGACGCTTCTTCTACTGATCGGATCCTGTCGATTGCGGACTTGCCTGCTTCTGTGCAGTCCTTGCGCGCGGAGATCAATGACCTGAAGAAAATGATCTGTTCAATTGAGAATCCTGAAGAAAGCAGCTGGATCGATGGAGTAATCACTGGGAAATTCCGTATTGTGCTTTTGGCTTTAATCCTTTGGGCTATCTTAGCGGCTATTGTGGTCTCCGTCAACTCAGGAGAGGAAATTGCTTACTATGGACCACTTCCAACTTGAAGGATTCGAATCACTGTCCATGGATTGTATGAATCGTAAGGTAACTCACTTTTAGATTTCTTACCTTTGTTACAATGATGCTGGTTTACTAGTACCAGTGTTGCATAGGATTCAGGTTGCATACTGATTTGCTTTCAAACACTCATTTATGAGGTATCATTTCAAGTTGCATCTCTGATTATGATTCATCTTGAGTTGGCTACTTAGTATCTCTAGATCACCATAACATATTTTCAATCAAGTAGTGGGAAATTTTTACCAAATGCTAAGAACAGTTATAAATTCTTTATTATTTATAGATTTCGCAGATCTCTTTGAGTAACTGAACCATACATTCGCTAGCAAAGGTAGTACAGCTCAGTGAAGTCTTATTTGGCAGAATTTCAAACTTCCTAGGCCTTACGAAAGGAAGTTTTAAGCACATGCTAGGCCCAAGCCAAGTGGTCTTACAAGATCCACTGGTAGGTTGATGATAGTGAGTCTGCAAGTAGGCCTTATAAGCTGCTGGTTAGTCTCATTCCTAACCAATTAATGATCCCTTACACTTTATTGGCACAAGTGATATGACATTTGATCTTGTAATCATGGTTACTCGTGTTAGCTAAAAGCATAGTCTTCTCTGCATCACAGATCCAATACATAGGCTTCTGTAGCATTTATGTCTTTAGGTCTTAATCTACTTTGATGTGTTCCATTCATATATTTGGCATGCTTGTTTTCCTTTGCTTCTCAAATTGATAGGTCTTAGATCTTACCAAGACATAGCTAGCCTTTGCTTCCATTTTTGTACAAGCTGTTTCTTACTTTTTAAGGATATTAAGCCAGACAAATCCTAGGCAAAGGCCAGCCTGTGAAGCTTTTTGGGTAATTACCAGATTTGATCTTTCATAAACCTTTAGGTGGAGGTGTTAGGTTAGGTTTCTTCTCCATTATGGATGATGATACAAAGTATTAGGATTTGGAAACTAGTCATGTAATTAGAAAAAGTGAATGACAGAATAATCCAGACTATGTTTGGTTTTTCTACTGGAGACTATAGTAGTAGGCTACTAAACACCAAAAAACAAAAACTAATATATCCTATGCGTTAAAGAAAAGGAGCTCTTGTTGGTTTACTTTTGAAGAAAAGTTTCTGTGTGGTTAACCCGGGTTAGTGATTTGAATTAGTAGGCACCAATTATTGGAGATGCATTACTTCTCTTTCTCAAAAAAAAAAAAAAACCATCGATCTTATCCTTGTGTCTTGACATTAATTAGATCATGAATGACCATATTTTTTTGTATTTTAAGGAAAGAGTCGGTATTCTTACTTTTCGTAGCATGTGTATACTTCATTCAGTTGAATAACGATTCTTTGTGAGAACGAGTCTTGCTTTGAAATTCATTAGGAAATATATTTGTTCTTCACACGTATCAATCAAACTCCGCTATTAGGAAAAAATTGATTTGTCATTGGTTCTCAAACACCTGTCACGTTTGCTCAGTGTTGGTATAATACTATCATCCCCACACATAGTACAGTTATTTCTCATAAGAAATATGGATAAGCTTCATGCTTATTTTAATATTTATTCACTGCACAGACCATTTGTTATAGACTCATAGGCTTTCCAATTTTTCAAACGTACTTCTTTTTCTACATAAGGATTAAAGCCACGTTTAATGGTTAGCCTCTTAATCCGTCCTATGTCGTTTGATTATCCTTCAAATTTATATTTTCTGATTCTTGCAGCTGCCAAAATATTTGATTGACAGTATCTTCGCATGGTTAGAAATTTTAACTTCAATCCGGAATATATAAAGAAATATATAAAAGAGATTCATTTCACTCTATATGAGTTATCAATTTCCACCAATAAACCTCCGTGATGAATGTTTTCACTTTATTGAAATAGAGACAATGAGAATTATGTACGAATCGCTAAAAAGAATAGTGTTCATTCTCGAAATATTACCCGAGCAAAAAAAATAATGTGTATATATACTTGACTGGATTCTAAAGTATTGAGAAAACTTAAGTGTCTAACACGAAAGGATATTCGTAAATTCGAAACAGATAAACTATTTTATAGTAAAGTATCCCTCTAGTGGATAATTGGAGCATGTTGATTTATTTTTCGTACGAACTTGTCATGTGCAATCATTGTAACTTATAACTTTCTAAGGTACAGAGAATATGCCACATTACTTTTACAAAAAAATTAACCCTAAAGTCATAAATAAAACACGAACTCTGTTTTCAACATCATTTACAGCCTCACATTCTACCTAAAATTGCTTAATACCGTAATTGTCGTACTTTTATGTCTAACAGAAACTAAGTGCCACTCCCATAACCCTCCAACAAATTCATGAGTTTAATAAGTATTTATATATATACAATGAAGGAGTACTTGATTTCAATGATGGAGTACTTGATTTCAATGGTCTTTACAGGGAAAAAAGAAGAAAGAAAAAGCCTTAAAGAGAGGCAAGGCAATGCCACCAACCCTACATCGCACATGCATTTAGGTATAAAGTAGTATTTAAATACAATTTTAACATTTACGAAATCATTGCACTGAATACAAAATCCAAAGTTTGAGTTTTTGGGCCCTCTCTTTTGCCCTTGTCAGTCCATTAAACGACCACTAAAAGTCACAAGTTGATTTCTCCAATAGTTGTATTACACCTCCTCATTCCATTTGAATCTACCTTCCTTCCTCCATTACACCACAGAATCGACCTTTATAATAAGGCATATAAGGTTTTTTTCCCCAATGATTTACCAAAAAAAGAGTTAGTTTGTAGTTGGTGAATAAGCTCATTTTAACTTCCATTACAAGAAACTACTCCAAATTAAGATTGAACCAAAAACATAATGGGAAACAAACAATCATTATACCAACACTAGAGTCTTTGTAGCATTTCTATAGCTGCATTCGATTTAACCTCGTTTTTCCGTTAATTACTTCATCTTGTTTCCTAAGCATTTACGACCTCCTTTTTTGTCGTATTGATTATGCTTGATATTGATATGCTTTATAATCGAGACAGAAACTATCTCGTTTTATTTTGTTATGTTTTTTATTGTTAATTTATTTTATTCTGGCAACAATATATTTAGTCAAACATTGAATACGTGACCATTATGGTCTTTTTTGTTTTGTTAAAGCCATCATGTCTTTAGTTGACTGTCTTATGAGTGAATAAACTTTGCATATTACGTTCTTTCTAATGTATCTGTTAACAATAATACAGAGGTTCAAAGTTTTTTTAAGTATACAAAAACATTGCTTCAAGTCACACTGATGTCTTTAATAATTCCGTAACCATATATATGGGCTAGAACCACTTAATAATTATAATCTATCATTTCGATTAGTCTTCTGATGAAAATTAAATAAATTATTTTTTTCCACGAAATGTTTTATCACGCATTAGTAATGCCACTTTCGTATCTGGCCAAACATAAATAAACAAAAAGAAAAAGGGAAAAAACAAATAACAAACGACGCCGTTTTGATAACTGCCACTGCTCGAAATGCCTCTCTTTCTTTATATATATCATCTTTCTCTCCTTCCCTTTCCCTTCCAATATTCTCTCTACAATTTGTGATATTCATAATCTTCTTCTGCTCAACCTTCACAGAATTTCAGTTTCTGAGATACGCAGAGAAAACTGAGGTATCAGAGAATCAATCCTCTGGTTATGGCGTCTCTTATCTCAGATATTGAACCGCCGACGAACTTACACCCAAGTTCTACAGATCTCGTTCGGAAGAAGAAGAGAATCTCTGTGTCCTCCGCCGCATCGTCTCGGAGAAACGCAGCTTCCGTATCCGCCGTAGACGGTGACAGCCACGCGCGATGGAGATCGGAGAAACAACAGCGGATCTACTCCGCCAAGCTGATCCAGGCGCTGCGACAGGTCCGTCTCAGCTCTTCCTCCGCCGCAACGTCATCTCCGACGGCTCATAAGCGGGGAAAAGCTGTCCGCGAAGCCGCCGATCGCGCTCTTGCCGTTTCCGCTCGCGGAAGGACGCTCTGGAGCAGAGCGATTCTAGCTAACCGGATCAAACTGAAATTTCGAAAACAGAAACGGTCGAGACCAACGGCCATGACTTCCGTGGTCACGACGGGAAGTAGTAGCAGCAGCAGCAGATCGAGAAAGCGGAGAGTCTCGGTAGTGAGACTAAATAAGAAGAGTTTACCGACGGTTAACCGGAAAGTTCGTGTTCTGGGCCGGTTAGTTCCCGGTTGCAGGAAAGAATCAGTACCAGTGATTCTAGAAGAAGCAACAGATTACATACAAGCTCTGGAGATGCAAGTCAGAGCTATGAACTCTCTAGCAGAGCTTCTCTCCGGCTACAGCTCAGGCTCAGCTCCTCCGCCGATTTGATGAGGTTAAAATCGTCATATTCGTCCTTTTAATTCTGCCATCTCTGTGTACACCAAAACTTTCATATCCCTATAATTATAATATATATACACATAATCCGTATATAGAAGATTCGGTTTGAGTATAATCTGTGTAATCCCAACTGTTGATTCTTCTTCGCTATAACATTATGTGAATTTTGAAATGAGTTAACAAAAACCCCATTAATAAATATATTAATTAAAGATATTCTGCTTTTCTTATAAATTCCATTATTATAATAATAAATCTTTGCCATTAAGATTGAAACCGTAGTGGATGATTAGCTCTATTTGATAGCTACATTATTGCAGTTGGTGGAAACTAATGGGTCTTTAACCTCATGTACAAGATATGATACCATTGGATTAGACTAAACCAATATGAAACTTGTGGTGTACTTTTAATTCCTTTCCTACGATATAGCATGTACTATATCGTCTTTTGTACTATATTTGTGAAACTTAACAAGAGATAGATTTGTACTGCAACAAAAATAGAATTTTATTTAGATTTGTGATTACCAAATTAAAGGTAAAATTAGTACAATTAATTGAGATATTAATTAATGGGTTACACACTGATTTTGGTGAATGATGC
Source organism: Schrenkiella parvula (assembly GCA_000218505.1). Lineage (NCBI taxonomy): Eukaryota > Viridiplantae > Streptophyta > Magnoliopsida > Brassicales > Brassicaceae > Schrenkiella > Schrenkiella parvula. Next base: position 1,869,547 of record CM001189.1, on the reverse strand, counting down.
ATTAGAGAATGATTGATGCGTTGAATGATGAGATGGATCTGTCACTCAATCATCTAGTCACTTTATTGCCGCCCTCCTCCTCCTTTGTATTCAATTACAAGCACGACAAGTTTGTTTGATTGATCCTCTTTTATCGTCTACAAGTTGATAATACCACAAATTACGAGAATATACTATTATGAAATGGTTCCTAAACATTTTACGTACGTACATATTATTGTTTCTCCGTTCCCCTTTCGAAAGCTAATTATTTTAAAACTCATTAAATTAAAATACGAAATTTAGTTAATTGGTGCTAAAAGAATCGTCAATATGAAATTATATCAACTAATAAAGTAATAGAATCTGTTTTTGTCTTTTGGTTATATTACAATATAGGAGGAACAGTGGAGTATGACTAAGCGACAAGAAGAAGGAAATGACAAAAGCAAAAATATAGAAAGTGACTTAAAAAGTATGAAGAAGCACATGGGAGTGGCCATGCCTTGTCCTCCTCTTTCCTCTTTAGCTTTCTCTTATCACCTTTGCAGCAAAACTCTTTTGGTGATATATGTATGTATGTTATATAATCTAAGTAATCTAGGTGAATCACTCTCTCTCTCTTGCTTTCGATAATCAATATGCATAGATTTGTGGGAATATGCATATTTCTTCAATCGACCTTTCGTCTACTGATGAAAACAAATTCCCCTCAAGTAGTCTTCCGCATAACTCATGTGTTAAAAAGATTTGGTTTGTAGAGTTTTTATAGGTTCGAACATGACCTCAACTAAAAATATATATATACATTAGCCTATAATTAGTTTCTTTGTCTTCTTGATGTTCTAACACATCACATATACCTTTTTATTTTAAAAAATTGCATAGCACCTACGAACATCTCTGATTATAACAAAAAGACGCAGTCGTGAACTCGAGGGTCCTTGCGCAGAGTTTATGTAATAATTTGCAGACGAGGCTGAGGTTTGAACAAAGTTTTGAGTGAAGAAGAAGCCACGCGTGTTAAGATCTCCTCGACAACGACTCTATCAATGATGTGAAAAAGTAATATTTAGGGTTTCAAGTGAGGCCCTTTGCTTATGGAATTTTGTGTAGATACGATTGATCTCAGTCTCGATTTAAAAGGTATCTAAATCTATCTTTCTTCATCATCACTTCTATTTTTTTTTTACTAAAATTTATTTTAATTTACACGTCAAATTTTTGTTTCAGATAATCAAAGTCAAATTATTGTTTTTATTAGCCTGGATTTTTCTTTCTTTTTATAACTGCGAAGAAAATAGTCTAATCATCTGGACCTCTTGACCTGGAACTAGACAAAGCTGAATACATTTTTTTCACATTTATAATGTTTACATAATTTAACCATGATCGAAATTACACTTCATGATCTTCCATTTATAGGATAAATCCCTCAATCCCCTGATTTTTCAACCATGTAACAATTGTCAATTGTTTTTTTTCACAATATTTTTTGATTTTTTTCTTTTATTTTTAGGAAATATATTTTTATATTGTTACAATAATAACTTTGTAATCGTGGCTTACTTATTCAGTATTTCTAGAATGTGACAAAGTTTATATATTTGTATAATATCTTCAAATATATATAACATGGATGGATTGTTAAGAGTATAAAATTGGATAATTCCACTTGGAAAAAGAAAAAAAAACGAATAAGACTCAGTTTAATTATTCAAAGTTTTGGATAAGTAAGATAAGTGGATATTCACAAATATTTTCTGCAAGATATTTGATAAACGTAACGGATTTTCCTTAACGGGTCTAACCAATAAATTAGATCGGTGGATATAATAAATAATAACGGCGTAAGGGGAGAAGCAGAAATTTCGTGACAACTGTGAACGGGAGAGATCCGATAGAGCTAGGGAAAAAAATTCGTTTTGAGAGACAAGACATGGCGAAACAGGAAGAAGTTGCTGTTCCGATCTTCTCGTCTCTTGAGCCTGTCTACGGCGAAGGATCTCAGCTCGAAGAAGCTAAGACACGTTTCGATGTTTTGAAAACCAAATTCAGCCGAGTCTTCGGTGCTATTCCCCAACTCTTCGCTCGCTCTCCCGGTAAAAATTCGTTGACTCATTCTTTGACGATCTAATACTTTATACTTGTACTTTGCGATGATCGCTGTTACTCTGCCAAATCGAATACAGAACATGGGTTCTGTTGATTTGTTGCTCTCTTTATCTCTGGCCGCATGGCTTAGACAAACGAGATCAGATGATCTCTAGATAGCGTTGAACCTTGGGAATTATTGGATCGAGTTGTGAAGTTTCTGAAAGAGATGGTTTTTGTGTATGGTTTGAGTTCAGGAAGAGTGAATTTGATTGGAGAACACATTGACTATGAGGGATACTCTGTGCTACCAATGGCTATTCGTCAGGACACCATTATTGCAATCCGCAAATGCGAGGGTCAAAATCAGCTTCGGATTGCAAACGTCAATGAAAAGTACTCTATGTGTACATATCCTGCGGATCCTGACCAGGTCTTATATCTTCTCTTTGTATTGCAAAAAAGACTAGAGCTTTGGGTACTAATGCCTTATATCATCTCTGTCAATTTTGCAGGAAATTGACTTGCAGAATCACAAATGGGGTCACTACTTCATCTGCGCGTAAGGGGTCTCCTCCACAGCTCTGTTGTCCATCAGAAACTAAGAGATCTTACTTCATTATGTTGATTCTTACAGGTACAAAGGGTTCCATGAGTATGCAAAGTCAAAAGGCGTGAATCTTGGTTCACCAGTTGGACTTGACGTGATTGTTGATGGGATTGTTCCTACAGGTCTATATAGTTCCCCCAATATATGCATCATGATATCATTTTATTCAAGAGTTTGAACAAAGGTTTTTTTGTTTGTTTGTTTAGGTTCTGGGTTGTCAAGTTCTGCTGCCTTTGTCTGCTCATCAACAATTGCTATAATGGCTGTGTTTGGTGAGAACTTTGAAAAGGTATTATAACTCAGTCGTGCTTTTGTGAAAGGAGTTTCATAGCTCTCTTGTTGATTATTGAATTGGTCAAGTTCTTCTCTCTGTCTCCGCTGCTTTCAGAAAGAACTTGCACAGCTTACATGTGAATGTGAACGACACATTGGAACACAATCTGGTGGGATGGACCAGGTAAGAAATTGTCTTCAGTAATCAATCATCTCTTACTACAACTGCACCTAGAATAATCTCTGTTTCTGATAGATCGGTTTAAATTATATATCCACAGGCAATCTCTATTATGGCTAAAACTGGATTTGCTGAGCTTATTGACTTCAACCCAGTCCGCGCAACTGATGTGAAACTCCCTGATGGTGGGAGTTTTGTAATCGCACACTCTCTTGCAGAGTCTCAGAAGGCGGTCACAGCTGCTAAGAATTACAATAATAGGGTCGTCGAATGTCGACTTGCTTCAGTAAGTCATAGAACAACTTTTCTGCAGCAATATCTTAACTCTGTTTGCTAAACTACTCATGAGTCTCTCTACCATGTGGCTTCGGAATTGTAGATCATTCTTGGCATTAAGCTCGGAATGGAACCAAAAGAAGCAGTATCAAAAGTTAAGACTCTCTCTGATGTGGAGGGATTATGTGTGTCATTTGCGGGTGATCATGGCTCTTCTGATCCTGTTCTAGCTGTAAAGGTACTCATCAATCATTCTCTGCTAAACAAATTATGTTTCTTTAGCTATCGATTTTTAAAAACATTTTGATGTTTATGCTAATGCTGCAGCAATATCTGAAAGAAGAACCATATACAGCCGAGGAGATTGAGAAAATCGTCGAGGAGAAATTACCATCAATCTTGAACAACGATCCAACATCTTTAGCTGTACTTAATGCTGCAACACATTTCAAATTGCATCAGGTATATTGATGTACAAAACTTGTGGAATATTGTGTTTTTTGTTTTTGTTTTTCCAAAGTTTTAACAATACGGCTCTGCTTACAATCATCAATAGAGAGCTGCTCACGTTTACTCTGAAGCTCGAAGAGTTCATGGTTTCAAGGACACAGTCTATTCAAACTTAAGGTGAGGCCTCTTTGTTGGCCATCAAATTTCTGAATAAATCTTGTTGGAATCTTAAGATCTTGAAACATCGATTGTGCAGCGACGAAGAAAAGTTAAAGAAACTTGGTGATCTCATGAACGAAAGCCATTACAGCTGCAGTGTCCTATACGAGTGCAGGTGCAGAAACTCAAGAACAAGTGTTAATTATGAAACCAATGAATATGAAACTGATTATCAATTTGATGAAATGGTGCAGTTGCCCCGAGCTAGAAGAACTAGTTCAAGTTAGCAGGGAGAATGGCGCACTCGGAGCAAGACTGACCGGTGCTGGATGGGGTGGTTGCGCTGTGGCCTTGGTTAAAGAATCAGGTGTCTCTCAGTTCATCGCTGCGGTTAAGGTAACAAAGTTTCGTAAGACAGTAATGTTTAGTCTTATTATTAATATTGATAGGACACTAATGTTAAAGAACTGGAACTATGGGCGATTTCAGGATAAGTACTACAAAAAGAGAATAGAGAAAGGAGTGGTAAAGGAAGACGATATGGAGCTTTACCTTTTTGCCTCCAAGCCTTCAAGTGGTGCTGCCATCTTCAACATCTAAACATGCCTCTTCCTCTTCTTTTTTAATTTATCCAATCTTTCTCAATCTGAATCGTTTGCAATTGTATTGAATTCCCAACTTTATTTCGTATAAAATTGTTGGATAATCGTTTTGCCTGAAACTAATAAAATATAGAGTAGCAGTGGACATATAATCCAATAAAACAAGTTTTTAAGTTTAATTATTGTTGCATTGTTTAGTTTCTAGGTTTGACAATACACTCTTATTTAGCAAACAGTTCGGATTGGTCAAGAGACATGTACAAATTAGAGAGTTAGAAGTCAATCTAGTTTCTTTCCTGCAAACATCTGACAAGTATCATCATCAATCATTGGCACACACTTTACGGCCTAGAACTAAAAAAACAGACAAAAGGAGTTTTCAAGAAGCAGGACCATCATCACTAACACAACCTAACACTTAACCTCCGTACTGTCAGCCTCTCTGTTATTCATCTTCTCATACCCAACCACATAACCAGGCAAATGCCGTGAGTAAACTGGTGTATTCTTGCATTGCTTATCTTCTCGAATCCTCCAGCAAGCCTTGGTCCCCTTCTTGCTTCTGTTGCCGCTACCACACTCACCATTCTTAGGCAGCTGAGAGGCTTGCACAACTGATAACTGGATTCTACCAACTGCTCCCTGGAAGCTTCCGCTGTTGAGATTCTTCAGAAAGTCTGCCTCCACGGATTCAATGTCCGAAACATTTATGGTTTTGAGCTGTAACCCCCAGTAAAATACTATGTTTGGCTGCTTTGGATGGCTTTCGACATACTCTGTTGGGTTTGGATCGCAAAGGCCAAAGACTTCCTCCATCTGCATTGAAGATGAGATGAGACATTTTCAATAACATGTGGAATAAACCAAACGCCATCCTGTGACAGACCAACAGAACGGTGTTTTTGTAAGACCTAAACCAAAGATGGAAGTGTGTACTTTGATCAGAAGAGAGCGGAAACGGGACTTAACCCAACCAACCCAATCACTGAGATCTTCCTGATTAGCACCCGAGAGGTGTATCTTGGCGAACCAAGTGTACATGTCTGCATATGGATAAGGCTCAAACAAATTCTTCCAACTGAAGTTGGGCTCCAAGTAACCCTGCAGTTCACAATCGTTAGGGTGTGTGATAATAAACATTTTTTTTTTGGAATTTAGAATGCATCATAAATGGTTCGGACGATGGAACATTGAGAAAGTAAGACTTCTCTCACCATTGTCAAATTATGCCCTCGGAGAAACTCTGACGTTATCTTGTAAAATGTGCTCCTTGTTATATTGGAGTTGCAGTATTGACCTGCACCGCAAGGCAATTGGATGGGCATTAAGCCTGAAGGAGAGCCAGTAGCTGGATAGGCATCCCCAAGCAGCACCACCGGTGCAGGCCATTGCCAATAAGCAAATGTGTTGAAGAAAATAGCCAGAAGGGAACTCAGTGTAGCGTTCGGGTCATATCCGCAAATAAATGCAGCAAGAATAGCCACATGAACTCCCCCTAGGAATCCATTCAACTGAAACAAAGTGAAAAATCAAAATCAATCAAGCTTCTGCATTTCATTGCATTCATAGCACTTACGTTACCGTATACACCTCGCCGCTTTGCCCATAATTTGACACACCGCAGCAATGATTGGAAAAGCTGAAACAGGAAGAAGATTTTCAATAAGCAGAAGTTGACTATCAAGATTGAGGAATGTATCACTATTACCTCTACGGAAGGTACTATTTGAAGGATGTACTTATTTGCGCGAACTCCAGACAAGCTAGTCCAACTTGTCACATCAATATCCCTCAAAAAGAAAGGATTAAGCACATCTACATTCTGAAGTGCTCGCAGTTAAATTTTGAAGAAGCTAATATAAAATTCAGTTAGTATATGCACAATTAACTTTGAAAGTTCTTGAGAACGAACGTTCGGAATTGATAATACTCTAAGCTGAGCATATGGAAGATCAACCAAGATCCCATCAAACTTAAAGCGGATGAGAGGAACTTTCGCATCTTTAACACAATGAACCTCGGATACTTCTCTTCTGTTCTTCAACATATCACGCAAGTCGATGAAAAAATCCTCCTGTACAAATGACAGAACAATCTATACATAAACGGGAAAAAAAGAAAAAGTAATTCAGACAATTCAACAAAACAGGCGAACTCACTGCCATAGTGGCAAAGAAGGGAGCGATGCACAAAGCGTCAATGTCTGATTCAGAACCATGAACCTGGATGAGAAGAGAAACAATAATAGTTAGCTAAAACATTTATTCACCATTACATATTGTTCTACGTTGCTTCCCGCATTTTATGTTTAAGATCTCATAACATCTTTCACGTAGCATAGATACTGTAAGATAAACTGATTCAGATCAAGGCAACAGGAAAGTTTTCATTGTTGAAGAACAAAACAGAGAGTCAATTCATTGCAGACTCATTAGTACTAAAACAATATATTAAAGATTTGGGAGAAGAGAACACTTCAATAAAAGATAATCACCCCAAGACCATAAGATCCATAAGGTATTATGGTGGCGTTGGTGGCGTCAATATGATGTTGAGGAAGACGACGTTTCCAGGCGACTCTCCTAATCCATCTCACCAGTATCTGTTTCATTAAAACTTAGAGACATCACTGTCTAACTCAAGAAACAAAATTGATCCAAAAAAAAGAGATCATTGGAATGTGCGAGAATGAATGTACCTTGTGTAGCGTATTAATAACAGTTCTTCGTTTCTTCTCATCTTCAACAGAAGGAATGAGTCCTTCATTGACCATAAGCTACGAAATTTGGAAGAAAAAAAAATGAAATTCTGGTCTTTGCAAGTCCTTGCAGGGAAAAACAATCAGTCTTGAAATCACTAAACTCCAATTTACCTGACGAAGCGAAACTGAGCATTCTTCTTCTATTTCAGCCATAGGAGGAGGAAAACCTGTAGACATGATTGAGAGAGAGGTAATGTGAGAGAACAAGGATCCTCGGGAATAAAGGGTTTATCGGAGAAAACGCGATTGTAGAAAAGAATCGGATAAAAACGCAGCGATGATCGAAGGCAGTGACGAAATTGACATTTTTTTTGGCGGTTGACATAATCCACGAAAAAACTCAGAAAGAGAGAAGATTTTGCCGGGAAAAAGGACCAACCTTTATATTTCCCGCCTCCTCTTCTCATTTACAGGAATGTTTGTCGGATCTTTCTTGCTTCGTTTCCCGAGAAAAGAAGAAGAAAAAGGAAAAAAAGAATGGTGATTCCGCCGTTTCTTGCTTCGTCTCTCTCCGCTTTGCCTTTGTTTTTGAACTTGAAATTTGAAACGACTCAAATTTGCCTAAATCCAGCGCACAATAGATTCGGCCCCACCAAGTTATTGACACGTGGCACTTATGTGTGTTGTTATTTGTTAATGTATATATAACATTGTCTTCAACGTCTCATAGACTCGTACTTTCATTTAATTTAAAGATTTATACGCATATCCATTGCAGAAGTACCATATCGACCATAGATTAAGGTTTCCGAAAACCTGAAACCATCATTCTACTTTTCATTAGTATAAACTAGAAAAATATAAAAATATGTATATATTAGTTGGAGTTGAAAGGGTAGGAGTAATTAAGTGTCGTCATTAATCATACTATTTGTTACCAAATGTTGCCAGTAATCATAATATATGCTTAATGCCTAACACTATAAACAGATATCTCCCGTTTCATATATAAGGATTACAATCGATGTTTGTCAATGTTATAATTACCACTAAAATTTGGTTCAATATATTTCTATGGGAATTGGTTGCATGTGGTTTTAAAAATATAATAAAATAATTATGAATTTTGGAAAAGTAATTCATGTTTTAAAATTATTTATATAACTGTTGATTATTCATATGTTTAGATTTAACTGTCTAAATCTGATATTTCAAAATAAAATATGTGCAATAACTCTTATTAAATAGTGTAAGGGCATGTGTATAGTAGGTTTTCTTGAGACTCATTGTGTTCTTTGCATATAGTTTATGTCCTCAAGTTTTTTGGAATCCATAATTAGTTGTTTCAGACAGTTTAATGACTGTTGCTATCATGTTAGGACAATAATCACATAGGTTCGTGATTTTTTGCTTATTTTATTGAAAATTTTATATCATTTCGTATGCAAATATTACAAACGCTTGTTAAAATTCCAATTCTGTTACTCCAAAATGATTGCATGTTAACAGACTTCTTCTTACTTATCGTTTTTAACGATATTAAAAAAAATATATAATCCGCTTACTATTCAAATTTAAAGAAACGCGTCGTTGACAAGTAATAATTTGAAAAACACACGCCCGCATCGCACTAGTCTCATAATTATTAGACTTTTTTTTTTGGTAAAATAAAATTATTAGACTTAATTTGGTTTAGATGAAGCAAACAAAATTAGAATTATCATAAACGGTGGTTGATCACTACGATACACTTCACCATTGAGCATCGTCATCCAAACTCTTGTCATTTAATCTTCTTATGGTACAATGAGATAAGGTTTCAAACTTTACATGTCACACAAAATGGGAAAAAAAGGAATTGTTACATAAATTTTTTCATAATTGCTTCTCAAAACTTCGTCCACAGATATCTCTTTCTTAAATACTGACATTGTCTCTTTATTATCTTGGCTCCCTCTAATTAGAACAACACCTAAAACGTTTTCTTTTATTGATAGAATCTCACAGTAACTAACAAAACTCTCTATTTGTTGTATCTATGCAAAGTTCTGATTCAATAATGGCCCCTGATTTGATTGAAGAGCATAAAAAAACGAAAATGTTGTTTTCATAATTTTAATTCGTTTAGTTAAAAATTCATAATTAAATTTTGTCGGTTAGTAATTCTTTTTTTTTCGGAGAATCAGAAAATTGATTAATGTATAGAGCTACTAACCGCTCAAACTCCTTCGCATATACACACTTCACTCGTTCCCGTGAAGCTTATTTGACAGGTTCCATTTGTGTGACTATAGAAGGGGACGAGCGAGATCTAGCTATATTTCTTGATCCACTCTTAGCCTCACTGATTGTTTCTCTTCTTGATTTGATCACGAGATCTACTATCAGATCTGGTCCAGGAGCGAAGCGAAATTGCTCAACAAAGTTCAAATTTGGAAACTGACGACGACTCTGAGTTTGAATCCGTCTGATTATCGCGCTTGGTCGTTTTTTCTCTGATCGGAAATGGCGATTTCAAGCCCTGTTACACCTGGGCTAGTACGTCTTATTTTTATTTTTTTGAGCTTCACTCGTTTTGAATTAGATCTTTGCTCGATTTAGCTTCTCTAGTTCCTTTTGATAACTAAGGCTTTTTACTTTCAGTTCTTGTTGGTTTTGGTAGTGATACGAGAGTGATTTGTTTGGTTTTCCGGGTTATTGCAGATGTCGGTGGTGCTCGGGATTGTGCCGGTGATCGCGGCTTGGCTATACTCGGAGTACCTGCACTATGCGAGACATTCTGTCTCCGCCAAAGCGTACGTTGATACAATCGTAGCTTTAGTAATGTTGGAGCTTCGATTTCGTATTGATTTTTCACTTGTTTTTTTAGTGATGATGGAGTTTTTCTTTGGCTGTGATTTCTTATTGATTTTTCACTTGTGGTTTTTTTTGTGTTGCTGTATGTTAGTAGGCACTCTGACGTAAACTTGGTGGAAATTGCGAAAGATTTTGTCAAAGAAGATGACAAAGCTCTTTTAATAGAAGATGGAGGTGGTCTCCAATCAGCTTCTCCTAGAGCCAAGGCCTCGTCTACACATTCTCCTCTAATCAGGTTCCATTACTTCTCCCGAAGCAAACAGTGACCTCCGCCGTCGTTTTTTTTATGCTTATGCCGGGTTCTATGCAGGTTTATCCTCTTGGATGAGTCGTTCTTAGTTGAGAATAGGCTGACGTTAAGAGCAATGTGAGTATTTCGGGGTCCGTTTTCTAGAGTAAACTTCTGTACGTTCAAAGGTCCATTCTCTTCACTACGCGCAATTTATCTTATATTATTTCGTTTTCTATGCAGAATAGAGTTCACAGTACTTATGGGATATTTTTACATATGTGACCGCACAAATGTGTTCAATTCATCCAAGAAGGTGATGATGATATATTATCTGAAATCTACTAATCCGGAAAGGTTTATGTAGTTACAGATGCTCTACATTGTTCAGCAACATCTAGTATAGACTTTTTTTTTATTCCATCAAGTTGGTCTAATGTTGTTATATTGAAAGATTACACTCCATAAGATTGTGAATCTGATATATAATGATGAATAACCCTGCTTATGGTTCTATGTGTCTGACTGGCTTACTTACATCGTTTATCCTATGATGCAGAGTTACAACCGGGATCTCTTTCTGTTCCTTTACTTCCTTCTCATCATCGTTTCAGCAATAACTTCGTTCACGATACATAATGATAAATCAGCGTTCAACGGAAAATCCATCATGTACTTGAATAGGCATCAAACGGAGGAGTGGAAAGGCTGGATGCAGGTTTGTCATTCGTCATTTATTCTAGTGGCTTGCCCTTCTAATTTGTACATTTCTGTTGATGCATCAGCTGGGGAGATTATTTCAGTTTTCAAAGACGCACTCAATGGTCATTGCTTAATTTGCCTTTTCATTTGCTGATAACTCATCATTGTTTTCTTTTCTTGGTGTTGTAGGTCCTCTTTTTGATGTACCACTACTTTGCTGCTGCAGAGTACTATAATGCAATCCGTGTTTTCATTGCTTGCTATGTATGGATGACTGGATTTGGGAATTTTTCTTATTATTACATTCGCAAGGACTTTAGCCTTGCAAGGTTTGGACAGGTAACAGCTATGGCCTCCCGGCTTCTTTTCTTATTTCTAGCTTCTAAATTCTAAGATACCCTTGTTTCTACAGATGATGTGGCGGCTAAATTTCCTGGTAATATTCTCCTGCATCGTCCTCAACAACAGTTACATGCTATACTACATATGCCCAATGCACACTCTGTTTACTCTGATGGTCTACGGAGCACTTGGTATTATGAACAAATATAATGAGATGGGTTCAGTCATAGCTGCCAAATTTGTTGCCTGCTTCTTTGTTGTTATCATCGTTTGGGAAATTCCAGGCGTTTTTGAATGGATTTGGAGTCCATTTACGTTCCTGATGGGTTAGTGAAGACCCAAATCTTTGTTTTCCATGGAAAAGTCATGAGACAACTGGTTAAAATAAAAAACTCAATAAATAACATCGCAGGTTACAATGATCCCGCAAAACCGCAGCTTCCCCTCTTGCACGAGTGGCATTTCCGCTCAGGCCTTGATCGGTACATATGGATAATCGGGATGCTCTATGCATACTACCACCCAACTGTAAGTTCTCATTACTCACACTTGAACTTCACATCACATCAACTCTGTTCAAAAATGGGGTAGCTTTGTGAGAAAGACTTACCATATTTTGTCTTATATTTCCTTGATTATGTATCTTATAGGTCGAAAGTTGGATGGATAAACTGGAGGAAGCTGAGATGAAGTTCAGGATGGCTATCAAAACAACTGTGGCACTCATAGCACTGACGGTACACTAGTCATCATTTCACTTTCTTCCAGGTTAAAGAAGCCTTATAGATTATTCTTCCAGCTAATCTTTTTCTTTGTTATATGAAACTTTTAGGTGGGATATTTTTGGTACGAGTACATATACAAGATGGACAAGCTAACTTACAACAAATATCATCCTTACACCTCTTGGATTCCAATAACGTATTTCACTTTACTCTCAAAAGCTCTGTACAATGGATCTTCCAAAAACTAGTCCTAACTTGTGTATATCGAGTTGATTTTCTTTCAGTGTTTATATCTGTCTCCGGAACGTCACTCAGTCTTTCCGCGGCTACAGTTTGACCCTTCTGGCGTAAGTCAAATGTTTTAGTCAATAGATATATTCGACCTCTTATTTCCAGAAAAAAGCAAAACAGATTTTGTTCATGAACTTTCAGGTGGCTTGGGAAAATAACACTGGAGACATATATCTCCCAGTTTCATATATGGCTCAGGTATGTCACGCTTCTTCTTGTCAATGTTCTCAATTGTAGCATAAGTTGGAAGTTAATGGTTGAGAACGCCAATACAATAAGCTCTCAATATATGAAACTGGGAGATATATATCCTGAGCCATTAAGCTATGAAATTTTGTAATGAACAAATATTCTAATGAATCCACAGATCTGGAGTTCCTGATGGTCAACCCAAATTGCTACTCTCTCTAATCCCGGAATACCCATTGTTGAACTTCATGCTCACAACTTCGATTTATGTCGCTGTAAGTAAACTCTGCTACAGCAAATCACAAACAATTTGGAAGCCAAAAAAAAAGAAACAAACAAACAAACTGATTGGCGTTTTGTTGTTCTGTTTCAGATCTCTTATAGGCTCTTCGAGCTTACGAACACTTTGAAAACAGCCTTCATACCAACCAAAGACGACAAGCGCCTTGTCTACAACACGATCTCAGCACTCATAATCTGCACTTGTCTCTACTTTTTCTCGTTTGTTCTCATCAAAATCCCCCAAAAACTGGTTAGTCTAAAACAATGATCTCTCTGTTTTTGTGTGGTAGAAAGCTGTTCATGATGCTTGAGCTCATGAGACAAAACTAAAAAGCGCAAATATCATCTCACGTTTTATTATATCGTGGGAAACAACAGGTGTGAAGCACGTCTTAACCGGACCAAGGTGGATATTATTTGGAGTGAAGTCATATCAATTTGCAGAGAAGTTAATGAACTACGCAATATACGAAGATAGAAGAAATCAAAGGTAGACAAGACACGCATGCAATGTTGGTATCAATATCATCTGTCTGTATATTTATTTATTACGTTTTTGTTCACAATGATGTTAATTTTTATTACTATCGCCAGTTTTCCAAAATCAGTTGATAATAAATAGTCGCATCATCTAGCTTTGTGATTTACAAGGTTTGTTTAGACTAAGCTAATTAGAAAATCCATAAAGAGTACTATTATCACAGCTCTAAAAGTCCAGAATAATTACTGGATTTTCAACTAAATGGCAAAAAGAAAAGAAAAGAAGTAAAACATAACACCAGACAGAGTGTGCTCGACAAGGGCTTCTCAGGCAAGAAGAGGATAGGTACTAGAGCCGTCCTTGGCGTCACTGCTTAGAGTGTTGTGACACTCACCGCACCGCCCGGGAGGAACCGAGACTTTGATGATGACGATGACTCAGACTTTCCTCCAGGTGGCCAGAGAAGATTGAGTGATATGGAGAGGCCAAAGAGCGAGAGTAGAGTCAATACGTACCATGTTCCTCTGCATACAATCACATCTCTTTTTACTCATCACCTTCTCCAACACTCAGCACCATGCCAAAGCAGCTTGCCTACATAAAAAAAGTTAAAAGGAGTCTATGAACTAAGCTTTTAAAAAATAGTAGAATCGAATCTACTCTTCCATCTTCAGAGTAGAATAGCACCAAAGTCTCAAGAGGAACCATTAAAAGGCAATTTTCCTAGTAGAAAACGAAAATCCGCCCAAACAATTAAAAAAATAATTAAATAGAAAAAGAAAACGGTAAATCGTAGTCTCACCATTTTCCGATTATTCAACCGCACAGGCTAAAGTCGCGGTGGTCTGAGTTTGATAACCATTGTTTCGAGCCACCATGACCGGCGACCCTCCCTATCCGCCGCTTGATCCTTCTACTTACGATCTCATTGTCGTCGGCACCGGAGTTTCCGAGTCCGTCCTCGCCGCCGCCGCTTCCTCCACCGGTAGTTCTGTTCTCCACCTCGATCCTAACCCCTTCTACGGCTCTCACTTCGCATCCCTTTCTCTTCCCGATCTAAATTCTTTCCTTCATTCAAACTCCGTTTCTCCTCCGCTGCCGCCGTCGCCGTCTGAGGGTCATGATTTCCTTTCTGTGGATCTCGTTAACCGATCCTTGTATTCATCTGTCGAGATTTCGAGCTTCGAACCGGTGATTCTCGAAGAACACTCCAGAAGATTTAATGTTGACTTGTGCGGTCCTAGAGTTATCTTCTGTGCCGATGAATCCATTAATCTCATGCTGACATCAGGATCCAACAATTACGTTGAGTTCAAGAGCATCGACGCGAGCTTCGTCGGGGATTCGAGCGGAGAGCTACGAAACGTGCCGGATTCGAGAGCTGCGATATTCAAGGACAAGAGCTTGACTCTGTTGGAGAAGAATCAGCTGATGAAATTCTTCAAGCTTGTTCAGGCACACTTGGCTTCCTCTACCGAAAGCGAGGAGACAACAGTCAGCATATTGGAGGAAGATATGGATAGTCCATTTGTGGACTTCTTGGCAAAGATGCGTTTGCCACCCAAAATCAAATCGTATATCCTCCTTCTCCGTTACGCAGCTCTTCGCATATTTGTCTGCTTAATCATTTTTTCACAGCTTTTGTTTCTCAGTAAAACATCTGTGGAATGCTGATGGTAAGGCTTTGTTTCCTCTTCTTCTTCTTCTGTGTAGGATCATCTTATATGGCATTGCGATGCTAGATTACGATCAAGACAATACGGAAACTTGTGGACATTTACTCAAAACCAAAGAGGGCATAGATCGATTGGCTCTATACATTACATCTATTGGCAGGTCACTCATAATTCTGTCTTTCTTGGCTCTTTTACATTTGTAATCATTTTTCTCAGTGGTTTATTCGTTTCTCCCTCTCCCTCGTCATTCTCCTTGATTATACTCTGTATATATTAGCTTTTAACCCTTTCATTCTCTAATTCAGATTTTCTAACGCACTTGGGGCGTTGATATATCCAATTTATGGACAAGGAGAACTTCCGCAAGCCTTTTGCCGTCGAGCCGCTGTTAAAGGATGCATCTATGTACGCTTGCAACAATTTGCTGCATTATGTACTGTTTTGCTATGATATCTGTTACTTATCTGGTATTTCAATGTATGAACAGGTTCTCCGGATGCCTATTACTGCTCTGCTTCTAGACAAGGCACGTGAGACGATGTGGTAACCAAAGATATGTTTAATTGGTTTGCTTGACAACTGATTCTTACTTGATTATTCTAACTTTTTTGCAGGAAACTGGGGGTTACAAAGGGGTTAGACTAGCTTCGGGTCAAGAGATATTCAGCCAAAAGTTGTTTCTGGATCCATGTATTACTGTTAAATTGGAGTCACTGTCTTCACTGACCGATCAGCAGAAAGAAACTCTTCGGGTTCTTGTCCCAAAGGCGATAGGCAGTAAGGGGAAAATAGCAAGAGGAATATGTATCATTAGAGGTTCTGTGAAACCTGATATATCAAACGCTCTTGTCGTATATCCACCTAAATGTAAGATAAATTTTGAAGACCCACTAAGTTGTTTATGTATATCGTCAATTGCTTATCGAAGTTCTACTCTTGCTGGGGGTTTTTCCTCTTAGCTTTGTTTCCTGAACAGTTAACTGCGATTCGGGTTCTGCAGCTTGGTAGTGGTTTAGCGGTTTGTCCAGCTGATATGTAAGTTGTGATTCAGTGAAAAATGAGTCTTCCCATTCTTCTTCTGTTTCTTTCATTTGCTTCTCTTCAATTGTTCCCTGAGTCATATATTTGCTGCTGCAGGCATGTTTTATATCTTTCAACTGTGTGTAACAACGATGATCAAGGGAAAACTTCGCTGTTATCAGCCATGAGTAGCCTCATTAGACCGCAGGATCCTGAGAAACTTCAAAGCGCTTCAGTAGTTGAGAACGACATTGCTGAAGCAAAACCTGTTGTACTTTGGAGAGCACTGTACGTGCAAGAGGTGGTCAAGGTGTGAAAATGTGATTAGGAAGTTATCTGTTTAGGACTTGCAAAATTCGACCATGGTAATGTCATTTCACTAAATCAAAGTGTGATTTGGATCAGGGTGAATTTGGAGGTAATATCAGTTCCGCGTCTAGTCCAGATGGAAATTTGAACTACAATGAGATTGTGCAAACAGCCGTGAAGGTTAGTGAAGGCTCCTTTTTCTCAAATCTCAACAAGTTATGTATGATATTTGATAATGTTCTGTAACATGTCTTGGATTTGGTAGCTATATGAAGAACTCATGGGGAGTGAAGAATTATTTAAAGAAGAAACCTCGCCGGAGAACACAACAGAGGAAAACGATGGTGGTGTTGAAATAGAGGATTGATGAATGAAACCTTCGGTTTTATTACCATATAGACTATAGTTGACTAAGGAAAGTGTATTTTTCACAATTGTCTTTCGACATGTATTTTCCTTTACAATGACCATACTCTCTCGTGGCATGTATTTTCCTATACAACGAATATTTAAGTTTCGTGCTGTAGGCTACAAATTAACAAATTTAATAATTATCTTCCATTGAGAAAAGACTTAAAATTTCTTTCCTGCACCAAATGTAAAAAGAAAATGCTATAATTTCTGCAAATGTATAGAAACATAAATTGACCACAGAAACAGATCTATTATCTATTATGAAGTCATCATCACAAAGGGAACTCAAAATGTTGGTCACAAGACATCAAAATTGGGAATAAAAGGTTTTGTAGCAATCACAGTTTTCAGAGGTGTTGCGCCAGACTTTCACCGCTCATCTCTTCCAACTGTGTGATGAGATCTTGAGACAAAGATTTGACAGACAGATCAACGTCTTCCAGTAGTTCCCCTAAGAATGGAATGGTTTCAGCTAGCAACACAAGATACTCTTCTTTCAGATTATCCATCATCTGTTTCACGCTCCTCAAACTCAACATCCTCGAACGCAATTTCTCACTCCTTGTTTGCATTAGCACCTGAAAAATTATGATTTTTAAGACAAGTTTAAACAAAAATACAGTGTTGTTAACCATTATCCCAATAACATCGTCTAAAGCATGCTGAGGCAATATTATGTGGTTTACCTCGTGGTTTAGTGGTTTCCAGAGGAGATCAGAGCCCGAGGCTACTGCCATTTGACCAATGCAAGAAACCAACAATTCATCAACCTCTTCTACAGATGGTACATGTGGATGCTCCTTTAAAGAAGATGGCGGTTCAACAACAAGCTGTGATACTATAGGCTTCAGTAGCACCTGTGGAGAAGAATACGGTTTGTATCAAAAAAATTATATTCAAAGAAAAAGGGAGAGACGTTTGATCCAAGAAAATAGATAAGTGACCTGGAAGTTATTTGTGTCGAGAAACTTCAAGCTTCCAGTATCATGCTGAAAGCAGTTCTTCAAGGAAGAAATAACCAATGACCTAAGATGCCAGCTTTTTGGTGGTATAGTGTCATCTGTTTCCTGAATTTTGGCTTTCTTTTTCTTCCTCGTTGAAACTGATGTTCCAGCACTGGTGAGATGCGATACAATACCATCAAGCATGAATTTGAAGTAGGGTACAAAGATCGACCTGCATTCCACAACATATATTGAAGTTAATTCCCAATATTCAAGGAGCATATGCAAAGGGAATCACAATCTCTTGAAGGTGATTGTTTTACTCACATGTGACTCTCACATAGTCTATTCACCAGACCATAGAAAGATATTGCTCTGTCAATGCTCTTGTTTTCACTCCCAGATCCATCTTCAATATCGGACTCTGCCCAATCAATACTGCTGATAAAGAGGGGTTTGAACTCGGACTCGGTTAGCTTCTTTGTGAGTGTAACCATCGCATTAGTGACACTTCTCTCAGCATCATCAACATTCTGAATTGCTACTGGATTCTGGCGCCGAATATCTAGGGCAACTAAGCATTGGTCAAAAATCTTTCCATGGTTGATAACAATAGATGATCTATCCATTTTTGCAACCAGATTTTCTAGCATATCAAAAGCAATCACCAAACTCGCATTCCCAGAACTAACAGCCTCATCGTATATTCGTAAAAGAGGTTGCAGAGTGAGGCGAACCTGGAAGAATGGTTGTTATTAAGATCACTACAAGTACAAGAAAAAATCAGATTTATATAAGTATGTGAAGAACTTACTGGTATTTTTTCAGTAAGAAGTCTTCTAATGGCATTTGCCTTGGACTTGAGATTTTTGTCAAAGTCAGAAACATATTCAGGATGCAGCACCATGAGTCTTACAATATCCCCAAGATGAGGATTTAGGAAACCTCCAAGTTTATCAATCACTGCTTCCAAAGTGACTAGAACAGACAGCATAAGCAACTGTTCTTCAGCTGTTGCGTTTCCACCACTCTTTGATGCAGATGATACTTCGCGCGATTGTTGTACCAAATTCTTCATTATGCGTGGAAGTTCAGCTAGCGCCTTTGGTCCAAGAACATTGATCAATGCACCAGTTGTACGAAGACAGCTTGAAGAAACTCCCAAATTCTTTGAGCTGATGCCTTCTGCAACGGATGCAAGGCACTTGCTGAAGATTGGATGACCAGAGGGAAGCCTGCTAGCCAAAACTTCCAGTGTAGAAATGGCAGCTCGTTTAGCTGGAACACCTGACTCATCATCTGTCTCAACAATAACCTTGACGATTTCCTCGCACATCTTCCCGAAAGATTCAACAGCAGCCTCATCCAGGTTCAACCAAGGATTTCCTCTTTTTTTGATTGGTGAGCCTCCTATTGTGTTTCAGTTTAGAAGCAGTGGAGGCCTTAGCTCTCTCACTTATAAGCCCAAGTACCTGCATTCACACAAAAAATAGCGTATTAAAGAACTCCATTAAGCCAAGGCCTCCAAAACCGCGATTAAATCTACTGTAATCAAGTCTCAAAGGATTTGTGCTTTCCCAAGGGAAAGCGCATGTCAGTGGTACTTCCAGGCAAACAAAAGATTAGAACATCCGCTAGAAAGTATGTTCACTCACGAATTATTATGAATAAAAAAGCAGCTGTGTTACTGCTCTAGTACGAAAAATAAAAAAAATTATAACGCTAATAATATATACCTTTTTTGTCCCATTACGATCTGACTGCTGCTGCAGCAAGCTAGTAACAACTCTGAAATATATAGACAGATCCATAACTCCCGTAACAGTCATCAAGACATCATGTATACGCATTCTGATTTCCTTTCTAACTGCAGAAGTCACATCTTTCTCCTTTGTAGAATCAACAGCTTGCAGGAGAAATATACAAGCCTTCATAAGCTCCGGTAGTTCTTGCTGAAATATTAACAAAACGCACTTGCTCAAAAAAAGGACATTTAAGAAAGCACACAAAAAAGAGAAACAAGAAATAACATGCACAGGAATAAACAAAAGTTTCGTAACAACAATTTGAATGACAAATTAAATTTGGAAGAGGCTTTACCTGAATTCCAACTGAAACATTATTTCTTGGTTCAAGTGACACTGCAAATGCAAATTCTGGGTCTTGCAATTTCTGGAATATAAATTCTAAGACAAGCCGCATCTGAAAGAAACATTCTTTACTACAACTGTCTTTGCTGATAGTTTGAAGAAGCATGACCAGGGATGAGAGCCATGTCGAAGAAGAATATTGTTCGCATATTTCAACGGCAAAAGCA
The DNA here is from genome assembly GCA_000218505.1 of Schrenkiella parvula. NCBI lineage: Eukaryota > Viridiplantae > Streptophyta > Magnoliopsida > Brassicales > Brassicaceae > Schrenkiella > Schrenkiella parvula. The sequence continues at coordinate 1,849,445 of CM001189.1, read as the reverse complement.
TACTCCCACTCTCTCTTCACATCGGATATAAAACTTTCTGAATTCTGGACATTACCAAGCCAAGTGGAGTCTTTCCTTATAACCAAGGACTGGAATAATAGTATAAGCAAAGAAGGCAACCCATTTTGTTCCCCAATAACTCTGCAGATATAAAAGATGTCATTCAGTTTCTCAGAGAAAAAAAATGCAAAAACCTCAATTTCAATTTCATCATCTACACATTACCCCAGCAGGTAGGCTACAATGGAACGCCTTCTATGCTCAACAATATCAGGCAACACTTTCACAAAAATCTGAAAAATTCGATAGTAAGATATATTAATCAACAACTGGTTTAACATCTGATGTATTTTATTAAGGAAAAAAGAAACATAAAGAAAAGATTACCTCCAGTAACTGCTCCTCACTCTTAGTCTTAGACAGCCAAAATGGAATAACCGATGATATAAATCCCTCAAAGATAGACTTCGAGTGGGTATCAATCTACAAAAAAAAATAAAGAACAACTGTTAGGGAACATTTTAGTCACTGCAAAAATATCAGGGAGTGCCAAGAAGAATCCAGAGATCTGAAGAGTCTTAACGGAAAAATTGAAATTGAAACAAGACTAAGATAGACTAACAAACCTGTGTTACCGTTGATTCTCCAACAAGTGTAAGTATGCTGATGATATGGTCCAAAACTCTATCTGGGACAATTTTAACAACTGAAGTGAAGAGAGAGAAGATATAGTTCCTTGTGACTCCATCATTTGAGGAATGAGCAAACTCAACCAGCATTTTGACATTGATTTCATTTGTTATGTCAGCCTGCTATCAGAAGTGAATTAAGAGAAGAAAACAAGGAACAATATTGTTAATCAACCCAAAAAAAGAAATCAAAAGCATACCTTCAAAGAATTCACATTCAGAGAATCAAAAATATCTTTCAGGAGTAAGAGCACTATCTGTTGGATGGAAGAAATAGACGCATGAGTTATTTCACGATCATCCTGAGGAGGTTGGACTGAGGTTCCCTCAGCGGAAGAAGCAATTTTCACCCATTCATTAGACATAGATCTTCCTAGGAGTTTAAACAAAGGCCCTACAAGGGATTCCCTAAGCAAAATATAGTTAAAAGAAAATTAGTTGGGCAACAAAATTGTCTCTGACTGCCAAAATTTACAATGGACATGCAAATATAAGCATATAAAATTCAAGAGACCTGTGAGCTAGATCTTTCTTTAGAAGCAGCATGTCAACCAACGAGGCAATGAAACAGAGAGCCTTTTCTCCTCGTAGAAGTTCCCCACCATTTACGTTTTCTTCTAGAAATGACTTTGAATTTTTCTTCTGTTTCTTCTTGCTCAAAGAATCAATAACAAGATTATCCGGCTGAGTGATATGTTCAAGGGTATGGACCACTGTTGAACAAGAAATCTGCAATAGCATTGAAGATACCATGTAAATAAAGCAAAACACAACCAGCAGAAACTGTTTGGAAATATATTCTCTTCTGCCATAATTTTTTTTTAAACTGGATAAAGATAAGAATTTTACGTACTGTATAAGAAAGACAATGAAAAAAAGGATGGCAAGGACGAATACAAGAGATAAATTGAAAGTGAACATACCTTCAGGCGTAAGACCGCTTCTTTAGCAGCATTTTGTATTCTGCCATTTGTACTTCGAAACATAGACACTAGCTTGTGGAAGAAACGAATCTAATCCAGAAAGAACAATCAAGAGGGTTCAAAAAGATATTGATTATATTAATATATGAAAGAGTACTATAGAAGGATGTTGCACTTATATTCCACTATGCCATCAAGACTGACCTGAACCTCTTTCTTCAGTTCAGTATAAAATTGATTGCTTAACTTCTCCAAAATTGTAAGACATGGAGAAACAACAGCAGGATATTCAGATGCCACATCCATCTGCAAAAGCAAACATCTGTGACTGGAACGAAAAGTACCCAATCAAGCAAGCAATATATGGAAACATGAACTATTCTTACTCTCAATGCGTTCAGTATATGATCATCAAGAGACTGCACTTTAAACGAAGCTGAATGCATCATGGAGCACTGGGACAGGGAGAGAAAAGCAAAAACAAAACTAATATTAAACTGTCGTGCAAGGCAACAGGTAAGTTTTCCTAGGACAGGAATGGAGATAAAGTGAATTTACCTCCAGAAGAAGGCACAATAAATCGACCTCCGTGTCTGAGATTGGCGGGGAAGATTCGTCCAGTTTAAAGTAGTATTGACTACGTTTATCTAGAAGTTGGGACAATGACTTAACATTTTCATCATGCAGAAGCAAGATGCCCAGACCTTTTAGCAGTGATAGAACCCGTAGCTGTAAAAGGGAAAACTTAAGACTTCAATAAAGTAGTGTCCCAAACCATAAGGAAATCATAAGGATACTTGTACTTCAGAAGGAAGGAAGTGAAACAGAAAACAGGTAGAAGAAAGATAAGAGGAAACACACCTTCCCATAAGCAGGAAGTTCTTGCGCACATAATAAGATGAACGAAAGGATGCTTTCTTTTGTGGGTTGATCAAACCTGAAGTTGAAAATCAAGAAAAAAGAACACTAAGGGTGTTTGCGAAGAAAACATTCAAGCATGGAGTAAACTAACTGACATAAACATGTGCCACTAGACAGCTATTAAACTCAGCTAAGTACCTTTTTTTGCAGGTCAACTGGCACTAGTAAGTCATTAGGGGTTGAACTAAGCAACGATGTCAAGTAGGATGGAAGAAACTTATTGTCCGACAATATCAGCCTCCTCTGTTGAACGATCATTCCCAACAGTTCATCAAAAGAACTACTACAGATTGCAGCACTCCCTGGTTTTAAATTTCAGAAGAAAAATTAAAACAAATGTTTGGATAAAACATAAACACCTGAGGCCAAACTAAGATTACCATTTTTTTTGCTAGAGTCAACACGACACCGTAAGTTGAAGAGCGCCTCAATGCAGTTCATCGCAATTACTTTAACGTCCTACAGAGTGAAAGCACCAAAATGGGTTTTAACAAAGGACGCTAATGCAAAGAGTGATACAATAAAGAAAACACAGAACCTCAAGTGTCACCTGATTATCACTCGATATGGGAACCAAAAGTACTGGAAAACTAGAGAATATTTGAATCGACCATTCACTATTTCCACTGGAGCATAGATACAAGAAGCATTGGAGACCTTCAATCTGGACCATAGGAGGAACATCTGCAAGAAGAAGAGAACAGCATAAGAGAATAGAAGATGGAATAGAATAGAAAGAGTTATCAGCAACTAGATTCCATGAGCCCTTTCAATACCCAACAGCATAAAAATGGCAGAGAAAGAACAAAAACTAGAACTCTGTGAATGCTAAAAAGAGTTAAAAAACGAATTCATCTGAAGAAAGAGATGCACAAGTGCTTTATAGCGAGAGGAAATATAGATTTCCATGCAAACCTTCTCTTGACATAAGTCGGGTAAGAAACAAAACGGGACAGACTTTGGCTTCTCTCACACGGTAGTGAATGTGTTCCTTAAAAACATGCTGTGATCGAGTTGTTGCAAAAAAGAAAAACATGTCTTCAAGTCCGCTACACAACCTTCTGCTAAAAACCTGAAGGAGAAGTTGTATACATATAGTTGTGAGCATTGCTATTGGTTGGCAGATAGAATTTCAATTTAGCCAAATAGCAAACAGATCAAGCTGAAAATCACCCACCGAAGAGACATGGGCCGGTTCAAGTTTAATGAATGACTCGACCAACTTCCAAAACAAGCAGATCAAAAGCTTTGAATTCAGTGCAGTAAAATCAGAGGTGTCAAAAAGTTGATATAAGAGTTCTTGGCAGTTGCTTCTCGACAGCTGCAAGTAATACATAAATACATCAAAAACTAACAGGTATAATAAGCAACAATCGTAAATTATGAAAACATCAATCTACATCAGCCAGTAGAACACTATACCTCTTTCAAAGAAACATCAACTGCAACCTCAATTTCTTCCCATTCGGTCTTCAAAACAGGGAAGCAAAGCTCGAAAAGATCCAAAAACTGACTAGGATCTAAAATAAAGGAAAACACAGCCATCAACATAAACTCTTGATAACTTATCATAACAACAGCTTTTACGGTACTTGGAAATAGAAAACCCATGGATAGAACCTTACCAGATGAAGAATTCATCTTGTGCAATGACTGCATTAACAACATATAAAACAGCGTCTTTGACAACGGTGCATCTAGGCAACTGACAGTAAGCCACTGAATAACGTCACCAGGGTGCATCAGAAATGCTTCCACCAGCTTGTTAACGATATCCATGTTCAATGCGGACACACTTTCACGGATCAACAGTCCCTTCTGAGATAAGAATTTCATAAGTTATTAAGAGCATTCATAAAATCTGAGAAACAAAAAATAATAGTGTATCAAATATAACTGCCCCTCACATACGCGAATACTAAACAAGAGTAATAGTTAAACACGGAGGATTGGAAGTTTGTTCCCATGAAAAAAAAAGGAAAGTAATGACGAACCTGCAACTTGTTGCGTTCCTGTTCTGTCAATTTGATGCTGCACGATTCCAAAACTTCAGAGAGCTTAAAGTTGCAAGCGCTCTCAATTAGCTCAATCCTACGCTCATCAGGGTCGAGGGTAAGTGCCTCCCCCAAATTATTGATAATATCCATGCTTATAGAGGATACGTTTCCAGACATGATATCTGGGAGCTTTTTCTGCAAAAACGAGTTTTTTAAATGACATGATAATAATATTCAACAACCACAAAAGGATTCATTGTAGCATTTTGAAGAATGAATATTGTAAAATCATATTTACCATTCCATCATCAGCAACAAGATTCTTGAAAAGTGGCCAGTCAACATCCTTCCCCAATTTCAGCACATGTAGGTTTAATTTCCAAGTCTATTCACAGATATAAGTAAAACAATTAGCAAAGGTAAAATAGACTGTTGCCATAACTGTATAAAATAAAGAAAATGAGAAAGAACCTTCGGCTGAATTAAGAGAAATGGGAACATTGCAGAGGTAACTTTCTCAGTAGAGTCTGCTTGACTACAGGAACTTGAGACAGCAGTTTTAAGGGACAAAGCAACGACATCAGCTGCAAGTTGAACATTATGTGATACTCCTGCAACAAAAATGGTTGATTCCAGATAAGTTGATTGCACATCTTAGAATTTTCCATCTTGAAGCTATTACACTAAACCATATATTAAACCAAACTGGATGAGAACACTACACAGTTTTCCTCCAGGTATTTCCCAAAACCCATCCAGAAGTTAAAAATATGCATAACATTAAAGAAAAGTTGCCAGAATAAGAAAATGGTCTGAGCTGTGAAAGTTCCTATAAGTGAAACGGTGGACCAGCAGAGGACAAGAAAGCAATTTAATATCACAAATACAGTACACCCTAAAAACATGTCTGGCTGATGATAGAAGTTGATATGACTGCTAGTGGAGATGATGTATCCGATTACACATTGAAGATCAACACTCTTTATTGACATGGTAATAAATCTCTAGACGACGATGCAACACTGAACAAAGTTAAGAAAAGAACAGAGCATCTTCAATCACCTGATAGGAGAATCCCAACACACCGTTTCACCACATGAAGCAAAGCATCCAGAAGACTTGAAGAGGTTACTATATTTGGCAACTGATCAAGAGACAGGGCAGCCTGAACAACCGCCAGATCCTCATCCCAAAGCTGGCGCAATATAGCATCCTTAATTGTGACAAGGCTCTGGATGGAGGGGGGCAAAGAAATAAAAGATTAGTCAGATGCCAAGAAGTGTGTAGTAAAGAGTCATAATATTTGGAATGAGTACCCCCACATACCTCTGGCTTAGATCTATCATCCTTGAGAACACTGTTTAGACTAGAAAGCGCAGAACAACGTACAGCAGCCTAAGATTCATAGCAAGCCCTCAGTCTTGCACAATAAGGAAATAGAAGGAAGTTTCACATAACTAAGATCAGAATTTATAGTACCTTGGGATGGTGGAGGCGGAACCACAATTTCGAATCCAAGAATGGCACGGACATGTCTGAATTCCCATCCAGCATACAAGACAACATCTCCAGCTTCAAATCTTCTTTCTTGGACTGACCTTTAGTATCCTGAAGCAATAAATTTTATGATTCAGAAGGGACATAACTAACAAAAGGCGGAAAATAAGTCACTGAGAGTTGGACCACAGACCTCCAGAAAGTTTTGTACTGCTGCACGTAAATGAACAGAATACTTCTTGCTAACAACAGCCAGAATTTTTTTGGCCCAGCTCCCTACAGTTAAATTGCAACCAAGGTCGTTATAAAGAGAGAGCTGCGAAAGAGAGTAAACTCAAAGACACAGTAGTTGACATTTCACTAACCAGATGTAGAAGATGTAATATCACTGTTCTTCTGGTATTGTGTCATACACATAGAGAAAACCTTGGAGATCATATGATCAACCAAGTTGTCTACTGGAACATTATCAATTATCGACACTAAAGTTTCCTGACATTGATCATCAGATGAACTGCAAACAGATGACAGTAAGTCAAAACATGAATACTAACAATATAAATACATATGCTTGCAAAATGGCAAAACAGTGTCAAATACACACCTGTAAAGAAGAAGAGAGTCCAGTAACACTGCCAGGAATCTCTTAATGTTGAACTCTTTGGACAAGCCTAGAAGAACACCAGAAATATCCCTACACAAAATTGAAGCCCTCGTTGCAAAAATAATAATAATAATAATAATAATAATAATAAGAGTTACAATTAAAATAGCCTAAGAGGGAGTACAGTTCATATGTGACTACCTTATTTCCTTTAAAAGGTCCAAAGCTTTCTTTGGGATCAAGTCCACAGATTGCAACTGTAGTTGACCAAGCAAAAAAAATTAGTTCAAAAAGACCAACACCGTCCAGCTGTGAGCAGAATTCTCAGTAAGCAATAGAAAATATGTTTCACCTCGCAAGTAGAAGTTCATAAAATTTGTGACATAAAAATTAAGATGTTTGAGACAGAAAGTTCATGTACCTGAACAAAATTAATTAATGCCATAAATGACAATCGGAGCCAATGACGATCAGAGGATTCTTTGGCATGTTCACGAGCAATGTCGATGATTGACCTCATAAAACGTTTGATAAGATTATCATTTAGCATGGCTCTGTTAGCCAACATGCCAACAACCATTAACGCACCAGCCTAGAAAAAAATAAACATGTCATAATAATCACACTAGCTGAAATAAAATTAATTAAATTAACAATATTTGGCAAATTCCTCTTTACAAACCTGCTGATCTAAACATCCTTTCACAGCAGATTGAAGACCAGAGTCAACAAATGGTAAAATCTGCTTTACAATATCTCCATCAACCGTTGCAACAGAACCTAGAACCTCGACGACAACAGCTGTGGAGAAGCTGACCACAGGTTTTGAAGGCTGATACTTCTTAGTCCGAGATGCCTGCAACAACCAAAAAATCAGATGTTCATTTTAATATGGCGATTACGAAACCACCTTAGGGAAATTATAAATAACAGGTACTTACATAGTCACACAAGGACTCCAAAACCTGCATATCACGCATACACTGCTGAACGATAACCGATCTAGGAGGTGGAGCACCTGAATTTTTTACACCATCCAGAAATTTCCACTTGGTGTTGCTGTAATAAACAAATGAGAGCAAGGTTTACAATTTGATAAATTCAGTAGCTTAAACTTCAATAGCGGATTAATGAACAGATCATTGCTCACCCAGTGGAAATCAGCTGAACGATACGGACAAATGCATGTGTGTCGTGATATGGCAAAGCGCATAAAACCACATCTTCGAAATTGTATATATGAATCCTGTAGAATCCAGAAGTTAGGAAAATTTGATAAACAGACAAAGACAGAAGATACATAGCCAAGTCAAGAGATATAGTAAGAACGAAACACATACTTGTATCTTCGTATGAGATACTCAAGTGTCTCCAAGGAAGCACGAAACTGAAGATAACCCGAGAGAAGGCGTAGATATGAACTGATTGATGCATCGATCCGAGCATTTTCTTCTTTGCCCAGCAATTCCCTATCAATTTCTTTACTTTTATGGCTAAACAAATCGCTCATGAAATTGTTAAACCTCTCATCTTTGTTTCCAAGCACTTCGAGACCTGAATTAACAAAGAAAACAAAAAAAGGAAGATAATTTAATCATTATTGCGCTTTTTCACTACAAATTATCTATCACTAGAAGAGAAAAAAAAGCAAAACACAGAGCAGACCTTTGAGCCCAAGTTCGTAAATTGACTCGATATCAAAATCTGCAGCTTCTTTAGGACTGAAGAGAATCGAAGGACGTGTGTAGGGTCTCTTCGAAGGCTCTGTATCGGCTTGTACAACCGACTTGATAGCCTGTAACTGCGACGCTAGCGAAGAACTCATGCTCGCTGGGAGAGAAAAAGAGCGCGGCTTAGAAGAACGGGTTTAGGGTTTAATGATTTTTTTCTAGTTTTTTTTTTAATTTGTTTGTCTTCTTGGCAAATGCTATACTTTATTTTTATAGTTTGTCTTATGAACTTGTCGGAACCCCCTGAATTTTGATAAAATCACGTTTTAAAGCATTACCTATTTTTAGGTTTAAAATCCACCCCGAGCCTTTAGAATGTAACAAAAAGAATCCCACGTTTTGGTTAAACAGAATCTGCTTTGTTAACGTGTCAATTTTTTTTTGCCGTTGATATATTTGACTAACGTGGAGTTCAAGTCTTGGTTTTTGTGCATGTAATGGGCCTAGCCCAACTCATTCGGAAATTACAATGGGCCCTAGCCCATTTTATCCTAAACCTATGCAAAGAAAGTCGTGTTGCAAGATTTTTTTTTCTTTTAATTTGAACCGGACATTGGGTCCGTTAAGCTTGCGGCTCCTTGTCCAAGCAACTTTCTCAGGCTAAGACCTATAATCCAACTCAGGGCGCGTAGGCGAAAACAGCGCCATATCCAGAGACTATACGCTAGAACGTCGTGCCGTTTTGCCTTTATTTAAACATAACAACAAAACGGTGAATCGTCTCTATTTGCGCCAAAGGTTTGGCAAATCATACAGGGAAATGAGATTGTTTCCTCGGTTTCTACACTCTTCCTCTAGTCAAAGGGTGAGGCATAAGCGGGATGAAGAGCGAGCCCAGAATCATCAGTGTGCTTGATCTTAACTTTTCTTATCTTCTTTTTCATGATAAGCGGCCATATGAGAAGGGTTCGAGCAACACGACTCAGCGGGTCTTGAAGACCATCCACTTGGTAGTGACCAAACCGCCAGTCACGGTCAACAATGGGTCTCCATTGAGGCTTATCGAGACCATCTTTTGAACAAACAAAGCCTCGGAAGTAAGATTATTATGTAAAAGTTAAAAAATAAGTAAAAATAAACTTAAAGGTGGAGAAGTTGTGACTAACCTGCGTACATTAGACCATGATTATCAACGGCTCGGTAGAATGGCCGTAGTTTTCCTGCTTTGGCAGCTTTTTGGAGTTCGTTCCATGCAAGAGACCGATCTTTACGAGTGACTTTTCCGCTTTTCACTATCTGGCGAGGCGGGAAAAAAATGCAAAGGCCATTTGAGGAGAAAAGCGATCTGGCAATCTCAAGTGCAGTGGTAACCACAAGGGTTATAATGACAAACCTTGGAAAAGAGATGGTACGATGGCCGAAGGCTTCGGGCAAGATTATTGGATCGGTCAACCGCAACAAGTCCAAATTTTGGACCATATCCATCAGCCCATTCCCAGTTGTCCGAAATAGTCCAGAATATGTAACCCAGCACCGGAACACCCTGCCGTGAAAGCCACAAACGCAGTGAGAGTTATGCCGATACCTAGTATTGTTATGGTAGAACCAAAGCCCGCCTGGCCCCTGCAACGGATGACCCGTTTTCAGAATAAGCCCAAACTCATGGCCAGGTTTTGAAGCTTAGATAAGGTCATAACAGGCCAGGCTCAAAACGGGCAGGGCTATAGCCCATCACAACAACGCAACCAAATACCATTAGTTAAGCGTGAATAAAAGTTTGTGTGATGCAGAGTTCCAAGGACAAAAACCTTTAGCATTGCAGCATAGAGGGCGAGGAGATGCTCGATCAGGTAAGGCCGCCGAATCACATCAGTTTCATCAGACACGCCATTTTCTGTGACGATGAAAGGAACTTTTAGGTGTTTGTATCTCTCGTGGAACGCCAACAAAACGCGGTAGAGCCCATCAGGATATACCCCTCTTCCAGATTCACTGTATTCATCAGTCTCTACAAGCTTTAGTCCAACACCACAGACTGCTTCCTGATTTCCCGGAGTCAGATTCCAAAATACTTAATCGAAAGAAAGCAATATTATTGATCCAAATTTAAGACCTAAAAGCATATTTTTGTACTCTTAGCTCTCTTACCTGTCCGTAGTAGTTGATGCCTATGAAATCCAACTTCTCACAAATGCTATCAATAAATGGATATATAGTGAGGGAATTACTAATAGTAACAGCCCCAATATCAAAGAGACCATATGGTCGCATAAAGGAGACATGGTGTGCAACCCCTACAAGAGGTTTTTTCAAGGAACTGCCAAATAAGAGTTGGAAACTATTAACATGTGCTAGAGAGAGGAGTCCATACGGAAAAAAAAATTAATAAAGCACGAAAAAAAACTAACATTTTCCCGTGGATGTAGTCATAGGCCTTTGAGTGAGCAACAGCCATCCAATGTAAGGCTCGATGGAATACACCCATTGGTAGAGTAGATGTAGCTATCTCCAGAAAATCAGGGTTGTTACCGGGCCAAGATCCGCACATGTAGGTAAGCATGGTGAAGACATGGGGTTCATTAAATGTTACCCAAGAATCTACCAAATCGAACATGGAATCCACAACAATCCTGACATGTTATAGAAAAGATTATCAAGACCTACATAATCTCCATACAGCTCATTTGAAAGAGAGAGTCACCTGGTGAAGTCCATAAAGTAGTCTACTGTCTTCTCTATTTTCCAGCCACCATAATCAGCAGCCCATGGTGGCAATGAATGATGAAACAGCGTTAGCATCACCTTCATCCCGTTTGACCGAACTCTGTTAAGTATCCATTTATAGTGTTCGAGGGCCTCATAGTTAACCTACGAAGCACAATGATAGAAAAACAAAGTTTAAAGACAAAAGAAAAGAAAATGCACTCTATATGATGTATGACCACCATAGGCAAGGACGTTTCTCTCGAAGAAGCATATTTAGAAACAAGGTTTTGTGCTTCGTGACTCACTGCTTCCTTAATCCCTTTGGTAGGCTCTTCTGGCATAATCCTAGACCAATCGATTCCCATCCTAAAGACAGTAACGCCGGTATCTTTTGCTAGCTTCACTTCTTTGTCAGGATCTGACCAAAATTTAAGTCTGTCCTCCCTGAAACAAATTGAGAAAATCTCAGCTTGAGCTCTTAAGACAAAGCTAGGTGATGGACAATATCTAGATAAAAAGCATATGATGAAGCTCACGCGTGAGGAGCGTTATGCCACGCAGCTACATTTTTAGTGGGTGGCTTATCGGCAGCAGCCTTATCTTCTTTTACATGTGTGTTCTTGGCCAAGCCTTTGGTTATAGCTCCCACAGCAAGCTTAACCTTCTTCCTCTTTGCTTTGTTATCAGCAGCCTCTGAACCTGACACTGCATCTGCTGCTGAACATGGTGTTTCTTTAGCAAACTGGAGCCAAGCATCATCGAGATCGTCCTCCGCATGAGCAGGTGCAGTAGCCAACCCAAAGAAGAATTTGCCCTCCTTATATTCTGAAACGAATAGCGATTTCATCACCCAGATAATGTTAACCTTTCAGATTCAGTTTCTACATAGACTGATCAAACCTTATGAAGTCGATAATTGTTATAAGTAGAAGAAACTGCTTCTGGTGATTTTGAATTCGGAGCAAAAAAGGGAAGAAATCATTTTCAAAAAGTAGAAAGGTTTCGGAAATGGAAATTTCGTTTGAGGTGAGACAAACCTCACACTCAGTGCAAAAAAAAAAGCGTACAAACAGAAGGAAGAACACTTTCAACAGTAATACGAATCGCAGTAATAGTACCGTGGGAATTGAAATCCGCGAGAACTTCTTTAGATTCGTCGATTGGAGAGCGGATCTTCGAGAGGTTACGGCGACGGAAACGAGAGTAGGAGATTGCGTTGGCTCCGACGGTGACCGTGGCCAAGAGTCCGACGACCTTAACGAGCAATGCGACAATGTTCATTATCGCCGATGATGATGACCGGCACTTTTCTAGTTCCTACCGGCGCGCACTAAGAGATAAAACAGAACGGGTTTATGTTCGAAGGGCCCATTAAGGGCCCATCGAAACAGCGTGACGGGAAGTGGTTGGTGGTGATCCTTTGCTCGCAACCTTATCGTGTTCGTGTGGGTGGCTTAGCTCCAAAATCCGTGTACGTCTCTACTCAGTTTATCTCTTAATACGCCGCGTATAGTAGCATCAGTGTTAACTAGCTTTAACTTTAAAGCTTCTGTACCCTTTTAGTAAGTACAATAATACACCAATGTTAAACTTAACTAATAACTTGATTGATTAATCACAATACCTCAAGTTCTAATCTAAAATGTGATATATGTGTGTTAAAATGTGATATAAGTAGAACAAACATGTGATTGATTAATCACAATACCTCAAGTTGAATATGTAGTTGTAAATAAACTTGTGATTGTTGTCCGAGCTAGACTAGATGGCTTCTGTCTCAGTGCTATGTGTAATTTTGTGAGTGGCCCAAATAGATTTTCTGATCTTTTTCCTCAGCCACCTCAGATTCCTTCTGGCTTCCATTATCTTTTTCTCCCGCGTCACTCTTTTGGCAGTTTCAAACTTTCAATATAATAGTTTCCTTTAATACCCTAAAAAGAAACAAAATCTACACTTTAGTTCTCTTTCCCTTAAAATATCAAATTTTGATTGACCGACAAAGTCTAGCATGTCTGAAAAACCAATATAAAAACAAGGGAATCAAAATTCTGTTCAGATTACTTAAGTTTTATTGTATTTATAGACCCCAAAGTTGTTAAAATTAAACGGAGAAGAAGGAAAAATGCAAACAGAAAACAGAAAACATGTATTCAAAAATAGTTCAGATCAAAAGTACAATTAGACAGTAACGAGATTTCTCTCTCAATTTATGGAGATATAATTCGTAATTTACATAAAAGATATATAAAAGGACATGTATGCGTATCTAACTTATGAATGTGAATCATAGGTAAAGAAACTGGTTAATCAGTCATGACCACATGTCGAAATAAGGATTTTAAGAGAAGAGTCAAGTTATGTTTCAGGCATCTAAGATCTTGGAGGTGTGAAACGCGAACATTTGTTCTTCTTCCTTCCGCTGCTTTTGTTGAGGCCACAGACACAAGTCTCGAGCAGCTGATAGTCCTCTTGCCAGAACAAAAGTGATGCTTTCTCAGGTTGTTCTATGAGTTTCTTAGAAGCCAAGAAACCTGCGATAGTCCAAGTCTGGTAAAGCCTTGATTGCTTCCCCACGAATCTCCCGCTTCTCGTGTCATAATACTCAGGCCACTCATCTTCTTTGAGCCTTTTCTCTGCTACAGCCACTGCTTTCTTCGCCAGTTCTAGCTTTCCCATCTTGATACAAGCCAATGTGAACTAACAAAACCCAGGCATTAAAAGGGTTTTAGGGATTCTTGAATCTGAAAAAATAGCTACTTAAGAGATGCTAATGTTCGTTCGTTTCTTTGTACCTGCCAGAGAAGAGTTGGCCAGGATCCGCCATTATGATATGACCAAGGCCTGCAATAACAAGTATGAAATCAGAGATCTGCGGATTTCACAGAGAAGGGGGAAAAAAGTAATTTGAAGAGACTCACGTGTTCTTTGGATCAGAGCCAGTGATTATTCGCCATTCGTCTTGCTCTAGAGCCGGAAAACAGATCTTGAGAGGCATGTTTGCAACAAGATCATCCCATTTTTCTTCGATCAAGTTCATGACTCCTTCGTTCTGTTCTTGGTTTCCCAGAGAAGAAATAATTGCCCAAAGGTTCCCAAGTGTGAAGAATCTAAAATCCATGTGGGCAGGCTGGAGATTTCCTATGAAGTAACCCCCTTTATTAGGGACCCAGTCGACAAGCCAAGAAGGGATCTGATCTGGATATATGTTAAACTTGTTTGTTGCATCCGCTGAATACTCCTCAGTATTGTAACGATAAATTTCGTTTATTTTCTTAATATCCACCCAATAGTACTCTCTGATATGGAATGATAAAGCACTTAGCCGGTTGTTAATGGCAGCAACTAAATTCTTGGTTCCATCATTCACGTTAAGCATCTCTCGAGCACAGCGGAGTGCCGAGTAGAATAATGCCTGGAAAAAGAATGAAACCATTAATGTTAATTATCAGTTGCAAAAAGGAAAACCTTAGCTACTAAATCTCCATGCGAGATAAGTTTTTTTTAACTTTACTTGGATTTCAAGTGGATGCCCGTGGATGCCCATTCTTCGATCAATCATACAAGATCCATCAGTCACAAGAAGAGTCGGGAACATGTCAAAACCATCAGCTAGGCATAGCTTAAGGATCAACTTGATCCCTGTTTGAACATCGATTCTCTCTTGCAACGTGTAATCACCAGTGAGCTTTCCATAAGCTCTCAGCAATATGATCCACCACAAGCCTTAAAAAATTTACAACCTCGGTAAGAAACATTCTCCAATCAGATTACCATTGCAATGCTGTAGTGAAAAGTTCACAACTTTCGAAACAGAATCAGATAGTAAGGGATTTTGTCTAGGGTGTTTGTTTCTCCAAGATAAGTGAAAATATAATTCATTCAAAAAAAATGAACTGAAAACTTTACAAGTGAAAATTAAAAATTGAGCATAACGAATTACCAGAGTCAACAGGACTAACACGCCCAATAGCTGATTCGCCAAAATCTGCATCTAAAAACTCCTCAAACGAGCCATCATTTCCTTCAAGTGGCACAGACTTCACTTTAAAACTTGCTGGCATTAGCCCCGGGCCAGGGCTGTGACAGTCCACTGTTTTCTCCCAGCTCTAGAAACCAAGCAACAGAAAGCTCGATTAAGAATCTTCAGTGTAAATTAGTAAATCAAATACCTTACAATTAGCATCCAAAAGAATTAGTGTCGTTGGAGTAGCATGTAAGGAAATTCACAACTTTAGGTCATGCAAATGGATATCAGACACATCTAAAAGAAGATCACAGTGTCACAGCTCAATATTTCCAATGCTCCGAGCTTCATCAAAGCAATATATGATAGAAAACAATCTTTAAAGCACTGATTAACAATTAATTTTATCAAGTAAGCTATTAAATTTTTGGGCGATCTGAACAAATGAAAAACCAGAAACTAGCATAGCAGGCAAGAAAAGGCAAATATTTTGACCAACTAAACAAACCTCAGGACATCTTCAAGAGTATCACAGTATCACCAAATTTAACAACTAATTTATGACGAAAGCAATCAAACTTTTTGGGTCTGAACACATTAAAAACACAAGAAGACATACCTGGAACTGCAACGTGCAGGAAAGATATTTCTCCAAATCTTGCCTTCTCCATTAGGCAAGAAAATTCAGTAAACAAACTAGATAAATTTCCCGTTTTCACAAAATCCGCTAAACTTCCCTAGAATGAAAAATCAATTCCATTGACAAATCATGAGCTTGCAACCAAGTAATGCAAAACCATTTTGAAATTCAAAGAATCGAGCGGAAATTTACATAGCGTACTAGTTAATCCGAGTATATAAGACCAACCAACTTAACATTTTCCAAGCAAATTTACAGCAATATCGACCAAAAACTCTAATTTTTTTATACAGACATTTTCTAAACCAACTGCATTAGGCAAAATCAATCAGATGACAGCTCAAGAACATTAAATTCAAATAAAAAGGTTCAAGAAAAAGCTACCTGCAACTGCAATGTATGAAGGAGAAAGTTTCTTACAATCTCCCCTTCCCCATCAAGCAAGAACGCGTACGCCGAAGGAACAAAATCACGAATAAAAACCTGATCATAGTTCAAAGTCTGCGTCTCCCCTGGATCATTAGCCGCCACAGTCCCCACAGGGAACCCGCAGTAATTCACCACGGCACTACGAAGCAGCTTCCACGCCTCTTTCTCAGACTCACTCTGACTCAAAACATGTTCTGTTTCGCTTTTTACACCCACATTTCCCAACTTAGCATCTACACCTCCATTACCACTTTCCTTTTTCGGTATCTCTTCAGTTTGTTCGAGCTCCTTGAAAACCAGTGGCTTTACAAAAATACTCTCGAAGCTGTTATCCTTATTTACATGAGAACCCAACGACGAACTCGAATGGTTCCTAAAATCGGAAGCTACACGGGGAATTACTAAAACACCCCTTACTCTTCCTCTCCCTCTCCCTATACTAGTACCTCTAGCTCTTAAAACTCTAGATCCTCCTCCCCAGCTAATGTAATCGGAATCACAAAAAGGCTTCCGATCCACAACAATCCGACGGCATTGAACACCAGATCTAATACTTCTGGAATCAATCTTTCTACACTGTAGTTTCGACGAATTGATCAACTTGCCCGAGCTCGGGGGAGAAAACCCAAAAAGCGAGGAGCTTCTAAAACTAATCAGAAATCTACAACAGGGTTTCATCGCAGAGACACAGATGCAGCTTCTACTGTTCATCATTCTCGAAGAATTTGAGAAACACGATTGAAAAATCGAACTATACAACCAATACACAGCTTAGCTAGCTCTTTTTGACAAAGTCTTGATCGACGAACACGAAAATGACCGTACAAATTGGAGAATGCGATTCGGAAACAAATACTTAGATCGGAATAAGAATGAATGAAGATGATCAAATAAGAATGAGATTTTTTATAGGATAATAAATGAATGAAGATATTTTAATATTTTTTGTGTGTCTGAATATTTTGGTGGAAATGGAATCTGATGAGAGACTTCATTCAAAAGGTTACTTAAAAAGAAAAAGCTCCGTGGCGAAAATGTAAAATTACTTAAGATGTAGACGCAAGTGCACTTTTTCTTTTTTTCTCTCACATAAATGATATTTACTATACTAGCCTCGCATACGTGTCACGTTTGTTAGTATTACTTGTTTCGGAGAGGGGTAATAGTGACATTACCTATTTAACTACCTGTATGGATCAGATGGATCGATGGTGGAGACCACAAAATAAATAGAATACCATTGGCTAATTTTCTACGTGGCAAATTTCTATTAGTCAGAGTTTCTAGAGGTACGCAGGAAAAAAAAATATCTGAAATATATAATTTGTTTGTGCGAGCGCGTCGCCGCGGTCAAGTTCGGTTTGCTGTTTCGCAAAGATCCTTTGCTTTGTCACGACTAACACAAAAACTTATCTTCTCCCACGCGCTGTGATTGAGCGCGTAATGTTTAACCGCATTTATAAGGGTTTCATGGTACGAATAATATAACCCATTGGACCACATAGCTGAGACCACTTTAATCTTCACTTGTAGCTTAATAAAACACAATGATAAGCCCACTGAAAAAAGAAAAACTAAAGGAAATTATAGTCTATATAAGCCCATTTTTCTGCGAGGTCATTAAATTGAATTTTTCTGTTCTTGATTCTTTTTTATTGTAAACAAAAATCTTGAAATAGTTTATTAAATGACAAAATATATATACATATAAATCTTAATACCTTTTTCACCAAAATATTTTGAGTTCTTGGTCAATTACTCACGTTGGAATGGCAATATGGATGCATTTGCATGATCAAATTATACGAAAGGGCGAGAGTTTATACCCTTTTTTTTGCTCTCAAAAGAGTTTATACGTCTCCATCAATGTTGCTTCCAAACAGTTATGTACGTAAACTCAATTCGGATAAGCATATTAAGTTTATATCCAGTGCGTACATTGTATAAATTGCTTGGACTTTTTTTGTATTACTTAGTGAAGAATATAAAATGGAGATAGATGTTGAATTTTTCAAAATAATAAGAACTATTTAATCATCTTAGTGTTCATATTAGATGCCTAACCACGAGAATTGAAGCATGTGGGTTAGTACTAAACGTTTGTTTTTGAATAACCTAGAATGAGATAGGAGCATGTCACTATATAACGTGCATCAGTTTGATTTGTTAATATCATCTTATACGGTCTTATCTTCAATCCCATATTGTTGCATTAAGAGTAATTATATTAAACACAAATAGTGATCTTATGGATAGGAGGGTCTCTTTTATAATTTAGTAGTTTAGATAACTCGCAACCAATAGTAAATATGCAATATGGAAACATAGAAAGTTATGCACACACAACTGATATATAATGTACATGAATGTTTAAATTAAATATGCTTGTACATACTCATGTATTCTCACATTACTTTTTGAAAATTTTGAATGATTTTATTATTTATGTAAAGCACATTGAATCTGCTTAAAAAATAAGTTTATGAAGATCAAACGAATTTGTAGAACCAAATATAAACGTAAATACAACCTTATAGTTGTATACAACCAAAGATGCCCTAATACCATGGAAGATACTCCCTAAACTTACGCTAACCATCATAATCATAGCTCACAACACCTACAATCTGTAGATATATAATAACTAATAGAGTGCAGAATTATGGGAAAAAAATTAATTGATTGAAAATGAAAATTTGGAAGTTCCAATAAAAAAAAATAATAATAATAGATAACCACAAAAGACAGACAAGCAAACAAGTGGTTGCTAAGGTATGGCAAATTTCAAGGCAGGTATCAATCAACTTATGACGGGACAGACAAAACATAAACATCTTTTTATGTCCAAAGGTACCACGGAACCCATAAATCAAAAACTTTCCTAGATTGGTAATATTATGAAATATCAAGAAAATAAAAGATTTTTCATGTGTCGTATAAATAACATAATTTGGGTAGTCCGTAGTCGTTAATGTGCTTAATGTTGGTTTGCGTCTCGATCCATTGTTATAGATTCTCTAATAAAGCGATAATTCAATTGTTTTTTTTCATTTTTTATCACGTGTTAGTATGGTTTTTCTGGCTAGTGCTTAGAGACTTTTGTGGCTAAAAATGGTTTATGCCCATAAAAGAAAAAAGAATGAACGAACGACATTAGAGCAATTAATTGTAAATATGTTCTAATATGATTCCATAATCACTCATCTAGAATACTAAGGTTGTAAAATAAATGATTATATTAGTATGGTTACTATGTTATTAATTTTGAAAATATGTATGTGTGTTATAAACGACAAAGAAAACAAAAATCATGCGTTTGTTGTTATCAACAAAACATATATATATACTCATTATATAAGTTTTAGCAGACGCCTGGATAATATTTTGACTCGATAATTGATAAAAAAAAATGTAACGCAAATATATATAGACAGACATACAGTAATATGAATTGAGTCCTTAATCAACAGCCAACATCAATTTTTTTTAAGAAACAATATATAAATATATACAAAAGAATAACTCTTACAAATAAATTTGTGTCACATAATTTCAACTCGGGACTCAAGGTATGTTTTCTAAATTTAAACATTCTTGCTGAATGCTGATTGAACTGACAAAACAGAGATTAATATTAAGTAATCTAATATTGTTTTAAAGTTAAAGTATTCTAAAAACGATTTCTTAAACATGGCTATATAATAAAAATAATTATCTTAGTACAACAATACATCTATTGAAACTTTCTCAATTATAATATATTCAGATTCTACGACGTCACTGGTCAGAATGTAGATTGTAAACTTGATTGAAATACTATAAGCCCATAAGATTTGTAATTGTATCATTCATATATTATTGACATACTAAGAAATACTCTCGAACATGTGAAGAAAAAAAAAGGTGAATTTTCCAAATACAATGTATTTCGCTGGTATGGACTAGATATGGTTTTGTTAATGTATTATAAAGAAAAGGTGGGACCCAGTGGAAAGCCACGTTGACGCCGACGTGTAAGTCTGTAGACGCGTTGACCTTGACCATTTGAGTCGGTCCTTCTTTGTGCTCGTCTTCCCCAACAATGGAATATGATCCACCCTACCGAATCATCGAGTGCCATGTGGCGCACGGGTAAGTACCATCCCATGTATCTGAATCTGTTTTCTGTTTCTTCTTTTTCTTTGTCCTGTCTCTTCTGAATAAACCTTCACACAAGTTTGAATTGGGATAACTTTTCCACGTGTGTGTTTAAGAAGAACCCATCTCACGCCGTTAATTGTTTTTTTATTTTTATATAAATCATGTGGAGTTTAATGTCAAGTTTTTAGAATATATTTAACATAAAGTTCACAATAGCGACCAGAAAAAAAATATCTCCACAAGAATTAGAATGAGATGAAAAGTAACTCGATACATTGGACCTAGGATATTTAGTATAATTTTTGAATAATCATGATTATAATGATAATAGTGATTTTTGATCGGTGATACAATAATATTGACATTTATAATAACAAGTTTCAATTTTATTTGTTACTGGTGTTGCCTTGGTAGTTTAAGTTGAATAATTACTATTTCCGTGGGCCCTCTCAAAGAATCTTAAACGTTTGAGCTAAAGATTTTTTGAAAAAAAAATATCGAATATTTATTGTGTGGCGTAAGATCACGTAGCCACATACAAAAGTTGGTCATAATTTTTGCCTCAGAAACGTAATAATAATTTTTTTAGGCTGTAACCACTTAAAGATTTTGCCTCATAAAAACCAATTCTATTAAAACAGTAAATTGATATAAATAACGTGACATGGTAGTTGAAGTCAAATTAGTAGAAATTACAAGTTACTATCCGTTAAACTACTTGCTTTTAGACGAGATAATTACATCCGAATCGAGTATTCGTGGCATATAATATTTCAACCTATGAGTGATTTTGAATAAAGTTTGATAACCAAAAATTGCTGAGGAACAGAGATCTTCAGATTTTTGGACCACTCTGGGACTTGAGATGGCTTTAAGGCGTCGGCTTGCTTGCTGGCCACACCAGACCGCCTACGAAAATTCATTCTCTCAGCCGCCGCCATCTCTTTAAGTCGTCGTCTCTCACCTTCACTACTTTATTCACGTGGCTTTTCTCTTCTCCGTCACGTGCCAATTCCATAAGATGTGCAACATATATATCTTGTGTAATATGTGTGTGTATCTATACTTGAGTTTTTAGAAGATATTCTACTCAATGGGAAAAAATGAGGAAAGCCCGTATTAGTGCTAAAAGGATCAAGTTGGTATATAGAACAAAAACGACTTCAACTATATTTTCTTTCTTTCTTCTGACGGCTCACAATTAATGTGTGGATTGCAAGAAAATGTGTGGTATGCACTATAGCACTAATGCCAATCGGATTGCATGGACAAAAAGTGCATGTCCAGTGGTTTATTCGAGTGGATAGAAAAAATTTCATGTGTATTAAGGCCTATGATCTTGCCCCCTTACCAAAAAGAATTGATGTGAACGATCCTTCATTTTTATGTTCCCTCCATTTTTGTAAGATGTTTCAATACAAAAACAAAATTTGTTTTAACATTATTTGATTTGTTGTATTTTCATCGAAAGAATTTAAATTATTTCACAACTTTATCCCTATACTACTTTCTCTTATTATTTTTAGCATTTATTGTAACATAAAACAGTGGGAGATTTTTTTTGTCGACCAATAATGTGGTAGTGGTTACTGTTGTATCCTACATAAAAGTCATAATTCCTTGAAGACAACTTTATCTCTGTTTTATTTCCTAAACTGTGTTTTAAAACGAATTTGAGGAGTGAGAACTGAGAACAGAGGAGGAGAGCGATATAGAGCTATAAAATACCGACGTGTTCCAGCGTAAGGATACGGTTTTGTCTGGATAATGGTGTAACGGTCCGTACAATAATGCGGTTTCCAATAATTAATTAAGGCTTTTGGACATATTTAGTGGTGGGTTATCATCACTTAGCATATATTTTAACAACAATTAACTTTTCAACGAATAAGCCTCTTAATGTCCCACCTTAAACTCAAAGCCTTGATCAAAGCCAATGAGCTTTCACCACGTGGTGTTGAGAATAAAATTAAATGTCTCTTTTGAACCCAAAGAAAGGCTTTCACACACACTAGCTCCTTTTAGTTCCCATATACATGCCCCATAGACATAGTTCCTAAAAAGCAATAATACTTAGATTATCCATTTTATAGTAGTACTAAAGCCATTACTATATATATTTTTTAAAAAATCTGATGTGTTTATTTTGTTTGTTTGTGTCATACCTTGGTTAAATAATAAACATGGTGGAACCAATTATGAGCTTCGTCGTCGAAATATTAGTAATTAAATGAATAATGATTTGTATTATGCTCCCATTGAGGAAATCACTCAATCTATAGTGTGAAAGCAATTCCAATTATTTATGTTTACAGTACACTCCCTCACCGACGAATTATTTGTATTCTTTAAATAAATCATAAAATAATTGACATCCATGTTTATTAATTATCTACAAAATATCATTACAATCCCACAAAAAGACAAAACCAATCAAATTAAGCGATTTGTTAAAACCCATGATATATGATCAAGCTTGGAATAAAAAAGCTCACCATATATCCTAATATAATATCGTAAACACATTCCTTATCGTCTTCAATTATTCCCTTGAACAAATTCCTTTCACACGTATACTTCGTGTTTAATTATGTTTCTACACTTAACGGTTCTAATTTGTTTTTTTAATCTGTATTCAGAAGTTGCCATTATTGTTGAACTCTTGTTGCTGCTGTAAAAACCAGAAGTCTTCATCACTTTCTCCAATGTTCCATAAACTGTCCGAAGAAGACGAAACAGCTCCATTAATATTTTCAAACCAGTTAGGGTTACTCTGCTCCTGCATAGCCGGTAGATCTTCGTCTAGTAATCCAGAATAATCGAAATAATTCTCCGGTAACATTTGTGGACCCACCAAATTCTGATCCGGATAATAACTATTACCCACTTGACCCGAATAGTATTCCGGGTTCGGGTTTGGAGCGCTGTAGTACTCCGTCAAGTCTGACACCGGAGACAGTGCCACGCTGGAATTTTCCGGCGTGATATAGTCGTTGTTGTTGATTACACCAAACTGTTGTCCCATGCTATTGTTGTTGTAATCATACGTCATGAATTGATTGTTAGAGGTTGTAATGCAAGATGACGTGGCTGCTGATCCTGTCGTGGTGGTGGTGGCTACGGCTGCGGCTGAGGCTGAGGCTGAGGCTGAGGCCGAGGCGGATTGGATCCTCTCGACGAGCCGAGGCATCCACAAGTACTTCATTGTGTCTTTGAATTGTTGACTGTTTACATCGCACTTAAGCTGCTTTGCATGCTTTTGCACTCGCGTTCTCCAGTAGTTTTTGATCTCATTGTCTGTTCTTCCCGGTAGATACTGTGCGATTTTTGACCATCTATTCATAAGTATAAAAAACACAAATTAAATTAACTGTTTTAGGCCGATTATATATATTGATAATCAAACTATTATTTTTGGTCCGTCTATTACACAGTGTAATTTACACTACTATTCATGAGATATCTCTAATACCATATACGTATCTATTTTTTTTGTCTCCATCAACATCGGTATACAACGCCACATAAGTTAATATGTTCTCCGTTTTTAAATAACTATTGTCGTTATTCTATTTTTCCGTTTCACGAAGAGTATCATACTGTATTATCATTAAGAAAAATTTATGTAAAATTCAGATGTTATCCTTCTAAATAAAATACTTTAAAGTATAATGGAAGTATTATATAATTTTATCTGGAAACTGATGTTCTATTAAAATAGATGGTGTAAAAGTTAGAAACTTCTTTTTTGTAAAAAAAAAGACTTAGAACGATACTTTTTGTCATATAAAATAAGTAAATATATACATAACTCATGAAAGGATACATAAAATATAACGTATTATATTATATTAGATTTGGAATATACCGATTGCCCCAACGGGAATGAAGTTCGAGGATCAAGAGTTGTTCTTCGAGGGTAATGTTTCCACGGCGGACGTCAGGGCGGAGATAGTTTAACCACCGTAGCCTACAGCTTTTACCGGTGCGTTGGAGTCCTGTTTCATTGGTAAAAGTATATATGATGATTAATTTACGGGTCGGTCATGTAAGCGTATAGTATGATGATTTCATACGGAAGAAACTCATAAAAATAAACGTTTCATATTTGGTAAAGATATATCAAACTCCCCAACAAAATAAAAATGGACCGTACTATGATGCAAAATGCAAATTGTCCTAAAAGGGTCTTTTTCTTCAGCAAGCTTTCTTCCATTGAGTTAGTGCTCTTCCCATAGAGATGATGATCATTAATTCGCATTACTTCTTCTTTCTTTTTCACCCTTTTTAATAACCATATTTGGATATCTTATTCAAAATTGAGGTGGTTCATAATTGAATCCATTGCTAAAGATCTCACTCAAATCATCAATACTTTATTTATTCGAATGAAATTATCTTTTCGAAATAAGAAGAAGAAGAGAAAAACAAAGAAACATGAGAGGTATGCACTTTTTGATTCATACCTATGAAGGGTCTTTTCATGTATGCATATAAGGGAAATAAACCATTTCCGAAAACTCAAAAAAAAAAGCTCTCTTTAAAAATAGTAAAGGTGGGCAATCTAAAATAAAAGAAAAAAAACACAATCACACATGGTGATTGAAACATGAAAAGGATTGAACATAAAGTGACAAATCAATTATGTTATGAGACTTGTCCTTTGGCTCTTTTAGACGAAAAGATGCAGATAGAAGTAGAACAACCATATATAGAACTGTATATATACGTGAAATGAATCATACCAGCGCAACGAGAAAGAGAGTTCCATCGACCTTCTCCATGAGTAGCAATGTAATTCATGAGCTTAAAATCTTCTTCAGCGGTCCATGGACCTCTCTTCAGGTCCATTTCGTCTTCCATGTTGTTATTCTTCAAGCTTCTTCCTTTCTCATCCATTGATGCACACAAAAGAGACCCACAAACGAGATTATTCCTGAGCAAAAAGATTGAGACTTTCTACTTTTCTATGTGGTTTTGTGAAGAGAGAGAGAGAAAGAGAAATTGATATTTTTGGAGTTATGTGTAGATAGAAAATGGATGAGTTTTGAATGCACAAGAAAAAGAGAAGTTGTGGGTTTTTATAGAAGAGAAAAGATGATAGTTTTCATTTTTTCTTTTTATTTTTAAAATTATTTGGAACATGTGCGAAGAAGGGAATAGACAGCCGTAATATAGGAACTGTGTGTTTATTGATTTAATTATTTATCATCTTAAATACTCCCCAATTCTGTTTGTAAAACTTTTTTTTTTAACTTAAGTTTTTTTTGAAGTTTTAATATTCATTATGTATTCTCTTTGGAAAGGTGAGCTCCACCAATTTGATCCTACGAAATTTTTAACCATTAAATCAATATTATGAATTAGTTTATTAACGACGGATTTCATGTTTTGAAAAAGATCATAAACTGATTCCAAAACGTTTTTTTAATTACATATTGTAAACTATATATATATAGCTTTATTTGCATTAAGGTATACGGCTAAACCTCTAGAATATACTCAAAATTTACATTTACTTTTATCTTTGTTACTTGATTTTGTGCAGAAAAAAAAACACACTCTCGCCATTAATTAATGATGCTAGAAGTCTAGACGTAGAGAAAGATGCCGTCCAGTTAAAATATCAGTTAATTAAAGGACTCTGGAGGGAATAATAATTTAAAGACTTAATTATCTCTTAGCACTTAGTTAAGCACTGAGTTTTGAAAGTTGACCCGCTGACTTTCCATCTCTGTGTGTAAATAACTTTGTTTCCGTTTTTGATTTCTATTGATAATTAATTTGTGTGTGTGATTTTTTTAAAAACAAAAATTCCTTTTTTGGGTTGGGTTTCTCATTATTTCAAACAAGTTGCCAATAATAAATATATTTGCGCTACAGCCTCTTTTTTTCCCTTTTAATTTCTCCACTTCGTTCTTTTTTATTTCTGTTCATTTCTGACCATAAAAAAGTGCAAATTCAATTACCCAAATATAAAATATAATAATTTTTTTATGTCATCAAATTTATTTGAACTGAAAACAAGCTCCAGAGTTTTTAGTAGTCTTATATTCTATTCTTTCTTAAAGATAAAATAAGCTACAGTATTTGTAAATATCAATTATAATTACTTTAACTACATAGAGTGACATGTTTATATAAATATGTAGGTTTAAAGTGACATATTTATATAAAGATATCAATTAAGCATCAGCGAGCTTGTATATGCCGTTTCTGAAAAAACCAAAGATCTTTGTCCAGTGAATGTAAGAGATGGCCAAATATTTTTAACTTACAATAACCATCTAATTTTATATCGTGTATATGATCTTAATTTGGTTATAATGTGCAAGTATCGGAAGACTAAAGTAGAAATTTCTAGGTATCATACGTCCTGTCTCTTTTTGTTTGAAAGTCTGTATCAAAAGGACAAGTTGATATTTATAACTTCATATATATAACAGCGAACTTTGGTATAATCTCACTTAAGTACTTGAAAGCTCTCAAGCCTCCATGCACGATTTCAATTGGATGACTACTCCAATTTCCTATAACTAAATAGAAATGATGACATATACATGCAATATATATATATATATATATATATATATATTTTACCCGTTGTCAAAGAAAGAAAGAAAAAAAGACAATCCACAAGCATACATATATATCAGCCTGTCTCAACATGATGAAGAATATACCCTAGATTCTAAGTAAATATAATAAAATTTCGTCACTGATGATATATTATATTTACGTCATTTTTATTTGCAGCATATTGACATGCTATTATGAAGCATTTTAATTGTGTGTTGGTTTTTATTTATTTGGTTCACACTGTGTGTTTATTTTAAGCGTTGTATATATTTAACCTCAATAAAACGTAATGGCGGATTATTGGCTTATTAAGATCTTTGTAGAGTTGATATTGCTTTACTGTAGCATGACTTATCCGAACAAACGTATAGTATAACGTAATTTACAAATTAATCGAGAGTTATTAAATATAGGACCACTCTCTAAAGCAACTACACTAATTGTTGTAATTTAACTAAATATCATTTCACTACAACTTTTTAGTAGATTTAAATGCAAAATTTAAACCTACTACTAAACGACGGCGAACTAATTAATAATACATCAACTTGTCAACTTGGCAATATATCAAACTCAATGTTACGTTTAAGTCTTTTAGACATAAAAAGCGGTTTATCAAATCCTACTTGTAAGAGATACAATATGATTCTGAAAACCATGGATTTAATAACTTCCATAGTTTAGAAATTCAACTTTCCAAAGTTAATTATCTACTCAAAATCTTATCCAACTAAATTACACCAAGTTCACCAAAAAGTTGAATTACACTGATTGAATTAACCTAGTCTGGATTGACTTAGCATGGTAACCTAAAATATTATACGATCGCTTAGATAATGGTATTTTGTAAATTCTGATATTCTCCATTTCTTTTCTTTGCTAAAATGCTTCTGATATTCTCCATTACCACAAATAAAAACAAATAACAATATCTAGTTTATGCACATTCTGCATTTGATGACTTTCATATTGACAAGAAGACGTTTAAATATTATTACAATTAAAAGATAATTTTTTAGATGGCACGGACACCACGTGTTGTCACTATAAAGTGAATGAAGTGTAAATGCTTGATACACACTTACAATTATAAAACACAGAATATAATAGATACATGTATGATTTATATGTAGAAATAATTTGTCTTAGCTCCACACATGTCTTTCTTTTAGGAAACCACATTCTTCTATTAAAAATTTAATAATTCATAAGCGGAACGTTTCATTTTCTTACACAGCAACTTTTTTACATGTCTCTTTTTGATCGTAGTATCTAAAAATATGAAAGTATTTTAGTTAATTGAAAATCCTAAAATACTTTAATTTTTAAATTTGAAATATATTTGCAAGTTTCAAAAGTTTGGGATAGTCAAATCATTACAAATCGACGAATAAAAGTTCATATAATTAGTTTCTTTAGCAGCTATATATATCTCAGCCTATGAAACGCCATCTCTGACACAAGTAATTGTGATGATCTACATCCATAACATTTTGATTCTTATTTTCCATAGATGTAAATGCTTAACAAGATAATTTAAACATAGTCATTCACAATCACAAGAACTAATTTATTTACTAAATGTCAATATAGGAAGTTTTTGTTAAACAACAAATTATTTGATTATTATTTTTATAGCTTCTTGTGTGTTTGTTACATGTAAATTGTTTATACTTAACAGAACCATCATTCTTTTAGATCTTTGATATGTTTCGACTGGGTACTAGTTAAAATATTGAAACTAAAACCCTATGTGCTATGTTAAAACTCCCATCTATAACGTTACTTCATTATCATAGAACATTAGATAGGTTTGGAAGATTGAATGAAAGCTCAAGTTTTTTCCCTCGGTCCCCGATTTGGGGCAAGTCGAAACGGGAACTGTAAAGAATTTGTTTTAAAGTAAAGATTAGTAGTATTTTTATAAGAGAATATATAATCGTAGCCAATACATTGAGCATATATATCAGACACGTAGCCACGTACATATGAGATAAATCTTTTTCTTCCAAAACTTGCAAGTCTTGAACTCTAATTATGATTGGTTGGTCGATATCGTAATCTGATTAAAGAAAAATAATTAAATATAAGAGGTAATTATATGTACTTGGTTTTCATAAGTTATGTGATTAGGCCAAATTGTGAAACAATAAACAATGTGCCAAATAATATTTGTGGGCATCATTAGTAGGCACAAATCCAAAGGAACCAGCTAGAACCACACACGCACACGCTCGCATACATCCATGTATCCATGTATACAGGTATTTATCTAATATAATAATATTACACTTTAGTTTTTTTATTATTAATATGGTATATATATGGTCAAGAATGTCGTAAACAAGTCCAAGAAATTGAATCTTATTAAGGAACAATGTGAACAGACAAAACTGCATATTTTGAAAAAGAAGGAAAAGGCTTCTTTAACAAATAAAATTTGAAGAAAAAGAGTGAAAAGTCATTTATTATTTTGTTTACAAAGTGGTATAATTCATGTACTATGGCGTCAAAATTAAAAATTTGCAAATTATACTGCTAAGAATAATGGCAGCAAAATGCATTGGTTATGTGAATATATAAA
The DNA here is from genome assembly GCA_000218505.1 of Schrenkiella parvula. Taxonomy (NCBI): domain Eukaryota; kingdom Viridiplantae; phylum Streptophyta; class Magnoliopsida; order Brassicales; family Brassicaceae; genus Schrenkiella; species Schrenkiella parvula. The sequence continues at coordinate 1,820,102 of CM001189.1, read as the reverse complement.
GTTTTAATCGTTTTCGTCCGTTGGTTTTCTCACATTGCAAGCTATTTTGTGTTCTTCGATTCCATTTTTACTATCCATGAAGATCACAAGATTCGTTTTTTGTTCTGGTGCATCACTATAATTCTTCGTCATATATATGTCAATTATTTTGAGTTTATTTTCGATTAAATACGTTTGTAATCAGCTACAACATTTAAAAAAAAATCAGAAAAAACCAAGAATATTTTGGTGATATAGTAAACAGAACACACGGACCAACAGGCTATCAAAGTTTAACCAAAATCTTTATAAAATAGGATTTGCTACTCGAAAGTTCCAAATCTTTAATATGCTTACGTGTGTTTGTTAATGCGAGGGCATGTGTGTTTTCAGGACCACTTTTGCATATAATTTTACCCGTAACATACATAACTTATCTTATTTAAAGTATTATTACAACGCATGAATTGGTTTATAAGATAAGATTAGTCTGAAAATGATTACACTTGAAAATGCATTTATATGAAAATGACGACAGCGATGATGATATTGTTCCAGAAATGTATAGATACAAATTAAATTATTATCAAGTGCTTTTAGATCGTCTTTTTTATTCTAAATTACAAATATATGTCCGATGACTCTAATTGATGTTCGGCTAATCCAAACGTTTAGTAGATAAGTTAGCATCTTAATTGCCTGTTTTAGTTCTAAATTTAAGTGTTACGTCTGGATATTGATACTAATGAATCATGCTGTATTTTCAATCAATCATACGGATTCGTTTGGATTTGAAACTCTTGACTGTATTAGATTTTCTTTCTGAAATGTAGTGTTTTATTATTGAAGGATGAATTAGAAATAAGCGATAAAATGAGGTGTATTCTGTAGATTTCGATAAATTTGAGATTCATGAAGTTTTCTTTTTGTTCTTTTTATAATATCTCTGAGATTTATAAAGTCATGTCGGAATGAGACAGGCGAAAGTAGTTTCAAGTCTAGATTCAATGGCCCTTTAAACATACAAGAGAAGTCCTCTCTGAACAATGACAGCCCCTTCCGTTATTTATTTATTGTATAATTTTGAACATATATGCCAAAAAACAAAATAAAATCAGATATATTTGTCGAATGAATTATCTCTTTGCACGACGACTTGTTTGCTATTCTAAAATTTCATAGTATTTGATGGTAAACAATTTATCATGTATTTATTTACCAAGACTAAGTTTCTTATGAGTCACATTTCCTATAAATTTTCTAGGTTAAAAGTTAAAACACGTGTAATCCTACAGATTATCGGGGAGACTCCTATGAAAAGATAGGCATTGACCGTATATCTAGATACTCTAGATAGTCAAATGGATTTGACATTCTTTATATGCAACATCAGTTTTAGCACAATTCAGAATATATAAATCATATATTCACATGGTTCTTCACTCAAATAGTTGGTCATGCGAGAACTCAATTACATAGGTTCTTCACTCAAATAGTTGGTCATGTTTGTTCACTAGGATTTGGATCATCGATATAACTCTTCAAAAGGAGTACAGGAATAACAACACAAACACATACGATTTAACGTAAAAGTTACAATCATTGTTGGAAAATTTTATAGTATTGATATATAAGACAAATATTCAGACATCCTGTGAATGGAGTTACATATTTAATTATAACAAGTTTTTTTTTTGGGTGGATAAATCAGTTAAGTTTTTTCCTGCCATTATAATTGATTTATTATTAGCCATATGTATGCACAACTGTTTTGGTAATTTCAACTGAAATAAAGAAAACGAAGATGAAAAATCTCCGCTAGTCACGCTTGTAAAAACGGGGGCATGATCCAAATTGAATTGAAGGCCGCAAAATAAGAAGTTTAATTAACGATACATTTGGAATAATCAAATGTGTTGAAAAAAAAGTGTTGGGAAGTAGAATTCCATTATAATTTGATTTGAAGTGGACTAAATAAACGACTCTTTTTTGACGATTATATTACTTACTTTGAACAACTACGTCCTTCTCCTTTTTTTTTACATTTTATTATTGCTACTTGAAATAAACTGCTATTCACGAATTCACATTCTAAGATATTTAAAATCACATTCCAATTTTTTTGTTTGTAACAATGATATATTTACGAGAAAGAATTGCTACGGATTTAGTAGCACATAGAATACACAAAATTAAACAATATCCAATAGAAACAAGGTTATTCATGTTGAACCAGGAGATTAAAAAATGTTTTAAAATTCCATTACCTCTAATCAAACATAAAGTATAAACTGTCTAAACGTTCTTTTACAATTGGGTTAAGTTGATTTCTGGCTGACCCTTACTTAATTTAAGAGGGTTTCAATTTATTGATTTCTGAAACATGTAGTGTATTTATGAAATTTCTTGTTGGAAGCTTCTAATAGTAATTAATCTCAGTTTACTTCATAAGACTTATTATTTGAATTTATTGACCCACTTTATTGGTGAAAGATTATAATTAAAGATAAGACGGAATGTTAAATTCTTTTATTTATTTTTTTGCCACCAAGACGGATTGTCAAATGTGAAAGCATATGTGTGGAGTTATAAACAATATGAAAGAAAACGAAGCTAATAAGGAACATAAAGTGATATTTAGGATTATAAGAAGGTTCAAAGTTATATTATAAGCAATTGGTTTCCTCCAAAGTGGAGAACACAAGTGTTTGTTAATTATTATTATTATTATAACTTTGGTCATATTTTCTCTCTATGCTTCGCAAAAGAAACATGTTGTTTGTTTAAAGACGGACATTTTTGTCGTTAAACCCATTTTTGTCACTTAAATTTGCTTTAATTCTTCCGCTTTTTTTTCACTTTACATAATTTTACCCCATTTAAATAGGATATCCTATATAACATAGCTATCGACCAAAATAAAAACTATATATATATGACTTTTTAAACAAATGATGATGAAAGTACAATACGATGTGTGATTTGTTTTCTCTACTGGAATTACTACGATACTGTTAGCTTCAATAGCGATATTAATTTATTCCCCCTTATCTTAACATTAAACCAAGAAAAAAATAAAATAATCTTCTCCCTCTTATGATGTATAGAGTCAATAATAAGCATAAATAACCAAGACTCGACAATATCCATATGGATTGAACGTATTAGGAACATTATCTAATGAATAACAATATTCATATCCGCTCTTTATTATATCAAAATTGTTTGTTAGATTTTGACTCGTAACTCGTAACTCGATTTGATATAGAATAATTAGTTGATTTGACGTGTCATTCGGTCAAATTAGTCAAAGAGCTCTTCGAGTAAGTACCCACTCGTGCGTTTTTGGAGTTTCTTGTTTTTTGTTGACAAGTCAACAACGGAAGCTTTGCTCAAAGCTTGTAATATGATAAACTAATGTACCTTTAACATATTTCATAATTAATTAAGTGATTTCTCTTAACTAAATCACTTTCTCTTACAGCATGACTAAATAAAGTTATTAACATAGTTGACTATGAGATTTTCTAGGTCTTAATTACGTGGTCGCTTACTCGTTTATATAATAACTTTATTTAAATGTGAAGTCAAATATTCAATTTTGTAGATAAAGATAAAATGGTCCAGTTCCATCTAGTTGTTATACAGCCAACAAACTATAAGTCAAAGATGAGTTAATAGTTTATACCATAGAAAAACAAAAATCAGTGAGAACCCATTTTAAATCCAAAATACGAATTTTATAACGTTTATAGTCGAAGTAGAAACGAAGTTTGGATCAATGGTTAATCGTTTAATAACGGACCATGATTAATTTTCCTTAAAGCTAAGTGGCCAAGACCAAAGAAGTTGTGTGTATGTGTTCATCAATCGTCAACGAAAACAACCAAAAACCATGCAATTGTTGAAGTTTTATTTATTGTTATGTATAACGTTCTTTGATTTGGAACTCATCGCATGATGGATTAATCTACGGAATTCGAAAAACAAATGCTCGTAACAATAGGAAATGGAGCGAAGTGAACAAGTCAAATATGAACTCATGCATATGGAGAAGTAACAAAATATGAATATAATAAACGAGGTCAAATAGGATATTAAACGTCGCTATATAGTTTATGAAAACAAATTAGCCATTGAGATATTCGGGGAAGTTGGTAAGATATAGATATTGAAGTCAAACACCAACTCTTTTATTGTTCCAAAAAAACAACAATTTCAAAATTGCGGCTTCTATCCACCATGCTTATGTTTTTTGGCCAAAACACTTCGTTGCCTACAAAACTTGGTTACATGGGATGAATCAATAGTGTCTTCCTTTACAAATTTTATGGAAAATATCATTTATTAAACCATAGAATTACAACAAAAAAAAGATAAAGGGTTTACTTTTATAAATTTTTTTTTTATTTGTAGCGGTAAGATGGTGAAATAATTTCTAATTAATTTCCCCCCTTCACAGTTGCTACTAAAAATAAACATTCAAATTCAAATGAACTGGTATATGAAAATCTAATCTACGGCTTATAAATAAAAACGATAAAAAATTAGTATTATTTTTAAAATAAAAATATGGGATCCACTGATCAAGATATGTAATTTAATGGTTTGCGTTAGTTACGTTCATGTACTACCTTAATTTAATACAGTATAGTGCAATGCTGTTTAAAAAACACATAACATAAGAAATAAATGTTGGGCTTATAAGAGAAGAACGGGCCACAAGCCTTTTGGACTATGCTTCTTCTCTACATAAGAGTATCATAGATATGACTCGGCATTGTTTTCATCAAAGAATGAATGCAAACCGTATGGTTTTTAATGATTAAAGACGACACATCATTCATCTATAAATAGATGAACGACACGTTGTTTGTATAGGTTGGATTCTGGTCTTTTTTTTAAAAAGACCCTTTTAAAAGTTATTTTAGATGCACATCTTTTTCTAACGTTATCGTTCTAATTTAATGTTCAAAGTGTTTTTTTAAACCAACTTTTTGGTTTTAAACTGGTTTAGTTTTAATGAACTTATACATTCACTTTCAACTAATTCGATCAGGCTATTTGATTTTGATATAACATGAAAAATAAATTAACGTATATATGTGTAGTTAATATTATACTTTTGTTTTTGGTTTTCTTATGTTCGTCATTCCATTTTCTTAACAATATAACTTTGATATATAAATAAAAAACTTAAATCTCAAAAAGGTAAATAGTGTAAAATAATATTATTCGAGAAGAGCCAGTAACCACACGATCACTCAATCACTCGTAATAGTAAATCCTAATCCATCAAATTAGCGGGCAAAACAATGCAACCTTTTTAGTAATGTTATTAATTAGAATTATCAATTACTATATCATTGCCGATTCCAAAGCCAATCCTCTCTGCTTTCTGGATGTCCAATCATCTGCGCGGTCCCGTCCAGTCGATGATAACGGTGGAGAGCCACGGAGGCGACGACGACGTTAGGGTTTGTTTCTTTGGTTGATGGCGGTGAAGAAGGCCTGCGAGATGTTTCCGAAGAGCTTGATCGAGGATGTTCACAAATGGGGCTGCATGAAGCAGACGGGTGTGAGCCTCAGGTACATGATGGAGTTCGGTTCTACGCCCACTGAGAGAAACCTTTTGATCTCGGCGCAGTTTTTACACAAAGAGCTTCCGATTCGGATCGCCAGGAGAGCGATCGAACTCGAGACCCTCCCTTACGGTCTCTCCGAGAAACCTGCCGTCTTGAAGGTACGTTCGGAAAATTCTGGGTTTCCCGGTATTCGGTTTTATTGCTGTGAGATTATTTGATTGTGGAAATCGAATTTCTGGTTGAACTTGAATTTTGGTGGAATTTTGTGGTGCTTGATCGTTAAATCGCGCTGTTTAGTCTGGAGATTGTTTGTATGAAATTGTTGGATATTGTTGATTTCATGGAAAAGTAGATATAAGATTAGACTCGGTGTGATTATTTCATTTTATGTTATCTCCGGTATCAAAATGCTTTTAATGCTCGTGCTACAGTGAAAGGGGAGCCTTAGAACAGTTTTTGTATGCAGTCTATGGAATGACATAAGACTTGGCAATTTTGACTGCCAAATACTCTTAAATAGCTTTTGTGGAATGATGTCTTATGTTGAATCATTCTCGCATTTTCATGTCAACTTTGATGTTTTTCTAGGTAAGAGATTGGTATGTGGAATCATTCAGGGACATGAGAGCATTTCCTGAGATCAAGGATACGGGTGACGAGAAAGAGTTTACACAGATGATTAAGGCCGTCAAAGTAAGGCACAACAACGTGGTTCCCATGATGGCTCTGGGTGTTAACCAGCTGAAGAAAGGAATGAATTCCAGGATTGTCTACGAAAATCTTGATGAGATTCATCAGTTTCTTGATCGCTTCTACTTGTCGCGAATAGGGATCCGTATGCTTATTGGTAAGACTTGGTTTTTCTGGATCTCTCTCTTCTATTGTCCTCGGCTGAACAATTTTCGTTTGCTGTTGTGTTAATACTGTTTGAGGTTATAATGAAATTCTCAGGGCAGCATGTTGAGTTGCATAATCCAAATCCACCACTTCATACTGTGGGTTACATACACACCAAGATGTCTCCTGTGGAGGTTGCAAAGAATGCCAGTGAAGATGCTCGATCCATTTGTTTCCGAGAGTATGGTTCTGCTCCGGAAATAAACATATATGGGGATCCAAATTTCACCTTTCCGTGAGTACTGCTTGTTTTCTTCCTGGATTCATTCTGTGGCTTTTGATTTCACATGGCGAACTATGTATTTTTCTACTTCTTTTTATAGGTATGTTCCAACCCATTTGCATCTTATGGTATATGAGCTAGTCAAGAACTCTCTACGTGCTGTCCAAGAGCAATACATTGACTCGGATAGAGTTGCACCACCAATCCGCATTATAGTTGCTGATGGAATCGAAGATGTTACAATAAAGGTTGTTGTTTTTTTCTTTCTGTTTTCCCACCTTTCTGCAAGGCTTTTTCTTTCAAGTTTTTTTTTGGTTGCACCCGTTTGAGCGAAGCATTTTTGTGGGTGAATATAATAGGTCTCAGATGAAGGTGGAGGTATACCAAGAAGCGGTCTCCCCAAAATATTCACCTATCTTTACAGCACCGCAAGAAACCCGCTTGAGGAGGAGGTGGATTTAGGAACAGCTGATGTTCCCGTAACTATGGCTGGTTATGGTTATGGTTTGCCAATTAGTCGCTTGTATGCTCGATATTTTGGTGGAGATTTGCAGATCATATCCATGGAAGGATACGGTGAGTCAATACTTCTTCCATTTCATGTTTTCTGATCATATCTGTAAAGGTTCAGTTTTACTTATTATGTGTATTGTTGAAATGGGCAGGGACTGATGCTTACTTACACTTGTCTCGTCTTGGAGATTCACAAGAGCCTTTGCCCTGAGAGAAGCTCTCAAGTCAGGCTAGTGAAGAAAGCTTTGACATATTAATGGTAGATGAAGGATCTACTTTATTCAGTTCACTATGCGTCTTTCAGTCTCTTTAATGTACAGACATTATTTCTCTCATTTATGCTTTCTTGATTCGAAACTCGGATATGGAGAATTTTTTCCAAGTGATTTAATCTCCTCTGATTTTATTTTATTTGATTCAAAATCTTCTACTTGTTCGGTTTCAATCTCTTTGTCTTGTATCCGAAAGTTAGCAAAATATTCTTGGCCTATATTGATAAAACAGTTTATTGAAGAATGTCCTAGATTTGGATATTTCGCCGGTTCAAATTTTTCTGGATCGGTTCCGTTCTGAAACAGATTATGTTAAGGCTGTTGGCCAATGAAACGAGTTGGCAATAACAACAACTTGCGTGGAAGTAAGGATTTTACCCAAAAATTAATTCTGAAGAACGACGTCGTGTTACTTCTCTTCTGTCACACTTGCATCTCTTTCGTGAACCCCAGCCTCACTTCTCTCCGTCATTAATTCGCCGAACCCAGCCCGTGTCACTGCTATAGTCTCTAGCTCGCAACGACGTTCTTCGTCCTCACCGGAGAAATTTATACTTCTTGAGTTGCACAGGCGGCATCGGTGCTGTTTCATCGTCGATGTAAGTGTCTTTATCTCAAACCCTAAATCGTCTTTCACCTTCAAATTTGTTTCCCAGTTGCTTTATTCGCTTAGTTTCGGATGTTTTTTCTACTTCGTGATTGTTGGATTTCTTGGCATGTCTGTGTTATGGTCTCGTGGAACTAGATGATGTTAATTAATTGTTCATTTGTGCACCTGAGCCTAGCTTGATAGTAAGCTTAGGGTGAATTGGGTTCTTGAAGATGATATCTTTATGTCAAAGATTTTGGATGGTAACATGAGAGTTTATCTGCTTTCAGAGCCTTTGCATATGGCCACGACAGAAGCAGCTCCAGCTTCTGCTGGTCCAAGATATGCCCCAGAGGATCCAACTCTTCCAAAACCATGGAAGGGACTTATTGATGGAAGCACCGGCACTCTGTATTACTGGAATCCTGAAACGAACATCACTCAATACGAAAGACCTTCTGTACCGCCTCCACCGTTGCCAGCTGGAGTTCCTCCCCACTCTTCCATAACACCGAAGCTCGCTCAGATTCCTGTACCTTCTGCAGGACACCAAGGGCATCAAGCTCAGCTTGAACAAGCAAAACCAGTTGTTCATGTGCCTCAGCAGCATGGTTTACAACACCAGCCACAGCAATTCCCATCCCAACATGTAAGACCCCAAATGATGCAGCAGCAGCATCCCGGCCAGCAAATGCCTCACCAATCAGGTCAACAGTTTTCCCAACAACAAGGCCAATCCATGGTGCCGCAGCCACATGGGAATCCTTCTCTACAGACATATCAGCCAACCCCGCCGCAGCAGCAGCAAGCAATGCAGAACCAGAATTCACAGATGACTCAGCAGCTGAGCCATCAGTATACACATCCACAACAACAGTACATGGGTTATCGGCCTTACATGCAACCACAAGGTCTTCAACATTCACATCAGACACCTCAGGTTGGTCCCCAGGGTCAGCAGTGTTCGAGCCACCAAGAGTATAACTCATTGGTGCCAAAGAGGGAAGGGGACGAGTTCCATGGGGGTAAGAAAACTGGGTTTTCTCAACCGCATTTTCAAAACTCTGAAGGTTCGCCATCCCAAAATACCCCCTTTGAAGCTAAGGCAGCATCACAAAGAACAAATGCGAACTTAGCTCTAACTCAGCATTACAGTGGACCTCAAACAAACATTCAACATCCTGCTGCAGTCACAAAGTTTCAACAGCCGGGGGCTAATCTGGTTCACCAGCAGCTTGGACCTAGGCCTCAAAATCACATGGACCCGACAATGTTGCACCAGAAGTCTCATGCTTCCCCTTTCCGATCAGATAATACTTATGAGAATAATCTACAATCTAGACCTGGGAATGACTCCTACGTTAACACAAGAATGGAAGGGCCGATCAGGGGTGCACAACCACTTCATTCTGCAACAATGCGTAAGGTTAGATGCAGATGATCACTTCTTCTATATACCTTGTGAAATATCTCTGCCTCAGAGTCATTTCTCACGGAAAGAGCCCTCTTAAATTGCTATGCAGGATATAAGGATAGGTGGCAGTCAACCTGCAAATGTCGATCTCGCCATAGGGCAAACGGGGCATGGAACATACGGACACGCTGGTCCAGCTTTTCCAGCTGTAGGGAGGCCTCATTTTGTCACACCCCCTGATGTTCCCCATCTCTCGCCTGTTGAAATTTATCGAAAACAACATGAAGTTACGACAACTGTAAGTTGATACTTTTGGATTGCTTGGCTTAATTTTTCAGCTAAATTGTTTAAGCTGTAATGTGCTGTAATATTTTGCAATTGTTGTTTCAGTGAATGTTTGTCCATAAAACTCTACTGAGAATGTGGGATTGGACGAACATCAACTGGAATAAGTAATAGCATTTGAGAATAGTGTTAAACCTTGCACGTTTCTCATTTTTCTAATCTATATGGCGCCTTTAAAAATCTATTGTTGTTGTGCAGGGTGAAAATATTCCAGCACCATTCATCACATTTGAATCTAGTGGTCTTCCACCTGAAATACTTAGAGAGGTCAGTTTTATAATGAACTTTATTAGTGCCGTACGTTCTGCATACATATGGTGTGTTAATGTTTCTAAATTCGTTTTTCAGTTGCTTTCTGCTGGATTTCCATCACCAACACCGATCCAGGCTCAAACATGGCCAATTGCTCTGCAGAGCAGGGATATAGTTGCAATTGCAAAAACTGGTTCTGGTAAAACATTGGGGTACCTGATCCCTGCCTTCACTCTCCTAAGGCACTGTCGTAATGACCCCCGCAATGGCCCCACAGTTTTGATCTTAGCTCCTACTCGAGAGCTAGCCACACAAATACAAGACGAGGCCCTTAGGTTCGGCCGGTCTTCCAGGATTTTGTGCACTGTGAGTTTTATCTTTGAGTCACTTTGACATTAGTTATCAGTGCATATAGATCTTACCCTGAACGTTTTTGTTTGAATGCTTATCTTTATTTTGGTTTTCAGTGTTTGTATGGTGGAGCTCCTAAGGGTCCTCAACTGAAAGAGTTGGAAGGAGGAGCTGATATTGTGGTGGCAACTCCTGGGCGTCTAAATGATATATTGGAGATGAAGAAGATTGATTTCCAGCAGGTTTCCCTTCTTGTGCTTGATGAGGCGGACCGGATGCTTGACATGGGTTTTGAACCCCAAATCCGCAAGATTGTGAATGAATTACCTCCTCGGAGACAGACTCTTATGTACACCGCAACTTGGCCAAAAGAAGTAAGAAAAATTGCAAGCGATCTTCTTGTGAACCCTGTCCAAGTTAATATAGGCAGGGTAGATGAGTTGGCTGCAAACAAGGCGATAACGCAGGTTATGGTCACCTAAATCATTTTTTATCACTCCTTCCACATAAGCTGGTGATGAGGTTACTGAACTAAATCCATGCTTATTAATGCAGTATGTTGAAGTTGTCCCACAAATGGAGAAAGAGAGACGTTTGGAGCAAATCCTTAGGTCGCAAGAACGAGGTTCAAAAGTTATAATATTTTGTTCCACCAAGAGGCTTTGTGACCATCTTGCACGCAGTGTCGGACGTAATTTTGGCGCTGTTGTAATCCATGGAGACAAGTCTCAGGGTGAGAGAGATTGGGTACTTAACCAGTTCCGAAGTGGAAAATCGTGTGTGTTAATAGCTACTGATGTTGCTGCCCGGGGACTCGATATAAAAGACATAAGGTTTGTTGTAATAATTATTGGTGTATATCTCTTTGCTTTTTTGTTACCAAGATTCCTTCCTTACCTTTGGTTGTGTTATACCACTACAGAGTTGTGATCAACTACGATTTTCCAACCGGTGTTGAAGACTATGTCCATCGTATTGGGAGAACTGGTCGAGCTGGTGCAACTGGAATTGCATTCACTTTCTTTACAGAGCAAGATTGGAAATACGCCCCTGATTTGATCAAAGTCCTAGAAGGAGCAAACCAGCAAGTACCGCCTCAGGTGAGGGACATTGCAATGCGTGGTGGTGGTGGCCCAGGTTTTAGCCAGGACCGAAGAGGCATGGTAAACCGTTTTGACTCTGGTGGTGGTGTTGGTAGCCGTTGGGATTCTGGAGGTGGGCGTGGTGGGTTTGGTGGCCGTAGTGGCGGATTTGGAATGAGAGATAACTCATTTGGACATGGTGGGAATCGGGGTCGGGGTTTTCCTGGCCCTGATGCTGGTCATATGAATGTGGGTAGAGGCAGATTTGGTCGATTTGGCAATAATAATATGGATGGCCGAGGCTTTAGTCGTGGTGGTGGTGGTGGTGGTAGAGGCTTTGGCCGTGGCGGTGGTGGACGGTTTGATAACAGAAGAGGTAGAAGCCGTAGCAGGAGTCCTGAATTCGTTAGGCCACGACGCTATAGTCGGAGCCGAAGCCGAAGTCGGAGCTATAGTCGTAGCCGTAGCAGGAGCTGGTCACGCTCAAGGAGTCGTAGCCCTAGGCATAGCCGTGACGATGGTGGTCATAAACGGAGCAGAAGCCATAGCCGCAGCCCTAGCCCTGTTTATGAAAGACGGGATAGACCGCCACGTGTTTCTGGGTTTGATATTAAACCGCCTGTTGAGTCTGTTGTAAATCCGGACATTGTGGCAGCAGGGCCTTTTGAAACTGTGGTCCCGACGCCATTGTCTGAGGGACAAGGGAATGGGGCTGTCGGTACAGAGGTAGAAGCTGCTTTAGTACGACCAGTGGTTGAAGAACCCTAAAAGTCGCGACTCGAAACAAAGTCTGATCTTAAAACCTCAAAACTACGAAATTACAATTCATCCCAAAATTTTTGGTTAATGATTAAATCTACCAAAAGCGTCTGCTGCAATTTTCTTTATTTTTAATCTTTTACTTATCCTCGTTCTATTGTTGTATTATGGAGAGTTAGTTTGTAATGTATTGCGAAATTTATCGTTTATGTAAACACTAACTAGAGCATTCAAAATTATCTGGACCAGAAACTATAAATGGGGAAACTGTGATTGTATATAGGCGGATACAGCATTTAGAGAGATTGAAATTAATCTTGGATTAGTCACAAACTTGGTGGTGTTTTTATAGGAGAGATCTATGCAATCTAAGAATCAGAAGATGACGGCATTTCATGATTCATGTGACATTTTAACATATTTTTTTAATTTTATTCATAATAAAATAATTTCAAACGATCCCAACATTTCTCGAGTAAATCAACACATCAGGAGATGGAAACTACAGAATGAAGACAATTTAATCCTTTATTTTGGAAAATAATAACCTAGTCGCTTTTTTTGCCCACATCTTTAATCATTTTTTCTGCAAAATAATAATCTAGTCGTTTTTTGGCCCACATCTCGAGTCTTGTCTTGTTCGCATAGTTCTTGAAACGGAAGTTAAAGAAGAGAGCCAAGAGGGAAGCCTTAAACGCACCGGTGAAATAACATCCCCAAATCCCGGAGCATCCCGACCCGAAAAAATGCTCCGGGAGCATCAAACCGGATACTCCAAAGCCGAAAAGAAACTGCACCACCTGAAAATCCGTCACGAACCTCTTCCACCTCGGCCTCCATCCGACGGCGCAGAGGAAGTAGTAAGCGTACATGACGACGTGGACCGTCGAATTCGTCACGATCCCGACCGGAAACACCGATTGGCGGGTTCGGAGCCAGAGGTAACACATGACCACAACCGTCGCGTGGTGGTACACGTGGAGGAAGGAGAGCCGCTGGATTGATTTGCCGAGTATGATGAGGATTGTGTCTCCGAACTCGAGGATCTTCGAGAGGTAGAAGACTTGAGCCCAGAAGAAGAGTGGCCCTTTAGGTTTCACGTCGATGGGGAAGCAGACCGCGTGGAACAAACGCGCCTTCGGGTCTGAGGAGGTAATGATTGAGAGAGTGCAACCGACGGCCATGATCAGGGAGAGAACGCAGAGGACGAGGCTGTGGACGGCTGTGATTGGTTTGAGGATTCTAGGACCGAGTGAGGGAAGTAAAACGATGGCGTGTCTGAAGACGAATGTGGCGGAGAGGTAAAGGAAGACTACGACGGAGACGAAGAAGACGGTGGAGCCAAGGGTTTCACCCTCGGTCCACGTGAAGTTAGCGATCTTGGGGTGCCTTACGAGCCAGTAGGTTAGGGTGGAGTAAACCGATGCCATTCTCAGGCCAAGTTTGAAGATATATAATGTGGTAACGAGAGAAAGATGCGACATCTATATATATACATTTTTTTTGAACTTCTTCTTTCACTAATGAAAAATTAGATGTCATTGCGTAAACCGATGCAATTCGTCGTGAATCGTGGAACATGGAGTAAACCGATACCATTGCGTAACCGGGTTTCACGCGTCTCCGCTTTCCCGGCGCTGGTCTGACCTCGATCGTGGCCAGGTTAGAGAGACGAAATGATGAGAGGCTTACCCGATTGGTTTAATCTATATTCAAGTTGGTCCCATGGAATCGTATTATATTAATTACTAGTTTAATTTATTGGGATGTTGTTGCATTGCGATGTTAGAGTTTTTATTATGCATAACGTCGCAAGGTAATATCGTAAAGAATGCACCATCAGTCATGCATAACGTGGGAAGGTAATATCGTAGCGAATGCATTATCGATTTTTTTATTATTATAATAATTCAATTTGTTATGACAAATATGAAAACCAAAATATATCCAAAATGTATATCGATTCGGTTTTAAAATTATTCGGACAATTTTTTGAATTTTGGTTAGTTGGATAAAACCGAATTCAAGTTTGCTAAATGTTTGTTCAAGCTAAAGCACAAACTCGGTTAATTTTACTAGATTTTACCGAGATCAAAATTAGTTAAAAATAAAAATTATTTCGTTGATTCATAAAATATAAAATATATAGAAATAATAATTTATAATAACTTTTAGTTAGTTCAGTCAATTTAATTCGAGTTATCCAGTATAAAATTTGCTATGACTATCGAATTATTATATAAAATATAGTTTGGATTCGGAATGGTGAATTTTGGTTCGGTTTGTTTTGTTTGATTTAGGTATGTTGCCAACCCCTAGTTTGTATAAGTACTTTTGACGACAGTAATATTAAGTTAAGCATTAACTCTGATTGAAACATTTTCGCCACACTTTTCGTAACCCACATTTGCTTCAGCGTATAAAGTTGAGTTAAGATGTTTATGAATTTTGAAGTCTTACATAAATGGTTTACATTTAGTCAAAGCCGATCCTGGACTTAGTAAGTGGAAGTTTAGGCTTGGAGCGGCACTAAACTATATACACTTGCTTTTGGGTCACTTCTTGTAATAAAGTTTTGGTTTAAGTAGTTCAATATTTTATGGTACAGACTTGCAGGTTCAAACTAGAAAATTGCCTTTTCTTAAGAGACCAGAGGCTACAATTTTTGTGTGTTTGGGCTTGGAACCCATTTCGGTCGGACTTAAACCAAAATAATTGAACCATTTGTAAGAAAACAGGCCTTGCCATTTTGAACCCCCAATGAAATGTTAGACGGATTTGGTCGCTGTAGTGGCGGGTTTGGAATGAGAGATGATCCATTTGGACGTGGCATTAGATCTTGATTTGATAATATTTGATTAGTCACTAATCTCAGTGTCTAACTTGAATTCTTGTATATCTAATGCTCATAGAGCGAGTCTTTTTCAATCAAAGAATCAGACAATGAAACAATTTCAAGATAATCATATTTTGATATTTTTTCTCATATTATTCATAAAACAATTTCAAACTATCAGTAACAAAGATCAAAACTCCAAAAAGTATTCAACAATTCAAGATAATTAATCTAATCTAATCTCTTTTTGTTGCCTCCTTTTCTTCTTATTGTGTTTTTCGCATAGTTCTTGGAATGGAAGTTGAAGAAGAGAGCCAAAAGAGAAGCATTAAACGCAGCGTTGAAACACCAACCCCAAATCCCGGAGCAACCCGACCCGAATAAATGCTCTCGGAGCATCCAACCGGATAACCCGAAGCTGAAAACAAACTGCACAATCTGACAATCCGTCACCAATCTCTTCCACCTTGGCCTCGATCCGACGGCGCAGAGGAAGTAGTAGCCGTACATGATGACGTGTACCGTCGAATTCGTCACGAGCGCAACCGGAAACATCGACTGGCGGGTTCGGAGCCAGAGGAAGCACATGACCACAACCGTCGCGTGGTGGTACACGTGGAGGAACGAGAGCCGCTGGATCGATTTGCCGAGTATGATGAGGATTGTGTCTCCGAACTCGAGGATCTTCGAGAGGTAGAAGACTTGAGCCCAGAAGAAAAGCGGCCCGCTAGGTTTCACGTCGACGGGAAAACATATCGCGTGGAGGAAACGCGCCGTCGGATCTGAGGAGGTAATAGAGAGAGTGCAACCGACGGCCATGATTAGGGAGAGAAGACAGAGGACGAGGCTGTGGACGGCTGTGATTGGTTTGAGAATTCGGGGACCGAGCGAGGGGAGTGAATCAATGGCGGATCGGAGGAGGAACGTGGCGGAGAGGTAAACGGAGACTACGACGAAGACGAAAAAGACAGTGGAGCCAAGGGTTTCACCTTCGTTCCACGTGAAATTGGCGATGGTAGGGTGGTTCACGAGCCAGTAGGTGAGGGTAGGGAGAAATGATGCCATAGCGTGAATCACAAGTGCCTCCGCCTGCCCGGCGGTCGTATGAACTGGAAATCGCCGGAGAAGTAAGAAGATATGGGAGAGAGAGAGACGACGATGGGATCAGAGAGGCTTTAACCCAGTCGGCTTATCTATATACAAGTGGGTCCCAAAAGAATCATATCTTTTCGTTTTACCCGAATCGTGTTATACTATTTGATTAATGAGAGTTGCATTATAATTGTTTTTTTCATGCATAGTAAACGTGGGAGTGTACTATTAATGGATCCTTACATAATTGGAGTAGATGGATCCTTAAGGCTGATCTCGGAGAATCTCCATACGGACTATGTAGCCCACTTATGTGTTCTTACTTCCCAAGTTTAGTGCAACTTTGAGTAGTTAGTCCAGTTTCTTACAATACCTATGTATAATTCTATAACTTTCTCTTCTGTCCTCTTTTTTTCTGGGACAAGATTTATAATGAAATAGTTAGTGTTCTTTGTTCTTTGTGGTAGTGCTTTCTCGCAACCAAACCAGCAAATTGTGTGTATTGTGGAGAAGACAAGATGATCAAGGTTTGCATCTTAGTTGGCGTATGTTTGAAAAGTTGGATTATAAGATTTTTTTTTTTTGGAAAAAAGATTTGAAATACTCTATCCGAGGAAATGTAAGATTCAAAATCAAAATTCTCTTGATACATACAACTTGTTTGGGGCGAGAGAAGAGATCATGAAGCAACTTGATAGAACAAAAGGTAGAGAGATTCATTTAAACAAATAAATTGGTAAAGAGTGAAAAGAGACATGTAAAAATTGGCGCGTTAAGAGGACGTGTACAAAGTACTAGCCAATCACGAGCAGTGTCTCTCTGAAACCGGAGCCAGAAACACAGAGACAGTCATATCTCTCTCTCCTCCCATAAGATCTCAACATCACAGTCACTTTTTTTTATTCTACTTTACAGTACTCTTTTTTTTTTCTCTCAAGATTTTTAATTTGACTGAGGAAAAGTTTCTCTCAGGGCTCTTTCTGAAGAGGTCAAGAGCAGAGAACGAAAGCTGCACATTGCCTTCTCCTTCTTCTTTCAGCCTTAGAAAGCTGTCTCATTTTGAGAAGTTTGAGCTGTTTTGTCTTTGGTAAGTGTTTTTTTTCTTTTCCTTTTTCTCGCCAGCTTTTGATTTCTCTTTGAGATTTCCTTCAAAAATATGCTGTAAAGTTTTCTCCTTTTTTGCCACATCAAATCTGCTGTGCCTCTTTTGAAGACTCCAACCGCAATTAACGCTTTGGGTTCTCTTTTAGTTTCCTGCAAATATATTCATATCTGGATCTGAGTTTCTTAGGAATTGAATATTCAATTTCATAAAGCCATTAAAAAATAGTTAATTTCTCTTTGTTTACTTTGGTTCTAGTGGCGTTTAGCGTAAAACCAGTTTCAGCTACTTAGAAAAGTACTATATCCGAATCACTTGAATTTTGAATTCTAATCTTGGTTAACAGTGCTTTGTCTCAATCGTTCATCATAACTCTTGCTCCAGTTTGTAACTTGTAGGACACTATCAAGTTTTCGACTTGAACACACCAAATCTGAATGGACAAGGCAGAGAGCTTTGTCCCTTTTCAGGGCATAAAGAATGATGTCAAAGGGAGACTCAAATGCTACAAGCAAGATTGGATCAGTGGTTTCGGAGCTGGATTCAGGTAAATTCATTTCTTTTCTCTTTTGCTTTTACAAAAGGTGTCAATGCTTGAGAGTTGAAGCTGATCTTAGTTTATGCAAAATCTAGGATTCTGGCACCGACAACTTACATATTCTTTGCATCTGCGATTCCGGTGATTACATTTGGAGAACAATTGGAGAGAGATACTGGTACATCAGAGTGACACTTATGCTCCCTCACTTACAATCTTTGATTTTAATGAAACAGAAAACTGTAAACTTCTCTTTTGTTTCTTTTGCAACTTGGCTAGATGGGAAGATTACCGCTGTTCAAACTTTAGCATCGACAGCATTGTGTGGACTGATACACTCCATTATTGGAGGCCAGCCATTGATGATTCTTGGTGTTGCAGAGCCTACTGTTATAATGTACACCTTCATGTTCAATTTCGCCAAAAATAGAGAGGATCTGGGCTCTAAACTCTTTCTCGCGTGGACCGGATGGTAAACTCAAATATTTTTCTCTGCATGATAACTCAATTTCTCTCAAGAAGTATTTAAAGTCCTCAAACTTTATGCGAGATGCAATGTTCTTTTTTTTTCTTCATGAATGATTCCTTTTTAAGGGTTTGCTTGTGGACGGGGGTCTTGCTATTCCTGTTAGCTGTATTAGGCGCTTGCTCCTTTATCAATCGATTTACTCGACTTGCCGGGGAACTTTTTGGTATCCTAATCGCCATGCTTTTCATGCAAGAAGCAATTAGAGTAAGTAAACAAGCCTCCTTTATTCAATTTCAGTCACTACTTTATACTGCCATCTGCATCAAAAGCTTGTTCCTTTATGTTGAAACTCTACTTTTTCAGGGCATTGTGGATGAGTTTGGTGTCCCCGGAAGAACAAATCCGAGATCAGCTGAGTTTCAACCTGCTTGGGTGTTTGGAAATGGAATGTTCGGTTTGGTTTTGTCGTTTGGACTTCTGTTTACCGCACTGAAAAGCCGTAAAGCAAGGTCTTGGAGATTTGGGGCTCGTAAGAAAATTTACTGTTCCTCAAACTGTGAATCAAAACAAAAAAATCTGGCTAAGTATCATTTCTTTATCCAAGCAAAAACCTCAGGATCATCAATACCCTTGTGTTGCAGAATGGTTACGCGGAATCATAGCAGATTACGGTGTTCCAGTGATGGTGGTAGTGTGGACTTGTATATCATACATACCTTGGAAGAGTGTTCCTCAAGGGATACCAAGACGTCTCGTTAGTCCTAATCCATGGTCCCCTGGTGCATATCAGAATTGGACTGTCATTAAGGCACTAATCAGTTTCCTCTCTTCTTATTACTCTCTATAGTATTGATGCTTTATTTTCATGTATATCAAACTGCATGATGAATAATCTGCAGGAGATGCTGGATGTGCCTGTGGTTTACATTCTTTTAGCGTTGGTTCCAGCATCAATGATAGCGGTTCTTTACTACTTTGACCATAGTGTAGCGTCGCAGCTCGCACAGCAGGAAAATTTTAATCTGAGAAAGCCACCTTCTTTCCATTATGATCTGCTGCTTCTAGGTTTCTTGGTAAGATGAAGTCTCTGTTTTTCTTGACTCATCTATTGACTAGGCCGTTTTTTTACAAAATATGAAATGTTGGAACTCCTATTCTGTAGACAATCCTATGCGGTCTCCTCGGGATTCCTCCATCGAATGGTGTCATCCCACAATCTCCAATGCACACAATAAGCTTAGCAACACTGAAACACCAGGTTTCGTTATCTCACTGTGTTTATGTAGGCCTTCTAATTGCATTTGTCAAAAGGCATTTAAAACCAGTTTATGTGCAGTTACTTCGAAACAAACTCGTGGCAGCTGCGCGCAAATGTATCAGAGACAATGGAACTTTAGGACAAGTCTATGGAAGCATGGAAGAAGCTTACCAACAAATGCAGAGCCCTCTGATACACCAAGGGCCTTCTCGGGTATGTGCGGATCATCTATATCAATTCATAATAAGACTTTTGACTCATTCCTGAATGGAGCACTGGGCATATCAGGTTCAAGGACTCAAACAGTCACAAATGCAAAAGGCTTCAGGCTCAGTAAACGCAGATACACTGGTCGATGAAACGGTGTTCGATGTAGAGGCAGAAGTCGAGAATATATTGCCAGTGGAAGTAAAAGAACAAAGACTAAGCAACTTTCTTCAAGCTATGTTAGTTGCTGGATGTGTTGCAGCAATGCCTCTGATAAAGAGAATCCCAAGTTCGGTTCTTTGGGGTTACTTTGCTTACATGGCCTTTGAAAGCCTCCCAGGGAATCAATTCTGGGAAAGGATCGTGCTTCTCTTCACCGCCCAAAGCAGGAGATTCAAGTAACAACGTTAACCTTTCTTCCTCAATCAAGAGTACATCTTGTATTATTCGGATCATAATCTCTGTGGATTTTGGTCCTTTGTTTTTCAGAGTTCTTGAGGATAATCATGCTGTCTTTGTTGAAACTGTTCCGTTTAAGACAATAGCGGCGTTTACTCTGTTTCAAACGGCTTACTTGCTGATCTGCTTTGGGATCACGTGGGTTCCGGTGGCCGGAGTTTTATTCCCGTTGATGATAATGTTTCTTGTTCCGGTTAGGCAATACGTGTTGCCTAATTTCTTCAAAGGAGCTCATCTTCAAGACTTGGACGCTGCAGAGTATGAAGAAGCACCTGCTCTCTTATCATTAAACCTCACACCGGTAATAAACTCTCTTCTTATTCGTCTCTAGAGAAGTTAAGAGCTTTGTAGATCAAATTAGATCTTATTCCTCTGTGCAGGAAGGGGAAGTGAGCCGTGCGACGTCGTTTGCGGACAGTGGAGAAGTGATGGACGGAATGTTCACGAGAAGCAGAGGAGAGATAAGGAGATTGAGCAGCATAAAGCTCGGTGTTGGCGAAGGAAATGGATCGGCGGGAGGTTCGCCGGCCGGAGGAGTGCAGTTGATGAGACGAGTGGTAAGTTTTCAGAATCCAAGGGTTTCGGAGAAAGTGTATATGCGGAGCTTAAGTGACTACAGAGGAGGAGGAGGAGAGATCAGTCCGAGGTCTCCCACCGGAAGAGCTCCTCTCAGTCCACGATTCGCCGCCGCCGGAGGTGGAGGAGAACATAGACTTTCTAATTTAGGAAAGTCTGTCTAGTCAACAGTACAGTGTAGCGTCTGTCTTCAAATCCAACAAATCCTAACTAAGTTATTATTTTATTTGTCTGTTTTAAAATATTATGAGATTATTGAAATGAGAAAAAAAAAGTTATTCTCAGAGAAATTTGTTTCTTTCAGGAAAATGGGAAATAATTTAGGCTCCAAAGAAAAAAAATTCAAAGGTCAAACTGGGAAGCCGTTTTTCAACCAATGAAACAGCAACGTTTCACTAACACAGACGGCATCGTTTCGCTGCTTTTTTGATACGACAACGTTTCTCGGCTAATCTAATCTAGCAAGAGGATCCTCCTCTGTTTCAGCTGGCAATTTGCCTTCGCTTCTCTCGGTTGTTCTGCAACTGCAACTGTCTGATCCTGGATCTCCATGATTTCTTTACTTCAAAAATCACCATACATCAATAGAAAACGGGTAAGCTTACAAGTTTTACTTTAAACACAACTAATCAGCTCTTGGGACAGTGTCATAGATGTTTCCAAAACTCTCTCCTAGCTTATATTCCCCGTTAGTGCGTGCTTCCACTATAATAAAATTTTCTCCTTAGCCATGTTTTTGCTTTTGGGTGTTCTTGTATTCATCCAAGACTGCTCTTTTCTGCACCAGTTCGGTTTTGTACCTCTCTCGGGCCAAGTTATATCCAAATTCTTGGGCGTTGACCATTATCCGAGTTCTTCTATGTTTATTTATGATAATTTTTCTTCAGGGCGTTAGGGATTCGGAGAATGAGAATAATATTGTACTAATTCGGAATCTGGGTTTTCCTTAGGAGGTGGTAATGTGACTAATGATGCAATCATCTCAATGGTGAAGTTCAAATTTGGTTTCACTTCTGTCAGAATGAGGAATTGGTCGGTGGGAATCTCCATCATGGTTCTTACATTGATCTTCATCATCCGTTTTGAACAACCTGGTCACAAACTTCCAACGAATGACACTGTGGATGACTTTAGTGTAGAAGGAGAGAGTGTTCAGGAACCAGCAAAGAAGCCACATTTTATCACTTTGGAAGATCTTGATTACCTCTTTTCAAACAAGAGCTTCTATGGAGAAGAAGAGGGAGAAGATGAGTCGAATGGATTGCTTGTATGGTCTCATATGCGTCCGTTTCTTGAAAGGCCAGATGCTTTGCCAGAAACTGGTCAGGGGATCGAAGAAGCTGCATTGGCTATGAAATATTTGGTTTTTCTGATCAATGAAGAGAAAAGAGCTTCTTCTTCTGCTATGGTCTCTATGAAAAACAGAAGAAAGTGTCCGGATTTTGTAACTGCAACTGATGGGGATCTCTCAGGTTTAAGGCCTGTACTTGAGCTCCCGTGTGGTTTAATTGAAGATTCTTCTATAACTTTGGTTGGTATTCCTGATGAATATTCGAGAAGCTTCCAGATTCAGCTCGTTGGCTCAGGCCTATCAGGAGAAACCCGTCCTCCAATCGTCCTGCGTTATGATGTGAATTTTTCTAAGCCATCCATATTGCAAAATACATGGACCGAAAAGCTCGGGTGGGGCAACGAAGTGAGATGCCCAACGCATGGATCTTTTAAGAATCAGATAGGTAAGGAAACTTTGGTATTCAGTAAATCTTTGCTCTTTTATGCCATTCTTGAAGGATTATTGAAACGTCTCTTGGCAACCATTGTAGTTGATGAACTTCCTCTCTGCAACGAACAGACCAGTAGAATCACTTTAGAAGAGAGTTCCAACGAAGATGAAATGATGGTTTTGTCTATTGGAAATACTGATTTTCCATTTCTCAGAGGAAATCCCTTCACTGCCACATTATGGTTCAGCGTAGAAGGTTTTCATATGACGGTTAATGGGCGTCATGAGACTTCATTTGCCTACAGGGAGGTAAAGAATGACGATACAGAATTAGTTTCGAGGTTATTGCTTTGTTTGAAACCAACGTATCTGATTTGCAGAAGCTTGAGCCGTGGTTAGTCAGTGCTGTCAAAGTCTCAGGTGGTCTGAAATTGTTATCTGCCTTAGCCACAAGACTGCCTGCTCCCGATGACCATGCTTCTTTAGCCATAGAAGAGAAACTTAAAGCTCCATCTCTTTCCGGAAGAAGAATAGCATTGTTGGTGGGTGTTTTCTCCACAGGAAATAATTTTAAGCGACGTATGGCATTGAGAAGATCTTGGATGCAATATGAGGCAGTAAGTTCTGGAAAAGTTGCTGTTCGTTTTCTCATTGGCCTTGTAAGTACTTCTGCTAGTCAACATTTTCTCTCTGGATTTATACATTTCTTAGCAATAACTTTGGCGTTTTGGGTCAGCACACCAATGAACAAGTCAATTTAGAGATGTGGAGAGAAGCTAAGGCATATGGAGACATTCAGTTTATGCCATTTGTTGATTACTATGGTTTACTTAGCCTGAAAACAGTTGCACTTTGCATTCTCGGGGTAAGTTACTACTTACACAATGCATAGAACCTGTGAGATAATCATTGTAATGTTTCTCCATTTTGTTACAGACCAAAGTCATCCCAGCAAAATACATAATGAAGACGGATGATGATGCGTTTGTTCGGATCGATGAACTGCTATCGAGTCTAAAAGAAAAACCGTCTAGCGCCCTTTTGTACGGTTTGATATCAAGGCAGCAAATGGTACATTCAAAAAGAGGTGACTTTTGAATATTGCTCAAACATTTCTCTTTGCTCTATCTTTTTAGAGACTCATATCACACATGTTCTCTTTGTGAAGGAGTGGCCTCTAGATTCGTATCCTCCATGGGCACATGGCCCTGGCTACATCATCTCTCAGGATATCGCGAAATTTGTGGTGAAAGGTCACCGTCAAAGACACCTTAGAGTGAGTTTTGTATCTTCATCACCATCATAGAGTTAAAAAATATAGACTCGCTAATCCGGGAGATGGTTGGTAAACTAAATAACGGTTGTTTTGATGAAAGCTTTTCAAGCTGGAAGATGTGGCGATGGGGATATGGATCCAACAATACAACCAGACTGTGAAAAGAGTGAAGTACACGAATGACAAAAGATTTCATAACAATGGTTGTGTATCAAACTACATTCTTGTTCATTACCAAACCCCTCGGCTAGTTTTATGCCTCTGGGAGAAGCTGCAAAAGGAGAGCAAATCTATTTGCTGCGAATAGATCTCTCAATGTTGTTTGCAAAGATTGAAACTTTGATAAGATTTGAAGTCTTATTGCTTTCGAGGGAGATCATATACATGTGTGCTCTTCGTTATTCGATTCACACTGGTAATCATTTGTTAGATTTTGAAGATTTGTTGCTTTAAGAATCCGAGAATTAAGATACTTACTGTGTCTAGCAAAAAAAAAAAAACAAGAGCTACGAATTTAGTGAAAATATGTATTTAAATATTTATCATAGATATAGAGACTTTTCGCTATTCTGAAAAGAAAATTAAAACCCTAAAACAACCCTTATAAACCTAATAGTGTTTTTTTTTGCAAAATAATTGCTTAAATGCCTTCAATATTTTTGAAATCCTAATTTTACAGTATACATTTTTATAAAAGTGAATTAACTTTTTTTTAATCTATCTATGTTTGAAAATTAGATACAGTGTTAAAGTTATGACCTATCACCAAATTAGTGTCACATATAGTTGCTAGAAGTCTAGAACTATACAATTTTACTATATATATATATTCACAGGTACAAGGTAGGCTAAAACTAACGAATATAATTGAGAGTTGAGCAACGATTGCCCCATAAATAAGTTTTTTTAACAATCTTTGGCGTAGATTAATACTAAGGAGAAGGGAAAAATTTGTATATTTTTTATCACTCAATACGTATAAATACACGTAGGTGTCTATTCTAAGTTTGTTTGTAGAAGTTATCATGTCTGTAGTCTATACGGTCAGATAAATTGATATTTCGTGTTAAATAAGGATATTTCTGATTCATTGTGGAGTAAAGAGGAGCACTTTATTGTTCTTTTAGCGTGTAAAGTCTTAGTAACTCGACCTTTTTGTTTGACTCACCGTATCAGGATCACGTGTAAAGTCTGAGTACAACTTTGACCGCTTAAAGAAGATAAAGACAAATACAAGGAGTGCTTGTGACCGCTTGAAGAACACATGTGAAGCAAGTCCGCTTAAAGACAACTTTGACCGGTTAGTACAATTGTGTTCACATGTGAAGCAATTGATTAAAAACCAAATGAATAGACCTGGTTACGGTTTGATAAAATTAAACCAAGTGTATATGAATGATTTTAGGCCGGTTGAAAATCAGCAATGTGGTTTTATTAATGAAATGAGTAATAGCAATAATACCTCAGAGAAATTAACAAAAAATCGATTTTTTTAATTCAAACTTGAAATTACAAAGTAGCTTAGACATTTTGAATACATACATATCACTGTAAATATCACATACACTTTAATAATGAAACCTTACTTTAAAAAACATTTGCTAACTAATTTAAACTGTCACACAGGACAAGATATATAAAAAAATAGAAAATAAAGAAGATACGTCTAGTGTCTAACGACAGAAAATCAAAGCAATCAAAGCAATTTGTAACTAAAGTATCGACTTTTTATTTATTGATTATGATAATGATATTACCGCATGTATAACGACCAAAAAAAATAACGTGAACCTTTTATTTTCTCTCGTAATTTTTCTTTCAGAAATAAAGAATAATAAATTGTCGTCTTTATTATAAATAGTGTCGCCACATACACTTGCTCCTCATCCCTTCTCACTCTTTTAACCACTTCATCTCTTTCTTTCTCCACCATTTTCAGATCATTTTCTTCCTTTGGCAATCATTTGTCCATTTTTTTCTTTGTTTTCTTTTAAAAGTGTTTTCCACAAATCGACCTCTCAAAGTATAAGCATCATTTCAAATAACAAAAAAAGCTTTAAATCATTAGAGTAACTCTAAACACATATATGATATCCATCCCAAAATCCTATTAATTATCTGGTGAATCGATCTTGAGATACATTGATTTACCAAATAATCAATAAGATATTGGGATAGGTATCATTTATGTATATGTTTAGAGTTACTGATGATTTAGGATTTAATCTGTTATTGGAGAGCATTGTTATATTTTGAGAAGTGGACTCTGTAGAAAACCCTTTTAAAAAAAGATCTCATAGAGGTTAAATTATATTTAGTCCTTGTTCTCTGGACTGCATACGGAGCTTTCCTTATATTTGCCATTGTTCTGGTTTTTGTTATAGCTGTTTGTGGGGAAAACAGTCTGCTGAGAAGGATGTTCAATTGTTGTCTAGGACCAAACGGAATTAACTTTTACCGTGTAGGTAAGAGTATTGGCAAAATATCAATAAGAGGTTAATGGTTTATGTGAGTGACAAGACAGCAGATAAATCGGTAGCTGAGGTACATGTTGCTTCCTTTTTTGCACGCGCTTATCTCGTCCTTGCTAGTTTCTTAAAGCTGTGCTCTGTGGGAAATGATCTAGGTTTAGTGGATGAGATATTTTGTGTGAGTTTCTCTATTTTCACCCACTATGGTAAATCCGAATCATTTAGATTCGATGGGATATTCATATGTGGGTTTGTTATATGGTTAAAGAACCATTTTTTGTCCGAGTGTTGTGCACATTGCTCCCAAGCTGCTCAAGTTGTAGGTGGTGGATGTGGTGGTGGTAATGATGGTGGACGTGGCGGTAGTGGTGGTGGACGTGGCGGTAGTGGTGGTGGACGTGGCGGTAGTGGGTCCTCCTCGTCGACGTCTAAGCGGAAGCGGAGTGATTGATATTCCAGGACCGGATGATATGGAAGAAGGTTTCTTTTCAGCCAGGAGTTCAAGTGCAACATTTTAAACCGCTGTTAGTCTCTGGATATGTTCCGCGACTTGAGAGGATTTAGGGTTTATCTTTCTAGTATTTTGATTATGTGTTAAGTTGGGTTAGTAAGGATAGTTATAATCATCTCTGTTATTTTGGCTTTGTTAATTTCAAGTGGATTTTTGTAAAACTATGTCATGAGGGAAAATGCACAAAATTATATGTTTTGGAAATAACAGTTTTATGACTTTTTTCTATCACCATTTTTGAATCATTCAAATTAAGGCAACTCACTCAAATTTTTTTAGGAGGAAGTTAACGTTGCAATTTTTTTAAATAAAAGTACTTTTAATGATGACAAAAGGACTATAGTATATATATATATATATATATAATGTCTTGGTTACCTTTGGCATGTCTTTTTTGTTATTTATTTAGGTAGATTTGCAGTGGAAGGGTTTCATTTTGCTTATGTAGGACTGATCTTGGTGTTAGGGTGTTTCTTGGCTCTCTTTGCCTTTGAATATGATCCCAAGATCCAGCCTTTTTGGTTCTGCTTTCTCACTCTTTTTTCAATTCATATGCCTCTCTACGGTTTCAATTTCCATCCAGATAAGTCCCAATTATTCAGTTTCTATTGAATTGCTATCCTCTAAAATTGTCACATCTCTTGTTTTAAACTTTCGGTCTATCTTTTTGTGTTTTTCTTCATCTTCCTTTAGTCAGTATTGTAATCCAATATTGTAATATGAAGTTTGATCTGACAATGGAATGTTGCTTAGTTAATCCACTTTAATGAGTATTTTCGTTTTTGTTTATTTCCTTTGCATGCTCTCATATTTGCCAATAGTATTTTTCATACTTGTTATTATACCAAAAAGAAAAAGCATTCGTTTATGATGATTCGAAACTTAATTTGATATAATGTTAACCTCCAAAGTTATTTGTTTGGTTATCAACATTGTGTGGAATGGTTCTTGTATTTGAAATTTTCACTAAAAAAAACCTCAAAGAAAGTAAATTGAGAACAGAATTCAGCTAATTAGTATGTTACCAACCCCTTCAAACACACACCCTCTCTCTTACTAATGATGATAACTTATCTTAAATTGAAAAGCCACCGCTTTATCATCGTCTCCTATCACAACTCCGTGAACTCCCTCCGGCAAAACCATGTACCCAACTGAATCAACAATCGAAAAGCTGCGACATACATCGAACTCAAACCTCGGGTCCGTTTTCTTTCCAGCAGCCACGAAAAGCCTCTCGAACCCTACCACCTGCTTCATGTGCGTTCCCTCGATTCCAACCGGTGGCCTAGAGTAAGCCATCACGACCTCTTCGCCATCTCTCTTCCCTATGTTCTTAACTGCAACTATGATCGCTAATGTTTCCTTGCATTGCAAGTCATCGACCAAAACGGAGGGACATGCTATTCCGGTCTCATCTTGTGGGTCCGTGTAGTTGATGTGGTGGCAAACTTGTCTCTTCTCGAGCTTGATGTTCACTGGGATGACATGACCCGATGAAGCCGTCTTGTACTTGAACTGAGTGTAGCTAAGTCCATTTACTAAGAGGGAACTAGTAAAAGACGTAAGTGTGAAGTGTGATGATAGTAAAAGCTAAACGTTGAATGGTGTTTATACAGTCTTCTTTGGATTAAAGGATGTCGAGATTTTTTAAAGATCCTGTTTTGGTTTGTAAGAGATTAAAGTGGGTAAATTAAGAACAAATAAGAGCGAGTCCTTTTACTGAATTTGTTTTTTATCCATTTATTGTCAAACACAGTACCGAGTCTTATTAGCTAACTAACCAAGTGAATTTGTTGGTGACTAATGTATAATGATAACATTAAATCATTTTTTGGACTTAAAATCTACTTACCGATGATAACGTTGTGGCTTTTGAGCTTCCTTGACCTAAATTGTAGTTATCGTCAGAATTAAATAAATTGATCATTTAAATTTGAGAAAATCAAATAATTAAAAAAAAAACAGAAAGTACAATTTTTAATATTTCCAAATTTTGAAGCGGAACCGTGTATACGGGTTTCCGGTTCGGTTATATGTAACCGAATTTTACCATATCCAACCGAAATGAGGATTGACGGGAATTATCCGTAACAGAGAGTGACAGCGAGGTGTGAAGGAAGGAAGAAGACGATGGCGTCAATGTCTCTCTCGTTTTCTTCTTCGCTATGTTCGTCTCGAATTCCCGAAGGAAAGCGTAGATTTCATCAGAGAGATGCGAGCTTCGTGCGATGCGTTCTGGCTGCTTCTAAATCTTCTCCGGGAGGTGTTACGAAGAAGAGGCTTTGGAAGGAAGGCGAATTTCCTGGAATCACGGAGCCGGTTAATCCGAGACGAAACCCGATGAAAAATGTGAAGAAGAAACTAGACAGAAGAAGCAAAGCCAACGGATGGGTTAACACCGTCACCGAAACCTTGTCCGATCTCATCGCCAAAAAGCAGTGGTTACAAGCTCTCGAGGTAATCCCGATTTAGTGGAATTTGACCTTGAGTTTGAATCGTGAATCTTTATTTAGCTGACAAATTAGATTATTGAAGTGTGAAAGATGATTTGCTTCAATTGGGTATTTTTTTTTGTATTATGAACATAGGTTTTTGAAATGTTGAAAGAACAACCATTTTACCAACCAAAGGAAGGAACTTATATGAAGCTGCTTGTTCTTCTGGGGAAGTCTGGACAACCTAACCGTACACAGAAGCTGTTCGACGAAATGCTCGAAGAAGGACTTGAACCCACTGCTGAGCTCTACACTGCTCTTCTCGGGGCTTACTGTCGCAATAATCTCATCGACGAGGCTTTTTCAATTCTTGAACGAATGAAAAGTTTGCCTCAATGCCAACCTGATGTTTTCACATACAGCACTCTCCTCAAGGCGTGTGTGGACGCTTCTCTATTTGACTTGGTCGAGTCGTTATACAAAGAAATGGACGAACGTCTGATATCTCCAAACACAGTGACCCAGAACATAGTCTTAAGTGGGTACGGTAGGGTTGGTAGGTTTGATCAGATGGAGAAAGTTTTGTCTGGTATGCTGGTGAGCACTTCGTGTAAACCTGATGTGTGGACTATGAACATCATCCTTAGCGTGTTTGGAAACATGGGTAAGATAGACATGATGGAGAGCTGGTACGAAAAGTTCAGGAACTTCGGGATTGAGCCAGAGACTCGAAGTTTCAATATCTTGATTGGTGCTTATGGGAAGAAGAGAATGTATGATAAGATGTCGTCCGTGATGGAATACATGAGAAAGCTTGAGTTTCCATGGACAACATCCACCTACAATAATATCATAGAGGCGTTTGCGGATGTCGGTGATGCAAAGAACATGGAGTATACGTTTGATCAGATGCGTAGCGAAGGTATGAAAGCAGACACAAAGACCTTTTGCTGCCTCATAAATGGATATGCCAACGCTGGTCTTTTCCATAAGGTGATAAGTAGTGTTCAATTGGCTGCAAAGTTTGAGATACCCGAGAACACTTCCTTTTACAACGCGGTTATATCAGCGTGTGCCAAAGCCGATGATTTGATAGAGATGGAAAGAGTGTACACAAGAATGAAGGAGAGAGAATGTGTATGCGATTCAAGAACGTTTGAGACCATGATCGAGGCGTATGAAAAGGAAGGAATGAACGATAAGATCTATTACTTAGAACAAGAGAGGCAAAAGGCTATGGATCGCGCTGCAGCTACGAAAGAGGAGGAGAATATCCCGGGATGATTGCGGTTTGTGAATCTCTGCAATGAGAGAGATGTTTCCCTTCAGACAATAGAAGGAAGGAGTTTGTAATACACTTGATTGTTCTTGCAGCTATGTGTATAAAAGCTTTTGTCAAACATCTGAAAGTAGTCCTTGTATTGCTAAGTAGAATCAAGAGATTTGAAGGTTTTATTTATGTAGTCTCTGTGTTATCTTATGGGCCAACAAATTATATATTGGGCCCATAAAAGAAAGCCTGACGTGTCCAAGAAGTCGGATGAGTCCAAATTTATAATTTTGACTAGGCTTGCGGTAACTGCTTGGCTTTATTCTATAAATTTGTCTCGTCTCTCTCTCTCTCTCTTTCTGTCTTACCGTTTCTTCTCAAACAATCAAAGCGAACCACCAAAAGAAACAAAAATTGAACACATTCTTCTGCTCTTCAAACAAAACAATCAGCTTCGGTCAGAATACTCGCCGGAAAATCTACAATGGGGATTGTTGTCAAGTCTTTCAAGGATCAATTCTCCTCTGGTTTGTCCCCTTAATCTCTGTTTTTGATTCCTTGGATTTTCCCGCGAAATGAAAATGTTCTCAGATCTGATCGGTCTTGCTTTTTGGAGGGTGCAGATGAGCGATTGAAAGAGTCGAGGAACATCATTGCGAAATATCCAGATAGAGTTCCGGTTAGTCAATTTCATTCCTAGATTGCTTTCGTGGTGGTTCGGTCTGAGTTGCCGTGCTGTTGTGGATCTCCTATGGTTCGAATGATTTTACTCCAATTTTTTGTTATTCTTTTAATTTTCATGGATTGCTCTAATTTCTGGGAATCTGAGAGTTTATGTGCCATTGGTTGATGAAACTCGACTACTTTTGTGCGTTTTGGTGTTGATCCGATCCGACCACTCTGGTCAATGTTAGAGACTAAGCTCTTTTGTTCTTTCTTGATTGTAAATGCCATATTTAAGGATCTGGCGTGAAAATAAAACAGATTGTAACAAACCATGTGATCATTTTTTTGGTTATTTAAAAAAGTTTGCAATTAGTAATCAAATAAAAACAAAAGTGATGATAACAACTATTCTAATCATTCTATAACCACATGATCTAATGATTGAGTCAGCTTTTTTTTTACTTAATCCAAGTCTTTTATTAGTCAATTGTGTCTTTAGTATTTGCTTTTTTTTGGTCATACATGGTTTCTTCATCAAATTCCAGAATTATGATGGTTATTAACTATATCCATTCATCATCGCAGGTGATCATTGAGAAATATTCAAACGCAGACCTCCCTGACATGGAGAAGAACAAGTAAATTTGAGACATCAATTTAGCTGTTGGGATCAAGTGAATGTTTTTTTTATCCATACCCTAATTGAATGGTCACATTTCGATCGGTGCAGATACTTGGTCCCACGAGACATGACCGTAGGACATTTTATTCACATGCTAAGCAATAGGCTACAGTTAGATCCATCCAAAGCTCTGTTTGTTTTTGTACAGAACACACTTCCTCAAACTGGTACGTAAGCAGCATCGGTATAAAAAAAAGCCTTTCCTAATATAACAAACCATTAACTCTTGCTCTTGATCTCTACAGCTAGTCGCATGGACTCTCTGTACAATACTTTCAAGGAAGGAGATGGGTTCTTGTACATGACTTACAGCACCGAGAAAACATTCGGCTAACAAAATTAAAGATTCATTTGCATAATAATCGAATCGAAACGGAGAACCTTTTCTGAATAATCCGTTTGTTTGATTCATATATGTGTTGTGAATAATGAATGTCAGCTATTATTGTTGTTGTTGTTGTTTAGCTGACCTTTGTACAGAAAAGCTAAAAAATATTTGACTTTGTAAATCATGTTGACCCAAATGCAATAATAATAAGACAAAGTGATGATTCACACGAAACCCTTTTTTGTTTTGTTTATATTCTTCCCTCGAGAAAAGGAACATAGTGTCGTGCAAGCACGTAAGTTTGGAGCGAGATAAGGTAAAATGATGCCTAATAAATTTCAATGTCGGCGCGTTAAACGTGTCCCTTACGACTTGGATTGTGTGTGTTCTGCGATAATGTTTTGAGCTAAACCGCAAACTTTAAGATATAGTTTGTGTATATCCTTTGGTCAATTTTTTTATTTTTTATATAAACGCTTTGGTCAATTTTTTTTATATATAACCGCTTCGTATGTACTTCTTTTGGTATACGTATATTCTGATTACAAACTTGAACTTTTTTAGTCATCATTTCGGTAGTATTTTATAATGATGCGTTGGAACCAATTATTATAGAAGAACACCAATTCGTGTATGAGTATATCCTCTTTTTTATTTAACAGAATGTTTATTTTTCACAAACAATTGTAAATTTGAAACCATGGAACAAAACACGTTTGAGTTTGGGATGTTACGAGTCGATAGATGGTCCATATGATTGGATAAAAAGTTAAAAACATCCTCTCTTTTTTTTTTGGTCGGCATAAAAGCATCATTTAGTTTTTGGAAGTTTTGTGCTCTTTTTGTTCCAGTTATATAGATCCGGATATTCCTCACTGTTAACACGATACTGTATAATATATTAATTGATCTAATTGCGCTCCCAATGTTAATTAGATATTTCCTATAATAATGACTTAAGATTAATAAAGGATAACAAACAACGTGTTGTAAAACCATGGCCGACCAAGATTTACAGGGCTCCGAGCTTAAAAACAAAACAAAAAAATTGAAGCATTTGATTAATTAGATTCATCACAAAGATGCTAAATTTCTAAACTATATGCCTCGTTTCTAATAATATAAAAAAATTACAATCCAACCAAGTTAAACCAAACTCAAACGTTAACTAAATTAAAACCTAACTTATGACTTCTGTTCGACTTTCGTAAACTTTTTACAAATCGATTCTACTCTAAACCAAACGCATATTCCTAAAGGATGTCCTTTATATAACAAAATATGAATGTCTAACTTTAAAGTATGTCTTTTTATATATTAAATCTATATATATATATATATGGATAATGAAACTCTTTATGGTTTAATAGAAATGAATCTTAAATTCTTAATGCAAGCATTTTTGTTAAACCTTCAACCATCAACCGCTTTGGCATGTGACACGTGATTCCTCTCTATTAACTCTATGTAATCATATTTAATCATAACTCAACTGTCTACATCGGCTCGTTGATGGCATGACATTCGTCAAAATTATAGATGCAATATATCAATTAAGATTTTAAGCTAAAATGTAAATGCATTCCAACCACAGATTCTCAAATAGCCAATAGGAACAGACTTTGAGTTATTTTCTTACGGTCAAACCTGTGTTTTTTTTTTTGCATTACACAAGAATGACATTGTACATTTCTTTGTTATTTGGACCATATTGGGCCTTCTTGAAACATAAAACGGGCCTTTTCTAATAGAAATCTAATTTTTGGTTTGTTACTTTTTTTTTCTTTTTTTCGGCCAACAAACAATACTTTCTTTCGTCAAATACCACAATCGATTTTTTTTTCCCGTTGATCACACAATCTTCTCAAACTGGCCCGTCCTAAAACGCTCGAGACATATTTATTTAGAGTATATTCTGAGTACTATTCTATTAATTTGCGTTTTGTTGATTTAAAATTTGGGATATTTGCTTATGTGTGTTATACGTTATTAGATCATGTACGTGTATTGGTTTTATGAAATTTTCCTATGTTTCTTGATAAGAAGGAATCAAAGCATAATATTAAGGTAGTGAAGCTATTAGTGTTTCAGGGATTTTGGGATGGAGAAAGAGCAACTCAACACGTCGAAGCCTCAATTTGAAGATGTTGAGGTATATATCCTCTATTGGTGCTGTCTGGATAAGGAATAACATTTTAGAATATATGTGTTGTTGACTTGTTCCTTGTACCTTTTACAATCTTTCTAAGGTATCCTCTGATCAAGATGGGCTACAAAACTCTCAAGTTTCACAATATGAAAAAGACAAAAACAAGAAGAATAAAGGTTATTTATATGATATCTCTTTCTTTTTGTTGTTTCCCCCACACAATGATTCTACAATCTTTATGAGCAAATGTTTTTGTGTATGATCTGTCGGTAAAAGTTTTTGGAAGGAACAGATAAACTGTAGATGAAGATGCCACTTTGAAAAGACCAAATAAGTTGTTATCTGGTCTATGTGTTTGCTAAAGATGGATTAAAATTTGTTTTTGGAAGATAACTGAAAAGCATTATCAAAACTCCGTTTTCAAATGTCTTTCATATATATTGATAAAAGATACACTACAATAGAACATTGTAAGAATAATGCTCCTATGATTTTTTTTACTTTTTATCAATTTCAAGCAATAAACTGAGATCCAGAATTAGGTAAAATTTAGTAAAAAAAAGTTATATGGTCTTAGAAGTCGCATGAGTCGAAAGCTTCAGAAGTACTTGGGTAGTAGTTTCCTTGCAAAAATCTTTGACAAAGAAAAAAAGTAGTTTCCTTGCAAAATAATAACAATAATGAAAAAAATACTCTCAACAGTAATATTATATGATAATAAAAACGTCATGCAACAAATAAGACAACGATGTTATCGTGCCTTACTCCACCCAATATTATAATTAATAGTAATGTTATTATTTATATAAAAATATGTGTGTTGAAATTTTTAATTAAAAAAGAAAAGAAAAGAAGAGGTAAATTTGCTCGCCGACATTTGGTAGATGAAGAAAGGAGGGATGTTATGGTCCAAAAGATCCTTACACAATCTCCAAAAGCTGGGTCACATGTGGCTCATTCCTGTCCAAGTCAAACCATTTTTTCTTTTTTTCTTTTAATACACAAATTTATTAACTTATTATTTTATTAATTACCTCTAAACTTCCTTTTGCAAAATGCTTTTAGTGCTCATCAGGCTGACTAATTTTTCACTTTTCGATTTACAATTGGAAAAGTTTTATTTCTTGCCATGAGGTGACAGGGAATTTGATACTCATAGTTTACTAAGTATCTCAAGTTTGGTCTCAACAATAAAGACCTTCTTTTTTATATTTCTATTACTAAAGTTCAAATTTAAATTTTTGATTTATTCGTATTTGATATGAATTATCTTTTTGGTATGCAAGATCTTGGATTCTTTTAATTATATAGTTTCAAATATGCAACATATCGAAATTGATTCCATCCATCATAGCATAAAATCATACAAATTCAATGTATATATATATATAATATAAATTCACTATTTAATCAATTATACAACTATGAACTATTTATTGAAAGAGACCCACAGCAAAGGAAATGTAGGTTTTTACTTTTATAATTCAGTCAAATTATAACTAAACGAACAAAATATAATTCTACTTCTACTTGGCTTTCGCTATTCAAATTAACTCTCATTGAGTGTGAAAAAAAAATCATTCTATTAATTTTAATTTGAACTTTATGAAGAGAATGAGCTTTTTTACCTACTACACTCAAGGAGCTCTCGGGTTAGTTTGGTCAGCAATTCAATGGACAGTGACTTTGGAGTACATCTTGACCGTTGGTCATCAGCTTTAGGCTTTTTGTTGCCGTTAGATTGATCATTTCATGACCAAACCAATTTGACTTAATTAAGTGATGTAAGTAAAAGTCATCGTTTTATTGCTCAAAAATTAACTTTTATATTATTTCACGCGCCTATCTAAAGCAACTGAACATCAGACGCTATATTTGATACAAAATAATATAAACTGAGAAAATGAAAGATTTCTTTTTTTGTTTTGTTTTATTTTTTGAGAAAATAATATCTAGCTATATTTGGTTTTTTAGGGGTGTAAAATAGTATTAGCAAATTTTCCTACATTAATCTTCTTTAATAGTTTATTTGAAAATATTCGATAAAACATTATAGAAAAATATAAACATAGTCTATACACAAAATAACATGCAATATTCTTAAACTGTTTAGTCTACATTTATTTATATTGTAAGTTCTGGACCATACGAAGTTTATGAAAGCGTTAAAACTTCCATAATAGCATTGTAATCACTTACAGGTACATTTGTAAAATATCGTTCTCTTTGTTTTTTAACAGAAATCTATGGCATTAATTTGTAAAAATACCAATGAGAAGTCGTAACCAAAAATTTAAAGTTTGTAGTACTGACTGGTGACCAAAAAATATGTAAGAGGAGGTTTTTGATTGGTCATCTATTCTTTAGCTGTACAACATCAGTCAAAATCATTGGCTTTTTATTCATTTTTCTTATAACAATTTTATCTTAAAAGGAGTACATATACATGTAAATTTATAGAAAATGGATCTTAGTGGATGGAAACAAACAATATCAGATAATACAATTCTGCCCATGCCATGGGTTGTGATGGACATTACGTATTTATGTTTTATTTTTCTTGAACAACTAAAACATGTAGATGCAGATTCATGGGTTTTTTAAATCATTTTTTTTTGTAGTGGCCCTTGTTTAAAACTCAAACGAAATGATATAAAAATATGATTGAGTATCACAATAATTATATATAAAAATATTATTCAGAAGGGTGTGATTAACCTAGTTAGTTAACCATAAATGTTCACAGATTTGCTAAGGGTTAGTCATGAGTTGTATTATATAGTTAAAGTGCAGTGACAAAACCAAAAAAAGTCGATAGTTTAGTTAGGAAATACGAAAAACAACTTCATCTGTCAAGTAGCATTATATAAAATTGTTTTTGATTTTATTAAAATAATTATAATTCCAACTTGACAGTGTGATATTGTTGAAACAACATGAGCATTATTTACTAAAAATAGTAACTGTAGACAATCACGAGTGATGTAAGAAAGTTGCAGTTTCTTGATAACACACCATTATATTAAACAGGAAACAAACTTGGCCATACAAAACTTTTCTACAATCTAGTACTGTATTTATTTATATATACAAAAATTTAATCAACGTCCTTTTCTTATGTATGAATGTACAAATAAACAAAAATAAAATAGGTCAAGATCTGTAGACTAAATGGTTTAAAGTACTACCCAATATAGTAGCTTAATTATTGAAGATAAGCTTTTCTATAAATATTTAACCTGAGTTTAAGCTTTGTGATTGTAGTTTATAATAATAAAACTTATTATATTAAAATCCTTTACCTCAAAAAATATCTTTTTGAACTTTCGCTTTTCTACTTTCTTTTTTAAATATATATTTTGATGTGAAAAAAGAAGGAAAAATATAAATAAAATAAAAAGAGAAGTCACTAATTCTATGTTTGGCGCGTCTATTAACCACCACCGGCAAAACACCCACGAAAAAGGCGAGCACGCATAAAGAAAGATCAAAACCTCCCATCACTTCCAAAAAGAAAAATAGAAACTTGTGTGAGAAAATAAATTAGAAAATCGAAGCCGAAAATTATATATAAAAAAAAACTAATTTTTTTTTAGTTCAAAATTTTTTCTTTTAGCTTTGAAGCTAGAGAGAGATCAAGCGACTGAGAGTGGTGTGGAAGCAAAACCACGATCTGCGATTTTTCTTCTTTTTCTTTTTTGTTTCCACTCAGATTTTTCCAACGACAGTCGTCTTTCGACATTCCGGCAAAAGCAAATAAAAAGGTTTCTTCTTTCGTGTGCGGGGGGATTTGTCTCCCTCTGCAGAGGTTAGGGTAGATATGGAGCGGTACGGCCGCGCCGGTGAAGAAGGGTCGCGATCGGATCCGCCGCTGGAATGGACCTCTCAGGGAGGCGAAACCGGAGTCGAAGGTAACGTTATCGATTTCTCGCATAATGTCTTCTTAAATGCCCTGATTTGTCGGGCTTAATCTGCGATTTAGCTTTCTGAGACTAAAGGATTCTGTTTGAATGCGTGTTTTGTAGCTTCGATGTGGCGGTTAGGGTTGAGCGGCGGCGGAGCTGGAGGAGGAGAATCGTACCCGGAGCGACCCGATGAGCCCGATTGTATTTATTACTTGCGAACCGGCGTTTGCGGGTACGGGTCACGATGTCGGTTTAATCACCCACGAGATCGTGGAGCGGTAAAAAAAAGTTCCTAATTTTGATTCTCTTCATTCTCGATCTTCATTCAATTCCTCGGTTTCAGATCAGTTATACTGAGATCAGATCGTTGAATCAGTGATTTAGTTATTGAGCATTGTTGAAAACCTCTTGATTTGGTGTTTAGGTTATTGGAGGTGTGAGAGGAGGAGATGGAGCTTTACCGGAGAGGATGGGACATCCGGTTTGTCAGGTTTTGTAATCTGAAACTCTGTTTTGATGATTGAATCAATCCACAACTTGTATATTCCGGATTTGAGCAATGCAGTTTCAACTTGTCTGCTTTTGTTTTAAAAGAAATCTATCAACTTTGGATTGTGTTTTTTTTTTATTGCTCAGCATTTTATGCGAACGGGGACGTGTAAATTCGGTGCTTCTTGCAAGTATCATCATCCTAGGCAAGGAGGTGGTTCAGTTGCGCCTGTCTCGCTAAGTTATTTGGGATATCCATTACGCCCGGTTTGTGTTCTATAATCTCTCAATTGCTATTTGGTTTATCCATCATCCACACATTGTATTAAAGCTCCTCTAAAATTGATTACAGGGAGAGAAAGAGTGCTCTTATTACATGAGAACCGGTCAGTGTAAATTTGGTTTGACCTGTAGATTCAACCATCCCGTGCCACTCGCACCTCAGCAGCAGCAGCAGCCACAGGCGCAGCTACAGACTATTTATCCAACACTTCAATCTCAATCCGTGCCTTCGTCTCAGCATTATGGGTTAGTTTTGGCCAGGCCTTCTCTTTTACCTGGTTCATATCTTCCAAGTCATTACGGTCCTCCGATGGTTCTGCCTCCGGGAATGGTTACATACCCTGGTTGGAATCCTTACCAGGTATTCTATTATCAAACGCCTTCCAACTTTTTCAAATTCTTTATTTGCGACCTTTTTTGCTAAAACAATCAGTTGGTTTTTAAGGCTTCTTTAACTGCAATGCCTTCGCCTGGAACTCAACCGTCTATTGGACCGAGCTCTGTTTATGGAATTGCACCGTTATCTCCTTCAGCTACTGCTTATACAGGAACATACCAATCTGGGCCTTCCTCGACTACCTCAAAAGAACAATCTTTTCCTCAGAGACCTGATCAACCTGAGTGCCAATACTTCATGAGAACCGGAGACTGTAAATTCGGATCCTCATGCAGATACCATCATCCTCTAGATGCAGTTCAACCTAAAACCGGTGTTCTCCTCAGTTCCATTGGCCTTCCACTTCGTCCCGTAAGTCTTTTACTTTTTTCTTTGGACACAAAACTCGATTCCATATGATAACTTTTTGCTAGTTTTGGTATGAGAACATTTTCAATATATTGACACAGGGCGTAGCGCAATGCACTCACTTTGCGCAACACGGAATCTGCAAGTTTGGGCCGGCGTGTAAGTTTGATCACTCAATGGGTTCTTCACTTAGCTACAGCCCATCTGCTTCTTCCCTAACCGATATGCCCGTGGCTCCATACCCGATCGGATCATCCTCACTCAGCGGTGCATCAGCTCCAATAAGTTCGAGCAATGAACCCACCACAGAGGCTGTGACTGCTGCAGGTTCTTCTCCCATGGTCAGTGGCGTGAGCCGTCAAGAGCCAGCTGAGACCAGTGGTGACTCAGCTAGCGTCAGTGGCAGTATAGAAGCTAAGACTTCTCCAAGTTAAAAAAAAAAGAAGAGGCAAAAATCCTCAATTCTTCATGAACTAAACAACATTAAGAAAAGAGAAAAGAAGATTATTTTTGGGGTCTGAGATTTGATGTAAGCAGAGAGACCAAAGCTTCTGTCACTTACCATTTGTCCATATATAATATATTCTCTCATACGGCCATCTCTCTCTTCCCCTCTACTCTCTCTCTTGTTTCTTTTTTCTTTCTTGAACAAAGATTACTACTAATAAATGGCCTTATTCACGCGACATTCGATTCCTGAAAGTCCCTTGTTTTTTAATTCGTCCTTAAGGTTTCTTGAATCTGGACCAGCAATTAGTAGTCCACTAACGAAAAAGAAGCAGAAACGAATCTAGGATTCACGTTTTCTCTGCCTTCTTTCATGACAACTGAATTTGATAATTGTATTCCACGAACAATGCTATTCAGCTCGTACGTAAGACAACGCAAAATGTTGATCAAAAAGAAAAAGGAAAACATGTAAAAAATAGTGTTGGTGTCACTCAGAAACATGTAAACCGTTGCCTAGGGTTGTCATCCAATGGTCTCAAACTTTTTGTTCCATTTCGCTTGTTGAATATTTTTATTTCGCAAACATACAGGCATAGAAGGACTAAATAAGACAAAAAAAATATATAAATGACTCAGTTCATTAAATCCAAAGTCAAACCAGGACAACATTCACCAAACAGATTAAAATTCACCTACTATGTTTATGATTAGCTAAGTTACATAGAACAATAACAGCTTAGCAAACTGATTCTGGAAAATGCATAAACAGAGCTCAGGTAATCATCTCAGATGCTTTCGCTTCTTCAACGATGAAGGACTCTCACTTGCTTGCCTTCCTAAAGCTCGCTTTGATGGTGTTGCACTCTTCGAAGATTTTAAAAAAAACAACAACAACAGAAAGCATAAGCATCCAAAAGAATCTAATCAAAAGACAACAACGATATATGTTATAATTTTACCTTTGCGAGCTTCTTCTCTTTACGGGCTTGCCTCTCTCTCTCAT
The DNA here is from genome assembly GCA_000218505.1 of Schrenkiella parvula. Lineage (NCBI taxonomy): Eukaryota > Viridiplantae > Streptophyta > Magnoliopsida > Brassicales > Brassicaceae > Schrenkiella > Schrenkiella parvula. The sequence goes on along the minus strand of CM001189.1, from coordinate 1,778,916 downwards.
CTAACTCTTGGTTCTCCTTTTCAATCAGACGAATCAGAGTGTCGCATCTTCTTGCGAGTTCCTGACTTGTGCGGGATTTCACAAACCAGTCAAACCTGAACGAAGGCGATGTCCTGAATGCTGCCTTTAGCTCATCCCAATTCCCATACCCAAGTTTGTGGATCATGCAGATCTGTTTTAACCAACAAAATTTACCCAACAATCAAACTTCAATATATAACAATAGTGAAACAAAACAGTGAAAGGAAATGATGTAAAACACGGACCATGAAACGGTCGCACTCCTCATTGTACAGCTTCCCTTTGTTCTGGCCATATTGAATCTTCAGCTCCAGCCAAGGGTTTCTGTAGCGATCCAGTTTCTTCCCTATGGCTTTCATGATTTCATCTTTCCTAGAGATTCTTGCCTCTCCCCTCTCAATGTTCTTAAGGATTCTATCATAGTCTACAAATTAAGATGGTAAATGTGGGCATAAGCTCCTTCTCGAGGTAAGAATTACTGTACTTAGCATCTAATGGTGTTGTGTTACATACCGTTCAGCTCCTTGTATCGCTCTTTGAATACTTTGGCATATCTTTCAACATCGTCCTCTGTTTTACCTTCCATCTCAGAGGCAATGCTTTTGATATCATTGCGGCCATACTTCTCACAAGCCCTAAGGAAACTATTGAAGTCTCTTCTGCTCCATCCTGAGAAACCCTGGAGATTAACAATTACAAACAACTAAATAAAGCCCAACGAATCAAATGTCTAAGACACCTTTAACAGCAAATGTTATCAGTTTACCTCCTCCAATAAACCCTCCTTTTCTTCTACTTCTTCAGCAGTTAAGGGATCTCCACCTTGTAACAAAAATTTCTCAATCAGTAATAGGTTCGCTGGAAAAAGTATAAGCAAAGTAGGCATAAACTGAGAAACTGAGTTTGACCTTCTGGTTCTTCCACATCAATCGTGTCTTTCAACTGATTTTTCTGATGTGTTTGCTGAAATCAAAGGAAAGCAAGGTGATTTCACTAGTCAAAAACTCACTCTTAAGCAGAATAAACCAGTGACAAGTATTTCATTTAAAGAGCCCTACCATGAGATAGCGTACTTCCTTTTCATACAACTCGGTCAATCTCTGAATGTTAAAGAACTGGAAATCGTGCCTGCAGGACGAACAATAAATTAGATTTCTAGGGTAACTAAACCATCGAGACAGGGAAAAGGCAGTTCACAGATGCAGAGTAGTGTTTATTGAGGTACTTACAACTGGGGCATGCGCGGAATTCTAGGCTCTTTAGGTTTAGCTGGAGCACCTTGTCGCAATGTTTGCTTAAAGTATTCAGATTCAGAGTAGCTAAAGATACAGTAGATAAAGCAAAAGGCATTTATTTGTTAGATAAAATTTATGAAGACAGGCAAAGTAGGAGGTACAATGTATAGGCAAAAAAGGACATTTACTTGCGCTTTCTTTCCCGCTTTGGTGGATCATTCCAGTTGTCACTCACAATTTTTTTAAAATCAAGCTTGTTCTCATCCTATAAAACATAATTATAAAATACCACTAAATTATATTTTTGGTAACGCAAATCATAAGTCATAACTAGGGTATGACATGAAAGCATAAACTATGAAAGAGATATACAAGATTTACCTTATTGTCATCATCAAAATCATAGAAGTCAGCACCTGAGACAAATCAGACGATTGATTATCCAAATATCCTATAGTTTATTAACACAACAGAAACGGAAAAAAGGTCCATGACACCCTTACTGTCATCCATTTTAAACTGAATAGCATCTTCTGTGAATTTCTTCATTTTGGCATCAAGTTCAGCTGTTGCCTCCTCTCCTTTCGCAATGATTCTATCAATATCCTCGTCTGTGATTGTGCTATCTTTAGAACTGAACACCATCTCAGCACCATATCTCACCATTTGAAGCAGCTCATCCTTATTGACAGCTGCATATAGTAAGGATAAAAATTAGTTATGTCAGAGATGAACCAATGCATTTGCAACCTCTTAATACACAAACTTACTTTTCTGCTCAGCCAATCGTCCTTGTTGAATAACCAGAGCATCAAGCGCCAACTTCTTGTAAGCTCTCTCAATCACTTTCTCCTCAATAGCAGACTGTACACAACCAATACATAATTAATTCAAACTTTCATAAGTCTGTTCTTGGCATACAAGATGAGAATATCAACCTCAGTGCAGAATCGAAACACTTGAACTTCTTTCTTTTGACCAATCCTATGGGCACGATCCTGAGCTTGCAAGTCGACTTGCGGATTCCTGCCAAAATCCACCAGACTCGTCAAAAGGGAAGAGTATACTCAGTTACTCACAAACTACAATGGACATGATAAGAGACTTACCAGTCACTATCATAAAGAATCACAACATCTGCAGTAGCAAGATTGATACCAAGCCCTCCTGCTCTAGTAGATAACAAGAAAACAAATTTCTCGCTTCCTGGCTTGTTGTAGGCTTCTATGGAGGCGTCTCGTTCATCACCACCAGTATTTCCATCAATACGGCAATATAGATAACCACGATACATTAAATAATCCTCAAGAATATCCAAAAGTCTGGTCATCTGACACAATACGAGCAAACAAAAGAACAACGCTCAGACTTCAAATAGAAAAGGTAAACAGAGAAAATTAACTGGAAGAAACAATTATCTCCAGCTGTTCTGTATCAACGCTTACCTGAGAAAATATCAGAACCCTCGAATCACGTTCCTTCAACTTAGGAAGTAATTTATCCAAGAGAACCATCTTGCCTGAAAATAACAATATTAAAGATGCTTCAAAAAACATTTACACATAAATCTGAAGGATTCAGATTGAATGCTAGTCTTACCCGCATTTGTTATAAGGTGATCTCCTGTGGTATATGGGGGACCAGGCTCTGCACCCTGGAAGAGATAAGGGTGATTACAACATTTACGCAGTTGCATTGCAATGTTCAGCAGACGTTTGCGTTCTCCACCAGCATTAACGGCTTCAAGATCCTTCTGCAGTAAAGCCTTGTAGTATTGCTTTTGCATCTGAGACATGCCAACTTTAAGTATCGTCTCCTTCTTTGGTGGCAAACCTTTCTCAACATCTGACTTAAGCCTCCGAAGAAGAAATGGTCGAAGGACCTAGAAAGATACAGGAAAGCGATTAGCCTAACAATTAAGACGTCATAAACTTGATCAAGGCAATACGTAAATACATACCTTGTGAAGTTGTTGAACAACTTCTTGCTGGTCATTCTCACCAGAAATTTGAAACCATTCATCAAAAGTCTCTGCTGAACTAAAAATCTCAGGGAGAAGAAAATTGAGAAGAGCCCACAGCTCATGGAGATTATTCTGCATATACGACGAAAACATGAGGTACAAACAAGGAACAGAATATCAAAACAAAGAGTACAGACACACTCAGACAAGAAAGGCTGTTCCATACAATCAGAAGCAACTTAACAAGAAAACTTCAGTGTTCAAATATTCAAGAATAAGAGAGAGAAAATACCTGAAGCGGGGTTCCAGTGATAAGAAGCCGATAGTTGGTGCTAAAAATTCTCATGGTTTTCGAGAGGAGTGAATTTTCGTTCTTGATTCGATGCGCTTCATCGATGATAATATAACGCCAGCTAAAGCGACGTAGTGCTGTCTTCTCTTTGATGGCCATCTCAAAGCTTGTGACACAAATATCAAATTTCCCAGCAACTAGCAGGTCATCACGAATATGTCTCTGCAGTATTTAGCAGACATCTCAGAATCCAGGGGTAAACATTTAAATGAACTCTCAGATGGCATACAGTAAAGATTTAAACGAACTCTCAGATGGCATACATCTCGTGACTTACCCTTTCCTCAGGATTACCAAGGAATTTCACAGCACGCAAGACAGGACAAAACCGGCGAATTTCGTTCATCCAATTACCAAGGGTTGATTTTGGAGCAACTACCATATGAGGACCATTGATTCCTCTGTATTCATGAAGATAGGCCAACAAAGAAATCGTTTGAAGTGTCTTTCCCAGACCCTAGAGCACAGGAAAATGATTAGCATCATAAAAAAAAAAAGAGAACTTGTTTTGCTTGGATCTTTGGGGGGAGCCACTGTTTACCATCTCATCAGCAAGAATTCCATTTATGCCGTTCTCATACAGCCGAATGAGCCAGTTTAAACCAGCTAATTGGTAATCTCTTAACTTCCCCTGAATACCTGTAAGTTGAGAAGAAAACGATGAAACCTAAGCTTTCCCAGAAAATTTACGCTACACTACCAGGTAACTGTGAGGTCCCAACAACAGTTATATGTTAGAGAAATGGACGGAGATGTCAACCATATTGCACTTCTTGCTCTCAGAGAAATGATGAATATGCAATAGTTGTAGACTATAGAGCAAAATACAGGTACTTACAAGACGGCTGTGTGAGCAACCTTGTGTTACCAGATCCAGTTAAGCCATCCTCTTCTTCCTTTAAATATTCTTCATCTTCCTCCTCTTCAGTTACTTTGGAAGCATGACGACCCCTGAAAGTAAAAGAGAAAACCCAATAAATCAGGGCTACGCTTATCAAGTTTATATATTTTAAGATCAGAAACAGTGAAGAAGGAGTCAATTGCCTCCAACACACCTTCCTTTTGCCTTCTTCTGAGAAGAAGATGGATCACTTTTAGCAAAGTGTGCAAATAACTCAGTTTGCTGCAGAAGATACTTCAGTCTCCCTTTTCCCTTATTGTTCTAAATCCATGGAGATATTCAGTTCGTCAATTCCCTAAAGATTCTAAGAAGTAAAAAGATAATTAATTCAAACAAAGAAACGCACCATATCCGCATCTATCGAAGCATTTTGGGAGTCCAGCATCTCCTGAATCTTCTGCTTCTTCAACTTCTGCATGTCTCTAAGTCTGGCTTTCTCTCGTTTGCTGATTTCAACCTTTTCATCATCTTCTTCGTCCTGCAATACAAGATTACCGCAGTGACCAACCGTTCAATGAGATCTCGTTCAGCATAGATACAAAATTGGCATGCACATACCTCGTAATCATCCTCGATAGGGGCGATCTCTTCGTCAGAAACTGGGGATTCGCCAGGTACGGCCTCCTCATCGTTTTCAGAAGAACGAGCGACAGACTCTATCTCCTCCTCGTCTTCTTCTTCTTCTACGTTGTTCTTAACCTCCTCTTCATCCTCCTCCGACGAGAAAGCGTCCTCGGGATTTGAAAATTTAGCCATGGAATCTATGAATCCAAGTTGGGCTTGAGATCGAGGGTTTGCTTAGGGGAAAGTAGAAAAGAAAGACAAAAAGAAAGTGTAAATTTATATATAATAACTGTGCAGACCCCCCAATTTTAGGGTGAGCAATATTCCCGTTCCGTCTGTTCTATGTCATCTTATCCCATTTCATCCAGATTTCATTCTCCATTTCAAAATTTAATATGCATTTTCATATGTTATAAATTTGTAATCTTTGTTTGAAAACAGGGTAAACTGAAATGGTTATTCTTAAAGTTATAAACTAACTATGCAATATTATTGTACAATAGATATTTTCCCGCGCGATATACGGTTAGAACTTTCATTAAGTTTAGTTGTTAATTAAACTAATTACATAATATTATGTATATTAGAGGTTTTCCGCGCAATATACGGTTAGAACTTTTATTTAACATTAGTCGTTAATTATAACCGTTAATTTTTTTAAAAATATTAGATAGTTTTAATTCTTTTATAATAAAAAATCTTTAAAAATCTTTAAAAAATTTTTTGGTAATATTAGCTGTTTTAAGAAATTACGCCAACTTTCATTTTTAAACAAATTTCACTTTCTATTTAATATATATTATATATATACCATAATAATAGGAAATAAAAAGTTGACTTTTAGTGATTAAGTTTTATAAATTTATGATATAATGATATGTTGCCAAAATTATTAGTGATTACATTATATCTCAACTTTTAATTATTTTATATAAACAAGATTTCACTTTTAAGATTTAAAATCCAATGATTTTGGTTTATATTAAATGGATTATGATTGATTCTTTTTTTAACTTTGAAATTTATTAATTACTGAAAAACAGAACATACATTCAAATTTGTTTTATTTGTTTTTCGATTTCTTGATGTGGTGTTAAAAGATTAATGATAGACAGCTAATTGCCATGTTTTGTTTTTTTTTGGAAGTTCTTGTTTCATTCATGCATCATATCTCAGATTTTAAAATGAGACATATATGCTAGTTCTCAAATTTCTTGTCCCGTTTCCCTTTCCTAAAAATTCCGTCCCGTTATGGACCACAAGCGTCAGGTATAATTATGACCATTGATTCAAGGTGATGAAATCGACGGCTACGAGTTCCTAGTCGCTTCGTCTAAATAAGATTTTACCCGCCAACTAAGGAAGAGAGTTCAGGAAAATTCCCGCTTTGGACTTCATTTGGGCCTATATGACCCATAAGGCCTCCATTAAAGCCGACATTTTGTCTAAATGTTATCTGAAGGAGTTTTTTTTTGTGAATGTTAAAACATTATAATATAATCGAGAATTGGTTAATGCTACTGAACTTTTGTTTCTCGCAGTTCAATGTCGTGGTAATGCTACATTCAAGCCCAATTTTTGTTTTCCTGGTAGTTCAAGCCCAGATTGTTACCGTTCTTGAAGATGCTTGAGCTTCATTACATCACTGCGATAAACTTCGAATCATTTGTATAATTTGTTTGAAGCATGCATGTTCGGTGTTATTCAAAAAAGACATGGTAGAGATGTTCATGTTGTATTATTGTTAGGTCTGACTTTTTTATTGTCCTTTGACTTGCGTCTCTATGTCTTGCGATCAAGATAAAGTTTGGTGCTTTTGTTAGGACAAAGATCTGTTCTGTTTCGTCTCTGTGTTACCCTAAGCAACTTTTTCTCCATGTTAAAACATTATAATTAATATATTTGTGAATTTCTAATACAGCTAAACTTTTGTTTCTTGCAGTGTAATGTTTTAACATAACTACATAAGATAAGATATCATTTACATAATTTAATTATAGCCGCAAGTAGAAAGCAAAGTGGTACCTAAGAGCACATATAAAATTACCTGTATTATGCAAATGATTGTTTAACCACTCCAACTTTTCTTTACTTTTTAATGTTTCTATCATACTGATGTTGATTATCAACTTCCAATTTGCTCACCAACCTTTTTCTGGGGTTGGCCTAACCTATTCATACATCTGCATTATCCACAATTGTATACATATAACTATATTTTTGGTTTATCTATTAGTCAAATTATATAGGGATGCAAAGTTTTGTTGAGATACGAAACATATAAATATGTCGGAAGACATGATTTTTTTTATGTGTGTCGTCCGTTTCCATCTGTTTACGTTCATATGTTAAAATCTATGCTAACTTACTTTCAAATAAACCACAATTGTTTAGTTAAATCGTTAAAACAACAAATGTGAGTTATTAATTAACGTAAAGAAAAAAATGCAAGGGAATATAAACTCTTTTCTTCGCAATTCATGTTCAATCTTTTTTTTAGTACATAATGTGATAAAAGAAATAATTATGTTGATAGAAATATAGGTTTTAATACGGAAACACAACAGGAAAAAAAAACTCGTTTGAAATGCCACGTACTTTTTTTTCTTGGCGTGAGGGTAACCACAATTCATCACCGTGGCTTTATATAAATTGTAACGTATCAGCCAGTTTAATAACTCACCACAGTCTAACTGACCCTAAAATTAAAACCTTCATCTGCATTTCCACGAAAGAATTGAAAATAGATATCTCTTAGATGGCGTCTACTGAAAACCCCGATCCAGAAACCGGCAGATCCGAACCGCTTCCGGCATCCGTTGAGTCACCACCACCACCACCACCACCGTCATCAGCTGCCGCTTTCCTAGATTGCCGGAATATAGACATTATAATAAGAGTTCTGCTTTTCTCCGCCACACTGACTGCTCTTTTAGTAATGGTGACCAGCGATCAGACAGAGATGACACAGCTCCCTGGAGTTCCGTCTCCTGCTCCTGTCTCCGCCGAGTTCAGTGACTCGCCCGCGTTCATGTCCGTCTCTCTAAACTAAATTCAATCTCGGATCATCATAAACAACACTTTGTAGTATATATGCTTTTTAGTTTAAACTTAATTAATGCTGTTGTTGATTACATATATGCAGATACTTCGTGGTCGCTCTTGTTGTGGCTAGTTTGTATGCCTTAATCTCAACACTTGTTTCCATTTCTCTACTCTTGCGACCGGAGTTCGCTGCTCAGTTCTTCATTTGCCTAGCCTCCTTAGACATGGTAACTTGTTTTACAAGTAACTTTGAATCTTCACATCAACTTACGGTTATTTAAATATATTTTCGGGAACATATACGTGAACAGGTGATGCTGGGGATTTTGGCGTCTGCGACTGGAACGGCGGGAGGAGTTGCGTACATAGCGTTGAAAGGAAACGAAGAAATTGGGTGGAACAAGATTTGTAATGTCTACGACAAGTTTTGTCGTTACATTGCAACTTCACTTGCCTTATCTCTCTTTGCTTCTCTTCTGCTTCTAGTTTTATCCATTTGCTCTCTTTCCAAGAGAACTACGTGAACAAGTACTAAACCGCAATGACAAATCCTATCGCGTAATGTGTGTGTGCGTGTATCTTTTGTGTCTGATTTGCTTTGTTCGTTATGTTATGTATATCTCTCTATCTCATAGTGTGTTGTAACTTGTGATCATAAGCATGCGTTTCTGTCTAGTGGCTGTATTTGTATCTCTCTTTTGTTGTGTTAAATCATGTAATTTTATATATCTCTATTTTTAATCTTGTTACTCACACAAATTGCTTATAATTAAGTTAAGGACATACATATATCCAGATTCTTCGTGAGCATTATCAGTCTGATCATAAGTTCTTAACAATGTTAACTGATAAATCGTATTTCGTTTGCTAATAACGTCACTCTCTTTAGTGTTAAGCAGATAAGTACGATTAGAATGTGGTGTAAGAGGCCATTCATCGTGGGCCTTATTAATTTAAGCCCAATAGAGCTAATATCACTATATTTCTTTTTTTTTCGTAAATTTTATCGCGCCAAAGAAGGAAAAAATCAGAATAGATTTTTGACTCCCAATCAAATCAAGGGATAAATTATCTGACTTCTCCACTCCCACTGTAAATGAGCTCTTTTCACACATACAAACTTGGAAGTTGGGTTTTCCCAATTTAGGGTTTTTTCTTTGCCGAAGAAGAAAGGCGGGCTTTTGCTTTTCTAGGGTTTTTCTTTTACCTGAGTGGTGTAAGTAAGGATCAGCAGCAAAATGCTGTTAAAGGATTGTGAGGTTGAAGTTTGTTCTGAAGAGGAAGGATTTACAGGCGCTTGGTTTCGAGCCGTCTTAGAGGAGAACACTACCAAAACTGGGCGGAAGAAGCTCCGTATTCGCTACATGACTTTGCTAAGCGACGACGGTTTGTCTCCCCTCACCGAAATCGTCGAGCAGAGATTCATTCGGTCGATCCCGCCGGAGGCTCTACAGAACAGCGTCGTTTTGGAGGAAGGAACGTTGGTCGACGCAGATTACAGAGATGGGTGGTGGACTGGTTTCATCTTAAAGAAGACATCAGACGGTGAGAAGTTTTTGGTTTACTTCGATTCACCACCGGACATAATCGAGTTCGAGAGAAACCAGTTGCGGGCTCATCTTGACTGGACCGATTGTAAATGGACCGTACCAGAAACTAAGGTACGAGGCTGTCGAAGTGGTCCTTTGTCTAATCAGTTTTTTTTGCTTGAAATTGTTTCTTAAAGTTTGCTGCTTTCTTGCAAACTGTTGAATCTGTTTTGCTGCATGCTATGATTGAATAGTTAAATGTCCTTCTTTTTTTAAAATCCGTTTTTGCTTTTGCTTTCTTTTGTTTTTGTTGCATCTATAGATAAAAATGGTTAAACGTTTTAGTATCGGTTGTGAATCTTAAGAGTAGACTTTTGAACTTATCTTATTGTTGTCCTTGAAAGGAATTGGATAAGTCCATGTTTTGCTCCGGAGCAATGGTGGAAGTCAGTTCTGTAAAAGATGAAATGGAAACGGCGTGGTTCCCGGCATTGATGGTTACAGAGATTGAAGAGGATGATGAGAAGAAATTCGTTGTCAAGGACATTTATCAGCAGTTTAGCTGCGATGGTGATGAGGCAACACCAACCACGACTGTTGACAGGCACTGTGTTAGACCCAGACCGCCTCCTTCTTCGGTTGGAGAATATCAGTTGCTGGACTGTGTAGAGGCATTGCATGGTTTTGGATGGTGGCAAGGGTTGGTGAGGAGAATTCTCTCTCAGAAACGTTACTTGGTTAGTTTAGAGGCTACAAAGGAGGAATGTGAATTTGACCACGCTGAGCTTAGACCTTTGAAGGTGTGGGATCGGGAAAATGAAGTTTGGCGTGACGAGCCAAAGGTACCGGTTCCACTACTCTCAATCAACATTCTGTTAACTTTGGTTTGTTTGTCTGAATTAAGCTGTTATTTTCTTTCCATTTTCAGCAAAAACACGTAAACGAGACTATTTCCAACATCCTAAACAAGAATCCAATTCGCACTTGTTCTGGTGCTAAGCCACTCATTAAAGCTAAAACTGTGGCCGTGAGTTAGACACTCAGTGATTTCGTTTGTTTCCTTTCATGTCTTCGATATTGTTTTACAAACTCTGTTACCTGATAATAGGCCACTGGAGAATTGATAAAGAAGAAGTCTGATGCTGTTATGAATAATAAAACTCCTCCAGTCACAACCCCGCCAGTAACATCAATTGGTAACTGTGCTCTTCTTTAGCTCGTTCAGTTTAGTTTCTGCATCACGAATTGTGATCACTATTGTCAATGGTTTCCAGCAGGAGAATCTGTTTCACTTGTAACCCCACCAGTCATAACTGCAACACCGCTTAAACAAACAGAAACTGAAGGAGAAAAATACTCTGAGAAGACACTTGAGAAAATGAGGAGTCAGATTAGCTTGGGAAATGATTCCACTCAAAAGAAGGTAAAAGTTTTTGTTTGTTAGAAACATAATCACTCTCGCTTTCACTAGATTGGTGCTTATTATCTTAGCCTCATTGATGCTTTTTATCTTTGATATTGATGGTTTTACACTCTTAATGCAGAATAATAGCAAAGCTACTAGTAGAAAAAGGCAAAGAGAACAAAAACAACACTCAGACCTGAACAAAACTGGTATGTCTAAATCGACATTAGCCATATTAATTTTGGTATCTTTTTTTCTTGCCATATCTGCTATCTGCAATGATGGCGATGTTGATGATCAGCCTCTCTCTACTTGGATAGGAAATTTATCTACTAGTTCGGAAGATGGGGTTAGGCAAAGCGGACAAAAGGTATATTTTTCACTAATATATTTGAGATTTTGTTTATTGGTATGAATAATGTCCTTTCCATTTTTAGCGAAAACCGGTAAAAGAAACTCCAAAGAAGACAATGCGCTCTTCTTCTGGTGCTAAGCCAATGGCTCCTGAAAAGACCACACAGCACATGAAAAAATCCCTGAATCCAGATGATAATGGCGAGACACTCACTGTAGCTGTGAGTTAGATTTTTTTGCTCTCTCTCTCCAGCTGCATGTTTGCGTTTCATGTCTTCAATGGTGTTTTACAAACTTTGTTACCTGAAAATAGGCCACTGGAGGATTGGGAAAGGAGAGGGCTGATGCTGTGATGAATGATAAAACTCCTTTGGTTATAACCCCGCAAGTATCGTCAATAGGTAAATCCAATATTCTATAAATCCTTGTGTTGAATATCTGCATCGTTAACACTGATATATAATGTCAATGTCTTGTGGCAAAAGAATCTGTAACCCCGTCGTCGGTCACAACTGCAACAGCATTGAAACAAACAGAGGCCAAAACTGTAGGAAATATATCCCCACTGAAGTCACCTGAGCCGACGATGAATCTAAATGATTCTCGAAATGATTTAACTCCACATATGGTAAAGTTAGTTCGTTCTTTAAACAAAATAAGTCTCACTTTATTGGTAGTTTGCTAGATTGTGCTTATTATATTAGCATATGATTGTTATTTTCTTTGAATGATGCTTTTACACACTTTATGCAGATGCCTGAGGAGGAGAATAGCGAAGCTAAGAGTAGAAAAAGGAAAAGAGAGCAAGTACAACACTCGAACCTGAATGAAGAAACTGGTATGTCTAGATCGGCGTTAGCCATATTAGTTCTGGTATCTTTGTTTCTTGCCAAATAATCATGTCATTGGTTGCAATTTGTAGATGTGACTACAGATGTTTTTAATGCTGTGATTAATGATTCAAGTAAAAATATCTGCAACGGTTAAGTTGTTGATCAGCCTCTCTCTGCCTGGATTGGAAATTTATCTACTGGTTCGGAAATCTTTTTAGTATACTAAAGCAGTTTCTCTTTAAAGTAGCTTAGATGCATCCTTTTTTTTAGGGGTAGTATATGCTAAAACAGTTTTTTTTTTTTTGGTTCTTTCCGCATTGATCTATCCAGAGCTATCCTCTGATCAGAGCTTGAACGTGGTGAGTAATTCTGCTGCTGTTACTTGTGTTGGGGAAACGCCGGCCAAGGACGCCCTAATGAATTTGCCTTTTGCAAAGAAGTCTCCATATTGGAAGATGTGTGAATCAACAGCTAGTTTCAAATCTGTTCCACAGCGACCCCACTTCAGCCCATTGCTTGAATCTAAAGACGATCTCCGTGAGTGGTCAGCGGTTGGCATGATGGTGACCTTTTACGGCTTACTAGACGAAGTGCAAGATCTGAAACTCGAGGACTCCACGAGTAAGCTCAGCGATCTCAGTGTTTCCTTTGCCGAACTAGAGAAGCATGGTTTTGACGTTGAAGCTCCTCAGTCACTAATTAACAAAGTGTTGTTTCTCAAAGATGTGCGAGCTAAGAAAGCAGAGGAACAAAAATGTTTTGAGGACAAGATTGAAGAGGAGGAGAGTGGAAGGCGCAAGTTAGAAGAAATTAGGGCTGAGTTGAAACGCAAAATTTGTGAGTTGCAGAGACAAGATGCAGTTGCCAAAGAGAAGGAGGAAGCCGCTGAGAAAAAGATAGTTGGCATGAAGTCACGTGCGGAAATGATTAGCCAAGAAATTGAAGATGTGGAGCTTGAGTTTCAAAAAACTCTATCGGCTCCATGGTAATAAGTTATAACCTCTCCTTGTTTTGGTAAATGAAACGAGTCGACAGATGAAGTAAAAAGAGCTGTCTGAGATTGTTGGCTCTTATGTTTGTGTTTTTAATGTTATCTGGCCTTTTGTAGACCTTTAATTTTTTTTGATACCGCAGTGTAGCGTGTCGATGATTTTGTTTTGGTTAAGTTAATAAGTTACTGGTCTTGATCTCAGTGACCAATTCCGCTTTAGCACGTCAACTTTTTTTTCTTTTCTAAACTCACAGGGACAAGGACACGATCCAAGAATCTTTTTTCTATAAACAAAGTAAGATTCAGGAAAATTCAATATTCAGAGATTCCCACACAGATCGAGTACTTTCTCTTTCATCTTCGACATTTAGCGGTACTGGATTGCCTCTATGCGGGAAGTTACTTCTCCTGCACCACTGGCACAAGCTACGTTCCAGGCCTTCTGAGCTAATGGCTGGATTCTAGTTCAATAGTGACATACTGTTGCAGAGACCTTTGCAAAGAACTCATATAGAATGATACTGCCTGGGATGGATTTATCAGACGAGCATCAATCAGCAGAATCTCCCTCAATCCCTGAGCCGTTGCTTCTCCACATCAAGCCTTCTTGCAAGAAACATGGAGTAGTCGTTTCAGAACAAAACTCTACAGAACCAACCCCTGGTGGGTGTGAGGGGAAAATAGAGGTCCAGAACCTTAAAGAACCATTTTAAGCTTCCAGAAGATGATGATCTTCGAGCAGAGGAAGAAGAGGAGAATGTTGCAGCCTAAACGTTATGCACAAGTATGCAAGCTTATATTTGTTAAGTAAATTATATCTGTATACAAAGAAAGCATACAAGCTTTCACTTTCTTGTAAAGTATATACCTTTCAGAGAGAGATTAAGATCTTCTGTTGTAGAGTAAATTATTTTGTGGAAAATTACTGCAGTAAAATCTTTAATTTATAGTATCCAGGCAGAATCGAGCTTTCTCATATCTCTGGTAAGTTTCTTCTTTGCGTCAAATACAAAAAGAAAGGATACAACAGACAGATCCGAATGGTAATGAAGAATCCAGACAAAGCTTTCAAACGATCCTGAGATTTTTTTTCACGAATATTTTACCATTTACAAACAACAACAATAAGTACAAGGAGGTGCTTAAGGTTTGTCTTTTCATCATTCACAGGCGATTCTGGTCTCAAAACTGCTCAGGCAAATCGCAAACGCTTGAAACGCAGAAATCGGATATCCATAATCCATGGTGAACATGTCCTTCCCAACTTTCCCAAACTGGAGTATAATCCTCTCAGATGGCTGCTCTGTTTCACAATCGCTGACCGCCACAAGCTGAAAGTTCTTGACCGAGGCCACTGTGACTCGACCATGAAAATTTAGGCACCAGCAACGTAGCTGTTCGTGCCATCGTGGAGTCTTATTGCTCAGGACCAATGGTGGGTCTCTCAAGTTGTTAGCTGAGTCGCTGCAAGATGCGCTGTTGCTGCGTATCGGTTTTGAGTGAGACCTAAAGAACGGTGATGACCGAGTGGAAAAGGAGCTTATGGGTGTTGAAGCTGCCCCTCTTGGCTCCAAGACACTCATAGGTACTGTATCCATTATACAACGCATTCTTCTTGGTCCCCTGTTATTATATCATCGGGAGATTGTAAACATCATAATGATCAAAAGACTTGGAAAGCTTTCATTTTCGAATGTGAAGATAATTTACCGGGACCCTAAGACGTTTAACTCGTATGAAATGTGAGCGACGGGGTAACTTCCCTGAGTAACTCTAGGTGAAACTTTCATGAGACTAGAAGAGCGGCTCTTCAGCATATTCGCTGTTCTGGTCTGTGGGATCTGATTACCATCAAAGACTGTGAATTTTGTTCCAATGAAGTTCGATCTTGCAATAACAACAAAAGCGTTTAGAGAATTAACAGCAAATAAGAGAGACGGAAAGATGCAAACTTAGCTTTGATTAAATTTTGTTCAAATTTAACACCTCACTGTCTTTGAATATATCAAGCCTTATAATCTAGTGCTCATAAGCCGAGATTATCGATCTACTCCTGAAGCTAGAATTCTGTTTTTGACTCTCTTAGAAAAGTTGAGACTCCAATAAATAGAAAGCATTAACAAATTTGACAAAATAGTGTGTGTTAGATCATAACTACAATGCATATCACACAGATCAACCACTTGATTTTCATGTGGGTGCACATTCTCAAGGTAATCCCTAATTATAGTAATTTAAATAAGGAGATAATGTTATATGCATACCTCACTCTGCCGAGATATGCGTTGCTTCTCCTTGACATATCGTCTGAGCGCAAAGAGATGATGTAATCAGTGCAAGTTGCACGCTTCAGCTTACAAGCAGCAAGAAGAAACTTCCCGTTATCCGTCAAAGCTGCCAGAAAAATTACAAGAGAGATATTTTTGTTAACAATTGCCGGACTCCGAAACAAATCATCTTTTTCTTGATAGAGATATAAACAAGGAAGAAGAACAGAGATGACTTACAGTTGGTTAACCCGACATAGAGATGATACGATTGCGTATTTCGGTTACGTTTTATGAAGCACTGAACCAGAGAATCCCTTGGTCCAGGCTGCATAAACATTCAAAAGCACCAATCCTTCAAACTTTTGTTTTGTTTTGTTAACAACAGAATCAAATAACAAAAACAATCTAAAGAATCAAACATTTTGCAATCTTCAATATCGTTCCTCTATAGCAACCAAGAAAGTGTCCCTCTATCTATTAATCATCAAAGGGACTAAAAAGCTTTTTGTGGTGCCATGATGAGTTTTAGCATAAGAACACTTAAACAGTCAAATGAGATCATGTGATCAATTCCTAAGCACAAATGAGGATCACAGTGTAGGAGCCACTCTGCGTTTAGATACGCAACTGAATTTCATATGTTATGGAATAAGGTTTACAGTTTACACCCATCAGCAGATCCAGTTGCCCGTTTTCTCATCAATTGAATGCATCACTTAAAAAGGGTAACTTTTTTTCTTTCTATATATAGATAAAGAAACTACCTTTATGTTTTAATTCCAACACATATACTCAAAACAGACATGGACATATACAGAAAAACACCTGCTTGAGAGAGATTGGGAAAGTCAATTTAGAGGAGAGTTCAGGAACAGCTACGATCTCCTTCATGAGCAGCCTCCAGACACGGCAGACGCCGGCGCAAGCCACCACGTTTCTCCGCGACGGCCAATCGCCGCCGTCCGCCGACTCAACCCTAATCAGGATTTCCCTCATCAGCTCCTCCGGGAGCTCCGACCATCGGAAAGAGTCCGAGCCAGCAGCGGTCGAGGCTGCATCGTGGACTACACGGTAAGGCCTGGAGCGCATTTCCTGGATCAAACTTCGGATCGTCATGCGATTCCGGTGAGATCTAAAGGGGCTTAAGAGATGTTATTGATCACTGAAACATGATCTGGGTTTGAAAAATTTGACGGGAGAATCATTTGAGGGGGAAGTTGAGGTGAAGAAGTTAGGAGATGTGGTGGTGGTGTTGTTGCTGAGAGACTCGAAGAAGATTCGTACAATAATGGAGGCTTTTTTTTTCCTTCTAAAAGGGTTTACCGCTTCTTAGAGAATTTGTACTCTTTTTCTTTTCTTTTTCAGTTAATTTTTTTGGGAAGATGATAATGTAAATGTACAGTACTAATACTATAATATGATAAGGATGACAAACCGGTCCGAAAAATAGATAAAAATTGCTAAACCGGGCGAGTGTGGTAGGAATATGAAATTCATAATTCACGTATTTTTCATAATATCTATCACCTAGTTTTTTACCTACGTGTTTTTTTTGTCAACTAAATAAATTGATCGCAAAAACAAAACAAACACTAGATAAATCCTTTCTTTCATTTTTTAAAAAATATCCACGAATTTGTCAATAAATATTAAGAGAAAATACACAAATTCAGAATAAGCGTCCATGTGTTTTTTTTTAAATTAAATCTCAAAATTTCTTTTCCAAATAACAACATTGGAGCTTACTTTGATCATCTTGGCGTTTATTGTTACTATCCGACGTATGAAATACTAAAATTTCAAAAATATATAACATTCTACTGTTTTTCTCTATACATGTTCCAACGAAAAGATACATTTTAGCCGACCATAATGTGGAAGCCATTAATATGTCTATAACCATCATCATTCGTGACTTCTTCTCGATTGCTTTTCTTTCTCTTGTCCTTATACGAAACCAAAACACAGTAAATAACTAAGAATCCAAGTAGCTAAAGTTCCATAGATTCGTTTCTTGATCATCGTAGATGAACATTGATTCCGTGTTATTTTTTGGTTTCCGAAAGATACATTGAAACTGTATCTATAATGTAAATTTTTCTAGTTTTCAACAAAAAAATTTGGTTATATATGCATGTGTGGCATCTTAAAAGAAAAAGGAAAAAACATGAATGTATAAGACCACGAGGCATTCAAGTTGCCAAACGAACATGTTTGGCCCACTGCTATGCTTTTGCAATGCTTCAATTTCCATGGGGTCGGCCCGATAACATTTTTGATCAACCAGTTAAGCATCTTATATATCGAAAAAAAAACAATACTGACTTTTTTTATCATATATAAAATATATATAAATGTTTACATGATTCATGGGTAATCAATAGTTGTATCATATTGGTACACGTGTTTGAGTTATATAGACGAAAAAAATAAGAAGATGTAGAGATATATTATTATGTAAGAACAAAGTAAAAGAAAATCTTAGAAATGGCAAAATACAGTTGACCTATATTGCAAAACTTTTGGAGAATAAAATCTTCAGTTGAATGTTAGGAGAGAAATAAAAAAATGCAAACTACAAGTCTGAAGACAATGCATCGTGGGAGAAATGAATCAAGCTTTAGTTTGCCAGTTATTATGTTATATTTTTATAAGAAACTAATTATATAGTAAGACTAGTATCATGGTCTTGTCCATCACCTTTTTTAAATACATATATAGTTTGTTAAAAAGTCCGTATTATAATTAATGACTTAATGTAGATTTGGTCATCTAGAGAAGTGTATTATATATGATTGTTAACGCTTAATAATCCCCTTTAAAATAGAAACCATTGAACGTTCAGCCTTGCCTTTTAAGTTTATTTCTTCCTCAAGTCATGAACATAACTACCTATTTTTTAAGGGTTATAAGATAATTTTTTTTATTGTGTCAAAATTGTCCATCCAATTAAGAATAAGATATCGAAATATTATATGAAAGAAATTTAAAGAAATTTACATGAAATCGAGACATATAATGATGAAATTGACCCCAAAATGGGAACACCAGAATTGGCTTTTGCTCTCTTTGTAAGTGTAAAAACAAATAAAACAAATAGAAAAAAAAACACCTGGGCAACGAGTACTATCGAATTATTCAAATAATAAAGCTATTTCCTTGTAATGATGACTAGTAGTTTTTTTTTTGGGTCCAACTATGACCAGTACTTTTTAAATAAAAAATTAAGCCAAGATCCAAAATTCAGTACAAAAAAAAGAAGAAGATAAATTAGTAAATGTATGAAAATTCCTATTTACAAGGAAAAATCTACATTCTTTTTTGGATTTTCATGAAAATCTTATAAATGCTATTACTAAATTATATTATTATCAAATGAAATGACGAATCATCATCTTGATATATCTGAAAGTAAATAAGTTATTACTATCTTATGCATGTAGGGTAAAGCTTTACACAGATTTGGGAACATAGAACAATCTATGGTGCGAACAAAAGTACAAACACTAAATATTTCACTTTGTTCCTAAAAAGAGAATAATCCTAAGATAATTTTCACTTTGGTCATATAAGATTCCAAATAAGCGTGTTTCACTCTGTTGGTTTGATATATCTTTACACGACAACATCATGACCAATGAGCTAACTCCACCTTCAAAGAATCGTAACCGTCCATTTTCGGAATAGTTTCTTTAGATGGAGAAATAGACGGTGGATATTAGCTGATATGAGATTTGAAAGGCGTTGACATTCTCTGTCTCTCTCTCTCTCTCCACTTGGCTTCCTGACAATCTATAAATATATACGCCATCTTTTGGTGGTCTCGTCGTCTTCGTCTTCGTCTCTTTGCTCTCCTTCAAACGAACTCTTAGCATCTCTCTGGGACCTAAGAGAATCATTTGATCATTGGACATAACTTTGCCAGGTATGTGTTCTGAAACTTTAGTGTATACATCTTTTTACTGTTCATGAAAGTGTGAAAATCAAGCTTCCGGTGATGAAGAGAGGCAAAAGGTAGAATGTTTCGTGATGAAATTTACAAACTTGTTCAAAAGATTAGTCTATTTCTTGATTTCTGTTTTTTTCTAAATCTTTAATCGGCTCTAGGATTCTACTAATGTTTTGAGATTCTTAGGATTCATACTTTGAAAAAAATGCTGATTCTTGTGGCATTTTTATAATATCCGTTTGATTTGAAATTTTCCCGGCGGCTAAAGAACTTTGAAATTCCATAAACGAAGCTTCTTTTTATCCTTTATAGGAAAATATCTACTCTAAAGGCCGAGATTCGGAAATGGCATTGGGACTAATAAACACAATGTTGGCGAAATCAGAGACTCTGTTTGGGTCAGATCATGCATCAGTCGTCTCCATGAACTTGTTCGTGGCTCTGCTTTGTGCTTGCATCGTGCTCGGTCACTTATTCGAGAAGACTCGGTGGATGAACGAGTCAATCACGGCTCTTATCATTGTCAGCATTTTCTTCTTCTTTTTTTTCCCAACTAATCTTGAAAACAAATCAAGATTTTGAATTAGAAACAATGCTAAGATTCGATTACTGTATTCTTGTGATCACAGGGTTCATGTACTGGCATTGTGATCTTGCTTATAAGTGGAGGAAAGAGCTCGAGGATTCTGGTGTTTAGTGAAGATCTCTTCTTTATTTATCTTCTTCCACCGATTATATTCAATGCAGGGTAAGTTTTTAAAAATTTCATAAACACAGGTCAATGAAGTCAGCTTTGAGCAACAACATGTTTTTGTTTATTTTTTTGCAGGTTTCAGGTTAAGAAGAAGCAATTTTTCCGCAACTTCGTGACCATTATGTTATTTGGTGCTATTGGTACTCTCATTTCATTTGTTATCATATCATTAGGTAAAAATCTCAATCAACTTCTCCAAAAAATCAGTCTCATGCATTTTGATGATATTTTTCAGTTGGAATTTTTGTCTAGGTGCTATAAATTTTTTAGGGAAAATGAATATCGGAGATCTCACCATTTCAGATTATCTAGGTAAGAAAAAAAAAACACAAAACATTCTCTGCTTTCTTGTTCATTAAGTAGCACACAGCTTAATCTGTTTGGATTTGCAGCCATTGGAGCGATATTCTCTGCTACCGATTCTGTTTGCACCTTGCAAGTAAGAGTTTCTTATGCAACATTGAAAAAAACTATTCTACTACATTTGTTAGTCCACAATTAACTTTCCTCTATCTTTGCTGAATCCAGGTGCTTAAACAAAAAGAGACACCTCTCTTGTACAGTCTGGTCTTTGGAGAAGGTGTAGTGAACGATGCCACATCGGTCGTGCTCTTCAACGCGATACAAAGATTCGACCTCACAAACATCAATTCAGCAATTGCTTTGGATTTTGCTGGAAACTTCTTTTATCTCTTCATCTTAAGCACAGCGCTTGGTGTTGCAGTAAGCTTCTTTCTGCTCCTCAGATTTCAATAATGGAATTTCGAATAAACCTTTTAAAAAAAGTTTTCATTCCTTTTCTTTCAGGCTGGATTGCTTAGTGCTTTCATTATCAAGAAGCTCTATTTTGGAAGGTATATATATATGTGTGTGTGTGTATTTATTGATAGATAATCAGTATTATAGACTTTGTTAGCTGTTTCTTTAATCTCTTTTTTTGTAAACTTAGGAACTCTATTGATCGTGAAATTGCATTTATGATGCTACTAGCATACTTGTCATATATGTTGGCAGAGGTACAAAAACAAATACTCAAAACATTTTTGCTACATGTTTCCAAGGCCAAATGAAAACATGAAGCTTTCTTTTTTAATTTGCAGTTATTCCACTTAAGCTCTATCTTGACTGTGTTCTTCTGTGGGATTGTTATGTCCCATTACACATGGCACAATGTTACATATGAATCAAAGGTCACTACCAAGTAAGTTTCTTTTCATCTCCCACTAATTAGAAAAAAACTCTACTAACTTGGTGATTTTGATTGATTAGTATGTAATTTTTTTTAATCTTGGGTGTAGATACACTTTTGCTGCATTGTCATTTCTAGCTGAGATCTTTATCTTTCTTTACGTTGGAATGGACGCTTTCGATATCGAAAAATGGGACGTTGTACGCAACAGGTGAGGTTTCTATATATAGTATGACAAAACATCAATGAAAATACTTTTTTTTTTCATTCTCATACTCATGATCTTGTTTAACAATCTTGGACAGTCCTGGCCAGTCGATTGGAGTGAGTGCGATACTCCTTGGTCTCATTCTTCTCGGTCGTGCCGCTTTCGTGTTCCCTCTTTCGTTCTTGTCCAATTTGACAAAGTCTTCGCCGGATGAGAAAATCGATTGGAAGAAACAAGTAACCATTTGGTGGGCCGGTCTGATGCGTGGTGCAGTGTCCATGGCTCTTGCTTATAATCAGGTATGATCCGTGAACTACAAGAAACAGAGATTAAAGAAAAAGAAAAAACGATTATAACGATCTAATGATCAATGGGATATAAACAAAATGTCACTAACCTATTCTTTGTTACATCATAGTTCACGACTTCAGGACACACCAAGGTTCTTGGAAACGCAATCATGATCACTAGCACCATCACTGTTGTTCTTTTCAGTACTGTGGTACGTTTAAAACACTGTTGCGCAAACCGGTTTTGCGTCCTGATTTATATTTTCGGCTAGGGATGTCCAATCCGGTTAAACCGAGCCAAAACATACCGGAAACTGATTGTAAAACATTTCTTTGCAGGTGTTTGGATTGTTAACCAAACCGTTAGTGAAACACTTGCAGCCTCCAACAAAAAAGTCGTCCACGCCGAGATCTCCTTTCCACGAGCCGCTCCTCGATGTCGATACCGAAAACTATGAGCCGGACCTCGGTAGCCAAGGCCAATCAGATCACAACATTGATCATCCGATCAGTCTGGGGATGTTCTGGAACACTCCGTCCCGAGCCATTCATCACTATTGGAGGAAATTCGATAACGCGGTTATGCGTCGCATATTTGGTGGCCGAGGCGTTTCACCAGTAATTCCTGGTTCACCTATTGATCCTAGTGTTCGTCCGTGGAGTGAAGAAGTAGAAAACAAGGAACAAAACGCCGAACCCTGATTCTGAAGTGAATAAGATCTTTGACAGGTCGCGTTTCTGGCGTTTTTGGACGCAAACGCAACATGGGCGTGCTCTCACTCCGGTTTTGGTGTATCGGTTTTTGCTATTCGGGCGCACTTTTTTATTTGATTTTTTTGTCCCGATTGATTTTGGTTTGTGGTGTGATTATTTTAGAGCCGGTCCAATTTTGTGGTTTGAGTTTTGGCTTTATGGTTTAGCTTTTTTTTTGTTGTTGTAAAATTGTAATTCTCCATGTAAATGGAGACTGATGTAGGTGTGACTTGTGACAGTGATCTTTTACATACATGTAAATTGCTATGGTGAGCTCAATCTACTATCCGGAATAATATATTTTCGGGGTCAAAACTGGGAATAACAGATTTTTGGGGTCAAAACCTGGAATAATATATATTTTGGATAATTTAGTAAAAAATGATGATAGTTTTCTAAACACACATATTCCTAGAACAATCAGATGGAAAAAATATGTTAGTAGAACTAAAATAAATATTACAATATAGATCTCTCTAAGTTTTTTTTGAACAAATTCTAAATCAAGGGATTGGATATACAAAAAAATTTATGATTTACGAAGGATATGAATAGTAAATCATATTAGAATAATCAAATTAAAGTAGTTTTTTTTAGAACTATCGGAGTAAATTTGTAATTATTAATCTGTAAACTTAAGGTAAAAAAATTAAAGTATTGAATTATAAAAATATTTTATTCGAATACGATGGATTCAAATAAATTTTGTTTTCCACCATTTTACTCTAGAAAACTGCCAATTCACAGCCGAAAATTTAAATAAAAATAGTTTTTGTAAAAAGTAAAAGTTAATAAGGAATGGCAGAGTGGGGCGCAAGAAATCATAACAAACAACAATTATTTAGACTTACGAATACTATCTTATAATTCCATATAAATATTATTTGTATAGTTGTTTTTTGGATGGCTTTTAATAGATTTCGCAAGCTCCCAAATTTAAATCTCTCATCACGGGATATAAATCATGTGATATGTTATTGGTAAGCTTAGCTTTTGAAATTATATCATTATGTTTGCCTTTAATTTCATCGTGTTCCCACTAAGGACAAATCAATGTGAGTGGGTGTCAACCTTATGGTGAGATGTACAATCTGTCACGCATAGAACCCTAAACACATGATATGAACATATAGACATGCTCTTCTATATTCCTTTCCGAGTATGTATACATTTAATTATTGAGATTTGAGACTTCTTTTGTTTTCTTTTTCTCTCTCTCTTTCTAATTCGTTATTGTTATGGCATTAATAGAATCCGAAAAAAGAAGAAAAAAGATATTTAAAGCAACTCACATGCACCTCTCTAACCTTCTGGCATTTTATGAATTGTGCTATACATTTAATTAAAGTCGCTAATTCACAAACTACACAATACATTCTATTCGTAAACACGTCTTAAGGTTAATACCAAAAAAATATATATTAAAAACTGGTATTTTACTTATACTTTTCCGGTACCTAGATTATTATTACATTTAGAAGTTGATAGACCAATATATCTATGGCAAAATTTGTAGTCCATGACTCGAATGTTATTTAGTGCAATCTTACAAAGAGTAAACTGTAAAGTTTGATAATACGAAAAGGAACAGTAAACTGTAAAGCATATGACACTTTAATTTGAAACGTGATTTCAACTTTTTCAAAAGGTTCTCATATATTGTGTGGTTCTGACGTAATAAATGAATCATTATACCGACTGAAGCCTAAATTACTAACAAGAGATTCACAATACGAAGTGAACAAAAATAGTGAGATTGATAAAAAAAGAATGTTTATTCGAAATATAAAATGATTATTTTTGGGACAATTAATAAGCTCATGAAACACAAATACGTATGTATATAAAGTAACTACAATGCTGAAACGACAAGAAGCCGGAGCGAGAAACAAGAGACGGCGGCGAACACCACGGAGAGGAGAACTCCAGAGGATTGAGAAGACGGAGCAGCAAGAGAAGAAGCAGGCGGAGAAGCGGAGGGAGCAAAGGCGTGATCAGGATCGGCCATAACGTCGTCGTTTTCAGGATCTGGAAGGATTGAGCTAGTAGAAGGAACGGTTTGAGTAGAGGAGACGGAAGGAGAAGGGAGGAGAGGAGCTATCTCCGGCGAGATCTGTTGTTCAAAGGGAGAGATGGTTGGAGAAGATGGGATTGTATTTGTCGTCGGCGAAGAGAAGGAAAGTGAGAAGAGAGAGACGAAGGTGATGAGTGTTAAGATTAAAGATGAAGCCATTTCTTTTGTTACTGTAATGATGAACAAATCAATGCTAACTTTTCTTTACGGGGGCTTGTCTTTCTCTCTTTCTCTCTACTTATCAAAGTGGGTTTTGTGTTGTAATGATACTGTCTCTCTAGCTATAAATAAACTTTTAGCTTTAATATTAAGAAATTAGAATTTGATTAAAAAATGAAACTTCTCTCACTTTATTCATAATTTAAAAGGTTTTGTTCGGTGGAAAAAAAGTTTTTTCTTTTGTTGAAAATGTTGAAGAGGGCGTAGATCGAGATTTATCTTTTTAATATGATTTAGATTTCCAAATGAAAATAATAGACTATTTCTTCAGAATTTTGACTTTTGTCTGTTTTATTTTTAAATAATGGACAAAATTGTACCTAATCTATAAGTCTAAACCAAATTAAAAAAGTTTTAAGTTATATATTTTTATCATATATCGAAAGCAAAACCTCTATTATGTTGATTCTGAAAACGCTCTAAATTACTTGATTTACGAAAACGTCTTAATTATTAAGGAATAAGAGTTAGTGTAACCTCATGATGAACTAACGGAAAAGCAGTCTATATTCTGGTGTTAGTGTATGATTACTGTTGTAATAGAGTGTAGTTGAAGCTTCACTTCTGATTTTAATTATTATGTAGTTTAAGATTTTTACTACGAAGTGGTCTCTATTATGTTGGCGATCATATTCAAGATTTACAAAACATAAAAATATGACTAATATATAGAGTTAACTGATTACATATAACTTTACAAAATGTGACCTACAAATGTTTGGAGAAAAATGAGAGTACAACGAGTCCAATACATCATAAAGTCCATTAAATGGGCCCACTAAATCCAGCCCACTACTGTAATGCAAAACATGCTGAGCCCAACAATAACTATTTGTTTGACTAATTTTGCAATATCACCACTCTCTGTTTGTAACATTTCCAACAATTTTTTCCCTACTTATTAGAAAACTTCTGATTACAGATTTCGAATTTTCTCTTGAAGATTTATAGAAAACATAGATAGTTACGAAAGAAAAATATTTCGTTATTGGGTATCACAAAAGAAAAAAAATTGTTATGCTAAATAGAAAAATGAAATGAAACAAGTTGTTTTTGTTTTTCTGCCTAATGTCACCACCTATCCAAAGCCACCTACCAATTTGGTTCAGTGTATAAAAATGAAAAAAGATTACCAAAATTTATTTTGAGAAAAGGTGTGAAAAAAGCCGCAAGGGCCGTTGTTTGACGCATCAATGGCTGCTGCTTCTTCAGCTAATGCTCGTCTCACCTACCCTCCTCACGTACTTTCCAACCCACGACCATCACCAACCTTCGTCGCCAACCTCCGTCTTCCTGCCGCCGATTTCTCTCTCCGCTTTAAATCGAATTTCTTCTCCGCCGAATTTTCTTCCCTGCAAACCAAGAGTGTGCCGGTTCCGGTAGTGTTTTCCGATCGAGGGCGCCGTCGAAGTATGGAACCAATCAATGTCTATGTTAGTGATTCTTTCGTTGGCTTGATTTTCACTCGGTTCTCTGTTCCGTTTTCGGCGATCTTTAGTGCTGGAGAACGATGAGTTTGCAGATTTAACGGGGTTTACGTAAAATTTTCTCTTTGGACTAAGATTTAATATTTCGTGTAGGAAACTAATTTCGCCATTTATTCTTCTCTTCAATCGATATTTAGAATTGTTGTTTAGTTCCGAGTAGGATTTGAAATTACAGCTAAAAAAACGACGAAGCTAACGGATTGTGGAACTTTATCCTAATTTTTTTGACCATAGGTGGCTTCAAATTCCACGGAAATGGAGATCGGAAGTCGAGAAATTGCGAAGAATCCGAGCTTGATCTGTGCTCCAGTGATGGCGGATTCAGTAGACAAGATGGTGATCGAAACTTGCAAAGCCCAGGAATTGGGTGCAGATTTGGTGGAGATTCGATTAGATAGTCTGAAGGATTTCAACCCTCTTGATGATCTGAAAACTATTATACAGAAATCCCCTCTGCCCACTCTATTCACCTACAGGTTTGTGTGTGTTTGTTCAAGCTTGAGAATTTTTTTAGTGTTTGATATGGAACTTTGTGTGTCCGCTTGTGTCGAGCTTTTAATCATCGATTATGCCTTCTTTTCCTCTGACTTTACGGCCTAGTTCTTGTGCTGCAGTATGACTAATGTTATTGTGTTTGTATGATGTCTGCTCTGTAGACCAAAATGGGAAGGTGGTCAATATGAAGGAGATGAAAATGAGCGGCTGGATGTACTCCGTTTGGCCATGGAACTGGGAGCTGATTACATTGATGTTGAACTTCAGGTTACCATCATAAATTGAAGACTTTTGGTATCCAGAAGGTGTTTTGATGCTCATTGGTTTCTCCTTCTTCATATTTGTATGTGTAAGGTTGCAAGTGAGTTCATCAAATCGATTAAAGGAAAGAAGCCTGAAAATTTCAGAGTAATCGTTTCATCGCACAACTATCAGAATACCCCTTCCGTTGAGGATCTCAGTGACCTTGCTGTAAGAATACAACAGGCTGGAGCCGACATAGTGAAAATTGCTACTACTGCTGTGGACATCACAGATGTTGCTCGCATGTTCCATATAACCTCAAGTGCTCAAGTAAGTCCCTTTCGTGCTAGCAGTAAGTAAAATCAAGCGTTTGCTGATCTCTGTATATGATTCTTTGCTGTCACTGATTGAACATTTTTCACTCAAATTTCAGGTTCCCACAATTGGACTTGTTATGGGAGAACGAGGTCTAATGTCTCGGATTCTTTGTTCGAAATTTGGTGGATATTTAACCTTTGGCACTTTGGAATCTGGAAAAGTTTCTGCGCCTGGTCAACCAACGATCAAGGATCTGTTGGATCTTTACAACTTTAGAAGAATTGGTCCGGACACAAAGGTGTATGGAATCATTGGCAAGCCTGTCAGTCACAGCAAATCACCAATTGTTCACAATCAAGCTTTCAAATCCGTTGATTTTAATGGAGTATATGTCCACCTGTTAGTTGATGATCTTCCAAGCTTTCTCAAAGCATACTCATCCTCTGACTTCGCTGGATTCAGGTAAGCTATCACGGAGACAAATAAGTTTTTATCCAGGGTATAAAATTCCGAAGTAATGAACAGAACCGTTTTTGGGTGAATGATGTAAATCTTTTTTGCCTGCAGCTGTACAATTCCTCACAAAGAAACTGCATTGAAATGTAGTGATGAGGTTGATCCATTGGCAAAGGTCTGGTTTGCTAATAACCTCCAGATAATTCTGATAGTAACCCCAATCAGATAGGACGAAACGCCATCCTGCTTTGCCCTGAAATCTGAATGCTTGATTTATTTATCTTTTACAGTCTATAGGAGCTGTGAACACTATACTAAGGAGACAAAGCGACGGAAAGTTGCTGGGTTACAACACGGATTGTATTGGTTCCATTTCTGCTATTGAGGATGGCTTACGAAGTAAGTTCTATGGTCACAGCATCATCCCTTGTTGCTCCTCGTGGAGAAATTTCGGTTTTACTCATGTAGCCTTTTCCTTTTCTTATTTTTAAGGCTCAAGTGATCCCAGCAGTATACCTTCTTCTTCTTCGCCATTAGCGGGTAAAACAGTGGTAGTTATTGGTGCTGGTGGAGCAGGCAAGGCACTTGCTTATGGTGCAAAAGAAAAGGGAGCTAAAGTTGTAATTGCTAATCGAACTTACGGTAAGATACATGTCCTAAATTGGTACTTTTCCCTTTAAATATTCAATTACCGGTCATGCTCGGCCTTGACACTACTTTTCATGTCCTCATGTCTTTTTGGTTGTCATGTTGGCGGTAGCAACTAATGATCTATTTTTTTTGTTCCTGGTGTTGTGTTTTTGAAGAACGAGCACTAGAACTCGCAGAAGCAATTGGAGGCAGAGCGTTATCTCTCACGGATTTAGATGACTTCCACCCAGAAGACGGCATGGTTTTGGCTAACACCACGTCTATGGGTATGCAACCAAATGTTGATGAGACTCCCATTTCCAAGGTTAGCTCTCCTTGTAACAACTCTTTCCTTTTGGCGTAACGAAGTAGCCCTTCTATTATTTTCTGCTAAGTAATGAACACAATCCGGCCTTATCACCTGCAAAATCTCTTGAAAAGCTTCAATTTATAGCTTCTTTTTGTTTACTCAGCATGCATTGAAGCACTACGCACTGGTCTTTGATGCGGTTTATACTCCAAAAATCACCCGACTGTTACGGGAAGCAGAAGAGTGTGGAGCCATAACTGTGTCGGGCTCAGAGATGTTTGTCAGGCAGGCTTATGAGCAGTTTGAGATCTTCACCGGTTTGCCCGGTAAGTGACTCACACCGAACAAAACTCAATTCTTGGTTCCATAAAACTTAACATAAGAAGCTGACTTTTTTACCACTTACCTCGACTAATTCGAAAGCTTTATGCTCCATTGTTGTGCAGCTCCAAAGGAGCTATACTGGCAAATCATGTCAAAGTACTGAGATCTCGCTCTTGTGTATGTGTATCTTCTTCGTCCATGGAAGCTCAATTCAATAAACTTTAGAAATGCCATTTGTATTCTCAGAGAACGACCCTTTGTGAGGCCATAGCTTGTTGTTCTCTCTGTGTATTTATAAACGATAAAAGCTTGTTATTGTCGGTTACTGCTTGTCAAATTTGTGTAACTTTGTTTTCTTCTTCTGTCTTAATGAAAAAATAATTAAACACTTTTCCTATCAGATACTATTCGTCCGAACTATATCAAATCTTTAATTAATTAAAGTCCCAAACACATTTATTCACTCACTAATAATAACTATTTTTATTTGACCATGTTCCCAAAAAAAAATTTCGTATAAAACGAAAAAGAAATTGGAGAACGCAGCGGGCTTCGAGATTTTATTTCTCATCGCACGATTTGTTTCCCGCCAAATTAAATTGGGAAATGAGGATTTTTCCCACGCGAAAACAGGAAAAATAGATTGATAAAAATCTCACAAAGAAGTTTGTTTTACGCCACATCGCTCCGACGTCTCGTCTCCTCCCGCAAAAGTAAGTTTATCTATATGATTTTCATTTTTGATTCGGAATCTCTTCGTCTCTGTGATTCTACTAATTGTCTGAATCTGAATCTCAGTGTTGCTTCTAAATTGCTCGTACCTCTTCTTCTCTTCCGGTTTGTTGTTTTCCAGATTTTGATTTCTTCGTCTTTGGCTTTTAAGTTTTTGTTAATTGCACTTTTAATGGAAGTCGTTTAAGAAATCTGACTGTAATTTCAAAATCTTTATTCTAATTAAAATTGAAGGGTTGATATGCAATTAATTTAGAATACGTCACTTTTCAAATAACCCCAAATTTAATCAAATTTACTAAAAAAACCAAAATCATAATCAGAAGAAAAAAAGTTAAATAACTTTTTAGTTTTAACATCATAGACGTCGCGACAACCGGAGAGTCCTTCCTCTCCGCCGTTCGGCTGCTGCTCCCCGGTGAGTGAGCTCTTGAAATTTCTCATACTTTTACAACTAACCTCCAATTCATTGTTCTTCATATCGTAGATCATTTTTAATTGAGAGAATTCTACTGTTTCGTTCGCTCCACGATTCGCCTCTGTATCGGAGAAATTCGCCGTTCGGTATTATATCAGCTGTTCGAATTTCAGATTTTTTTCCTTATAGTTCGTGAAATGTTTTATTGGGGTTCCTTAATTTTGGGTTTAATTCTCGTTATGCATTTAATCACATCTGACTAAAAGGGTACTGTAGAGAACGTAGACACATGGCTAGGGTTTTTGGCTTTCGAAGTTTTCACTTTTGATTTTTGTTTTTTGGGTCTCAATCCTCGAATGTCAGAAACGGAACGATTACGTTTTCCCAAAGTTTATTTTTTCGTTAGGCCCCAAAGGTTATACCTTTTAGCCGAAGTATGTGTTTTTCTATATCACGGGCCCAGATCAGTAGTACCTAAAAGATGTGTTCCTACATAATTAGTTCACATAGGTGTGTTTTTGCCTTACCTTTATCCATCGGTTTACAGTCTGTAGCACACTCACCTAACTGACAGAAGCTTTATCTATCTGTAGCAGGATCCAAGCAGAGGTGGAATTGGACAAGGGGGATTTGTGTTCCTTTCTCTGGTCTTGGGTTTCTATGATACATGTGTTGAACTGATGATGAGTATCAACAGAGATGAGGCTCTTAGAGCCAAAGAAATAGCGGAGGGTTTGATGAAAAAGACAGAATTCACAGCTGCTCGTAAGCTTGCACTGAAGGCTCACAAAATGGATCCCAGCCTGGAGAACATATCTCATATGAAAATGGTGTGTGATGTGCACTGCGCTGCAACAGAGAAGCTGTTCGGGAATGAGATGGATTGGTACGGCATACTTCAGCTTGACCTGAATGCTAATGATACCATCATAAAAAAACAGTACAAAAGGCTGGCGCTTCTTCTCCACCCCGATAAAAACAAGCTCCCGGGTGCCGAAGCTGCTTTTAAACTGATAGGTGAAGCCCAGAGGGTACTTTTGGATAAAGAGAAAAGGACGCTTCATGACATTAAACGCAAAACTTGGAGAAGGCCTGCACCAGCACCATCATGTAAAACCCAACAGGTGTCAAGTTATCGCACACAGCAGGCAAGCGTTAATATGAGGAATCCCCAGCAGAAAACTCATGCCCAGCCAGCCGCTTCCAGTCTCTGTCCGACCTTTTGGACCTCTTGTCCCTTCTGCCGGTTGAATTATGAGTATAAAAGGGAGCATATCAAGAGAGAAATTACTTGTCGGACTTGCAGAAAACAGTTCACTGCTTTTGAAATCCCTTTCCAGAGACCACTGGTAAAAAACTCATGTCAGACTACTGCTTCTTTCCCACAACAGAACAAGTTTCCAGGCCAAAAGGCTTGCAATGAACCGCACAAGCGTCCAGATGATCCTGCCACTGTTTCCTCTGGAAAGGTGAGTTGTCCTATGTCGGCTTCTACTGCAGAAAACAATAACGAAAAGAGGAAGAGAAAGAATATGGTTGAATCTAGTGAAAGCTCTGACAGTGAAAGTAGTAGCGAGTCAGAAGATGTAGTAGTCGATGATACTATGGCAGCACGAGATTTGGGGTCCAATGGAGGACAGCAGCCTAGGAGGTCAGTACGTAGCAAGCGGCAGGTTTCCTATAATGAGAATTTGAGCGACGACGATGTAGACTTCGTCAACGACAAAGGGGAAGGGTCTGGGAAAAATATAGATACTGAAAAGGAAGAAGAGCCAGAAGACGAAAAGCAGACACATGAGGATCACCACTCTACTGAAACCTTGCCGAATGGCATAAACGCAAAGGAGAAGATAAAAGAAGACCAGGTAGAAAGCTTAGATGCTGCCAACGATTTGGAGGACGATTTAAGTTCAGGGAGTGAATTAAAACCAAATCTTATTAACTATGATGATCCTGATTTCAGTAACTTTGATGAGCTGAGGGAAAAAAGCTGTTTTAAAAATGGCCAGATCTGGGCTTTATATGATGAAGGAGAGGGGATGCCTAGATTTTATGCTCTCATAAAAAAAGTTGCAACTCCAGATTTCTTGCTTAAGTACGCATGGTTAGAGGCGGAAGAAAATGAAGAGGATGAAACACGAAATTTGCCTGTCTCTGTTGGTAAGTTCGAACTTGGATCAGAGGAGAAGACAAATAGCTGTTCCATTTTTTCTCATTTGGTCTACAGCAAAACAAGAAGCAGGCGGCACTTTAAGGTATTCCCGAGGAAAGGAGAAACGTGGGCCCTTTTCAAGAACTGGAATATGGTTTTGTCCTCCGATTCAGATTCTCCTCGTGAGTATGAGTTTGTTGAGATCTTGTCTGATAATGCGGAGGGAACCACGATATCAGTCTGGTTCTTGTCTAAAGTGAAAGGTTTTAAATGTGTTTTCAGTCCAATGCCAAAGGATGGATCAGACACTTGGGAGATTCCACCTCATGAGTTCTGTAGATTCTCACATAGGGTTCCGTCATTCAGATTGAAGGGAACGGAAGGGAGAGGCGTATCTGAAGGTTGGTATGAGCTTGACCCAGCTGCTTTACCAGGCCCTGGCTCTCAAAATATATCAGGAGACGAAGCAGCTCAAGACCAGGACCATCAATCTCCACCTTCAGGATCTGCCTGTTGATATTTTCTCAATCAGAGAGGCTTGTTGTGTCCATGACTTGCTCAAATCACGATTCGTGGAGCCAGGTTCAATTTGTTCGGGCGTACAGGTTTGCTGACAAAGAGAAACCGGAGCTCCGAATGAGGTCTTTTGTTGAGCTCGATAACTCTGGGTTGTCCCATGACATGCTCGAGTCATGATTCTGGTGGAAGATTGTTTTTGTTTGTTTAGCCTTTGCGTTTTCTCTTTTCTGGTTCACTCAAGACTTGGACTTAACCAGGATATGCTCTAAACTCATTGTTGCGACAGTAAAAATTGGGAATTCAGTGGGTGAAAGAAAACCTGTTTTGGCCATGTTGTACTCGTTCTATCCATGTTTCACTTGTAAATTAGCATCAGTTTCAACTTCTGGTCTTAACGTACGCCTGTGCGGAAGATTATTACGTCAATTCACTGCTTAATAAAGACATTATTACCGGTTATGATATGAGGGCATTTGGTCTAGTGGTATGATTCTCGCTTTGGGTGCGAGAGGTCCCGAGTTCGATTCTCGGAATGCCCCTTTTGTACTTTTATCAGTCTTTTTATTTTCCCATGGTCGCAACAAATGTTGACGTTTTTTTAATGAACAACACCGTTAATATTTTCATAAATGGCAAGAAGTCGAAACGCCGTATAAGAAAACAGAGAGACGTTGTAGAACCTTAGCATTTATCAATTCAGAAGAGAAGATACAGATTCACATACATCAAAACTCTTTTCACCTGAAACACGAATTTCTCTTTTACACATTATCATCGTCCCCGAAAAAAAGACTACAGGGGCACAAAAAAGGAACCTGAGTAACATGTTCGAAGAAGAGTGGGATATATTTACATGTTACATGTCACTTCTGGATCAGATGAACAACTTCTTCTTCTTGTTTCGTAGTATACAAACACAACAAAGAACAGAAAAACCACAGGAAAAGAGATTTCATGCTGGACTTGAGTTTTCTGCAACACGTACACGCCAAGCGAAATAATGAAGGTACAAGGAGTTTAGGCACACAGCTATCCCAAAACCAAGAATCCCTGCAAAAAGTATAGAATAGATCGGCGGTAGTCTAACCTGAAACAGAGAGATTGAGAAAATGTTTTGATTTCCATTATTACCAATAATAAGATGCATGAAAACCGATTAAGTGAGAGTATTGCTTACTGTAGCATATAATAGATGAACCAGCATTCCCACAAGCGCAAACTCAAGTGCTGCGTATGTCCATATGTATTCTCTGATAGCTACAGAGTCAGATTGTAATAACAAAGTTTTAAAATTTCGTTGGAGAACAAATGAAAGGGCGAGACTTTGGAGGTCTCCGAAGCAGGGTGGTTGTGTTTACCTAGGACAATGGCGAAAACGGATGCTAAGAGGCCCAACGTCAATGAAAATGGCGCTGCAATGTAGATAGCTTGCGTGTTCAAGTCCCGAATCTACAAACGAAACATATAAACAACCTTGTTAATATCTTTTTGCAACAAAGTATCAACCAAAATAAGTAATTTGTATCAGTGGCTACCAGTAATTGCTCGAGGAAGAAGAAGTAACAGACTGTGCTGATTAGAACTAGCACCACAAACTCTTGCCAAGCACTGCACCAATCCATTCAGTTCTCAATTATGATATTTCCACGAATAGTGAAAAAAAAGAAGAATCTTGAAGTTACCTAGCGGTTTGTGACTGCATATTCTGTTGACTGCGATCACGCCTGTTGTTTGGTTGATTAGTTGTAGGCACACGAAGCAATGTAACCGGTAAGTTCTTGACTTCTTGTCTGCAGACGTCACAAGTTCTTGTCCCCTTTGTACTAAACCACTTAATGGCACATGCTTCATGAACAAGTCTGAGATCACCTTTGCAGCTGCACTCCATTTTCAGAGTATTGCCTTCTTCGCACACGTCCAGACAGATCCTGCACACTGCTTCTTCTTCCGGAATTTCTTCATCGGTTTCTTCTGTAGGAACAGGAGAGATTTGATCTGCCAAAGAAGAAAGAACCAGCAAACACAATTAAAAAAAAAGTGAAACGAATATAATCAGTATGCTACAGAAAGCATATGACTGCACCAATAAGCTCTACATTTCTTTCAATTCTCAAAAAAAAAAACAATTAATCAACCATACGAATATGCAATTTCCTTTCATTGATTTAGTATTTATATGCTTTACACCAAAAGGACTGCACATGCATCAATCTGTAACTCATATTATTATGCAGACCTCAATTTTGCTCACAATTTCGCATCTTTTGATTCAATAGAATTCAAAATCTGCCGATCAAAAAGAGGCTCCACTCACGAAAGTTTGCATAAAACACTTCAGTGACTGCTAACTTAGGAAAATATTTGATGTTAACATCTGTTAGAAACTGTACCTGCACTTGTTTCAGACGAAACACGAGCTTTATGGTTGTCAAAAGAAATGGATCGCACAATCACTTTATTTCTTCCAGGCATGGACAAGGACCTCGGAACTACTGGATAAATAGAATCTTTCTGCAACAAAATACAATCTTTAGTTATCTCGTTTTTTTCAGCTATGATTTGTGCAAGAACAGAATTTCCTTTATTATATTTAATTTTTTACACATTTTAATTGTAAGAGAGCAAATAACTCACATTAGGCGGTTCACCGGGCACACCAACTGCAACCTGTGTAGATACCACAGGAGACAACTTTGCGGCATGTCTAGATGGAAGCGACAAGCATCTTTTCCAATAAGGAGAAGTTGTTGAACCGACGATATTGGCTTTTTTGGCTGTCTCCATGAGAGCGGGAGATAGTAAAGAGCTTCTCTCGCTTTCAGGTTGAGCTACAACTTTCTTTTTCAAGCTTAGATTCCGCAAGATTCCTCTTGGTGAGGATGTACTGCCACTTTTGAACGAACTTGTGGACTTC
Source organism: Schrenkiella parvula (assembly GCA_000218505.1). Classification (NCBI taxonomy): domain Eukaryota; kingdom Viridiplantae; phylum Streptophyta; class Magnoliopsida; order Brassicales; family Brassicaceae; genus Schrenkiella; species Schrenkiella parvula. The sequence goes on along the minus strand of CM001189.1, from coordinate 1,743,019 downwards.
AGTGAACTCGTTGGGTTACGGCCGCCAACAAATGGAATTGGTCTAGGGGGTATTTGTATTGAAAGATCCAAGTGGGTTCCGCTCGGTTGAGAGCTCGGCACATCTTCAGTAGATTTTTCTTTCACCTGATGATCACCCTATAAGTAATACATATCAAAGTTCAGGCCTTTCTCAGGCACATAACAAAATCCGAAAATGATTACAACACATTCTCACATAAAGAGAAACCCAGCATCTTAAATTCGAATCAATGACATCCTCAGTCCTTCAGGTCTCTAGATCGTTGATACTTGAATTAATAAATAAATAAGCTTGCTTTCGTCACTTGATTCTTTAAAAGATACTAACTTGGCAAATGGTTTATACAAATGCAAACTAGACCTCAGGCTCAGAATAAACAATATTTCCCCATACCCAAACTCTGAGAAAACATTCCAATATGTCAATAGATTTGTACTTCTCATTTCACTTTTTTCCTCAGAAAGGCGATGAAAACTTCTTCTATGTATAAAACAATTACAAGTGGCTCAGTTTTTCTTCTTTATAATAGAAACATAAATAAATCAAAAGGAGATGCTCTGGCTACTAAGTGAATCAGATAGATCAAATCCAGATTCCAGACGAACAGAGGAAGAGAAAAGATCTCAAATATAACGTCTAGCCAATATAAACCCTAAAACTTTATAGGAAAATTCAAGGATAATCCAACCGTAGAAATCAGAAAGAAATAAAAACTAACAACAACGAGAATCCAGAAACGAAACGTTTTCTAAAAATTCTTCAAATCACCCACGTGAAATTAAGAGATTAGAAACAAGCTGATGAGGAAAAGCTTTTAGATTTACCTTATAATATACAAACCCAGAATAATAAAGCCTATTAGGATTTAAAGGAAGAGAAAAAGATGAGATTTTTTGTTTGGAAAAATGCACCTGAGAAGAAGAAGAAGAAAAATGAGGCGGAAGAGGAGAAGAAGAATCCCCCACGATTATAGCAACTTCGGGTTGTTGAACTGCCGAATCTTGCCTCATGATCGAACCAAAATTAAACCGATGATTTAAAATTACAATATATCAAATACGAAATCTGCTCGACAATTATTCTGAGAGAGAGAGAGAGAGGAAGAAGAAGAGAAGCAATCTATTTGATGAAATAATTCGAGGTTTTTTTAAATACATTGAATCCACGACTGACATTATACGAAAAGGCTTTAACTTTTTTCTTCACTTACGTTGCCACTGACAGTCATTGATTACTGTTCTTTAATTTCCCATAATCCAATTTAGTCATATATATATTTCAATATTATAATATAAATATCGACATAAAAATATTCTTGTCGTTGATTTCGGACGAAGATGACGAGGAAAATTCAACGGTAAGAGTTTCCGCTTTCGAGTCTCATGTTCTTGTCGATTATGTCACTTTCCAGTATCAAATCATTCTCCTTCGTTCTTACGCATTGAAGATTTTTCTAATATGTGATTTTGAAAATCAAGTATATTGGTTTTAAAAGTTTTACCAAAAAAAAGTTGGGTCTGAAAGTAAAGAATAAAAAGCTACTTTTGGAAGAAAAAAAATGATCATCTTTAAATATAGGTTGATGAACTTTGTAAGTGGCTATATATATATATTATAAATATACCAAAATCACAAGTCACGATGATCTTTAAACAAATCGCGTCTTTAATTCCTCACCAGAAATTTTATTGTATAAACTACTCTATCCCCAAGTATTATACCACATGCTACAATTATATATACCCTCTAACGAAAATAAAATTAATATAGTTTGGTGGGTCGTGGTAAAATATATTGCCAAATGATAAGTGAAGACTGAAGACCATTATTTGTAACCACGATATTTGGCAAACATATCATTAGTTTAAAAAAAAAACATATGATTGTTTCATTTACGTTGATGAATTTTATAGTCGGGTTTATACTCTGTTTTCCCAAGTAATATACCACATGCTATGGTTATAAACCCTAAAATAAAATCCTTAAAAACAAATTTACAAGTTTTGCTTAATGGAATTTACAGTTTTGCAAATAGTATCAAATAATTGTGACAGAACAAGATTTCTAAATATAATATAGTATTCTGCAAATAGAATGTAAACAGAAAACGTTTTATGTCTTTTTGTTTATAAAATTTTTATAGCCGTTTGTTTAAGCGCTAATTTAAACGAATCGTATATATTTTAATATATAATTCAGTTCGAATAAAATCTCAATCTATAATGAAAAAATGATAGTAGCTAAAATCTCTATTTCTGCTAATATTTTACGTGTTTCTATTATTGGTCGTCTAATCTGTATTTTAAATGTGATGAAACTTCACACCTATTCAATCGTCAGATTCTCGATCATTATATTTGTCTTGACGGTCGTAACCATCCTAGAAGAACCCACAAAGGCTGCTTCTAGGAAAATTAACAGCTAATGTCGGAATCTACGGTTTCTTCTATGTCTATGAAACCCACAACAAACAGATATTAGTGTCTTTTCAAATTGGGATCAATGTGTACATACGAAACGTTTAGGCCTAAAGAACAATTAGTGTTTTAGGAGATGGTAAGAAAAATAAAATCGATGAAACTTCTAACTGAAAGAATATGTCCATAACGAGCAAAAGACGGATATTCAATTTTGATATAATTAAAAAACTAAATTAGCTATTTTACATAAGAGGAATTCATATCATTAGCGTCTAGTGTGTGGGTTATAAGCCAAGTTGTGATCACCCTCTAGTGTGAGAGAATCGAACAAAACATAAATCAAGATTCATAAGACATCACAATAAGAGAATTGATTCATATTTCTTTATTTTTGCTAAACTCATATGTTTCTGTTTGTTATTTAATTTCCTACAATTTCATGGGAGTTCAAATTGGAGGTGTTTTCAATAAAGTTTCGGATCTTCAACCGGTTAAACCAACTATTGGATCAAACGATTATCGATTATCACTAAAGCAAAAGATAATGGTAATTAAGGATTCTACTTACATTGTCCAACCTTGGTGTTTGGTTTATGATGATTAAGTACGTGGTCACTAACGATAAACTGACTGTTTCGATAAATTTGTGTTTGTATGGTCAAAGCCGTATGAGGGAACATCGTGTCCTACTCCTATCCCATCACAGTCAATTACCAAACACAAAAAGGAGAGTAGAGACTTGTCAAATCTTGATATGCTTAACAACATCATTATATAACCACCGAGCCAAGAGAAGTGTTCGTTTAGTCATCATAAATGGAACTTCATTTGATACTCATCTCGAAGTCGTGATTCAGATGTACTGTTGGTCGATTAGGATCAAGCCCGATTATGGAGTTAGGCTATCTAAATAACCGTTTATGATTTGCCTTGTTAGGCCAAACAATTGAGATGATAAAGTATTAGGCTTCTTTAAAGATTGTAGAAAAAGACTCAAAGATCTACTATTGTTAGGCATTTGTTGGTTCACATTTAGGCAGCCATAAGAGTGAATGTATTAGCACCGACATAGGAAGCTTCTAAGTTAGCTCGTTGTGTAAGAAACTATCAACTCACACTCTACCTATTGGTTGCTGCTCGACTTACGATCAGTTCTAAGTATCTTTCTCTTCAATGACAACGAGTAAAATGTAAGAGAGAAAAAACATGAGTGATATCAAACTGTAAATAGGTTGGTTGAATAATGGTTTAATCTCGTTTAGTCTAGTCTAAATTAATTGTGGATTGTTTTGGATAACTTTTGTCTAAACAAGTGTATGTATATAGCAAATGTAACGATCGGAGATCAAATATAAACCAAAATAATTCACAATTGATTTAGACTACACTAAACCAAACTAAACCATTAATTCAACCAACCTATACAATTTCGGAAATGATTCGATCATAGACTCACAATACAATCGTTATGAAATCAAATTGAAGAAAGGGTATCCCGAAATTGATCCACGATACAATCAAACTGCACTTAGGTTTTGGAATCCTAAATTGAAAAGTTATTCGATTGATGAAAGTAACTTGCATTTCGTAATGGTTTGATAGCATAACAGGCAAAAGCAAGCTTTTTTTCTTCACTTCATCTTCTGCTCTGTGAAGAGGACATGACGATTAACTCGAGGATCGTACTTGCGGAACTCAAGCTTCTCAAGAAGTCCCTTGCTACTCTTTCTCTTGACATAGAAGAATCCAGTTCCAGCTGCTGAAACTAGACGAATGAACATGAAAGTCTTCTTCCTCTTGTCACCCATCTTTCTTACTTCAAAACAAACAAGGACGTACGAGAATGGCATCACCAACATATTTACAAATAAGCCCTTGAAATTGATGAAATTGAGGGAACAAAACGTATAAAGGTCCGAACTTTTTTATGTTTCCTCCGATGGAAGCTATAATTTGAGAATGCTTAAAGCTTGGAAATGAATATGTTTGCCTAAATCAAATGGGACAATAGCTCCTTTTTTGAAGTCTGTGAAGCAGAAGATTCGAAATTTAAGCGAAAAACAAATATAATACTTAGAATTTAGAGATCTCCGACAGAGAAATGTCAGCTCGAACACGATAAACACTACAATAATCTTTCCGAAGACATGGCATTATCTCGAAACAGAACGAGACAAGTAGAAATCGAAGACGATGGAAGATTTCGCGTACCTGGAAAATAGAAAGCGACGGAGCCCGGCGAAGGAGAGATCGATCGGTGACACACTCACAGAGATAACAAAACGCCGACGTGGATGACGGGTGAAAAAACCCTAGGACGAGAAATTGGGTTTTCATCAAGCAAAATGGGCTTTTTGAAGTGAGACCAATATTGGCCCATAGAGTCGGGATCAAAACGCAGCGTTTATGTACGAGAGCCAATGTGTTTCTTCTCGGTTCTTCATTGCATCGCTTTTAGTCGTCGTATCGGTTCTCAGTAGAAAAGAAGACTGGAGTCATCAACAGAAAAGGTGAGGTAATGTTCGTTGTTTGCTTTCGTCAATCGAATTTTCCTTTTGGTTTTTAAAATTTTTGATTCTACAATTTCTAATGGCTCATTTGATTTTTCGGATTTACGATCAGATTGGATTTGAGATTTACGGATTTTTGAAAAAAATTGAGCGATGGCGGCGAGTACGGTGGACGGGACGGGGAATCCGATTCCTACGTCGGCGGTTTTAACAGCTTCGGCGAAGCATATAGGAATCAGGTGTATGCCGGAAAACATGGCGTTCCTGAAATGCAAGAAGAATGATCCTAACCCAGAGAAATGCCTCGAAAAGGGACGAGACGTCACTCGCTGTGTGCTTGGCCTGTACATTTCTACCTCTTCCTCTTTTCAATTTCTCTGTAAGTTTAGATGTTAGTCGCTTTACTTTGGTGATCGTGGTCGTGTAACCCGTTTGGGCTAATTCTGTTTATCTTGGTGAGTTGTAAATTTAGGGTTAAAGAAATGAAGAATCATTCTTCACTTGTTTTGTTCATTTTTGTTCAAATATGGTTTCCTTGAATTAGGAACATTTCTAGAATTTTTTGGCTTAGTCTTTATACATTATGGATCATCTCCTTGGATTGAAATTGAATCCAAAAGCCTTTTTAAAACGTAGCCATTTGTTTGATATCTAGAAGACTAGTGATATTAGTGACCTATTTCGTAAGAATCTCAACCAAGTTTTTGTAGCTTCAAATCATGAGACACGATGATGCCCTTTGTCCATAACAATCTAAAAGTTGAGTTTTTTAGGCTGAAAGATCTTCACCAGAAATGCTCCATGGAGATGGATGCTTACGTTGGATGCATGTATTACTACACCAACGAGTTTGATTTGTGTCGGAAAGAGCAAGAAGCATTCGAGAAAGCCTGTCCATTGAAATGACAAGACAAAATTTATTTATGGTCTGCTTAATAACTAAATGTTCATTATAAATTATGTGAGCTTTACTCTTTAACTACTCTTCCATCTCTGCTTCCTTCCCTTTTCAAAGTAATGATACGGCCATTGGACAATTAAATGCCTAAGAAAACCTAATCTTAAATCAGAACACCATTAGAATCATGTCATGTCAATCAGAACACCATTAGAACACAATTAAATGTAACAATCGCTATGCTCATAACTTTACCTACAAGTAAAGACAGAAAATGATCACACATATAGACCAAATTGAAATGGAGAGTCCATTGATAAGAAAAAAACTAACTGATTTGAAGAACAAGCGACGTTCATCAACGAACAATAATTCATCAGAAACAATAAAATGAGAAAACCAAGTTCAATCAAGATAAGAAATACTTAATGGTAACTTAATGGTACATATAGAAGAGAATTTTAGCTCTTCAACAAGCTTTACAGCTACGCCTGCAATTTCCAGGGAGCTCTGCAGTTCCCACCATATACTCTGGGTTCTTTGTGCATTCTCCAAGCACTGCCCATCTTTCACAGCTCTCGTTTATATCAGCACAGTTACCGTCATGTGTCACAATCTTATCGAATGAGTCCACGTGGATCCACTTAGTTGCTGACCATTTCTCTCCTTCAATCACAGGACAACCTCCGTGAAGGCTCATTGGATCTGGGATTGCGTCTTGGTGGAGGTTGAAGAACAACAGTGCATTGCCTTTCTTCGGTTTCACTAAATAACGTTACCCCAGAAATTAAAAGATGTTTTTAGAACATTCTTAGAGGTAAACAAGGAAAAGAGGAACTTATGATAAGTTCTGTAGTAGCTCACCAGCAATTCCTTTCTTTGCACACTCAGAAAGATCATCTTTGTTTTCAGAAAGCTTGCGACGAGAAAATTCCTGCGCACAAAATTTTCATCAGAGAGAGCGGAAAAAATGATTTATTTGTCCCATTCAAATGGGAAAGTGATGGTTTCGTATGAATACAAACCACTGCATCAGGGAAAACAGTTTCTCCACCCTTTGTGACATTGGACAGATACAAGAGAACCGTTGCTATGCGGTGTCCACCACGGGCGATGTTGACTTTGTCGTGAAAGTAGTCAAAGTGAGCATCATATTTCTGACCGTGCTCATATCTCAATACCTGAAGATCTTCCCCGTTTTCTGTCACCAGAGAGTGTAAGTTTTTAGAAACAACAATAATATCTTCTGAAAAGCCTTCTAAGAAACTCGGAAAGAGTTGAGGTTCCTCGTTACTTGATCTTCTGAAGCAAATTGATCACTAATTAAACCATTCCGAATGTCTTTGTTACCTTTTGGGAGGAATGTCCATGTGGAGAGCTTGTCCTCTATACCGGAAACAATGGGATCCTGTGATTAAGCAAAGAAAGCTTTACATGAAGATTGTAATCATTACAAAAATCACTAAGTACCGACGGTAATCCAAGAGTGATCATCATAGATACGCAAAAGCAATTTTGCTGACTAACACAACTAGCTCTGACATCTTTTAGTATAAGCAGCGATGACAAATCAATACAGTGTTTGGGGTCAATCTACCAAGATCCGTGAGGTTTATTTAGAAAGATTCATGAACATGATCAGTGTTAACTCAAAATCAATTTAATATGTGTGTGGACTCTTGGGTTAGATTAGAGATCTAATTCATCAGACATAGGAAGTTTTGGACTTTTCAGATCCGTTCTTATCAGGATCAACATCAGAGATTCAAAGTCATTTAAGTTCGATTTTCATGTGTCAGAATCAAAGATCAATGCCAATTAGAGAAATTCAGTGAGATCTGTTGTGTCCAATTTGGGTTCCAAGTTTATCGGCGAATCAGAAGAACAATTCACCTTTCCTTTGGAGATAAACGTGCCGGAGCTGGTCCGAACGTCACTGACTTGACTCTCTCCATTATCGTTATCAGCTACCGCAGATCTCTGTAGATTCTCTTTCGCCTTTTTTTTCGAAAAATCAAAATCAGAAACTGAAATTAGCAGACTAAAGGGGAAAACTTTCCCAAATTGAGCTCAGTCCCAAAGATTTAAATTGAATAATCTGCACTTACAAGGGAGATCAAATGATCACATTCCAGGTCCGTCAGAAAACCTTCATACACAAATGCTCTGAAGGAAAAAACATTCCGACTCATCAGAAAATAAACAAAGTTAGCTCCAAGTTCCCAAAATTACTTTCTATTTTCGCTCACTAATCGAATCAGACGATAGAGAGAGAGAGGAAAATCAAACCTGGGTTTTGAAGAAACCTGTTTGACTTTAGAAGGGTTGATGATAGAACTGGGAGAACTAATCAGCGAAGTGGAAGACTGAAGCAGGAAGAGGAAGACGGCGACGAGCAGCAACAATCCGGGGCGAGATATCGACATTAGCATCTCAGTCGCTTGGATTCAGAAAGAAATGTAGAGAGATCGAAAACTGGAAGTAATTTACTTTTTTTTTTCAGGAAAACAAAGAGGGAAAATTTTTATTCTCTTCTCCGGGAAATGTCAACGGTCATGAAAAGTTGATGCTCTCTCTCTACCTAAACGAGGTGGCGACGACATGCGCACGTCGTTTTGCAATCCGTTTCTTCGAAGGAACATTCATAAAAAAATCATTTCTTCTTTCGTGGCTGCTTTTCTAATTTCCCACGACAAAAGCCCATATGAACATAATAGATTAAAGCCCAATAATAAATCTCGTTCGGTTAAATTCGAAACCCAAAAAGCGACGTCGTATATGTGTAAGGGAAAAATCATCCTCGCCGGAAAGTCTCTACGGAGAGGCGTGAGCAGAACAGCAAACTCGATTTGTTCTTGTTTCGACGAATGTGAACGAAGGTTGAAGAAGAATAAAGAAGAAGAGAAGCATCTAAATAAAACCAAGGAAAATTTACACAGATGGCGTTTGAACCTTTCGGAAAAGATTTAGGACCGGCGATGAGCTCCAAGCCATCGCCGTTTACAACGTTTGGCACTTCTGTTCCTTCTCAACCCACCAGGTATGCTTTTCGATTCCGTACGGATGTACTTTCGTTCCCATTTTTTTCCTTTTTTTTCTGGCGTATTTTAGATTGATTTGACGCTATGGATCTATTATGCTCTAGACTTTTTTCCCGGTTCAGTTGAAGTGTTTAGGATCATGCGAAAGTGAGAAGTATCTTGAATTTTCTGTGAAATAGTGTTCTAATATCACTTGAGAAGCTCTAAATTTCGGGTTTTGAAGCTCAGTTGCTTATTTGCGAATATAATTTGTAAGGTTTTCTTGCAATTTCCTTAGGAGGAGCTGCTGGCTGCTTGATTTTGATTTTTGTTCTCAGGTTTTACTCTTTATTCTAACCCTGCGAATTGGGGATTTGCTTGTAGTGATCCTCCAATTCAACCATCGGCGTCTCGAAACCATTCAGCCTATGCAGGACAATCTTTTGGACCAGGTGGAATTCAAAGGTTAGATAAGACCTAGCTCTACAGCTCCGGTTTCATTTGATGCGAGAATGTTAGGTTGTTTGTGAGCCGTGAGTCCCTTTAGGGCGGGCTGTTGTGCTACTTCTTGTAGTCATTTTCTTAAGTTCTTTAACTTTCTATGTCCATTCTAACCTGCATATCGGAAATTTTTCCTGTAGTGGTCCTCCAATTCAGCGAGCACAGCCTCCTTCGGCTTCTCAAAACCCTCCACCTTTTATAGGGCAACCTTACGGACCAGGTGGGGTACAAAGGTTAGACATTCTTAAATCTACGGCTCTGTTTTCTTCCTTTCCTCTTTCAGTTTTAAGTGCCTTACGATGATGTTGGGGTGGTTACTTGTTTAATTAATTTTCCTTGTGCTCTCTGATTTTCTTCTTCGTTTAGATTCTTGCGTAAATTATTATGTTTTTTGCTTGCAGTAGTCCTCCAATGAATCGAACACCACCTCCTTTGGCTTTTCAAAATCCCTCACCCTCAGGACAACCTTACCGACCTGGTGGAACTCAGAGGTTAGAAATTTTACTTTTATGGCTCTCTGTTCTTTTTTGCCCTCCTTATATGCGTGTACAGGATTTTTGGGAAAGGTCTGATCCGAAACAGCTGGCGGTGGGATTAATCAAGTTATCTATTTCTTTGGCTTTGATTTTTTTTTTTGGGGTAAAAGTTCTGCTCGAATCTTCTGAATGGAAAACTATGTTTTTCAGGAGCCTGGGACCTGTCAATGGAATACCATGGGGTTCAGAAGCTTTTCCACGTCCAAGCCCATCTGTGAGATCTTACCAATTTCCTGGAGTTCAGAGGTAAAATTCTACATGTGACATTTTCCAATTAGAAGAATGTCATATTCCTTAGATTGCCTAATACGTAAGGGCTTACTATGGCAGCAGCTTTGAAACTCCAACGAGATCACTGTCACCGGATTTGGCTTATAGACTTTAGCAACAAGCTTTTGGATTGTTCTGGACGAGTTTTATGGTTTTCACCTGTTTCATTTTCCTCGCAGGCATACTTTAAATCCTCAGCTGGGGCATGATGAATCGATGAACTTCCCGAATGATCATGGTGAACATGGTCTAGCTACGTTTCCAGCTAGTACATCACACAATCTTTCCAGAAGTGGGACTGATGTTGTTGAGATTGGTCGATCACAAGATTCAAAAAGGAAAAGGTCATTTATGCCAGCAGGCTCTTTCTGCAATAGTCATTCTGTTTGTTCCCTAGCACTATCATATCCTTGGCTGTCTTTACACTTGTCCTTTTGCAAGAATTTGTACACCTTCTGTGTTCTGCGTCATGTACTGTTCTCTTTCAGATTTCAAAAGGTTGTTGTGTGGTCGTGGTGCTAGAAAATGAGATGTCATACGGTTGGCTGTGATGTTTAGTGGTTTTTGATGTAACTAATTTCCATCTAAAAATCCTCAACTTTTGTTGCAGTCGCTCAGATGTTCTCCCTGATCGGAGTTTGGGGTTTTCTCAAAGAAATCATTCCCCAGTATCAGGTTTTGAGAATGACAGCTTGGTAGATGATTTCCAGCAGCCATCTAGGGAAGCTTGGATGTAAGCTTTTTATCCTCTTGTCAGTGTCATAAATGTTTTTGGTCTCTCCCTCCTTTTTTTACTGTTGGTAAAAACAATGTCATGAAATATCTCACTTGTGTTTTTATAGATAGTAATTTGAACCATGCATGTGACTTTTCCTCTTTGATTTTTATACTGATTATTCTGTCGTCTCACTGACTTTTGAAACTTGCGTCCTGGAACTTTTTCTCATGTTTTTGTAGGCGCTCTTCATCTTCTGCAGACAATAATCCAGTGAGGTTGAGGAGCAATCCCAATCGGTTGATTCATCAAGAACAAGCCCCTAGCTCTTCATTCCCTTATGCACATGAAGCAGCTGAAATTCAGGAAGCTACAAAAAGAAAGTCTTCGGCTATAACATCTTCTGATAGACCTCTCCGAGACAACCCCATATTTTCTCAACATGAATCTCAAAGGTAGACAGCATGATAACTCACCATATTTTGTAAGCTTCTTTTTGTCCTCCCGTTGTCGTGCATGTACTTATGAATGGCTGGGGAAATCACGATCTAGAATAGAGTTACAATCCTAAGAAACTTTATCATTAACAAATCAGAGTATGAGCATATTCTTTAGTTTAAATTGTTTCATGAAAAATTTGCTGCGACTAGCCTGTGAAATCATGCTTATTTCTCTTGCATCTTTATCTTTAGTGCTCTTGCAACAAATCTGATTTTCTCTATCTGGCTAGATATGCCTTAAACTTGCTCTTAGTTAAGCATGCTGTTTGTATGATAGGTTTTCGACGTCTCCTCCTGCGTCAGGCACAAAGTCATTTATGCTTTCAAGAAGCTCAGATTCCCAATTTCCTGGGCAGCCCTCCTCTGTAAATAATTTCATTAGTGCGGGTAAGACAAACAGTTCACCTGCAACGAAAAGGACGAGAGCTCCACCTTTATATCCTGTGGAAGAGGATATCCAGGGAAACACTTTTCCTTCTCAAGATCGTACTGAGGGGTAAATTAAACTACATAGCACGGACTCTTTATATTGATATGTGGACCAGTTGTTAAGTTTTCTGAACTGTGTGCATTTTGCACAGAGAAGAGCAAGCCAGGGCAAAGAGACTGGCCCGCTTCAAGGGTGAGCTGGACCCGATTGCAGCCAGACCTGTTGATACTCAACTTACTAAATCATCTGTGAATAAAACTGCGAAGCCTCTGGACAACAAACAAACATTCAATTCACTGGAATTAAGTAGGGATGCCCTTAAGGGAGATGCCTTGTTTGACTATGAAAGCTCGGAGCAGCCCTCTCTTATCGTTGGATTATGCCCTGACATGTGCCCTGGTAAGCATAAGCCTGGGACATTCTTATAAAAAGACAACTGAGTGTATAGTCTTTGGTTTATTTTATCTGATTAGAAAAGAATTGCGCTGCGAACAATAATGATTTTTGCCCGTAACTGATGTCTAGTTCTAGTGAGTTATGTGATTATAGAACAAACATATTGAGGTTTTCTTTTACTCATCTTCCCAGAGTCAGAACGGGGGGAGCGTGAAAGGAAGGGTGACTTGGACCATTATGAGCGTGTGGATGGAGATAGGAACCAGACGAGCAAATTCCTTGCTGTGAAGAAAGTAAGTTTATCTTTTCATATCAATTAAGGGTCAGATTATTTCTTAAGATGACATATGCTAGACTACCCATTCACTGTCATGACTACTTATATATCTGCCTTTGAATAGTATACCAGGACGGCAGAGCGAGAAGCAATTTTGATACGACCAATGCCGATCCTCCAAAATACAATGGAATATTTGCTGAGTTTGCTAGACCGGCCTTACAATGAAAACTTTCTTGGCATGTATAATTTCTTATGGGATAGGATGAGAGCTATTCGAATGGATCTAAGAATGCAACATATTTTCAACCGAGAAGCTATTACTTTGCTGGAGCAAATGGTTTGTGTTTTCTGATCTTTAATAAAGCCCGTCAAACACGATATAGCGATATTCTGTTTTGGATATGTGTTTCTTACTATTGATTTCCTTATTACAGATAAGACTTCACATCATTGCAATGCATGAGCTATGTGAATATACTAAAGGAGAGGGCTTTTCTGAGGGGTTTGATGCACATCTGAATATTGAGCAGATGAACAAGACATCTGTTGAGTTGTTTCAAATGTATGATGATCACAGGAAGAGAGGAATAACTATTCCTACAGAAAAAGAGTTTCGTGGCTACTATGCTCTTCTCAAACTTGACAAGCACCCTGGCTATAAGGTAAGTATTTTTGGTTGAAGTTTGCGGTCAGAATTTTGTTCTAAGTTCTTTAATCTGACTATAAAATCTTCCTGTTAGGTTGAACCTTCTGAGCTTTCTCTTGATCTTGCCAACATGACTCCAGAAATAAGGCAAACTTCAGAAGTTCTCTTTGCCCGCAATGTAGCCAGGTAGTTCCTTGATCTTTTTTTTGGGTGTTAAGTTAGTTAATGTGATCTAAGTATTGAAACCAGTTGTGCAATTACAGAGCTTGTAGAACTGGCAACTTCATCGCCTTCTTTCGCCTCGCACGAAATGCAAGCTATCTTCAAGCATGTCTAATGCATGCTCATTTTTCGAAGGTAAGCACTTATATGTGGTGTAAATTTAAAAGCTAACATTCTTACCATATTGGCGTGTGGTTAATTCACTGAGATCTAAGCTTTATATTGTTTCATCAGCTAAGAACTGAGGCACTTGCTTCTCTGCACTCGGCTATCCAAAATAATCAGGGTCTCCCAGTTTCAGACACGTCAAAGTGGATAGGGATGGAGGTATTTTTTCCATCCATTTATTACTTGGTGTATCCCTCTCGTGGTTTGTCACTGAGAAATTGCTAGAGGTCTTACATTTTTCTTCCTGACGATGGAATTCAGGAAGAGGACATAGAAGCCCTGTTGGAGTACCATGGATTTTCTATAAAAGTGTTTGAAGAGCCATACATGGTAAAAGATGATCTATTTCTCCATGCTGATAAGGACTATAAAACAAAATGCTCAAAACTTGTTCACATGAAAAAGTCAAGAACCATTGTGGAAGATGTTTCTGCTCCTTCGATAGAGGAAGATGTTTCTGCTCCCTCTCCGTTGTCATCCTTGCCGTCAGAAGCAAATAAAGGATATCAACCGCATTTTACCGCCCATAAACAGGAAAGGCCGCCTGCTCAGAGTCTTAAGAAACAAACATCAATGCGTCTAGTTGATAAAGAAATGACCGATTCCAAGACTTCCCTCTTACTGGAGGAGGACAAGCCAGTGTGGCCATCTGTTATAAATCTAGTGGGACCATCTATTATAAATCCAGCAGTGGATCAACAGAAGCAAAATGACCCTACACCAGCTAGTGGATTTCATTCTCCCCTGAAGTTCTATACTCCTTTTGGTTCTCCTGGATTTCCTCAAGATGAATCCTCAAATTTGAAGAAACAACCTAATGACGGCCACACTAGTATATCTCCTGCGGAAATTAAATTTCCATTTGTAAGGCCTATGCAAACGAATCTTGTGCCTGGACCATCTTTGCAACAAAGCCCTATGTCCATGCCAATGGAGAGTGTGCCTGTAACTACCATTTCAGAGTCTCCGACAAGTGTAGAATACATATATGCTTTGGAAGAATCAGTACCTGAAGCTGCAATGACTAGTACCTCAGAAAAGGACTTCCATGACATAGAACAGGACGACGAGGATGGGAATGAGGTCATCACAAATCAGTATGACGAGGAAGTGGCTAAGGCAAAACTCAAGTTGATCATAAGGTCTACCAACTTCTCATGCAAGTTGATAATTGGTTTAGGTTAGTTTTTTAACTTTTCTTTTCTAATCTTCACAGATTATGGAAGCGGTGGTCTTCACGTCAAAGTGAATTGCGGGAGCGTCGACAGTCAGCTGCAGCTGCTGCACTGAATTCTCTATCCCTGGGTACTCCTATCCGATTCAGCAAAACTGATGTAAGTTTCAGTTTCCTTCTCCATAACATGTGCTGATCATTGGTCTTTTTGTCAATGAAGCAATAAAAGTCTGAAAAGGCATTTACTATTGAGGTTGGTAGTCTAATTTCGGTTCTCTCTTCATAGCAACCGAGGGCGTGTGGTGAGTTTGACATTGATCAAGCGATGAAGAGGAGGTTTGAAGAACGTGAAAAATCATGGTCAAGGCTGAATATTTCAGATGTGATAGCTGATATACTAATGAGAAGGAATCCAGACTCAAAATGCATATGCTGGAAGGTCATCTTATGTACTCAGATTAAATCAGTTAACACATCAAGTCAGGATACACATTCAGCAGCGAGTCGATGGTTATTATCAAAGGTTATCCCTCACACAGAACATATTGTCTCCAATGATAATCTGCTGCTTTCAGCTCCCGGTGTGTCGGTATGGAATAAATGGCTTGCAAGTGGGTCTGATTCAGAGTTCAGATGCTGTCTGTCTGTAGCTAGGGATGTGGAAGCTGATAATGATATGTGTGAAACAACACGTGGTGCAAGTGCAGTTATTTTCCTTGCATCTAAAGGCCTCCCTCTTAATCTCCAGAGAGAACAGCTTAACCGCATTCTTGAATCAGTACCTAACGGTTCACTCCTTCCCCTTCTTGTAGTAACCAGCTCTTGCAATGGGGAAAGCGTGGATCCTGATACTAGTCTCGTCTCTGAGCTAGGCCTCCATGATATTGACAAATCAAAGATAGCAAGCTTCACCATCGTTTCTATTGCTAATAAGCCCCCGAAGGGACAGGAAGTTCATTTTTTCAGTGATTCACGGCTAAGGGACGGGCTTAAATGGCTTGCAGGCAATTCACCTCTGCAATCAAATCTTCATCATGTTAAACCGCGGGAACTTGTTCTGACCCATTTCAGTTTTTCACTGGAGTTGCTTAAGCAGATGCCAGATCAGGAAGTCGGTCCTAACATATGCATATCAGCCTTCAACGACGCATTGGAAACATCACAAAGAAACATCACTTCTGCTGCTGGAGCAAATCCAATTTGTTGGCCTGGCCCCGAGACAATGTTGCTCGAGGATAATAGAAAAGAACATTTAATGGTGAAACGGTATCTACCCAACCTGGACTGGAGCAGTGCAGATAGCATCGAACCACTAAATTCCATGCTCGAGAACTGTAAACTTCCATATTTTGAAGATGATTTGACATGGTTGACCCTTGGATGTGCTTCTGGGGCTGAGATAGAGAACCATACACAACGGCTTGAGGAATGCGTAGTTGAGTACTTGACACAAACAAGCAATCTTATGGGAGTCTCATTAGCCACCAAAGAAGCAGGAGTGATGTTACAAAGAAACACTAGACTCGAACTCCATAACTCAAGCTACTACCAAATCATCCCGAGATGGATCGGGATCTTCCAGAGGATCTTCAACTGGCGGATAATGGGTTTGCTGGATTCATCGTCTTCCTCAGCTTACGTACTGAAGTCTGATCTCACCATGTCAGCCTCAAGCTATGCTGATAAGTTCCTGTCTGAAGATGCATCATGCCAGTCTTCTCGTCCAAATCTTCCATTGCTTCATGAAATGATTCAAATCAGCTGCAGCCCCTTGAAGTCGTCTCCTCCATGTAATCACAAATCCCAGAGGGATGTCGAATCGGTTCAGCTAAAAAGGCTTGTCGATGATCATAGAGACACAGATGAGTCGATGTTGGAGAAGAGTAGAGAAGCTTCTAGAAAGATTGATATAATGATAACTGAGGATGATGAGTTAGCTGATGAAACCGAGAAATTATGGAGGAATCAAGGAAAAGAAGCAGCCGAGAAGAAGACGATGAAGGATAGAGAGAGTGAGAGATTAGATGAATTGTTGGAGAAATGTAACTTGGTACAGAATAGCATAGCCGATAAGCTCTGCATTTACTTTTGAATTGTATTCAGCCATTTTTTGTTAATGTTAATGTTGTTGTTGCATGTCAGTTTAGTTGAGCTAGAGGGTAAAGACGCTGCTATTATGTGAGTTGTGACTAAGCTACATATCATTTCAGCTTAGAAAAGGATAATATAGTACTAAACTTTCAACTATTAAAAAGTCGTGTTATTAACAACTTTTAGTGACAGCTATTATAATTACAAAAGTTAGGTTCCAATAAAACAAACCAACATAAATTTAAGTTTTTGAAGGGAAAACAGAAACAAAAATTCTTCGAAAACCTTACTTATTCAGAAATCAATTAAAAAAAACGTTGGATGATTTTTTTTTATTATTTTATCGAAAGACATAAAAGAAGAATGCTTGTCAACTGCAATTTATCACAACTGAGGTAAAAAAAATTCAAAATTCAACTACTTGGCTGACTTTTATTGTGCTATAAAATTCAAAAAGTTGCCGGCCAATCACCATTCCCTTCAATTTTGTTTTTTCTCTAACTAAACTCATTTCAACTGTTGACTAGGAAAGAGGTTTATTACTTATTATCAATCAAATATAAAATTGAAAGCAGATATTGTAGAAGAAATCTAAGGAAAGCTTCAACTGTTTACTAAAAGTCTTGTACTTCTCTTACCACTCGTCTAAGAACAGAAGAAAGAAAAGAGCGCGTGAGGCCCTTCTTTAGGGAGCTTTGATTTGTGTTTACCATAACATTAAGAACTCATTTGTATCTCTAGCTTCTTCTCTGCAACAAGCAACTTTTTTGGAGCAAATAGCGTATCAAACACGTCTTTTTAATTCGGTAAAAGAAGCTCATACACATGATATAGAGAGAGCATTACTTTTACTTGCTATATATGATGAATCTGTGACATAGAAAGAGTACAGAAGAAACAAGCAAAGTGGGCAAATAGGAATTAGAATCATGCCATCATCATCATTCATTAGACAGGTTTTTTATCTGTACAATGATAATTGTGATATCATCTGTCCTATTCTCATGCTCCAACCACAGTTTGTATGATTCCGCTGCAGCTGCTGCGCATCCATCTCGCGGATCAGAGTATCTCCCCACCTGCAAACAACACACATTTCTCAATCACATAGAAAACAATATCTAACAACTTCAAGAGAGTTGTGTTTTATTCTCACCATATCAACAACGGCTTGGCTTGGAAGAAACTCGAAAATCCCGTCGCTTGCAACAACGAAGAACAAATGGTTCGGTGAAAGATGAACCATTGACACTTCTGGTTCTGCAGTAACTCCGATGCTCTCAGCTGTACAATCTCCAACACTCCTGGTGAATGCGGTTCCCGGATACATCCCGTTCTGTACCCAAAGTCTCGGCGGGTCACCTCCTTCACTCTCTTCGTTTGCCCACGTTTGTATATTCGGATCTTTCAATCCTTCAACTTGATCAACACTCAGAACTCTAGCTCCACAGGCTTTCACCCTCTCGCATTCATCTTTCCTAAAAGGCGTTTGGTCGTAAGACAAATCCTCTGCTAGAATCCGGTTCCTGTCTTTAACAGCGAGCACCGCCCTCGAATCCCCTACATTGGCAACATAAATCTTATCCCCAACAACGAGAACCGTAATCGCAGTAGTACCACTCATGGAATCATCGATTTGGCTATCGTGTAACTCCTCGTTCACCCTCAGGAAAGCAGACTTATAAGCCTTCTCCGGATCCTCGAGCAGAGTTGGGTCTTCAGACAACATTTCCACAACCCTCTCCTTAACGAAATTGGAGCACTGCGTACCGAACACGCCGTGGCCGTCGAATACGCCGAAGAAATGAACATTTGGGTTACCTTGAAGCTCGGTTTTGATGCAGTAAGTGTCTTGGTTTTCCTTATCAGGTGAATCTGGATAATAGCCTCGTTGAGATAGCACAGAGTAAACCATTTCAAAATTGGGAGAGGGAACCTGAATTGATCCCAGAGGTTTCTGAACGATGCCGTCTTTTCCTTTAAACTCCTTGGCGTCTCCGTGTCCTCGAGAATCTCCTTCTGATGATGAAGATGGATATCGGCTACAACATTTGCATTGAACACAACCCATCTAACGCAGAAAACAGATTCGACAATTACGCAAAAAAAAAAAACCCGAGATTCCTCAAAGAGAAAGGCTACGAAAGCCTCAGGCTTGGCTAGAACAAGTAATCTCCAGGAAAACGAAGGGAATGGTGTTTTTCCGGCAAAGTGCAGGGTTTTGCAGATGCCATGTTAAACGCGGCAAAACCAACAAAAAAGGAGGGGTTCGAGGAAACGAACAAAGGGAAAGACGAGATTCAAACCCAAAGCTAGAATCTTTTTTGGAAATGGTTGAGAATAATCCGAGAAGAGGAAATGGAGGAAGAGGAAGAACCAAATAAAGGAACAAATGGTTAAGAGGGGAATTGTTTCTTTTCTTGTTCGTCTCTTTCTTTGTTGTTGATGTTCGAATTCCTCTTCAACCTCTTTCTTTTCTTTCCTTTCCTTCGTGTCTTCCTCAAACTTTCCCTTAAAGGATTATTCCGTCAACCCTTTCAAGAGAAAGCGTCAAAATTCGAGAAACCCTAAAAAAGCTAAGCAGAGGAATTTGTTCGAAAGGAAGCAAGAATAAAACAGAAAGAGAGAAAGAAGAGAGATGAATTTTGGCCGATTCGACGGATAAAGTAGACAGACGGGTGGGTGGCCTCTGCACAGCCGCGCACGAATTCCCAAAACAAACAAAGATTTTTGTTTTTTTATTTTCCCGAGAAAATCTACATTTTTTCTCGTTTCATTCTCTCTGTAACGGATCGGGTATCTCAACATTTTCCCGACCCGAAAAAAATCCTAATGGGCCTAACGGATTATATTGGGCCCTCACCTATGAATTTACTTATTCTTTTTCAAACTTCAGCTGTAATTTTACTACTAGATGATAATACCCTTTTAACATACTTTAAAGTTACATTGCAGCATTAAAGTTATACAATCTACCATCATGATATTTTCTTCTAATTTTGCACAGTTATTAAAATCATTTTTCGGTCATGTTTTCGCATTTCGGATAATGTTATTCTGTCTCAAATGGAGAAATAAAATGATTCAATTACAAAAAAAAGAAAAAAGAAAATCAGATAGAGTCAGGCGAGACGACACGAGTGAGTCTCTCCATAGGTTGCAAAACAAACGACACAACTCAACGGAAGTGTTACTTTAAAAGTAAGTCAGTGGGGGACCCATTTGTAGAAGAACTGAATCTCACGCCAAAAGTAGTGGAACTGTGGGACCCAGTTATAGACAGTGGTCCCACATCGGTCACTCCTTTGGGTGATTCTTCTGTTTGGTACATGCATTTGTTCCATATATAGACAGTCTTATTACTAAAAGAAGCAACTTGTCTTTAGCAGCCACTCCCACTTTCACGCGCGAAAATTCTTGGCATTGCACACAATTACAAAACACATATTCTCTTCTTGTCTTTTATTCCGATCACACAAATGCCGTTTATCTTCTTCTTTTTTTCTTGTATATGTATTTTATGAACAAAACTGATAATTTTGACCAATCTCATAGAATCAATAATCATATGAACATTTGTTATCATGAAAACCATATGCAATACAGTTTAGAATAGAGTTGTTATTCTAATTTTAGAACTTTCTAAAAAAAAAAAATCCGCCAACGCAATCAACTAAAAGAAACGACAGCAAAGCAAATTGATCAGCCTAAAAATAAGCAATTATTTTTATACCAAAAAAAGAAAAAAAACATATAAACCAGTTTGTAAGAATCTAAGGAAATAAGAAACAAAATCTAAAAATTCTTCCCGATTTCATCGGACAACAGACTTGTCTTCTCTCCTATTTCGTAGGAAATGGATTTTTGGAGACAAAGATTGTGTGGGAAACAGTCCGAACTTCAATCTCTTCCTCACATTTCGACTGCTAATAAAACAATCCTCTCCCCAAACCCTTTATTCTAGCCCTTCCCTAGCAATGGCTCTATTAACTATTCATCTTTTTTAATTTGTAATTAACCTTTTTTATAAAAAAAACCAAAAAATAAAATAAAAGACTTTACCTGAGAATTAGGTTCAGGATGGCCTCAAGGAGCCGCTCCTATACACAACTCCTAGGCCTCCTGTCCTTTATCCTCCTCTTGGTCACAACCTCCACAATGGCGGTTCGTGTTGGAGTCATTCTTCATAAGCCGTCTGCTCCAACCCTTCCTGTTTTCAGAGAAGCCCCGGCTTTCAGAAACGGTGATCAATGCGGAACCCTTGAGGCTGATCATATTCATATCGCCATGACTCTCGATACAAACTACCTCCGTGGAACAATGGCCGCCGTTTTGTCTCTCCTGCAACATTCCACTTGCCCTGAAAACCTCTCTTTTCATTTCCTCTCCCTTCCTCATTTCGAAAACGACCTCTTCTCCAGCATCAAATCCACCTTTCCTTACCTCAACTTCAAGATTTATCAGTTCGATCCAAACCTCGTCCGCAGCAAAATCTCCAAATCTATCAGGCAAGCCCTCGATCAGCCGCTGAACTACGCCAGAATCTACCTCGCGGATATCATTCCCAGTACCGTCAACCGGATCATCTACTTGGACTCGGACCTCGTTGTGGTAGACGACATAGAGAAGCTGTGGCATGTCGAGATGGAAGGCAAAGTCGTGGCTGCTCCCGAGTACTGCCATGCAAACTTCACATATTATTTCACGAAAGCTTTTTGGTCGGACCCTGTACTGGTCAAAGTGCTCGAAGGAAAACGCCCATGTTACTTCAACACAGGGGTGATGGTCGTGGATGTTGATAAATGGAGGAGAGGATTGTATACACAGAAGGTAGAAGAGTGGATGACGGTTCAGAAGCAGAAGAGGATTTACCATTTGGGATCACTGCCTCCGTTTTTGCTGATATTCGCAGGTGACATTAAAGCGGTTAATCACAGGTGGAACCAGCACGGTCTCGGAGGGGATAACTTCGAAGGGAGATGCAGAACGTTGCATCCGGGTCCGATAAGCCTTCTTCATTGGAGCGGAAAAGGGAAGCCATGGTTGAGACTAGATTCAAGGAAGCCTTGTATCGTTGATCATCTCTGGGCTCCATATGATCTGTACCGTTCATCAAGACATTCATTAGAAGAGTAGAGGCAAAAAAACATAACAAGATGGCACATATATATACTAGGAGAGGAGAAAAGATCCAAGCAGGGGTTTTTCTTTTTAGCGATCAAAGAGAGCGAATTTTTTTCATTTCGAAATCCAAAAAATGAGAAACCAAGAGAGAACTAACTTTTTTTAACACACACAAACACACTCTTAATGCAAAAAGACGTTGTGCATTGAGGTCAGTAGCGAGATGGTATCATCATCATCATTTATTTTTCTCTCCTTCGTTTCAAGTTTCTTTATCTTTCTCCCTCTCTTTGATTATTCCGCGTGTAATATATATAGGAGGATTAAATTCATTCTTTTTTCAATTCAAATGTGACTCTCCTTCTCAAACCCGAGTCGAGTATAAACACAGAATCGAATCTAGATTATTCTCTACGAATCCCAGAAAACAAAACGATTCGACACAGAAAATAGCGACAGAGAGTGATCGAAGTCAGCATAGATACTAAAGCATGAAACTTTATAGCAATCTATAAGAAAACCATGAGAATACAGAGTAAAGTTTACCAGGATAAGAATATAAAACGCCTCGATTCTGCAAGATTTCTCTGAGGGGCAAAATGAGCAAATGTAAGAGATTTCGAGCTTGCTCTGCTACTCCACAGAGTAATTATGAAGAAGAAGGAGAAAAAAATCAAATTAAAAAGCATTCAGAACAGAACAATTGTGTTCTTCACTGATGTCAACCTTCTTCTTAATCTGGCAGGTTGGTTTTGTTTTGTACTCCTCAATTTGGTTTTATCTCGGTTTAGTGGAATTTTTAATTTACTAAACCAAGTTCTTAGAGCGGCTCAAGTAGTTTATGGCGGCAATTTCCGATGAACAGTTGTAAAAAACGACTCCGGCGAGTATATGTAAAGAAGATACGGAGATGAGCTGTTTTATGGATTCACTGATTCGTTCATTTTTTTTTCCAATAAATTTGTTTCCTTTTTCTCCAATTCGTAAACTTTATAAGGAAAAAAGGAGTTTTTATTAAAATGAGTTGGAGTCCATGTACTATTTGTCCTTTAGAAAGTTAATAAAATAATCCCAAAAATTAATTTATTACATCAAATCTTAAATTTGGTCAATTGACGGATAAAGAAAAAAGGGGGCCTTTGCTTGCTTCTTTTCGTTCTCTCTCTTCTACCTTCTCTCTCTGTATCTCTCTGTCTATCTTCTTCGTCGTTGCAATCCCTAAATCGTGTTCTTATCTCCGTCAATAACCCTTTTAAGGACAATGGCAAAGGTCGAGAATTGAAACTTTACAGTGAAGTCTAATCGGCACACAAACTGAAGCGTTTTGAGCTGCTTCTCGCAATCTCCGTCGGGTTAAGAGAAGGTTTTGGTACTTTCGCTCTGATTCGGTGGTTCGATGGACATGGAGAGGTAATCTTCGAATGATAATTCGTTGCGGATTTGTGTTTGAATTAGGTTTCTTTGTTCCCTCAGTTTCATTTCTCATTCTGCTGTTATGGCTTCAATTGGGTTAGATGTGCGGTTTGATCTAGCTGCACTTCACTTCTTGTCTGATTATCTTTTCTCATTGTTTCTTCGTTTGAAGTTTCCAAATTTATTCCCATTTTATCTTTTTTTGAGGTTACGTAAAGTAAATTAGAGATCTAAACCTGGGGAATCTATGTCGATTTTGTATGTACTGTTTCTTCGTTCGTTTTTTTTTTTTTTTCTATTTCAGAAGTTTCTGTAATAATTCTCTATTACACACATGTCATTATGGCCAATAATTGTTCCTACAAGAATATCTAGTTGGGTTTTAGCATCATTGACATTGGTCGGATATGACAGTTGGATAGAAGATAACTGTCGTATACTTTTTCTTCTTTGCCTTCTTTGGTTTGATGCAGCGCAGATACTGAGCCTACCAGTTTGAATTGTGGAAACAACATGGTTGTGAAAGCTTACCCATTAGGAATGGTACGGGTTATGAATAACAATGGCATTGGTGAAGACGAAGGAGACTCTGGAGTTGAACCATATGTTGGACTAGAGTTTGATACTGCAGAGGAAGCGCGTGAATTCTACAACTCTTATGCTACGCGGACGGGTTTTAAGGTTAGGACGGGTCAGTTGTATAGATCGAGGACGGATGGTACGGTTTCATCAAGGAGGTTTGTTTGCTCAAAGGAAGGTTTCCAGCTAAATTCAAGGACCGGATGTCCAGCGTTTATCCGAGTGCAGCGACGAGATACTGGGAAATGGGTTCTTGACCAGATTCAGAAGGAGCACAACCACGAGCTTGGAGGTCATATGGAGGAGACTACTCCACGTCCCTCAGTACAACAGAGAGCACCAGCTCCTACGAAGCTAGCCATATCGGTTCCACATAGACCCAAGATGAAAGTAGTTGACGAGGCTGATAAAGGACGGTCATGCCCTTCTGGCGTGATCTCTTTTAAGCGCTTCAAAGGAGCTGAAGAGAGTGATGGCCAAACGCAGCCCAAGGCTACTGAGCCATATGCAGGGTTGGAGTTCGGTTCAGCTAATGAAGCGTGCCAGTTTTATCAAGCGTATGCAGAAGTTGTGGGTTTTAGAGTTCGAATAGGGCAGTTGTTTCGGTCAAAGGTCGACGGATCGATCACATCCAGAAGATTTGTCTGTTCAAAAGAAGGGTTCCAGCATCCTTCGAGAATGGGCTGTGGAGCTTACATGAGGATCAAAAGGCAAGATTCCGGAGGATGGATAGTCGATCGTCTCAATAAAGATCATAATCACGATCTTGAACCTGGAAAGAAGAATGCCGGTATGAAAAAGATAACAGAGGATGTGACAGGAGGGTTTGATTCAGTGGATCTTATCGAGCTAAACGACTTCAGCAATCACGTCAATAAAAGGCGAGAAAACACCATAGGCAAGGAATGGTATCCGGTGCTTCTCGACTATTTTCAGTCAAAACAGGCAGACGATATGGGATTCTTTTACGCTGTCGAACTTGATAGCAATGGAAGCTGTATGAGCATTTTCTGGGCAGATAGTCGGTCAAGATTCGCCTGCAGCCAGTTTGGTGATGCTATAGTTTTCGATACATCATATAGAAAAGGAGACTACTCTGTTCCCTTTGCAATGTTCATCGGTTTTAATCACCATAGACAACCCGTTCTTCTCGGGGGTGCTTTAGTTGCTGATGAATCTAAAGAGGCTTTCTCGTGGTTGTTTCAAACATGGCTTCGTGCTATGTCAGGTCGTCGTCCGAGATCTATTGTAGCTGATCAAGACTTACCTATCCAGCAAGCTGTCGCTCAAATCTTTCCCGGGACTCATCATCGGTTCTCAGCATGGCAAATAAGGTCCAAGGAACGTGAAAATCTCAGGTCGTTTCCCAATGAATTTAAGTACGAGTACGAGAAGTGTTTATACCAGACGCAGACAACAGTTGAATTTGACACCATGTGGAGTGCTCTTGTCAACAAATACGGCCTTAGGGATAACATGTGGCTCAGAGAAATATATGACAAGCGTGAAAAGTGGGTACCGGCGTATCTAAGAGCCAGTTTCTTTGGTGGAATCCCAGTAAACGGCACACACGAAGCGTTTTATGGCACTTCTCTGAATTCTTTAACGTCTCTGAGGGAGTTCATCTCGCGGTATGAGCAAGGACTTGAGCAGCGCCGTGAAGAGGAAAGAAAAGAGGATTTTAATTCTTATAACTTGCAGCCGTTTCTGCAGACAAAAGAACCTGTTGAAGAGCAGTGCAGAAGGCTGTACACGCTCACCATCTTCAGAATTTTCCAGGGCGAGCTCGCGCAGTCTTATAATTACCTCGGTTTAAAGACCTACGAGGAAGGAGCGATCAGCAGATTTCTGGTGAGGAAATGTGGGAATGAGAACGAGAAGCACGCAGTGACTTTCACTGCGTCGAATCTCAATGCGAGTTGCAGTTGTCAGATGTTCGAGTATGAAGGACTTCTCTGCAGACATATCTTGAAAGTGTTCAACCTCTTAGACATTCGAGAACTCCCGTCTCGGTATATACTGCACCGCTGGACCAAGAACGCTGAGTTTGGGTTTGTACGCGATGTAGAATCAGGTGTGACTTCTCAGGATCTTAAAGCCTTGATGATCTGGAGCTTGAGGGAAGCAGCTTCAAAGTATATAGAGTTTGGAACATCGTCTCTGGAAAAGTACAAGCTTGCATATGAGATTATGCGTGAGGGTGGGAAGAAACTGTGTTGGCAGAGATAGCAAACCAAGTAAGGCCATTGTTCCTGATTATTCTCTCTGTTTCTCGAGTTTTACATCTAACTCTTCAAGAGCGTGTGTTACCTCATCGGCTTCAGGCTCTCCATCTTCAAAAGCTCTTTAGATCGATCTTCCATTAGATTCACTTCATAATTTTAGCAGTTAACGAGCCTCGTTCCTTCCTCTGTTACAGATTAAAAACAAGAGGTTTTGTTAGCTGTCGTAGCCTGTTGGGTTATTTTTATCCTCTGCATTTGAGGAAGATGAAGCCTTGTTCATGGCCACCGTCGATGTAAATCCTAACTCTTTTGTTAACTTCAGACACCGCAAGAGGTGGTTGTGGTTGCGGAGGTGGCAGATGATGAATCGGACAACAACTTGTATCTTCTCTTGTTGCTTTGTTTATGTTATTTCCATAAATTAGAGTTTTTGAAAGATTCGGACAATTTTAGAGGGATCGATCTAATGCCTCTATGGAATGTTTCCGGCGGCATAGGATGTTTATATGAAAATAGTAGAAAACAAAGGATGTAATGTATTATATATATCATCATTAAGTTCTTTTCTATTTTCACTAATCATTTTAGCTTCAGGAGACGAATGTTTCAAGCACATACATTGCTTTTGCCTTTTGGATATGGTTTTGTTCATTAATATAACATAAACGTAATTTACAAGTTAGAAAGAACATATTTATATCTAGTCTGAATCATAATGAGCCACCTATATGCTATAACTAGAGTGTTTCTTCAGTTCTCAATACCATACAAGTTCGGCGATATGAGGCTCTCTACATACGTATTGGCCTCGAACCCGTCACTGAGCTTTACCCCGCGAATTCCAAGATTCCTCGATGCATCAGTCTCGAAATTGTACAACACCATGTCTCCATCAAGCTCTAGAAGAACCTCCTCACTGTTCTTGGTCGAACACAGCGGCTTCATCGACCTATACAACAAGCTGATTCTGATTCTGCTCCATGAACTTGCTACACCGTACTCATTCATCACCCAAATATCATCATGCAGCTCGTAGCAACTATTGACCACACAGAGACGTCCATTGAGATTCCCCACCACAAAATTTTTGAACCTATGAGGACAATCCTCAGCTTCATCAGGCAATGGCATCTCTCGAAACTCCTCGGTTTTAAGATCAAACGCTACGACCACTCTCTGGTTGTGGTTACCCTTTTGAAGAGTGAATACCCAGTGGATCGCACCGCTGAAATTCACACCGGAATTGAAGCCATCGTTGTGTTCATAATTCAAATCACGGATCCATCTCCACGAGTCTGCCTTCAAAGAGTAGACACTAGCGTTGACAACATCGTTGCTATCAGCAATAAGCTTCACTACTTTGTAATCATCAGTCAGATCATCGAAGCCAAATCCATAAGTTTGGAATTGTTCTCCATATTCTTTGGATTTGGAAGGTATGATCTCCGATAATCTCTTGGATTCTCCGGTGGTTGGGTTGTACAAGTAAATAGCGCCTTCACCTGGAGATATACACACTAAACCGTTCGAAGATCCGACAATCTCAACCCAATTTCTTCGATACGATTTCGAATTCAGCTTAAGCATCACACGACGGTCATCTTGACCCAGCTCAGATCCACCACCATAGAGATGATCTCTCACGTAATCCCTAATCATCTCATCGAAAATACTTGGGTCGTCCTTAAGCGGATAATCGAGCTCCACAGCTACCAAATCTCTAATTCCTTGGCATCCGTCACCGATGGAGTCGAAGTCCAATGCGTACAGATTATGTGAAGACACGATGAGCTTCCGGCGAACCGATCGCACAGAATCGTTTCGAATGGTCAGATCCAGCTGGCTCTTCGCGAACCATGGGTCCGATGAGAGAGAGCGAAACAGCTTTGACACGCACCTGAATCTCCCGATTGATTTGGCCGGCAATCGAATCAGAATTTCCCTGATGATCTCTGGAGGAAGTTCGAAAGATTCCGGCGAGGCTTCCTCTTTCATCTCTTCTCTCCGCCTTTCCCTTTTCGTCGCCTCCATTAGTGCGTCCCCGAGGAAATAGATAGGCTTTTCTTATGAATCGTTGGCCGGTACCTATGACTCGAAACTTTAATTTCGCCCGGTAACACTAGATTCGGGTCTATCTCGGTTTTTTAAAACCAATTTTAATCCCAATTTTCCCGGTTCAATAGTCAAACCGAGCATAAACAGTTTACGTTATTTGCTTTTTTGTAACTTCAATATTTTTTAAAAAATAGATACGATACCTCTTTAGGCTAACCATTTTAGATACGATCCCACTAATCCGAATCGAGTCTACTCTCGGTTATGATGAACCAGTTAGTTAACCATGGTTTCAGGGGGAATGGATTAAATTGATAATTTTCATTTCTTCGACACAGATTTTAGTAATTTCTCGAAAATTAGCATCTACTTCTTCTTCCTTATTAGGCACACAAGCAGAAGATAGTCAAACACACAAAATTCTCTGAAATAATACCTGGGCAAACTATGTCGTGCTTAGCTTCGTGCTGTGTGTCGGCGACGTGTGGGCTTTGCTCCTCGGTGGCTTCCGGGATCACCAGGAAATCAGCGAGGATCGCTTATTGTGGCCTCTTCGGTGTCTCTCTTGTCGTCTCTTGGATTCTTCGCGAGACCGGTGCTCCGCTCCTCGAGAAATGCTCTTGTACGCTCTCTGATCCGTTTCGTTTTCTATCTGGTTTTGTAGAAATTAGGCTCCTTTTAGCCTAAGAGAGATTTGATGATTGGAATTGAGCCATCAATTTCGAAATTGGGTTTTCTCTGTTCTTGTCATTTGAATTTCATCCGGTGGTTGATGCGATAGATTTGGGCGATGGGATTTGCTAGAACGTTCTCCCTTTTTCAAGCTCTTTAATTTACTGATAGCGAGATATGAGCCATATTATATTAATATGAAATCTTACTTCATCGAGCTCTTTCTATTGGGTTAGTAGAAATTTTGTTTCTTTGTAGCTGCAACAGATTGATAATTTCACTAGAACTTCAGAAACCAGCTGGAGCGTTGTAAAAGGAATCATCGCCTAATGATGTCAATCGCTGTTTTTGGTTTGTGCTTAACAAACAGGGATAAACACTTCCGATACATTTACCAAAGAATGGTATCAGCAGCAAGCTGTTCTACGTGTGAGCTTTGGGAATTTCCTCTTCTTTGCCATTTACGCTTTGATCATGATTGGTGTGAAAGACCAGAACGACAGGCGTGACTCGTGGCAACATGGCGGATGGCCTGTGAAGATGATCGTCTGGTTTTTGCTTGTTGTCCTCATGTTTTTTGTTCCAAATGTTATCGTCTCAATCTATGGTAATCTTTTTTTTTGCTTCTCACTTCATACATATGGTACTGTCTCATCAAATTTTAGTTTATCAGCTTGATTCGGTGAATTGACAGTATGTGTGCTTATATACCATACTTTCAGAATTTCGTCCATTTTTTTGGTTCTTATCTGCTTTGAGAAATAAAGTTGTATAATTCATCTCTTGTAAAGAGAGATTTATCACTTGATACGCCTTTGTTATATATGCGGTTAATCTCAGTGCTTGTACATTCTTTCAGGAACTTTATCAAAATTTGGTGCTGGAGCATTTCTGTTGGTTCAAGTGGTCTTGTTGTTAGATGCTACACATAACTGGAATGATTCTTGGGTCGAGAAGGATGAAAGGAAGTGGTATGTTCAACACATTTTCAATGCATCTGCCCTGTGTTCTGTGCCATTACCCTTTATTTGGTCTTTTTGCAAGTTTGATCAAAGATAGTTTTTTGACATAATGGTTTCTTTATATAGGTATGTCGCTCTGCTTGTCATATCTGTCGTGTGTTACCTTGCCACATACGCCTTCTCAGGAATCCTGTTCATGTGGTTCAACCCATCCGGTCATGATTGTGGACTAAATGTTTTCTTCATCGTCATGACGATGATCCTTGCCTTTGTTTTTGCCATTGTTGCTTTACATCCTGCGGTGAATGGCAGCCTTTTACCAGCATCAGTTATATCGGTTTACTGTGCTTATGTCTGTTACACGGGTCTCTCTAGCGAACCACATGACTATGTGTGCAATGGACTTAACAGATCCAAGGCAGTGACTGCTAGTACTCTAATACTCGGAATGCTCACCACAATTCTCTCGGTTCTCTACTCCGCGCTCCGAGCTGGCTCTTCTACCACATTCCTCTCACCACCGTCTTCTCCTAGATCAGGTACTTCTCCAAACTCTTCGATACACCTGGGCATTACGTTTTTCGGTTTTGTGGATAGAAAGTCTGAACTAGACTTGTACTTTTGTTTCTTCTGTTTTGCTTGAAACGTTGTTTCCAGGTGGAAAGGAGGCATTGTTAGAGGACCCTGAGGATGGGAAGAAGAAGGGTGAATCCGAGGCACGGCCAGTGAGTTACTCATACTTTTTCTTCCATATAATCTTTGCGCTAGCGAGCATGTACGCGGCAATGCTTCTGTCGGGATGGACTGACTCATCAGAGAGTGCGTCTCTGATCGATGTGGGATGGACCTCAGTTTGGGTCAAGATTTGCACCGGTTGGGTCACGGCTGCACTCTACATCTGGACACTCATTGCACCGCTCATCCTTCAGGATCGCGAGTTCTACTAAAGGGGCTTATCGGTCTTTAGAGGGCAACACTTATATAGTCCGGTGAATGTAAGTATATGTGTATGTGTACCACTTAAAAGTGAGTATGGTCTTGTAATGGTAATAGATGTAGTAGCTCTTGCCATGTTCTAGACTTGTAATTAAAACCTGAACTTAAGACCTTGAAATGTTGCTAGTGTTATTGGAGTCTTTATCTTATATAGTGAATTGTTGTGTTGTGTTGTGTTAATATTAATATATATACATATAATCATTGTTAATATTCGGCTGTATGTTTTTTTATCTTTCCTACGTGTATGTATAAATATAAATATCATGTTTATTGTGTTAGTTTTATTTTATTTTATAAAGAGAAGGCTAAGTTTATTGTATTATAGTTGAAGATGTAAATATAGATGATCCTGAAAACTGATATGGCTCGTGAGTTGCGTGACGGACGGTGATCGAGAAGAAGTCGTCAGAAAATGATTAGAGACTATAGTGGACATCAAGTTTTTTTTTAAACAATCAAATCAGAGTTTCGTTGTTTAAAAATTGGACTAATCATCTTTAAACA
Organism: Schrenkiella parvula; assembly: GCA_000218505.1. Taxonomy (NCBI): domain Eukaryota; kingdom Viridiplantae; phylum Streptophyta; class Magnoliopsida; order Brassicales; family Brassicaceae; genus Schrenkiella; species Schrenkiella parvula. Next base: position 1,711,688 of record CM001189.1, on the reverse strand, counting down.
ACTAAAACATCGCCACGTTAAGCAGCTTTGTTAAAACATATTTTTTTTTCTTGGTTAAAAAATTCTTCATTTTTCTCATTTTTTTTTGTTGCAAAATTCTTCAACCTTCTCATTTTTTTGGTTGACAATAAAAAGAAACCTCATTTGTTATTCTTGAAAATTTGAAAGCAAGCCAACCACCAGAAACATAACGTATATTGCATCTTTTCTGAATTCGGATAATACCGCGAATATTTGAAATTATAAACACTAGTAAACCAATTGTAAACCGAAAATAAATTGTGACAAAAACCTTTAAATTTATGGAAAACGGGTGAGAGAAAAGCTTTTAAATACAAAGTAGTATTATATCCTTATTATATGTAGCTCGTTACTTGGTGTGTATTTTATACGTATTGTATTCATAAATTTGAATGAGAAGATGGACTCTTCTATGTTTATTCGTACAAAGGCAACAACGAGCAGTCAGGACCGACCATGTAGAATACTGACCAGCTTCTTTTTTCTACATTTTGATATTGTGCGTTCTTTAAAAAATATTTTTATACTAAAACATATCGTGCTACTCTAGTTTTTAGACAAACAATACTATATAAATCAATGATAATGGTGCCATTTGGTCATCGATAGACGGAGCCAATTTGGTTAGCTACAAACTCTATACTATTTCAAACGTTTAAAATTTTGGTTAAGTTCTGACCGGCCAGTTTAATCGACTATCCTGAATCGGTTTAACACATCACATGCTACAAGTGGAATACATAAATTATCTCGATATGTTCAATCTTAACTTACTTTCTTGTTATTTTAAAATGAATCATCCTTTTTTAATTTTTAATAAACGTTTACATTATCTTATTTTTATCATTATCATCACATTAATTAGACTGCCTTCTTATCTATCATTAATTAAAAATAAAAACCATTTTATCATTTGACTTTTTTTGTTGCTTACTTTTTTAAATCATCCTATGTCTACCATTCAACTAACATATCTTTTATATAAATTTTTATCATGCTTTATAAGAAATATTTTTATGTGTATTTATTGTGTTGCAATTTCATTTTAATTAATTTTGTATGATTTTGTAAAATAATTAAATATTTATTTATTATATTGGCTATATTGAGCACGAAAACTTATATATTTTCCCTCGTATTTTATACCATTTCACTTTTGAGAAATCTCTCTCCCGGTTACAGTTTTTTTTATAATGTTAATAAATTGGGGATCTAATTATTACCAAATGTATAGATACATAGAGGCTTATATGTAAAGGAGCCACCGTCGTCCTCCTCCTAACATGCTCCACCTCCTCCTGCTCTCCGACGAAGATTCCACCAGCATGCCCCCTTCCCACGCCGCCTCTAGATCCGCCTCCAATCATAGCTCCTCCTCCTCCTCATCTCTCCATCCCTGCAAGCACTCCCCCTCCGCGACTCTCGACCTTCTCATCCTCATCCTCGTCCTATTCTCCGGCGCTTTCCTCCTCTCCTCCTACTTCTCCTATCTATTCCACTCCTTCTCTCTCCTCTCCTCTCACTTCCCTTCCCTCTCCTCTCTCATCCCCTTGATCTTCTCCGGCCACCACGATGACGAAGATCTATCCGGAATCCCTCCGGCGTCCTACTTCTTCGCCTTCGCCATCTTCTTCGCCGCGTCGATTGCGTTCCTAGACATATGTTGCGGGCCGAGATCGAGGAAATGTCACAACCCAAAGTGCAAGGGTTTGAAGAAGGCAATGGAGTTTGATTTGCAGCTACAGACTGAGGAATGCGTTAAATCGGGAGCGACTAAGGAGATCGATCATTTGCCGTGGAAAGGAGGCAGTGAAAGCAATCCCGATTACGAATGTTTGAGGGCTGAGCTGAGGAGGATGGCTCCGCCCAATGGCCGTGCCGTGTTACTTTTCCGATCTAGATGCGGCTGCCCCGTTGCTAGGCTTGAAGGCTGGGGACCTAAGCGAGGCCGGCGTCATAAAAAGTAAGTCAACTTTCTTCCCCATTACCGAATTCAATCTTCACTTCTGTTGAATTTTGCCTGAATTCAAATCCTGGAACTCGCTTTCGCCAATTGTCTTTGTTCTGTCTGAGCATAACATTAGCCATTGATCAGTTTCGGTCTTTGATCACTTCAATCGCCATTGGATTTTAGATGATTCCTTACGGATTGGTAGCTTTGGATTCTTGCTTCTGATTGATAAAAGTGTGTTTACTTCTCATTAGTCACTGTTAATGATGGATTGAAATATGAAGTCTCTTGCTAAAAGAGTAGTTTTTATACCCTTCATGGTTGCGAAATCCAAGTGAGAAATGAAAGGGAATCAAACGAACATGATGTTTGGTGTTGTAAAAATTCATCTGGTTGTTTGTCTGTATCACCATATCCATTTTTAATTGATCGAAACGATGTTATCATGGCAAGGCATCTTATATATCGGTATTGCCGGAGTTTTTAAGTAAGTAGGTTCGAAATTAAGGAAAGAATGTCCTGAGTGAGTCAGATTTGAAGATAAATGGGAATTTGGTTATGGATCATGATTCTTCTGCCTTAGATTGTTCTAATTAGACACCTTATTTTTGCTGCAACTGTTATTTTCCAAAATCTGTTGGTGCTTTGCTTTCCAATTTTTTTTTGTTTGGGAATCTGGATTTCATTTATAGAGCGCCTACTGATTCTTGATCTAACTAAGCTTTGAGATTCTACTTTGATATGATGTGATTACAACATGGTTTTCGATGTACATTTTTCGTCTCGACTTTGAAACCCTGGTATTGTAGTGGCTAGCACGAATAACATCAAAAAATTAGAACTTTCTCGAAAAATATGCATGCTTTTTTATTGCTTTGTAGGTAACTTGTAATATTATGGACACATCTACTGTGATCACGGTCATCAGTAGATTTAGTGATTTGTATTGTTTGGTCTCTGTTTATCTGCCTCATATCTCTATTGATCTATAATCATATTTACTCGTAGAGAACAATTTATTCTCGACTCATTTGACTTATTCACATTGCATCCTGATTCAGTTTATGCCTTTTAATCTTCTGCAGATCGCAAGCGAACTTGGCTCTAAAGGGCGGGATAGACAATCGCTGATCAGGTCGATAGGAACTCTTCGATCTATCATATAGATTTTATCATAGTCAATGTTTGCAGAGTTCATCTTGGAAACTAAAGAAATCCGTTCAGCTTCTTTTACGGGTTTTTAAATTTCTTTTACCGTAGAAATGTCCAAATATTACAATTTGAACACTTGACTTTTTATTGAACTACATTACATACCACGGCAAACTAAAGATGTGGCAATCTTATTGCGGATAATTAATTATCAAGATGGTTCATATGACCTTACAGATCTTTGCTCCTTGTCGTGCTTATACGAAGGTTTAGGTGTCATTAAAAATACGACCTTTGAGGAAAAAAATGTTTAAATCTTTTCTTGTTTTGTATCAGGACTCCAGTTGTTTGCTTTATTGTCTGTGACTGACTCCAAATGAGAGTTAAGTGACTTTGTATTCAAACATTTTAGAACGAACCCAAGTCGCATGTAACTTTTCCTTGAGTGAAGCGGTCTTGGTCATAGAATTTTTTGGGGCCTAAAAAAAAACAAAAAATTAAAAACAACATTTCACTCTACTAGCTGGACAACACAGATCAATCACTAATCCTTTTACAAACGACAAATGCACAAATCTCGACTCTTCTACAATTCTGTTTACCATATGTCTCCAAGATCAGTTTCACACCCTCAAGAGTTAGTTACTTAGTGTAACCGCTGCTTCACTCGTCTCCCGTTCACGTCACAACCATCAGCATATAACTCCTTCCGATGCCCCAATGATGTTAAAGAATGCTCACTCAGCCTAGCTACATACTCCAGCAGCTCACTTAGTAAGCACGGGCAGCTTTCTTTCAGATAGTCAAACCCATCCGTTTCCATCACAGCTTAAGAGATTACAGAAATTTACAGACAAAGGGCGGTTTCAGATTCCATATATCAAAGTGATTCAAGCAAAAAGGAATGATCTTTGTTCTTTTACCTTTCAGGTTTGCTGGCAAAGCTATGAATTTGAGGCATGCAGCTTTCAGCTGGAAACAATGATGCTGCTCTGCCAGAGCCAAGGTGGTCGCAACCGTATTTATGCTGATTCCTTCACAGAGTTCTGATTCGCAGATTGTTCTAAGCCGCTCAAGAGCATAACGGTCTGCAGCCGCAAGCAGATGCTGAGCCACAAGAGTCGATGCCCATTTCAAGTCTGTGCCCATTAAATCTTGCATATCAGGCAATTCGTCCCAGTAGATAAAATGGAGAAACATCTGCAAACAAAGCACAATATAACAAAAGGAAAAGGGATTTTGTATCAGCATACACTTTAACCTTAAATTTTCAGGATTCAGGATCTGAAACTCGCACATAGACTAAAGACCAATCGTAACAAAAAAAACCAGGATGCTAAGCAGAAAAAGGTTTATACTTGGCACTACTAGAATTTGAAGCTTCTGCAGTCAAGGGAAATGCATAAAATAGCATTACAGGAAATTTTTTGACATAACCACCTATAAAAGAATCTTCCATGTATTTACTGCATACTATACATGGCGATGATGCAACAATGAATAATCAAACAGACATTCATCCAAACGGTAGAGAAGCAGAAGGATTAAACCTTATCCCAGGTGAGTAATATTTGAGAACAAGAGCAGCGCCCCAGGAGAAGGTCCCGGATTATACACTTGTAAACAGAAAATCCTGTATAACACAACAATCACTCACCCGAGAAAAGGCAAGGAATCAAGAAAGCTATCTCTTCCTATAAGAACCTTATAACACCTGGGACCAAAACTAACAGCTTCAAACTGTAAAGCTACCAATTTAGAATTCAACCAAGAGAGGTAAATGGAGGACCTTGAGAATGGGGGCTTCCATGTCTTCTATGTTTATGTGTTTGGTATTTTGGTTTTTCAACGGGCCAAAAAGCTGTGCCCTGAAAACTGGAGAACGAGCTGCAAGAACCAATTTGTGAGCAGGAAACGTTTCCCCATCAACTTGGAATGTAACATCAGCTCCTTTTCCACTTTCCAAAAGCTTTCCAAACTGATGACCCAAATCAGATACGGGCACCGGGATATTGTAACTCCTCGGTCCCTCTGTGTATGACTTCACCACGCCGACACAGCACCGGACCAAGAGGCAATTGTCCTTTAGATAGTCCGATGACTCCAGAAGAGACCTCTTGAAAAATCGTTTGTATCCCCTATAATCAAGCAATCCCCAATAAACCAATGAGCTTGTCAAAGAAATACAAACATGCCACACCATCTAAAAACATCGGTACAAAATAGAGACTAAGCTCGCATTTCCTGTAATCACAAACAGCTGGAAAATTTCCAGAAAAGTGATAACTTACTCACCACATACTTCCTCGGTACTTGAGAGTATAGGGTCCGCTCTCAAGAGTTCTACCGAAATGGCTATGAACCTTGTGCCTCTCATTGCCGCTCTGATCAACGAGGGTCAGCTCAAACAAAGCCCTAACATCGGCTCCTTCGCTCGCGAGGGCAATGAACAGAGACACGTACACAGAATTATCCTCTGGACTCTTTCCATCTGGGTAGAAGTAGATCGCCCATGAGTAGCCACCGACCATGAACGTATCTGAGGCGACGTATTTGCCTATCCCCATCCCTTTGGACAGAGAGTAGCCGCTGATCTTGAATTCGTGGGAGCCATTGATGGTTTCCGTGCGAGAGGTCGACTCCGTGAGAGACGAACCAGACGATTTCGAAGATCCAGGAACCTCCGCACAAACCCTAATTGCGTCCATAAACAAAGACGAGATACAAAAGTCACGACTTTGTAAAAAAATTGAATATTTCTTCGATCTTCTCGCCCAGAATAAGTAACCCTCCGCGACTCAAGTCTCCGAATTTCGGAAGAAGCCGGGATTGAAAGGCGAAATCAGGGTCTCGAAATAGAGGGAAAAAGTCGAGAATTTGAGAGCAGAGACGAGAAAAGAAATGGGGAATTTTGCGGAATCACAACTCAAACCGATAATCGCCGGTTATCGGAGCTGAATCGTCGTGGATCGTGACGACGACGACGTTGGCCGAAACGAGAGGAAGAGAGAGATGCGAGAGAGGAACACTTGATTATCGATTTAACTTCAAACAGCATTTGGTAGGTAGCGAAATATAAATGAAGTAAAAAAATAAATAAATAAATAAATTACATGCCCATTCTATGAAGAAAAAACACATCGTAGGGGGTTAAAGAGATAGAGGGAGTTGTTATTACTCAATTAGGATAAATATTTTTGGTAATAATGGCAAAAGAAATATGATATAGTCATATAGATGAATGGACAATATGAATTAGGACATAAAGCTAATAACACTAATAACACGATTCGATGTTTCTAATCTATTTTCAGAAACTATGGTTATAGAGTTTTTTATTCTAAACATTGACCCCAAACAAATTGATACACCGTGTATTTGTTTTTTTACATTTGTTTTATGATTTTGTTGGGAAAAGTGCTAATTTCAATCTTAATTTTTTCCGTCGTGCTTTTTAAAACTCGTAGTCATGACCAATGCGTATTTCAACCCGAATTATATTAAAATTTATGATGAGGTCGTTTTGTATTGGCGGAAGTCTAAAAAATCCGAGTTTAACGGTTGACTAACTTGGCGTTAGTCAAAGTTGGTTTAAGAATAACGGTGTTAAATTTGGGTACGAAATTCAAATTTTAATGTAATTCGGATTGAAATACGCACTGGTCATAAATACGAGTTTTAAAAAGCACGACAGAAAAAGTTAAACTCCAAATTAGCACTTTTCCCTAATTTTGTCATCCTTCTTGTTGTTCCTCACTTTCTCATTATTGACTTTTTCAGTTTATCCATCTTCATAATTTTTTGTTTTTTGATAAAACAGCTATCTTCATAATTTTTGCGTTTAATAATAATATTTATGTAGTAAAATTATTATGGTATACAAGATTAGAAATTAGCTCGGAGAATCAGAATCCATAAACCAATAATGTTTCGCGAATTTTATTTCAAATAATTTACAAAATGGGGTGTCAAACAAAAAAAAAGGCATTAAACCTAGATATCGTGGTAAGAGAGATTACAGTTAAAATCGCGGCAAGCATCGTGAAGATCGGTGTGGCTCGAACCCGAAGAGAACTCATCGCCGAGTGACCCAATCCACTCAACAAGCGACGGTCAACCTTTTACGATCCCAAAGACTTCTCCTTTAATCGTCAGATGTTTCACAGGCTCTGTTCTTCTTTCTCTCGCTCCATCATCTTCCCAAAATCCACCGTCGCCTCCCGCTCGTTTCCTCAATCCCTCCGTCGCCTACCTACTCTCTCTTATTCCTCTTTCAAAATGACCGATGCCCAGATCCCCGATAACCCCAAAACCCCCAATTCGTCCGCAATTCCGTCTCCCACCAAACCCGAAACCCTTCGCTCCCTCGAATTTCAAATGGGTTCCTGTTTCACCGTCGATCCGATCATCCCGCCGCCGAATCAGATCGTCATCGTTATCAGCGGTCCGAGCGGAGTCGGGAAAGACGCGGTGATCAATAAGCTTCGAGAGGTTCGTGGAGGTTTGCATTTCGTCGTCACCGCCACTAGCCGTCTGATGCGACCCGGTGAAGTCGACGGGAAAGACTATTTCTTTGTCTCGAGGGATCAGTTCTTGTCAATGGTGGAGAACGACGAGCTTCTGGAGTACGCACTCGTTTACGGCGAATACAAAGGGATTCCAAAGAAGCAGATTCAGGAATTCATGGCGAAAGGGGAAGACATTGTTCTTAGAGTCGACATTCAAGGAGCTCAGACGCTGCGGAGGATACTCGGTAACTCGGCCGTGTTTATATTCCTTGTGGCGGAGAGCGAGCTTGCGATGGTGGAGAGGTTGATCGATCGGAAGACGGAGAGCCAGGAGGAGCTGCTTGTTAGAGTCGCCACGGCCAGAGAAGAGGTTAGGCATCTAAAGAACTTCGATTACGTTGTGGTGAATGCGAAAGGGAGGCTTGACGATGCAGTTAACCGCGTGGAATCCATTATCGACGCCGAGAAATCTAAAGTTCATCAAAGGATTGTCAGAATTTGATGTGCAGGTACCACTAGCTTGCTTCTTCAAAGATCTCTATTATATCAGTGTCTTCATATGAGGGGATAGTGTGATTGATATGATACCTTTTAGTTGCTTTGATTAACTTAAGGAGGAATATGATTCAGTACCATGTCTTGATGGGTTCTTTTTACTATAATGTGAAATCGCAATTCTTATCACAATGGCAATTGTTTTTTCACTACTTATTTGACTTCTGTGGTTATTTGTTGGAGATTCTAGACTACTTATTTGACCTCTCTGATTATTCTTTGGAGAATGTAGCTAACCACCCAATTTAGTGGATCCTGCATGCTTCAAATTGTACTGGATCCTTGAAATCATTAGAAGTATCTTCCTAAGATCTAGAACTTGTGCAGCTCTGATGTGTTGACGTTCTTTAGGTTTGCAGGGAATTCAGAGTGTCTGAAAGATTAGCCTTCGAAAGACTTCTGTTATATAATTTACGAACTATGTTTTCTTTTTGGTCTGTTTATGATTTGAGGATGGTTTCGTGCAGCTATCATTGCCTGTAGCATTATTGCTCGCTGTCTCCAGATACGGTTTCATCACAGACCAAACAGTTTTGGTTCCTCCTCAGTGTTTACGAAGAACCCGTTTGAGTATTCACATCTTCACACTTTACATTGATAAATTATGTTATTATCATCCTCGCAATTTGATCAATCTTGTTACATACTGTTGTGGAGCATTGTTGAGAATAGTTTATTTAGTAACTTTAGAAGATGGCGGGAGACGGCTGAGTTCCAAGAACTTTGGAACATGTTTATGGTAGTTTAAACAATTTTTAATTCGGAAAATTTTCCTAGGAAGAAAAGGTTGCAGACATCTTCCTCTACAATTTTTCTTTTTAATGTAAATGAAAAAAGGATCTTTCCGATATATCTCCCAACTAAGTTCATTAAAAACAAGTGCCACCAGTTAATTTAATTCGTTCTACTAAACTTAGAAACTGTTTAACGCAAGTTTGTTAGGTTTTTCAGTAAAACTAAAAAAACATGTAAAACAGAAAAAGAAACAAACTATTTTCTCACAGGAGAGCTTACTTGTTTCTCAAGTTTCGTAATCCAATTTATAGCTTATATATATAATAACGAAATACCTTCTCGTAAAGTCAACTAGGAGTAGGAGATTAGTATGCAAAAACGATGTATCTACTTGTGACAAGAATTAGAAAAGAAAAGAAAAGAAAAGAGAATATTCACAAACTAATTCAAAGCTATCGAAAGTGTTAGGATAATGTAGCCTCTTCATTTTGAAGGTTATGGATGATATTTGCTACTTGATTTTCTTTTTCCTAATCAAAATTAGAACTGGTAGACATATATAGCATATCAATTAATAATTAAATGTATTATAAGAAAATGTTTATAGCTCAAGACAACTATGAAAAGTAATTTAGTGGTTATCTTTTAAAGAAATATCTAGTTTTCAATACTAAAAAATATTACGTTAAAGATTTGGAATTCCCATAATTTTTAAAACATAAAAATTATTTTAGATTAAATCGCCATGCAAACCAGTCTTATTTTATCCTTTTCATGGTTTATGACTTTATTCTTGACATATTTGTTTGTTTTTTGTCGTCCATTGATTATTTGTTTATATTTTGACTAACTTTTTTTGTAAATTTTTTTATAGAGAATGGTAAAATACGAAATCCTTTTTATAAACTAAACTAAAGTCATACTGAGTAAGAAAATTTTCAAGAATCAATTTCACAAAAGAAAATAGACAATTTTATTAAGTTAAAACGGTACTGAGAATAGATCAATACTTATCTAAAGATAAAAGAAAACAAAAAAAAAGATTTCTTATATTATCATCTCTGATATTGTTAGTTATACTAAATCACCAACTGATTTTTCTTTTTTCCGATAATTATACCATCTTGCTTATATCTTTTTTACCCAATATATCGGAATTAGTTTGTCATTGGATAATTACTATTTTGTTTTGAAGCAACTTGATAAAGTACCTAATGTCCTATTATTTATGATTCAATCTTTTTTTGTTTATTGAAAAAAAAACAAACCTATTTGTTTTAATTCCCGAATAGTATTTTATTATTAGGTTATATATCTCCTGCAAATAAATTGGAGCGGCGGTGCGAGGGAGGCAATGTCAAAACAAAAACAAAACAAAGGCATGTGACGCCAATCACCACCATACAACACGAAATTAAATATTTTATTAAATGACAAAAACACCCCTCAAGCTGCACCGACGCGACTTCTGAAAACGCTTCGTTGACCACACGTTGCTGCTTAATTATTTAGCGCGGTCATCGGTAATGAGGTTATGGTAAATCTAATAGAACAACAGGGGTATAATCGTCTATATATAAGAATGTCTTTTCTCCCTCCACCTCCATTAAAACGCTTTTTTGGCTGCACTTAGGAGATGTCCTAAATTTTCCTGGAGATCAATTTTTAGCTGTCAAATTTTCAACTATTTTTTTTCTCTTCTTTCCTTGATAATATATTTATATATATAGTTTGGTTTATTTAGTTGAGAATTTAAGACTTTTAATCCTCCCTTATCTCTTTTGGATACTGGGAGGATTTGAAGTTTTGGGTGAAATTAAAAACTGCAAAACGTAGACGGAGAGAGGAAAATTTTGTTTTTGTGTGCTTCCTTTAGAAAGAAAGATAGAAACTTGTGGATTTGTGAATCATTCATCGTCATCATCATCATCTTCGGAAGAGAACTTATCTCCATCGTTTAAGCATTTAGAGTAAGTTTAATGTTTGACTTTATCTTATTCTAAAGCAAGGGGTTTTGGACTTTTTAATGTTTTTCTCTACGTAGAGAGAATCTAAAAGCGTATCCTTTACTAAACAGAAAAAAAACTCATCTTGGAAATTGGCTTGGTCGCAGAATTGATTTCTAGTTTTTGCTTTTTTGTTTTTTTTCTCGTTTGTGATTTTCTCACTTGAATCTGCCTTTCTGGGTTTCAGATGCCGGAGAAAGGAGCGATTCTATCTCCGGTGCCAAACCAACTGTTGATTCTACGGCCGAGCCCTCTACTTCAATGGCGTCTCGGTGCTCTTACAGCACTCGTCTTCTTCCTCATGTTAGTCGTCTGGAGCATTGACGGTTGTTCGATCCAAAGCTTCGTCGAGCCTTGGAGATTCAATGCATATTCCATTCGAGTCAATCTTTCTCCGTCTCCTTCCCCTTCGCCATTACCAAAACCTCATCATATAGAATCTGACAAACCCCACCGACAAAATCTCACTCTGAACGCGACGACGGGTTCAGGAAATCTGCATCCGAAGAAGACGAATCTCACTTCAAACTCGACCCGGGTCCAGTTCGGGTGGATTACCGCCGAGTCGGAGAAGAATTTCACGGCGAATCTGGTTAGAAATTGGCTGGCTCCAGGAGGAGCACCGTGCAGGGAGGCGCAGACCGTCGAGATTTCCGTTCCCGGTGTCGATGGGATTGATTCGGTAGAGCTAACCGCCGGCGAGATCCACGAATTCAAATTCCAAGCCCTAGACGAATCTAAAAAACCCGTTTGCATCGGCGGGGACTATTTCGAGACTGATTTATCCGGCGAGAATTGGAAATCGAGGCCGCCGGTGAAAGATTTCGGCAACGGAACTTACTCGATGTCGTTACAGGTTCATCCTGAGTTCGCCGGGGAATTCAATCTCACCGTCATTTTGCTCTTCCGCCATTACCAAGGCCTGAAGTTCAGCACCGCACGTCTAGGCGTCGACCAAAAGCTTCGAAACGTCCGATTACGTTTCGTCAAAAAGCCTGACATTGCTCTCCCGGAGCTGCGATCATGTAAAAGATCCGATTTCACCCGAGACGCCTGGTCAGGACGATGGACAAGGCTCGGGAAGAAGGACGACTGCCAGATCAGCAATGACGGTCGTTACCGATGCCTCGCCGCGGATTTCCCTTGCCGGAAACCGTGGTGCGATGGAGCGGTTGGAGCCATAGAGAGCAATGGTTGGGTTTACTCAAGCCATTGCTCTTTCAAGCTGTTCTCAAGCGATTCAGCATGGGATTGCTTGAAAAACAAATGGATTTTCTTCTGGGGGGACTCGAACCACGTTGATTCCATCAGAAACATGCTGAACTTCGTTTTGGGTCATCCGGAAATTCCGGCTGTCCCGAGAAGATTTGATTTGAAGTTCTCGAATCCGAAGAACTCATCGGAGACGGTTAGGATCACAAGTATCTTCAATGGCCATTGGAACGTGACACAGAACTATCAAGGCTTGGATTCGCTCAAAGACCGGGACTTTAGAGATTTGCTCAAGAAATACTTCTCGGAGACGCGTGTTCCCGATGCTATGGTCGTGAACTCGGGTCTACACGATGGGATTCACTGGTCCAGCCTTAGAGCCTTTGAGAAAGGCGCTGAAACCGCAGCTGCTTTTTGGAGGGAAGTTTTCGACACTGTCAAAAGCAGGGGATTGCAGCCGCCTGAAGTGATTTTCAGGAACACAATCGCGACGGGCGGTTACGCTAGAACGCTAGCTTTCAACCCAAGCAAAATGGAGGCGTTCAATGGAGTGTTTCTTGAGAAAATGAGGGATGTGGGATTGGTGACAAGCGTGGTGGATAACTTCGATATGACGTATCCATGGCATTATGATAACCGGTGCAACGACGGAGTTCACTACGGAAGAACTCCGGCGAAAATGCGGTGGAGGGACGGCGAGATCGGACATCAGTACTTTGTGGATTTGATGCTCGTTCACGTGTTGCTAAGTGCATTGTGTGTGAGATAGTCATGCCGAAGCTTTGGTTTAGGAGTCAAGGATTCTTTATTTATGTGTAGACTCTTTTTTTGTTTTTTTCAATTTTTTTGGAGTATATATATAAAATATTATTTGGGAAAACTCAACTGAAGCTTGAGTTTCTATTTGTATAAATAGCCAGAGATTGGAGCTACAAATGTGTACTAAAACATTTTTCTGCTATTAAGAATTTCGAAAATTTTTAGTGGAAATTGCCAATTTGAACTAGTTTTAATGACTGTCCATCTTTAAACTAACTTTAGAATTTGGAAGTAACTTGTCTCTATTTCATCAGGCGCAGCCAATAATGCTTTTATTTAGCAATATTATATAGAAGAAAAGGAAAAAGGAAAAGAATGAGCCAAACAAATGAGGGACTGCTCAAGGAAAATAATGCAGCAATTAATCATATCAATCTGGGTCAGATGAACAATGTAATCCTATTATTAGAATAAAAAAAGAGATGATTGGAAACCAAAAGGGAGATTAAAGTTTTTCTTTCATAATTGTGAAAGTTTAAGCAAAGTGTGTGTGTGTGTATGAAAAATATAATATTGATTTCTTTTGCAAGGAGGAAGCCAAGTATATCAACTTGTTAAAAACAAATTTGTCGGCTTGGCTTATTGGCGACCCCCACACAATGATTTTACATTTTCCTTCACCACATGAATATAATCGATTTCCAAATATTTGGGATAAGTATTCTTAGATTTTATGGCTTATTATGTGAAGCATATTTTTCCGATAAACGGATCAATATATTCACTGAAATTTAATACTAAATTTTCTATCGCTCCATTTTAGTATTATGTGAAGATATTTTGATTTTTTCGTTTTATTTGGTGTAGAAGATCTATGACGAAACTGAATTCGGTAACCTTTTGTTCAATTTGATTCGTGTTTTTTTTGGTACCAATCAAATTATAAAACCAATTTTAGTTTTATGAATTTTGGTTTAGGTTTGGTTCGGTGTACAATAACCTGTAAACTAGTAAACCGACAATGTTTCTTAATTCAGAATATTAGTACAATGATGATAATCCTCTTGCGTTTATTGTTTGGCATATATATATATATATATATGTACACAACACAAAATCCAAACTATCACACTCTGGTGAGCGATAAAAGAAGAAAGAGAGAAAAAAGAAATGGAGATGGTGAAAACATCAAAAATGAAGTTCACAAAAAAGATGATGATAGAGTCTATCAAAGACAAGCTCCCAAGGCTCAGCTTTTTTCTCCTCTTCCTCCGACAATGCTACGGCAATTGTGGCGACCGGACCCACTTACTCCCTTGCTCCATCGCCACTGCCTCCACCCGCTTCTGGAACCTCTCGGACCGTCCTGTGGAGCTTCAGATTCGAGTCGGCTCGATCCTAAAACGGGTCCACACTCTCAAACCGGGACGTTCCAAGAAGCTAAGACACAGTAACATCCACAGAGCTTACGTGCCTGACCAGGAAGGACGTAGGTGGTTGTACTACGACGACACGTGTCTACCGTACGTATGGGTTCACGAGACCGGTACGGACTTGTCGAAGATGGTAAAGCAGCAGTACGTGAGTCTCGAGGATCTGAGGGATTGCTCGGAGATTAGGGTTTTTAAGGATTTTCAGAGAGGTTGTGTCTCTGTTGAGAAGAGAGACAGAGCCTCTGCTTTGTGTTGAGTTAATTTTCTCCTTGTGAAATTTATCATTATTGGTTAGTTCATCTAAATAATTATGAGTACTATATGTATTTCATTGTGATACATGATGCAAGTATCTATCTGTAACTCCATCTCCAGTACTGACTCTTCTTGATATTGGATTCTTGGATTAAACAATGTCATCTTGTGATTGTTTTTAATATTCACTATATACAATCACAAGATGACATTATTAATTAAGTTAACACAAACTTGGTTGATAATTATAGTATAAGTGATCCTTAAAATGTATTAAACAATTTTATACATAATCCAGATTTAGAAGCTTATTTTTATATCTTTTTCCTAAATTGTGATAAACATTCTTACAATGAAGACTAATCCTTGAGGTTTCTTTTGTCTTCTTTCTTGTTGAAAAAAAACAAAATATTAGAGAGATCCCATCTTTACACATTTCTCGATGATCAATAATGTGTTGTTTGTATTTTATTTTATTTTTTTGGTTGGAGAAAGGCAACAAAACCAAGTGAGGTGATTTGATGGCAGGCAAAATAATGACCTTCTTTAGATCCTCTCCACTTTGGTAGAGCACAAATAAATTAATACAATTGTGTCATACTTATTGTCCAATGTCCAATATTTGATGCACTGAACTTTCTGTTAAAACTCAAGAAAGAATCAGTGGGACTTGGAAAAACATGTCTCTATATTCTCTATAGTTTTAGAGTTGACTTTTGAGGAACATCAGTTAATATGCACGGTAGTAAGTGAGATTAGGTAGTAAAGTTTGAGAAGTCAAAGTTACGAAGAAAACTGAAAACCTAACCACTTACTTTTTACATTACTAACAAATTACTCTTTGTGTTTCTGTTTAAATTTGTTATGTTAAACATAATAAATTTAGAGTATAATATTAAAAATATATTTTAGATATTATACTCTAAATTTAGACTAACCCCTATTTATGTATTTGTTGTGCTGATTTCGGATTTTGGGTTTCAATCTATAAGATTTAAATTTTCTCGATTTTGTATACTATGTTGTATCTTATAAAGATTAATCTAAAAGTTCCAGTGAAAAAAAATTTACTGCTTAACATTCATAACATGACATTTGCTTTTTTTAGTTATACAGTAAGTTTTAATTTGACTTATAGCTTTACTAAACTAAAACCAATCAACAAACCGAAACAGAAAACCAAACCGCCCAAAAACAAATGTGTTTTGCTCGGTTTAAAAAGTAAAATGTGAAAAGTAAAACAAAAACAAAAAGAAAGAAAAAGTCAAAAAGCATCATCAAATCTTCAACAACACATCTCAGTCTTCTAAATCTTCTTCTTCAGTCTGCTTCTGTTCTGCTTTCTGTCTTGTGTCTTTCCTTTTCATTCTCACCGATGGGAATCTCCTTTAGCACCAACAGAAGACGAGACAACATCCGACGTCACCTCCACCACCATCCTCCCCCGCCTTACTATTACCTCGATCCTCCTCCTCCGCCGCCGCCATTTCCACCGCATTATGACTACAACAGCTACTCCACTTACCATATCTCTCCGCCTTTACCGCCACCACCAGCGCCACAGATCAACTCTTGTTCCTACGGTCATCATTACCATTATTATCCTCAGCATCCTCAGTATTTCACCATCCCCCAGCCCAATTGGTGGGGCCCAACGATGAGGCCTGGATTTGTCTGTCCGCCTCAGCCGCAAACGCAACCTCTTCCACCGCCATACGTGGAGAATCAGAATGCTAAGAAGGTGAGGAACGATGTCAATGTGCATAGAGATACGGTGAGGCTCGAAGCGGACGCTTTAGCCCCTGACCACCATCTAGTTTCTTTCGTCTTCGATGCCCTTTTCCACGGCAGGTAATCTATTCGCCGATCTTGCTTGAACCCTATTGTGATCAGGCGTTTGATCCATGACAATTGCATGAAATGTGATTGACTTTCTAGCCATAATTTGACGAAATTGATATTTGTGATACTTAGAGCCATAATTGGACGAAATTGGCAACTTTAGGCGGAGTTTACTTTTAAAGGAAAGATCTTTACCCATGAGAACCATCTGGAATCACTCTTTCCGATAAAAAAAGGTTCAAGCTTAACATGATTTGCTTGATGGGTATATAATGTATGTGTATGTTGATTCCAAGGCTTCATCCAGGGTTCGTCGTGTAAGCCTTAAAACTAAACTTTAGAAGACAGACGTCTAGAGATCCTTTGAAAACTGATCCCATCTATCTTCAGAATTGGATTAACCTTTACTTGTATGATATATATTGATCAATGTTAAGATTATATATAGAGACTTCTCATTATATTCTCAATTTCATTTTCAGTTTCACTATCACTTTCTTTGCAAAGGAGGAACCAAACTGCACGTTTGTCCCGCAGTTTCCAGAGGTTTATCCACCGACAAGATTCTCTTTTCAGAAAGGTCCTGGACAGAAGTTTCTACAGCCTTCAGGCACAGGAAGTGACCTGAGCTTCTTCGCCCTTGACGATCTGTCAAAACCTTTAGAAGAAGACGTGTACCCGCTTGTTATATCAGCTGAGACGGTAATCTCTCCAAATCCGATCTCAGAGCAATCGTCAATTCATAAGCAAGTCACACAAGCGGTTCTAGAGAAAGATAACAGTGGATCTTTCAAAGTGAAAGTCGTGAAGCAGATTCTTTGGATTGAAGGAGTTCGATATGAACTCCGTGAGTTGTATGGCTCAACCACTCAAGGTGCAGCATCGGGCTTAGAGGACAGTGGTTCGGGTAAAGAATGTGTGATCTGCATGACTGAGGTTAAGGACACGGCCGTGCTACCTTGCAGACATTTGGTAAAACTTTCTTAATCTTTTGCTTTTGGTTTCATATTTTTGCATCTCATCTTGCAACCCCCACGCGAATGTGTCTCCCTGGATCATATCACTACATCATTTTCCAGAGAAGAACTTTTAGTTGCTTTACTCTAATGTCGATAGTGTCTTGTTTCCGTCTTTGCAGTGCATGTGTAGCGACTGTGCGAAAGAATTGAGGCTTCAGTCGAACAAATGTCCAATTTGTCGTCAACCCATCGAAGAGCTCTTAGAGATCAACGTGAATAGTAGTGATGAACAACACTAAAAAAAACAGAGTTCTTCTTAGACTTAAACACCATTCTTGATTCTTCCTTCTTCTTTCTTCCAAATCCTCCATGTCTGAATCTGTATTTCCGATCATTCTTGATTCGGTTCGTAAAGGGTATGTGTATGGTTCATGGTATAAACGGATACCAATTCTGGATATCCAAATTGACAGAGCTAAAGAGCTATAATTCTATATGGTCACTTAGCTATAATCTATACTTTCTTCTATTTGTTATCATCATTGTACTGATATTACTAGGAGAACATGAAGACTTTGGTCTTTGCATACATTCAAAAGAAGAGAAATAACAACATAGGTGAAGTTGAAGAAGAACCTTTTCTGCTTTTTGCCTATTAGGCTATAAATTTTAAACATTCATTGAAGAAAAGCTGCAGGACGAAAAAGAATGTTTCCCACTCAAGTTATGCTTAAAAAAAGAAAAAAAAGGTACCTTTTAAAAAATTAATAGTCTATTCATTCTTTTGAGAGTATGTTCAAACTTTTGAAATAAGAAAAAGTCTTCATTTGATCTGTTATTGTTTGGCAACAAGTTTAAACTGAACTAGATGATAATTATATTTACTGATAGTCAAATGGCTTTGGAAAAGAAAAAATGTTTATAGTTTTTAAAAAAAATTGATGTATAATCCAAGCGATCGATTGATATAACTTTTTATCTCCATTATTAATTGACAAAAAAAATGTTATCAACGGTGACGTCGATGAGAAATATTACCTTTTATAGTCCAAAACGTACAATAATGCACTTTCCCAATACACGAAATTGAAAACGAATCCAAAGGAAAAGATTGTAACATGAGAAGAGAATCGGACAAAAGCTTGAAGAATTAATGTCATTTTGTGAAGAAGAAGAAGAAGAGCCATGTCATGCGCAGAGACAGTCATGTGATCAACAGCTATTAGATTAGGCAAAACTTCAAACGACAAAAGTCAATTATTAATCTCAACATGCCACTTTCTTTTTAACCCATCACAAATTCCTTTTTCAATTATACAACAAAATTATTTTTGGAACTTTCTAAATGTCTATATTATTCTTCTTATGGCTTTAATTTTCTATTAATACCTGGAGAAGCACCATCATATTAAACAAGTAAGTCTTAGTGATCCTAATTTCTATTATTTGATCAGATTTAATCAAAAACGTGATAATAATAATAAATATTAGGCATGCCTGATTAAAATAAATGATAAATAAATGCAAGTATTTTTTCACCAAAAAAAACCACTTTACATCTTTAATTGTTTTCTGAGAAAATCATTCTATTTATTAGACAATCAACTTTACTTTTAGGTCACTTTAAAAGATAGGCAAGAGAGTTGTGTTTCATGTTTATGCTTTAACAACAGCGAGCAATGATAGTAAATGCGTCGAATAAAAGTCTATCTGAAAAGAAAAATTTATATCGTAAGCTGAAAAAAAAGGAATATTATATTAAAAAGTAATTGGAAGATACAGTAAAAAATAGGGGAAACCTAATGAGATCTGGCTGAAAACGTGATTATATGTCTACTATATAATATGAAATACGAGGCCTTTCTCGTTCAAATATTTGTTTTCTAATGATTTGTTAATGTTTAGTATATAAATATAACTAATTTCGTTTTATCATTAAATTTTCTATCTTATTTTACATTTTAGGTTTTCCAACTTATTTTGTAATTAACCTTATTAAAAATTAATAATAGACTATATATCTAAAAATTCGATTGGTTTGCAAGTAATTGGGGCTTAAAAATTTCCGAAAGAAACTTTGAAAAATAGTGTTTTTACAGTTCATTTTTTTTTCACAAAAACTGAATTTTTTCCCTTATTTATTTGAAGAAAAAATTGCGTGAAAGTTATCTGTCTAAGCTTAGGAAAACAAAATATAATACTATTGTTCATCCCTTTCTTCCATTAAATCGAAGCAGCGACTTTGCTCTCCTCTCTCTTTCTCTCTGACTCTGAAAAAGATGAAGTGGAGAAGTTAATGTTCAACAACTTACTGTAAAGTCTGAAACTTTCTTCCTTCTTCTTTGCCTTTCATGTACGTCTCTCATTCTCCATTTTCTCTGTTTCTTCTCTCCGCCTCTCTGTTTATTTGTTATTTTGAAGAAAGAAGGTATCTTTCTCAGATATCAGATACACATATGTATGTATATTTGTATATGCAGTCATGTGTTCGCTTGCTTGTCTCTTTGAATGTGTTAAAAAAATAACATTTTTCTGGTTGTTTATGTTGTCTAGATTGAAACTGGAAGTACCAGAGGAGTTCTCTCAGATCTGGTAACCAGACATCTTTTTTTTCTTCTCTCGTTCTGTTGAGGAAAAATGAGTAAAGAAGAGTTTATGAAGATCCAGGTTTCTTCACCACTTCCCTGAGACTTCTAAAATATATATATATATCGTCTCTTGACTTGAATCTGTGAATTTTAATTTGTAGACTTGTGTTCTTAAAGTGAACATACACTGTGATGGTTGTAAGCAGAAAGTCAAGAAAATCTTGCAGAAAATTGAAGGTAAAGAAAAAAATAATCAAACTCAAAATCTGTTTTGACTTTTTTGAAGTCTCGAATCTAAGATTATTTCCAGTTTGTTGACCAAAAGTCTTGAAACTCATTTTGTGTTTTGTCTGAAACAAAACCTCAGGTGTTTTCACGACCAAGATTGATGCAGACCAAGGGAAAGTGACTGTCTCTGGGAGCGTAGATCCTTCGGTTCTCATCAAGAAGCTCGCTAAATCTGGTAAACATGCTGAAATCTGGGGAGCTCCAAAGGGTAACAACAATCCGAATCAGACCCATTTGGCCAATCAGCTGAAAGGAATGCAGATTGACAACGGAAAAGGCGGCGGCGGCGGAAAGAACAATAACAATAATAAAGGCCAGAAGAACGGCGGAGGTGGTGGTGGTGGAGGAGGCGGCGGAGGTAACAGTAATGCGCCAAAGATGAGTCAGCAACTGAATCCGCAACAGATTCAGCAGCTTCAGAAGATGAAAGGGTTTCAAGATCTGAAGCTTCCTCCGCAGTTAAAGGATTTGAAGGGCTCTGTTCCTGCGAACAAGAACCAAAACCAGAAAGGACTGAAGTTCGATGTTCCTGAGGATGACGATGATGATTTTAGTGATGACGAGTTCGATGATGAGTTTAGTGACGATGATGACGACGAGTTTGATGATGATGAGTTTGATGATCTCCCTCCTCCATCTAATAAGATGAAGCCTAATATGATGATGCCTAACGCTCAACAGATGATGATGAACGCTCAAAAGAACGCCAATCTTGGCGGTGGCCCCGCTAAAAACGGCGGTAAAGGAGTTCCCAGTGGTGGAAACGGCGGTGGCAAAGGTGGTCCTGGAGGCGGTAGCGGCGGTGGGAATCAAAACCAAGGCGGAGGCAAGAACGGCGGTAAAAACGGCGGTGGTGGACATCCACAAGATGGTAAAAACGGAGGTGGAGGCGGCGGTCCAAATGCCGGAAAGAAGGGTAACGGTGGAGGTGGTGGACCCATGGCTGGAGGACTTCCGGGCGGTTTCCGTCCCATGGGAGGCGGAGGACCACCAAACATGAGCATGCCAATGGGTATGGGTGGTCCGATGGGAAATATTCCGGCGGTTCAAGGATTACCGGCAACCGGTCCAGGCGGTGTACCACCAGGTTATTTCCAAGGAGGCGGGTCGGATCCGATTCAAATGCAGCAACAGCAACAACAACAACAACAGTATTTAGCAGCGGTTATGCACCAGCAACGAGCGATGGGGAACGAGCGGTTCCAACCAATGATGTACGCAAGGCCACCACCGGCAGTTAACTATATGCCACCCCACCCGCAAGAATATCCGAATCCGTACCCGTATCCATACCCGTATCCATATCCACCTCATGGGAATGATCAATATTCTCATGTCTTTAGCGATGAGAACACATCAAGCTGCGAGATTATGTGAGATGCAAAGCAAATATCTAAATAAAACTTGTGTATCCCTTTTCTTTTCTTTTTTTTTCTTCGACGGATAAAAGCCGTAAGTTATATTAGGCTGTTGTTTTCCTAATTTGTGATAGTTTCACTAGTTATATAGAATTATAATATTAAATTTGGACCTACTTCGTCTATAAATTAACTTTTATTGAAGTTGTTTTGTTTTCTTTTTCATATGACCTTTTTATCTGCTAATCTATAACATAATTAGGATAAATATACGGAATTGCTATGAACAAATTCGTTAGATACCTAATCATGATTAGATATGAATATTCATACTTTTGCTATGATCATATTTATACAAAATCGTATAAAAAAATAGAGGATACGGAGTCTTTAATGGAGTTGGAGTTGTGTCCCATGGACCATTATATTAAAGATCCTTTTTCTCCACTATATATGGATCTTGCTTTTAATTTCTTTTAGTCAATGTTAGCTCTGAGCTAAATTAAAAGGGAAAAAAATAATCTTTTTTCTGCTGTCTTGGTTTAAGGTAAAAAAAGGTAATGAGGAAAAGTCAGCATATTGGTTGAATTTAAATTAAAAAGTTATAAGAAAAAGTCTTAAAGGTAGAAAACTAAGATAGATAATAATCTGAATATAACGACTTATAACTAATTTTTGTAATAATAATAAGAATTGGGTCGTGATCACGTTACATATGTCTACCTAGTACATAAAACTGGTCATCAATCTCTATCACCAATCTCTGTACACTATTGGACGGTATGGTATCTTGTTATCGATCACTATTGCGCAACCAAATCAATTACAATCATGACTTTAATCCACAAAAACTATGCGTTATCACTGTTGCAAATGCCCATATGATGTCGAATGATCTCTTAACTTTCTTTCATGACTTGAACAAATAGGAGATGAAGAAGGAGATCACCATGATGCATGCATGGTCATGAATCATGATGATGATTATCCATCATACATGATGACATTGATGATGATGGGACCCTCCTAGAGAACAGTTGAAGAAGTTAAATGAAGGCTATGTGTGCAGCTTAGTGTAGCATCAGCAGAATTGTTCAGAACTGCGTATATGTCTTTATCTTCTATGCTTTTGCGTTTGCATAACACACAAATTTACTAACCAGATTTTTTTCTTTTTGGATTCGCCTTAGATTCTTCCTATTACGTAACAATTTTCTTTTCTCCCGTATAAGTTTATTTTTCATGCTTTTATAAGAAACACATACACGACGATGAAATAAAATGATATACATATGCCGACAAAAGAAAAAAAGAAGTAAAGAACGTATATTTATAATACTTGTGAAAAACTATTGATCTGGTCGAACATGATTTCGCAGGATATATTTTCATTACATTGAAATCATTTTTTTCATGTTCAGGGAAATATATAAAAATACATTGAACTTTTCTTAAAGGTTGTCGCCTAACAATTGAAATTTCTTTAAACCGGTTTATTCTTTGTAGTAATATTGTTCTGAAATTTATTTAATTGGTATATATGTAATTGTGAACAGTAATACTACACAATAAAAAATAAACAATTTAAAAAACTTGCAAAAGAAAAAAATATATATTTATATTGAAATGGTTTATGTATTGTGATAGTGTTCAGGGTTTCCTATATCTATTTTTTTCTGAATTCTGCATTTATTAGATCCACGCTGTTAAATTATTTGAGCTTAGAAAAGAAAACAAGAGTTGAAAAGTGAAGACAAGTATAAAAGTGAGATGCGACAAAGTGTGCGAGCAGCTCGAGATCCGACATTTGTTCATCTCTTGTTTGGTTACAGCTCTAAGTCTATCCTCCAAACTCCGGTTACTCTTGTTTCCAATCAAAACCCTTTTTTGCAGGTATTTGACAAAAACGACCCATCTTTTTCTCCTTTTCCTGTTTTGGGACCCATAGTTTTCGTTTTCACTACATATCATTAATGTTGCCAACTCAGCCTTGTGAGTGACTTGTTATCATCCTCATGTTTTAAGCATGTAAACTCTGAATCTCAGACGTCCGATTTAACACTAAGTTTCATAATCAAAATTTCAAAATATACAAATTATCAGAACAAGTCTCTCTACTAGAGTCTAAAATATGCACACCATATTTATTCAGAGATTCCATTATCTTGTTGTATAAATTAAGAAGAAGATGCGTTTGAGACTGTGTATCACTATATTTAAGGAATATAATGTTGTATAGAAAGATACTTTTCTAAAGTAAATTATTGGTGCAAACTCAAGATCTCCCTTTCTCTTTTTTCTTAACTTCTTTTGCTTGACATTCACTGTGATTGTCAATATTCCTCAACTAATCCCATACTGATATTATATATATGCACTGAGACTTTCTTTGTGGGTCAATATGATTGAAGTAAGTATACAGATAATATATCCTTGACAACTCAGAGTAAGCCACATTTCATGATACTGATCTTGTACGGACGTTATACTCATTTTGCATTAAAATATTACATATATGATAGATTCATATACCCATGCATCAGTTTTTATGTATTATATTAAACCTTTTAGTACAACTATTATTTCCTGACTGAATCTTTTTTTTAATCACTACTCTTTGGTTATTTAAAAAAGAAAAAAAATCATAAACAACGATGTTTTAATTGGGATACAACAAATCCTTTGAATTGGATGAGAAAGAGATAAATATCATATATTATACACTATTTTTTTACCAATCAATTACAATAGTAATCTATCTAGAATATAAGACGTAATGTAATTTAACATCGTTTGTATGCTCCGAGTTTTATTTAGATATTAAAGGGGTTCACGTGCATTTACACGAAAGAAAGAGATCCATACATATATTTAGTTTATAATATTTAACATATGTCATCATACTATATATTCTGTGTTTGTTTTTCTTCTTTACTCACGATTCCATTTTTAAAAATCTAAAGGGTAATTAAGAGCCGGAATATAGTTTGTTTGTTTGTTTTGTTTTGGGTCAAGAAATGCATATTGTAGCCTCGGTAACATTAACAGAGTTAGCAAGAGGCATAAAAAAATTCCAAATTCTTATTCTAGGTTCTAAATTAAATAAGTTCGAACTATAAAGCTATATGTGATGATTTATGCCTATATACATGCAGAATTGCAGATGATGATTTGGAAGCATTAAACTAGTTAGAGCATTATTAATTTGTGATGATTTATTATGGAAAATTACAACTTTGATCGAGTTCGGATACAACAACAAAGTAAGTACGTAACACATAAGTGTGATATTTAAGGTCGATACAAGTTAAACAATAATTAAGTTTTTAGGAGCTTATTTCTAGCAAAGTGTCAAGTATGCTCATATGTAACGATACACGCTAGTACATGTATACTTTTGGTTTTAGTTGGTAGAGACGATCACTTCAGGCACAAAGCTTTTCTGAACCTCAAGGGTTAGCTCCTCCAAGCTTAAGTGACACTCCAGTCCTATCTGCATATGTAAATTTTATTACTTTTAGCCTAGAAAAACAAAACTTTCATATTAATATTATTTGATCCATATATAAACTAAAGTTTATGAGTTATCACTAATATTGGATTATATTTTTAGTGTAAAGAAACATTATTGAAAGTTGAACAATCTTAATTTTCGACACAAGGTATCGCCTTTCGGTTTAGCATAATTGGGCGTTCCATCAGTCTATGAGACGTAAACTCACAATTGGTTTATATAGTGAGTTTAATTGGCTATTCTAATGATTGAACTAACATATATATAGTTTCCATATGTAGATACGTACCTTGACAACGAAGAAGTACAAGACAGTCTCCTCCATGCTGCTAATGTTTAGATGAAGAACCTGAAAAGATAGTTTCTCCAAGACGGATATGATCCTCACCAGCTGGCCCCCAATTCGCCTAGAGACAACTCTCAATACAACGTTAGAGCCTGAGATCTTGGCTTCGACGTTAGCATGAGGGGAGTTGCAACATGCTCCTACTTCCTTGAAAGTGCTTGTGGTCATTACATTCTCGATTCGACTAAACGGCACTCTGGTGGTTGCGTTTGTGGTGGCGGTGGCAGCTAATATGGATGGCTCGAGTGTTTGGTTATCATAAGGAAAAGAAGGCCGGTTTAGTGTCTTTCGACGTTTCTTGGACTCGAGGACCTGCACCAATTGCTGCAGCTCTTTGATGAACTCTATTACTCCTCCGATTATCGAAGCTTGATCTCCCTAATACCCATCAATCATCGAAAACATGACCATATTTATGAATAGACTGGTGCATGTGAGTAATTTGTTATAACAAGCTAACAACTAAAATATATAGTTTATCATAACACATATACACAAGAGAAATTGAAAGCAAAGAGAATATATATAGGATGGCACAACATATTTCCCAAAATTAGTAAGTTTGGAATTTCCATTATTAGAAAGATTACCATGTATGCATGATCCATTCCAAATCTAAAAAATTTCGTTTCCACACAAGAATTTTCTTTGGGTATTGAAAAAGAAAGTATTCGAGAAAGTTCAGTTATCCGGAAATATCAAAATTTAACAAATCTCAAGTTAGACTCTTTCGAAATTACTTCAACAAAGAAATCACCAATCGTTAAACCAAAAACAAAATCACCAATCTCGTAGAAAAAATGAAAATTGAATATGAATGGTAACATGAAAGTACCCTTTTGATATAGAAACAAGGAGTCAAAGAACGAAGGGACTTAAGATGCTCGTTCATTTGCCTTCTTCGATTCCTCTCAACAGCGATGTGAGACATGATCTTTGATTAATATTGAGTAATATCTCTTCTACTGTTCCTATCTATAAAAGAAGAAGATGATCACTTTTCACCTTTTTCGACACATTCTTCAAAACCATGTGTTATTTATACAGCCGCAACACCGAGAGATAGTTAGGGTTTAGAGTTTTTTTTTTCAAGGGTTCATAAATACACTATGTCGCTGTCTCGTGACATTCTTTTGTCTTATTAATTGTCTCTCTCTTATACTCTTACTATTCTCTCTTTCTTATTACTATCAATATGTATAAGTACAAAGTAGAGAAAGGTATGCATACACAAAGATACGTCACGTTTGTGAAGTTGGATACATTTACATTTACATTCACTGCGTGAGGTCTTTTATGATTTTATATCGTATTTTCATTTAGAGTGCATGCCTTTGCACCATCTTCTTTTACTTCTAGTTTATACCCTTTGTGCCTCTTTTTAGTTCTTCATTACCGCGTTTCCTTGCAAAGAAAAATTATTGGATTTTTTTTTCCTTCTTTAAAGCGCTTATATGTACAAAAAGGTTAAAATTGGAATCGATCAGACATATACAAATTTTGTTTGTTTAAATATCACTGGTGGAAATTATGAGTTTATGTCGAGATCAATGCTTTTTATGGAAAAACTGTAAATAAGTTAGACTATTAAATTATCCCAAATTAAGACAATACAGAAGCAACATATAACGTGTGATTTAATTTTTTATATGAAGTGATTCATCATGACTGTAAATTATTGCATCATTTTTGTTTTTTCAATGATTTCACCATTCTCCGTTGTATTACCAATCGGAGCTCCATGCTATTGTTTTATGGATCAGTTTTTGCATGAAATAGACTCTAGAGGAAAAAAAATCGATATAAACTTTGTAGCAAAACTTAAGTTGTTCAAGTTTCTTTCATGAGTCTCAACTACATGGACGGCTCATTAAGATTCCTCCCAAAAACTAGTATTCTTATCATTATTATTTATTTTAATAAAAGAGGTACATTCGTAAAGTGAACAATATCTCAATGCATGACATAACCTCTGTAGCAAACTTAAGTTGTTCAAGTTTCTTTCATTAGTTCCAGAAATGTGGAAGCTGGAAAGAAAAATGTTGGCGACATTTGTTTGTAAGCCGCCAATGTTATGCTACAATATGTCTAAGACATGCAATGCTGCATGCTCCATTTAATTTAATATTTAACTTTAGGAGTATAAATTTAACTTCAGCGTCGCTATTCAATTTGTTCATGTTCTATCACGTTATATAATATTGATCGACAAGGCAATAAGAAACTTTACAAAAAAAAGAAAAAAAAGGAAATCAATTTCCCTTAAGAAAACTCACGTTTGATCAAGATATGTGTGTGCACATAAGCAGATTCTGTATACAATTAATATCTTATCTTTTATATGAAATTCTGATTTCTTTTTTTCTTTCTATTATTTCTTACTTCGAAAACACACATTACTTATGTCAAAAACATAACACTAATATGTAACTATTAATATATCATGACAATGTAATGAGATCTACAATGCAATACGCAAAGGTCGAAAACCAAAACCAAACTAATTCAATTTGGTTTGGGATTGGGTTTGGTTTCGGTTAAGTGCATTCATCCCTCGAAAATATTGATCAAAGTAACAGAGAAAATGTAAAATCTGCGTTTTCATTTATTTCAATTGGCAAATGGACATGGCAAATAAGCTCATCATCAATTGTTCACAAGAAAAATCCTTCACAGCACAAAACCAATGAGTTTTTTTTGGTCTTCATGGGGCTCATGAGACTTCTTCATAATCTCTTGGGAGTTCATGACACTAACTTCTTCTCAGCTGAACTCTCACATTCTACTGCGTGTAACAAAAAAGAAGAAGCATAATTTGTATCAATACGAGTTGGATTAAAAGGAAAAACTGCGTCCCCTTGCAAATCAGCTTTTGAAACAGCGTTGTCTAATACTCGAAAAAAATCGACTAAAGCATATATTGAAGCTATGTTTTCTAACAGGAATGTTTTGTACCCAGCTAAATCAAGTTTGTTTTCGTTTTCACAACTTCAAAAATAACTTGAGTTAAATCCCACATAATAAGAGTACAGGGATCAATAAGAAAGATCTCAAAAAGAAAACAGATGAGGATTCCCTGTACAAACACTAGTAAACAGAAACAATTAATCATATACCTTTGATGGATTTTTCAAATTCCCGCAGCTGAGAAATGAAACCAAAATTAGGCAATGCTTGAGGTCGCCGACTTCTTACGAGCTCCATAGCTTTAGAGAAACTCATGCCATGCTTTCTCATCAGATAAGCCACCACTATAGTCACACTTTAAAAAGAATTCAAAACAATCAAATTGTTGCAAGTATACATAACTCATTCTCTGACTAACAATCCACAGCTTGAGTATAAAAGCAAACTGCAAGATTCATATTGCATAGGACACTCCCTTTTTGAAAAGCTGAGTCTAACTAGAAATCTATATAAAAGAAAGTCACCTTCTAGAAATTCCCATGAAGCAATGGACCAAAACACCACCTCCAGATTGAATAGCTTGGTCGATGAAGCCAAAACACTCGTCGAAATACACAGACAAATCGGTCTCGGATCTGTCGACGACTAACCTCAAAATTCACAAAGGTGAGAATTTATAACTCGAAGAGGAACGATAAGATACAACAAAATGGGCAAAAACAAAGCACCTTCGATGACTTTATAGACAAAATCATCAGGGTAAGGAGGGGCGAAGGCAACAGCTACAGTTAAGATATGAGTGACATTTGAGCTTTTGAGCAAATCCTTGTTAGTCGCTTCAGCTACTGAACCTAAGAACAGTCCCTGAGAAATCGAAATCGAAATCGAACTTGTTTTCTTAGAATCTAATACCTAACTTCGTAAGTTGTGTGAGATTAGAACGAAACCTGTTGGATCTCGCTGAGATCGTTGCCTCCTTCGAGTAGCTTCCGGGAATTAGCTACTCCGACTCCGAAGAGATCAACCACGTTTTCCATCTTCTCGCTTTTTTCAAAGCTCCACTTGCACAATCCACAGGTATAGAATATGACCAAACTTTCCTCCCAAATTGAAGGGGAATTTAAAAACAAAATAGGTAAAGTAGTTTATTAAAATTTAGATTGTGTCGAACACACAACAAGCACCAGTGGTCTAGTGGTAGAATAGTACCCTGCCACGGTACAGACCCGGGTTCGATTCCCGGCTGGTGCATTAATTGAAAGTTTTTTGCGCCGTCAAACTTTTTCATTTTACTGCAAACAATCGACTTCGGAGTTCGGATGGATTAAAAATTGTCAATTCTAGCTTAGATAGGTTTTCGAATTAATTTTGTATTCAAGTAAAATTAACTTTAGCTCGGTATGGATTTGGTTTGGTTTTGGTGACATAGTATATATATTGGAAGATTTACTACCACGAACAAGGCTTTTGCAATGAAAATAAAACGTTTAAAAGAGTCAATCTTTACTCATGAAATGAACTTGATCACTTACAAAACACCGAATTAAAGAAATAAATATTGGCACAGAAGAAGTCAAAATTAGATTTTTGAAGGAAAATTAATAAAGGTTTAAGAGTCATGCATGATCGATCTTTATGACATGAAAATAATTTGATAAGAAACATGGATGACGTACAAAACACCAAATTAAAACGAAGAAATATTGGTAAAGAGAATGTAAAAGATGGAACACAAGAAAAGTGTTGAACACCTTCCTCTCCTTTCAAACTGCTTAACCAAAGGAAAGTAGCACTCTTCCTGTTTGTTAATTATAATCTTTCCATCTTCTTTGCGTTTTTCTCTCTGTCTCTCTTTCTTTTTTTATCTTTGTTCCATCAGATCATTCATAAAGCCAATCCTGCCACCTCTTAACTTTCCTCGATTGATCCATGATCAGCATCTTGAGGGAAGAAGATGAATGGTGAGGTACGGTCAAGAGTAGTGGACCATGAAGCTGGCTCAACTCCATCTTCGTTGGGAGATGATGATCCGTCGACACAAAGGCTGTTCCGATGTCTCCCTTATGAAATAGATCTCAATCCCTTACGCATTGTAAGCTTCATATCATTTATATATACACATCTCTCTATATATACATCAAAAATGATTTGGCAAAAAATTTCGATGATCTTTATGATGTTAAATGACTTAATTACCTCTATTAAACACGATTAGTTTTCGCGCCCATTAAACCAAAAGGTCTAATGTCTCACAGCCCTTGTATTAAATTAAAGATTGATTACATAACAAATCAAAACTAATCTAGTTCGAAAAGATAATTAAAATCTTCATATTTTGGTGAATGGCATTTTCTTTAGCTATACAAATGATCATTTACATATACACATTACATCACTTAGTTAGTTGTGCTAAAACATAAAACTAAAAAAAAACATCATCTTATAAAGAAAAAAAATATTTTTCGTATAGAAATGCTAATTTATCGGGAACATTATATTGCGTAGGTGATTGCGGAATTGGTGGGGACATTCATTCTAATGTTCAGTGTGTGTGGTGTCATAAGCAGTACTCAGCTATCCGGCGGTCATGTCGGATTGCTAGAGTACGCCGCGACGGCTGGATTATCGGTGGTGGTGGTTGTTTACTCTATCGGACACATCTCCGGCGCTCATCTCAACCCTTCCATCACCATTGCTTTCGCCGTCTTTGGCGGCTTTCCATGGTCTCAGGTAATGAAAATGCAAACTAGCAATAGCATAAAACTTATTATTGTGTGTTCACGTTTACAAATTGCAAAACTGAATATTTTTTTCACCACTTAAAAACAAAAAAGAGTGGTCATATATAGTAGCTCTTGAACGTGGATTTGATTTGTCAGGTTCCGTTATATATAACGGCGCAGACGCTGGGGGCAACGGCGGCAACGTTAGTTGGGGTATCAGTCTACGGAGTAAACGCTGACCTAATGGCAACAAAACCTACGTTAGGCTGCGTTTCTGCATTTTTCGTTGAACTCATTGCTACGAGCATTCTCGTCTTTCTCGCATCTGCGTTGCATTGTGGTCCTCATCAAAATGTAAGTGACCAGACCAAATATAACTGATAGGTTCATTGTAATAGCCTTGTGATCCACATGTTTTCAAAATCCAAATTCTCCGATATAGAAAACGTAAATGTTAATGTTATTTAATTTTTATGTTTTTTTGTTTACAGTTGGGGAATTTGACGGGATTCGTGATAGGAGCAGTCATTTCCCTTGGAGTGCTTATCACCGGGTACTCAACTTATATCCATTACTAATATGTTTCTGTTGTTTGTGTTTATTTTTATAACTGAAAATAACTACAAGTATTATAATATTGTCGAAATGCTAAACTTTTTGTGGAATACGCAATGGTCAGACCGATATCAGGAGGATCGATGAACCCGGCTCGATCACTAGGACCGGCGGTGGTGGCATGGGATTTTGAGGACATATGGGTTTATATGACGGCTCCGGTGATCGGAGCCATCATCGGAGTTTTGACATACAGAACGATTAGCCTCAAAAGCAGGCCATGCCCTTCTCCACATTCTCCTCCTGTCTCTTCGCTTTTACGCTAATCATTTACCTCAAAAGCTCAAAGCGTAGTTTTACTTAAGTTAACCTTAATTACTCTTCAAATAAACACTTTTACTCTACGTTTAGTGATCTATATTGGGCTTCGAGTAAGACTACGTACTAATAAATTCTAATGTTGCGTGGATATTTATATTTTAAGAGATTAACATTTAAGTTTACATCTTTTAATGATTGTGTAAAGCTCTGCTTAAAATACAATCATTGTGATTTTGGAAATCAATAACGCTTTTAGCCGGAAAAAAAAACAGTGAATAAATTTAACATGGTGCTAAAGTATATTTTGATGAACAAAATAGCTTAATTTATTTAAGAAAATAATAGTAAGTCACATGAATCATAAACTAGACAATAATATAAATATTTATCACCACAACCAAAAATTTAGTGGCCGCTGCCTCTACGACTTGGACCAGAAGCTAACTTACGACCCAACGAAAAATGAACCTTCTTCTCCTTGTAGTTCCCAAACTCATCTCTTGAAGCTTCTCCGACTACATTCGTTCTCACTTTCTTCTCTGCAACATCTCCACAACCATGATAACTAGCCATGGCAAGGGAACAAGTTAAGTAAGTGACCAAGACGAACACAACTTTAAGAAGCTTCTTCATCTCCATCTTCTTACTACCGAATATTCTTTAAACTATTCATTCTTAACAATGTTCATTATATATACATATATATTTATAGATCTTTTGTTGTTTCTATGTGAGTTATTGCATATTCAGTTAAATGGTTCAAATTCTATTGACTGAGTGAGTGAATAGTCCATGAATAGTATGTTTTTGGTTGCTGCATTGTATTAAATTCTATCTCAGAATTTCTAATTTAAGAACAAAAGTAAATCTCATTAATTTATCATATGTCTGAGTCTGATTATATAACTTTAAAACATGTGTTTTTAGGTAGACTATAACTAATTTCCAACTAAATAGATTCAAGATTAGATGGTGATTTCAAGAAATCGTTTAATCATAAGAAGTAATTATTAGATGATGTGATGCTCACACCTACAGTTGACTAACTTGAGATTTTTTTTTGTAATTTCTTAAAATTTGTTGTTAGAAATGATTTGAGAATTGAAGTACGTGGTTGAGAAAACTAGTTTTATAGATGAAATATTTATAGAAAAAAAATTGTAAAGAAAGTAAAGAGCTTCCCTTGAAACTTGCGAGACACATCTCGGGAGAAGCAGAACGGCTGGGAGAAACAGAGGCTCTTTCATATGTTATTTTATTTATTCACTTTTTTTCTTTTTTGGTCAAAAAAAATTTAACTGAAAATTGAAACCCTTATGATAAAAGTCCTAAATTCTAAACTGTTCTGTTTTACAGTGAAACAGATTATCTTATACCAAACGCAAACGCAAACGCAAACGGAAACGGAAACGGAAACGGAAACGCAAACAGAAACTCAAACGCAAACGTTAATTGCAACTGCTTCTACCGATTAAAAGAGGTAGGTGGAACTGAGCAACGAGATCCGTCCTCTACTCTGTCACTACTTTTAGAGTTTGAGGAAATCTATACAAAAAAGTAGAAAGTAGAAAAAAAAAAGAACTTGCTTAAGAAAAGTTATTAACGATGCTTTTTTGCATAAAAAAAAAAGAACTTGCTTAAGAAAAGTTATTAACGATGCTTTTTTGCATCTATTGACATCGAAGTAACGATGCTTTTTGACCAGTACGCAATCTCTTCTTCTTAGATTCATCGTCCCTAAGAAATATGACATGTGATGTGTTACAAAACCTTAGGACAAATGGCATGGACAGTTCGTAGTTGGGGTTTATTGCTTCTTGAAATTAATAGTGTATTTGAATAAAAATATTATCATTAGAAATATTCCATCACATTTGGAGAATCAATCATTTATGAATTATCAAAATTAATACACTTAAGGGCCCCAGTTCCAGTGTTTTGTTATCGGTGTTGGTTTGGATTATTCTATTAAGAAAATAACATATGTATAAAAATAAAAACTACATCTACATTGAGTTAAATTAGTATTTCGAACATAAATATGTTCTTAACCTAAAATGTTTTAGTTTTTTTAACAAAACAGAAAAAAAATTACAGTGATTCTAAAAAGAGTTTTTGTTCTTTTTTATGGCGTTTCCCCTTTTGTCCGCTTCGGTTATATTCATATTTACCCAAGTACCAAAAAATTAAACCCAATAAACAATTTTTCTTGTTTAGATACGTTTCGTTGGGTCCGGTTTAATTGGGTTAAACCAAAACAGGTTTGGCTTCTTTTCGGTTGTCTTGTTTAATTTCAATCGGATTCAAAGAAAATGCAATTTGGCATATTCTAATGTACATTGGAGCTATTGTGTATGATATAATAATTTCATAATTTAGTGACACCAGTGATCCAAAGCTGGCGAAGATGATAAGGCTATGGAGCTGATAGTTGATTAGGATAGGACTAAATAGAGGAGAATATTTTATGCTTAACGCTCTTGATTATTACGTTTCTTAATACTATCGGTCCCTACACCTTTTAATTTTTTTCATATAGTAATATTTTTCCTCATTGAAATATTATACTATATTAGTCATAAACCCCTAATTTGGTAATATATTAATAATTTTAGGTTGTGTAAACTTTGTTCAAATTCGGTTTAAACATTTTGGTTTGATTTGGTTCAAATTTTACCTTTACGGTTTATGATCACACCCCGACTTTTAGTTTCTGTAACTTACATGTGAACCAAATGCCTAAAGCATCCAAATTCTCATTATGTGAATTGTTACTCTCCTTCTTCCAAGTTCCAACTACCTACATTTGCTACATTAATGCATCTTGTGAAATGCTTATGCAAATAATTAGAAAAAAGGTCAAAGGCGACAAATCTCTTTTCATAATTTTGTTCACGTTTGTGTTAAAAACTAATTGTTTGGCAAAAAGCATGAGACCGTTCGTTGTCAAACGTCAAAGCAGGGCCCTACGTGGGGTTCCTTACAAACTTCTTTTGTCATTAACCTTTCGATTATACGTTCATAAACAGTGCCATATTATAATACCACCATTCTCTTAACTTATGCCTTATCAAATGCTTAATTGCTGGATTAAATTTATATAGCGTGTCTTCTAATCTATTAACTTTGATTACTAAAAAACAAAAACAATTTTTTTTTTTCCCATTTTTGTCTACCATCTACTTTCACAACTACAAATTACTTATCTATTCAACAATACTTGGATCCTAAAAAAAAAAGAGTAAACGTAAATTAGATACATATATGAAAGATTACATAATCATCCAGTAATTTTAATAATTAAAGGATTCCCAGAAAATAATTTTAATTTTGATTATTGTTTTGTCCACCCTTAAATCCCACTAGTTAAAGCGCACACGGCTGATGGCCCCACCACCATGACCACTCACACTATTTTATCTCACGCGCCTTCACGCCGTTTCGTTTTTTCCACGCTTTGCCCGCTCGCTCACAACGATATGAGTTTCTCTCACGCGCTATTAGCGCGTATCATATGATATAAACTCTGTTCTTTTTTCCTGGAAAGAATATTGCTGTACATTTAACATAAGAAAATATGTTAGTAACAGCTTAATATTTTATTTCTATGGCATTGTTTGCAAAATGAAATGGTGTGTAGATTTGAAGAATATTTGTCGTGGCAAGTTAGCAAAATTGTAGTTAATTTCTTACTGCTTCTGGATATTTATTAGCTGTTGACTACTTAATTGGTTAAGAACATTCACTTTCAGGTTTTTGGGAAATCTAAAGTTACCAAATAAGCACAGATTTTTTCCCATTATTAAATGAGAAAATAATTAATCTTGGTTAATTGAAGAATTAATTTTTGGATTTTGTGAACAAAATAATGAATAAAGAGGAATTAAATGGATTCATAATTCAAAACCCACGATTCTCAACCAATAGTCACTCATCTTCCCCTCTATCTCTCTCTCTCCTCCTTCTGAATGTGAACATAAGAACACAAAAAGACAACAAGAGAAAGTTGAGAGTTTTCTTTTTATTTCCTCTTGTTTGGATTCGAACCGAATCGCCATTGTTGTTGTTGCCAATACAAAACTCCCCTCTTGGTCTCTTCGTCTTCTCTTTTCTGACAAAAACCATAACTTTTTTTACCAGAAAGAGAAAGAAAGATTTTAAATTTTCCAACAAAAAGCGCAACAAAACATTCATCCATGAGTGTTTCCTCGTTTCCTTGACACATGTGTTTCGCATCATTCTTCATCATAATTTTCTTAAAAAAAGAAGAAGACGAAACTGACCTACCAAGCAAAGCAGCCACTTCTCTTCTCCATTAACAATCCTCAACATGCTTCTGCCTCATTCGCCATCATGTCTCTCTTCTACTTCTCTTTCCTAATTTCTTGAATTCTGCTTTATTCGAATTTAGACAAACCCCTCAGATGTCTAAGAACACACAAGTCGAAGAAAATGGAGGACCGAAGCCAATCTGCGAAGCTTTGAAGAGATTTAAGAGGTCGAGGCTCGTGTTCGAGCCGTCTCTAGGAGTGTTGGGATTTTTCGTAGTTGGTGTGTGTTTGGTCTGTAGCTTTTTCTACTTTGATTACAGAAGCGTGGCTAAAAGCTACGGCCTTTCGGGTAAATCAGAGAGATTCGTTTGGCTCAAACTTGACTATAACAACAGCAACAAGAACACTAGTAGTTCCAACAGAGTTGGGTTTCTGGAAGAGAGTGGAAATGGGTGTGATGTGTTCGATGGAGATTGGGTTTGGGACGAATCATATCCTCTGTACCAATCCAAAGATTGCAGATTTCTCGACGAAGGGTTTAGGTGTAGTGAGTACGGAAGGTCTGATTTGTTCTATACCCACTGGCGATGGCAACCTAGACACTGTAATTTGCCCAGGTAAGACAAATTCAATGTTTTCTCTGTTCTTACACAGTTTCTGACACTTGGTGCTCCTTGATTGCTTATCCGTGACTTCGTTTCTCTTGTTGTAATTGCTGTTTGTTCTTCAGAAAGTAGATTTTGGATAGAGGTTATTAATTCTTAGAGAAATCAGAGCTTCTTCCCTGTTCTACACAGATTGGCTTGAGAATACAAATCAAATCATGTTTGTTGTCTAGAAATTTTGGGTACGGTAATAGTGATTTCTGATGGATTGTAAAGGTTTTATTCTGGCTTGAGATTTATCAAATCTTGGCTCTATAGAGAAGAGAAGTCAGAGCTTGTTTGAGTTTTTGTTGCTTTCAGCTTTGATGTCTTTTTCTATGGTCTGTTCTCCAGTTGTGTCCGCAAGTTACGGCTTAAGATAAGCACAATCTAGGGTCAGCTCTCCTTTATCTCGTGAACCAGTCATCATCTTTAGCAATTAAAGCCAGTGCCTTTTTGTTCTCTTCTTCTCTTGATTTGATATTTTATAATGGTCCCTTCTTATTCCGTTTCACATTTACATCAAACAGCTATTTCTTCACCAATCAATGTGTGTTCTCCATTTTTCTAAAGGCTTTTGTATTATATGAACCCGTGAGTTTCTTGAATTGGATCATTAGAAGAAATGATTGGTTGCCAAACAACATGTATGCACATCAGTTCTGAAACAACATTATTGTCAAATTTTTATGAAACCAGTTTTTACTTTGTAGATAATATACTTAAGCTGACTCTCTTTTATGTGTTGGATTATATAAAAAAATGAATCAGATTTGATGCTAATCTGATGCTAGAGAAACTCCGGGACAAGCGACTTGTGTTTGTTGGAGACTCAATAGGAAGAAACCAGTGGGAGTCTCTTCTTTGTCTACTGTCTTCTGCAGTCAAGAACGAGAGCTCGGTTTATGAAGTGAATGGGAATCCCATCACAAAGCACAGAGGGTACTTAGTGTTCAAATTTGAGGACTACAATTGCACAGTGGAATACTACAGATCTCCATTTTTGGTTCCCCAAAGCAGACCACCCACTGGATCGCCCGAGAAGGTTAAGACAACTTTGAAACTGGAGACTATGGATTGGACTTCTAGCAAATGGAGAGATGCAGACGTATTAGTGCTCAATACCGGACATTGGTGGAACTACGGGAAAACTATTAGAACGTAAGTTTGTCGATGTCTCATCTTTTATCATTTGTCTGACTTTTTGTTCCATTGACCAAAAAAATCTTGAAATGCTGTTACTAACAGAGGATGCTACTTTCAAGAAGGAGAAGAAGTGAAACTGAAGATGAATGTAGAGGTTGCGTATAAGCGAGCTATGGAAACTGTTATGAAATGGATACAAACCAAGGTCGATTCAAACAAAACCAGAGTCTTCTTTCGCACATTCGCCCCTGTCCATTTCAGGTTTGTATAGTTGTAACTCCTTGATCAAGATTCCATCGAGTGTAGTAGTCGGTTGCTGGTTTTAGTTTTGGTCTTATGATGTAGAATGTTCTGCAAATTTTAAGTTTCCATTTGTCTGCTGCTTCGTTGTATGAAACAGGGGAGGAGACTGGAGAACAGGAGGAACATGTCACATGGAGACATTGCCTGAGATTGGAACCTCATTGGTTTCATCAGAGACATGGGAACAGTTAAAGATCCTCGGAGATGTGTTGTCACATCACTCCAACATATCAGAGACCGTTAAAATGAAAGTGTTAAACATTACGGTTATGGCTGCTCAAAGAAAAGACGGTCACCCATCCCTTTACTATCTGGGTTCGCTTGGTCCTGCACCGCTTCATCGCCAAGACTGTAGCCACTGGTGCCTTCCCGGTGTTCCTGACACGTGGAACGAGCTTCTCTATGCGTTGTTTATGAAACAAGAAGCTTCTTCTTCTTTGTCTGGAAGAGCCGAAGAAGCAAATAGTGCAGGAAATGTAACAATGTCGTGACGCTGGACAGAACAAGGAAACAACAACAGGCTCTTGTTTCTTATGCAATTGGCGTTTTCTTGAAGATGCTGAGCTCAAAGATCGAAAAGGGTCTGGGATTTTTTGATTAGATTACTGGGTGGGGATATGTACGTAATTAGGTGTATAATCTTAATCTCTGGTTGTAAAGATAAAAAGTCTCAAGTGATATTCAAAGAATCATATAATAGATTCAAAGTTACCTCATAGGCTCATACCCAAGTCTAGATAATTAGTTCCTTTTTTATATTTCCTTACAGCGGGTAACTTGATTTATTTAGGAGATACGGTTGGCTTTATGAACAACGTTCAAATGGAAGATTTGGTCTTAAAAAGTTAAAAACATTGAATTTGAAGATGAGAACCGTTACAAGAAGAACAAACAAGGATACTGTCTGGATCATGTTGATCTGTGTCTGATAAATCTTCTGAGGTTCGAGGTAACGACTAACGATTGCACGTATGCCTGTCTGGCCACTTCCATTTGTTGACAAAAAAAGAAGTGTTTCTTTTACGTGCAGACATAAAGAGTGACATGCATGTGTTTGGGGTGTGTTTGTATTAATGAGCTAGATCAAGATTTTTTTCCCGAAATTTTAGCAACTATATATAGTATATTATATTCCGAACGTAGCTAATTTCAACTTCTATTTAGGAAACCTTAATTTTACATGTATATTGTAAAATATTATGTTCGCTCGTATAGTGTTAAACATATCTCGTTCAAATGATCATTCCAATGAAACATGCATACCACTTCAACCGCACGATCTTCCACCGACTCAACATCCTTATCCTACTCAATGACTACTTAAAAAAGAGTGTTTGTTGTGTCATTATTGTTCCATTAAACGTACCACAAACTCCTTTATATGGATAGATTTTATGTTTGTTTTTCCGTGTAATTTAATATAACAATGATAATTACAAAGAGGCCCTGTAAGTGAATCAAGTCATTTATATGATTCACAAAAGACAAGTCGGTGAGGCAAATAAAAAACCAAGTCGGTGATTGTGACATGACATTAGCCTTTGCAAAAAGCTCGTGAATAAATCTGTGATTGTGAACTCTCTTCTCAGATACTTTACTCTTATCTCATTATTTCTTTGGTCATTTAGGGATCATGGAGTAAACATAGAGATAAAAACTTACTTCACCTGAATCTAAACTATGGTTTAGTTTGGTTTATATCGGTTTGGTTTGATTTTTTTTCCGAACCTTATCCGGGGAAGTTTGCAAGTTGGAAGTGTATGTGTAGGGTAGAGAAGCTTTATCTATACAAAACCTTGTGGTGTTCTATTATTTGCCTTTTACAATATTTATGTGGGTGTAAACGACGAAAACACATATCCAAATTCGGATAAGTTTCTCTTATTGTATTACAATATTATACGTTCAAAATATATACGTACAATAATTCAATAGTGATCCCTTTGAAAATTGATGTCATCTATCTATGAACATATTCTCACTTTGATGATGATTTATACACCATACGCATGAGTGAACATAGCGTATAAACAAAGAAAGCAAATACAAAACTAAACTATTATATTTTGCATGTCTATCCACTCCATTTTATATGGAAGAAGCGTTCAGAGTCTTAGAGAATCGAAGAGATTAGTCTAGATTCTAAAATTTTGAACTATAGAGGAAAAATATTTGAAACTTTGAAATATATATTATAAAAAATTATTGAGTAATATATAAAGAAATAGGGAAGAAATAATAAAAACTTGACTTGTAATCGTGGTTTGAAGTAACCAACTTGACCGGTGTATGACCCCACGTCCATAAAATTAAAGAGTATCTACAAAACTCCAACCAAATCAAGTCATGGAGATAGATTCTTCTTTGTTTTCTACTCTCTCCATATATCTAAAAAATCCATATTCTTAATGTCCATTTCCTCAATTGTCCACTTCAGATGCGACTCACCGGTGAATTTTCTCAAAGCTAATTTTGCTAAATGACCAACCATATTGAATCTATTCACCAACTATGTAAAGCCTCCCAATATAATATTCTGTAACTATGTTTTCTTTGAGTCATTTAAATTATCAGAAGTAGATGGATAGAAAAGTTATACAAATTTTAACAGTTCGACAACCGACATGTTTAGGTCGAGCATATTCGTTGAAGAGAGGTTTGAACATATTTTCTTCATGAGGTTAACAACGAACAATCAACGTATTTTCTTTCTAAAGCTAAATAAAGGTTTCAACTTTATTCTCGTAACATGTTGAATGTCGATAAATAGTTAAAACATATCAAATGTGACCCCACGGTTCCATATAGTTTTGGTATATGCATAGGCCACCCATCGTGGACATGTGCTCTCATTTTTGTATGGATGTAAATGCAAACGGCTGCAAATATACAATCTTGTTATAAAATTAAAATTTATATGTTTAGCAACCATGCAATATCAAGGGTTTAAACGGTGTATTTCAATAAAAAAATATATAGAATTTTGTAATGCTTGGAAATGACAAGGTTTTCTTGTTTAAATTATTCTTGCTTGTATGTTGAAGAATATATAATTTTAAATAACAGTGTTGTCTTTTTTCTTTTTAATCGAAACAAATGAATTTAGTGAAAGTGATCATAAAAGAACCGTATTCTATATATTAAATTTGAATATTATAAAAATCATTATATTTTTTGTATCTTAAGGTATTGACTAAGAAAGTCATTGGATAAGGTAGTTAGGAGTTCCATCTTAAGTTGAGATTATTGGAACTATGAACTTTAGGCCATACATACAAGAAAAGGAATTTCGATTTAGGGATAGACTAGAGTGAGAGGGATGGGTTTCGTGTATGAGATATGATAATTTTTTTTATTATGTGTAATGAAAAAGATATAAGTCGAGACAGATGTGGGTGTTTTGTTCTTGTTTGTGAATTGTGTGAGCTTTTGATTTAATATCTTTAGGATTTGCAAGTAGTAGCATCATTGCACAAACCTTCCTTGGTGATCCATTTGTGTGTGGGTACTTACTTTTGCCAGATTAGATTGCATTATATATTTCTTCTGTCTTTACTTTGGCCCCCACTCTCCCACATGCACTTCTCTCTCTACCCTCTCTCTCTCAAACCCCAAGCTCTTGCCTATTTATGCCACCCTTTGAACATTCCCCCTAACAACTCCACTTGAACCATATTTTTTTTAAACACTCTTCTTTCTATAGACAATTGGGAATCATGGACCTTGAGCTTGATGATGATGTCTTCTTTGCAGACATAAGCAAGCAAATCAATCTCTTAATCACAGATGAAGATGAACAGAACCCTATCTCACTTTCCTCTTCTGTCTCTTTCCAGGTTTGTCCAAATTAACCCTTCTCTTTCTCTCTTGTGATTAGTGAATATCTGTTGATGTTGATTTTTGAAATCAAAAACAGGGTTTGTTCAGAGAAAACTACCAAACATCAGCAACACCATATATGATGTACCATGAGCAGAACTACAACCTAATTAAAGAGAGCAAAGGGACAGGAGTATTCATCCCAAGATGTTCTCAGCCAAGAAGGAAACAACATAATCATCATCATCAAAAGAAGCAAGGGAGATTCGGTTCCCTCATCCCCAAGCAACAGTATCCTCATCATGTTTATGACAAAAACAACAACTCCACAACTCTCAACAACAACCAAGAAAGCATCACCCTGCATCATGCAGCTTCTGCTAACCCAAGAAGAACCTACAGAGATGCAGCATCTCTCTTCACTTAGTCTCAATCAAGATTCAAGACATGGATTTGTGACATTAATTTCATATATTATATATAAATTGATTATTGATATTTATAGATTTTGTTGTTTGTAAAATCAGCAAATAATAAGAATGAAGGAGGAACCATCAACCTAAAGGGATTTGGTATTATTTATGCAACTGTCTACAGAGATTATTTTCACACATTCTTACCATATAGAACACTTAATTTTTCCAATTATTTTAAGTCAAGTTGAAAATAAACCCCATGAAACTAGACCTAAGAGGAATTAATTTGTGGATCAGGACAAGTTTCATGTGAGATTGGAAAATCTTCCATGCCAGGTCCAGAACCAATCTCTTTGGGACCTCACAGTTGCAGAGTTACAGTTATGTTGGCAACAATGTTTGAATAGACAAAAGTCAGATCTAAAGAGGAAAAAGACTGTCACAGACTCACACCCACATGCTTACATGCCCATCACTCTCTTTTTTCTTTTTTCTTTCCATTTAATTATTTTAGTATATTTAATTTCTTTTTACTAAACAGAAGTAGAACTAT
Organism: Schrenkiella parvula; assembly: GCA_000218505.1. Classification (NCBI taxonomy): domain Eukaryota; kingdom Viridiplantae; phylum Streptophyta; class Magnoliopsida; order Brassicales; family Brassicaceae; genus Schrenkiella; species Schrenkiella parvula. Next base: position 1,668,548 of record CM001189.1, on the reverse strand, counting down.
ATGTATATTCTTTGATATAATATTTTTTTAAAGGAAAAAAAAACTCACAACCTAGATGTATGGAGCAAAGCTGTATATTTTCTGTCAACTAGCTGTGATATTTTAAATTAGTTTTAAATGTAAAATAAGATTAATTAAGCATCAAATATGTGAAAGTATTAACTCAAAATCTGTTTCTTACAAGTTGCAGAGTACAAATTCAACCCTTTTTTTTAAACCCTAACACACGTAGTCACGTATCACCTTCTCTTGTCAAACCGTTTCAAAAGAAATAAATATAATTTCACAAAATAATATAATACAAAGTAAAGTGAAATAACATTTTGTATCGTCATTTTGATATTGTTAAAATCATATATAAGAGATTGTATTCAACTAAAAACTTGACTATCTTTATTAAAAAGTGAAAATAAAATAACAAAGTAATTACGGCCAGAAATTCAAACGGCCGGTTCAGATGGAAATCCTTAACCGAGTTTTTGGTTCGTTGGTCTTTCTCAAATCCGTTTCGCTTTCTTCTCCAGTGATCACGGAGTTTTACATCGCCGAGCTCGTCACGAGATCCAAAGTCTCAATGGCGGCAATTTCTCCGTCCTTCCTTCTCTTCCTCATTCCCCTTGTCCCACTCTCCCTTCTCGCTATCTTGGTCCTAATCGTACGCCCTCGTCCCATCAGAATCCCCATCAAGTCCCGTCATGTCTTCATCACCGGCGGATCTAGCGGCATCGGTCTTGCTCTTGCCCATCGCGCCGCCTCAGAGGGCGCTCGCGTCTCCATCCTCGCCCGATCATCTGGAAAGCTCGAGGAGGCCAAGCAGTCCATCAAGCTCGCCACTGGCATCGAAGTCGCCACGTTTTCCGCCGATGTTCGCGATTACGACGCCGTGTCGAAGGCGATAGACGAATCGGGTCCGATAGATGTGTTGATTGTCAATCAAGGTGTGTTTACGGCAAAGGAGCTTGATAAACATAGTCCAGAGGATGTCAAGTTCACGATTGACGTCAATCTCGTGGGAAGCTTCAACGTGATTAAGGCCGCTTTGCCCGCCATGAAAGCAAGGAAAGGTCGTGGACCTGCCTCCATCTCTCTCATCTCCTCTCAAGCCGGTCAGGTTCGTCTCTCTAATTTTCCCACCTCCTGATTCATAGTTATGTAAGTTTCTTCTAAAACTGTTAATTGCAAGCTGAGAACAAAGTAGAGAGTAAGACATTAACAATTCAAAATATACTGGATTTACTAAATCAAATCGTTGAATCAGCTTTGTGCAAGTGCAATCATGTGGATCTTTGAGTAATATAGTTTCACATATAGATTGATGAAGGATGTTTTCTTAATTTTCTAGGTGGGTATCTACGGTTATACTGCGTATTCAGCGAGCAAGTTTGGGCTTCAAGGTTTAGCACAATCACTGCAACAAGAAGTTATTGCTGATGACATTCATGTCACTCTTGTTTTTCCTCCTGACACTGATACACCCGGTTTTGAGGAAGGTAAAAGCAATACTCAGAAGCTTTTGTATTTTCTATTTGTATAGATTCATTATGGGTGCATAGACTGTAACAGCACATGAAAGTAGCTAGGATTAGGTGCTGCCACCAATGAGTTTCCTTATACTGAGTGGATAACGCAATTAAATGCATCAAAAAAAGTTGGGGACATTCTTGATGCATTTAGCAACATAAGGCTTTACTTATATAGTGAAGTTGAAGATGATAGGAGTTTATTTGATTTTCCTTGTTTTGCTCTCTCAGAACAGAAGAGCAGGCCTGAGGTCACTGCAATAATAGCTGCGTCCTCTGGTTCAATGAAAACAGAGGAAGTAGCCAGAAAAGCTATGAATGGCATCAAAGCAGGAAAGTTCACTGTCTCATGCAACTTTGAGGGATTCTTACTGTCACTCGCGACAACCGGCATGTCACCTCAGAGATCATTTTGGCGTGCTTTTCTTGAAGTTATAACCGCAGGTCCTATAAGGTTAATCGCTCTCTTTTTCCAATGGGATTGGTACAATGCCATAGAAAAGTGGAGCAAAACCAAAATAAGTAGTAAGCTCCTAATACCCATCAAGCTGTTCACAATAGTAATCCTTCTTTGTTTGACTGCTGAATCCCAAACTCTTTTGCTTATTCTATCTAATGTTGCTTCTCTTTCCTAATTTCAGAGAGCTAGAGGTGTGAACTTGTTCCCTGACATTTCATAGCTCCAGAATGTTTCATGAAGTTTCTGGCAGAAGCTGAAGAAACACTTGTGGATACACCTTCTCAAATTGGGCTCCCTCAGTCTGCGACCACGCCTTCTGGTAGATTATGCAATTCAGATTATCGACCATGTTTTGTAGTAACTATTGATGCCGGTCTTAGAACAAATTCTATTTGTAGAGAAAGTAAAGAACTCATTTGAATGTTTTTTTTTTCTTTTAACTTGTTCAAGAAGTGAATGTTTTTCACAATTTGATGTTTTCAAAAGAAGTCAAGATGAACAAACGAAGGCGCAAAAAAACTGTTAAAACCAAAAGGTCCAGAGCTAAGATTTTCTTTTGGAATGACGTAGGCATTTAAACAGCGTGCAGTTTGACTCGTTTGTTACACAACGGCAAGAAGTTTCTTCAGAAAGGTCTTCTTTGAGAAGAGAAGCAGAGCATCAAGTGCCACAAACACTCTATACAGTAATCGAACGAACCAAGAGGTGGACTCGGGTCTCATTTTCAGGCGGCGATGGCGATGTCTATTCTGAAGCTAAGAAATATATCGGCTCTAAGATCGGCCGTAAATAGTACCCGGATCGGAGTTTCATCGAGGGCTTTCTCGAAGCTCGCGGAGGGCACGGACATAACCGCGGCGGCGCCCGGCGTTTCCCTCCAGAAAGCTCGCAGCTGGGACGAAGGCGTTTCCTCCAAATTCTCCACCACACCATTGACAGATATCTTCAAGGTCAAATCTCTCTTCTTCTTTTTTCTCTCTGGAATTTCGATTCGATGGGAATCTGAATTTCTGACATAACGATTGGTTGTATTTGGTTGCAGGGGAAGAAAGTCGTCATCTTTGGACTACCTGTAAGGAACATTTATATCTTTTCATCTTTCTCGTTTTGATCAGGTTTCTGAGTTCGGAGCTCTGTGTTCAGGGGGCTTACACGGGAGTTTGTTCACAGCAGCATGTGCCTAGCTACAAGAGCCACGTTGATAAGTTCAAAGCCAAAGGCATTGATTCTGTCATCTGTGTCTCTGTTAATGATCCATATGCTATAAATGGTTGGGCAGAGAAGCTTGATGCCAAAGATGCAGTAAGTTCATAAGATTTTGTTTTTTTGTTTTTTTGCTTTCTAGCTTTGTTCTTTGACAGTACCCTGATCCGATGTTTAGCCTCGGCCTCTGATGGTTCTTGCTTTAGAAAACTTTTTTTTGCAACATAACATACGGTTCCTGATTTGGTTGTCTAAGAGTTGAATAGTGAAGATGGATCATCCAGAAGTTTCTTACTCCTTTTAGTATTGTTAACATCTATCTGTTATAAGATATATACTATTATTACACATTGATTGGTTATCGTCTCAAGCTTACATTCACATCAATAGATGATAAAGTATTTGATTCTATGATTAGGACTTCCTTCATAAGCAGATTTCAATACATTAGGCGTGTTTGTCTTTTGTCATTACGCCTAAAGTATTTTTTCGCCATATGCCAGTAGAATGACATAATGTGATGATCTTGAAACTTGTTAATATCAGATTGAGTTTTATGGAGATTTTGATGGCAAATTCCATAAAAGCTTGGGGCTAGACAAGGATCTCTCTGCTGCATTGCTCGGGCCTCGGTCTGAGAGGTAAACCACAGCAAAGTCCGTTTGTAGAAAACTCATATCCCTAAACTCATTGATCTTACAAATTGGTTTGACTTGTGATGTTGATGTGCAGATGGTCGGCTTATGTAGAAGACGGTAAGGTTAAGGCGGTGAACGTGGAAGAAGCACCGTCTGATTTCAAGGTCTCGGGGGCAGAAGTCATTTTAGGACAGATCTAACAAGTTGTTCTTGCGTCTGTTGCTTCCTCTTCTGTATAAGTTGCAACTGAAAATAAGTTTGATCCGAACATCTCAAAAGGATCACACTACGTAACTACTTTACTTTTTTTGTTTCTTCCTTGTTTTCAGATTCAAATAAAAAGTACTTGTTTCTTGCCATTTCTCAATCGCAGCAAATGTAAATCTAGATCATAATATAACATACTCATAAAGTAGAAACGAATATTGATCTTCCCAAACCAGATTTAAACGATTCAATGAGCTCGTTTGTTAATTTATTTTTTATTTTTTATGGATTTTAATTCGAGAGAAAATTTGTAGAAATTGGTATTTTGACAAAACAATTTCATGATGAGATTCTATTGGGCTTAGCCCATATCCCGAAATGTAATTTTGAGCCCAAAGAAAGGGTTCACCCAAAACCCTCTCGTGGCGACTCTCTCGCTCTTCACCTTACTGCAACATCACCTCTGACCGGGCGAAGCTAGCCGTTCGCTCCAACCGTAACGCCGGAGGTAAGCCATTTCTGTCCTTTTCAACTTCTTTGCCTGTTTTAGAGCTCTCAATCTGACATCGTAGGTCTATGATTTATAGATCCCATTGTTTGATTTCGGGACTGTGATAAACTTACGAACTTGCTAGGTTTAGCTTACCTCTCACGATAGACTATCGAATTCTCGTAGATTGTAAGCACTCTCACAATAGTCTATGATTTTGATCTTTGGGATTTGTTTCTCTGTAATCGGAGCGGATCACAAATTATTGTAGATTGTAAGTACTCTCACAATAGACTATCGAATCTGATAAGGCTTGGTAAATCAAATTAGTTTCGAGTGTTTGTCGAAGTGCGATTGACGCTGATTTTATGAATCTCTGCTTGCTTCTGAGATCATCCTTTTTGTATTCTTCCTTCATTTAGTTCCACTGATCTTCTGACGAATGATAAATATGGATTTGATCTGCAAAGAAACCATTGAGCCTAAATTGATATAGTGCAGATATGTTCTTGAAATGATTACGTAGTTGAGCACCAAATTCATCAGCTAATTGCTGTAAATAGGCTTAATCTTCACGCATATATTGATCATAATGTAAGCTTTATCAGTCTCGTTCTGTGATTTTGGATCCCTTTGCATTTGATCAATAACGGCGTTTAGTAGCACACAATCTAAATTTATCCTCTTTTCCTGTGAAGACTTGGAGACAGAGAAAACTCTTTTGGTCACTTGAAATGATCTTGGGTTGACGTTTGTATGGTAGAAGAGTTGTAGAAGAGTCATGAAGCTTATATCACTTGTCAAGAACGTTCAGTCTCGCCAATGCCAACCGAAAGTAAACTGGTCTTTGCAAGTGCGTTTCTTGCAGCAAGATTCTGTATCGAAAGCTAAACCCAAGAAATACAAGTACCCGTCAGTTTATGATCCGTATGGTCCTAGACCCCAACCTTCAAACAAAATCGTGGAGCTAGCTGAGCGAATAGCTGCACTGTCTCCAGAAGAGCGAAAACAAATTGGTCCTGCACTCAATGAACACCTTAGGCTTCCAAAACAACAGATGATTTCAACGGAAGGCATGAGTATGGGAGCAAAACAAGATGCTGGAACCGGAAAAGCAGAGGAGAAGAAGGAGAAGACGGCTTTCGATGTGAAGCTTGAGAAGTTTGATGCAGCTTCAAAGATCAAAGTGATAAAAGAAGTGAGAGTATTCACGAGTTTGGGTCTGAAGGAAGCGAAAGAGCTTGTGGAGAAAGTCCCTGTCGTGCTCAAACAAGGTCTGACAAAGGAAGAAGCTAATGAAATCATAGCAAAGATCAAAGCTGTAGGTGGAGTCGCAGTTATGGAGTAAGTGACTTTGACACATCTTGGCACTTACAGTAGATGTTTTGTAATAACAAGTCAATTGATCATTTGAGTTTTCGAGAACTTGCTCAGTTTCAACTTCAACTTTGTGTTTCGCTAGTGAGTTTGTGTGCTACCTAATCTGTTTCAGTTTATGTTCGATTATTTCCGATTTAATCACATCGATTTTACCTAAGTTTGACGATCCACAACATGAAGTAAAAAAAAACTCGTCAATAAATCATATGCCTTTCGCAAATGGCTTATTCTTGTTCCACCCTCATAACAGAACGACGCCGTGTAGGACTGCGAATTAGTTAAAAAGGCTTTAAATTGTCGGCACAACGTCACAAATCGAGCGGACAAGAAAAGCACAACAGAATCAAAACAACTCTCAATCAAGAGTAAAAGCTAAGTAAACTATTTTCTCACACTCTCTTTGCCAATAAATAAAAGCCATCGCCAAAAAGCATCAGAGAGTTCTCGAATCAGTTTCAATGGCGATTAACAAGTTTACACTTCTTCTTCTCTTCGTCATCCTTCTCTTCCTCAATCGCCCTGTGCTTAGCGACACTGGTAACTTCCTCTCTCTTCCATGATTTTCTTGTTCTAGTAAAATATATTTTCTTGATCGATTCGCTGTGTTCACTTTGGATTTTTTAGATCTGGTCTGAAATCTTTTAGGGATCTGTTTGTTCGCTTCGTTTAAACGTTCTTTGCTAGATCTCACAACCACTTAAGAAATATTTATTCATCAAGTACACTGATCTACTTTCCCAAATCTATACTTTTCTCCAAAGGAACAGAAACTTCTTTTGATTTGAGGTTGTGAATATGCTCCTGCAATTATAATTAGACTATTTGTGTTGCAGATGAAGAGGACGTTCTTTTCACAGGCATCAATAGCTACAGAACATCACAGAATCTGACAACCTTAAACAAGAACGAAAACGCAGAGTGTCTAGCCGACGAAATCGCTGAACAATTCAAGAACAAACCATGCACCAACGACACTGGCTCAGCTACGGTACCTGGAACCGAGCCACAGTTCGCAGATTACCCTCAGATTCTAGCTAAATGCCACTTAAACGTCTCCGACACAAGAGATGGCTCGATTATGCCCGCATGTGTTCCTCGTTTAGACTCGAACCTCGTCCTCACAAACTTCACAAAATCACAATACTCGATGAGTTTGAACGATACCAAGTTCACTGGAATGGGTATTGGTAAAGAAGATGACTGGATCGTTGTGGTTCTCACTACCAACACACCAGAAGGAAGCTATTCTACAGCTACAAAACATGATGATTCTAATGGCTTCACCTTTAGTATTGGCCTTGTTAATTATTTGCTAGTTTTCATGTTCTCCTTTTGTTTCTTCCTCTGTTGAGATATCTATCACATGTTTTGAGTTTTTTTTTTGTCTCATCAACTCTTCCTTAGACTAAATGAAGAATAATTTCTGCTTATGATATTTACTTTTTTCTTCGGATATGTGTAGTAAACTTAAAAAAATCTTTTTAACTTGAAGTAAATTGTATGTTATAATAATACAATAGGATGTATTTAAATATATTTCTTGTCGGTGAGTTTGGTGGAGATAGACAAAGATTATTCAACGACCGACACACCATCTGGCTCTTTGACACGTGCGGACTTTACGCACTCGAATATTTATGTACGCTTATGGGCCCAATAGCTAAGGCCCATTAAAGAATTGTAATTGATTTGGTTTTTTTTTAAGGGATTCAACGGCAACTTTACTTTAATTTTGAAAAACAGATCGAGTTTCTCTTTCCCTCGTCTAAATTTCCTTCATCCACATATCAGGAAGCCATGAGAAATCTTCACTGATCTCTCCACGTTCTCTATAACGAATCACTTCGGCTTCCCCCAACACCAAAATGCAGGATATTCTCGGATCGGTTCGCCGATCCTTAGTTTTCCGGTCATCTTTGGCCGGAGACGACGGTAGTGGCGGAGGAGGTCTCAGCGGATTCGTCGGGAAGATTAACTCCAGCATCCGTAGCTCTCGCATCGGCCTCTTCAGTAAGACGCCTCCGGGTCTTCCTGCTCCCAGAAAGGAAGAAGCGCCGTCGATTCGGTGGAGAAAAGGGGAATTAATCGGCTGTGGTGCTTTTGGGAGGGTGTACATGGGGATGAACCTCGATTCCGGCGAGCTTCTTGCAATTAAACAGGTCGATTTGAAAATTCTTAGTTCTGATTATCTGTTAATTGCTTTTTTCATCTGAGTATTCTGCTGATTTTTGTGGTTTTTTTTGGGGGATTTGGTGATAGGTTTTAATCGCTCCAAACAATGCTTCAAAGGAGAAGACTCAGGTGAGTTTCATTCGTCACTTTGCTGGCTCCGTATTTCCAATTAGTGGATCTTGAGTTAAATTTCCCATTTTGATGAACTTGTCCCCGTTTTGGTAACAATTTTTTTTCCCCTTACTTGTGAATCCTTGTTGTAGGGTCACATTCGAGAGCTTGAGGAAGAAGTACAACTTCTCAAGAATCTTTCACATCCAAACATTGTTGTGAGTAGGCGAATCCATTTAGTTCTTTTCCTACAAATATATTATTGTGTGTTCCGCATGCACATTCCCCTTATTATCTTGAACTTTTTTCTCAGAGATACTTGGGTACTGTAAGGGAGAGTGATTCGTTGAATATCTTGATGGAATTTGTTTCCGGTGGTTCAATATCATCTTTGTTGGAGAAGTTTGGATCTTTTCCTGAACCAGTAAGTCCTTGCTATACCTGAAATCTGCTAAACTTTGTGTTTGAGCTTCACTGGCCGTAAATGTTGTGCTGAGACCTTTCTGAATAGGTAATAATAATGTACACAAAGCAACTTTTACTTGGTCTGGAGTATCTTCACAAGAATGGGATCATGCATAGAGATATCAAGGTACTTTCCTCTTTCCAGAGTTTGATGTGCCTGTGGTTGCTCAAAATTCCTCTATAACTCGTCACATTCTCCTAGGGGGCTAATATTTTGGTCGATAACAAAGGGTGCATCAGACTCGCAGACTTCGGTGCTTCCAAGAAAGTTGTAGAGCTAGTATGATTGCGCTTCTCTTTCTCTTCGATCATATTTCAATATGTTGCCTCTCTTTTTCAGTACTCTAAAACTTGTGATTGTTATGTTTCCAGGCTACTGTAAATGGTGCCAAATCTATGAAGGGAACGCCATATTGGATGGCTCCTGAAGTCATTCTCCAGACTGGTCATAGCTTGTAAGTATTTGTCGAATACAATACTAGTCATCTTATTTTCCTCAGTCTCCTACTTTCTTTTAACTTCTAGCTTTTTTGGAAGATGATAGATTACAAATGTTCTGGGTAGTGGGAATGGGTTTTCATCATTTCTTCCCTGTGTATTGCAACTTTCGTCTGACATTCTTCTTAAATCTGAAGCTCTGCTGATATATGGAGTGTTGGATGCACTGTGATTGAGATGGCTACAGGGAAACCTCCGTGGAGCGAGCAGTATCAGCAGGTAGGCATACCCACGGGGTGAAAGACACTTTCCTATATAGTTGTCTCGTTGATGCATATGCTGCTGTCTTTCAATTTAAGAAGAAAACTAAGAAGTAATTTCTTTCCAGTTTGCCGCTGTCCTTCATATTGGTAGAACAAAAGCTCATCCACCAATTCCAGAAGACCTCTCACCAGAGGCTAAAGATTTTCTATTGAAATGCTTACACAAGTAAGACATGAGTTTTTTTTTCTCAGTTCGTCTAAGTCTTTTATCTAGAGATAGCTCCTGTTAAGACTGGTGTCCACCTTTTTCATTCAAGAGTCTCTTGATTTCTATCCTATATATAAGAGCTATTATAATTGCAGGGAACCAAGCTTGAGGCTCTCTGCGTCTGAATTGCTTCAGGTGTTGTGAATCTCATATCTTCTTCATTTCTAACAGTCGTGAAAGGGGTCCTTACTCTCAAGGCACAACACACAGTTGTTTTTGTCGCTTATAGTGCTGAAATCTGATTAACATTTGCAGCATCCCTTTGTCACTGGAGAGCACAAGGAATCTCATCCAGCTGTCCATAATTCTTTTACGGTTAGTATATTATGCAGTGATCTTTGTTCTGGTTCTTTAGCCTTCTGACATCCTTTCAAATATATCAGGAATGCGGAAACTCAATAGCCACACAAGGAATAAATGTTAGGAGTTCGTAAGTTTCGCTTTGCAGCTCTAGTTTCATTTTTCTTTCTTACTAAGTATGATTTTGGGCTCTTGATCTTTTTTCACTTTCCCTATATATTTTTCCAGAATAAACTCTTTGATGAGAAGGTCAACCTGTTCAGGCTTGAAGGATGTCTGTGAACTCGGAAGCTTGAGGAGTTCCATTATATACCCAGAGAAGTCAAATAACTCAGGATTCTGTTGGCGAGATGGCGACTCTGATGACCTTTGTCAGACCGATATGGATGATCTCTGCAACATTTCATCAGTCAGTAACAATTTTTTGTCACAATCCAAAGATTTAAACAAGGTGATTAATCTATCCTTCAAATTTTCAAATATATCTGTTGATTGCAGTTATACTAACGGTGGGAAGAAAACTTTTAACTTTTAACAGAGTTTTAATCCCATGTGTGATTCCACTGATAACTGGTCATGCAAATTTGACGAAAGCCCAGAAGTGATGAGAAGTAAATCCAACTTGCTTTCTTACCAAGCTGCTGAACTCAAATCTGGCGTTCCATGTGATGAGGAAACCAGCATAACATTTGCTGGTAGCTCTTCCGTTGCAGAAGACGATTATAAAGCCACAGAGTTGAAAATAAAATCATTTTTGGATGAGAAGGTAAGGCCTATTTGTAGCAGCTGGGTGAAAAATTAGTTAATACTATGCAGATACTCATCTTCGCAGAATCATTTGCTAAAATTGGACCTTAAAAGACCTGCAAATAGAAAATTTTTGAAGCCTCTAAACTTTGTTAATGCACATAGCGACATTGTGTGGTATAATCTTTCCATTGTCAATACTACCTAGTGGCTCCTCTTTGCTTGGGTCTACCCTAGGATTTGAAATGCATCTTACTACCGAATGCATGCAGTTTTTTGATGATATCTGAATATTCACCACTTGATTTTTTGTCGGTTTATCTGTTATCAAGGCTCAAGATTTGAAAAAGTTGCAAACCCCTCTGCTCGAAGAATTCCACAATGCTATGAATACAGGAACACCACAAGGTGCACTTGGAGACACCAAGAGCTACAATTTACCAAACCTACCAACTATAAGCAAGTCACCTAAACGACTTCCGAGCAGACGACTCTCAGCAATCAGTGATGCAATGGCCAGCCCTGTCAAAAGCTCAAAACGTACACTGAACACAAGCAGAGCGATGCAGCCAGGATCTGAGTCAACTCAAGTAAGCGATTCAACCAAGAAGGCAGTAACTAATAGCCGTTGGTGAGTTAGCTTGTGCCGAAGTTACTTGTACATAAAGCCTTAAAATTTGGATTTCGTTGATGTTGATTTTGATGTTTCTTTCTTTGAATCCATCCTCAGTTTTTCAGAGATACGACGGAAATGGGAAGAAGAACTCTATGAAGAGCTTGAGAGGCATCGAGGCAAGTGTTTTGCTTCGAGCCTAAACATTTTTAGTAAAGGTTTTGGATTTTAAAAGCATTTTTATTGTAACTTATTGTAATAATAATCTTTGCAGAGAATCTGCGACATGCCGGTGCAGGAGGGAAGTCTCCATTATCAGCTCATAAAGGATAGAGAGAAAGGTTAAGAGAAGAATTGTATGTTTCCTTTCTTTCTTTCGTTAACCCCAAATTACTCTGTTCTTTCCCTCTCTTTTTTTTTTGGTGGTATAGTTTTCTATACTATTACGATATTTGATCTATATGTAGATAGTTCTTATATGACTCAATAGTAACATTATTATTCTTACATATATCTTAAATTTGAGTTTCAAAATAGCATCATCCCATCATCCATCTAAGAGATTATTTGTGAAATGGGCTTAATTTTGCAGCTTAATTTTTGACATGTCAATGAAACAACCCAGCTTCGTTCATGGTAATTCATGTTATTTTTTTGACACCGTTAATTAAAAATCTTAAGAAAAGATAACACCGATAATATATGTAATAACAATATTATATATGTATAATATTGATAAACTAGTATTATATAAAGCATTAAACACATGTCATTAAAATTACAAGAAATAAATAGTCGTCGTATATATACAGTGATATGAATTATCTTCTTTTATAAGAAAGTATATAAATGTCGTAATTACTATGTAAGAATCACACATACAAAATGGACTCTCCGATGTAACGTGTCTATTCTTTGCCTTTCTTCTCTTTTACATGACCGATTAGCCAATCACTCATCAAACAAAATAAAAGGAAGATTAATAAACCAAAGTCTTTGTTTCAAAAATTATGGTTGAATTATCCACAAAGTGTTTAGTTGGAGGGTGGGCTGTCAGAAAAAAAAAAACATGAAGATCTTCTTGCTTTTAAATTTCTTGATTTTCTCTTCCATATCTAATAATAATCAACATTAAGATTTTGTGCTTTCTTCTTTTTTCAGTGTTTGGACCGTATTTGATTGAAGTTTTGACCATTTGTGGATACACTTATTATATATCCCCAAACAAAAATAAAAGAGAAGGACATGTCAATTTTTCGCATTTTGTGTACGTTCTTGACAAGTCCCTATCTAATGATTTGAGAGATATAGAGAGAGCGAAGATACTCCTTTTCTACGTCACTTTTAAATTTGTTTTTTTTCTGTAATAGAAAGTTATAATAGGAGCTCAACCATCTCTCTTTGATTTTTGATTTAACATTTGAGTTTCGTATAACAGTTTACATACACGTTATCCTTTTAAAAAGAAACAAAATGATATATAGCTTAAAGAAACATATTGTTTCAGAGATTCGTAATGTACGAAAATAAGTTTAACCTAAGATATATATGATTGTTCTATAATTATATGTTTTGTATTCTTAGAAACTAACAAATGTTTATAGTTCACGTGGACATAGTCACATAACTCAAATTCTTGAAATCTGATTGGGTCCTACGAATTTTGGAGTACATTATCCAAAATAATTTCATAAAATTATAAATGTTTTTTTTTAATAAAGGCAACAAAAAAGGCGCTATGCGTTGTGACGAATGCTTTTTTTTCCTTTATTTGAAAAAAAACACTTTTTTATATTCGTGTCCAAGAATTATAATCTCCCGACTTCTTGTAGGGGTCCTCGTTGGTTTAAATTTATGTTTCATCCTAATCATTATAATATATGATATGTATGTATATATTAAATGAAGACGAACGTCATTAAACCATGCACACGTTTTAAATTAATATACAAATTAACTAAGTTAGGACAAGAGTCGACCAATAGAGTTGCTACGATTTGGTTGTGTCGCCATGTTGCACTACGACACGGGCCCCGTGCAACCCTAAAATTAAAATATACAGTGTTTGACAAAAATATCTGTCAATAATATGAAAAGGTTTCAGATAATTTTTAAAAAATGTGTTACAATAAGCTATCAAGGAAAACAAATATTATTAGTTAAACGTTTATTTTCTCAAAAAAGAATACTTGGATACTAAATACTCTTTTCTCCGAGCTAAAAATATAAAAAATGTATTACTATAATCCAAATTTGATTAGCTTTACTGGTTCTAGAGATATTATAAGTTTTCGATATCATCGGATTTGTGTCTAAGGTTATCAAATAGAAGATATAAGCAAGATTAATTTAGACATATTTTGAAACAAGTCTTAGTTATGTCCGGACTTACTCCTCCGAACCTCGACCATTAAGAAAATAAATGAATATGTTATTGATTTATTGCTACTTTGGCAAATTAAAATTTCTATGATGTTTCACTAATTAAGTCATGAACTAATTAATTGATTTTAATAATATAATCAACCGGTCAAAGAGAGTGACAACATAAAGAATCAAAAGGCATCTCCACTATTACTAAAAGAAGAAAAATTTACATATTTATTTATTTGATTTGAAAGGAAAAAGGTTTAGAAGGGCAAATTGGTCAGTTAAAGGAGAAGTGAGGATTCATGAGAAAGGAGACATAATGGGCATATTCTTATATTACTCACCAATCCTTTTGTTCTTCTTAGCCACCAAGAAATTACCCAATTCTACTTTTCGTGATGTCATTTAGCTTCTCCTCTAAACTTCCACATTGTTGCATTGCACATTTGTCGTATATTATAAAGTCTGACCTAATTTTGTAACATACCAATAGAGGATTGCGTCAGGAATCATATAAGACCAGCTTCATTAGGGCTTAAGGATTAGATCGATTTAAAAGGGTCGGAACTGGACCAAGCATGAACTTAAGCTTTATTATGGCTTTTGCCTTTATAAATTTAAAAATTTTGAGTAGTTTATGTTTTATGAAAGACCATAATAAATAGGAGCTTTAATTGCGCAAGTCCTCAATATGCAGTGACAATTAGTTTTGTTTTGTTCATATACAAAAATTATATAGTTTCGTTCCTTGTTAGTTGTTCGAGTCGGTTTTACAGAATCAATTAGCAAAATCCTTTTTGCATCCAAAAAAAATATCATTAACTAGGGTAACACACGGTTTATCAACGTAATATCAAAAACTTCCATTTTACATTTAATAAATTTCATTTGGATTTGAGTAATGTATCGATTTGATATTATTTCGCGTATGTTGATAGGTTTCTTGAAAACTCGACGACTTATATCATTGTTTCATTCTATACCAAATTTAAACATAAAATACAATGTTATTGCGTAAATGGATAGACGCAAAACCCATGCAAACTACTTTGCAGAAAAAGAAACGTGAAAAGGATCGCACATATAGATCAAATTCAAACCCCACTAATTAGATTAAAAAACAAAATTCATTAGTAGGTGTTGTCAAAAATTAAGGGTAAAGCATACAATAATAAATAAATGTTCAATTTTAAATATGTAACAAAGGAGTACGCATCATAAGAAAAAGAAAAAAGAAAAGGACTTTGGACTTTCGATGTGGATTTTTACGTGGCATGCTCACTATATTAGTTTTATTTTTGATGTAACAAAACGTTGGAAACAATTAGGGGGAAATTATGCAATGTTTTTGTTTTTTAAAGTAAAACCATATATGCATGCATGTAACTAGGCAATTACAAATAATACTTAGATATAATTAATTAATCTTGCTTATATCTTCTATTTTCCCTACTGACTAGTTATTAGACGTGTTAATCTAATTATTAAAAGTGAATACGAATTTTTTTCTTGTAAATATGTTGGTGAAGAATGGGTCTAACATTTATTCTTTCCTTTAATAAAAAAAAGTTATTCTTTCCATTGTAAAGTGGAGAAAGGGGTTCGAAGACAAATAAAAAGAAGTAAAAACTTTTACGGAAAAGATGTGGCTATATAATATATTTATATTAGGTTATGGTCTATCGGATACAAATAAGAAATCAAAATTTGGCCAATATTATGTTATAAGTCATCGACTTAAATCCATAAATAGGAAAAAAAAGACTTAAATAAATCCAGAAATTGGCAACGAGTTACATCTATGAGACATTAACTTTTCTTCTTCTCTTTTTTTTGATAACTTATAATTTTTGGCCTTATATTTATTCATAATTCCTTTTATTCGAAGATCAGAGCAGAACATATTAATAAATCTCTTCTTGATCAAGTTAATTTGTAAGTATAATTCATTTTAAAAACAGGTATAGTGTGGCACCTCTTATCTTTTTATTTTTATTTTTTTAACTACGCCACCTCTTCTTTCTAAGCACTAGGTATGGTTTTATCTCTTGTAATTATTATTCTTATAAACTGAATTATAGCTTGTTGGAATACACTAACTAGATTTAAATAAAAATTAACAAAAACAATACAATTTATTAAATTAATAACGAATTTTCAATAAAAAGTATTTTTTTTCTGTGGACCGTGGGGCTAAGAGAGAGGCCGAGGAAATCAGAGGCGGAGACTCGGAGAGCTTTTAGTATAAGATGTGACGTCGTCATTGTACGGAACAACAATAGTTCCTTTTTTTGCATTTTGGCCCCTTCTCTTTTTTCCATTTTTGTTCTATATTTGTATTAAGAATGTTGTGTTTCCCAAATATTTTATATAATATAAAAATAGAAAACATCTGTAGTGAAAAAAGTACACCCAAAACATACATTCACATCAGATACAATTTATAAAAATGAAAAAAAAAACAAGAATGCTTCATAAGCCCGTTTCAAAAAAAAAATGCTTCATAATATTTTAGAAAATGTGGAAAGAAAATAAGAGTGGAGTCTCTTGTAGAATGTCCAATTAAATACAATTCAAAGTCTAAGAGATATGATCAAGATTCAATTTCAAGAAAAGATAAAAACGTGGAAAAACAAGAATAGACAGAGGGAAGTGATGTGTGTTCCCATGATGAAGGCAATTTGGTGGTAATTTTCAGTCTGCCACTTCCGTCCGATCATTTCATCGAATCTCTCACCTAAACCATTTTAACTAATTGTTCACCATTCCACAACCATTTCTTCTCTATCATTTTTTCTTTTATGAGATTGTGTCAAATTTAAGTAACTACTAATATCGTATTTTATTATAATTTTTATTACACATATGGGCAAAAATGTTTATGCAATTTACAAAAATTAGTTGGTTAGAGCATTAATATTTTTTTTATTCTTTTTTCTTTATTTTTAATATGAGCATCA
Source organism: Schrenkiella parvula (assembly GCA_000218505.1). Classification (NCBI taxonomy): domain Eukaryota; kingdom Viridiplantae; phylum Streptophyta; class Magnoliopsida; order Brassicales; family Brassicaceae; genus Schrenkiella; species Schrenkiella parvula. The sequence goes on along the minus strand of CM001189.1, from coordinate 1,651,943 downwards.
TGTTTATAACAGGCTGAACACACACAACCTCAAATAATTAGGTATTAAATTAACAATCAAGAACGTTGACAAAATAAAAACTAACAATCAAGAGTCTTTGTCGGTAATCCAAGATTTTATGTCATTTTTAACCATAGAGAGTAATGAAAAAACGTTTGTTATTTATACAAAAAAAACGAAAACACAATGCAGGAAAAATAAAGTGTGTGAAACTGTGATCACAGAGAGATCAGAAAGCTTGTTGTTTAAACAAAAAAAAGGAGAGAGATGAGAAAGATTCTTTTTTTAGGAAGTGGCAACACAGATAGATTCCCAATTTAGAAATCCTCTGTTTTCTCGATCCCCTTCATGACATCTACTTGATCTTTGAATTTTCTCAACAACCATTACTTCGATTTCTTCTTTTTCTTTCTCCTCAACTTCTTCTTCTTCCTCGAATTGTGGAATCTCTTCTTCGTTATATCTCTCTGTCTCGACTGTCTCTTCTTCTTCTTCCTCTTCTTTGGTCTCTGTCTCTATGTGGTCATCAGAATCAATCAAGATCGCTAGTCGGACGCAGCCATTACTTCGGTCTTGTAAGCATCGATTGCGCGGCAGAGGTCTCATGGCGGTCATTACCAACCTTCCATTTTCACGGTGGGACTTGACTTGAATACAATCAAGACCTGTCATACTTGTCAAAGGAGGTGGAAGTGAAGCCATCGCATTTCTCTTCCTATCTTGTCGTGATGACCTTGATGTCGTCATCGACGTTCTAGTTTCCATGGTTTGTAATTCGGATGAAACCGTGAACAAATCTTGATCGCTAATGACATCAGAGCCTGTCTCGCTACCGAGGCTTTCGGTGCACAATGCAAGGCTCTCATCGCTGAGACTTTTACGAGACGATGGAGAATGAACGTAGGGTAATAATGTCTTCTTGTCTTTATCATCAGAGCTCGAGTTTGAGATGGACTCGAGGAAGCTCCAACTTTCTGAGTTAGAGTCTGAGTTAGAGCCCGAGCTAGGAGCTGATGAGGACAAGGAGGCTGCATTATTGGTAGAAATGCTGTCTTGTGGAGTGATGGATGAGTCTAGGAAATTAGACTTGAGAGGTGTGGATGAGTGAGGATTGTTGGGAGAAGAGAGTCTGAGTCTTAGAGCTCTTGGCTCAAAGTGTTGAGACTCAAAATAAGATTGAAACCCTTGATATACAACAGTTGCCATGGCTTAAGAGTATTGGAAGAAGATTCTTGTAAGAGATTTTGTTGTTATGTGGAAACAAGGAAGCAGGAGAGCAGATGAGAGGCTTTGGAAGTGAATTTGAGGGATAAGGAGAGGAAGAGGGTGTTAATTTGTAGTGCCTAAAAGTTACTTTTTTTACAAAAAAAAATAATAAAATTTTTTTAAAAAAGAGAAATAAGATTGGTTTGGTATAGTGTGTAGAGAGAGATGGTGGGTAAAGAGCTTTTCCAATTTCCACACTACCACTTGAATAAAATGAAAACTTTTTATTTTATGCCACATAAATGTATATGAGAATATATATATTTAAAAGGTGAAGATATAAAATAGAGTCATTGTACTGTTCCATATGTCTATGAAAATATTTCTGTCTATTGTTTTTATAAATATAGTAAAAGGAAAGCAATTGTAGAAATGAAGGAAGCTTGGTCAATCATAGTTTCTTCACTTAAATAGCAAAAACAAAAGATATGATAGAGTCAGAGGCGAGGAAGTATCGATCCTCGTGCATGTGATGTGGCCCGAAAGAAGGGAAAGAGACTTTCCTATGAAAGTAGTGAAATCATATAATGTGGTCTGAGAGTACATGTGTTTTTGAACCTAAATAAACGAATAAAAATAAAAATTCAAAAACCAAATCAAATCTATATTAGGGAGGGGGAGAATTAGTCAAGAATATAAGAATTAAATAAAGTTTAACCAAGCTAAATCCCACAAAAAATTGAAACTAATTCAATTTCTTATGAAAAAAACTGTGTTAAAAAGAAATTTTAATTACAAAAATTGATACACTAAAAAAGCATATGTAATAAAACTATGATAAATTTGGTTTTAGATTTGTTATTTTGCATCCTAAACTAAAACATAATAAACCATTAATGTATATATTTTAATATTGTTAGTCTGTTTAATTTGTTTTATTTAATAAAAATCCGTTTTAAACATATTTTTTTAACTTAAAATAAAAATAAAAAAGTTCAAAAAATCAAATCTAAATTAATTCGGAGAATTCGTCAATAATAGATTTATTTCTGTATAATTAAATGAAATCACGAAAAATATGAAAAATATGAAACGTAATTCAATTTTTTTAGAAAAATTTAGGTTAAACAAATTTTAATTACAAATTTCGATAACTACAAAACAAAACCATATAAAATCAAACTTGGCTAAATTTTGTTTCAGGTTTGTTTATGTCCTAAACTAGAACATAATCAAACTTCGTCGAAGATACTCCAGGAATAATGTACCAAGCGATATGTCCCAGCCGAGTTATCTATCTTTGATGAAAGTTACGAAAATGAGCAAATCTTGTTTCCCTATAACGATAATGAAAATGACTCTTTGTTTCTTCTCCGTAATAAACAAAAAGATTCGTGTGCCGATTTAATCAAAAGAAAAAAGATTCGTGTGCCGGTCGATTCTTAAACCCAACGTACCAACATGATAAAAACAGCTCAACAATGTTGAAATCTCTTTCGCTAACCACAAAAAAATACTTAAATAGTTTTAAAGATTATTAGCATTAGTGAAGGCGTGAATATCTAGAGAGGAACGTTCGTGAACTGAAAATATGCATGCATCCACTCACGAAAAAAAAACAATTATTAAAAAAAGACATAAGTGTGTCAAAAACACGCTCACCCAACAACACTGTATTTAAATGCGAGGATCAAAACCCATTTTCCGCCCACTTATTATATGACCTAAAGCGATATAAAATGGCACCAAATATTACATTATTAACAAAAAATATTAAAATATTAATGGGTCATTTTAAGAGGAAGGTCGTTTCGCTAGTTCTAGATATTAGCAGGACATTGTGTCTTAGAAGGTTGTTTTGATGTTTCAGTCTCATTAATATTATTATTATCACGTACCAGCTGGTTTTGTTAATTAAGTTATATATATATAGTCTAATCTTGTTAACAATGTAAAATCCCCACGATCACTGATCGATCTGAGCAGTCATGTCGACGTAGGATTCAAGAGAGTGGTAAAAAGCCTATTTCCATGTATTCGTTTGCTACAAGATCTATTTGTATATATTTCGTTTTATCTATCGTTTGATGGAGAAAAAAAAGACAAAAAAAATAGAAACTTTCAGATTTGATTAACGTAAGGAAAATTTGCATATTCTTACATTTAAGTTTAGCATCATAATGTTTTTATTTTGCTGCTTTGGTCGATCTTTGAAGGTTGGATGTAGAACCCATCTTAAATCTGGTATATATATAAACACATCGATTAGATCTGTAAGTATTATAGGTGGAAAATTATATTCAAAATTAACTTTCCGCTTATGAATGACGACGAATAGAGGAAAGCCACCTAGCTAGGTTTCTACTTTGGAATATTCTCTCTCAAATTGAGCACAATGTGGTTATAAATAGTAATCCAGGTTGGATTAAGTTGACATCAAAGTTTGTCCCTTTTCTCTTTGGCTAGCCAACACTAAGTTGCTTTTACGCTCTCCAAGTCCAACCCATGTTACACCTATAAAATCGTACGGAGTAGCTTGTGAAGACACAAAGTTTTAGACTCGTGAATCAGCAATTGATTCCCCACTATCACTTTCTCTCTTATGTCTTTACTGTTTTTAGATGCTTACGCTGTGTAATGTACCAAAAAACCCTAATTAAAACCTTTTTCTGAAAAAGAAAGGGACAAAACAACACTTGCATTCAACTTTTACAAGTAAACTAATGCCCTAAAGTCACTAATTACTCACGCTAGCTAACTTTTCCTTAACTCTAAGCCATGTGAATCAATAGCTAGTGTGTTTGCATCTGTTAGTGTTCTTTTTATATTTAGCAGAAACAACAGTAACAATAACACAAATGAACTAGTTTAGTGTAAGAATTTCTGACAGTCTTAGACGCCATTTTTTTATTGAAATCATTGTGATCGCAGTAGATCTATTTTTTTAATGATAAATAATATTTCAAAAATTAATTAATTCAGTTATTTAAAAACTCAAAGCTTAATAAAACTCTGAAACTCCGATTTTCTTAAGAAAGTTTGGAACAGAACTCCAACATGTTTCTTCTTTTACCGTATAACTTGGAAGAAAGAAAGGCTAGCTAGAAAGTGTGAGCCGTTCCTAAATTTGAAGAGAGTGGGAGAGATTTTTGAGATTCAGGGTTTCCTGTAATGGAGAAGCTTTCTCAGCTTGTGTACTGTGCGTGAATAAAGAATGTGTATACAAATACAAGCTAGCTAGACACCATCGATCAGCTGTTGTGAGCATATAATAAAATATGCGGTACTAGTTGTGTGTTGTATATTCTATGATCGCTTTAATTAGCTAGCAGACCAAAACTTTTCGAGGTGTATAGCAGACATGAACACAAGTAGACACATAGTTTATAGTTTCTCACGAAATTCGACGAGAGACCATGCATTGGTGGTTTGGTACGAAGATACCTTAAATATGTATTCTATATGACAAGTAGATCTCCGTTTTTTCCTTTCCTATTAACTTCTTTTCCAAAACAAGTACCCAGCTTCTAGTACTAGTAACATTTTGCAATATGTTTTAAGTGGATGATCACGCATTACTCAGTGCACTAAGTATGTGAATCAGAATTTGTGTATTCGTATTACCAAGCAGATGCAAAGATGATTTGAACAATAAAAATGTGATGCGATATATATAAATTTCTCCTGTTGTTTAATCGCATGAAGAAACTATCATTCTAATCATACTCTTTTTTTTTTGCAGTAGTCCCTAATTTTTGTTTTTTATATTACAAAAAGAAACCTAGTTAATTTTATTTACACAATTTCATTTATTATCAATTATTTTATTGACTAATTAATTTTTTGACATTTGTGGTATCAAATTCCACTAAACTAAAAAGAGATATGCAAAAAAAGAAATTTAGTTACAACCAAAATTTCATCATATATAATATCAAAGCTTGAAATTAGTTTTTAATCTATTTTTTTTGCGGAATATTTTTGTTTTCAAAAATTAATCAAAAAAATCTAATTATTTTGGCAACATAAACTATACCTAAAAATTAGTTCGATGCTAAGGAAAACATGATCGAATTTACATTCAAAATGTATGTACAGTTAATGAGATATATATGCAGAAAATTCATCATTCTACAAAAAAATACATATGATTTATAACAGTTCGTTCTAAATATAAATACAATATCTAATTTTTACTGCTGCAAATTTTGGTATAATCGAATTCAGAATTTATAAAATTTTCAATTTTGAGTGATTACTCTTCAACAAACATGTCGATCAACGTGCGATCCGATCGTTAAGTCCGAACAATTACGCTCAACAATTCAACACTCCTCTCATGAAGGAATCAAGAATGATGATTTACCATTTAGTTTGATATACTATTGGAATGAATATATACCATGAAAATATTAAAATAGAGGATTCTAAAACGTAAGCATGAGAGTAAAAAGTTATGTCATAATTTAATCAATAAAAAGGTGGAAAAAAGGAGCTGACCTGCAGACGTAATCTGTCGACAAATTTCAATCTACATATATATAGTCTTTGATCACCACATGTGGTTCTAAATTTCGAACCAACACATAGACATGAATTAGAAAGTAGCATAGCAACCTTTGGCCGCTCCAAACGATCATGCTCTACTTTTTTGTTTTGTGTCCTATTACATAAAGATGCTTTTTACTATATTAATTCAGTTTTACAATTATTAAGTGAATACCGACAAGCGACATAAGCAGATTAAAGTATGAGAATTTTATATACGAAAATAATTTGACTTGTCATGTCACACAAGCCCCATGATGCAAAAAAGAAAAGAAAATTAAAAAAACAGAGTGAAACTCGAATCGTTATCCATCAATATTAGTTATATGTTTCAACTAATGGAGGATCTAAAGGCAAAGAATACGTCATACCACTTGAAACTAGTGGAGACAGAAACTTAAGGCTTACATTTTTTATGAATGTAACCAAAACTACCAATAGTGTGGTTACAAAGTAAAACGACATTACACATTTTTAATCTACGTGTGTTGGCATATTGGAAACGCTTTTTTTTTTGCGCTTTACAAATCTTTTCTTTGGGATAATATGATTCCGAATTTTATACTTATATTCGAAAAGATTTTGCCAACAAAATTAAAACAAAATTGTAACCGAACAAAATTAATCATTTTAAAATTAGTTGAACGCTATATCGAATCTGAACACTTGATGCGAAACTACTCTCATGGCTCAAATTGATTTGCATAAGCAAAAACCATCTTTTTGACTATCTTAGTGGAGCCTTTATGAGCCACTCCTTAAACTTTTTAAATTGTGACCATGTATTAAATTTTAAATTGCGCTTATATATAAGCAAGTGCTTACACATGTATACGAACTATTGGTTAACAGAGCTAACATATATAATTAATTTAAGTAGACAAAGAATTTATATAGAATTTTATGTATTGGCCACATAGAGTTATTGTTTGTCTCCTTTGCTTTTGTTGAAAGCATGACATCCACATGAAAAATATCATTCTCATCCATAACTATTGTCTCACTCACATATCATCCAAGCAAAACTATAACTTTCACAAAGTAGATGTCTCAAAGGCTTTTATTTGGATAAGAATACTGATCAATGGAACAAACACAGTCATTATGCTTAGATCGGTCTATTCCATTACTAGATCAAGGATCTTTCGAATCATCCAATTTAAAGTTATAACCCGTAGCCTAGAAATGAAAAAGTTGCTAACAACATATAGACCATTGGACTCTCGTAACACATACATAGGTTTATAAGATAACAAGAGACAATAACATGGATCTTTCATTAGTGAAAAAACATACACAATTGGGAAATCGAAAGAAACAGGACAGATAATCTCTAGGGACAACTCCGAATAGCAATCAAATTACGATTTCCGAGACGAACACAAAATGTGACCAACTCATAACTATATAATAAGATTTTGAACTTAGAGGGATTTTAGAAATTTGAATGAAGACTAGTCTCATCTAAGACTATATTTGTCGGTGTTGTCGTATTACCTCTTTATGGGAACCGGTAGAAGAAGAAACCAAAAAAACAAAAGGGATTGCACGTGCGCCACCACGTGATTCTTTTAGGAATTTCAAATTTTGGTTTAACGTGGTCCAGATGATTGTGACCTACCCGAACGGTACGCTCCATTTGATCGGAACGAGACAAATATAATTAATAATTAATACAAATCTGATTATTTTTCGTTTTTAACTTTTTTTTTCCCAAAAAATTCATGTTGCATTTTTGTTTGTTTTTTCGTATATGAAGTAGCGGATTTACCAAAATTTGTGGAATCATACAACTTGAACACATTTCTCGTTAGCAGACTATATCACTTATGACCATGTTATAAATATGATATTTGTGCAAGCCCAATAATGAAACAAATTGTGAGGCAGCAAATAACTGACTAGCCCAGACTAAGAAAGTGGGCTTTAGTTAAGGCCCATTAAGAAGAAGTGAGGGTAGTTGTGTAAATAGAACAAGAAGGAAGAGGAGGGTGTTTGGTAAGTGGCTATTACGGAGTCGTCCTAAATCGTAAACCAGGTTTTCCAATTTTCTCTCCGTCTCATCTTTGTCTCGGTCTCTCTCTCTCTCTCGTCGGGTATGTGTGTGTCTAAGGCAAAAGAAGACGATAGAGAAAAAAAAAAAAAACAAAACACTCACACATACAAAAAAAAAAAATCAAATTTTTGATAGTAGTTGAAATCGAAGGCGGATATACCATACAAGTTCCCGCCATGGTGGCTCAGCAGCTAGAAGAGAGTAGCGGCAATTCTCGAGAGGATTCAGTTGAGACGACCAAGTCTCTGATCTGTGCTCTCAATTACATCTCTCGCGACCTTCCTTTGCCTCCTCACCTCTTCGCCGCCGTTTCTTCAATCTACCATGACGCCTCTTCTTCTCTCTCTCCCTCCGACGTCTCTCCGCCGTCTCCTTCTCCGCCTGTAAGTCATTCAATTCCCTCTGTCTCTCTCTCCACCCTTCTCGCCCTAGGTTTTGTGTTTGCCCCCTTTTTCTGGTTTGGGTTTCAATCGATTTTGTGGTCCTGTGATTTGTTTCTGGAGCATTAGCTTGGAGTTTGTGGGCTCTATGCTTTCTCTCTTTTCGATTTTCTAGGAAAATTGGTAATCTCCAGTGGCTTTGTTTACCCATTACATTCTAAAAGTTTTTGCTTTAATTTGTGCATGGTCTTTGTTTTGCAGGGGAATAAGTTTACTCCTTTCGGAGGTGATTTGATGGGCGAGTTTGAGGATGCTCTTTTGAAGCAGAGAACAAAATGCGAATCAGGCTCTCGATTGGAGGAATTACAGGATAGTCGGAATAAGAGTCATATCCAACGCCGCTTATCTGAACTTGAAGGTCATATTCGAATTTCATTCTCCTAATTTACTTTAAACCATTCACAAGTTTTGATTTTTGTAACTGGAAAACATTTTTGGATAGTAATACCATATACTGTTCAAGAGGAATGCAACTGCTGATGTTGTCTTGTGTTTATATCAGAATTACCTTCCACTAGAGGTGAAGACTTGCAAGGAAAATGCTTACTTGAGCTTTATGGGCTAAAGGTATCATCCCCCCGCCCCCGCGAGAAGTTCTCAGTGATCTTTATTTATTATGTTACGTTGTTTGAATTGTGATATATTCGACATTGACACTTTATCTCGATGGTTCGCAGCTACGAGAATTGCAAAGCAAGGTTCGAACTGAAGTGAGCTCGGAATTCTGGCTTCGTATGAACTGTGCTGATGTCAGTAGCCAACTATTTGACTGGGGTATGATGCGGTTGCCTCGTCCTTTTTATGGGGTTGGAGATCCTTTTGCTATGGAAGCTGATGATCAATTCAGAAAGAAACGTGATGCCGAGGTCATTTACCTTTCTTACAACTAGCTATTCCGTTTCTGGATTTTAATTTAGATTCTCATGATGAAATCTTCAAATTGAGTGGCAAAAGTGATCTAAGGCCCCTTTTGAGCTATGATTGTTCATGTATCTCAAATTATATTACTGGTTTCTGCTTTGTCTTTAGAGATGGATTGTATAGAATTGAAGTGATAAATTGTACACAATTTCTACTTTCTAGTGCATATGTCATGATACAAGGTTTATAATTTTCAAACTTCTTGCTTTGCATTGCTGATGTGTTCAAATTCTTTGTTCAGAGGTTGTCACGTTTAGAAGAAGAGGAGAAGAATCTGGTTGAAACCGCCAAGAGGAAATTCTTTGCAGAAGTACTCAACGCTGTTCGTGAATTCCAGTTGCAAATTCAGGCGACTCAAAAACGCCGTAGGCAAAGAAATGATGGTGTGCAGGTATGATATCATTTACATATGCATTTATCGCAGTTATCCTTTGATGTTATCAGTCTACAAAACTTTTAAAATTTATTTTTGTTTATATAACAGGCATGGCATGGGAGACAAAGACAACGTGCAACCCGTGCTGAAAAGTTGAGGCTGATGGCCCTTAAATCCGATGATCAAGAGGCATACATGAAACTAGTAAAGGAGAGTAAAAATGAAAGACTTACCACTCTTCTAGAAGAGACTAACAAACTCCTTGCTAATTTGGGAGCTGCTGTTCAGCGTCAGAAAGATGCTAAACTTCCGGAAGGCATTGATCTACTGAAAGACTCAGAATCTGATTTATCTGAACTTGATGCTCCAAGAAGTGAACCATTGCAGGATTTGCTTCCTGATCAGGATAATGATATCACTGAATCTGATAATAATGATGACTCTAATGATTTACTAGAAGGCCAGAGGCAGTATAACTCTGCTATCCATTCTATACAGGAGAAGGTAATGTTGATCTGTATGGTACATTTAGTAGCAGGTGAATTATTGAACTTGCTGCCAGCTCAAAGACCAATGGATTTAAGTAGCAATATGTACTTTTAACAGGTGACGGAGCAGCCTTCCCTTCTACAAGGTGGGGAGCTACGATCCTACCAATTAGAAGGACTCCAGTGGATGGTTTCTTTATTCAACAATAACCTGAATGGAATTTTAGCTGATGAGATGGGTTTGGGAAAAACTATCCAAACAATTTCGTTGATTGCGTATCTTCTGGAGAATAAAGGTGTGCCAGGGCCTTATCTGATAGTGGCTCCAAAAGCTGTGCTACCAAACTGGGTAAACGAATTTGCTACATGGGTGCCAAGGTATGTGGCATACAGTTTTACTCTTGGTGCTAGGCACTTCGATTGGTATGAGTCTGAATATAATCCATTATGTTCTTTGACAGCATTGCAGCTTTTCTTTATGATGGACGTTTAGAGGAAAGAAAAGCAATAAGGGAAAAAATTGCAGGAGAAGGAAAGTTTAACGTGTTGATAACCCACTATGATCTTATCATGAGAGATAAAGCATTTTTGAAGAAAATTGATTGGTACTACATGATTGTTGATGAAGGACATCGGCTGAAGAACCATGAATCTGCTCTTGCAAAGACTCTATTAACAGGGTACATCTCTATATATTAGTTTCTCGGAAGTGAATGATGTTAGCTGACTGTTATGTCTATAGCTACTCTGATTTATCTCCTCAAGAATGCTCTGAGGAATTTGAGTATTTCTAACAAAAATGTATCCTGGATGCAGCTACCGGATAAAACGCAGACTTCTGTTAACCGGGACACCCATACAGAATAGCCTTCAAGAACTATGGTCATTGCTTAATTTTCTCCTTCCTCACATCTTTAACTCGGTTCAGAACTTCGAGGAATGGTTTAATGCTCCTTTTGCTGATCGTGCTAATGTCAGTCTTACGGATGAAGAGGAGCTGTTGATTATCCACCGTCTGCATCATGTGGGTTCTACACCCTATTTTTCCTTCAATTTCTTACCAGATTCTATGCGCAATGTTTCAATGTGATTCACTCTGTCTCTTTCAGGTTATAAGGCCGTTTATACTGAGAAGGAAAAAGGATGAAGTAGAGAAATTCCTTCCTGGAAAGACACAGGTGATATTGAAGTGTGATATGTCAGCGTGGCAGAAAGTGTATTACAAACAAGTTACAGACATGGGCAGGGTTGGCCTTCAAACAGGTTTGTAGCTTAACTCACCTATAATCTCTCCAAATTCTTGCACTCATCTTTAATATAAAGTAAAGGAATCAGAAAGTAAAGCTGATTCAATACAAACGTAAACGTCATGTGCAGGATCTGGGAAATCAAAGAGTCTGCAAAATCTAACGATGCAATTGAGAAAGTGTTGTAACCATCCCTATCTATTTGTTGGAGGAGACTACAATATGTGGAAGAAACCTGAGATTGTGAGAGCTTCAGGGAAATTTGAGCTCCTTGATCGTCTCCTTCCAAAACTGCGCAAGGCCGGGCATAGAATTCTGCTCTTCTCCCAAATGACCCGTCTCATTGATGTTCTCGAGATTTATTTGACACTTAATGATTTCAAGTACCTCAGACTCGATGGTACCACAAAGACAGATCAAAGAGGGCTTTTACTGAAGCAATTCAACGAGCCAGACTCTCCGTACTTCATGTTTCTTCTGAGTACGCGTGCGGGAGGTCTTGGTCTAAACTTGCAAACTGCAGACACTGTTATTATCTTTGACAGTGATTGGAACCCACAAATGGACCAACAGGCTGAGGATCGAGCCCATCGCATAGGGCAGAAGAAGGAAGTCAGAGTGTTTGTTTTAGTTAGCGTTGGCTCTATTGAAGAAGTGATATTGGAGCGTGCAAAGCAAAAGATGGGCATTGATGCCAAAGTCATACAAGCTGGACTTTTCAACACAACTTCCACGGGTAAGTCTCTTCGAAACAAATATGTGATGTATATATTGAAATGGTAGTCTCTTGATGTGGGCTTTGTGATTATAATAACAGCACAAGATAGAAGAGAGATGCTTGAAGAGATCATGCGCAAAGGTACAAGCTCACTTGGGACTGATGTCCCTAGTGAGAGAGAAATAAACCGGCTTGCGGCTCGTAGTGAGGATGAATTTTGGATGTTTGAGAGAATGGATGAGGAGAGGCGAAGGAAGGAGAATTACAGAGCCCGTCTGATGCAAGAGCAGGAAGTCCCTGAGTGGGCATACACTACACAGACCCAAGATGACAAGTCGAACAGCTCAAAATACCATTTTGGGAGTGTCACAGGTAAGCGAAAACGTAAAGAAATCGTTTATAGCGACTCACTAAGCGAGGTACAGTGGATGAAAGCCGTGGAGAGTGGTGAAGACCTGTCAAAATTCTCTATTAAACAGAGGAGAGAGTCGAAGGCAAGCAACACAAAAATATCAATGAGTAAAAAAGCTATGGAACCTATCCAAACGGTGAGTGATGGGACAAGCGAGGAGGAGGAAGAAGAGGAAGAAGGAGCACAGGAGATGAGTGGGAAACAGAGAGTAGAGAAGTCTGAAGAAGAAGAAGACGGTGAAGAAGAGAATGATGAAAAGGGAATATTCAAGTGGAGTACTCATAAGAAGAAAAGGTCGAGATACTCTTTCACTTGTTCTTCATCTGACTCTAGAGCTCAAAGTTCCAATGGAAGTAGAAGAAGCCGAGAAAGATGAGGTGAGATCTAAGTTGAGTTTGGTTTCTTCTTCTACCTGTCTATGTGTGTTTTTAGAAGTGTTTAGATGTTCTTCTGCCAATGTAACGTATACCAATCTAACATGTAATACATTTATTTTAATTGGTCTCTGGTTAAGTTTAGTTTTTTTCTTTTTATGGTATTACTAAGTTATTTTCTAATACAATATATTACACGTTTGTAGTTATGTTAGTTTTCTCATTAATATTTTTTTATATTAATATGTTAAACTATTGTGGTTACTTTTAGTTTCAAACACAATATCTTACACGTTCCTCATATGTATAAAATATTTGACCTAATACTAATAGACGTATTTTGGCGTTTGAATTTTGAAACAATCGGATCCCAAATACCAAATCTCTATTAGTACATTACAGAAACTAATAAAAGTAAAACACACTCACAAATTCATCTTCAAAATCTTCAAGATCATTCATCTCTATTTCCTCATCAGCCACATTATCTTTCTTCTCTTCATCATCCTCATTTACTCCATCAGGGTCATTCTCATCCAAGGGCCCAAGTAACTTAGGACATTTGTTCAATATCTCCCTAACTTCCTCAATGCCATTAACTGAAATCATATTCCCATCAATGTTCAACATCTTGAAACCTTGTTTCTTGACAACAACATGAGCCAAGCCCAATGCTCCTTCTCTTCTCAGTTCATTGTAGCTCATATCAACATATTCCAACTCCAAACCTTCCATGCTCTGTACGATCACAAGACATCCCTCATCTTTTAGATCATTCTTGGACAAGTTCAAGCTTTTCAGATGTCTCTTTGCTTCCAAAGAAGCTGCGATATCTGGTGCCGCCTCATCTGTTATGTTATTTCCAGCCATTTCTATAACTTTTAAAGATGGCGTAGAGTTCTTGAGAGCGTTTACTAAAGCTATAGTACTTTCATTCTCTAGATTGGTATAGCTTAGGTTAATTATAGTCACGAAATTAAAGTTCGAAAATGCTCTGCTCATAGAAACTCCAACTTTAATGCTATTGTCACAAAGTCGTTTCATGTGAGGACATGTCTCAAATACATTCTCCTCTATAGCCTCCTCCTTGGTTAAGCTAGTGTCCACCATCTTCACCCGGAGCTCCTTTAATTTTTCCTCTCATGTGAACCAAAAGCCTGTCTCCTAAATAACCATGAAGAATAGGTTTTTGGAAAATAATAATTATAGAGGTATTATAGGATATTAAATCTAAACTCAAAGGAACGTACCTTTTTTTTCTTTTGTTATTGATAAATGAATTAAATATCTTTAAGATGCATGTTGACAAATTGTATCTTGAAAATTATGTGCTACAAAACTGATATGCTTTTAACTTACCCAATTAGTAGATATTTTACTAAAATAATATGTTAAAAAAAGAATGATATATTATTGTATTGAATAGTTTAATTTATAATAAAGTCTAAGGAAATTGAGAGATATATAGCTATAAATTGTGAAATCCAGTTAAAATAAATAGTTTACTTACAAAAACTTTATATCTAAACAAAATTTCTCAATACAAAAAAAGAAAAAAAATTCCTAAAATCATATTGTTATAAATTTTATAATATTAAGATTCAGACAGCATACTTTAGTCATAAAATTGAAGTTTCAATTCTTTTTTCAATGAACACTGTAATAGTATCCAAATTTTATTTTTGTTTTTCAAATTTTATTTTTGTTTTTCAAATTTTATTTTTGTTTTTCAAATTTTATTTCTCGTTTTTCACATTACAATACTTTCCTAACTTCTAATTTCTTTAAAAAAACATGAAATATTTTTTTATACATAAAACTGCCGCTGTCTTTAGCATCACCATCCTTCTACAGCTCTGCTTGTCCAAACAAACACTTCAAAATATTGCATTTAGTGGGTTTTAGTAATTTAGCTATATTTCACTAAATCAATAATATTTTAGAGATTATTTGGACCTTTGTGGTCGACCACAAAGGAGACGTGTATGAGCTTCGGACAAAATGCAAATAGATACCATTAATGTTCTATTTTACTAATGCGCGAAGCACATGAAATGAAATCTTGAGAGGCACGAGCACGCTTTGCATCCAAAGCTTTAATGCAAGTTTCCATTGAAGAAGCAAAGAAAAGTGAGCAAAAACGTAAAAAACAAGATGAAAATGGTAAAGCTTTGATCAATCTTTGCAAATCTCATGGAACATATTAAAACCACCATTCAGCTGATAAAAATGTAAAATAATATATCCAGTTACACACTACGTAACTATATCATGGAAAAAAAATAAAAAATGTACTGTTTTTAGTTTGAAGAAATTATAAAACTCAGAAAATTGAAAGAAAGTAATGAAAGTTAAGCCTAAGTCGAACTGGAACTACTGGACCGCCGGTTTAATTCCCGAATTTCTCACATAAAACCGCAACAGAAATAACGGAATAAGATAATATTATTATTTTCTGAAGAAAACCAAAAAGAAAAGAGGCAAAAATCCCAAATTCGGAATACAAACAAAATAAATAACATCTTCGTCGTCTTCTTCTTCCTCTCTGACCTGTTCCTCTCTGCTTTTTTCTCATTCCTCATCTCTGGAGCTGGAGGGTCAACCCCTCCTTCTTCCAACCTAAACCCCTTTTCTTCTTTGTCTCTCTCTCTTTTATGCTAACTGCTTCCCAACCACCGTCTCCGCCGCCATGTCCCATCTCCGCCTCATTCTCCTCGCCGTGTTTTCTCTCGTCTCTTCTTCTCTCTCTCAGACCTCTCTTCCCTGGGGTATGGCCTCCATCCATCTCTCTCATTCTCTTTTTTCAGTTTCGTATTCGTATCTGTGATTTCATTCCAATTTCCGATTTCTGATTTCTAATTGTAGCGACTCTGATCGATTGCGGCGCCTCCGCCCCATCTGTAATCGACGGACGGAGATGGCAATCCGACGAGGATTTCGTCTCCAGCGGAACACCCATGAACGTCTCCGATCAAGTGCTAGACGAAATCTTATCTACCGTCAGATCCTTCCCTCTTAGCCTCGACGGCACTCGTCGCAAGTTTTGCTACGTGATTAGCGTTTCCCGCGGCTGGAAGCACATGATCAGGACGACTTACTACTACGGAGGAGTTAACGGAAAAGGCACACCGCCGCCGATATTCGATCAGATTGTCGACGGAACGTTCTGGGGAGTCGTCAATACCACCGCCGATTACGCCGACGGTCTCGCCTCTTATTACGAAGGGGTTTTTCTGGCGCAGGGAAAATCGATAAGCGTCTGCATTGCTTCTAATTCTTATACAACTTCCGATCCATTTATCTCGGCGTTGGAGGTCGTCAGGCTTGATGGTACTCTTTACAATTCCACTGACTTCAGCAATTTTGGGCTAAGTCTTGCTGCTAGGCATGCTTTCGGATACAGTGGACCAATCATCAGGTAAGTTCCCAGCGAATGGTACCTTTGGATACTAGATTTTAAGATTTGTGTTTGTTATCTATCCAACTCAATTGATACTCTGAAAGTTGAAACTTTTGAAACGAAGGCAATGTAGTCAATACCAGGGGCGGTTTTCGCTTGTGATTTGATAAACTCGATATGTTTCAGCATTTGCTTATCAACATTCCTCCTATTAATCTGTAAGCATTCAAATATTCATGTTGCTTTCAGGTTTCCAGATGATCAGTTTGATAGGTTTTGGGAGCCTTATTCGCTAAACTCCACAGTACCAAACAATCGGAAGTTAGAAGTTTCAGGTTTCTGGAACCTTCCGCCTTCGAGGATATTTAACACGGATCTAAGAGCTAACCAGGTTCAACCTTTGGAGTTCACATGGCCCCCAATGCCCTTGACAAATTCTATTTATTATATTGCGCTATATTTTGCCCATGATTCTGATTCATTGGGCGATGGATCCAGAGTCTTCGATGTTTCTGTGAATGGTATAACATATTATAAAGAGCTGTCTGTCACTCCAGCTGGTGCGGTTATCTTTGCAAGCCGGTGGCCTCTTGAAGGTCTCACAACTTTAACTCTAAGTCCTAGAAGTGGATCAAACCTTGCCCCTCTTATCAATGGTGGTGAAATGTTTGAGCTGATACCTCTTGGAGGGAAAACTCTTGTTCGAGATGGTATGACTGCTAACAGCACTGAATGGTTGAAATCTTTTGTGTGGTAGTTTGATAAGCCATTAACTGCTGACAACATCCTGACTTTCTGTTTCGTCTTCCTTGTGTAGTAACTGCTATGATTGCTATTAAAAGCAGTTTCCAGAACGCACCAGTTGATTGGAACGGGGATCCTTGTATGCCCAAAAATTACTCGTGGTCTGGAGTTACCTGCTCTGAAGGCCCCCGAATTCGCATAGTAGCTTTGTGAGTTTGGAACTTTGCGAAACTGTGTCGTCTGTGATTTTGTTTTGTGAATCAGTTTGAGATTTACTGACACTTCTCCAATCCATTGTTGTTCTCAGGAACATAACTAATATGGGACTTTCAGGTTCGCTAGCACCTGAAGTTGCCAAATTAACAGGATTGGCTTCCATGTAAGTATCTAGACCAGTGAAGAGTTAGTTATATGCATGAACGTCAAAAACATTAATTGATATTCGTGTATTTTGAACAGTTGGCTGGGAAACAATTCACTCTCGGGAAGTATACCGGACATCAGTTCACTCAAATTGCTGGAATCAGTGTAAGCAGTTAGATTTTTTATTTTTGTACACTACTTATTCTGCACATTTGCGCCTCATAAGCTAAGCTCATCCGTTTTTCCTGTAGGCACTTGGAAGACAACCGTTTCAGTGGAAATATTCCTTCATTTTTCGGTGGAATGCCACGCTTGCGAGAGCTGTAAGTTTCCATTCTCATATTGCTATATACGCTCCTTTGATTACTCTAGAATAAGTTGTGCATATTGTCTGCTTCTTCTGCTCAAGATTCTTGTCTTGTGGATGGAAAAGACATTGCACCTTATATTCTTTCAGTTACCCCTTTCTTTTTGGCATCCTCCCTTTTGTCTTTTGTCTTTTAGCTTTTACTTTTTTAAGATTCAAAGGCCATATAGTAATCAGGGCACTATACCACTATATTCTAAGTTCCATAGCGCTACTTTAACCTAAACCACTAAATGAGAAAATTTGAACCTATGTCTTCTATTCATCATTGCATTGTCGCCATTTTCTTGCCATGGGCATGAAATTTTGACTTATTTATTTACGTTTTGTGGATGTTTAGGTTCTTGCAAAACAATAACCTAACTGGTCAAATTCCTAACAATCTTCTTCAGAAGCCAGGACTTGACCTAAAGTAAGCCTATAAAATTCCCATAGTGGTTTTCACCATACAAATCTGAGTATGTCTCATATTGAGTTAGCTAACACAAATACTCTCTGATTCTTTATACTTCAGGACTTCTGGTAATCCCTTTTTGACTCAGCCGTCACGTTGATTCGGCCTTTTAAGAAGAAGACGACAATGATTTGAGTTTGTGTAGAGTTTGTGTGTAAATTAGAAGCCTCACGTGTACAATCTACTTAACATATCTTAATGCTTCATTCTTTTAAACACTTTGGGGGACAAGGGAATACTGATTGCATATGTTGTGTAATGAAAAAAATACATCATTGTTGTATTATGAATCTTTGTGATAAATGGAGTTTGTGTTTTCCTCTGATTAAAAATCGGTGCTATTGTGATCAGTGATGATTCTCACCTGGAATCAGACTTTCAGATATTTTTTGATCAAATATCTATTAATAATGTTAAATAAGATGTAACAAGAGTACAAGAGAAATGTGAATAACGAGAGCTGTAGTCTGTAAAAGTGGAGCCCAGTTCCAAAATGGTGAAGCAGAATCGATTGGTGCAGAGAAAAGTAAATTTGAGAAAACATCTGAATCTTGCATGTGCCCATCAGTCTTTCATCATTCACTTTCTCATCATTAACTAACAAACAGATTACTCTGCTCTTTCTATCTTCTGTCTCATCATTTTTTTGTTTTTGACATTTACTCTTGTCTCAGCACATTTCACATTTCACATCTCAACATACAACAAACCTAGGTCACATCTTCAGCTGTTGATAATCAAATACTTTTGGATCCACATATAACGAAAGACAATGGATATTAAGAACAGAGGAACAGATCTTACTTGAATTTCTTGACATTTAACTCTCACACATTAGATCTCAACTCATAAAGCTTAATTAAACACAAAATACATCTGAAAGACGCTTAATCAAATGCATTAGAGCTACAGATCACATGAGAAACACTCTAGAGAATCCGAACAAATCAACCAATAATAGTGTCAAATCGAATGATAGATTTCGACTTTTCAAGCGCGTCTCTCTACTCTGTTCTTCTTGAGCGCAAGCGGAAACAGAGGAGGCAATGGAACAGAGGATTTAGAAGGAGTGTAAATAGGGACATGAATCATCGGCCGAATCCTCATACTCGCTGATCGCGTCCTCTCTAACCCTTTCTTACCTCTCTTCCCTTCTTTCTCTCTCTCCTCTCTCTTCGCAGCCGCATCCTCAAGCGAGCTCGATGATGACGTGGAAGACGACGGAGACAAGGACGACACCGTCCTCACTGACGAAGACGACGAAGAGTTCCTCTGTTTCTTCAACCGCAAAAGCTCTTTCCAAAGCACTGTGCATTTCGGAGGACGAGGAGATGGATCTTCGTCTATAAACCAACTCACTCTGTTATTATTGTTGTTGTTCTCCTGATCTTTATTCTTCTTCACTATCACTTCCACTTTACGATTATCTTCTTCTTTTTCTTCTTCGTTCGTCTTCAAGTTAACGTTTTTAAGCTTCTCTGAGTGCTTTGCTTGCCAGAAAGGAAGCAACTTTCCTTCAGAGAAGAGCTCGTCGGCGGTAAGCATCCTCTGTGGACTCGCATTTTCCGACAAGAACTCAAAGTCGGCGACTTTCACTGACCCTTTCACGACGTCTTTCTCTAATTCTTTACAAACTACAGGGCTGATGCAGATGAAATCTCCACCGTCGGATAAATCAGCTGAGAAAGAGATACGAGGTCCAATCAACGGTGGTGACTCCGTCTTTGAAACCGCCTCTGAAACCATATCTTCTACTTTCTTCTCTCTTAAGATGAAGATTTGATGGATTCGAGCAAGTGATTGATCTCTACTTATAAACTTCGGTGGAAGTCAGAATTTGTGAGCAAATCGTGCTGTAGACATGTGGCTGATTGGTTTGTGTCTGTAAGTTTAAGAGAAGAGTTCGAGCTAGTGGTAGACTTTGTGAGAGTAATGGATGATGGAGATAATAAATAAATGAATGAGAGAGAGAAAGATAGAGGTCCTAAAAAAGGAGAAACAGAGAGAGTTTGATTAAATTAAGTAAATTGAGTTTAGAATAGTACTAATGAGGAAGACGACCACATGGACACGTTAGGAGGAGACACAAGCAGACAAAATACAGACATGTAATTAGAGTTGTGAATTTAAGACTATTGGAGATTAAGAAAAGAGACGAGCCATGCAACTGCACAATTATATAATTATAATCTTGAATCGACCGAGGTTGAATTTAAAAGGAAAAAATATAAAATAAAAACTTTGTTCTGATAGAGAAAAGGATGGATCAGTCAATGGGAGTTGGGAGTTAACGAGAGAGTGCATGAAGGAGGTTAATGAACAGTTAACACATGTCGGCACATGACCATCGCGTCGTTGCATGTGATTTATTACACACATATATAGTTTTTTTGGGGTGAAAATTACATACATATATGTATTAGCTTGTTTGTTTATACTATTATTTTCTTAAAATCTTTGGAATTCTATGCATGACGTCAAACAAAAAGAAATTAAATTGATACTGCATTACAAAATAAAACATATATGCTATAAAAAAATAAAAATATATAGGAGAAAACTTATGAATGCAAAAGAAAGCAAATGATGCCGTTGGAACATCCGGTTACAAACAAAATAATCATATATGAACAAAAAAGTTAAATATGATAGCAACTTATCGCTATAATGGAAATTTCAGGTTCGTTTTAAAAATAAAAAATAAAAACCAAAGACTAACTATGAAATAACCAAAACATACTTCTCCATATAAGATACTCATCTTCAAAATCTCAAGCTTTGAAAGAAAAATCACAAGCTTTTAATCAATACGTTCGAAATTAAATACGACGAAAGATGAAAATATAATTTTCATGAAATCTTTAGATAAATATTTTCACAGGCTTATATCTCTAAAAAAGTGGCTGGCTCTAAAATATATATGATTGGGATACTGACAATGCATGTATGATAAATACTAGTCCTGTTTATCTCACTATTGCTAGCATAAGCGACATACAACATCAATGGACGACAATAGAAAATAATAGACCATTTATTATGTTGTTTGTGTTTGTTGTCACTGATTACAACATTATATTCGTTTCTTTATTTACGATCGATCATCGTCATACAAAGTTCATTGGTTTGCGACCACAAAATTACTATTTATGAATGTTAATTATTGAATTGTTAAAATGAATCGGCGACAACGAAACGAAACATGATTTTGTTGTTGTTATATATGAAATTGGACGTTTAAGATACGTTTTTAAAAAAATTATATTATATGCTATAATCTTTGGCCTAGAGAGTGTATATGTTTCAAATCCATAACTTTTTTAGTCAAAAAAATAAGGAATTTGCATTTTCTTGAAACGCTATTATTTAAAACCAGAGTCCTAAAAGTACCAGCAGACAACATGTAAATTTGATAAACTTTTCCTTAAAAAAATATAGTAGCATTTTTTTTTAGATAAATATATATTCTTGTCCAAAAAGTATACATACTATCATAATATACAACACTAATAAGCAAACTATTGTGTATGGGAGAGACAAACAGACAATAATAATCTAAATGGGGTATATATATATTGAAATAGTATGATAGATAAATAAATAAATATAAATAACTTCAAGTAAATACTTGGAGGCACGTTGAGCTGCGGGTTTCTTGGTGTTGTACCACTAGTTTTGGTTCTATATATTTTTTTTTGTCAACGTTTTGGTTATAGTTTAGTCTGATTATTTTATCGTATCTACTAAAAAAATACTATATTATTTGTTATTAACTCGGACAGGCTTTATTAACGTAATGTCCGAAGAGTGTTACTACAAATTAGATCTATTCGCTTGCTTTTATTTTTATATGCTATATAATGTTATTGTAAAGACATCATTATATTAGTCGGTGTCGTTGGACAAAGAGAAATGGAAGTGATGTTTTAGGTCTGATGTCCAAAACGAAATGGGCCTTTAGAAATAGTCACTGGGCCCAGTTGTCTCAGTTCACTGTAGTTCTCTTATCCATTAGGAATCAGCGATTCCATTCAACGATCCCTATGTAAAAAGTAAAAAATAAAATATATAGGGTGAACTATATTTAATTTAATTAATAGCATATTTTATTTTATTTTATGGCATTTCTCTATTATAAAACTTAGAAGTATAATGTAGAAACTGACACATGGTTCCAAAATTTATCTTATAACAATTTTTAAAACATTTATGTACTATTTGGCTGTTAAAAACAAGACATAACAATATATTGTTATATATTTTTTTTGCCGTAAAAAAGTATATAACAATATATACATATATATATATATGTATTTTTTTGAATAGATTAAAATGTTTATATAAGTGATAAAATTAATTTAAAAATTAAAAAAATCCCAATATAGATAAGAATTTTCGTCAATTAACTTTTCTTGGTTAAAATAAAATTCCACAAACCAAATCACTAACAATTGATATTGGTTGGATTTTTTTCTTTTCAAGTGAAAAAATCCGCAATATTGTTTTTTATATCTTTTTCAATCATAATTTAAAAAAAACTTACCAATTCAATAAAAAAAATATTTTGCGCAATACTTCTTTAACTATTTGAATCTAATAAAAGCAAGAAATCAAAGTTCAAAAAAAAGATAAAAAAAAGCAAGAAATCTTTAGAAATCAAAGAGTCAAGATACATGTAGTTGTTCCGTTATTGTTACAAAGGAAGAGGGATTCAGGCTCAGCGAAGGAAATGAAATCTGCCTAATAAAGTAGTTTGACTTATAACAAATAACATTTTATCAAACAATAACAACAAAAAACCTCCGCCTAATTACTCCCATATATTCATTACAGATTGTAATCAGTTATCACACCAAACTCCTCCTCCTTAAAGGTCTTCAACACCAAGCTCTCTAAACCTTTTACCTCATGACCAAACGACACATTTGCTACATAGTCTCTGGAATCATTTCGATCCTCTTCCTCATCTTCACGATCATTTTGATCCTTTCGCAAACCGTCTTCAAACCAAAACATCCGATATTGCAAACCCTGTCTTCAACAGTCGAAGGCGTATCCACACATGTATCACCACCATATGACGTCCAGCTAAACTTCACTCTTACACTCCAAATGCTCATGAAGAATCCTAACCTTGCCGACTTCCAATTCAAGACGGTCCAAAACTTGGTTTATTACAGGGATAATCTAGTGGGAAACCTCACTCTTCCTTCAAGCACACTCCCTGCTAAAGGCTCAGCGCTTTTGCCTTGTCCTCTTGTTCTGCAGATCGATAAGTTTGTTGCGGACTTAGGTGATATTTTGCAAGATATATTGCAAAGGAAAATTGTAATAGAGACCAAAGGAAATATGCCAGGGGAGATTACAGTGTTGGGAATCTTTAAGGCACATTTGAATACAGTGTCGCATTGCAAACTCGTACTTAGCTTTCCTTCTATGGAAGTGGAGACACAAGTGTGTGAGCTTGACACTAAGCTATAGAATTGTTTGTCAGGTTTAAACATAGGCTAAAGAGGGCAGATTAATTCCATTTTCCTGTAATAATTATACATATTTTATGCTTGATTATTGTTCTTTTTTTGTTTTCATTTCCATTTGTTTGAATCTTGATGTTTGGTTAATTTCGATATATGTTTTTTTAATTTCGATCTGAAAAGAAGAAAACTAAACTCTCAAAGAAAGAAACAAACAGTTTGACTTGTATATGAGATGAATAGTGAAGTACCGAATGATAGAATAATCAAATAGCAAAATATTTAATTAGTTGAGCATATAGATTACGTAAAACAATCATGTAACGTTAGAAAATCGATGTTATTCGATATGTGACGTTTTAAGGTGTATATGTTTCAAAACCTTAGAACATGTAAGATCCTTCAAAAATTTTGTCTTAAGAATCTGCAAAGTATTGTATTTTCTTATAAATTAATCGCGTCTTGAGCTTGGTATTAAAACACGCAAACATTCGAGCAACTAATAATTTTTAACGTTTGATTTTGTTTTGATTGAAACATGGAATGATTATCATATTATTCTAATATAATCTTTATAAAAAAAAATCTTAAAATAAGTAGAACTTTGCAAGCAAAATCGAAAAGTGTTATTATTATGATTTATTTTTATTTTTTGGCAATAGATTGAAGAGTTTGTAAGATTCACGAAATCAACGGATAGAGACATCAGAAAGAGTTAGAAAAGCGTGCCCTCCTTATCATAGTCAGCATTTTCGGATCATTCCTCTTTTTCAGATTCCGAATCGGAAAATGGATTCTTCCTCCGCCGCACGCCGCCGCATAAACGCTATCCACTCCCATCTCCTCACGTCTTCTCGCTCTTCTCCTCTCGTCCGCTCCAATCCCACCGCCGGCGAGTTCTGTCTTGGTCGGTATTTCATCTTTTCTTCTCACCTCTCTCTCTCTCTCTGATGTAGTAGTAGCTTTCTTCCGCTTCTGATTCCTTTGTTTTCATGTTCTGATCACAATCAGATAACGGCTATAGTGTTGTGCTTCCCGAGAAATTGAATACTGGCAATTGGAATGTCTACAGGTTCTCTACCATCGGCTTCTCTGTTTCTCTTCCTTCCTTCCGTTTAATTTTCCTCTCTCAAAGTTTCTTCCTTTCGATTTCATTTCGTTAGATCTGCTCGATCTCCGTTTAAGCTCGTTAGCAGATTCCCGGATCATCCTGACATCGCCACTCTCCATGACAACTTTGAGTATGATGAAACTCCTTTTTCTTCTTCATCTTCTATATCAGTTTTAGTCAATTCTCTGATGATCTCTGTTCTCGGAATATGCAGGCATGCTGTTCATGATTTTCGGGATTACAAGTATTTAGGAACTCGTGTTCGGGTCGACGGAACAGTTGGAGAGTGAGCTACTAACTTAATGATTATGTACATGCTTTCGTTTATGCCTTCCTGTAGCTCTAGTTTCTTTGAAGCTACTCTTACGTGACTCTGCCTTACTCTTCTTCTAGCTACAAATGGATGACATATGGAGAAGCTGGTACAGCAAGAACTGCTCTAGGTTCTGGTTTAGTTCATCACGGAATCCCCATGGTAAACGATTTGATCCTACTCTCCTCTCCTTCCCGCTTGAAGCTTCAGCTGATGCAAGTTTCTATTTTTATTCTACTCAGGGATCTTCCGTTGGAATTTACTTTATCAACCGCCCAGAGTGGCTCATTGTTGATCATGCTTGTTCTTCTTATTCTTATGTTTCTGTTCCTTTGTATGATACTCTTGGTAAGTATCTGGCTACAGGTTTTTTTTTTCCGTTGCAAGTTTCTTAGGGATTTTTTTTAATTATGCTCTTTTTTGTGTTTTCTTAAGGTCCTGATGCTGTAAAATTTATTGTCAATCATGCAACTGTGCAAGCCATATTTTGTGTGGCAGAGACTTTAAATTCCGTGAGTTCATCATTCTGCTGCTTGAATTCCTTTACTTTCCAGTAATTACCTCCACGTTTAGTGAGATTAAAAAACCTTTTTTACCCCTTGCTCAAATGCTTTATTTGTGTTGCTGTATATTCGTTTATTCTGACGTCTCTTTCCTTGCTTTCCTGTTTGCTTTTTTTGCCGGAGCTTGCAGTTACTGAGCTGCTTGTCTGAAATGCCAAGTGTACGCCTGGTGGTGGTATGTATAAACCTCAAATTTTTGTTATTGATCACGGGTTGAGTATTTTGACAACAGTTTTTAAATTAATTTGCTCTCTATCCGTTTATGATACTTCTCATGCACCGAGTAGGTTGTTGGAGGGTTGAATGAATCTTTGCCTTCGCTTCCCCCATCAGCAGGAGTGAAGGTTGTATCATATTCAGTGTTACTGAATCAGGTACCTGTACATTCTTCTCTGTTATCTGCCCTGCAATTTTTCATCCGTTCTCTTATGATAAGCAGGATTAGTGGCATTCTCTCAATTAAGAGTTTCCAAATTCTTACCAGTGCTATTATGAATCATGTTCTGATTCTTAACAACCCGTTTTCCATCAACGTATATACAACACTGGCACCTAGTAGAATCATATATGCACAAGCATAAATCCACATCAATATACTTCGACCTAAGACTTGAATTTAATTTACATCAGGACTACGCGTACACATTTCCCATATATGTCATCATAGTTTTTTCATTGAGATGATATAGCTGCCTTGTATCTTTGTCAGTGATAGCATCACATGTCCTGCAGTTGAGGTGCTTGTTGGTTTCATATTTTTCTGACCACATAAATTTGTTTCAGGGTCGCAGTAACCCTCAACGATTTTTTCCACCAAAACCCGATGATGTTGCAACCATATGCTATACAAGCGGAACAACTGGGACTCCCAAGGTTTTACTTGCTTGAAATTTATTGGCATTCAAATCTGAGATAGTACTGTTCTTTATTTCATATCTACAGTCTATAGTATCTAACTTACTCTTTATGTTATCTTGTATGTCACATTCCTCCCTGGCCTGCTCTTCTTTGGATGAAATATATTAAAGGGAGTCGTATTAACTCACGCAAATTTGATTGCGAATGTTGCTGGCTCCAGTTTTAGTGTGAAATTTTTCTCTTCAGATGTGTAAGTGTTTGCTTCTTTCTTCTAAGAATAAAAGATTTTCATTGTTATCCTTTGCATCTATAGCTACATGTATCTCTTCTCTTAAAAATTCTTATTCTTAAGTGGTCTTTGTTTCAGTTAAATTATTGGTAACTAATTTTGTCATAATCTCTTCTATTTCCAGTTATATTTCGTATCTGCCGCTGGCACACATTTACGAACGAGCGAATCAGATCCTGACAGTCTACTTTGGAGTTGCTGTTGGATTCTACCAAGGGGTTGGACACTGAACTTTCTCCTCTTACCCACTTATTTGGCATAAGCTAGTTTCTAAATGTGAAGGCAGAATGTCTGGAAACTTCATTTATATTCCATTAGCCCCATCATAATGTTGTTGATAAAAATCTACTGGTTTGCTTTAAGAAACAAGTGTACCTGTGATCTGGTCTTTGCTTATTAGTGCCCCCCCCCTCCCCCTCCATACCCCCATGCTCAAATCCTTTTTTTACTGATTTGATTGGACGAACCACTTGGGAAATTTTCTGCAGGACAATATGAAACTACTGGATGATTTGGCTGCTCTGAGACCTACTATATTCAGCAGCGTCCCTCGATTATACAATAGAATATATGCTGGGTAATAATGGCTTCAGTTTGTTGATATGCGCTCTCTGCTGCTTTTGGTGATTCACTGAATTAATGGTAAAGTTGTTTTTGCCAGTATTACTAATGCAGTAAAAACCTCGGGTGGACTGAAGGAGAGGCTCTTCAATGCTGCCTATAATGCAAAGAAGCAGGCTCTCTTGAATGGTCGGTCCTGTCATGCACATTAACTCTTTGCACATAATTTACATTGAAAACAATCTATGTGCTTCTGTAGTTTTATGTTGTAACTGTTGACACAGCTCTGGATTTTGATTACCGTTGGGTTTGTAGTGTTGATAGTAAGATTTCGTTTATCCAGTTTTGGGCTTGATTTCCTTGGTATGGGTACTGTTGGTTCAGGAAAAAGTGCATCTCCCATATGGGACAGGTTGGTATTTAATAAGATAAAGGACAGACTTGGAGGACGGGTTCGTTTTTTGACGTCTGGGGCTTCACCTCTGTCTCCTGAGGTGATGGAGTTTTTGAAAATGTAAGCTTATCGCCTATTGTGGATTTTGTTCTGTCATATTATACTATAGACTTCATGCTCAAGAAAGAACACTTTTCAGTCCCTAACAATCTCTCTCTCCCTAGCTCATGCATAGTTCAATCTGGCTTTGGTTTCGTTTAACTTTGTTTGACATTAACTTGTGATTTCTTTTATCTTTTGATTTAATTTGTGATATAACTACTCCAGATGCTTTGGAGGAAGGGTAACAGAGGGATATGGAATGACTGAAACATCTTGTGTTATAAGTGGAATGGACGAGGGTGATAACCTCACTGGACATGTTGGCTCTCCTAATCCAGCTTGTGGTGAGGTTTTTTCTGACTCTGCGATAAGATAGATATTCAAGTTATATCGCTATATGATTTAATACGCATTCCTTTTTTCAGAAGTAAAGCTTGTGGATGTTCCGGAAATGAACTATACATCAGCGGATCAGCCCCATCCCCGTGGCGAGATATGTGTTAGGGGTCCCATCATTTTTAGAGGCTATTACAAGGATGAAGTTCAAACGTATGAACACCTATTGCATTACAGAGTCCTCTTCTATTAACCAAATTGTACCAGAAGTATAATCCTTCCAGTAAAATGTATTAATTTTCAGGAGAGAGGTGATTGATGAAGATGGATGGCTTCACACTGGAGATATAGGTCTGTGGCTGCCTGGAGGACGTCTAAAAATTATTGACAGGTTTTCCCAAACACTTGATTGTTATCCAATGTTTCATTAGTAAGATCAAATACATTTTGCTCACAAAGAACATACTCCTGCTTTTAATCTATATTTGACTCACCCTGTCAATAGAGTCTTCCAAGACGGGTTAACTTTTGGGGGACTTGTTGGTATCTTTTGTACCTAGAATCATCTGCGTAAACTTTCTTCATTCTTTAAATAGGAAGAAGAACATCTTCAAATTGGCGCAGGGGGAGTATATAGCTCCAGAGAAAATTGAAAACGTCTATGCCAAATGCAAATTTGTGGGCCAATGCTTCATATATGGTAGATAAAATAAATTTCAGAAATTATTTTTCCTTAGTCTTTTGCTTTATTCTTTTGCCGCCTAATCTGGTTCCATTTTTTTTCAGGTGATAGCTTTAATTCATCATTGGTCGCTGTTGTATCGGTTGATCCAGATGTGCTTAAAAGCTGGGCAGCTTCAGAAGGCATAAAGGTGATATAACTTCCTTCACCAAATTCTCTCAGATGTGACACTAGAAAAGTAACTTTATACCACTATGCTAAATGCAGCATGGAGATCTGAGAGAATTGTGCAATGACCCGAGAGTGAAAGCAGCAGTACTATCTGACATGGACACTGTTGGAAGAGAAGCTCAGGCAATCCATCTCAGAGACATTTATTTATTTCATTTTAGTTACTATTCTCAAAGACTCGATCACTGACTAAGACTAAAAACAAAACTTTGGATGCAGTTGAGAGGCTTTGAGTTTGCAAAGGCTGTGACATTGGTGCTGGAGCCATTTACGCTAGAAAATGGGTTGTTGACACCGACATTCAAGGTAAGTTCTGCAAGATGAATAAGTTCCAATATGAACACTCGTCGTTCAGACTAGCTTACAAAGGTGAATTTTGGAACGGTTCTTTCGAAATGGTTTTAGTTAAGATCAATATGATCGAATTAGGAACCCCTAAATCTACTCTTATGGTCAAGTGTGGTGTGTAGTAAAGGACGTTAGTGATGTAGAATGATTAGGAAACCAAAAATGAATTGAGGCAGAAGGATTTTCGACTGAATGTTTGCAGATTAAGAGACCACAAGCAAAGGAATATTTCGCAGAAGCAATAACAAACATGTACAAGGAGCTTGCTGCTTCTGATCCTACCGCTAATAAAGCTTTGTGATCGAGTGATTAAATAAAAAGGCCACGCAAAAATGTTCATCCCAAATTGTATTCTTTTTCTTTTTTTTGTTCTTGCTACATATTTTATTGAATGCTCGTAAAGGTAGTAATAATAGTGCTACATTATACATACTAAGTTTTTCCCAGTGTGTAATAATAAAGGCAAAGTATTCGTTTTTAAAAAAAAAGTTTATTGCAGATTCTTCGTACTACCACGAAACGACGATATTTATTCACCGTTTTGCTATTTTGGGTATTTTCCCCACAAACCGGTCAGAAAAATGTAAGAGATTGTCTAAAATTAGATATGATAACTTCTTATCTATAATCATATCCAAATAAACATATCTATTTACATCTGTTAATGATCTGTTTTCTTATCAGTTTATGCCGAAAACAACACATCCAGATAGATTGTCATTTGGATATTATCAACACACGCAATAAATAGTCCTGGTTTTCGGTTTTGGATTTTTTTTGGTTTCGGTTATCGAATAACCAAATATAAGGAATTATATAGTTTGCTTTGGTTTCTCAGATTATTTTTTTTAAATGACATTTAAATTGTTTACTTACAGATATTTTTTCTCGTAAAAATTCGGCGTATTTCTAAGGATGTTGCTTTATATAGAACGACAAGTTTTTTTTCTTGTGATAATGAGCAACATAGTAGTATCTTCTTTAACAATATGGTATCATTTTCTTTAAAAGAAAATATGATTTCTTTCTTTAATAATTGATTAATTATTGTGATAAATTAAACGTTGTTTATTCGAGTGTAAGAAAATAAAACCGAAGAAACCAAATTTCGATCCGGAAACTTGTATATATGGATTTGTTTAACCGGGCTAGACAACCTAATCTTTTTGTACAGGAAGATTTGACTGTGTAATCCAAAAATAAATGGGAACGAGAAAAAACAAGATTATGATCCAAAACAAAAGAAAAAAGATTTACAGACCATACAATGACCGTGGATCTCGCCTCTGCTATTTCGAACACAATCCCATTTTTAGACAAGTCTGGATCTCAGTTTTGTCTGTGCACTGTGTCGTGTCTTATAAATATGTGATCTTCTTCATCTTTTATCCAACAGGGTCTGTCATTTCAAGCAGGGTCTCTGTCTCCTTCTTCAGCTTTCATGTCTCATCTTTAGCTAACACAGACACACAACACACATACAAACACTTATATATATATAATCTCTATATATATTCTGAGTTGAGTGGTGGTGTCTGATCGAGACTCATAAAACATGGCTGTTGTTGTATCATCTGACGGGAACGCTCCGGCTTTTGAAGCCAAGATGACTGTCTATGTCTTCGTCTGCGTTATGATTGCAGCTGTTGGCGGTTTGATCTTCGGTTACGACATCGGAGTTTCCGGTTTATTCTCTATTTCTTTACCAGCTTTCACCATACTTACGCTTCAAGAAACAAAAACTAAAAAAACTTAACTTGTGTCTCAAGTTACCTGTTCTTGTTTTCTTTTAGCTAACGATAATGACCTGTGATTTAAAAAGGTGGAGTGACGGCGATGGACGATTTCTTGAAGGAATTTTTCCCCGCGGTGTGGGAGAGGAAGAAGCACGTTCATGAGAACAATTACTGCAAGTATGATAACCAGTTCTTGCAACTATTCACATCGTCTCTTTACCTAGCCGCGCTCGTGGCCAGCTTCATTGCTTCCGCCGTCTGTTCCAAACTCGGAAGGAAGCCCACAATGCAGTTCGCTTCTATCTTCTTCTTGATCGGTGTCGGTCTAACCGCAGGAGCCGTTAACCTCGTCATGTTGATCATTGGAAGAATCTTGCTTGGCTTTGGTGTCGGCTTTGGCAATCAGGTAGATATACATAATGAATCTTTGCTCTAAAAACTCTCTAAAAATGACCTAACGTTTTTGTACGTACCTTAAATTTGCAGGCAGTGCCGCTTTTCCTTTCGGAAATTGCTCCGGCACAGCTCAGGGGAGGTCTCAACATTGTATTCCAACTGATGGTCACAATCGGAATCCTAATTGCCAACATTGTCAACTACTTTACTGCTACGGTTCACCCTTATGGATGGCGAATTGCTCTCGGTGGAGCCGGAATTCCCGCCATTATCCTCCTCTTCGGTTCATTGATCATCTGCGAGACTCCCACAAGCCTCATCGAGCGCAACAAGAACGAAGAAGGCAAAGAAGCCCTAAGGAAGATCAGAGGAGTTGAAGACATCAATGACGAGTATGATAGTATCGTCCATGCCTGCGACATCGCGAGTCAAGTCAAGGACCCTTACAGGAAACTGTTGAAGCCCGCGAGTCGCCCACCGTTCATCATCGGAATGCTTCTCCAGCTTTTCCAGCAATTTACCGGAATCAATGCCATTATGTTCTACGCACCGGTTTTGTTCCAGACCGTTGGGTTCGGAAGCGACGCAGCCCTTCTATCTGCGGTTGTCACGGGAACGATCAACGTTCTCAGCACGTTCGTCGGGATTTACCTCGTCGATAAAACCGGCAGGAGATTCCTTCTTCTCCAATCTTCCGTTCACATGCTTATTTGCCAGGTCCTTAAATCCCTCTGTTTCTTTGTTTATTGCGTCTCAAGTATCTTGAAGTAGGTGTCTTGCTCCACAAGTAATCCTCTAAAACTTAAAACTTTTTCAAACAGTTGATCATTGGAATCATCCTGGCGAAAGACTTGGGTACGACGGGAACACTCGGGAGACCACAAGCCCTAGTAGTTGTGGTCTTTGTGTGCGTTTACGTGATGGGATTCGCTTGGTCATGGGGACCATTAGGATGGCTAATCCCCAGCGAGACGTTTCCTCTAGAGACTCGAAGCGCAGGATTCGCTGTTGCCGTCTCGTGCAACATGTTCTTCACGTTCGTGATCGCGCAGGCTTTCCTATCGATGCTTTGCGGGATGAGATCGGGAATTTTCTTCTTCTTCAGCGCTTGGATCATTGTGATGGGACTGTTTGCGATGTTCTTCATACCAGAGACGAAAGGAATCGCCATTGATGACATGAGAGAAAGTGTGTGGAAGCCACATTGGTTCTGGAAAAGGTATATGCTTGCGGAGGATGATCATCATGACGTGGAGAAGAGAACTGCTTGAAATCACAAGTCTGTCGATTTTTCTGTTTCGTTTCCTTTTTCTTGTTGATTTTCTGAATTCTTTTATTACTTCTTTTGTTTCGTGGGAAACAAATAGTGTAATAACACCAACTTGTCGATTCAGGTTAGGTATTTTATCAATGAAATTCCATGAAAATTGCTTCACATTTTATGAGTTTAAAAAGTTTCTTCATCGTAATATCAAAGTTTTGATTGTTTTAAATGCAAATGTTAAGTATTAATTTTATATTTGAAAAAAAACATTTATAACTTCAACTTTCATTGGAAAAAACATTACTCTCCTCATTGTGTCTTGTACTTTTTCTGGTGTATGGTTTTGATTGCTGTACCAAACACGGGGAAAACAAAACCAAATAAGAAATCCGGTTAAGTCTTAAATAAACCGTAAATCATAAACCAAAGCAATTTGGACCACAACCTTCAGTGTCTTTTAATGCTTTTCCTTTCGAAAGAGGACAAAAGATTCATCACTTCCAATCCCCTCGATATCTTTTCTCGCCAAGTCAAAATGCAAAATCATACGATATTAAAGGGAGGGAGTGTCAAATTTCACAAACATTTCAAACTAAAATAGGAACATAAGACAAAAAAAAGATTATGTTGGTAGGAGCAAAATCTCTAATCGGGAAGTATTTGCTCGTTGTCTGCATCTCCTTCTGTCTCAATAGTAGGCTTTGAAGGTCCAGCTCCAGGAGCTTGCTTCTTCTTAATACCACTCACTATATCATCAATCCTCAGAAGCATACACGCCGCTTCAATCGCTGTCTTAAATGTTTGCGCCTTCACATTGTAAGCATCCCATATCTAATCACAAAGTTTCAAACTGTTAAAAATGTCTCAAGAAACAATAGATTCACCAGAAAGCATTGCTTTTTATTCTTGCCTTGCTCTCTTTCATGTCAGCTATTGCACCGGTGTTTCCATCGATTCCAGTCCAAGCATTCTCACCATTTGCGTGCTAATACACAAAAAACATCGGAGAATTAATCACTGAGAGAATAATTCGGAATCAGAACATGGCAAATATGAAAAAGCAATGGTAGACGAAAGATACCTTTCCTTGCAATGCTGTCATAGTTCTGATCACGTTAACTCCACAGTTCTGAGCTAGAGTACGCGGAATAGCCTCAAAAGCTATAGCAGCTGCTTCATAAGGCCACTGTTTTAACAACAATCAGAATTAGTCCCCATTAGACTTTGCACAGATATTAGCTATAGGCAAAGCGGTTTAAACCATAGCCAACCTTTTCGATTCCTTCAATTGTTGCACTCTTCTGTTTTAAAGTGGCAGAAACGGTTAATTCAGTGGCTCCGCCACCAGGAACCAGCTTTGGGTTCTTAATGATGTTTCTTGAAACAGACATGGCATCCTGTAAGAAGGATGTATCAGGCATTGATGATGATGACTTTGACCCAAGATAATTTTATATTTAGTAAATATCATTCACGCACCTGAAGATTTCTTTCCACTTCGTTGAGAAGATCTTTACTTGGTCCTCTTAAGAGCACAGTACATGCTTTGGGTTCTTTGCAATCAACAATGAAGGCAAAGAAATCGTCTCCTATTTTCTTAACCTCAAACAAGCCAGCGCCAGTACCAACATCAGACTCTTGAAGTTCGTCAGGCCTGTTCACAATCACAGCTCCACATGCCTTAGCAATTCTATTGTTGTCCGTCTTTCTCAACCTTCGGATTGCACTAACTCCAGCTTTGCTGAAATAGTGACAGGCCAAGTCACTAAGTCCCTTCTCTGTAATTACCAAATCGGGTTTGAACTTTAGTATTTGCACGCAGATGTTCTCGATGTACTCCTCTTCCAGTTTCAGCAGCACTTCCCAGTCTTCTTCTCTAACCAACTCAGCATTGGTTTGGTTTTCACCTTTCTTGTACTCAAGAGGACAGTCAAGAAGAATAATCCGTGGGTTGACAATCTTTCTCTTCATTTTACCAGGAGCAACTACGTCTTTGTTAAACATGACTCCTTTGAGAACCTTGGAGTCCTCCAATTGACCACCAGGAACCTTCTCAACCTTGATGTATTTTTTAATATCCACCTCCCTCAATCCTTGTCCAAGATCAACACCAACAGTAGTGGTGGCGTCAATAGCCAAATCCTAAAAGAACGACAGAAAGTCGTGTAAGAACTTGAGCAGAATATTTTCTGACAACAATCCATTCAGACAGCCAGGAAACAGGCTGATAGTGTGTCGCTTGTGAGAACTAAAAATGTATCTTCTAGATGTGCATATGTGGAAATGTTTTTGTCTTTGTCATGTACGGTGGTTTATCATGTAGTCTAGAAAAAGAACATATATGGCAAAAGCAAGCCATGTGACGCAAAAGAAAATTGCTTCAGAAATTAAAGTACTCACAGCAATTAGATCTCCAAACTGGCTAGTGAATTTTGTTCCTATGCAGCTCTTGACTAGTCCTAGTACTGTTGCACCTGCAATATATATAAACATTCTTGTATTAGTAAACATGAGGGAAAAGGGCAACTTACAGGAAAGAAAAGTCCTCCAACCTTGATTGAAAAATATCAGAAACAAAGGTACAAGGCGACTTACGGTCATTGACATCGATTGACATGGCAATCTTGTCAAGAACAGCGATAGCATCCTCGAGGGCCTTATTATAAGCTGCAGAGAAGAAAACATTGTTCAAACGAAAACAGTAAAAATACAACAGCGGAATGGTAACAATTAATATGAAAGTATACCTCGGCAGATGACTGTGGGATGGTAACTCTTCTCAATAAATGCTTCGGCAACATGCAACATTTCACCAGCTGTTGAAAACAAAAAGGAAATCAGTAACAGGAAAAACAGCAGAAAACATGTTGCTAACACACAATTACTTGTAAGTGTCAAACCCACAATAAAAATCACAGCAGTGCCTATTACACTCCTCAAAGCTAGTGGCAGAGAATAATTTCAGCAAAAGAATTATCAGATAGAATGTACATACCAAGAACAATAACAGATGTAGTCCCATCACCGACTTCTTCGTCCTGTGTGCGGCTCAACTCAATCATCGACTGCAATCAACACAGAGGGAGAAAAAAAAATTATCAGAAAACAGAACAATAAGAAGACAACAAGGACGTTCAAGATAGGAAAGAAGTAAAACCTTAGCTGCAGGGTGAGCAACATCTAGTTCACGCAAAATAGCATTTCCATCATTGGTAACAACAATTCCTGTAAAGAGCCGAAACAAAGAGTTTAGCAGATAAAACAATCATAACCATAGACGAGGAGAAAGGAATGCAAAAATCCCTCCCATTAGTAAAACCCACAATTACTTTAGGGTTTATGTATAGCTAACTCAGAAAGCGAAGTCGAATAGCTTTGGAAAAAGAGAAAGTACATTGAATTACAAATCTGCGAAGACTGAATCCTTTCAAAAAGGCATAAACCCTAAAACTTTTCGTCTCTTAGGAGATCTATAGTGAAGAGAAAACACTAATAAAAAGGAAAGGGGAGGAGAAATCTACCTCCACCAGCATCAAGAAGCATCTTTAACATAGAGCGAGGACCCAATGTGGTGCGGATAATATCAGCTACAGCCTGTAAAAATTGAACCCAGAACCATGGTGAAAACCATGATTCGTAGCAGAGAATACAGAGAGAGAGAGAAGCAAATATTAACAACGTACCTTTGAAGCCTGAATATTACCATGGTGAACCTTTGTTCCAGATTCACGCTTCAGGGAATCCTCTGAACATTTCACGAAGCAGTAGCATTAACAATTTGGAACACGGAAGTAAGAGTCACAAAATCTAATACAGATTCAAAGAGACGAGATCTATAGAAGATGAAGATACTTACTGAGAACGAGAACCGGGGCGTTCATGTTCTGCGACCTAAGCTTAAATGAAGAAGAATCGGAGGAGAAGCTTAACGACGGCGACGGAGCAAATTCGAAAAGCGGAAACTCAATAAAAAGTGCAAAGGACTGTGAAAATGGTGGTCGATGCTCCTGCTTCGCGGCTCTCAGTCTCTTTAGCCCTCTTTCAGGTTTGTAAAAGCCCGACAACTCAAATCTGATAAAGCCCATAAGCCCAATTTAATTTTTTTTGTTCTCCATGGTTTCGAATTTTCGAGTTGATTAACAAAACAATTTTGAAAACTTTTAGTAGTACAAGACATTTTTCTTTTCTTAAATGAGATTTTAAGTGATAATTTTGAATTTTTGGAAATTTTTTTATATCCTAAAATTTTGGGTATGGTAAATGAATAGTCCATTTATAGTTTATATTTTCGTACTCTCCTGGGAACAAATACACTCATATTTATACAACATCAATTGTATATAAAATAAAACATATTTATCCAATTTTGGTGAAACATGGAATGTTACGTAATAAGATATATGCTAAGGTAAAACAAAAAGAAAAAAAATCAATAATGCCATTTGATGAGACAGCACTGTAATTTATTTGATAATTAACAAATCTAAAACATAAAACGGTTTATTATAAATTACAGCAGCCTCCTTGAGAAAAGGACAGTAAAACGAATGGAGATGATCTTGTGGACTATATTGCATTGGTGTTTCTCCAAAAAATAAGAATATAATTACATTTGAGATGAAGTTAAAAACGAAAAAACAAAAAACAAATTATATTTGAGATAAGTGAATGTGTTGCCATATCACGAGTTCAATGCCCAATTTATAATTGACAAGTTGCAATGCACGTCATTTTTTTGTTTTCAAATTAATATTCACATATTGTGATTTAATACGAATTACCGTATTATAGTGGTTAGGGCACTTGATTAAGTGGCTCTGCACTAATATGCATTTATCTTCCAACTTCCAACATACCAAGATTCTTTTGGGACATTCTCTTCATGATGTATACGTAGCCATCACTTCCATTCTATGTATTTTGAACAAATTGATCAGATTTTATATTAATAAAAAACGAAGATTGAAATTTCAAATCTTAATATGTCGTGTAATCCAATAGTTAGTATTATAGATCAAACATTCATTATTGACTTGTAAGAGAAATGGATAGAGCACTCAAACAAAAATGAGCAATAGGTCACAGTTTTACCCTCTCGCCTCCTTTTTTGAAACTTCAACTTGTGGATGTCATCAGCATCACATTTAAAGTTCACACTTTGATCAAAAACCTTCTTTAATTCAATTTTTCTAAACCAAAACTAAACTCTAAATTTTAAACATTAAAGTTGTTACTATTATATATAAACCTCTTGTTGTTTTTGGAAAAAACTATAAACCTGATCAAGTCCAAATTCAAATACGATATATCGTTTTAAAGATTGAAATTCATCTTATTTTTTACAAAAACTTTCCATTTTTTATAGATAAATAATACTATATACTTTTTTTTAAATCACATAAATTATAATAATTTTTATTTTTAGTTTGGAAAAAAAAAGTTTTCACTAATTAATTTAGCCTACTTTTGGATTTGTAGCCGTTGACCTATTAAGTTTTATTTCATCCATTATTCGTTCATAACTTGTATATATCTTATATTACATCATTTATTTTATTAATTATATGTGTAGTTCTGTAAAGAAAAATATAGCACATCGAAATCTTACTAGCTACATCAATGGAACCATGTTATTTTCTCTAAACGCGTGTGTAACCTCGTACCTACCATCCGAAGGCATTTGCATCTTTCTCACTTAACTCACTTCAACTATATACAATTATAAAGTTTGTCTGAGGTTATTTCCCAAATTAAAATAAAAAAAGTTGGCCGTTCGAGTAATTAATCTATTAATTTGAAAATAGACCACCAATGAGACATGACCACTAGAATTTCGCATGACAATAATTTAATAAAATATCAATTATCAACCAAAAAATCAATGATCGATCTATTTTGCTATATATAGCGCAACATTCTTGTGCAAGTGCAATATCTCAAATCATTACCACAAAGCTAGAAATAAAAGATGGAAGGGCTTCTTCGCTTCCTTGTAGCCAAAGTGATCTTGTTGGCTTTAGCATCTTCATTTGTATCTTGTTACGACCCAAGTCCTCTTCAAGACTTTTGTGTTGCTGTTGATGACGCTAATGGCGGTAATCTCTATTACCCAAAGTTTTTACATACTATTTAAAATCGCTTAAAATTACACATTTTATAAAGATTAAGATTTATGCTCAAGCAAATTTACGGACGACAGTAAAAAAGAAAGTAACATATGTTTGGAGTTTCGTGTAAATTAGTCAGAACAGCAACAAAACATACGTACTATTATCAATAACGAACGTATACATAACATCAATAATAAGACAACTAATATTGTATTACAATTTTTTTTTAATTTTCAGTTTTCGTGAACGGAAAATTCTGTAAAGATCCAAAATACGTGAAGGCCGAAGATTTTTTTACTTCTGGACTAAACATCGCGGGAGTCACCATAAACCGCGTTGGCTCTAACGTTACCAACGTTAACGTCGACAAAATCCCCGGACTCAACACTCTTGGAGTTTCTCTTGTCCGAATCGATTTTGCTCCGGGAGGTCAAAACCCGCCACACACGCACCCACGAGCCACCGAGATCCTCGTACTTGTTGAAGGAACTCTCTTAGTCGGGTTTGTGTCATCGAACCAAGACAACAACAGATTGTTCTCCAAGGTTCTTTATCCGGGAGACGTGTTTGTGTTTCCCATCGGAATGATACATTTTCAAGTGAACGTTGGGAGGACGAACGCCGTTGCGTTTGCTGGTCTCGGAAGCCAAAACCCTGGTACGATCACAATCGCAGACGCGGTTTTTGGTTCCAAGCCTTTGATTATGCCGGAGATTTTAGCTAAAGCGTTTCAGCTGGATGTGAACGTGGTTAGGTTTCTCGAAGCAAGGTTTTCTTCTAACTACGATCGTCACTATTAATAAGTTTAAAGGAATGATGGGAAAGTGTTCCAAAATATGAATAAATGGTCTCATGTCGTTCAAATATGTAACATAGTGTGTGAAGGACTAAAATAAAACAATTAAACGGTAAAGATGTGTTATTGTCATGCAGCTTAAGATTAAAAAGGTGTGAAGGCATTAAACCAATCTATGTATATAAAATAAAATAAAAATTTCCCCATTCTTATGTGAATACAAAACATGGTCATATCAACATCGATGTAGTCAAAGTTTCAAACTAGAAGATGGCAATGCTCTAACGACTAAATTAGAAGCAGTTAATCGGTAAAATTTTCTTTATATCACTGTTCATAAATTAGCTGATGACTTTATGTAATTAAGCAAACCTTATATTCTATTTCAGCCATACTCATTAATTTGTTTAGAATGTAATTTGTAAATTGAAGAAAAAAAAATAATAATTGAATCGAGTAGACTTGCGATGGAAGGGAATGAGATTATTCCCAAAAGATTTTCTTAACGAGAAAATAAATTAAGTTTAGGGTTTCAACTTCCCAGGCTGTAATTGTATTATTTGGACCTTGCCTCTTCGCTGATTTTTCCAGATAATAATTAATGATTAAATATTCCTTAATCTCCGCATTTTCTTCTTCTTCTTCTTCTTCCCGACTCTGCTTGTTTTTAACCCACTGAGAATTTTGAAGTTTTCTCTTTCCGGTCAGAAGATCAGGAAAAAGCGTAAAACCCCGATCAGGAAAATCCGGGGAAGTATATCTGCCGTTGATTCCCCGATTTCAGTTTTATCTGTCTCCGGAATCCCTCTGTTTCGCTTTCTAGTTGCGTGTACGGTTCATCGTTCTCCCTTGAAGGTACGCTCTTGTTAATTGCGTTTGAATCACTCTCAGATCATTCGCGTATACCGAAGCCCTTTTTATTCACTACTTCGCCCATTGATTCCTAGATTCCAGTTGCGGAAAGCTATTCGAGGTTTAAATGCTTCTGAATCGCGAAATTGGTCTCGGATTTAGGGTTTTCTCTCCGCTTTAAGCTCCAATCCTTCGCCCTTTTTTTTAAACCTCCCGGGGGAACCTGGAGGCGATTTGTTTTTTCCAGATCCTTCTTAGCTCTTGTACAGGTTTTTGCTCTTGGCTCCTTTTGCATTTGCCTTATTTAAAGTTTGACGAGTTTTTTCAGAACGTGCTTACCAATTGTCTCTTTCTGCAGAATGGCGGATTTGCTACCCATTTACCTCATCATCTTGGCTTTTCTATGCACTGTTGGAGCCATTGCTTTGGCCTTATTCCATATCTACAAGCACCTCTTGAATTATACAGAACCCATTTATCAGAGATATATTGTGCGCATTGTCTTCATGGTCCCGGTCAGTATATTAGCAGTTCCAAGAGCTTTCTTTGGTTTGTCTCATCCCGATCTGTGAACCTCCATTTCATTTTGAATTCTCTCTTGCTAACATGTTCTTGATCCTATATTCCGCACAACAGGTCTATGCCTTGATGTCATTCTTGGCTCTCGTGTTGCCAAAAAGCTCCATCTATTTTAACTCTATCCGAGAAGTGTGAGTGTTTTTGAAATTTTCATTTTTGCTAGCTTACCGTGGGACGTGCTTCCTCCACTAACTATATTAAGTTCTCATTGAACCTTGAGAATAGATGACAAATAACTCAGATTTCTGTGCTTTGGTTTCAACGAATGAAGACCTGTTGTTTTATATCTCTAAGTCTTTGTGATCTTTTCTCTCTCGCAGTTACGAAGCGTGGGTGATTTATAATTTTCTGTCGCTCTGTTTGGCATGGGTTGGAGGCCCAGGTTCAGTAGTTATAAGTTTAACTGGCCGCTCTATGAAGCCATCATGGCATCTCATGACATGTTGCTTCCCACCACTACCACTAGACGGGTTAGTTTGCGGAATAAACCTACATTCTTATTGCATATGTCTTTTGATTTCTCCTTTGACTTTTCTAAAAAATTTCAAACTTCCTACATTCTTGATAAAGGTTTTGTCAATAATTTGGTTGAGGATTTGTCAATCATTTGGTTGCATGCACTGTTTGGTTCATAAGAAGCAGTAGCTTTTTGTAGTCCAGATATATTAGGATCACTCTGTTAGCTAATATCTGTTATAGCTTATATCGGGTTATCTTATAATGTAGGCGTTTTATACGACGGTGCAAGCAAGGTTGTCTGCAGTTTGTAATTCTAAAGCCAATCCTAGTTGCTGTCACACTTGTGCTTTATGCAAAGGGGAAATACAAGGATGGAAATTTTAGCCCTGATCAATCCTATCTCTATCTTACCATCATCTATACGATATCATACACAGTAGCTTTGTATGCGCTTGTCCTCTTTTATGTGGCTTGCAAAGATCTGCTTCAGCCATTCAATCCAGTCCCGAAGTTTGTGATTATCAAGTCTGTTGTCTTTCTAACCTATTGGCAGGTAATGTCTCGTATTCTCTCGCTATCACTATCGCTTATTTTGGCATTGACTTCTTCCTTTTGCTATTCTCCACAAAAAATTGTAACACATTTCTTCTGGCTGTCGAGCCTTTTGGTGTTGCAGGGTGTTCTAGTTTTCCTTTGTGCTAAATCTGGATTTATAAGGGATGAAGAAGAAGCAGCTCTTTTCCAAAATTTTATTATATGTGTGGAGATGCTTATTGCTGCAGCTGCCCATTTCTATGCATTTCCATACAAGGAATATGCAGGTGCCAATGTTGGGGGAGCTCGCAGTTTCTCAGGAAGTCTGGCACATGCTGTTCAACTAAATGATTTCTACCATGATACTGTTCACCAGGTAACTGATTCGCAAATTTATTGAAGTGTTTGATATGTGTCCCTTTGGTGCGATGATGAGTTTGATTTCTTACAGTTTGCCCCTGCGTATCATGATTACGTGCTCTATAATCATAATGATGGTGGTGAGGAAGGGACAAGGAAGTACCGAGTACGAACATTTGTGCCAACTGGTCAGGAAATGGATGCTGTTAGAAAGAACAAACACGTATTTGGAAACAAGACAGATGGCGGTTCGCCCTCCGGTCGCTTGTCCTCAGGAACTAGCACACCGAAAACTTCAGGTGTAACTTCTGATCCTGCACGCCCTGAGACCATGAAATCTTCCTTGTTGGTGGATGCCTCGGACTCGGCTTCCTCAATGTATGACATGTCGCTCATTGACATCGATATATCGAGCTACCCAAGCAAGGTACCTTCTGCAAATGTGAGTGGAGGGCCTAGATTGTGAGGAAGAGGATGTAGAATCCACCATTAACAGTAACAAAATTGTTAGATTCAGGAGTCTCTCAAGTGTGTTGTTAAGCAGGAAAATGTTAGTTGGAGATGGAGATATAAGTGTTTTTACTCGTGTGTGTAATCCCTTGTTGTTCTTATGAGTCTTCCACTGGTGTTTACCTTTGCACAGCTTATTTCTTGTTCTTGCTTCGTTCACTATCTTTGGTTTGTAGATATAAAAGGATTATGAAATTTTGGTTACACAATCTCAAAAGTTGTGAATCATTTGGTGTGGAATTAGAAAGAGTTAGATAAAGTTTGGAGCTGTTAGGCCATCTCTTTTTATGTTCTTTTCAGACCGCGAATATAATATATATCAACTTTTTTGTTTGTGTCATATTTATGCTAATATTATATGAATTATGCCTTAGACCTAAAATTTTGTTCGTTTTAGCATGCTTATATAAACAATTTAGTAAATTTAAAAATATTGATACACCTAAGACCCTAGCAACTAATACGCATACGATAAACCAAAAGGCATTCATCGTTAAAAAAGTGTCAATATCATTATGTCATTCCAGTCTTTTTTTTTAATCAATCAACTAATTCTGCAAAGTCATAATTCATATTATATTGCAAGTCCGTCATAGTTAAACAGTTTGATGAATTTACATATTTTATATAATTTTTTTTTACTAAATGAAGAACGTGAACTTTGATATTTTTTATTGAATTTTTACTAGTTGGGAAGTTAGATTAAAGTCCCACCTACATAGTGTATTTGATTTGACGAGAGGACTTTTCATTTTAGTAAAAAAGACAGAGAGAGAGAGAGAGAGCGAGACGCCAATAAAAGCAGAGTAGTAGTACGTCACAAGTTAGAGAGAGCAAAGCCAACAATATTTAAAGCAACAACGTGAAGCACTTGAAACGATATTGAGATATATCCAAACCAAACCCTATCAGTTGTCGTTGTTTTCCGACGGCGGTTTTGGCGGCGGCTGAGTGTTTTAGTGTTTACAAGTTAACCAAACCAGCCGACGTCGGAATCTGCTGCAAGGAATCTCCCTAAACCCTATTTTATATTCGATTCTCTACACAAAAGAAACCTAAAAATCCCATTTCCTCTCTCCAAAGATTCCGATGAACAGAAGCATCAGCGGCGGTGGCGTTTGGCAGAGCAGTAACGGTTACTATGGCTATGGCTATGGAGGAGGAGGGTACGTGGAGAAGAGACAGCTTTTCCTTAAGAGCTACCAATTCTCTAG
The DNA here is from genome assembly GCA_000218505.1 of Schrenkiella parvula. NCBI lineage: Eukaryota > Viridiplantae > Streptophyta > Magnoliopsida > Brassicales > Brassicaceae > Schrenkiella > Schrenkiella parvula. The sequence goes on along the minus strand of CM001189.1, from coordinate 1,607,757 downwards.
GAAACAGAGCTTAACGGAGAAGATTAAGAGATCCGTGAGGAGAGTGGTGAAGAAAGTTGTTTGGCTGAGGTTGAAATCTGCTCGGAGGCTGAAACGCGTCGTTTGTTCGCGTCTCAAAACGGCGTTTTTCTACAGCCGTAGACGTTTCTCTCGTCTCCTTCACCCAAACAAACCCTCCTCTTACTGCTTCTACTAAGTTCTCTCTCTCTCTGTTCCTTCGTTTATGTGTGTATAATTAGCTGCTTGCTTAAACTAAGTTTCCTCTTATTTAATTATGTTGTTAAATCACAAAATGGTCTTTGTAATGGATACAACTATTATGCTTACGGATTGTGAACAAAATTTCCGATTTTAATTAGATAATTTTGGAAAAGAGTTGTCAAGATTTTGTTTTTAGATTGGATAGAGACTTTTTTGGATACGAAAGATCATGCAGGAATGCTTTAATTTAGCGTCGGTCTAGTTCCTGCTCGTAATTTTTCTATTTAATCTATTTTAATCTATTTTAATAAATTTTAATCATAGTCATTAGTCACATAACGCAATAACGTAAGCACGTCAGGTTCCTCTTTTCTCGTGTCTCTTTTCCCAACAAGTCAGTGCTACGTTATCGTAAGCGAGTCCTTGTCTTTCCAATTAAGTTTCTATTTTTCTTTATATTATAACCTTATGTTGGGCCTATTTTGGGCCTAAATGTGGGTCCATATAACATTCAATGGATCTCGCGACACCCGGTCTGCCAGATACGAACTGAGAAGTCCACGCGCATCGAAAGCACGTTTCTCTGACGCGCTTGGTCTTCTTCTGAATTTTAGGAGAGTTTGGCCATTTCGTCTTAAACCAAACTGATTCCAAAAACCAGGTGAAATTAATATAACCAAAACCGGACCGTTGAGATAACTAACTGAAAAGAGGTTAGCTTAACCGGATACAATGATACATTATTATGTGGTTGAAATAAAATAGTAAAATTAATGGGGGATAAATAGACTAGCAACCAAACTTATTCCTCGTCACCAATCCAATGATCGTCGATTACGTGTTTAAAAATAATTTTGGAACTTTGTAGTCTTTCTTATTATTCTCCTCTCTCCTTGCAAATGACAAAATTTGTGAGGGCTCCCCAAAATAATTATAGATTTTCGAAGAGGATTCATCTCAACAACCTCTAGCTTTGTAACAATTTATGAATTATAAAACTTCCAATCATTGGACATATCTTCTCATCTAGTCCCTTGGTTTTTTTGTATCTAAAGTAAAAGCATTACAACTCTTTTTTTGTAAGTAGTTTGTTTTACCTAAAATTTATTCTCTAAACAACTTTCTTTTTACCTTGTTTTTAGGTACTTTCAATTTTCAATACTTTTTTTTTACCATTTTCAATTTGTTTTTGATCACAACGTTTTATGAACATAAAACCAAGATTCTCATGATGATAAAAAGAGAAGGATCCAAAGAATAGGATCAAATGAAATTAAGATGATCTAACAGGGGAAGTGCCCTCTCACGCATAGACGCAGAAACTCTTTCTTACTGCACTGTGAATCCAAATTTTGGTGGCCACTTAATGGTACCTAAAGATAGGTGGAACTACAACTTTTTTTTGTCGTGGAACAAATTAAAAAACATGGCTTTTTGTTACCTCTAAACTAACTCTAATTTTGTAACCATTCATGAATAAGAAACTTCCAAACTTCCAACCATTGGACATATCTCTCCATATCTTCCCCTGATTTTCTTTTTTAGCTAAAGCATTAAAGTTCTTTAATAAATACAATATGTTATAGATTTTTCATTCCCAAAATCATGCCCTTTATTGGAACACATTTTCGATTGAAACCAATATTCAAATCTCATTTTAAGACTAAAACCAATATATATGAAAATGTGTTTTTTATTAAAGAATACATTAAAATGTTAGCATTATAAATTCAGTATAAGTTTAAATAGATAATCTTGTCTGAAATGGGACACACAAAATCTTGTCGGATTCTTTATTAGCATTTCAAAGGAAACTAAAATGGAACATGATTTTTCTTTCCCATTTCCGCAAAAACCTATCTCGAGTTTTCATTTGTCCATCTGTAACTAATCCACACATCACACCAAAAAATGATTTTGTCTTCATTTTGTAGCATCATAGTCACAGCCCTTAACCACGTAGGTCCATATACAGAGCATCTGTTTATGTGGTTAAACAAGAGCTGCCCATTTAACCAGAATTTGGATATTTTGATGTTTGTAATGAAAATAAAGAATAAAACCATGTGCTTTAAGAATCTTTCACACTCTCTCTATCCTTTTAAAAACACATGCCTTCAGCAACTTCTCTTCACCATCATCATCATTATAGTGTTTCCTTATCTCTATACCCTTTGAAGCAAAAAAAGAAACCTCTTTCTTTTCTATTCATCCTCTGTTTTTATTCTTTCTTTCAATCTCTCCGTTTTGTTCTTAACCTCCGTTGGACACTAACTCTGTATTGCTCTAAGGCAACATCAAAACCCTATCTTTAACAGAACAAGATATGTTGCAGATTGTAGGAAAGTATCGGTGGAGACAATCATGTCGTTACAAGAAGCTAACGGAACAACATGATAAATTGACAACACCACCACCAACAACAACAAGGTCGACTAAAAGGCAGAACTTGGGGAAGAAGAACGAGATTCGAGCAAAAGGGTTTAGACTAAACCGGTCAAAAAAGCTGGTTCTTAAGGCATTAGCTTTTCCTAGAAGAATCTTTAACATTTATGTGCGTCTCACAAACAAGATGAACAGAGAAGGTTTACATCCTAATCTTGTTTTTTCTTCTCATTGGGGTTTCCCTGTTCTGCTGAATTCAAGAGGTGGGTTCCGTTAGAGAGAAGAGGTCTGATTTTGACTAATCATTAAAGAATGATACACATAAATGTAAAGCCAATGATTACATTACTTACATACGACTTTCTTTTAAATTGTGATGTTTATCGATTGAAAGAATAATAAAAACAGAGTTTAGAATTTGTTCTTTATCAATAGTTCAGCTGAGGAGCTAGAAGAGTGATTCTAATTAAATCCACGTCAGTCTTGGGAAAGATATAGTCAAGTTGGTAAAAAAAATGTAAGAGAAATCACAAAGGACACAGGAAGTTTACAAAAGATTTTAACTTGACAAAACAGAATGTGATGATTTTTGACCACCACTTTTTTTCTTTCCATTTTATATATATCACGAAATGGATAAAGAAAATATCAAGATTTAGTCAGACAAGAAAATATTTTTTTCTGTTGCAAATGTTATAAAGAAACTAACCTTTTGGTCGGCAAGGAAAAATGGGCTTTCACAAATCTTTCATCGTTAAGGTCCTCAGCGATGAAAGATTTGTGAAAGCCCATTTTTGCACTTGTGAAAGCAGAGGAATCTACAAGAAAGGAAGATATGAAAACTGTGAGAAGAAAGTAGCTGAACAAGTAGAAGTGTGGAACTTAAAGAGTCTTGTGAAAGAGGGAGTTGAAGAAGTTAATGTTGGAGCTGTTGAGGCGGAGAAAGCATAAGAGAAAGGGAAATTTGAAAATGGTGATAAGAAGGTAGTTGAACAGAGAGAAATTTAAAAGAATCAACCCTTGTGAAAGAGGGTGTTCGGGAGGTTAGTGTCGAAGCTGTTGATGAGGAGAAGGGAGAAGAGAATCGAATCGTGGAGAATGCTGCTGAAGAAGACAACAAGGATAATGAGTAGACGAAGAAAGTTGATGTTTCTGAATCAACACATGAAACCATAGCGAAACAAGTGGAACCAGTTGGTGTTCAATTTGTTAGAGATGTGTATACAGAGACTGCATAAGATAAAACGAAAAAATGCTGAGGTTCTTGAAGTCGAGCCAAGGCCAGAGGCTTCTGAAAAAGTTGAGACCTGCAAAGAAATTGGTTTCAGAAGTTGAGGTAGTAAAGGCAGAGGAAACACATGATGTAGTTCTAAATTCAGCTGATAGTTCGGCCTCTGTATCCTTGTTTGAGACATGATATGGCTCTAAACTCAGCTGATAGTTTGGCCATTGAATCTGTAGAGATTTCTTGCAGCAAGGTGTGTGATTCAACAGGATTGGCAATGCATTCCATCATTTATTTCAAAATGTTCAAAGAAGTATCGACTCCTGAGATTGGCTATAACAAGTCTAGTTGTTGAAACTGGTCTCATTGTAATACATGGGCCAACAAAAGTTAAAGAGTATCTACAACAATTAAAAAAATGAAAGTTACAAGCATTTTTTATGCTTTTGCTTAGAAGTTTACATTATTATGTTCACCATTGTATACCATTATTTGTATTGGTTAATGGGTGTGTTCTGGAACCTACATTCATTTCTTGGGTGGGAATTTGGCCTTAACCTTCTGAATCTCCTGTGGTCCAACCTGGAATGCCTTGGCAAGCAAGTCTTCAGGAATGGGAGGGTTAGCACCAAAGAGAGACGGTCCAACAGATTGAGTCCCAGGATACTGACTATCGAAAGCAGCGAGCACGGAGGCAGGAGCTTTGTTAGGGTTCTGCTGGAAATGGAGGAGAGCTCTGGGGAATACAAAGACGTCTCCTTTGTTGACGTGTTTGGAGATGAGTTTTCCAGTGGTGGTCACGAAACCGACGAAGAGACGTCCTTCGAGGACGAAGATGGCTTCAGAAGCTCGGGGGTGAAGATGCGGCGGGTTGAGTCCGCCTGGTGCGTAGTCGATCCGAGACATGGAGACACCCATAGTGTTGAGACCAGGGAGTTTATCAACGCTGGCTCCTGTAACGGCTGAACCCATTGTCGTGTTGGTGGTGGCTGCAGCATTGGCTAAGCCTATGAAGTAGAAGTCCTCTGGTGTTACTTGTGTTGGGTCTTTGCATGGGTATCCGTTGACTTTTGCACCTAATAAGAACATGATAAAAGTCAACCACAACACAAAATATTGAAATTGGTTTCATTTATAAAATATTAGATCAAAAGAGAGAGAGAGAGAGAGAGAGAGAGAGATGTGATACCTTTGAGATCAGCAACACAAAAATCTTGAAGCATGTTTGTTTCGGCGAAGGCCGTGTGGGCGGCCACAAGCAAGATGGTGACAAAAAGAGAGGTCATTGAAGTTGCCATTGTTGGTTGTTGTTTGAGAAATGTTATTGATGAGTTTGAGATAATCCTTTTGACCTTGTTCCCAATTTATATATGTTGAGAAGACCTAGCCATTGGAGGAACCAATGGAGAAGAGACAAACATGGAGGGGCCATAAGCTTTGTTCATTTTATATTTTTGCCATAATTAGGTTTAGGTATTCTGATCGTTGATTATTATTTGGTGATTAAAAGGGGATTTGTTTGTTAGAGACATCAATTAGCCTATAGTCTAATAATAATCACCAGACTAATAATGATTAAAAGAAGGGACGATGATTTTGGTTATTTATTATTTTATCAATAGAGAAGTTAACAAGTTTGTTTGGTTCAACTAAATCCAAACCGGAAGGCATGGTTCTCTTTCTACCCAAATAAAACCAAAACTTTAAACCGGCTAGAAGTGAACCAAAATCGAATTTCCCTGTACATGCATTTGCATGATCATAAGATATAAATAAAAAATAATTTGGGGTAAAGTCAGTATCAATTAGAATAGAATATGGGACTAAATATATTCATAAATTTGCATGATTACCATCTTCAATAATGTCCCAAGCAGAGTCCATATATAAGATGATGGCTCAATACCAACTAAGCAAATTCCCAAAAACCTCTATTTAATTATTCAGAATATATATACTAAACATGCATCTAAGCACGTAGATACTGTACTTTCTTGATTATTTAATGACTAATACTGATGAAAGACAACTTCAACTACTTCAACATTCCAATCTGTCATTTATTGTCTTTACATGTTTCTTATAACTAATCTTCTCTTCTTTCTCAATCCTCCAAAATTCCACTAATAATCCATTTCTCTTTCTTGGCTTAATCCATCATGACTGTGAAGGTAATCATCCTATTACCAGTTTCAAACCCGATCGATATCTAAAGAATTCAATTTTCTTGTGCTTTCTATGTGGTTTTGAGCAGAAAGTTGAGATCAAGGTGGACATAAACTGTGGGAAATGCAATAGCGCAATCATGGAAGCAGTCACGGAGATAGAAGGTGATGAATAAAATAAAAGTCTTATACCAATCTGTTCTCTAACATTTCTTACTGCTAAAACATGAGTTTTGATGCAGGTGTGAATCATATTTCATTAAATGAACAGAACAGCACACTTACCGTGGTGGGGACAATGGATCCGGTCTGCGTTGCATCACGGCTAAGGAAGATTAAACAGAAACCTGTAATCATCAGCGTCGGACCACCACCAAAACCTCCGGAGCCACCGAAGCCTCCAGCAGCACCTGAGCCATCAAAGCCTGTATGCAAATGCAATCCTATGCCTCCTTACTGCGGAAGTTGCGATGTTGTGTCTGTTAATACCTATGAAAGTGGAAGCGGCTGCACCATTGTTTAAGTATTGTGTTTCTTACCTTACTCACCGCTACTTTTACCATGTAATATAGCCTTCCTGCAACATATATGTTAGTCAGGACTCACTTCTTATGCTTTGTTTTCTTTCTTTCTAATCTGATATGTATCTCTGTTGTTGTTTCTTCCTCCCCTGTCTTTAAATAGTAGCTTCTTTCGATAATAGTCTCATACTCTCATAAACACCAAATCTTGATGAATTTCCATAAGCAAAAAAGATTCATAGACCATTCACACGATTCAAACTTGGATGTGAAGTGCTATCGACTTATTGAGTTTTAGACACTTGTTTTGATAACGACATCACTCAGGCCCATTAGCTTCGTCAAGCCCATTATAGTTTAAAGCAAATCCGTAAAATCGATACATTTGAAAGATTAGGGTTCTTATGGAAACAAGTCGTAGAGTGAGGGACCATTATTACAAAACAAATATAGAAATAGAAGCAAGTGGACGACCGCGGCGTAAGATCAACATGTGGTGATGTGCATGAGACCAAGACCCCATTTTCTCCTTCTCCCACGCGCACTTTTGTTTTTTTTTTGTCATTTTTTCAACTAGTCTCTCTCTCTTACAGTCTTTCTTTAATACGATAATCTCAGCGACAAAAATTCTAATTTTTTTATGATTCTTTTTGTTATTATTTTTCAAAGGTGAAACATTTACGAAATCCATCAAACTAGGCTAGGGTGGTTTGTGCAAATGTATAATTGACATCATTACGTGAAAATTAATCAAAAAACAATTATATCGTGTTTGAGAAAGAATGTTTTAAATGGATGAAATCAATGCAAGGATATATGATGTCTTAGACCTTACGTAACATGATAACAACCATCACTCGTAAATATAAAAGTGGTTTTGCATCTCTCCATTTGTATTATCAACACTTGTTTGTTTCTTCACCACATGCCTTCTACCCAAAGTGGAAAGCCGAGATCACAATAGTTAAGGGTTCGTTATGCAAATCATCATGACGTCAGCGTCAGTTCGAAGTAAAATGATTCTTCTCTATATTTAGCAAAAGTTACTTCATTTTGAGGTATATATTTACTGAAAACACAAAGTATTACTATTTTGTTCTCTTATCAAATTCATATAACAACGAATCTAGAGATAAGAGTTTAAAAAAATTAGCTACTAAATAACTTAGTAGCTAAAGGAATGTGTAAATGAATTAGTCTCTCTCTCTTCTTCGTTTTTGGTATGTAAAGGTAGGAATAGTTTTCTAGAAACCAATTAGTTTTTGAAATAATTATCAGCACTTGGATTTGCTACAACGAGAGATCTAGAGATGGAAATATCAGGCTAGAGCCAATAGAAATCACATCCGATGGACCCATCTTCTCCATGTGCAAGTCTGCTATAGTAAGCACATCAAAACTAATTGTATCTGTTTTTGTCGTTGTTGCTTCTTCTTTATTTGATGCTGAGCGTTTTAAGTGTGAACTAAGATCTAAGAAACAAAAAAAGATGGTCTCTGTCTTTGTCATATCATAAGAGAGTGGATTAATTAAAAAAACAAAATAAAATTCAAACCGTGAATCCAGCCATGCAACTCTTTTCGAACTTTTTTTCTTGGGTTGGTAATAATTATACAAAAAATTCCTTCTTCCCTACTCTCCTTCTTCTTCGTTTATATCTCTTTTTCTCTTTTTTTTGTTTCTTTAACTCAGAAAAGTCCATTCTTTTTCTACAAATATCGATTCTTTTTATTACACTAACGTGTTAGGCTTTAAAGTTTGTTCCTTTCTTATCTATCTCTCACTCCCAGAGATCTGTTTCCTCTTTTCTTTTTGCTTTCACTCTTCTCTTCCAGTGAGAGAGAATGGATAAGCTTTTGTTGGTAGGGTTTATTGTGGCGGGGCTGATACTGGGAACTCAAGCAAATGAATATTTAGATTTCAATGTGACAGAAATAGATCGCATTGAGGAATTAGAGTTTGGATTCTCCAAATATAGCTCCAATTTGAACCCTTTGTTAGTTGGTCTCACGCTTATCAGAGGAGCTGATTCAGGAGCTGGTACTCTCTCTCTCTTCTCTGCTTCTGTCATTAGATCTCTCCATGTCTCTCTTTATTTACTTTTATGAGTTTGTTCAGATGTCAAAAACAAAAACAGAAAGGGTACAAAAATGGTTGCTTTTGCTTTTCTTCTTACCTTCATTTATTCACTTCAACTACATTCTTCTTAGCTTGTTTCACTGTTGTCCCCTTCCAGATTTAACTTGGTTTTTTTATTCCTGTTTTATTGCTTAGAAAAATGTAAAATATAAACAAAATTCGTGTAATTAATATGTTATCTTTTTAATTTAACAGTAACTTATGCTCAGATGGACAGAGTTAGAAGTAGTATATGTTATGTTGTTAGAAAAACAGAACAGTAATTTTAGTCTGGATCTTTTTTACTTGGTTGTATCTTATCACAGTTTGTTTGGATGGAACATTGCCTGGATATCACTTACACCATGGACATGGCTCTGGAGCTAATAGCTGGCTCATTCAATTGGAGGTTTAGTGAATGGTTTTGTTGTCTATGAAAGCTACTGTTTTAAGTCTTCATTGTTAATGTTCATTATTTTGCAAATGTTAAACAGGGAGGAGGATGGTGTAACAACGTCAGGACATGTGTATACCGGAAGAAGACTCGACGTGGGTCTTCTAACTATATGGAGAAGCAGCTTCAGTTTACAGGAATACTGAGTGATAAAGCTCAAGAAAATCCTGGTTTGTCTCAATCTTTCTTTGTTCATGTGACCTTGTCAGTAGTGTAATGTAATTTCGAGAATCGTTGATCCCCATTGTCATGTGCTTGTCTTTTGCAGACTTCTTTAACTGGAATAGAGTTAAGCTTCGTTACTGTGATGGCGCTTCTTTCAGTGGAGATGGTCAGAATCAGGTTCGAATGAATACATTTTTGAGTTAATATAGCTCATATTATGTGCCATTGATGTGATTTGGAACAACTTGCTATTTTCTAGGCCTTTGGGCATTGACAACTTGTAACTTATCTTAGTTCTGTAGATCTGAGTAGCTTCTGGCTTTGTGTATAACATCTATGAACTAAATAGAACAATTTACCTTAAACCTCTTTTCAGGCTGCACAGCTTCAGTTTAGAGGAGAGCGTATCTGGAGAGCGGCGATAGATGATTTGAAGGCGAAAGGAATGCGATACGCCAACCAGGTTTGGATACTTGACCGTCTCTTATACAACCCAGGACAAAAGCCAAGAGCACTTTTCTTATAAAAAAATTATTCTGTCAGGCACTTCTCTCTGGATGCTCTGCTGGTGGTTTAGCAGCAATTTTACGCTGCGATGAGTTTAGGAACTTGTTCCCTGGATCCACCAAAGTCAAGTGCTTGAGTGATGCAGGCTTGTTCTTGGACACGTTAGTTTATTCCCCCCAACTCAATGTCTGTTCCTTTCCCTTGATTCAGTAAAATGTTATTAACTGGTTTGTTTCTGTTAATTGTAGAGCTGATGTTTCTGGTGGCCGCACAATCAGGACCTTATACAATGGTGTAGTAGAATTTCAGGTGGGTTTCCTCATCTAATCCCACCCAGCTTCTTTTTCTTTACATTGGAAGAGGCTAAGAAACTTTAGAAATCATCTTGACAAATTCTTGGATTTTACCATTTACAGAGTGTGAAGAACAACCTGCCTCGTATGTGCACAAACCATCTCGATCCAACCTCGGTAATATTTTTTCTTTCTCTCACCCTGATGCTGTTGCAAACCGAAAACTGACCATTCGAAGTCTTGTATTTATTAACTCATCTTCTCTCTATCTAGTGTTTCTTCCCACAAAATCTGATCAGTCAGATGAAAACTCCGCTTTTTATTGTCAACGCAGCATATGATACATGGCAGGTAATGCTCTTTTTTCTCTTCGAAAACCCGACCTTACTTAGCTATTGTGCTTGGATGGTTAGGCTCACACAACAAGTCTTTATAATGGCTTCTAATCAGATTCAAAGCAGCATAGCTCCAACATCAGCGGATCCTAGTGGATTTTGGCATGACTGTAGACTAAACCATGAAAAATGTACCCCTGCACAGATGCGGTTCTTGCAAGGTTTGTACTGTAGATCATAAACTTGTGGAATTCACATTTTGAAGCATCGCACCACTTTAACTGTTCAATCTTTTTCTCTGAGAACAGGATTCAGGGATCAGATGCTGAGAGTAGTTAGGGGATTCTCAATGTCTAGACAGAATGGATTGTTCATCAATTCCTGCTTTGCTCACTGCCAAACCGAGAGGCAAGATACTTGGTTCGCTGATGATTCTCCTGTCATCAGGAAAAAGGTAAAAGCTCAAATCTTTCCCATACAACACACAAGCAAAGGCTGTTTCCGGATCTTGGGTCTCTTGTAAAATTAAGATCTTGACTTTGTCTATGGAATGTAGGCGGTGGCGATAGCCGTGGGAGATTGGTATTTCGACAGAGCGGAAGTGAAGTTAGTTGATTGTCCTCACCCGTGTGACAAGAGCTGCCACAACTTGGTGTTCAGATGATTGATTGATTCTGTTCTTTATTCTTCTTATATACAAACCTTAGAAAGCTTTTCTCAAATGGAGAAGCCTTTGTATCCTTAATATTACCAATGCCTCAATGGAGAAAATGTATGATTGATGGTGCTGCTCTGAAAACCATAATAAATCCAAAACAAAGTTTGCTCATAAGAGTTTAAATGTAATCACAGAGAAATGATTCTTCTTTTGTTTTTTTTCTGTCTTTGCACTGCAAGTAGTTGATCTATATGTTGGAAATGTCAACAATTGGTCCCACAAAGAACTCAGGCTAATTAATAACAAAAATGCAGGTAATGGATAAGAATAACAATATAATAGAGATGATAAAGAAAGTGAAAAGAGTAGAGAATATACAGAGTGTGTTGACACTTGACACCCTGGTTTTAGGGTGAGAGACAGCTATCCAGTGTTCCCCACTCTGTGTGATTATATGTATGAGTGGTTTTTTCCACCTATCATTTCCTTTTTAAGTTCTCCCAGTCAAACTAACTCCTTCAACAACTCTGCAAATAATCATCTGAATTTTTTTGAAGTTAAACCCTGTCCATTGATTTTTCTTCTCCTTCCTTCTGAATCTTCTTTCATGGCTTCAGATTCTCAGACCGCAACTGCAACTACATCTGAAAAGGTAAGCTACCTCAGAAATTATCCCTCTGTTTCCGGAGAATCTTATTACATATCTATTATGTATGTATGTATTTGTACCTTTCTAAGTGATGCTTTTAAGTTTGATAGATTTTCTGCATCCTGTTTTGGTTCTCGTAAGATCCATATGCTTTCACTATGGCAGAGTGGAATATACATGCATACGTATGGTCTCACCGAAGAATAGCTTCTCTCAATATATATATTAATCTCTTGATATGAGATATCTGCAACTATGAAAGCTGGGTTAGAGTCAAGGAGATAAAATTTGGTTTGTACACTGTTTTGGAATGTTCAACATGGTTTTAATCCTCTTATACTGTACGTATCTAGAGAACTTTGGAGCAATAATTAGAAGGAAAAAAAAGAACTTTTTTAGAAAGTTGTAGATTATAGCACATGGATGTTAAAAGAAACCATCCTTGTCTATCGTTCTCTAGAAAAATCTTCTCACGTTTCTAAGTATGATTACAGTTAAACAACAAGCGAAGCAATACTTAAGAGAGTTTTCTAAAGAAAAAATAATGAAGATTCTTTTACTTTTACCTGATGCAGCCAGTGGAGAACAAGGTGAACGAGGAAGCTAAGTTGATGGAAAAAGAGATTGTTTTGCCGGAAACTGCGGATGTGGTGAAAGATAAACCGGTTTCAGATTTAAACCTGACGGTCTCAAAGGAGGAGCAAATTGATCAAACTCCTGCTGGTGAACCGGAGAAAGAACCACCTGCAGTTGTGGAGGAGGTTCCAGCAGTTGTGAAAGCAGAGGAATCTACAGAAAAGGGGAAAAATGAAAATGGTGAGAAGAAGGTAGCTGAACAAGTGGAACTCAAAGAACCAATCCTTGTGAAAGAGGGTGTTTCAGAGGTTAAAACTGAAGCTGTTGATGTGGAGAAAGTAGAAGAGAGGAAAGATGAAATTGGTGAGAAGAAAATAGCTGAACAAGTGGAACTTAAAGAACCAATCCTTCTGAAAGAGGGTGTTGCAGAGGTTAACACTAAAGCTGTTGATGAGGAGGAAGCAGAAGAGAGGAAAGATGAAAATGGTGAAAAGAAGTTAACTGAACAAGTGGAACTTAAAGAGCCAACCCTTGTGAAAGAGGGTGTTGAAGAAGTTAATGTTAAAGCTGTTGATGCAGAGAAAGCAGAAGAGAAGCAAATCTTGGAGAGCGTTGTTGGAGAAGACAATAAGGATAAGGAGGAGAAAAAGGTGGTTTATGTTTCTGAATCAACAGATGGAGCAGGAGGCAAACAGGTGGAACCAGTTGATGTCCAACTTGTTAAAGAAGTATCTTCAGATACTGTAGAAGACAAAATCAAAGATGTTAAGGTTCTTGAAGTCGAGCCAAAGCCAGAGACTTCTGAAAAAGTTGACCCTCAGCCTGAGAAACCAAAGGAATTGGCACCAGAAGTTGAAGTAGCAAAGGCAGAGGAAGTACCTGAAACAACGGAAAAAGCTAAGGTTGAGCTTGAGGGAAAGCTGGAGGAGAGAACTGTTGAGACCGAAGACTCCGGTATCAACCTCAAGAATGAAAAGACTTCTGAATCTGGTCCTGCTTTGAGCCCTGAGGAAATTGTACTGAAAAAGCAAGATTCAGACACTGTCCCCAAAAAGGAGACTGAAGGAGACGCTTCTGTTCCTACTGATTTCATGGAGAAGGCCATTACTGAAGAGAAGCATGTAGTGGATGAACCATCAAAGGATGAGAAAACTACTGAATCTGTTTCTGCTTTCTGCCCTGAGAAAGTTGTACCGACAAACCAAGATTCAGACACAAACCTGGAAAAGGAGACTGGACGAGACGTTTCTTCTCCCGCTGATGTCATTGAGAAGGCCATGACCGAAGAGAAGCATGTACTGGAAGAACCATCAAAGGATGACCAAGAGAACGTGAGTGAAGCCAAAGATGTCGTGACTACACTAACTACAGGAGATGAGAACATCAAGAAGGATACTGAAACACCTGCTGCAGATGGCAAGAGCGAAGAGACTTTGAAAGAAACTGATACAGAATCACGAGAGAAGGAAACTGAAGGAAACAAACAAGAGGAATCAATCACAGAGAAAGTAGCAGATGTTGTAGAAACAGCACCTGTTGTTAAGGAGAGCGATGAGCCGAAACAACAACCAGAAGTCACAACCAAAGAGGTTCCTGTCAAGCAAAAGAATTCAAACAGCATTATGTCAAAGGTGAAGCAATCTCTTGTTAAGGCAAAGAAAGCAATCATTGGTAAATCTCCAAGCTCTAAGACTGTCTCAACTGAAGAAGCCAAAGAAGAGATCAAAGTCAAGTGATGAAAAGTCATGGTTCCTTAAACTCTTCCAAGGTATTTTAATTTATTTTCTTGGTTTTTGCTTCGTGTGGGGGAAAGAAACAGAACATTCTTTTTCTTTGTTTTATGGCTTTGTGTGGTTATAACTTATATCTGTAAACCTACAAAGATTTGGCTTTGTGTTATGGATGTGTGTTGAGAAATTTCCCCAAGATTATTGTCATGGACGCTATTCCATCATTCATCAGCATTATCATTCCACAATAATCCAACAAGATCCCATATTAACAAGGATGTCCTTTACGAGTTTCTGTACGGAATTTTGTCAAACACCTTCTCCGCACAATACATCTTCCCCACGGTTTTATTGATAAAAAAGCGTTAAAACGCAATGTCAGAACAAACGAGCCCATGCTTGGGGTCAGACGGAGGATGTAAGAGATAATCGACGTGAAAGAGACGAATTATTCGACGTCGTTTTGGACAGAGGGTATAAAAGCAGCAAACTTTGATCGGTGGAGAGAAGGATCGAGATAATAAACAATCCGGGCATGGATCTGGTAAACAAAAGTAGGTTTCGGGTCAACAGGAAAAAAACTGAGGAACTTTGTAGAGACGAGAAACGTCGTCTATGGCGGTCAAATGATGATGTTGCCATGAGGTTTTTTTTTTGGAGGGAAAATTATCTGCTTCATCTCAATTTCACGTTCCGTTATTATCGTTGTTTAGGAGATTGTTTGAACATGGGCCCTAATGGGCTTCTATTGAATAAAGATGTAAAGAGCGGATCAAAATACGAAATGGCTAAGAGTTAAGACCAACCAATGTCGGCAGAATCTTTTTGTTTTTTTTAAATAAAATTAGATTTTTTGTTTTCTTTTTTGCAATGGATTTTTCGAGTCAGCCAATTTTTGTTGTCATTTTCTATCGAGGAAACAGAGCAATACCAGCGAGAATTTGAAAACACCAAAAGAGGAAAGAAGAAATTTGGAAATTTTGATATATTAAAAGGTCAAGTTTGCAGAATCGACAAATTCGAAAGGATAAGAACAAATAGTTTTTTTTAGGTGAAGATAAACAGTTTTAAAAGCAAGATATTACCACTTATTTTAAAACAAGAAAAAAATGACATAACCACTTTGATTAGGACATCATATATACAAAAATAAAGTTAAAACTATTGATATGTGTGGTGTTAATTCGATGCCACGGTTATGCGTTGATGTCGGCCACAATATTTTAATAACTAAACAAAAAAATTAATAAAGGTCCTTTTTATGAAGAAGATGTGTTTAGTGTCAAGAAAGCAACTTTAGGAAAAAAGAACATATGCTATTATGCTGACAGACGAAGACAGAGTAGAATGATCCACACTAAGGATCTCAGAATATCATTATTTTATAACTTTCTTGCTTTGCTCCAAATATTATTCATGACAGCTAAACTTTGCTGTCATTAATATATTGATTAGTTAGCTCAATAACTTTACACTAGTTTTCTCTAGAAAAACGGAAGTTGAAAATGAAGCCAAAACAAGTAGGGATGCGTCATACGTCAACAACCGCAATTTTATCATTATTCAAAGTTAATAGTTTTTAAATTTTGGTTGGATAAGAATACTTCAATGTTAGAGGTTATTAAAACCCATAACGACCAATAAGTTCATATTCATACTAAATACGGTATCCACCAGCCATGTATCTATGTTGATACGAATACGATACAGCGAATACAAACCGAGAAACGAACACACACAAAAGAGTGTAAAGTAAATAAGCGTGTCCATGGACATGTACTTGACACGTGCGAGGACGGCCGGACAATGCGTTGACAGACCTGAAAGCATATGTGAGTGGTCGACGTGTTATGTTTATGTTGCTAGAAGGTGTGAGAGTTATATGTAGCCATGCCTCTCGCCGACCTCGACGGCGGAGATTGTCCCGGCCCACGTTCCTATTCTGACAACAATATGGTTTGAGTAATAGTATATGCTTTCAAAACATATATATACCAATTAACTTTCCGACAAGTACCATGAAGTTTAGTCAAATCTAAGCTTTTCATTTGGTCCTAATCTTGAAAACAATTGTTTGTTTTTCTTTTGTCAACAAATAAAAGAATTCGTAGAAATATTTTCTTCTTACAAACTTTTTTTTGTTGGTTTTAATCTTGAATCTTTATAAAGAGTCAGTTTGGTCTAATTTATTATATGAGTGCCTTATAAAACAAGACTTCGCCACCGATAGGTAAATTAAAATAAATCTAAACCCAAATGCTTTTCATATATATCCAAATACCAAATTCACGAGAATGTATAATATGTGATTTGATATTACAAATAGCATATATTAAAAAAAATATTGTAGATTCTGATTACCGATTTCATTCAAGAAAGAATTAACAAAACGCAATATAAACGCTATATTAATCGGATACTATGACCATGCTGGAAACCTAATTAAACCAAAGACCATATTTCAACAACTTTCAACTAGCATTATTGGTATAGCTAGTTAATTCTTGCTTATTAAATCTGTTATTTTTCGTGCACGCATCTCTATATCCATGGCCATTTAATTACTGCCACATCATCTTCAATTTATTAACAATATACATGGAGCAAAATCTCTCCATATTGTTGATGCAGTTTATATAAATTATATATTTTTTCCTATAATTTTTGTTTTTGGGTGCCTAATTGATAAATCTGAGTAAAGTAGCTTATATTTTATACATAGTAAACTCAAATATAGAATGTGACTCATTCCTAATACTCTTAGGAAATTTTAATTTTAATATTAATAAATAAATACTGTTTTTTTTGTCATTTGGTTTGATTCAAACATAGAGTAGTAAAACTAAAAGTATAAGAAAGGAACAATATAGGTTTCAGGAAATAATTAAATTATTGATTTGAAGTTTATTATTTACTGAATTTGTTTGAAGGAAAAACGAATAAATCATTATGGTTACCAAAATGAAAAACGTATTACCCCTTTAAAAAGGGAGAAAATACAGAGTAAGCACCACGTGGTTTGGCTCATAACATATATCTAAAGTAGGGTCTATATATAACGAGCCATAACAAAGGAAAGTTACGAGCAAAATCATCAAGAGAAGTTATCTTATAGTTGAGCGTTTAAGTATAAATATTATTTTTCATAAAAGTTTAAGAGCTTAAAGATGAGTACATCTACTTTCGTAGAAATTATTCTGGCCATCCTCTTGCCTCCTCTCGGCGTCTTTCTCAAATTTGGTTGCAATGTACAATTTATCTTCAGTTTGATTACTACTGTGTTATTTCTTTTTTTCATTAATCTTATATTACTCTTATTTTTAAAAATTGACATTTTTCTTTTTATGCAGATTGAGTTTTGGATATGTTTGATTTTGACGCTCTTTGGTTATCTCCCCGGGATCATTTATGCTCTTTATGCTATAACCAAGGACTGATTGTTCCTATCTCATTTGTTCTCTCCTCTCGGCCTCCTTGTAAGCTTTCCCTACGATCTCTCTCCCTCGATATATATATTAGTATAATTGTATAAACGTATATGTGAGGCTATACAATGAGATTTACGTTAGATGAATCATCTTTGATTTAGTTTAATTAATTAAGTATATATATATGTTAGGTGAACTACATTTTCTAAGTTTTAAACACTACCCTAACCCTGAAAAGAAATAAGTGCGAGATTGGCATATAACTATTCACTTACATTGTCGCAAAACTATCGAATAATAGTATATAGCCGAAAAGAAAGTTAAAGTTACATTATGAGATACTTTTAATTCTCCATATAATGAATTTACTGACCAAATTAAATTAATATTACATTTGTTGTTATTGTGTAGGAGGAACATCTGCTTAATTCGTCGTGTTCTCCCATTGGGACTGATTCATCATTTGTTTTATGTTATAAGTACTTAATCATCATTGTTGTATTTGTATTATCATATCATTCATGCTTATATGTATGAAGAAGAAATCGTTGGTTTATATGAGGAACTTATTTATTTAATTTTTGTGGTATAACGATTGGTAAAATGTCGGAAATGGAGTAGAGTGGGTTTGAATTTGGACCACCATTTAAAAAATTTTAACCCTACTTTATATAACTCCATGGTCACATGTCTCATCTCATCACAAACAATCTTGCACCATGATGCTAAACTCACGTGGTCCATGAGAAAATGCAACACAATCATCATCCCCACCGGTTATTAGAAACACCATTTGATACATTCGTTTGGTTACTAAAATAATCGAACCGAATCGATTGAATCGAGCATACGATTAATAATGACTTGGACATCTGGATGCATACCGAATAAATAGTGCCCTAATTAAGTGACTTTTAGCCTGCTTAGGTTTTTAGGAGATGAGATCTCTAGTTCGAATCCACTTGGATTATTGGTTAGTGAGTTGAACTATTCTATTTTTTCGTGATATGCTTTCGAATTCGAATTCGAAATGAAGAAAGAATAAAACAACGGATAAGAGGTACATATTACATAACAATTCTGTATGATTAGTCCTAATCATTATAGGAAAACACACACTTTTTTTGTTGTTGTTAAACTTACTTCTTTTGTTGTTTTTCTTTCATTTTTTTTGGTGGCTACCATATTACGTCGACGATTATGTTTGTTTATCAACATCTACTTTTGTTTGTAGCGGCATATCAAATTTGTTGAAGGGATTATAATGTCATATTTATAAAAAGTAAACGCAACACAAGTAAATGTAACCAACGTTTGTTGACAGAAATATTTTTAATTTATATATGAGTCGGTTACAGTATTATATAATTGTTGCCGAGATATTTTTTGATGTATATATATAAAATGTGAAGTTGACTCATAGATCATAATGTCTTGACAAAAAAAACATAAATGCATGTTATCACCGTCGACACCACATGAACACGGTTCTGTGACGCGCTAAGCGAACTATTCTTTAGCGTTTTACTACACTCTTGTTATGATGCTCCTAATGCTAATCAGTAATTACGGAATATCAGGAAACCATATCTTGTTTAAAAATAAATAAAATAAAACCCTCATTTAGCCTAAAAAAAGGAAAAAAGGTAAGACCACGTGGCTCATAAATATCTCAAAAGTTGGTTCTATATAATGTGATATACATGAAGGAGAGAGTAAAGAAGAAACACATACACACACACTTTGTGAATCTTTTATAATTTTCTCTGAAACTTCAAATTAAAAAAAAAGAATGGGAACAGCTACGTTCATAGATATTCTTCTCGCTATCCTCTTGCCTCCTCTTGGGGTCTTTCTCAGATATGGTTGCGGGGTAATTACTTTTTCTTTTTAATTTTCTAAAATATAGTCATCATAGAGCTTTTCTTCACATGTATCCACAAAGATAGAGAAATTGGAACTCATTTAAAAAATTGTTGCAGGTAGAGTTTTGGATATGTTTGGTTTTGACGCTCTTTGGTTATCTTCCTGGGATCCTCTACGCCCTTTATGTCCTCACCAAATGATTTACTACAATCGATCCTCTCTTCATCTCCTTTGTAAGCTTTCTCTATATGTTACATACATACGTACATATCATGGTGTGCACATGGAACGAGATTTAAGTAGAGTCATCTTTTAAGATACATATTATCATTTCAAGTTCATTTAGATAAGTAAGATATTGCTAATAGTGTTTGTTTACTAGTGTTTTCGAAGAAAATGACTAAACAGTAATGATAGAGATCAAAAAAAATATCTAGCTTAAAATAATGTTTTTGGGAATTTTCAATATTTTGTTCATTTGTGTACAAGAATTTTCTGACAATTTTTGTTTTTTAACATTACATCTGTTGTTATTTATGTAGGAACAGCTGTTTCGTCGTGTCCTCCACTTCTCTTTGTGTGACTGATTCATCGTTTCTTTCATCAGGGTTTTTTTTTATTATCATTGTTGTGTTTCCATTGTTATATAATTTCTGTTGTTATAAAGAAGAGAACCTTGCTTTGTGTGAAGAACTTGCTTATTCGATTTTCAATTAGTGATTTACAAGAAATTGGAAATTGTGTTGCCTTGGTGGATCACACCATTAAATCTAAACCTTACGTTATATAAGCCCATGGTCACACGCATCATTTCATCACCAATATTTTGGCCCCATATTACTTGGCACTATTTGCGATATCCACGAGGAACAACAACGCATTCACCCACTGGTTGTTGTATCTTATAACCCAATTTTGATAATATCATCAACTTACATATCGTATTAAAATAATCAAATCGAATCCGTTGAATTTGACTATGCAACTAATTTTTCTGTGTACGTTCTCATAAAAATGTTCTATTATGTGTAACGAGTCTGAAAATTATGATAGTAGAACCGAAGCATAAAACAACAAGCTGATGTTATTATGTAAGACAGTTGCTTAATCTCTCTCATTTGTCCAAGCTATCAAGTCAAGCTTAGATTAGAGACATCAAAGCTCAACACTAATGATATAAACACAACTCCAAGTGATCATCATCCTAAAGCATCTCTCATGATGAGAGCTTAATACCAATCCCTTCCATTTGCTTACTCTTTGAACTGCCATTCTCTTCGACACATCGGGCAATGCGCTTGGCTCGTCTGCGAATTCACCCATTTCAATATACAGTGCAGATGAAACGCGTGGTTGCAAGCTCCCCACACTGCCCTAACACCAATACAAAACGGTCTAAGACAGGCACTTTTGTTTATTACTAAACAGCTTAGCAATGTTTCAGCCAGCATGAGAAAGAGTGTGTGTGTCCTAAGTAACAAATACAAAGCGAAGACACGAAAGCAGGAAACTTTACTTAGAGGGCAATCATCCCCAGGGAGTTTGCAATCAGGGCAACAACCATCAAAAGCCATCCGACATATCCCACATGTTTCGTCCTGAGCATCCCATGTCCATGAAGCAACTGCATGCCATCTGTTCCCAAAAGAAACAATCCGTTAAAAACAAAAGCAACTCCACCTTATATTGTAAGAGCCAGACGTAGAGCTGGAATGTAGTATAAGTGATAAAAGATATTACATAAGCTAAAGGGAGAAGGAACTTACTCTGTTTTTTTTTCGGGTATGCACATAAGTAGCATAGGAAAGTCAAGAACAACAATTAATTTTACTATCTTTGCTTCTGCAGCGAAATCCATTTTCAGGCATTTTGAAGAAAACTTAAGACTAATCTACAAGGATTAGTTAAGCCGATCACAAGGATAGTAATAAGTCATCAGCAGCAATTAACTACATGAAAAAGTGATCTAACTCAGTAACCCTTGGATCTTACTTCTGAGAAAAACTATTATATTAGATGATTTGACTTATATAACCAGAGCTCCATCTTAAGTGCAGCACACAATAAGACTCCGGATTCATAGAAAGCTGAGAGGACGAAGCAAATAAAACAAGGATACGCAAAATCTTGACTTTCATGGCTTCCTCCTGAATAAACAAAAAACTCTTCACTCAGTTTCACAAACCCTGTTATACACACACACACACACACTAGAGTAAACATGGAGTATTAGTACTTACAAAAAATTGTAATGCATACATAAACCACTAGTGTTATTTATCTATTTTATTCGCCTTCCCCATTAAATAAAAAAAACTGGATCTTGTATCTAAAAAAAAAGGCGACTGTTTATGCAATTTGGACTGAAAAAATCAGAGAATTCATCGGAAAAGATTTAAATCTGCAGATGCAAGTCTCATTCAAATTGATCTTACCAAAAGCTTTGTCTCTCAGGGATTCGCGTCCGAGAGACGCCTAAGCAACTCCAACTTTAGGTTCCAAATCGAATCGGCTCTGCTCTTGTCCTCCAAAATTACATCTTCTTTCTCTCCGACTGAGTCAGAATCTCTCTAGTTCCATCAAACCGGTCCTGCAAACTTAATCAAGCTCCTGGTTTATTCATTTGGTTCAATTAATTTCTCTTAAGATTTCTTGGGTGAAAAAAACTGGAAACACTGGGCCTAGGTTGGGCCTGCTGTAATATTTGATTTCTTATGGTTTAGATTGAATATCCATTATCAAGAGACTAATATTGTTATCTCAAACAATAATTTTTTCTTATAGCCAATAAATTTCCATTTTGATATATTTACTGTGATTCACAATATTTTAATATATATATATGATATTAAGTAACTTCTGATATGATTAAAAATTATGCATCTACTGAAAATCAGTCTAACACTAAAATACCTGAACAAATACATTTGATTTAGTCAATTAGTGTTTGTGTTTCAAAAAAAAATAACGCATTTGTGTCAATAAGTTTTTTTAACATAGCTGATAATTATTAACAATATAAAAAAAATGGTATAACGATAATTTTCTCCCCTTCTGATTTGTGAAGTCCTCTAACTAGAATTGTATCAAACATAAAATGAATCCTTACTTTTAAATTCCAGGGTAAATTAAGAAAAAAATATACAATTTTCATTCGTTATATTCTTAGCCACTTTTTAGATTTTAAATTAATTTTGGAAAAGTTTCGTTCTTGTAAAAAAAATTATTCTATAAATACAAAATAAAATATTATTTACATGTATCAGATGAAAGGCTAAAAAAGAAGCATATATCTAAAAGATTTACACATTATCAATTAGTTAAAATATTGAATGTTTTAACAACCTGTCATACATGCATATCTTCCAAAATACATTTATTATCATATATATGTTTCTTTTTTCTCCAAAATACATCACTATATTAAGAAAACAAATTCCATCTTCATCCAAAAAGAATATTTTCTAGAAAATGAAAACTATAATTTTATTTTATTTCCTAACGCAAGTATATTTGAAAATTCTAATGTTACCAAAAAAAAAGAATATACTTGAAAAGATTTACACATAACGAATATCTTTAACATCCTGTCATACATGCATGTATTAGATACTTACATAGATACACAATGGTTTTTCGTAAGATCTCTCTACATGCAATAGTTTCTTCTTATTGAAATGTAATCGTTTCGTAGTTTTATAAAAGCAGATTGTTTTAGGGTTTTTTTCTTCTGTTTAGAAATCAAATTAAAGATAGTGCCGTAGTGGTATATAACACTTTGGTCGTTTGTTTGATCAAATAAACTTTACTATATAATAAATAAATTTAATAACTAAAAATTTATTAGGTGAAAATTATTTCATATACAGGTGAAAATTATTTCATATACAGTTGAAAATCTCTTTGTTATTTTATATACGGTTGGAAATCATGTAACAAACAACGAAGAATAAACCATTAGAAATTGGTTCGACAAGGACAAATATATAATCAATCTCATATCCTAATTATAAATTTCCTGTGTTAATAGTTCTCTCAATTACTCAAAAGTATAGCAAGTTTATATCTATTAAAAACATATTGATGGATATTTTTTCATAATAGTTGGCGATGAAAATTTTCTTACTTAAAGTCATGGTGTTTTTATCATAATTTTGCTATTAATTATTCGTTACTAACTAAGATGGAGAAATAGTTCATCATCATTGTCAAATCAAATCAGAGCTGGTCTTAAACTTATCGAGCCAAATCCAATTTAAATGGCCTTTATCAAATGTGAACTGAAATAATTTAGAAAAATTGGTTTGATAATATTAATTGATAAATTTTTTTAATGTTTATAGTATAGTTTAACTATATACACCTCTTAATTCATATTCAATTCAAATTTGAAACTTAAATACTAATTTAAACTATATACTAAAAATATTTTATTTGAAAATTATATAAATTGTCAAAAACATACATAGTAATACGGTATTATTATTATTATTATTATTATTTTCTTTTGTTATTAAACTTATACTATATAAAAAAATTATTTGTAAAGATAATACATGAATATAATTATAGCAAATAATCACACAGACATTTCAAGCTAACATTATTCCATCATTTGAAATAGATGTTAACTATATAAATGATTCACAGTTTTTTTAGACTTCCAAGGTTTAAAGCAATATTTTATCTGGTTAACTTTAGAACCATTTCTAATTTTATATAGATTAAACATAACTTAAACAACAATTGGATTTTGTTTTGATTATAAATATTTTTGATATATTTAAATTCAGTTCAATTATTTATTAGATTTGAATTTTTTTAAAAAAACTATAAAATTTAAAATTTTCACTCGACAGCTCGAATGGTGGATCTTAAAAATGAATTCTAATGTAAATTTGGAAAATCATGATTGAAATTATTTATATTTTTTATGATATTTAGTTTTTGATGTTTAATGGAAAAATGTTGCTATCATTTGTACACATTAAATGATATAATTACAAAAATAACGAATTAAAAATAACTGAAACTATAAAATTAATTAATTTAAATTATAATTAATTTTAAGTTATATACTTTCAAAAATGTGATGAGTCTTTTTTAGTCATAATTTAGCAATCATTAATTTTAGTTAATCCTGCTATAAGTTTGATCACTGAAAAATTTACGTAATAAGTAAAATTTGGTGTTTGTGATATTTTTTTATTCAAAATGCTATAAGATTTATTACATTGTATTTTTGTAGTAGCAATACATAAATACATGTATCAGTCATCAATTGACCAAATCTAAAATTTACCTTTAGAATTATAATATTCTGTTCATAATTCAATATTTTTCAATAATTATTATTGAATAGTAAAAGTAAATATTATATCCTAAAAGAGATATAATATTTTAATAGATTTGAGTACATTGAATTTATTATCAGCAATAAATAAATACATGCATATATCAATCAATTGACCAAATCTTATTCTGCTGTAAAAAAATGCAATATGTTTAGACTTCAAGATTTAAGAGTATCTTTTTTACTAATCGCATTTTTTTCTTACTCTGGTGCAAATTTTGATTTAATAACACATTTTTTTAGAATAAATTTATATTTTAATAAAATTTATGAAATATCCATAAATTTTTTTAAAAGTTTTTGTATATTAGACCTCTTTTGATAAACTAAAGAATAACTCTGCAATAGATTTCATACATATATAATGGGTTTTTAAATTTTTTTGAAAGTTATATATACGTTTTATTAAATATAATTTGATATTTGATATTGTCAGATTTATTTCCAAATGTGATTTTATAATCTTAAAATGACAACAAAATCTAAATATTCTCCCAGATTTGTTAAGAGAAATAATTTATTAGCTGTAATTAATATTTTATTTTATTTTGTTTGACTAGTTATGAAGTAAAAAGAATAAAGTCTCTAATTAAAGAGAGACAAATATTTGTACTCCTTCATCACTATATAATACAATACATCTATGAACTCAAATCACAAACATACAAAACAAAGAAAGACCTAAAAAGAAAAAAAAATTCCATCATGACGAGGAAAAAAGTGAAACTTGCTTTCATTGCCAACAATTCTTCAAGGAAAGCAACCTTTAAAAAAAGAAAGAAGGGTCTCATGAAGAAAGTAAACGAGCTTTCAACTCTGTGCGGGATCAATGCATGTGCCATCATTTATAGTCCCTACGACTCAAATCCCGAAGTTTGGCCATCCAATGCTGGCGTGCAAAGGGTACTTTCGGATTTCCAGGCATTACCGGAGATGGACCAACAAAAAAAAATGGTGGATCAAGAAACTTTTCTTAGACAAAGAATAGCAAAGGCCACCGATCACTTGAAAAGACAGAGAAAAGACAACAGAGAGTTGGAAATGACCCAAGTCATGTTCCAATGTTTAGTTGGAAACATGGGAATGTTTCATCTAAATATCTTGGATCTCAATGACTTAGGTTATTTGATTGATCAATATCTTAAAGATCTTAATCGCAAGATCGAGATTTTGGGAAATTCTGGTATGAAAATTGGTGAATCCTCTAATGCTGACGCGGATGCAGCTCCTTCTGAAAGGATTGGGTCGTTGGCTGTTGTGTCGGCTACAAGCGCTCCAGCTGCTGCGATCCATGAGATGGGTTCTTCCTCCTACTCTGCGGCTACCACAACTTTCTTTAACTCTATTCAACGGCGCCATCATCACTCACATCAGTTTCGTCATCCAACGGCTCCACATGTTGGATTCTATGAGCAACCTCGGAATCTGAATCTAAATCATAATCAGAACCAACAACAATGGTTGATGGAGATGATGAACCATCCCAAGCAAATGAGTCATGCGGCTGAGCAAATAGGTTTTCCGTTCATGGATGACAACCACCACAACCACAACCACCACCACCATCAGGTCCACCACCACCAGCTGCAGCAACAACAACAGATCCCCATGGATTTGTCGAGTACCGCTCCGACAGCCTCCAGCTCGAGCAGTATCACCCCCGTTATGAGTCCAAATCCTACCAATAATATATGGTTTCGTTAGTATTATAAGATATTCACATCCAGACAAAACAAATCTATGTCTTTTCAAGTGTTTTTTGTTTTTGCAATTTATTTTCTTTATGTTGCTATTTTTATTATGTTTTTGGTTTACCGTTTATTTATCATTATGATGATTTCGTTTTTAATATTTTGGATTTGTTATTTTCTAGTTGTTAGTATATGTTATTTGTTGGCTTGATATTATATTTTTTTCTTCCACACAGCTATTTATGTTCCCGCGCAATATGTGTACTATATTTTAAAAAAAGTTCAAATTTAAAATATATCCGTTAAATATTTAAAATTTAATTTTAATTATAAAAACATAAACATGACTCATTGCCTTTTCAATATTTTATTTTGATTTATTAAATCTAAAAATTACAAAATATATTTATGATCAATTACTAAATAAATTTTTATTTGAATTGTTTGAATTTGTTTAAAACCGATATAAATATTTTAACTTACATTTACTTAAAAATTAGATTTAAAATAAGGATCCATGGCGGTTACCTAGTATATCCCAATTTTTTTTCTAATTAGTAGGACTGAGTTTTACATAAATTTAATTGTTTAGTATGAAAAATTCAGCTGAAAATTAGATCTACTGAAAATTAGGAACCAAAACTTCCTCAAAACCAACTTAATGAAATTTTAGGGTGAAAACCCCATTTAGAAGAAAGTACAATAGAAAACCCTAAAACTCTAGAAAATTATCTAATAAATTATATTAGATTAAGTATTAAAAAGTTCAAATATAAATAAAATAATATATATTATTTATCATAATTTTATGCCGTGATAAACAATTTCACATTCATATTTGATAATTCAGCATCCAAAAGTATGTAATAATAACAGTGACATAAATGTTTTAAATTTGCTGTCCAAACAAGAACAACACGTAGCGGAAGGTTTTTTTTGTTTTTTCTGGGGGGGAGGGGATTAAAACATCAAAACATCATGAAAACCTCAAAAACTTTAATATAACTCTAATATATAATCTCCAACGCCATATATAAAAAGAAAAGACTTTTCGCAGATCATATATGCAAAGTTGCGTTCTCACAGATAATTTGAACAATGTGAAGATAAACTTCAACACTTGTCGTCTCACCAATTTAATAGCTGTTATGTAGCATCAGTAATATGATTGATGTCAAAATTATTTGAACAAGCAACTTCAACACTAGCTAACTAATATGATTGATGTCAAAAAAAAGCTAAGTAATCTAAGTAATTAATTATTTTTACTAATCTAATGCTTAACATTTTTAGCTAACTTAGCCAGCAAAATGACAACGGATCCTGTGGATCCCTTCACCACCATAAATATAATAAACTTTTTCTTACCATAACAAAACATAAAACTATACAAATATGTAAACCGTAAAAACAAACAAGAAAATATTTAGTGTAGTTATGGCGAAAAAGAAGCTAAACCTAACTTACATTTCCGATGACACGGCGAGGAAAGCAACATTCAACCATAGGAAGAGAGAACTTATGAAGAGACTCGATGACCTTAAGATTCTTTGTGATGTAGATGCGTGTGCAGTCATCTACAATCCATTCAATTCAAATCCAGAGGTATGGCCATCAAACTTGGAGGTGTATAACATTTTGCAGAAGTTCGAGATGTTGACAGAGATGGATAAGACATACAAATCGGTTAACCACAAAGAATTTCTCATTCAAAACATTGCAAAAGTCGAGAAGCAGAATAAAAAATTGATTGCAGATAATAATGAGAAATTCATGAGGGAGCTCATGTTCGCTTGTCTTGGTCAGAACATGGGAGATTTGCATATGAATGACAATATTCGTCTTAACTTGTGTGAGTTTATCGACCAATATCTCAAGAATCTTTTGAATCATGAAAACGTAACCCTAAACAATCCGCATTTTGAAATCGGTGAATCTTCCTCAATGGCTATGGTCGTGGACATGGCACCGACCGATATGGCTGACGCGGGCTCTTCCTCCTTTTGGAATGCCTCAATCTTCAACTCTACTCAACTAACCAACGAGTCGCAGTCTATAATCACTTCAGACCATGGACCAGAACATATTACTTCTCATGGAAGCCAATTTCTGAAATGCCCCAATCTTCAACTTTTCTCAACAAACCAATGAATTGGAGTCTACAATCTCTTCAAACCCGCAGGGACTAGGATAGGTTCGTTATCTTGAAATAAATTTTATGAGTGCACCAATCTTGAACTCTCATCAACTAACCAACGAGATGCAGCCCATGATCTCTTCAAACCAGGGATCAGAGCATGTTGGTTCTCTTGCAAGTAGTCTCCTCCCCATTAGCGACCATGAAGTTAATACTCCAGTTATAAATCAGGTTTTTGTTTGTGATTGACATCCATGTATTTGAAATCATAGTCAATATTAGCCGCTGAACATGTTGTTCAATCGTGTTTCAGGATGAAGTTTACTATCCAAATCAAAATCAAAATCAGAATCAGCAAGATTGGTACGTTGAGGAGATGATGAAACATTCTGAGCAAACAGGCTTTCCCTGGATGGAAGAAAATCACCATTACAAGTTTTAAAACATCTTCATGGACACTGTAGACGCCAATGACAGCAATTTTTGATGTTATTCTTTGACAAATATATTCAGTGACAGATCCTTGATTTGATATGTCTTATTTTTTAGTTCGCCAACTTTGTGTTTTCTAAGTAATGTCTTCTCTGTCATGTCGGAAAATGTTAGTGGTAAATTATGAGTTTGGTGTGAGACTCTCCATAATCATTTTGTGTTGTTTGTCTTTTAATTCAATAAAGTTAAATCTTCAACCCCAAAACAACACTGGTTATGTAAGCAAATTCTTCTCATCTATATATATAATATATATTGGATTGTGAATTAAGATAAATTTATATGGGAACATATCTTTGTATGAATTTTATTCAAATAAGAAAATCACTTGTTCTATTTTAATAAATTAACCCTACAATTTCTTAAATTGACCAATATCGCTAGCTTGAGCAAATTAAGCAGCCATATCGTAAAAATGGAGACTAATAAATCTCTTCTTTTTGTTATGTTTATAATCACCAAGCCAGACTAAAAGCTATTAGTTACCTTTAACAAAGATGTTTTCCTATTTGTTTATATGTTACACTATTGTGGCTTTACTATTGTCACTAAAAATATATATATCATGGTTTGTTAGAAATTGAAACAATAATGTGTCGGTATCATTTTTTAATTATTTAAACTGATATTATACCAAAACAAATAATAAAATCTAAAAATATAAATGTTAGGAAAATTTTCGTTTTATTGGTTAATTTTTCGTTCAACAAAATTTTATTTATTTATTATTAATAATTAGTTAGAGAAGGAATCGAAAAAAAAGTATCAATAACAACTGGTTTTACTGCAGGACATTACATGACGTTCATGATAATCTATTACGTCTCTCTGCAGTTTTTAAATTATTCATTTTATTTATGGATTCAACGGCATAACTTCTCCAATGGAATTTTTGATAAAATATTTTACGGAAAATCTATTTATCTTTAAAATTAGTCTTTGAAAATATGAATTTTCAATAATAATAATGAGACTTAATTAAAATTAATCAAGTTTTATGTCTCTCCAAAAAAAAGTATTGACTTACTTTAGTCCTAATCTAACGAAAAAGATATGGGCTCCGGCCCACAATTCATCATTAGTGAAAAAAAGAAAAAAGAAAATATATTTAGTAGTTAAACACTATGACAAACCAAATACTTATTCATAATATTTTGTCAAGAAAAAAAGTAACCGCAGTCATTTTCTCAAAACTGAAAAAAGGAAAAACACTTGACAAGCTGTAAATATGATTAAACACCTGGAAATTATTTTTATCAAATCCGAATATATATAGTAATCCAGAAAATGCAATATTTGATAGATTTTCACTAAAAATAGTCATTTTATCCTGATTTATTCAAGATGCAATGTATGATAGATATATGTTTTCTAAAAATATTCATTTAATCCTAAAAGCCTAAAAAGGGTAAATAATTTGAGTGATGTACATATTATATGTTATTCAAAGTAAGGTGTTGGATTTCTATAAGTTGCATTCATATTAGCATACATACTTACATTGCCAGCAATTTACCAAAATTTAATTACAGTGTATCTTCATAATATAAAACAATAATATATTTGTACTGTTTTAAAATTCCACATTTAAAGCCATTAAGAAGGTAATATCCGAATTTTACAAGTAAATACTACTTTAGTGATGAAAAAGTCTTCCTAGTCTCTCTATGTTATCGGAGATGATATATAATCTTACAGTGAGAAGAACAAAATTTCACCAGTACATTATCGTCACTGGTTATATTCCACGTGGTATAGTTAAGCATTATTCATATAATTAATTAAGGATTTTCATGAAATTAATAGCAAGAGTTCCATTTATATTTGCCAACTGTATGACATCATTTTAACCGTTCACAATTATATATAGACACACCCCTGACATAAACAAGAGGCAACAAACAAAAACCAAGACATAATACAAACACACAAACAAACAAAAAACATTATTCTGGTCATCATTATGACGAGGAAGAAGCTAAACCTAGCTTACATCACCAATGATTCAATGAGGAAGTCAACATTCGCTAAGAGGAAGAGAGGGTTTTTTAAGAAAATCCACGAGCTCTCTGTTCTCTGTGGAATCAAAGCATGTGCGGTTATCTACAGTCCGTTCAGCTCAAACCCGGAGGTGTGGCCATCGAACTCGGGAGTGAGGAATGTAGTGGAGAAGTTCGAGAATGTTGCAGAGATGGAGCAAGAGAAGAAAATGGTGAACCATGAAGGTTTTCTCAGACAAAGCATCATAAAAACCATGGAGAATAACAACAAGAAGATGAAGGATAACAAGGAGAGGACGATGAAGGAGGCCATGTTCCAGATTCTTGCTGGGAAAGGTGGCAACTTTAAGCTGACTGGTCGAAACCGTGAGGATCTGTGTAACTATATTGATCATTATCTTAAGGAGCTTCATCACCACAGGAACCAAATCCTAAACCAATCCCATCTTGAATATGGAGAATCTTCTTCAGCTGCTAATGTCATGTCACCGTCGTCAGCTATAGCTGAAGTGGGTTCCTCATCTTTTCCAAATCCTGATGTTTTCAACTCTCCTCCTCAGGTAGTGAATGAGTTATGGGCTTTGAGGCCCATAATTTCTTCGAGTCAGAGACAAGAGCAGATTAATACTTTTGGAAATAATCTCTTTCCTGCCGCCAATGACCAACAAGGCTATTATCAAATGGTGAATCCGGTAGGTGTTTACGACCAGCGTTCAAATTTAAATGTTAATCATAATCAGTATGAGCAGAAGTTTGGAGGTTACCCAATTGTGGCTCAAGATGGACTTTACAATCCGAATCAGCAGGAAAATTGGTTGGTTAATCAGATGATGAACCATCCTCACCAAATGCGTTTTGCTATGATGGACGACAACAACCGTTACTACCACCACCAGTCCTAAACCATCACACTGGTCCACGACATTTGTTGTCATGAATACCGATTGTTTTCGGTAACAAGTCTTTCATTTGATATTGTATTGTCTTTGCATTTCATGAGTGTTTTAGAGTTCTTTATTTAAATAATGATTGTTTTGTTTGTGGAGACTTTTAGTTCTCTCTCTCTCTTTTTCATATGAGAGTTGTTTCAGGATTTAATTTTATAAAATGTCATGTATTGAAATTTTATAAATTGTCATTTTAAGTTTATTCAGTTGTTGGTTTTTCCGTCTTATTGGTTTTGTTATTTTACTACTAAGCCTATTCCACTATTTTGCTAATCGACCATGTGAGTTTGTTCCTTGTAACTTTATTGGTTTGCGAATTAATCCTTGGGTTTGAACGAATCTGAAAGTGCAGATGCATGTTGGGTGCAAATAGATGGTACGCATAACTCTCAAATTAGTCAATTAATAGAGACCGATGAGTAGCTACCATTAAGGAGTCTTCCAAAGATTCCACAGTACTCAATGATCTTTTCTTGATTCTTACTTTATGTTTTATTTCGTAGGCAAATTTAGCCAAGAATTTATCTTTTGCACATAGACTTTAAGTCTAATATAAATTGTACAAACTTTTCGTTTTGTCTCTTCGAAAATTATGAGCCAAAATTATATATATGCATTAATTAATCATCAAAACGTTCCTGCGTCAAGTAAGTGTTAAGCTGCGTTGTTAGTCTTAGTTTTTTTTTTTGTTCTTTGTATTCTGAGTGATTTGTGTGTGTGTGTGTGTGTTGGTGATCGAATCTTGAAGACTGACACACTCACAAGTCATGAGTTATATAGACACCACTAGGACGAGATCACTAGACTTACGGCCATTTAATAAAATTAAAGGGAATATTTTGGTTAATAATTGGCAGTAAAAGTAAGAGTGTATGAACCAAGAAAAGGCTCAAAGCGAAGCAAAAGAGAAGGAGAAGGAATCAAAGTACTCTTAAAATGTACCTTTTGTACAAAAAAACTGCAGCATTATGTGAGGGATACAAGTAAACACGGACCTTCCCCTCCATGCAAATAATATCAATCATATAAAGTTTTTGATTCTACAGCTGTCTTCAAATCTTTGTTTTTCTTTTTAATTAATTTAACTTAAGTGGATCTCTGTATATGATCGATCTTCTCTGCTCGAAGATTACTATGATAAAAACTCAATACTTTGTAAACCAAAGCGACGTTAATTTGGTTTGTTTGGTTTAGTTGAAAACGTTATATGTAGTAGCTATGTCAAAATTCATTGCTTTCGAAAATTGATTGAATGACTTGGTCCAAATTACTTATATATTAGATTATGTTCTAACTTACAGTTAATATGTGATTAATAACAAGCTACATCCTAAATTTTTATATTATTCTGGTAAGAAATAAATGTACGAACTTTGGTGATAAGTTTGGATATCATAGCTAAAGGTTTAATTATTACTCTTAAAGTTAGCCAGATTTTGTTGTTTATAAGAATTTAATAGTCTTTATTCTCTTCTGTTCATCTTTATAAAACTATGACGATTTTACGCGGAATAAGAACTATACAAAGTCGAAGCTGTCTATTTTTAATTCGTGTATTAACCAACACAGAAAAAAAACAGTCCATACGATATAAGTTAAATTCTTTAACTAGATAGACGATGAAAGCAACAAGGAAAAATAGAACGAGAAGCTAGAGGAAGATGATTGTAAAGAAATATTGATTATTAGCTACAGTTAAGACACAATCAATAAACTCTCATAAGGACACATCAAAAAAATAAAAACAATTTACATAATAATCAAATCAACCCTTGATCATCATGCCTTCTTGGATTGGTAAGGAGAGAGAGTTTGGCGCTCGGACTCAGAGACACGAGTCGCGAGAAACTTGGCGATAAAGGCAGAAGCTTTGCGGTCGATACCTGGTTCAGCCACCCAATAACGTTTGTCTTCGTCACTAGCCATTGCTTTGCGAGTGTAAACGACGTCGTCCCAAGAGGCGTCTGCTTCCACTCTGTGAGATCTTCGTGTTTTAAAGAAGCTGAAGAGAGAAAATCTCTTGCTACTGCGTGACCTGTTTCCTCCCATTAGTATTTGTTCTTGAATTTGTCTGGTTTTGGAACAGAACAAGACGAGAACAAGAAGAGACACGAAAGAGAAGAGAGAGATTTTTAATGTGTTGGTGTGTTAAGTGGAGATACGGGTTTGCACATGTATTTATAAGGCAATATGGCTCACCATAACATTAACGAGTGAACCAATAATATAATAGTTTTTAAGCGGTCATCTAAAAATGTAAAATATCAGCAGTACGTATTCAAACTGATATTTATTATTATTTCACGTTTGTTTGTCGCAACACAAGTCTAGTACTGAGTTTTTTTTCCCCCAATTTTTTAGTAAGGAATAATTTCAGTTTTAGTTTGGATGTATTAGTTTGTCAAAAAGAAAAAAAGTTTGGATGTATTTTTTACAAAATCTTTGATCATTGATGTTTGTATGTAAAAGATTTTTTACAAAAAAGTTTGGATGTAAAAGATTTTTCTTAAGAAAAAATCATTGATGTTTTCTTTGGTCTGTTATAATTCTAGTGAGTGGTATGTCTTTTGAAAAATATAAATAAAAAAAGTTTCATATGACAAATTTAAGTTTCCTTCGTTTTAGCTTTTGGTGTAGCTCGAACCAAATTATGCATCTCTTGCTCAAAGGTATATCAAGAAAACAAGAACTTGGGATTTTCTAAATGTTTTATCACGAAATTTTCCTCAATCGTTTGCAATTTTTTTGGAGTTTTATAACGATCCAAGATTCAATGTCAATTTTTCAAAATCTATAATTGTTCAAATATATAAGGCGTGTAAATCATAGTAACAGGGATATTATGATTCGGGCGGGAATCTTAGGGAGATCAAACGGCAGCGGATGGAGACACGTGGACTATTGTAACACAATCAGATGGTGGTGGAGAATTTGTAAAATCTCATGTAATATAACGTGTTGGTCTCGATTGACCCCAAAGACAAAAGCATTGGTTAGGCATCCAAGTTCTCTGTTTGGTTTGGTCTTTTCTCTCACACTTTCTTTTATAGCATTCTTTTTGGAGCCAAATTGTTTTTTTTTTAAATTATTATTTGTTTTTAGTTAAATTGGAATTTGCTTTTATTGTTAATAAACTCAAACATACTCTAACTTTCGTCTCCTTCTTTTCTTTCCCCACCAACCTTAGCAACTTTTGCCTAACTAAGGCCACTTTCATTTTTCCAAACCACTTTTCATTTTACTCGCTAAATCCCTAACTAAACCTATGCATTTTTTTACCCAAAATTTACGAGCGGTATTGTACAAAAATGATTTAGAATGGGAATACACGTTAGGAGGATCATTTTAATTTGAACCCTAACGTCCAGAGATAATTCCCCACCACTTGATTGTTTTGTAACATTATATGTGTAAATTAAACTGAACCATTGTGGGTAGATAGATTGTTCTCTGAAAATTGTCCGAATTTGAAAATGCGACCAACGATAAGAAGTAAATAAACCTATCGAGTATGATTTGAATGGCTACATGTATCGGTAATTATATATTGAATGATGAGTACATGCTTAATCATTCAAAGTCAGTATAGTAAATAAGTAGTCATTCAACGTTAACCGGTCAATCTTGAAATGACTAAATATATTTTTCAGTCAATATATAGTCATTCAAAGTTAATCGGTCAACAGTCATGTTGAATGACTACATATATTATTTGGTATGTGGATCATGTAACTCGAAATTTTTCAATATATTTACGCTTGTAAGCATGAAGAATTATATATTCATTTTATCCAAATTTCAATGGCAATTTCTAATACGTAATAATAAGCATGACTTTTTTTTATAATCTCGTGGAAAATAAAGCTGGGTTTGTGCTTTGTAATACTATTTTGAACGTACGTAAGTGGGGAACTAATAATCGGTTTCACATTAGCATAGAGATTTTGTACAGTGACTGCATATATTACGTCAAAATGAAATACTATATAAGTATACAAAGGCTATAATTTGGTGGTGATGGAGTATTATTATTACATAAAATTGAACAAAAAATTAATGGAGAAGAGAAGAGCACACAGTCAAAAAGAGAAGTGAAAAAGAATCTGTTGGAGAATATGATAAAATATATTAATAAGACAATAAGAGTTCTTTTTGCTTCTTGTGGAATATATCCAACAGCTACAAGCAAGCTATATAATCACTAATTAATATAATTAGGCCACTTTTCATAAGAAAATATCCTAATCTTCTTTAGTAATCTTTCACCTATAAACTGCAATTATTTAGCTGTAAACAGAGCTAAGTAATCCACCTCCATCAGAATTCATCTCCCAGTTTGACCAGCAAATTAATTAAAACGGAATATTTTTTTATATAATTGTAATAAGAATATAAGAAGGGTCGTAACTTGTACGTGACCGGTAGATCTAGAAGATAAGAAAAATAATTAGCATTATTTGTAAAGAATGATATTGAGGACTATAAGTAAAGTTAAGTTTTACCTAATATAGTATGAATGCTTATGAATCGGTTGATGAACTTTTTAATATCGGAGTCTACTGTGGTGGCTTCGTGAAACAAATATTGACGATGAGAGTTTTTAACATGATTTTGTTAGCATTAAAAAAAGGACCAACTCTCGCATACCAAAAGGGTTAACATTAATCAAGTATGTAATGTGATGATTTTGATCTTAAAATTCTTGTAGTAACAATTAGATCACATTCTTTCCTGAAGTTAGCATGAAGTTAGTCTCATGTTGTAACGTCGAAAATGGGAAAACTAGCACACGCTTTAGCTCGAACTCGGAAGAATCTGATTGGCTGCTGGGGTGTTGATAATGATGGTGACGAGAAATAAAATAAATCAAATCGTAGAATTAAGAGCATAAACACGTGAGACTCGATGAAAACATTAAAGTGATATAACTATGTTATGTTCGAAAGTAAAAATGCTCCACTCGACTATACTTTATCATCACGTGACCCAAACTAATCTATCAGAAGGTGTGCGTACTCGAGCGATAGCCAACAGATTGATAAAGGAGAAAGCTCCAACTTGTTGTAGAATCATTTCTATTTATATTGCTTATAATATATTGGTTCGTAGCATTAGTTTACGACTATATTATTTATTATATTAGCTGTAATCAATTACAATGATTATTAGTAATGTTTTTGTCTTAAACGAAACGAATCCATAGCATAATCATACACCCATAAATAAATAAAAAACGAATCCATATTCCATAATATATCGCTTTCTAAAGCTGTTTTTCTAATCAAAAAGCCATTTGTTTTACGTAGCATAGAACTCCTATATATGCTAAAAGACGTACACGTAACACGTTATTTGGCTTTAGATGGCACGATGTTTCAGTTGAATTAAGCGATTCGGCATGATGTTGTGTTCATGTCAGAGGAAGAAACATCAGGTTAAGCATGTGGTCTGGATGGTGAATGCTGACCGAGAAGGTCCTGACGCCATGACTTTTTTTTTCCTTTGTCATTTCTGAAAGATACAAAATCAGTGGAAGACGTTAATTTCACCAAAAACAAAGTCGGTGAAAAAACAAAATTTCTCCAGATAAAATCAGAAAATGATTTAACCGAAACTAAGAACATGAACCAACCCAACACAAGTTCCGAACTATTGAAGATCTAAAATGTCCACGACCAAACCAACCATCGATAACAAATCTTCTTTTTGCGATCGCACAAACTATTTTATAACTTATGATTCCACGCTTTCATAACCGGTAAGACAAGAGTTTTTTTATTTCATTTGGATGCGGTGGTGTATAGACTGAAACCATATGAACCAAATTTCATTATTTTTAAAACAAATCCAACTGAATTAATGTTTTTTTTAGTTAAATGAAATTATGTACATTTTTTGTTAATATTTTTGGGGTGCACTAGTAAAATAGTTTATTCAATTATTGTATACGTCTGACGTGGCTGGACCTTAGAAACCTGTCTTATCTTCGACATCGGAATTGGGAAGAAAAATAAAAACTATAAAACCAATTTCGCTTTTTTTGTATCATATCCATCAGTTTTTCCATTAATTTTCATTTTTTTATCTCCTGCAATTTCTCATTTTTATAACGGAAAATAATAATAAATAAGGTTCCAATTTGGATAACCAATAGAAAACTCAACTACACTTAATTTATTGACAAAGAAAAAATAAATGCAAAAGAAGAAAATAAAAATCCGAGGGTCGTCAGGCTCTTCCCTCTTCTTTCTCTTGCTGCTTCCAAAAATTCGATCATAAAAACTTCAATTTCGGATTAGGGTTTTTTTAGGTTCTCCGCGATTTTGAGGTAATTCGATCGCTCACTGTTATAAGCTATGTATGAAAAAATACAAATAAAATCTCTTGGTTTTAGGGTTGCCCAGTTCTCTCAATTTTGAAAGTTTATGCCCAAAAATTCTTTGATTCTCCCTGAGCTATTCGACGTCGTCATCTTCTATTCAAGTGTTATGTTAATTGTTATCTTTAGATAGTATTTGATGTATTCGGTTAGGTTATCAATCTTAGGGTCTACGAGGATTAGGTATTCTGGAATTTGGATTGGACCATAAAGTTGAAAGCTTTGCCTTTTTTCCCCCTAATTTATCCCTTTCTGTAACTGTTTAGTTAATGCGGTTTTGATGATTCTTGTCGTTTCCATAAGTAGTGGGTTGCAGTTTGATGTTTTTTGTGGTTTCTGTGAGTAGTGGATTCAAGTTTCTGGAGCCAAATGCTTGATTTTGGTCAGGCTAGAATCTGAAAGATTCAGTCTTTTGGCTCTGAATATACCTTCAGCATTGAGATGACATTGTTATGCATCGATTCACTTGCTGGAATAATAGTTTTGCAGTGGTTGTGTAATATCTTCTATTTTATCCATATGCTTGTAATAGCTTTAAATCAGAGATTGAGAGCTTAGACTGCTTGCTTTCGTTATGTTTAGGTGTTACAGAGTTTGATTTCTTCTTCATCCTCTCTATTCGTTAAGATTTTTCCTAGCCAAAAGCATTAGGAGCCACGCAATTGCATTCTGTTTATTAGAGGTTTGAGATTTTTTGTTTGTGGCTTGATTTATTGTTCTGCTGGTTGCAGGACATGTCAGGGAAACGGGTCATAGCAATATGTATGTCTGGTGGACAATTTCTGTCAGAGAAAGGCGGAGCGCTAACTTACAAAGGCGGCCATGCTCATGCAATAGACGTCGACGAACAGATGACATTGAAAGACTTTATCTCAGAAATTGGAGAGATGTTTAATTGCGACGCCAGTAAAGTTTGTCTCAAATACTTTCTCCCGGATAATAAGAAGACGCTCATCTCCATCTCTAACGATAAAGACTTGAAACGGATGATCAAATTTCACGAGAACTCAAACAGCGCCGATGTCTATCTCATACCCGAAGAAGCTACTCCCGACATTTTTAACACGCCGGCTAACAGGTAAGCAAAGCCTTCATCATCGCTTCGTCTTTACTGGATTTTCTCTGTTTTTTAGAGTTCCTTTTTTTTATCTAGATCTAGCAGAACGACATTGTCTGAAGCGATTACTCCAGTTCCTCTGGATGACATGATAGATGACACAACCGGACCAGAAGATCTTCCCCTCTCAGTCTCAGTCTCAGCTCCTCCTGCTGTAACTATGGAGCAAGTGAACCAAGCTGCAGATATGCAGATTGTTATTAATCCACCTGATATGATGTCGGCGATTCTTGACGTTCCGAATCCGAAAGGAGATATTCTCACAAAGGCAAGAACACAGCAATGGCAGAACACGATTACAGGTGTCGGACAGAGGTTTAAAAACGTCAGTGAGTTTCGTGAAGCGCTGCGGAAGTATGCGATTGCAAATCAGTTTGGATTCCGCTACAAAAAAAATGATAGTCACCGAGTAACGGTTAAATGTAAAGCCGAAGGTTGTCCTTGGAGGATCCATGCTTCGAGGCTATCGACTACTCAGCTGATCTGTATCAAGAAAATGAATCCGTCACATACCTGCGAAGGTGCAGGGGGTATTAACGGTCTTCAGACGAGTAGGAGCTGGGTTGCTAGCATTATAAAGGAGAAGCTGAAAGTTTTCCCTAACTATAAACCGAAAGATATTGTCAGTGACATCAAAGAAGAGTATGGGATTCAGCTGAATTACTTTCAGGCTTGGCGCGGAAAAGAAATCGCAAGAGAACAGCTTCAAGGATCATACAAGGACGGTTACAAGCAGCTTCCACTATTCTGCGATAAGCTAATGGAAACAAATCCGGGCAGCCTCGCTACATTCACGACGAAGGAAGATTCTAGTTTTCACCGTGTTTTCGTTTCGTTTCACGCCTCAGTTTATGGTTTTCTTGAGGCATGTCGACCGCTCGTGTTTCTAGACAGTATGCCGTTGAAATCAAAGTATCAGGGGACTTTATTAGCCGCAACTTCTGTAGATGGGGACGACGAAGTGTTTCCTCTGGCTTTTGCGGTGGTTGATGCAGAGACTGAGGATAACTGGGAATGGTTCTTGCTTCAGCTGAGATCTGCTCTCACCGCGCCTTGCCCGATCACTTTCGCTGCAGATCAACAAAAGGATCTGCAGGTTTCTAGCCCGATCACTTTCGTTGCGGATAGACAGAAGAATCTGCAGGAATTGATCCCAAAATTGTTTGTTAACTCGTTTCACGCATATTGCTTGCGGTATTTGACAGACGAGCTTATCAGAGACTTGAAAGGACCGTTCTCTCACGAGATCAAGCGGTTAATCATCGATGACTTTTACTCGGCAGCTTATGCCCCAAGAGCGGATTCATTTGAGAGACATGTTGAGAACATCAAAGGCCTGTCGCCAGATGCTTACAATTGGATCGTGCAAAAAAGTCAGCCCGATCACTGGGCCAATGCTTACTTTCCGGGTTCCCGGTACAACCACATGACTTCAAACTCGGGTGAACCGTTCTTCAGCTGGGCTTCTGACGCCAACGACCTACCGATAACTCAAATGGTCGATGTGATCCGTGGGAAAATCGTGGGTCTGATTCACGTGAGACGGATTAATGCAGCCGAGGCTAATGGAAGATTGACTCCTTCCATGGAAATAAAGCTAGAGAAAGAGTGCGTAAAAGCGCAAACCCTTCATGTAGCGTCATCAGCGGATAACAATTTGTTTCAAGTCCGTGGAGAGACGTACGAGCTCGTGAACATGGCGCAGTGGGACTGTAGCTGCAAAGGTTGGCAGTTAACTGGTCTGCCGTGTCACCATGCGGTTGCAGTTATAAGCTGTAATGGACGTAGCCCTTACGACTTCTGTTCTAGATATTTCAGTGTTGAGAACTACAGGCTGACATACTCAATGTCGATAAATCCGGTTTCTTTGTTAGAAGGAGAGATGTGTAGAGAGAGCTCTGGGGGTTCTGCGGTGACGGTAACACCACCACCAACACGGCGGCCACCGGGGAGGCCACCGAAGAAGAAAACACCTGCGGAAGAGGTGGTGAAGCGGCAGCTGCAATGTAGTAGGTGCAAGGGACTTGGTCACAACAAGTCAACTTGTAAAGAATATCTTCTTGAATGCTAGTTTTTTTTTATTTGTCACTATGTTCTTTTATAATTAACTTTTTCCCTTTTAAACAAAATTTTCATCAACTTTTTAAACTAATCAATCAATCTTGTAAGAAAGGAGGACTTTTACCTTTAAACAGTTCCTTATAGATTTTAATTTAATTCACTAAAAATTCTTGCTAAAGTTCTCACTTGTAGACTTGTCTCAAGTATAAGGTTAGAGAAGCACATGACAGATAAGAATTGTCGTGTAGTGTAAGATATTAAAACTAGTGGGCTAGTTTCTTTTTCTTCTTGAGGGACTCATCATGCTTTCCCTCCCAAAATCATTCTCTTGATTTTGGTCTGATGCAGCCTCTCTTTAGCCTCCTGAGCTGGCTTGCGATACAATGGCCACAAAACCTGCAGCATAACGTAGGTCTGACATCGACATCATCTAATCCAACGGATGATATTCGTTTGATCTAATGGTGGTAAAATACAAAACTCAACTATTCATGCATAGGAGTTCAAAGACTCTCCGTTGCTCTACCTTGTTCTCCGTTAACGAAACTCGCTCAATAATACAAGCCAACAAGATGACTTTCCATGGGTTTTGGGTGTATTTTGTGGATAATGAGATAGAAAATACCAAACTCTCTTAAAAAAATAAAAATCTTTGTTGACTTTTACAAGATTATAACCCCCACAATGATTCACTCTTTCTCTACTCGTTACAACAAACGAAGGGTTACAAAATCATCAGTAGACTGAGATATAATAATAGTAACAAAACAGAGAAGATAGAGAAGAGATGAATTTCTCGGACTGTTCGCTCTAGTTTCGTGTTTGTAGGTAACAGCAGATAAATCACAAACCGAGCCATGGACACTGCTTCCTTGCATGTTCGGGTACTAACTTAGCCACCATCTCCACAGGCACACCTTTAAGCTCTGCTTTCAAAAAACACATTAAGAAGAAGAAAAGCCATTAGTTTTCAAGTCATTTATCTTGTGATACTTTTAGAGCTGTTAAGAGCTCGAAGTACAAAAACCAACAAAAATTTCAGCTTTAGCTACTCGATGTCTGCAAACTGACTTTTCAGGCCAGAACTTGACAATATGAAGATAAGAAAGAATGTGGTAGTACCATGAGGCTTGAAGTTGAATAGCGGTGGAAGGAAACGTCCATTGGGCAACCGCGCATTCGGATCTCTAAGCTCATCAAAGAACGGGTGGACCAATGTATCAAGCTAAATGGCAAGATCACAATTTAACAAAATCAGTTAAAGAGACCAGAGATTTTGCAGAATGCAAAAAGGTGAGAGAAGTTGAAAATACTCACAGCAGCGCAACGGAGATTGGGAGAGTATTGAAGAAGCCGTGAGACCAAATCGACAGCTTCTGGAGGCATCCGCTTGTGGAAAATCTGGATTTTAATTTCAGTTAACAGCTAGTCAAAGAAGATATTAAACTTGTTAAATGATAACCAAATTACCTTATGCCATGGATGAGCTTTAATCTGAGGGAATTTGAACTCTGTGTAATTGGGATTCATGCATTTGATTTCTTCCCTTGTTGGTGTTCCCAGAACCTGTTCAATTAATGAATACAGCCAAGTATATCATTTTACAACAGATCGGTGTAATTCTGTACGGTTATAGAGTGAGCTCGGTACAAAGGTAATACCTTTATAATCTCTACAAGTTGATCAACGCCGCTCTCACCAGGGAACAATGGCTGATAT
The DNA here is from genome assembly GCA_000218505.1 of Schrenkiella parvula. Lineage (NCBI taxonomy): Eukaryota > Viridiplantae > Streptophyta > Magnoliopsida > Brassicales > Brassicaceae > Schrenkiella > Schrenkiella parvula. Next base: position 1,564,585 of record CM001189.1, on the reverse strand, counting down.
GAACAAAAGAACAGATTGATCAACCCCCAAATTACGATTTGAAACAGAGCAAAGATGCTCTAATTTCAAGGTTTAACAAAAAGTTTTTACCTGCCCGAGAAGAAGCTCAGCGAGAACACATCCTGCAGACCAGACATCAATGGCTGTAGTATACTCGGTTGCTCCAAAAATAAGTTCGGGTGCTCTGTAATACCTCGAGCAAATGTATGAAATGTTTGGCTCTCCTTTTACCTGTTTCAGGAATCAGCAATGATCAATAAATGGTTGAATTCCTCTGCTTTGAAGAGGGAGGAGATTCATCAGACTTACCAATACTTTCGCACTTCCAAAATCACATAGCTTCACTTGATGAGTGTGTGGATTTACCAACAAGTTTTGAGGTTTTATGTCACGATGGCACACACCGATACATCGGTGAATGTAGGATAAGGACCTGAAAATCTGCCAAACATAGAAAGACTTAATAAATCTCCAATAAGAAATATGAAGGATGGCAATCAGACAATCCAAAAATTGAGATCTAACCTGATAAGTGTAAAGTTTGACGTAAACAAGAGGCATTCGTTGATTAAGTTTGTTGTAGTGTTTGATAACACGGTGTACTGTTTCTGGAACGTATTCAAGGACCAAGTTGAGGTAAAGCTCATCTTTTTCGGTTGTGGAGAAGAAGCAGTGTTTCAAAGACACTACATTTGGATGGTCAAGTAGCCTCATTGTTTGAAGCTCACGGTTCTTGTACCTCCGATCTTGCAAAACTTTCTTTATCGCAACAGTTTCTCCTGTTTCTAAACATTTCGCCTGAAAGAACAAAAAATGATCCGGTCAGTGCAAAAGACACATAGTTTCATAGAAGAAGCGTTTCGAGGTTGAACAAAAACTCAAACTCACTTGGAACACAACGCCAAAGGAGCCATGTCCAACAGCTCGCTCTGCCATGTAACTGATTGTCTGCAAAATTAGCATCCAAGAAAATTCACTTAGCTGATGAAAAATCCAATCGGCTCAACTAATTAAGGAATCCAGAAGGATTGATTTCGCACAACACAAACCTGCTTTGGTTGGCCATTTCTTCCACCTATTGTAGTCACTATTATATGACCAGTCTCTGTCACGTTGCCGTTTACGATTGTAGCTTCCATTTCCTGGTGATTAGCAATCAAGCCAGTTATAACAAAAGTGAAATAATAGAAGCGACTACAAACGCAATCTGAAAGAGCACCAAAAAAACAAAAACTATACTTTATCATCTTGGATTTTCATGTCCTTCATCTCCTCAGGTAATCTATCAACATCAGTAGCGTTTCCAGTAGAATCTCTAACCGCGGCACTAGGCTCTACGCCCACCGTGGCCATTCCGGGAACAGAAGAATTTGCGAAAAAACGAAAAAAGATTCTTCCTTTTTCACTCTTCAAATCTCGATCAGATCAACACTGCAGCAAAGTGATCGTTAGCCCATGGATTCGTAAACCGTCTCTGCAATTACAGTTGCTTGCTCGTTGATTTTCAATGAAGTAAGAACTCAATCACAAGACAGAGAGAAGAGTATACTCAACAAAGCTAATCTCAAGACTCATCTGGAAGCTATCAACATGCAAAGTTTGGATTTTAACGAGACAATGGAAACAACTGTCACCTAAATAAGCAGGAGCTCGCCCAAAAAAAAAAAGGTATACAGCCCTAATAAGAAGAAAAAAAATTTCATGGAAAAGGGATAAATCCATTAACATACCAAAAAGATGGCAAATTTCAACTCAATCAACAAAATTTTAAACGCAGACAATCGAAATCCAATCCATCTTAACCAATTAGTAAAACCTCTATCGATCTATACACCATAAAATCGGAGATGAAGCTAACAAAAACATCAACTTTATTGGTGGAAAAGAAAAGTGGAAATTGAGAAACTTTAAAGTCACAGAATTTTAGATGAGAAAAAACTAAGCAATAAAGAGAGATTTGAAAACGTACAGGGGAAAGCCAGAAAATTTAAGATCGAAGATAACGGAGAAATTGGAGGAAAGAATCAGGATGAGAGTAGATCCATAGGAAGGAGATGGTTTGATGATGATGATGATGATGATGATGATGATGATGATGATGAATCTCTCTCTTCTCTCTCCCTTTTTAAAAAAATTTGGTCAGATGAATAATAATAATTTGTAAGAATAAAACGAAGCTCTGTGGCTAGGCTTTTTTGATGAGAGGCGTATGCTATAATGCGCTGGTGACAGTCATATTATCGTAAAATGAAATCCAAAAATATATATATTAAATATAAAATAATAAGATAGTCTTGGGAGTTAGTAAATTGGAGTTTGAAAGTACATTGGGTTTGGTTTTTCCTCTTTTTGAGTTTTGACCATTCAAACTTTTTTGCCCCACACTTGTATTACCTGTAATTATATTAATGCAACCTACTAAAACGTTGATGATCTTCTCTGTTTATTTTTCTTCTTTTTTAAATCTAAGTTGTGATTGGTTGGACTGACATACTAACAAGATTTTACAATAATGCTGGGTTTAAAGTAAAGAATCAAGATTTATATTTAACTAATTCGAACTAGTGACACATTAAACAAAAAAAACAGTTTATAATTGGTCATTTTTAGTAGCTCCCATTTTGTGTCCCAACTGTAAAAAAAAATAAGAGTCAAACTCATATTGTCAAAGTTTTTTTTTTGTCAACACTCCTAATGTCAAAATTGCAACTAATTCATTTATGATTTTTGTTTCTTTTACAGAGTTCCAATAATTAATTCCTAAAAGTCATACAATTGTCTGCTATAAAATTAAGAGTATCTAGTTCAACAACCAACAGCCATAAATATAATGACATTTCCAGCCAAGTATATAGTTTTTTTTATAATTGGTTTTTAATTCATTCAAAGAACCGAATAAAAAGAATAATAATTTAAAAAAGAATGAGGACATTTTGAAAATTTGGACAAAGCTGGGAGGTGGGGTCGGTGACAAAACGACAAATTAGGAGTAATTTGGGTCGTTTACAAAATACATACACACACTCATACAGCACGAATACGGATATCGGAATATTCCAAAAGGTTACAGGCTGAACTGGGGCCACGTGTCGGAGAGGCAAGAAAAAAATAAAGCAAAAGAAAATAAAATTTTCAACCTTTATACAAATGTGAAACAGATCTTCCAAGAAGTAGACGTTAACATGTTTGAATTGGGCTTCGTAATGGGCCTTTAATAAAAAAAGGCTATCAAAGTCAAATTGATTATAGGCCTTTAGGCGGAGAGTTTTGGTCCCGGCGGGGCTCGAACCCGCGACCTTCGGCTCATAAGACCAACGCTCTAACCAACTGAGCTACGGGACCATCTTGTAAGTAGTTTACTCTTAGTTACTCTAATCTTATCTTGGAGATACTCGTTACAATTTATAACTTTATGACCGTGACCATTAAGTTTAACGTAGGCCAATCTAAAGAGGACTTCACATACACGTAGACTTTACATACGATTTAGATTTCATTAACTATCTGCAAGAACTACATTATAATATTTTATACAAGGAGAAAAAAAAACTCATCTCTTGGAGATCACCACTAACATCAACATGGACATTGATACAACGATCTTGAACCCTGAATTGTCCCAGAACTTCTCTTTCTCTAAAGATTCTTGTTGTTTCTCAGAAATCATATCTCTTATCTCTTTGATCTCATTGTCCCTTCTTTCCCCTTTCTGTTCCATTCATCATACAACAAAAGGAATTCTGTAAAACCCATTGCCTTTGATCCGAACAAGAAGCTACACGAATGGAATGTCAGAGTTATGGACTTAATACTTACCCTTTGCAGCTTTCTTGTCTGGCTTCTAGTTTCTTGAAGACAGAACTCTAGTTTCAGTACCTTCTTCCTCAAATCTTGATCCGTTCTTCTCTGTTTCTCCAGCTGATTTTTTATCAAAAGAATGAGACTTTCATTAGGTTTTTAACAGATAGATCAAAAAATTTAAACTACTCATTGAGAATTTAAACAGCTATGACCAAATGTTCAATAGACTGAAACATTCATTTAAACAGCTACTAGTTGTTGCCCAAATGTAAAAGATTGAAACATTCCTTGAGAGTGAAACAAATAAACATAGAGTGAAAGGAAAAAGATGGATTCACCTGAGATTCGAGGTCCTTAGTCTTATGTTTCCAGTGACCTGACAATAACCTTATCTCATCTTTCAGTTTTGTAATCTCTTTGTCTTTCACTTCAACTAGTCTATTCATCATCTCCATATTCATTGGAGAGATATCTTGTAGAAGCTTCTGGAGTGCGCAGTCCGTGCTACCTATCCCAGCCTTTGCAATGGCCTCTGTTATCTCACGCTCGATTTTCATGACTTCATCTCTAAGCTGCTTTTCTGAGCACTCTCTCAAGCTCAGATCTCTCTGTAGATTATCAAGCTGATGCCCGAGCTGAGTCACACGGTCTTCGTGTTCTCTGAGAGAACGTGTTTTGTCGTCAAGTTGTTTTTTAAGCATTGAGCATTGGATGTGTGTAGATTGAGCAGAATCAGCACTTGCCTCTGCGCTTTGACTGGTTGTATCGAGCTGTAATCTGAATTCCTCCAAGTCTTTGATAAACTATTTCCTCAAAAGAAGATTACATATTCAGAAAGTATAACGAAGAGTAGTATATCATTAGAGGAACATAAATGCAAATGGGTTTGTCAATTGTGAGTCTGTGATGAACAATACATTTTCACCAGCCAGTATGACTTATAAACATTAAGCTTCCATCGCTACTACTTAACAGATCACAGATTAAATTGCCTCGATCACAAGCCATTTCATCTTTTGACATTTTTATATCAAGAGTCGAAGCAAATGGCTATATAGATGCTATCGGAGTTGCATTGTGGGAATAAACCTTTTCAGCAGCTGATGCAGAAGCTTCAAGCTGACAGTTCCTTTCTTCCAATCTTTTTTGCAATTTACACATCTCCATTTCCATGTTTTTCCCCCTTTTCTCTGCTTCCTGAACAAACAACATAAAGAAGCCAAATCATTTCTATCTGCTTCAGTTATTTTAAAAACTCAGATATCCAGCAACCAAATAAGATTTGACCCCACTCCTAGGGTTCCCTCGTCTGGGATTGATCCCTGGGGAAGAGGATCAAGTTGGCCCTTGCGAACAGCTTGATGCACTATCTGATCTCCACAACACCAACAAAAGGTAGAATCAATCAGAAGAATAATTGATTAAAAAAGAAGAAAAGACTTACTTTTCTAGTTTGGGTTTCCTTAAGAAAGGATTGTTCTTGAGAAACCAAACGGCCCCTCACTTGCTTCAGCTCCGCCGCCAGAGACACCACGTTCCTCCGAAAACTCTCTTTCTTCTCATCCAAATCTTTCAGAAGTGGATCCACCTTGGTTTTGTCAGAATAAGACATCTGAAATTCGGTTAATTTTTCATCCAATGGCCACACCTTGATGATTTGTTCAGCTCTTGCATGCACTGAATCACAAATCTCAAAACTCTGAAGCGAAGAAGATAGCAAAAGTAAAACAAAAGTAAGTTTTTGTTGCATGTGAACATGGCAGTTGACCATTAATACAGAACTTAAATGAAGAGTCTTTAACAATTTAAAACTATAATAATAGTAACAAAGATCGTGACTTTACATGAGCTATGGTAGAAAGAAGATGTTTGAAGTTTCTTTTTTTTAAAGGAGTAAACAAGATCTCTTCGATTTTGGGATGAATCTAACAATTTTTACTTTCTGATGTCTACAAAAGCAGGGGAGAGGGGAGAGAAAGGAAAGAGAAGGAACAGCTAATGAAACCAGAATAAATGAATTGGAGAGAGAAGAAGAGAATCAGAAATGGGACCTTTAAGTTCAAAATCAAATAATTTCTCCAAAAAGAAAAAATCAAACTTTCCCTCCAAAATCCTCGGCAAACACAAACCCACGAGCGAGCTCCGTAATCCGTACAAAAATAATAATCAAACGTGATCAATTAGACAACGATTATCCATATACCTAAATTTAATCATGATTATTTAGCTATATCTCAAGATTTATGATTCAAGAAGAATATTTGCATCATTCAAAAATAAAATATACAGAAAACAGAGCGTTACAATCAAGGGACAATGTGACCATACGAATAGTGACAAAAAACGGTTTCGATTATATTTTTAAGGTGAAAATGTGATAAATTAGTTTATAATTGAATTAGGCGGAGTTAAAGCTGTTGTTATTAAGTGACATGTCTAGATGTGGGGAAAGAGACAAGAGAGTGGGTAGAAGCCGAAACTCATTTTAGGTTCGGACTCTCATGTGCCTTTTTTCAAGTGGTCTACGACGTTCGGTTCTTTGGTTCGGCGTGGATAAAGACAAAAACCGAAGCTGTTCTCATTGACCGAAACGCCGTTATAGTCCTTGTGAATCGTGGATGTTTATCCATTGGATCTCTGCCACGTGTCCAGCATGAAATTGCATCTAAAAGTTTGCTCTTCAAAGCCTATGAATCATAATGATCATCGTACATGATACCATGAGTTACACAGACGATGCATTAATTTTTGATTGAATAACAAGAAACACACATTTATGGAAATTTCTTTACAATCGACACGCAAGTTTTGGTATTACCGAAACAGATGAAATGGCGGAAACAAGCTAAAGAGGAAATTCGGAAAAAATGAAAGTTTCATGTATTAATGGAAACTGTGATTCGATCAAATTAGCCGCAAACTAGATATATAAAGAACACAAAAAAAAAAGTTTTTATTTTTCAAACTTTTCTATCTTCCTCTCTTTTCTTTTGCAATCTGGATGTTGGAATCTGATGATGAATGCCATCGCTTTTCTTGGAAACTCAACGATGAGACCCTCAAAATGCATTCTCCGTGCGTTCACAAGATTATCTCTATCTAGAGACACTGCGTTTCAATCGCATCCTTCTCGGTTTTCGAGCTGCGTAAACCAAAACATCAACAATCCAGATTCATATAGAATCAGCAAACCGACAAATGCTGTGCCTTTTTGTGCCAACAGGCCAAGCTCTGTTACAGCTCAGGCTGTTTCTGAGGCAAGAAGCCTCTCTGCCTCCACGACCTGCACAAAGGATCCGACGTTGGATCATATAATCGCCAAGAACGGCTTAAATGTAAAACCTTTAACCGTCGAGAGGTTAGAAGGAGATGAGAAAGCCGAAGAGGTGATCAATGGAAATGACAAAAGCATAGATAGAGATGGTTCGGAGGGTGTTAACAGAAACGAAATCGAGGAGGAAGCTTGGAGATTGCTGAGGCAATCAGTGGTGACATACTGCGATTCGCCTGTAGGAACAATGGCTGCTAATGATCCAACCGATACAACACCATTAAATTACGATCAGGTCTTTATTAGGGATTTTGTACCTTCGGCTCTGGCTTTTCTGATGAAGGGAGAAAGCGATATTGTTCGAAACTTCGTTCTTCACACGTTGCAGTTGCAGGTATGAATGAATGATTGTTCTCGCTGTTATAATACACTGAAAGAAAGATAAAATTTTGTCTAAAAGCAACGAGTTTGCATTCAAATGAAAGGCGAATTTAGCTTTGAGTTATATCGAGGACATGAACCTTAGCGTTTGTTGTTTTGATGTGTTTACAGAGTTGGGAGAAAACAGTTGATTGTTACAGTCCTGGACAAGGATTAATGCCTGCGAGTTTCAAAGTCAGAACATTACCACTTGAAGAGGACAAGTTCGAAGAGGTTCTGGATCCCGATTTCGGCGAAACAGCTATAGGTCGTGTTGCTCCCGTTGATTCTGGTCAGTACTTTCTTGCTTCTTCAATCTGCATTTTCGCATAAACAGATTAAAGAAACGAGTATACTGTTGATACGCGGTAGCTAAGAACACATCACTTTTGATTCTTTCAGCTATTGAACGATTTGATTCACACATGTTGGTCTAAATAGAAAAATCTCAGGTTTATGGTGGATAATACTGTTGAGAGCATACGGGAAAATCACAGGGGACTACTCGCTGCAAGAGAGAGTAGATGTGCAGACAGGGATAAAGATGATTGCAAACCTGTGCTTAGCTGATGGTTTTGATATGTTTCCAACATTATTAGTCACTGATGGCTCTTGCATGATAGACCGGCGTATGGGTATCCATGGTCACCCTCTTGAGATCCAAGTAATTCCTTAAAAATAAACTTTTTCTTGATGTAAAATCTCAAAAAGCAGAAGTTTGACTGACGAGCCGTGATGGTTCTTAACACAGGCTTTGTTCTTTTCCGCTCTACGGTCTTCTCGTGAGATGCTAACTGTAAATGAGAGCTCCAAGAACCTAATCAAGACCATTAGCAACAGACTCAGCGCGATATCATTCCACATTAGAGAAAACTATTGGGTCGACAAAAGCAAAATCAACGAGATTTACCGTTATAAAACTGAGGAGTACTCTACAGATGCCACCAACAAGTTCAACATTTACCCTGAACAGGTTTCTCCGTGGTTGATGGACTGGATTCCTCAAAGCCCTAAATCTGGATTTCTTGTAGGAAACCTCCAGCCTGCTCACATGGACTTCAGGTTCTTCACTCTCGGAAACCTCTGGTCAATTGTGTCTTCGTTAGGAACACCAAGGCAGAACCAAGCTATCTTGAATTTGATTGAAGAGAAATGGGATGATCTCATTGGGCATATGCCACTTAAGATATGCTACCCGGCTTTGGAATCTTCAGAGTGGCATATAATCACTGGGAGTGACCCAAAGAACACGTGAGTTCTCCTCTCTTCCCATATGATACTTTTGGCTTACAATAACTTTATCCATATATACTTTTGATTGATGGACTAGGACTCATCTGTCTATACTTTACATGTTCTGTAGGCCTTGGTCGTACCATAATGGCGGGTCATGGCCAACACTTCTTTGGCAAGTAAGCATGGATTCTTAGCAACTTCATGAAAGAGACGACATATATATGTATTTTGCTAGGAAATTTTACATTATTCACATATGTATTTGGATTTTCTCAGTTCACATTGGCATGCATCAAGATGGGTAGACCAGAATTAGCAGAGAAAGCAGTTACCTTGGCAGAGAAGAGGCTCCAATCTGACCGGTGGCCTGAGTACTACGATACAAGAGACGGGAAGTTCATAGGAAAAAAGTCCCGGCTTTACCAGACCTGGACGATTGCTGGTTTCTTGACTTCGAAGCAGCTATTGCAGAATCCTGAAATGGCATCTTCCTTGTTCTGGGAAGAAGATCTTGAGCTTCTAGAGACTTGTGTCTGCGTTCTAACCAAATCAGGCCGGAAGAAATGCTCTAGGGCCGCAGCAAAGTCTCAGATTCTTATTTAAATTGGTTTTGTCCATGAACAGGCTTAAGAGATAAAGTTCCTGTTGCAAAAATGTTTATACAGGTTAAACCAAAGTAATAGTAGAAATCATCTGAGTATGTACATATATATAAAGAAATCAGTCGCTTGTCGTAGTAGTAATATTATACAAATAGTAACAAATTTTTGTACAACTTTCTCTTACTTCTTTTGTCAACTACAGAAACTAGAAAGTAGTTTACCTCTCATGATCATGGAACTCGTGGTAATAATGGTCTGATGCAATATAGATTTACTCAGACCCAAAATAGTAAATTAATGGGCTGGGCCCATTCATAAACTAAACTAATAACTGAGAGAATTAAGTATTGACTTATTTACCATTAGAACGACGCCGTACTAAGCAGTCTGCCTCCTTGAGAGAACCCAAACAGCCAAATCCAAGGTTTCGCTTAGACGAGGGAAGGGAAGGCTCGTGAAGATGGCGTGGACACGATTGATTCAGAGCGCGAGAGCAGCTATAGGGACAACGAACTCGTGTTCGGCTCTTGGTCTCTCCAGATTCTACTCCAAACCAGCCACTCATTTCGGTATGTGGTTTTGATTCGTCTGGTTTGGATTTGAATCTTCATCCCGGGATATATATTTATCAGGAGAATATGTTTGGATTGGTTTCAGTGTTTATAGGTTTAGCTTTATCTGAAATTATTAGGTTAAATTGTTCAGACTCATTTTCGTAGCTAGCCAATGGTTATTGTAACATTGATAATGGTACTCATTTGCAACTCTGATTTGCAAGAGTTGTGGATGCACCTAGGAAGACGTTGGAATATCCCTAAATCACTTAAAAGTCAATGTGATTGAATTTGGTTTGAGCTAGGTTTGGTTCTTGTATATGGTGTTGCAGTGAAGGTTGGGATTCCAGAGTTCCTAGGCGGGATTGGCGGAGGAGCTGAAACTCACATTGCCAAAATCGAAACTGAGATCGGTGATCTTCATAAGCTTCTTGTGACGCGTACCCTCAGGCTCAAGAAGCTTGGGATCCCTCCCAAACATGTAAGTTTACAAAGTCTCAGTTTTGGTAAATATTTGTTTGGCCATTTTTGGTTAAACTATCTGAAACCTTTATTGCACCAAGGTTCTTAGGGATTAGATAGGCCACTAAACTTTGATTTGTTCCCTTGCATGATTCAACCAAATAAGTATTCCAATCAAGGGGAAAAAAAGGTTGGGATTTTCGAAAGAAATTTTGATCGAGCTATATCTATATTCTTATATCCTGATCCTGTGAGATAACTCAGCTTGTTCTCGCAATTCTCGCTCTTTTATTCCAAAAAGCATGAATGCATATGCGGACATTTTTTCTTCACATGAACATTGATGGGGTTATGGAATAATGCCATCTTACACTTTTATATGTTGTCTCAGTTATTCACCTCTCCTATGTTCATACTTCGATGAAGTTCACACTTCTGAATTTTGGTTTTGCAGAGAAAACTCATACTGAAGTATGGACAGAAGTACAGGCTAGGGCTATGGAAACCTAGAGCTGACGCTATCAAGGCCTGATCAAGTCACTATGTTGAACTGTGAGTCTCTCATGCTGGGCTTCACGACCGAAATGAGTTGTACTCTAATGGATCATTCTCAAACTCACTTCAGTATTGGACAATCTAGACACAGCAGTAGTAATGTTAGTTTAATTGTCGTGAAACCCTCTCCCATAGTTTCGTAGTTCATGGAACTGTTTTCCGCACTCTACTAGAGACAAGTCTCCGTTTCCTTGAGGTGCAGCAACTTTTCTTCATACGTATGAAAGTCACATTTGAGTTTTCCATTTATCGGGTCGAAAGTGGCTTCTTAGCCTTATCACTTGTGAACACTAACATTGCGGGTTTTGGAGACACCGACAAAGTCATAATGAATATTTGAAAATAGTTCCTCCATCAAACTCGTGACCTTTAGCTTCACATGGACATGTGACCATTGGAATCAAGAACTTTAGTAGTCAACAATTTTGACTGTAGATAAGTTGGTATATTGTCTTAGTTGAAAAACATCGTCTCTAAGACCTAAAAGGCAAAAGCCGTCATTGGTCTGGTCGGCTGCACCTGGGGTCCAAATGTTAAGTGTTAACAAAGAGACAAATATCAGATCATGTCCACATGTTTTGATGGGTCGATTTTTAAGGGTCAACGTGTATACACTGAGAATGACACTTAATTTGCCGATGCTATAAGAAAATGACTACTCCTACATAACGTAGTGGCTATATTTGGTATATATATATGATAGTTGTTATTACAAAAGGGATCCCAAATATGGTAAAAAATCAAGGATTTTGCTGAGTTTTGTGGTTACCGGATTAGCCACCAGTAAAGATGAGGTTAATTATGGGTAAAGTCCGATGTTTAAAAAAACAGAGTTAAAACTTAAAATCACTAACATAGAAAAATCGAGTGTTTTTGGACTAAGTCCGAAGTTGTTCGGTCGAGTCCTATCATGTTGCCTTGTGGAACCATAACTCTTTTTTTGTAGCGCGAGTTTTTTGGTAAATAGATCTTCTTCTTTTGTAATATTGGTTTTTATTTGTATGTGAGTTTCATTCATATTAAACATAATTAAATACGAAAAAAACACAATAATTTATAATTCCATTTAAATCATGACTTGAGAAAACAATTGAAATAAAAACATATAAAAAGAAAGTTTTTTACAATTAACTCTTTTGGCAATCCGAATTGATATTAGGCAATCCAAACTTACGGACTAGACCGGACGATTACCAAAAATATATTTTGGAGCTTTTTGGAAAGCCAATTGTCATGTCTAAGATTCACCGGGACATACATATATCAACAAATATGCAAGCAAGTACTTTGGTTTTTTGCGTTTTTAGCGATAGGCTTGGCTTGGCTTGAGTTGCATGTATCTTGGATTAGCCTAGGCTAATCGACTATTTAGAATGTTATAGAAGCACGAGGATAATTATATTATTTGTAAGAAAAAAAGTGTGTAGGAGGTGAGAAAGTGGTGGGTGGTCCTTGAGCCTTGAAGGAATCAAAGAAGACATCTCACACTTGACCCCAATTATTATGCCACCTTCTCTCTCACGTCTCCATCCATTTTCGTTGTCATCTCTTTTTTTCTTTTTTCTTGAGGCTTTACTCTTCAAACGTGTCGCTTCTTTAATGGCAAAATCTCTCATATTTCTATTGTTTATCCATAACAAACAAAGAAACTATATTGAGGATCAACAATAGCTAATAATTACGACGGTTTAACGTTAAGTATACTCGCATCAGCATAACCACGTCATATTTTTCGAACATGTTGATCTAATATCACGTAAGATACTATCAACATTTTTTTTGTTTGCCCTAATAGGTTAATAAATTGGATCATTATTGCATATCCTATAGTATTAGATAATTTTATACAAACACCATAAATCATGGATTATATTGAAAATATTTTTGAAGTGTGTATAAAGTCGCGGTTTTTTCCGTCCATCAAAAGCGTTTTTTAACGGTTAATATGCAAACAAATGGATAAGACACGATCTTTGCAGCAAGAATGATCAAACACTTTACTATCAAATATTGTACTTAAATTCATATCATCAAGATTTGAAATAATATCCTCCAATCAGTTGAAGTAACCACGTTTAGACAATAAACTGATTGGCTTTGGTCTCTACATATAATTCAAATCTAGTTAGAACAAAATATAATATGTATATATGTAAGGACAAAGTCTGATATATGCACTCATTTTGTTTCACAAAGTTGTTTAAATGTAGGACAAACGTAAGTCTTTTTTAACTTATTATCATTTTATTATACGAATTTAAATGTTCTCATGAAAGAGAAAATAAAAAATTGTTCGAGAAGAAGCTAAATTCAGATAAAGAGGTCTCACATGCGACGCACTTTGAATAAAAGAGTCGGACCGTAGGGTCTTCATGCACATGCCTTCTCGTTTATATTTATACTCTTTTTATTTTATTTTTGACATATAGCTTACAATCTCGAATTAAGTTTTCTTAAACAGATATATTGAAATTTTCATTGTTTGTATTTGTTTCACAAAGTTGTTTTCATCCAGAAATTCAAATTTTCGATGGAAAGTGTTTATTGGTATATTAATTACAAAGTTGCCATGAACAATATGTGGGCTAAAAACTCGAACATCCTTCGATATTAATTTTCTGAAAATTACTTTCATATTAATATTTGAAACACTTATAATGGCCAAAATTTCTCGAAATGGCATTTTTAAGAAAATATTTACAACACAATCTTATGAAATGACACCAAAAGACTTCGAACAACCAAAAATACGCAATATTTTCGTCCAACTCGTAATAAGTTTTTTTCTTCCATACCAAACAATTCATTAAAAACAATAAGACATTCGGATTATAAAATCGAAAAGAATTAATCATAAACAAATATTACATCGGCTTATGGACTCGGCTATAAAGCCGAGTCGAGTTTATCGGACGGCTGAAACTCAGACAGAATCTTCGATAGAGCCGTCATGGCTCGGACTTGCATTTCCAACGCCGCTATGTAATCCGCCGTCTCGTCCAAAAGCTCCGGTAACGCCGTTCTCCGGCAACCTGGCACCAACGCACCCAAAACTCGGACCCGATTTCCCACCACCGATAACTTCCTCCTCCTCCCTCCACCTCCCCTGACCGCCGAGGCCGGCATTGAATTCTTGTTCCGGCGCAGACTCGTCCCGAGTCGACTCGCCAAAATGGCTCGGCTCCACCGAGTCGTACCATGAACCGTAGCCGCAAGCACGTTGTCGGCCGTGTCCCGGACTGTTGCGCTCCGCCGCGATCGCCGAAGAGCGTCGTAGAGCTTTAAGGAATAAACCTTCTGCGCCGCCGTGGCTCTCCATCTCCGACTAAGATGGCTCGCCGGAGCTTCCGAAGTTCTCCTTGATCGACGAAGAGCCTTCAATAGCTTGGGAGCGAAAACCCGTTGCCCCCTTTGAGCCCTTAGCAATCTCCGGCTAAAAGGGATTGTTTCAGTCTCTTCTATCTCCGGCGACGTCGAAGGACTCGATCCATTTCCTTGTTCAGAAGACATTCACAAGAATTCTAAAAAACCACTAAAGGAACGATTTTGTCTTTTTTTTTGTTTGTTCTCTTGGAAAATTTTAAAGAAAATTAATTTTATAGAATTGTCGGAGAAACAAGACGAGCTCTTTCTCGTTTTGATAATAATTCAGAGTAATTGGAGGGATCTCTATATATAAACATTTGGGAGAGGCCATTCTTAATGCAATTATTTTCTATAATTTTATTTTTATTGTCTTTTTCGAATTAAATATCATAATAGAGATTTCTTTTTCTTGAATAATGTAAGCTAAATTCACATTGGCCAACTATGATCGACCCAGTAAATGCAAAAATCAGCTTCTTATATTAAGATTAATGCATTTTTTGGTTGAAAACAAAATTAAAGGAACAAAAAATATCTTCCTTTTTTTATTTGACGGCGAACAAAAATATCTATATTCATTGTGATATTTTTATAGATATTTTACATATAGACTAAAATTTAAGCTTTTTACATGATGGTGAGCGGCGTTAATTTGTGTTATGACGTGGATTTATTTAATTTTTGTACAACTTTGGTTATAAAAAGAACAAAATTGGCGATGGAACGGAGGAGTTTGATGTAATAATGTGGAGGGCAATGATTGGTGGCAATATAACCAATAGATAGCTCTAAAACAAAACTTAACATAAAAAAACAAAAACCTAAAGGGTTTTTAAAGAAAGAACAAAAAAAGGGAAAAGAATAGGAAAAGGAGAAGATGCATGTGATGGTGTTTTCTTTCATGACCTCCTCACCTTAGGCTTAGTATTGTATTTGTGGCTATTTATCATCCACAATTTTCGCTCGCGATTTTTCTATATTTAGTGTTGATTTTTAAAAAAATATTGGTGTTTTGTGAAACATATAACATGTTCTTTATACTTTTCCTCTTTTCGGAAAATAATAGTTTTATTAAGTTGATTTTTTCGAAAAGTATGAGATTTAGGTTTTGGATTACACTTGTCAATCAGTCTATAAGTAGAAAGACCAATTATATTTATATGTTTACTAAATAACATTTTATTCTTTCTTAAATTGTATATTTGGTATCTATGAAGAAATTATTAGGAATCCATCCAACTTCTTTTATATTTTCAGAGTGGGTTGGGAAACTATCAAATTCATAATTATGATTTTTATATTTTTTTCTCTATAAAAAACTATATTTTCATATTCCTTCCAATTAATAAAAATAAAATAGCATAAATTATCACAAAATAAGATATTTTACAAACAAAAATATTTCTATTGTTGCGGATATTTTTTTTCATTCAATCATATTTAATTTTTCGGATCATAATATATTAACTAAAATTTATTTTTATTTTCTGAAAAAAGAATTCTTTATATGTATATCCAAAAATAGTTCACTATTTCTTGTGTGTGCAATGTAATGTACTAGTCAAGTACTGAAAGATATTCTCATAATAAAATTAGAATCAGAAAAAATAGAATTTCGATATAGTCATATGAACAAAGAAGAAAACATGGTAATATATAGTTCTATCGAATTTGTACCGAAGGTATTGTTATATTTTGTGCAAAACACTGTGAATGTTTATAAAAGCAGTCGGCAGACGTATGAAATTTAAAATTTTTTTAAAAAAAATTAAGAAACAAAATTATATAATTTGCGAAGAAAACAATGCAAATGTGGGGTTTATAGCAATAAACGTGAGTCATGACAGAGGGATTTGCCTCCTTGCGTCAGACACGCTTTGATATCCTTTTCTTAATTTTTCCCTTTTTGTTTGTTTATTATTTCCAAATCAAATGATTAGTTGTTATCCTCATATTGATTATTTGTTATCCCCATTCAAGACAATAATATTAATTATGTTGACAATGATTTGTTTCATGACAAAAATACTGGCCCGCTCTTAATTATTTGTTGAAGACAAATCTCTCTAAGTTTTCTATCAAGTTTTTTTTGTAATAAATGTTAGGTATTTATAAGTTTCAGATTCTTAAAGATCAAAATAAATAATACTATATTAAGCAGTGCCTTGTAGTGCATGCGAAACAAATAACAATAATTTGAATGTATAAATCAATTATTTTGTAACTCCTTATATTAATTTTTGTCACCTTAGTGACAAATTTAGAGTACTAATTGTGTTATATGTCCTTAATACTAATTTTTCAAAGATGTAAAGCTTGGTCCCTTTTGTCAGCTTAATCTCATCTCACTCCTTTTTGTGCTTCAAATTTTTATCCGACTCTTTCTATAGTAACTATATATATAAGAAGTTAATTTGCAAAATAAATCAAATAGAACCAAAAAGCCAATTGTAAAACTCAAGGTTGACCAACTAGGCGAGGAGGGAGATTTGATATTCAAAGAACTCATCTCAGCTTACAAAGATTTAACTGTAGTCACTAAAAAAAGATGTAATATGTAACTGTAACGCTTTTGCCAAAGCCACTAAAAGAGAGATAGAGACAAATTCTTCATCTTAGGCACAAAGAACCGGTATCCATATGCGATGTTAGATTACAAAGTTTCAAACTTTGGATCAAAAACGTTACAACATAAAGATACAAAATGACCAAATAACGATCATCATGATTTTTTCGAAGATCCAAAGCCCCCAAACCCCATCATCTCTGCAACCTCAGGATCCATCTCAGGCTCTTCATCAATCATCTTCCCTTTCTGAATCCAGAAATTATTAAAATAATTCATTAGTCAGATTTCCAAAAGCTAATCATAATAACTAATCATATATGGAAACTTGCCTTCTTCTCTTTCTTTTTCTCCCGCCGCTGCCTTTTTAGTTCTTCCTCTTCTTCTTGCTGTTTCCGGATCCGTTCGTCCAGGTCTATTCCCAGATCATGATCAAATTCAGCTATCCGAGATATACTATGCAGACTATGTAACTAAGAGATGGGTCCTCTCAGATCTCTTACCTTCTTCAGTGAAAGTTCCTGGCGTTTTCCGCTTCTTTAACACCTCGAACCGCTCCTGCACCTAATTCAAACCAGAAGCACTTTTGTCTCAGTTTCAGTCATATGCAAAACCCCAAGAAAGCATTTAAGTAAAAATAATGCATGGGAGAACAAGAAAACTTACTTGTTCAAGAGACGATCTCTCCACCCGCATAGACATTCCCAACGCCCTTTGATCTGTGGGAAACAAAAACAAAACCGCCTACTTCATTACAAATTGCAAAGAAACTGAATATTCCATCCAACAATTTAGTGTCTTCGGAATGAATCTGATTTCTTTCGTTTGACATGTTAGGAATATGGTGAGTAAAGAGCAGATCAAAGAGTCAAGACGTACGTTTTTTCCCATTTATGTGATCCAAGTAGTTTGCTGAATCTTTAACAACACAGTCACACACGCGACAGAAATAACCAGCCTGTGGGAAGACAAAGATAAGTAGCAGATACCCATGTGATTACAAGTTTTTGCATCAGGTCATATATGTGAGTAAAGGTAGAAACAGCCATTACCTGCTGACTTAGAGGCGCTACTGGTGTAACAACCTGGTAATATGAACAAGAACATTAGATTATCGAGGAGCCCTCAAGTTGAGAAATTTCCATCTCAGAAGAATACAAGAACTAAATTGACTAATTTTTATTCATCTCATATATAAAAACACTCGTCCAATAACCACTTCATACATCAATGTCGTTCCTATAACAGTAACAAGATAGTGGGTAATCATTCACAAACCTTCATCTGTTTTTCAGAGAATAGAAGAACTGAGCTACCAAACTTTTCTAAAGCCGAAAAAAACGTCAGCTAATATCAACTACTCTCAAGAAGGATTGATACCCCAATCGGATAATTTTAACACATGTCAAATCAAAACCAAATATGCAAGCTTTACAGTGGCCTTTTTACATGTAAAAGAGACCCATATAGAACATCGTCCGTAACTCAGCTACGTAGTAGACTCTCGTCAAAGAACAAGTACATACAAATTATTTGTCTTAGAGATAAACAAAAGCTAAGCTTGCAAATTTCTGTTCAATAAAAATGGTGCCATCATATACGAGTACGACAAAACAAAAGATAAAGTCACCTGCGTCTTGCCCAGACGAGATTCTAGGTCTACATGATAATCTCTATGCTTCAAAGGCGCTCTTTGCACAGGAGGACCTTTGGCTGCAAAAAAAAACCCCTTTTCAATGACATCGAGATTTCACAAATTTTAACTTTTGCATAAACTGAATTAGAGACGTGACCCTACGCCGAGATTTAGACCGATCCGAATCCTGCATCGAGAAGAAAACCGCTTCAAAAAATTGAAAATTTCAAGAGATCAGGAAAATCGAGAGAAGCCAACCTTCTTTTCGCGTTCACGAGCACGCTCCCGATACTCTTCCGCATCGAACTTCTTTCTGAACGTATTATCAACCCCAGAAGCCTACAAAAACACAAAGAAAACTCAGAATCGTATCGTTACCCTAACTCTAAGTAGCCAGCGCGAATCAGAGGATCAGGCGTATGCTTACGGTGTTGCTCGAAGCCATTGGAGAACACAAAGGTAAAAGGACTCAGGGAAATAGAAGAAACACTGATGATTCGAATTTTCAGTCTTTGATGAAACAATTAGAGTCCGGACAAAGACGGCAATATATTTTACGATAGATAATTTTAAAGCTACTTAATTACCGACTAGGGCGTTTGGTCTAGTGGTATGATTCTCGCTTCGGGTGCGAGAGGTCCCGAGTTCGATTCTCGGAACGCCCCTTTATAAATTTTTTACTCATACTTTCTTGAAACGCCTTCCCGTTTTCGCATCATGTACTAGTAGAACTCCACGCCGTTCCTATATCCATCCGTCACCAGAACGAAGGGGTACAGAATTTCTTTAACTATTTGCCATTTAGAAGATACTCAGAGAATGCTATTCTGTTCTTTCTAAGCATGTTTAACGTATAAAAAAACAATTCACTCTGTGAAATTGGACAAACCAGAAGAAGATTTCTTCTAGAAGACCACCACGTCGTTAGAAACACAGGAAAAGATCATTAACTAAGTCATCAACTAATTCAGACACAATCTCTTCTTCGATCTCAATTCCTTCTTCGTAAGTCTCTCTACTGTAATCAAGCCATCTTCCTTCAAAACTACTCATCTCATTGTCAACGAGCTCATCCATCATCATCTCTCTCATCTTCTTCAATCTCTCAATCTCTTTCTTCACTTCTTCAGCTAAAAGCTCTTTCTTTTCAAACAAAATCCCTTCTTTCCCCAACAATCCTCTGCAGCTTCCCATTAACATCTTCTCGCCTTTGAGTGTTAAGCACTGATTCACAAATTCAAACAACGTTTTTCTCTCCATGTTGCCCCGTACATCTCTCTTCCGTTCAAGTTCATCGAAAAGGCTCCAAGGTAACATATCAGTAGCCATCCCCAAGGAGATTTCTTTAACCATCAGTTGGCCAGAGGCTATGATCTCGGTTATGTACTTGAGTTCCCAGTCATGGCCTTCGTCAGCTTCTGCTAAAGCGACAGATTCTGAGAGTTCTGTTTCCTCAATCTCATCCTGAGATTCATTGAGTGAATTTGAGAAACTATTGCTGCAGGAGTTTTGGAGATTCTCCACTTCTGTTCCATTGCTGAAGCTGTTAACTTCCTGCTCTTCTGCCTGTATCATAGGATATATCAAATTTCCAAAGATCAGTAACTCAGAAAATCTTAAGGTAATACAAATATAGCTAATAGAAACAGTGGTACGCTACTAAAAGTAGAGCTATCTTTGTGCAAGGAGAGGCATATAAGCCATGTGACTAACCTGGAATTTGCGGTTATTGTAGAATGAAGTACAGTCAGAAACAGATTCGCTCTCTGATGAAACTTTATCCAGATCATCTGACGGCAATGACATCGTCCCATTCACCCAATCCTTTGAAATGGAACCTGAAGACTCTTTTTCTTGGGTAAGGCTACTGCAAGATGACTCAATCTTAGAGGTTAGCTCCCTAAGCTTTTGTTCCAACAGAATATTTAGAGAATCACCGTTGATCCCACTGAAACTAAGTGCAGATTCTCTATCTTGATCGGTCTTTTTAGTGGAGGATCGTGAATCGGATGATATACCCTTGATCGGGGATGAGAAAGTGAACGAAATCACATCCATGTCCTTCTTTCGATCACCTTCCCCTGTCTTCAACCCACCATCAACGGTGATGTTACATTTTATCAAATTTTCACCCCTTTTGATCCGTTTATCACTACTGATTCCAGGTTCTTGCACCCTATTTAAAGGTTTTTTGTTGCGGGGAAGATTCTTTTTGCAGGACAAAGATAAAGTAGTGTTTTTCTCCGCCAATGTTGCTGTAAAACCAGGCTTTTTAGATGTAGTTCCGCTTTCCACCAAAACCTTGTTTACAACTTTGCTCGTCACTTTGCTGCCTTTCTGGTTTGAAACAGACGTCACAGCGAATTGGTTTTGTTTCTGGTTATTTTGCTTAACCACAGTTTTCCTAATGCTCGCAGAAGATTCTTTGAGACCCTGTTTTACTATGCGGTTCTTCGTTTCCATCTTCTCCTTTTGGCCTATGCCACTTGAGGGTGTTGAGCTCTCTTGCTTGTGAATAGAATTGGCCTTTGTGTGTGCAGATACAGAAGGCGGCTTCACTTTACCCTTCAACCCATCAAAACTCGTTTTACCCAATAACTTATTTGTCTCATTTGTCCTGAGTGATGATGTAGTTCTCTTATCGTCGTGCTTTCCTCTAAAAAACTTATTGTTGCGAGTACCATTAGAGATTTGAGGACTTGTTCTTTTCTGTGAAGCTTCTAGTTTCTCTTTCAAATCTCTGATCCTCATTGGAAGTGATGAAGAAGAATCAGATGATGAAAACCGTGCTTTAGCAGCTATCCGAGGACTGGGCTCAATCATTTTAGAAGCTGTTTCCATTACATAAGCAGGGTTCCTGGACTGAACAAACCCAGGACTCCGGATGGGTGACAAGAGCCTATTGTGAGTGACAGAGATTGGTTTAGCAGACTTTGGAGGTAACTTTTCGGTTTGAAAGCGGTTAATAGACCGGTTACACTCATTATTCGTTCTTGAATCCAAATGATCCCAAGAAATACCATCATAGTGACTGCGGACGTTTACGTAACCCAAATTCTCATATGCATCCCATGTGCTTGCCTTGCGTGAGGATCTGAGGAAGAATGGATCAAAATCAGGATTAGACCGAGGTTCTAGGGTATTTGGCACAGGCAGAGACTCTAAACCCATGAGCCTCGCAACCACGCTCGGGGCTCTGGACCCTTGTCCATCATCACTAGTAACAGTGGATGTCGAACAGCTCGAGTCACTTCTCAGATTATAAGTCGAACTCTTTCCATTCTCCTCAAGCTCAATCTGTTAAGATAAAGATCAGATCAAAAAGGCAAAAACTATTGCTTCCTGTATTCACTAACATTAAAAGAACAATGAAAAAGATGATATTGAGAAGGCTTACAGAGGGCCATGACTTTGAGGGGTTTTGAGCATTTAGTTTCTCTTGCTTTGATGCTTCTGATACAAACAAAGAAGAAAAGACTTTGAGTCTACTGAACAAGAAGCCAAAGTAGATAAAAAAAGTGAGCCAAAGAGGTATAACGAGAAATAAACCAAAGGGCTTCAGGACATGAACCATTTAAAACTTAAACCATACATTAGGTAGGAACTGATAAAGAGTATTTTTTGTTGTGCAGACATTACCGGAGAGTTCCGTGGTGGTGCTAGAGGAGAAGAGCTTCTTCCGGGATTTACCAGACCAATCAAACAAATTTAGAAACCCTCCTCTCGATCGTTTCCTCTCAACAGCCTCCGTTTCTATCATCTACAGATCACAGCAATTGAATTACTACTACGGAATGCATCATGATTGTATATGACATGGGAACTATTTCAGATGAAATTTCTGTTCAGATTTTCAATCATAAGGACAAAAAAGGACCAAACTTTAGCTAGTAACAGGATAAAACAGGAATACAGACAAATCAAATGATTCATCAGACAAAAAAAAAACCTTTAAAAAAGAAAAGCTTAGAAATGATAGAATGGTACCGGATTCGAAATTTTCTAAGACCTTCACGAGAAAATGTAGGCGTGGAGACGAAAACCCAGAAGTGTCGTCGCACAAAATTGAGCTAAAATCCTAGCGTGATGAGAAAAATATGTGATACTGACGATTGAAACCCTAAAAGCAAAAAAGCCTTCACTTTTGTCTCTCTCTCTCTTTCTCTCACACAGGGTATTCCTGTGTTTCTCGAGAGAAAAACAATTCAATGGAAAGAACGAAAAAAATGAGTTTTTGAGAAATGGGTCAGAGAAACCGGAATGATAAAACAGAGAGTGAGGACGAAGAAAACAGATTCAATTTAGGATTTAGGATTTGGAATTTGGGATTTGGGTTTAGAGTAGAGACCTAAAGAAGAAGCAGCGAAGAGAGCGCTTGTGAAAATAAACCGATGCAGAGTGTGAATTGACGTGACAAGTAGAGAGAGAACTTTGAATTTTATTCAATATCTTTCTCTCTCTCTCCACCTCTGGAAATTAAATGTGACATTGTTTTCTGTAAGAAAAAAAGAAGACTTTTCTGCGGAAATGATGAATTTTTGTTGGCTTACAGATACGAATTTTAATGTTTTTTTTTCTGTAACTAAATTTTAATTTTATTATTGTCAGAGAAAATCCAATCAGGAATCATTCTGGTTTATTTGGAGATGAAATATTGTTATTATTCTTTTATTAACAAATGGAATGAACCAATTGCGCAAACAATAATGACTATTATGCAGTCGTTTTAACTTCCAAATCAAAAAATAAATTAAAATATTATAAGTCGCTAGTGACAAATTAAATACCGATCGAGTCATCTCGCTAATGACAAAAGAAAATTATCTTCTATCCTATTGGAAACATTCTAAACATTTAAAACATATACAGCGTTAAATTATAGACGAGAGTTTATAGTTTAGCGGTATGTATTATTCTTTTTATCTTGTGTCATAATTCGAATTTAACTATGATTGTGTGTATATATGAATTATTAATGCTAAAAACATGATTCTTCAGAAATTTTTCAAAATAAGATTTAGATAGATGTTTTTTTACAAATAAACCAATTACAATAGATGACAAAAAAAACCAATTACAATAAACTAATTTGAGTTATTCTTAAAGTCTTATTTATATACACAATAAAACTCTTGGCACATTTACTGCATATTTGAGTATGTAACAGGTGAATTTAACTCGGATCACATACGCAGTGCATTCAATACCTTTGTCGAATTTGAAATTGATTCACAAAAAATAAAAAAAATGGTCAAAGAAATCATAAGTACTGCAATCGTCATCCCTCTAACCACGACCAACTAATATATGGCCAAAATTTCATATTACGAATTCTAAAAAAAAGAAAGTTATGAGAGATCAAATAAAGTAAGATTTTGCTAACTTGTTATTGTTTGAGAAATTAGCAGGATTAGGATTCGGATTACGGTTAACCGTTCCCTAAAAATAAGAAAGAACTACATTTGCGCTTAATATATTCTTCTTATTTGTATTACTCTTGTTCTTCTTCTACTTCCTCTTTTTTTAATTGCGAGTAACACCGAGGACCTAGAAGCTATGGTAGAGATATCACCCTCGTTGTTGTGGTTAATGACCTTTATTATATCAGAAAAAAACATAAAGTTTAGTTGTCAATTGTTGTTCTAACTAATGCAGACAAAAAGAAACTCGTTTATTCCTAACAAAATTAATTAATAACGCATTCATTCTTCGAACAGTTTAAGCTACATAATAAATTGGGACATCAATTCATTGAAACAGGAGTTACATTTCCAGGGAAAAAAACAATATATATAAATAGAGCATTCTACTATGACTAATCTGAATTATTCACTCATATCCTGACAGTGAAACACTATATTTTGTGTTTTGACATGTAGAAATAGTGAAAAACAGTCACTGTCCTTTACATCAGCAATGGGTACATCTTGCGTTACAAGAAACGCATACTTCATCCTCCCGCTTATTCTTCTGATTCTGATCATCACCCCATCGTCTTCTTCCTTTTCTCCCACAGAGATCGTCACAAAAGACCTCCTCAACGAACTCTGCTCACAATCAACAATTCACAGTCATCGCTTTTGCATCAGATGGCTAACCGCAGGTCATACAACGACCTCAATGAACATTCATGGCCTTATCGAACTCACAGTCGAAAAAACTCGAGCGTTTGGTCTGAAAAACCTAGCACTGATGAACGACTTTGCAAGAGGCTCATGTACTGACAAGCAGCTCAAGAAGGCTTACGAGTCATGTGCGAATAGTTACGGCATAGCAATCAAAGAGCTTGAGGAAGCTAAAAAGTTGTTGAGAAATAGCTCTTTCCAGCCAGCATATTATGCTTCTTCTAAAGCACTTGATTATGCTTATTTATGCAAAGATCAGTTCGACGGACCTTCTAATGAGCCGTCTCTTGTTCTGAAGCGCAGTGAGAAGTTTGTCACAATGTGTCACATTGCTAGGGATTTCGCTAGTCTTATCAATTAAATTTCATATATGCTTCACCTGCAGAAGAGAGGATAATATTACCCGAAGAAGAGAAAAAGAAAAACTCAAATCCATTATCTGAATTTGAACAATAAATTTTGTTTCTTCTACAACATGTATGTCGTTAAATCTTCGAATTTCCGATGTAACATAAGTAGAGAGAAAAAAAAAAAAGACTTACTATTACACCATCAAACATTGATTCACGATTTCACTCTGGTTCATGTGAACAAAACTATACATCCATAAAAGGTAAGTAATCGAAGATATGATTAAGATTACCTTAGCTCTTTTCACAGTTATCACACGGATTTGAACTGCTTTTACAAATCCTTCGGTCGAATGACTCTCCAAAGTATTCTAGTAACATATGTCTTCTGCATTCTGTCTGAAACATTCATAGATCAAGAGTTAGTAAAGCACGGATTAAGAAAAATCTTATATATATATTAACCACAATAGATACAGGCTCAATTAACAGCGTTTGGTTTTCAATTTTGCGTTTTAGCGATATTACCTTAAGCTCACAGTATTGTTGCATCTTCTTGGCCTGAGCCATGGCTGACTTGAATCTATCCATGTTTCTGCCTTGTCCGCTACGGAGCATACAGACGACTCTGCTAAAATCTTTCTTCTGGTACAAACAAATGCACTGCGCTTGAAGCCCGTCCCTTCCTGCTCTCCCTGATTCTTGGTAGTAGCTTTCTATAGCTTTCGACAAGGTGTTGTGTATAACGAAACGCTGCACCAAAACCCGCTAAGAAAACAGAGGAAAATGGTAGAAAATTGAAAGATGCAACAGCTAAGAACAGGCTTGACTTACCACGTCTGCTTTGTCTATTCCCATCCCAAATGCAATGGTTGCACAAACAATCCGGACCGCCCCTGTTTGCCATTTCCTCTGAACATCAACTCTCTGTTTCGCAGGCATACCAGCGTGATAATAAACAGTCTTCACTTTGCATTTCTCGTTCAGAAACTTTGCAACATCAACACATTCGGTTTTGGATAGACAGTAAACGATCCCAGACTGATCCTTGAACCGGTCTCTTAGCAGCTCTTGAAGCTGTTTCAGAGGCTCCTTGGTCTTGTTGATCACCTCATACTTCAAATTGATTCTGTCAAAGCTCATCTTGAGAATCGGAGCCCCGGGGATTCTTAGACTTTTCAGTACATCCTGTTGTCAGTAAAAACAGAATTCAAAATGGGATCCAGTGGTCTTCAGGTCATGATGAACAACCAAAACGTATTTTACAAAAGTGTGCAAGTAGGAATGTTTTCTAAAGTTAAATAAAGTGCCGAAGCAATGGGAATCCTCAAAGCTCTTAATCCGTTCCAATGAGTTTCAGGAGGATCTAGTCATGGTGATGCTTGTTACCTGACAGACTGATTCAGTTGCGGTGGCTGTAAGAGCCATCACAGGAACACGGGGAAAGTTCTGTTTAAGACATCCCAGTTCCCTGTAGTCTGGCCGGAAGTCATGTCCCCATTGGCTGGAAACAAAGAAAAAAAGTAGCAATTTTTCAGATGAAAACCGTACAAAGAAACAACTATGACAAGCCACCACCCAATGAAGTTTGAGAATCGACAGTCAGTTTTCTGCTGCAGAGTGCACACGTACAGAAACCGAAATTTTTAATATTTTGATCTGTGCTATTAAAATGAAACTACTGACGCCCACTAGATTCCAACATGCTCGACCAGAATGCTATAACATGGTTACCAAAATATCATTTTGTAGAAGTATTTGAACTTTAAGGAAATTTTTCTCAGGTCGGAGCCAGAAATCTAATTTTGATGTTAAGGTGTTGGTGATGGATAATCAATGAACATCCATGTATTTCACAAAAATTATAATGTCTGAGAGAAGGGTAGAACGACAATGTACCTCACGCAGTGAGCCTCATCAACCACAAAACCTGCCAGCAGGCCCTGTTGTTAATAGAGGAGATGTTTAATATTTTTCTTAGAGCTGGAAACTCTTTGATCAGTTATGCAACAACAATAAGAAAAATTCAACAAGCTACCCTGCGCTCTAAAGATCTTAGTGTCTCCAAAAAGGATGAACTTCCAGCGATTTTCTCAGGTGTCACGTATAAGAGTTTACATGATGGATTATCTCTTCTGCAAACAAAAGGTCAATGAACATATAAGCTTACTTAAACCATTTAGATGATTAGGTCTCCATAAGAGAAAATATATATATATATATATATATATATATATATGATGTCTGCCTGAGATACTTGAATATTGTGAAACTGAAAGAAATGGAGAGAAGATCTTCACCTGAGCTCTTGAAATACAAATTCTGCTTGCGAAGATGTTTGCTGAGAGTTCAGAAAAGTTGCTGGTACCCCGAACTTAAGGTTCAGAGCAACTATCTGATCCTGGATGAGGGACAACAGAGGAGATATAACTATGGTAACTCCAGCTTTTAGTGTTGCAGGAAGCTGTAAAACAAACAAACAAAAACGACAAACTTTACTATGCCGCCTGTGGCAATATAAAATAATGGTAATGGGACTAACTATTCCTAGACAGAATTCAAATTACGCATTCATAAAGCTAGATGTAGAGGTAAGGGATCATGACCTGGTAACACAAACTTTTCCCCCCTCCTGTCGGCATTAGAACAAAGCAATCCTTATTTTCCATATATGCTCTACATGCTTGATGCTGCAGGGGCCGGAACACTTTGTTCCCAAAAATCACCAAGTTTGCGAATTCCAAATCATCCAACGCCTGCAACTCTTCGTAACTTGGAGTTTCATAGTCCTTGTCTGCTATCTGTACAGAAGGTTTTCTGCCTGAAATTGTTGAAACTGAATCTTCCATGGCATATTCCTTCAAAGAAGAACAATTCATAAGTTTCAGTGTAAGAACTAAGAATACAGTACATATTACACTGTCCACGAATTGATGAGAGATAGCAAACCCAGAAACTGTTAAAGGACACTCAAAGTATAACTCTTTGAATTTAATCATATGCACCGAACCCAAACAAATGAAAACCTGAGTCTTTATGATAAAAGCTGTTATTTCTGAAACCATTCACCTGACAGTTCTCAACGTATGTTTTGTTTATCCACATGATAAAACTGGTTTATAAGGGCCATGTTCAAGATTCCAAGAGACAAAAAGCAAACTTATTAAAGAATTGTCCTCAGAGATTAAGATTTACGTTCAACTAGAGACAACTACCTTCAACAACAACATCCTTATCTCGACCACAAAATCATAATGTATGCAAAATGAGTCTACCATGAAATTTTCTTATTCACAGGGGTTCAGGGAGTTCGAAAACATAGATATATATCTTTCATCCGAATGTTAATGAACGAGGGAGTCGTTACCAACACAAAAACATGATTAATCTTTCTTCCAAAAACCATGAAACAGTGAATGTAGTGTTGAATCTTACCATAGATCCCAAAGTGTGATTTCTAGAACCTGTCTGTGATCTCGCGAACTGAGTATCATCACCTTCCAGATCACTAGAACAATCTAGCTCCATTAATTGCGGGTTTTTATTTGACTCAGGAGAATCCTCAGTGACATGAACATCGACACTTGAATCATCATCATCATCATCAGTCAACGTTCCCTGAGCTTCAGACTCTAAAGCCTGTATGTCATCCCATTCCTCTGTTCCTTTCTCGACATCAGCCAACGCCGCAAGAAAATCGTCTCCACATAACTCGACAGTGATGAAATCCCGACCATCAACACCTATTTTAATCAGTTACAAGTAATATTCAGATTCGGTAAGAACCGCACAACGAGGAAAAATTTAGTGACTGAATCAGTTAGAGAATATGCTATAAAAATCTAAGATTCGAATTTGGCACCGTAAAGATCGAGGAATCGATCCAAGCATATCTTCGCGGATTCTTCATCGAATCCGAGTTTGGTAGCTAGGCTCAGCAATCGAGCTTTCTCCATTTCGAGATCCTTACCCTTCATCTTCAAAGACAATCAAATCCGGCAACGGCAGGGGGGATTTTTCCCCGACGGCGATTAGAAACTATAAATTAATAAAATGTTGAATTTCTTTTTTTTAGAGACCTCCGCGCAAAACTATGTTTTTCCCGCCAATTTTTGTAACGTTGCCGTTTTGTTCTCCATTAGATGGGCTTTCAGGCCCAAATCTCTCTCTTTTTAAACCCAGCTTAAACGATCGGTGTGAGTCCATTCATAACCGGTATCATAGTTTTCCTTTTCCGGTTCAATTGATCTCTGTTAAACGCCGGTTTGATTTTGATTTGATTGGTGAGAACAAAAAAAAAAGGCTCCTCTTAGTGTGGAATTCAAAACTTTATCCATCAGTCCAGAACTTGGGTGAGTCTAAACCATGGGGGTTTTAATCTATTTGTAATGAAAATTTTTTGACTTATTAGGCAGTTTAATTATATATATTATATGATAGACACTATCGCCTTTACATTCTCACACGTAGATAACCTCTAATTAGGCACAGTTCTTAAATTCCATACATACTTCCATTTTAAAGCTACCCCATTCGATAATATCCCTATCTGTAATATCCAAAGAATTTCTTTTATCTTTCTAAAAGCCAGATAATACCATTTACATATTGTTTCCGAAATCATTTCTGTTTCCTGAAATAACTCATTTTTGTCTTGAAAAGTTCTTATACTTTTTTATAGAAGATCTGAACTTCAGTTATATAATGGTTCTTCTTTCTTACTTCCTTAACTTTGGATTAATCTCTTGTCAAACAAGGTTTTACATGTTTTTTGAGAGTTCATTTCAAAAAATAATTGTGGTACTCAAAAAAAATATATAAAACTTACAATATAATAATTAACTAGTTTTAAAAACATAATGTGAAATTTTTTAATTTATTTTACTGGAGTTGCAAGTTAGATTCAATATAATATCATAGAAATACAGTGATCACAACTAATTAACAAAATGTAAAACAAAATAAATTAAAGAAATTAAATATACGATTATAATATCCTTATAAACTCAAAATACTAAAGAAACAATACCCATTAGAGAGCTATATTCCATGAATAATCTTTGAGCATTGGACCTTGATCCATTTGTAACTCTTTTTCAAAGACGTTTTCACCTTTCCCTCAGCTGAATAAAGCTTGTATTTCGCTACTCGTCTTTTCCGTTTTATTTCAGGATCGCTCCACCATCCTCCGATGATTTCATTTGTAAACAAACATATCCATATATAATGTTAGAAACATTTTAAACCCCATAAAAATAATTAGAGAAATGATCATTTAAAAGCAGAGGATATGTTTATATGTTATACCACCAGAATCATTATTTGTACCTTTGGGAATAAGATGCAAACACAAAAAATGTTCCAGTCTATAAACCGTACGAATCAATTTTTTTCGAAAGTTACCTTTTAACGAAGTTGAATGAGACGAAGACCTTCTGGATCTAACAGGCATGTCTTTGTAAGAGATTTTGCGCCATAGATCCGATGTCATGGGAGATCGATTATGCTTTGATTCTCTAACAACGTATATTCCTCTGACCGGTTTTAAATCAGCAGGATCAACTAGTTGGAGGTTCCGATCTCCTTCATACGATTTGTAAGATCGTATTTTAGGAGATTGAAAATCCTCCATCTCGTCTTTTTTCTATTTTTTCTGTTTTTATCTCCCGGTGAATTAGAATCTCTATAATATTTGATTTAAAATCCTGTTTTTTGGGAAAGATATTATGTGGTGGAAAGTCAAAATAAATGGAAGAAAAAAAACTCGTTACAACAAATTGATCAAAATTAGAAAAGGGAATTAACTTTTAACGAACAACAGTTAATAGAAATGCCAATACAAAACGTTACCCATATAGTCTTCACCTTAAATAGATATGGTCTCTTTTTCTTTCCTAGCTCACTGATTGTTTTTTAGTTTTGGTTAGGGTTCAACATAGGGGTCCAATATCCAACATCTTCACTCGGTATATGTGAACTCCTCTGTTTGGACATTTCAAGTGATTTAGAATATTCACTTTTCTCTTTGTAGTTCATATATAAACTCGCAGCTTCGTACCCTCTTCCTCAAATTGAGTGTCTTGCTATGTTTGGCCCTTTTTCAAACCACTTAGTTTTTAGTTCTATACATATAATTATGAATGGTATATTGAATTTATTAAAAGTTATTTTGCGCTGCCGCATAAAATCTGTATTTATTAACGCGTAAGATTTGGATAAATATATGAAATCTAAAATTGATTGTTGTAAACTATAATAATTACGAGGAAATACGTCTCAAGTTACACACTTTTACTCTTCTCTTAAATGAAATTAAAGTGTTTATTTTTCTTTGGCCTAGAGTATTGGCTCAATCGGTAGATAATTCAATATTTATAATTTGATTAAAATGTGAACTACTACTTTAAACAAGCGAAGCCTTTAATTAATTACCATCCTTAGCCATTTGCTTAAATAAATTCAAATCTAAACTTATTTAATACAGTTACCCATAATTGGGCCTCATGCGGCTTTAGAGACTCGCCAAATTAACTTCTTAATAATAGCCCAATTAATTCGATTCGATATAATAATTAATATCTCAAACGGAATTCAGGCGGGAACGAAGCAGCGTGCGCGCTTTTTAACTGTGTTCTCCCCAAGTTGTCTTACAAATTCGCGTTTTTACCCCTAATGTTTCAAATATTTTGCTTTCACCCCAAAAAAGTTATAATTTGCTTTTCTTTTTCTTTTTTTAAATATAGGCCTCTCTGGTTGCCTTTCCTGGAGATTTGATTTGATTATAGCGAAGCGAGATCAAAGCTGAAAGGAAGAACAACGAGCTGGATGAAATCAGTACGGAGGAGCAAGTATAAGGCGATGGTTGACGGAGTTGGGGGACGGCGGCGAAGAGAGGACGACATGGTTGAGATCCGCAAAGCCAAGCGAGAGGAGAGCTTGCTTAAGAAGCGGCGCGAGGCTCCTTCTCATTCTCCCTCCGCCGTTTCTCTTGATCATAAGGTCGGTTTTGCATATATTTAACGTTTTTCTTTTTTGCTTGTTACGAAATCTGGAGATTGATAAGTTTAGGAGTTTTATTTCTCTCGGCAAAAGGGGTTTTGATCACAGGTGCTTCATAGATGCATGCTTCTGGTGTTAGGATTCGTGCAATGATTTTCCGATCGGTTTTGGTGTCTCTAGTATTTGTAATTCGAATTTTTTGGTGTTCGTAATGTCAGACGATGAGCGTTCTCGACTTCTTAACATGCTGCGTTCCGGAATTTCGACTTTGATAGTTTGAATTCTCTAACTACTGTTGCTATGCTGTGGATTTGTGTCCTGACATTTTGAATTTCTCAGAGTCAGCGACTAAAAATTTCATGATTTATTTTGGTGTATGAATAACTTGCATGTTCTGAGATATGATCATATAGTGTTAGACTTACCAGAATGAGCTGTAGCTTTCGTAAGTGGGATCCGATTTCTGAAAGATCTCCTATGCTCTGAAAATCTGTCTGAAATTCTCAGTATGATCAGCTATTCAGGACTTTCCATATTTAGTTTTAATCTGAAGATTTCGTTTGCATATTCTGGAATATGATAGTGGTTGTTTGAATTTCTCGGCATGGGAATGTAAGTTTTTATACTTGATTATTTTTGTAAGTAGTTTGTATGTTTGCTTGGTTACAGTTGGTAAGCCGTATTTGGTCTGACAAGAGGGATCTGTTGATCGAGGCTACTACTCAGATCAGAACGTTAGTTTGTGGTGGTGAGGGACATCCCATTAACTCATTTACTAACAGTTTTGTTCCCTTCGCCATGTTTTGTTCATATTGAGTGTTAATATTGATGACCCTCTAGCAACATTGTTGCCATTTCTAATGTTTAGAGTGCCATGAGATTCAGAAGTTATGGTAATGTCTTTGCTGTAATGTGTTTATATCGCTATATGAGGCTAAAGCAGTGTAGGTTAATACGAAAGTAAACCTATAGCAATGTATTCGGAGAAGTTACTTTCTTTCTAATGCCATACATGTTCTTTTTGGTAGAAATGTTTAGTGTCCGTGTGGAAGAAGTTATACAGGCTGGTCTGGTCCCACGCTTTGTGGAATTCCTTACGTGGGATGACTTTCCCCAGCTTCAGGTTAGCTTTGATACACATGTACGTTCAGTCTGGTTTCATCACTAGCTTCACAAGCTCGATGGTTTTTTCATTTCATGGAACAATTTCCAAGTTTGAAGCGGCTTGGGCATTAACAAATATTACATCTGGAACATCTGAGAACACTGAAGTGGTGATTGATCATGGAGCTGTTGCAACACTAGTGAGACTTCTCAGCTCGCCATACGAAAGGGTCCGTGAACAGGTATATGAAAGTGGTGATTGATCATCACTTACTAATGCTATGTGGTTCTCAAATGCTTATGACTGCTTAGAACCTTTGGTTGCTTTTGCAACTGATAAAAGATAAAGAAAATGACAAAGATCAATAAACAGAAATTCGGAAAGCATCTTTTAAATTTATTGTTGAACAGAGGATACAAGTTTAGACTAAATATAGACGTAAGTTTAATATGTTTTGTTGAGTTTGTTGTTCCTCTCCCACTTTTCAGTTGCAATTAAGCTGTATTCTTCTCTATTCTTGGACAATCAGGTTGTCTGGGCATTAGGAAATATTTCTGGAGACTCTCCAAGATGCCGTGATATAGTCCTTGGACACGGAGCTCTACCTTCTCTGCTGCTGCAGTTAAACCATGAAGCCAAACTTTCTATGCTTGTAAACGCCGCTTGGACATTGTCTAATCTTTGCAGGGGAAAGCCTCAGCCTCCATTTGATCAGGTAAGTTTTGAACCAAATTGAGTTTTGTTATAGCTCCTCTTTCCCTTGCACTCTCAATATTGTGCTATAACCTATTTAAGAGCTGTTAATCGGCTTTATTCCAAATTATGGTGATCAACGTCTGTTTTAGCACTGGAATATTTGATACTGTAAACACTCTGGTAACAAGGTTTGGTTCCCGGGGGACGATCCAAGATAATTTTTTTTTCAGAAAGATCATTGTATCCAAGGGCACTTAAAGGCTTTTGTAATAGCATTAATAGATACATGTTGAAAAACTTTCAACCTTCTTGTAGGGTTGTCTGACCTTAATGTTTCGATCCACACTGCTGTAATGAGCCTGCCAATTTTATTTGTGTGTTTAAGTAAAAAAATTCTGATTCGATTTGATGAATGTTGTATGCTTTTAGACATTTCACTGATTACCTTATGCCCACAGGTGAGTGCTGCATTACCAGCTCTTGCATATCTCATTCGGTTAGATGACAGGGAACTCTTGGCTTACACGTGCTGGGCGCTGGTGTTTCTCTCTGATGGTTCAAATGAAAGAATACAAGCCGTGGTTGAAGCCAATGTTTGCGCACGACTTATTGGTCTTTCGGTGTGAGTGTTCAGGACTTTAGCTAACCAAGAAACTCCAGAGTCATAGATTCTGATGGCTTTTTGCTTTCTGAACAGCCATCGTTCGCCGTCAGTTGTGACTCCTGCTCTTCGCACCATTGGGAACATTGTAACTGGAAATGACAGTCAAACTCAGGTAATTATTCAGCTACAGATAGAAACTTTTTAACTAGAGCTGCTCTTATACTTTATTTCTATTATTTTACTTCTTTTGCTAAGTATTCTACTATTACTGGGTTTTTTTCTATTTGGTTTTGAATCAGAACTTTTTTCTTTGTGATTTTTAGCATATAATTGATCTTCAAGCACTCCCATGCATGTTAAATCTTCTAAGGGGACCCTATAACAAGACCATCAGAAAGGAAGCTTGTTGGGCAGTCTCTAATATTACAGCAGGTTGTCAATCACAGATTCAGGTTAGCCAATATATAATATCTGGACTTCTCTTTTTAACCGCTTCTAATCAATATGTTGCTCTCAATGTATGTCTCCAATTCTTTATCTCCTGTGGTAGGCTGTATTTGATGCTGATATCTGTCCTGCACTTGTTAATCTGCTCCAAAACTCTGAGTTTGATGTCAAGAATGAAGCTGGTTGGGCTATCTGCAACGCTATAGCCGGAGGCTCTTACAAGCAAATCATGTGCGTAAAATAAAACTCAATACATTTTCTCGCTATTAGTTTTTCTCATTAGATGTTCGGTTGTCCATTCGGAAAGAAATCTTATTTACCAAAATGAAAACTATATAGACAGTAAGACATATTCAGTAGTCTGAATATAGAGGCATAGAAAGAATTCTAACAGTAGAACCAAACCTTACGTTCTCACTCCATTTGGTCTATTACAACTTTTCTTGGTAGAGTTCTCAGCAGGTTATTTATATATTTCTCAAGCGTCTGTGGATCAGTTTCTTTCTTTACAAACCTCACACATGATCTGCTAATGTGTCAGGTTTCTTGTAAAGCAAGACTGCATAAAACCTTTGTGCGATCTTCTTACATCCTCTGATTCTCAACTCATCATGCATTGTTTAGAAGCACTTGATAAGATACTGAAGGTGGGAGAAGCTTGCAACACAAGACACGCTGAAGGTATTTATCAATGCCCTCAAACAAATGTAAACCCACATGCTCAGCTGATAGAAGAGGCAGAGGGACTGGAGAAAATCGAGAGCCTGCAAACTCATGAGAACAACCACATCTACGAAACAGCGGTGAAGATTCTAGAAACATACTGGGTTGAAGAAGGAGAAGGAGAAGGAGATAGAGGAAAACAAGACATGATATATTTCCCTCTTGACAACTTTGCAAACATAGCAACACCCTCAGGTACTCTCAGTGAGATGTACTGTGGACCCTAAGAGGTAACAATACTACCTTTCGGTAAAGTCTTAATGCCTTGTAAATTCTTAATGCCTTTTTGGCTCAAATCAAGGGCTTAGTACGAACGTATGTACCGATTTAGGGGAGGGCACTGGGCATTTTGGTTTAGAACACCGTCTGGTTTGGTTCAGTCTAGTTTAAGAGCAACTGACCAAACAGAATCCAAAAGTTACAAACACTTAATACAATAGTGATACTATCCTATGTGAAAACCCCAAGAGAGAGATATTTTGATATACCAGTGAGATAAGAAAGTAAAAACATCATAAAAAAAAGTGCAGCAAAGCGACGGAGCAACAGAGACAACACAATTCGAATTTTCTTCAGGGCATTTGGTGCAAAAATGTGGGGTTCTCATTATAAAGAATAAAAAGAATGAGGGATCATCCTTTTTCTTGGGTCACAAGAAAATCTCCTTGAGGACTAAGAGTACTAGCATGATGAAGCAGAGGATGACAAGAACAGACGCACACATAACCATACCTCCATTTCTCTGTGTACGTTCTGCCTGTGAAGATTCACAAAGCGATTCCACTTAAACATGTAGTCATGAAATGTTGAGAGAGAGATATGGTCACAATAAGGGTTACCTTTTGCAGCTGTTTGAGACCATCTTCAACTGTAGTAGCAACGTTCTGGATATTATAGTCAATCCGATCAACTATCGTACCCTGTCACAACAAGTTATACTTTTAACTTATTATATTTTTAGAGTCAGTGACTCAGAAGCTAGACAACAGTTATAGTGTGTTATACCTGGTCTATCACAAGCGCAGAAAGATCCTTCATTATCTGAGCTAGCTCATTTACAGATTCGACAACCTGTAGATGACACAGAACAATAAGAAAGTGACAAAGATAATGATTGTTTATAAAAAAATTAACAACGAAGAGCACTAAGAGTTGCAAATACGAACCTGCTGAATCTCTTTCTCCCTCTCTACAGATATTTCCTCACTCTTTTTTATCTTGCTCATTTGATGCTCACTAAATAACTGAAATAAAATGCATATAATGCATATTACAATCACATACGTGAGAGGAACAGTGGTTATAGATTACAATAAAGAAGTCATACTATATCATCGAAGTCATCATCTTCTGCTCTAGAGCTGCTTCCGTTGAGATTCATCTCTAAATCCGCTCCATCCTGATGATACATCAAAATTCAAAGCCTAATTTCCCCAAAATTGTACAAGTATTCAAGAGAATTTATGAAACTCTTCTAAACGAACTGCAGAACAGAACAAAAAACTCCAACGATAAGCCGCTACAGCATCAAAAATAGTGAAGGCCCAAGCATAGAAAATGTACAGAGCGTCATTTGAATACCTCTTTTTGTAGTCTCAAGCGTTTCAAATATGTAGACTGTTTCTTGCGGAGCTCCATAGAAAGGTATTGGAGATCAGTAGCAAGAGATCGCTGTTATAAAACACACAAGAGTCAAAGTTTTGATGGTGAAGAAAAGCGTAAGGGGGCGCGTGTTTAAGAGACACGTCAAGTCAAAGTGCACCAACCTGCACGTTTTTCCTGACATTTGAATCTTCAGAAGGTCCAGCTGCAGAAAGTCTCTGAAGTTGCTTCTCT
Source organism: Schrenkiella parvula (assembly GCA_000218505.1). Lineage (NCBI taxonomy): Eukaryota > Viridiplantae > Streptophyta > Magnoliopsida > Brassicales > Brassicaceae > Schrenkiella > Schrenkiella parvula. The sequence continues at coordinate 1,527,231 of CM001189.1, read as the reverse complement.
GATTTCCTCAATAGGAAAGTAATCTCTTGCGTCAAAGACTCGATTTGATGTTGATCTTCTTTATCATCCCCAAACGAGGGCATCAACGCTTTCGCATGAGCTTTTCCCAATTCAGCCATTTTAGTCCTTGCACGCTGAATGTTCACTGAAATCTCCTCAGAGACATCAACCCAATCTGGTGGTAACCCCACTGTTATCGTTCCTCTACGTAACATTGAAGAAAGAAGCAAAGTTTTTCAGCTTCAACAAATTTGAGCGGTTAGATTCCAAATTAATAAGAAACATTGTTGCTCAGGATGAAACCAATTTTCTGCTTACATCAACAACTTACTTCAAAATATATGAGCTAACACACACTAGCATAGCAGCTACCTCAAGTGATAAATTTCTTATGCAATCACCAAGCTCGAACACTTCAATGGCGGAGATATAGAAAGAGAGGAAGAGAAGTTGTACCTCGAATTCCCAGGATCTTCGGTACTGACAGGAGCATAGGAGCGTTTCGGATGCAATAGAGATGTGCTCGCCATCTCGATCACCGGACCTACGCCGGATTTTGCTCCCGTCAACGAATTCTTCTCCGTCATCGGAGCACGGACGCTCCTCAGAGAGTTTCTGTACTTCCTGAACAACAGCGTACGATTCCTCGTCGCCATATCTGCCAGATATTAAATCCTCGAAGAATCTCAGTTACCAAGATCTCCGGCGTCTAGATACGTTTTTCGCTTCCTCTCCGATCGGAAGCTATAGATCTGAACAGGATCGCGGTTTCATCATAGACAAAACCAACGAAGCACCGCGAATTTTCCCGCCGAAGAAACGGAGGCGAAGGCTTCTCAACGCCGTTCGAGTGAGCTCGGAGGATCGATCGGCCGGTCGCCGGCGAGATTAAACTTCTCCGACGGGGAAAGTTAGCTCCCAGATTTACAAATCGGAAAGAAAAAAAATCACTATTTCTTTTCCGCAAATTAAAACTACAGTATTTTTTCTATGAAATTAGTTTAAGCAAAGTCGTAAATTAATAATCAGTTGACAAGTCTTGTTGTGTTGTGTGTGTGCATCGTCTTTAACTGCGACATTTGTAAACGAGACTTCTTCACTGATATAAGAAGGGATAAATCAACTTTGGGCTTAGTTTAGGAATACTGAATCTTAATGGGCCTCAATACAAACTGTTTAACTTTGGGCTATGGTATTAAAAGAGCCATAGATTGATGGAGTGGCCCCAACATTTTTTTATATTTTTCCGCGAAAGATTTATCAAGAGAACGTTTTTTAAAAATTAAAAGATTAAAATTAAAAAAATTACGAAATTGAAGAACTTTATATAGAACTTGTGTCCTGTCACCTGTGTCTCTCACTCTCTATCCAAAGTAATTAAAACGAGGAGGAGAAGAAAAGGTAATAATATAAAAGACAAAAACTTTGTTAAGACCGACCTAGAATCGTGGTCTTTGTAGTTTGTCTTACCATTTCTTTGGATTGCTTGAGACAATAATCGGACTCCGAAGCCAGAATCTGTTTTTTTCTTTTCATCGATTGTCGATCTCCACGATTTCTTCAATAACTTTTATTTGCTGAGAAAAATAAAAATCGACTTTTTCCGAGTTTTGTCAATAATGGATTCCGATTCATGGAGTGATCGTCTCGCTTCGGCTACGAGGAGATACCAGCTGGCTTTGTCATCACGATCTGGTGAGTTTAAAAGATGTGAACTTTTTTTTTCCTTCTGTTCTTCGCTATTATATGCGATCTGGACTATGTTTCGTTGGCTAAAACTTGATCGCTAAAGAAAGTTATGTGATAGACTTCAGCTTTTTTTTTGGATTGTGAATCACGATTTTGTTTGAAAACTTTGATAAAAATTCACGGGAAAGTTTCGAATTTGTTCGGAAAATTTCGTCATTTGTCTTTTCTGTTTTTTTTTTATTGCTTTAGGCTTTGTTTGATAGCTGAGAAAGTGGAAGAATTTGGCTTCTCTATTTGATTGATTGATTGATGAATTAAGGTTTGATATTGATATGAAAAATTCAAGTTTGTTGCTTGCTAGCTTGATTTCTGAGAAAATAAATGAAATATATCCAAAATTGCAGCCTTTGTGCCAATTACTTCCGTGGTGCTACTACGCTCAGTGTTTATGAACATGATGAAATTCAGGTTTTGTTCTTAGAAGGGATAACAGTTTCATGTACTGTACCATTGCATTGGGGTCGGGTTTTAAGGTTTCTATGGAACTGCAGATACGTTCTTAGGGTTTGAAGACATAGATGGAGAAGAAGAGTTCAGGGAAGAGTTTGCTTGCCCTTTCTGTTCTGACTATTTTGATATTGTGTCTCTCTGCTGCCACATAGATGAAGATCATCCTATGGAAGCCAAAAATGGGGTAATTTTTTTGTCTTTTTCTTAACAATTGTTTATCAAATTTGAAGCAAAAAAAAAGGAAGTGTGTTTGCATTCTAAATTCATCACCTGAAAGTCTAGAGTGAGGGTTTTCTGTGTTTATTGGGGGATATAGCAGAAGAAACTGCCAAGTGAAACTCTGTGAGTACAAATATGGATTGTTAGCAAATATGAAAGTCTAGAATATTGTAGTTGCCAATTGCTGGTTTTTTCACAGAAGAAACTCTAGTCTGTCTATTGAACCTATTTCTGGCGATTTCGTTTGGATTCTGTGACAACTTAGCGTTTAATTATGTTTAAGGAACATTGTTATTGCAGGTATGTCCGGTTTGTGCGGTTAGGGTGGGTGTTGACATGGTTGCTCATATAACCCTGCAACATGCAAATATATTCAAGATATCCTTTTTTTCCTTCTGTCAAGTCATATAGTAACAAGCGATTGTCTCTAATATTATTTCTCTAACTCGCGATTAGATTGTGTTGTAAAATGCCTTAACAAGATATTACATGCAGCGCAAGAGAAAACCAAGAAGAGGCGGGTCACATTCCACGTTATCGATCTTGAGGAGAGAGTTTCCTGATGGAAACTTTCAGAGCCTATTTGGGGGGTCTTCGTGTATAATATCTTCTTCCTCAACATCCAATGTAGCGGCTGACCCACTGTTATCATCGTTCATTTCACCTATTGCTGATGAGCTCGTCACTTCAGAGTCTTATATATCTGCAGAAACTGGTCTTGTGAAGAAAAGATCACTCCAGAGTTTACCCGAACGGTATGCTTCCTCCTCCTGAGTCATTTGCTCTCCCTAACCTCTCCTCACTCTTGGTACTTCAATTCTGGCATTTTTCTGGTATCTCTAACGACTGATGAGTCTCTAAAGATTTGGTTGAACCTTAGTAATTCAAGTGTTTGCTCTCGATCTTCCCATTGGCCCATTGGACCATGTAGTTTTTAGATGAAACATTGGTATCGTTGAACCAAACTGAAACTCTTCGATCAAGTTGAGTGGTATACCTACGTATGGATCACTAATGATAATTTTGTTGATAATAGGAATGCAAAAAAGCCATCTCTTTCAGCTGAGGATCACAAGCAGAAGGTGAGACGGAGCGAGTTTGTTCGAGAACTATTGAGGTCAGCTATTCTTGATGACGGCTGATGATGGAGAATATTGCTTCCGATAACTACATCTCAGCGACGAGATAACTCCATGTTCTGCTGCGGAGATAATGTACGGATTTGTTGTTTGTGAGGAACAAATAAAGCAGAGGGCTTTGTAGGAAGAGAGGAGAGATTATGAGTGTAACTTATGAACGAACACATTAGCTTCTACGTTTAATGCTCAGTTTGTCTGTAGGTCATGAAACAACGAAATGTATCTATTTCACCGTATTTGCTTTCAATGATTCGTTTCCAATTCGATGCCGTTAGCATTGGTCTTGTCATGACAAATATTTAAAACAGACTTTTTCATCAAGAAGTGAGATCCGCTTTGTATTCACAGCCGATGTGTAATATAAAACTCACGGGTTACTCTGCTTATGAAATCCGCAATATTACGCTGTTATCAGTTAGACTCTTGTGTAAATTATACTAAAATTATTGCATACCCCTGAATCAGGGAGATGATATATTAGCATCGAACAAGTTTCAAAGACTAGTTAATGGGCAGGGACTGCGCGAACGCAAACCCCCTCTGCCACAAATAATGACGTAGGCTCTTCCACATGGGAAGACCTTAAGCTAAGCACCCTTCCTTAGTGTGCAATGGAAGTCACTAGCCTAGGCCACTCGTCTTCTTGATCACGAGTCGACCCCGTCCAGGTAAGTGATTTGGACATTCCCACGAGTCGACTATCTATACCCAGTCTCCAAAGCCTCCTCCTTTTCTCGTATTCGATGTGGGACTTTTTGCTGAGTTTCAAACTTTACGCCATTGTAATTTTCTAAATACGCACCGCCTGCCGTTCGGTTATCCTTTTGTTGAACGACGTGTCGGACGGGCTTAACAAAAAGAACGCGAAACGGCAAGACCTTTGTTTAGTGTTTGGATTCGCTAGTGGGCTTGGTATCCTTTGGTGGCCCAAGATCAGTTAATGGTACAATGTCATCAATTTTCGTACTGATTTTTCTACAACTCAAGAATTCAACTAAATCGAGAACAAATCTAATCCTGTTTTTTTGTTAATTTTTTGACTAAAAGTGCATTAGAAGGGAACTAATGCCCCAGATGATGTGGATTGCATGTCCAACAAAATAATATACAATGTACAAGACGAATCGCAAAAGATTAATTATTTAAAAACTGGGATAAAAAAAGGTATTATTATTATTATTTTGCCAACGATGAAAACCAAAAGTAAGAAAAAGAAATGACCTAAAAGTAAGGTTCTTTAATTCCTTTACTACTGTAAACGTATACACTAGACTTCCACTTCAATGTCACCAGTTCGTGTATTCAAGTGGAACGCATATGCAGCTTCTAAATTCATATAATATTTTTGTTAATCCATGCGTATCAAAAAAGTTGGATAGTAATTTTCCTATATTATAAATCTCTTACTTTCTTTTGGTAAAAGGCAATATTCATTTAAATATATATAGTTGGTGATTAGTCATTTCGAAAATATTTGGAAGTTTATGACAAAAAAGTGGAGCCGTCGGGTGACTTAGAAAATTAATCGCATGAGAGAATAGGATGGACAATATCTAATGCTATAATATTATTTTTCAGAAGAAAAGCAGAATCACTTTGAGAAAGCTAATGGATTATTATATATATAATCTTAGTGTTGTATATTTATATTATAGGGGAATTAAATTTACGATGGATTACTGTTAAGAAAATCTATATATATGTAAGAAGAAGAATAATAATTGAAGCTAATTGTAAAAATGATTTGGAACATAAACTATTTATGTTCTTCTTATATCAACTGCGTTAAAATCGTAAATCATTAGTCCAAAAACAAAATAGTGGTCCACATATTTAAGATAAAATAATTATAAATTAAGACTAGATATTAGAATTGAGCTTCTACATAATGAAAGTAGATATTGTTTTAAGAAATTAGCAGAAGTTAACAAGTACATAATTCATTTAATTAATGTGTTGGTGAAGTGAGAAAGCTGGTAGTGGAATAAGCTTAAGCACTACACAAGTTCGTTTTAAAAAAAGTAAACACTAAACTTAGCCAACTAAACTCTATTGTTTTTCAATCTAATTTTGATTTCGCTTATATCATATTTACGTTTACATTTACGTGCTAAACTTTTGCATCTTTACATTCAAAGAGATAATTAACTATATTTATGTTTCCATCAAATTTGTTAGCATATTGCTTAACATAAATACAAATAATTACGTTAGTATAAATCAATCGTGTTAACACCATTAATATACACAGCTTATATACACACGTGTACCTTCAGGTTCACAAAATATCTTGACCTACTTAAAGAAACATAACAAAAGAGGAAACAAAAGGACAATGCGGAAAGAAACACTTGATAGTTAAGAACAACTTCTCAACAAGTGTCAATCTATCCATGTGATCGTATGTGTTTGGTCTATTTACAGAACTATACAAGGTTGAGTGTACTAGACTTTATATTATACATCGATAGGGAATGATTCACGAGCTTATAATAGCAAATATTGGCATGTCATTTTTGAAGTTGTCAGGCTGCTTACTTTTTTATTTATTTATTATTTCATTTTTGAGTGGTGATTCTTTTTTTAACATATGACGCTTATACAATTTTTATTTATTAAAAAGCTAAAAAGGACCACAATCATACATAAGAAACGATGCAATTGACAACCCAAGCACTACTCCACCTAATGAGAAAATGGAGAAAAAGAGAAATAGTTTTAAGTGGGATCATTGTAGCTTTTTGAAGAAAGCACGTCAAGCCAACGCTACAGTTAGAAGAGCAATTATTAAACTTGTTTTAATTTATATAAGCCAAAATAAAAAAAAAACGAAAACAGAGTAGCATAAAAGTTGAAGGTGATTGGTGGATGAAGCTAGAGTTGCCATCTACACTTGTAATTCATATATTGGCTCGTCTCTCTCTCTCTCTCCTCTCTCTCTCTCTCTCTCTCTCTCTCTCTCTCTCTCTTTCTCTCTCTTTTAGTGTTGCGTGAATGAATCTCTGTTCCTTGTTTTGGAACCGACATGGCTCCTAACAATTGGGCTTTTTTCTCTGCCTCTTCCTAGGAATCTGAAGCTCCTCTTTGCTCACTCTCTCACTCCCTCCTGCGTGTAAGTTTTTTCTCAATCTCTTCTCTTTTCTTTCCTTTTTGCTTTTAGATTCACATAGGTTTTGGTGTGTTTGATTTTGACCAACATTTGGGGGGTTTAATTATTTCTTACTCAACTTATTTTTGGAGTTTGTTTGCTATTTGGGACTCTTGTCTAGTGTTTGGTTTGTTAAAAGATTTCAGTTTCTGTGTCTTATCTGTTTTCGTTTGTCGCAATTTTTTCTTACTTTACACAACAAGTCTGTCTCTTGATGATGATTCACATATGGGTTTCGTCATTCGTGTGGTTTTGCGTAATTCCCAATCCCAAAGTTCTTACCTTTCTCCTACAAAGTTTCTCTCTTTGGTTTGAAATTCGACAAGGATTTCGCATTAAAAACTCTTACTTTGTTGACTTTTTTTTTCTTGTTTATCTTCCATAGGAACAAATCTCTCATCTCGGCAACATCGAATCGTGACTTCGCTTTTTTTTCACTTTTTGTATTGGATTTTGGAGATGGCTATGCACCCTGTGAGAGAAAGTCTTTTCTCTGCTCCACAGATTTCTTTGTGGAATGCTTTTGGATCTCAGTCTTTGGCTCCGGCGAGTCTTGCCGGCGATTCTGACTCGTCCGCTGGAGTTAAGGTCGGATCTGCCGGAGAGACAGAACATGGTGTGAATAAACAGAGTAACTCTGCAACTCACTTAGCTTTCTCACTTGGTAACTCTTAACTTCCTTTGTCTTTCTCTATGAATGTCTTCCAATGGGTGGTTCTAGTGAATTTTCTAAATTTTCCAACGTGGGGTTTTGTGTAAACTGCTCGAACATGTTTTTTCTGAGCTAAGTTGTCTAAAGGGAATCTTAAATTTTTCAGACATCACAAAGATGACGCAAAAGATGAAAAAGAAAGACATTTTTTGTTCTTCAAATACTGAATTAATCAAAATTGTTTCTTTTTATAGATAATTGTGAATCTAAAATTGCAATTTTATTATGCTTTTAGGTGATGTAAAGAGTCCAAGAGTTGTGTCAAAGCCTCATGGAGCTGCTTTCTCAATGCAACCACCTTGCTTGGAACTTGGATATACTCAGCCACCGGTACAGTTTTCCGCATTCAAAAACATCTAAAAGATATCCTTACGCTTCTGAGTGTGTATTTTGTTAGCTGATATTTTGTTTCTGTGTCATTTAGATCTACACAAAGTATCCTTGTGTGGAACAACAATACTATGGAGTTGTTTCAGCCTATGGATCTCAGAGCAGAGTAATGCTTCCTTTAAAAAATGGAAACAGAAGATGGAACAATCTACGTCAACTCAAAGCAATACCATGGAATCATCAGGCGACGCCAATCCCGTGCAAAGGCTGCTGCTGTTCTTGATCAGAACAAACTGAGTAGCAGATGCCGTAAGGTAAAATTATAACATATCAAAAACTATTTTGCTATTTTTGTTGCAAATCAATTTCAATTAGTGTTTTTTATTTGCCTTGTGTTTTATGTACTATGTTGCAGCCATATATGCATCATTCACGCCATCTCCATGCATTGCGCCGTCCTAGAGGGTCCGGTGGGAGATTCTTGAACACTAAAAGTCAAAACATGGAAAAAAAGCGGAACCAATGCAAAGAAAGCTGATGGAACTAAGCAGACTCAGTTTCAGCCTCAGCCTCAGCAAAGTAACTCTCAGAACTCTGAAGTTCTTCATCCGGAAAGCGGGACCATGAACTTATCGAACGGACTAAATGTCTCGGGATCAGAAGTTACAAGCATGAACTACTTTCTAAGTTCTTCGGTCCATCCCCTTGGTGGCATCGTAATGCCTAGCAAGTGGATTACAGCAGCAATGGATAATGGCTGCTGCAATTTCAAAACCTGATCCTTTACCGTTGTTTCTCAGTCAAACGGAGAAAGAGAGAGAACTCTTGTCTTGAAAAAAGACGATGAGGTTTATTTCTTGGTTTAAAGGATTTTCCTTTTTGCCATTCCATTTGACTGTGAACAGGCAAATCATCTTTGGCTCATTCTCTACTAAGGCTTCTTCGCCATCAGGTGAACGAAACCTCGATATTATCTCAGTGTAAAACTAGTTGAAACTAGTGAAGAACAATGATGTGTTTTGGCAACTAAACCCACTTTCCAACTCTATCGTCTAATTTTCTGATGTTGCATATTTCCTTTCTCTTTGCGTGTGTGTGTTTGTGTTTTATGTATGTTTCTGAAACAACTGTAAGAACTTTTTAGTTCGGTGGATTATGTAACATATTTTAACTCATGCTTTGTATTTTTCTTTATCTGATTAGTTGAAATCAAAGTACACACGTTGATTAGACTTACACTTTATCCAGCTAAGAAATTCCGATCTATAGCACTCAGTTTCAAGAATATAGTTCAAATTCAACAAAAAAAAGAGTAAATGGTTACCTTGCTTTCCATGACCAGAGCTTAGGCTATCGTACTGCTTCTCAGGTATCAAATGAGTCGGTGATCTGGAATTGTCTGCGGGTTTCGGGCAAACTTACCGCGAGTACTTTGCAGAGATGGCTGGACACAACTAGGCATCATAAATGCATTATTAGACATACATTCATACATCTTGTAAGCTAACATTTAGCAAAGTTGCTTTATTGTGTTTGGACAAAGAAGGGATCAAATGTAAAGTTTGTGGAAGTGGTCAGAGGTCGAAGTCTTACATTACATTTATGGCTAGAGAGAAATCTCATGAACCTCTTGTCGAGTATCGAGCCAAGGTGTTGTGTACCTTTGTTAAAGGCAAGAGCTATCCCATCCTCTGTAGACCGGATCCTCTGGGAAAGCCGTCGAACCAAAACAAGTATGGTTTTGTTGGACGCAGCTTCTTCTTCTTTTTGTTGTTGTTGTAGATGCTACGGTATTCGGGCATTCAGTCTCATGTTTGATAAGAAGATAGACGTAGAACTATCTCGAACAAACTGTCTTGGCTGACCTTTCATGTCTCCACATCTACCGATATGGAGGGGATCATTAGTAATAGAACTGAGTGGACGTCTCACTACAATAACAAGATGACTTAACTTAACCTTGGTCGATTATCGCATTGACAGCTTGATCCATTCTTACAAAAAAATATCATGTTAGAGGCAGATTACAGAACGTTTATGGTTTATAATATATTTCTGTTTGTTTGTTTAAAATTTTAGACATTAAGTTTCTCTCATGTGTATATATAAAATAAAATGATGAAAAAAGAAAAAGAGTAAAATGATTAAAGGAAAAAAATCTAGAGAACAATCAAATTTAAACACACACGTTGAGCGAGGTAACGAATATTTGATATCGGAAAGAAAAAAATATAATATTTGATATTGGCTTAAATCGATATAGAGCCTTGTATCGTCTAGCCCAACCCTAAAAACCTGAACGCCGGTTAAACAAGAAGAGCTAACCGCCGGCAAAGAAAAAGCTTCATCGGCGATTTTTCTTCTCCTTCGCCTTCGCTGTGCGTCGCCTTATCTCTCTCTCTCTCGAATTCCCAGGTTAGCTTCTTCGATTCCTACTCTTAAACAAATAGTGGTTTCTCACTTCTCCCTTTGGTCTGTGCCCATCCCAAAGTAGTGAGATTTAAACCTAATTATTCCAGTTTCATCGTAAAAACTGTACGATACTCCCTGAGTCCTAATCTAGTTGTTGCGTTTGACATATAAAGTTTAAGTTCGAGCACCATACAGAATCGGCTTTCGCTGACTGATGACAATTAGTGTCTAATGATGTCTGTGAACTCTTTCTGTGAATGTGATAAGAAATTTTGGGTTTTCCTGGGTTTTTGAATTCGTCTTAAGTTGTGTTTCTTCTCTGATTACTCTAGTTTAGATGCATAATTTTAATAATCTCAGAGTTAGCAACCAGGCTGAATCAATTTTTATATTGACCTAGGAGACGTACACGAATCAAGAAGACTGGCAATCATCTTCTAGACATGGTGCGATCCGAGCCTTGTGTTCTGTTTGCTCAGACCTTTGTTCATCCTCAATTGGACGAATATGTCGACGAGGTAACCTTCTCAGATGCCACCCTATTATTCCTTATATATATTTGTATGTATTAGGCTCGTGTTTTATCTCGGTCTCTTAATTCTGGTAGAAAATGCTTGGGTGAATGGTTATTTGCGAACTGCTTGTATGCACAGGACTGGGGATTTATTTTATGTTTCCTTTAATTTTTGTAGGTGATATTTGCTGAACCAGTAATCATCACTGCTTGCGAATTCTTGGAGCAGAATGCCTCCTCTTCTTCTCAAGCTGTTTCCCTTGTCGGGTATGTTCTTTCGGCTGTGTATTCTTGTTCTTTCTAGATTTTAACTATTAAAGATCTTGAAGTAGTAAAATAGCCATTTGAAGTCTTGTTGGAATGCTCTGTCTCATGTTTTCGACCATATAGCAGTAAACTCGAACTGGCTCTTTGATGCTAGGCCTTGTTTTTAAATGTAAGAGTCCACTATGTGCGTTTTTCCATAACTGAGAGGGACTGAGGGAGAATGAGAAAAAACCTGATTTTGTTCAGAAATCCAGGAAAAATCCGAACTTGTGACAGTGACAAAAAAATTGAACTTTGCAGACGTGACTTTTGGAAACAATGTTTTCGTTGAAATGTCTAGACTCTAAAGTTTAGGCTTTTTTCTTTATCATTTGTAGTCATTTTCAGGTAAATCTAGATTTTGAGTCAATTACCCTTCTAGAAGCAAAAACAGTGAATGGATATTGTAGCTGAACCACTTGTAGTTCGATTTTTAGCACAGAAATGAGCGACTTGGTGTTCTTAGTTAGTGACTCAGAATAGGTGACGTGTCTTGTGGTTTGTCTTTAGTGTGGGTGATATCTATGGTTGTTTATCTGAACGTTGACAATAAATAATCTTCATTAGGGCAACGTCACCTCCTTCATTTGCATTGGAAGTGTTCGTTCGATGTGAAGGAGAATCAAAGTTTAAGCGACTTTGCAACCCTTTTCTTTACACCCCTTCAGCGCCCTATCCTTTGGAAGTGGAGGTAAATTCTACGATATGATTTATTTTCAAATTGATGATTGATATGTTTCCACAAATAATTGAAATTTTGGAATACATTTTATTTTTTTATTGACAAAAAATTTGTTAAAAATTAATAAATTGTTGCTTTCCCTTTCATTTTGTACCCTTGTTGGGTATGATTAGTTTGATATTCTGCGACTGGTGCTGGTAACAACATTTGGGAATGGTTCTTATATACAATGTTTGAGACAGGACCGTTCCTGTCCTTAGACCAGAGTAATTGGCTATCAGAACTGGGACTTGCAACACACACTCCCCTAGAGATGTGTATATGTGTAATTGCTAAGCCACATTTGTTGTCTTCTGATATAATATGTCAAAACAGAGGGAGTAAATAACTTGTAGCAGAAGGTAAGGGGTTTAGTTTGGTTTGGGAATGGAAGGAGTTGGGGAGTCTTGAATACCTTTTGATTCTGTCATCTTGTGTGTCAAAATGCAGACCTTCAGCCTCCTCTATACTATAAAAAATTGGTTGCTCCATCCCATGTTTCAATTTCTTGCATTACTTTAAGTTACATCCAGATCTTAAAGGACTGTTTTCATCAAAATTGCAGGCTGTTGTAACAAACCATCTGGTGGTTAGAGGTAGCTATCGGAGTTTGAGCTTAATCGTCTATGGGAACATCGTGAAAGATTTGGGGCAGTACAATATCATTCTTGAAGGTCGTTCGGTCACTGATATTGTGAATTCCACTGAAGGTAATCTTGAGGACTTGCCATTGGTATTGCACTCAGTCAACAGAACGATAGAGGAATGTCTATCATCTCTAGACGTAGTATCTCTTCCCATGGCTGCTGTAGATGTGCCTGTGGAAGTTAAGCGATTGTTGCAGTTGCTGGTAAAAGTCTTTGACCAGCTAGCTACTAATGATGTAGTAAATAAATTTGTTGATACGATAGTGTCTGGGGTCTCATATTATGTGACAGACAATGTAGATTTCCTTTTAAAGAATAAGAATTGTCTGGCCGTGGCCAGTTCCGTAGATTCTGGGATTTTCCATGATATAACTGACAAGGTTAAGAAAGACATCCTTGATCTCAATGAAATTCAAGTCTCAGAATTGCCACTTGGATCATCAGCAATAATCAGCATCCTTGAAGCAGAGACTTATTTGGCCACTTCCCAACAATTGGTCGATATGTTAAGCCCATATATTCAGTTTGAAAGGGATCCCTTCTGTACTGCCCTTCCACAGCTTTCAAAGGTATAACAAAATTATTTTTAGCTCTCTCACACGCTGGTGATAGAAATTATAATATTGATGGATGATTGTTGTTTATTTTTCTCATTTCAGGGAAAAGCCACTCTTCTAGGTTTAAGTTTGGCCTTTTTATTATGCTCTGGCCGAGAAGGCTGCCTCCATTTTGTCAATTCTGGGGGGATGGATCAACTTGTATATTTGTTTGGTCGTGATGTTCAGAATTCGACCACCATTACTTTGCTGTTGCTTGGAGTTATTGAGCAGGCTACTCGCCATGCAGTTGGGTGTGAGGGGTTTTTAGGTTGGTGGCCTCGTGAGGATGGAAGTATCCCGTCTGAGAAGAGTGAGGGTTACTGTCTTCTGTTGAAATTACTCATGCAGAAACCATGTCATGAAGTTGCCTCTCTTGCAATATATATTCTTCGTCGCGTGAGAATTTATGAGGTTATATCAAGATATGAGGTACTGTCCATATTAAGAATCTCCTTCCTTTGGCATTGTCTTGATAGGTCCCTAATGTTAATGTTGTTACTAATACTTTTTTCTATCAGTTTTTCGTGTTGTCTGCACTGGAAGGTCTCCCTAATTCTCATGAGGCTGTAACTCATAATCTGAATATGCTATCTGATGCTAAGTTACAACTTCAAAAGCTCCAGGTTTCTTGCTGATTATAAATTCATGTTTTTTGGTTGTCAATCATGTAAACAAACCATTTAACATTGTCACTGGTGTCACTGCTGACTATCAATACAGAAGCTGATGAAGTCAGCTGGATCGGTTGAAGATCCCTCACCATCAGCCTACGCAGAAAGAAGTCTGGTTTCTGATCATTCTGAAGGTTGGTTGTCATACAAAGCAACAAGTAAACTAACTGCTTCATGGGCATGTCCCTTTGCCAACTCTGGAACTGATTCGCACATGTTGGCACTTCTGAAGGTAAATCACTTGGTTGAATTAGGCTTTGAATTTTACCTTGAGCACTATCTTAATTGCTCAAAACATTTGCTAAATGTGTTGCGTGCCACAGACTTATCTTTTCCACTTCTTATTATGTCACTAAAATCAATTTTCTTAGAGAGTATTCTAATTGATAAACCTTACTTGAAGCATCTCACAATGAGCAGGAGCGGGGTTTTCTTCCTTTGTCAGCAGCACTTCTCTCAATGCCTGGATTGCATTCTAAAGTTGGAGACATTATGGATGTCTTTACTGATATTGCAATGTCTATTGGAAACATAATTCTTTCACTTATGTTTTCTCGCACAGGTATTCTTATTTAGCCTTACGATTAGAACACTTGATCGTTATGTGCGTTAGAGTTATAATGTAGCCAGTTTTCTTCTGTTTCCAGGATTGAGCTTTTTGCTACATCATTCACAACTGACTGCTACAATAATACAATCTCTGAAGGGATCTGTTGATCTTAACAAGGAGGAGTGTGTCCCTCTCCGCTATGCTTCTGTTTTGATATCCAAGGGTTTTACATGCAGCTTACTGGAAATTGGAATAAATCTTGAAGTGCATTTGAGGGTGGTGGGTTCATGTTACCATAAAGAGCACATGTTTTACATACGTAGATTTATGTTTGTATCCTACTATTTCTTACGTACTTCATTCAGGTGAGTGCGGTAGATCGTTTGCTCAAGTCGACTCCACAAACAGAAGAATTTCTATGGATTTTATGGGAGCTACGTGATGTTTCTAGGTGAAAAATATTTTGCGGTCATGTCTCTTTGTGCCAAAATCTGATTATGTTTGTTTTTGTCTTCCTTTAAAAAAAACTTGATGGCGTTCTGCAAGTGCAGGTCTGATTGTGGGCGTGAAGCTTTACTGACATTAGGTGTTTTCCCAGAGGTATGAATCTGGAACCAGGAAAATAATAATACAGTTTTGCTCTTTTTTCAATGTGGTCTCTCACAATCTATGATAAACTTGTCTGTCCTTAATTTGTAATAGTTCTCATTTTTTCCTCCTGCTTTGCTTTTGGAGCTCAAGGTTCTTTAGGAAATTTCTTCGAGCTCATTGAACTTTAACGCTTCATGATATTCATTTGTTAGTATTTTTGGCTGAGCATGGCAATTCGTTGGGGGACTTTAAGAAATTGTATTCTTAAGATGACAAATAGGGAAGCCTCATGCACGAATGACTGTAATTTTCAGTATAAGAAATTTGTTTATCACCTTGTTTCTTGTGCGAACTCTGATAGTTTCTTATTCATTATTGTTATTTTCTTGTTCTGAGTGGTGTAAATCTTATTGAAGCAGGGATACTTATGATCTTCAGTAACACATACTTTGTTGATCTTTTTTAGGCTTTAGCAGTCTTGATTGAAGCTTTGCATTCAGTCAAGGATACAGAGCCAGCAGTTGAAAATAGTGGTACAGATGCTTCATCTTTGAGTTTACTAGCTTGGCGTAGGCTCTTGGTCATCTTCCTTCAGAACCTCTTACTTGCTTAACGTTCTAATTTTCAGGAATTTCACCTCTTAACCTAGCAATATGTCACTCAGCTGCTGAGATTTTTGAAGTCATAGTCTCTGACTCAACTGCATCATGCCTGCATGCTTGGATTGAACATGCCCCAGTCCTTCATAAGGCCTTGCATACTTTATCACCGGGTGGCTCTAATCGAAAAGATGCTCCCTCACGATTACTTAAATGGATTGATGCGGGTGTGGTGTATCACAAACATGGTGTAGTTGGTCTTTTACGCTATGCTGCTGTGTTGGCTTCTGGTGGGGACGCCCAATTATCATCATCAAGCATCCTTGCACTGGATTTAACACCGGCTGAGAATGGTGTTGGAGAATCGACGAATGTCTCTGATATGAACGCCTTAGACAATCTCGGGAAAGTTATCTTTGAGAAATCTTCTGAAGGTGTTAACCTTTCTGACTCATCAATTTCACAGTTGACAACAGCTCTTCGGATTTTAGCGCTGATGTCAGATAATTCAGTATGTTATCATTCCCCTTTTTTTCCAGCAATTTTTTTCTCTTAAAACGTTGTAGTCTTCTTATTTTGTGTTCTAAAGTGTTGTATACTTTGTACAGACTGTTGCTGCTGCTTTATATGATGAGGGTGCGGTTACAGTTGTGTATGCTATTTTGGTCAACTGCAGCTTCATGTTTGAGAGGTCGTCTAATATTTATGGTAAACGAGTGTCTATTCTATGCTTTTATTTAACTCTTCTATCTTTTTGCTGCGCCATTTGACTCTTAGGATTAGACGTGATGATAAGGGATGCTGGGAAGAGTTTTAAACCGCCCTCAGGCCGGATAACATTTTTTACATTTAACCTTTCAATAACTTTCCACCCATAGGTTAAGGATGTATTCAGCTACTTTTCATCAATCATTTGATGATTATTGGTGACCCTCAACTAGCTCTTTTGTTTGGGCAGATTATCTTGTTGATGACGATCATGGATGCAGTTCTATTTCTGACTTTTTGTCTGAACGTAATCGTGAGCAAAGCTTGGTGGATCTGTTAATTCCTTCCCTTGTCCTTTTGATATCTGTTCTGCAGAGACTACAGGTCTGTTACTTTAAACTTTGTTAGTTCTTCGTTCGTGTATTGGCAGCACATGAATTGATTGTGCGGAACAGATTTAGTTACCAAATTCTGCCTTTATTTTTCTGTTGAGATTCTATAATTGCGGGTTTATTCATTGTCAATATCCCCTCTGGTCATTGACATCGTCTTTTCTATCTATAGAATTCTAAGGAGCAGTATAGAAACACCAAACTAATGAAGGCGCTCCTAAGGTTACATCGGGAAGTCAGGTTGGTTACTTTGTCTTTTGCTTTGGTAGTAACATCTCATGCTGATATGTTTATGCGAACCTAAGCTTTCGATGGCTTGTTGTCTTTCCAGCCCGAAGCTAGCTGCTTGTGCAGCTGATCTGTCCTCCCATTATCCAGACTCTGCTCTTGGCTTTGGAGCAGTGTGCCACCTAATTGTGTCTGCCCTTGTCTGTTGGCCAGTTTATGGATGGATTCCTGGGCTATTCCACTCTCTTCTTTCCGGTGTCCAGACGTCCTCTGTTCCTGCATTAGGTCCAAAGGAGACATGTAGCTTCCTCTGCATTTTAGTATGAAATCTTACACTTCCGCTATTTATTTTTTACTTGGTGATTGTGATGGCATGCATTATTTGAGTTTTTTGCGAGAAGTTCAACATTTATATCCAGCCAAATAGATATGACTGCATCATAATTTTATTGATGGAATTTTGTTCATGTATGTGTAGCCATTCCATATAAAACAACTAGAAAATGACTTTATCTCAATCTTCATGTATTTCTCACTGCAAGAGCGATATTCTCCCTGAAGAAGGAGTCTGGTTTTGGAAGAGTGGCATGCCCTTGTTGAGTGGTCTCAGAAAGTTGGCAGTTGGGACACTGATGTGTCCACAGAAGGAGAAACAGATCAACTGGTATCTGGAGTCTGGCCCCCTTGAAAAGCTTCTAAACCATTTGACACCTAATCTTGACAAGATCGCAAAGATTATTCAACATCATGCAGTATCTGTATGTTCTTCTATTTGCCTGTGGTGATTTGGCTTTTGTTTGCATTTATTTAGCATGATTTGTGAGTTTGAGGTTGTTATTTCAAACAGGCATTGGTGGTAATTCAGGATATGCTTCGGGTTTTCATAGTTCGTATTGCATGTCAAAGGGTTGAACATGCTTCTATCCTTCTCCGGCCCATATTTTCATCTATCAGAGAGGGTATTTTGGATCAGTCATCAACCAGAGACACTGAAGCTTATATGGTGTTTGTTCTGCCTCTCTAACTCTCTGTCTTTGTACTGCTGTTCCTAACCACTTTTATCCTCTCTTTCAGGTCTACCGATTTATTAATTTTTTGGCTAGTTTATTAGAGCATCCGCATGCTAAGGTTATACTCTTTGCCTTATGATCGTAGTTTTCCTTCACTTTTGTTTATGTTTCTTTTTCACCTG
Source organism: Schrenkiella parvula (assembly GCA_000218505.1). Classification (NCBI taxonomy): domain Eukaryota; kingdom Viridiplantae; phylum Streptophyta; class Magnoliopsida; order Brassicales; family Brassicaceae; genus Schrenkiella; species Schrenkiella parvula. The sequence goes on along the minus strand of CM001189.1, from coordinate 1,509,354 downwards.
GAATTTATTCATCTCAGGGATTATTGTTAGAGGAGGGTATTGTTCAACTGCTTGTGGAAGTTCTTGAAAAATGTTATGAGTCCACTTATCCAAGTGAAAACAGGGTTCTAGAATTTGGAATTGTGTCCGAGTGTAGTGTGATTCAGTGGTGTATTCCAGTTTTCAGATCGATCTCACTGCTATGCGATCCGCAATTGCCTCTCTCGTGCTTTCAGAAAAAAGAGCTGTAAGTGTTTTGCTGGAGTGTTTAGCGTCACCATTTTTGGGTGTGTTTATATCTCGGATCCTACTTGTACTAGTTTTACCTTATCTTGATCACATTTATATCTAATTGCTTTTTTTAACCCTATCAACTTGTACAGACTGTTCAGTTTGAGTGCAAAAGATTGTGCATTGATTTTCCCCTTTGTGCTGAAGTTCTGTCAGGTATATTAAATTTTGTTGACGTTGTAGTGATCTATGTTGATCAAATGTTTTTTCCAGACGCTATTACGTTTGTATTCTTATGTTGCTCTAGTCCCTTTGGAAATATGGTAAAAATGATGCATCAAAAGGGTAAAATACTACAGGTTCAATTATGACTGTTTGTGACGATAAAATTTCTTTTTACAGGTGTTGCCTATTGGCAATGAGCTCTTTTCTTGTCTTTGCGCTTTCAAAGACCTTGTCTCATGTGGCAAAGGTCAAGATGGTCTAGCTTCACATTTGTTTCATCTGTTTTCTGGTGCTGAAGAATCTCTATCTGAAAGATCGTGTGACACTAACAATTTGAGTCTCGATCGACTAGAAATGAAAAAAAACCCCCCTTTTCTGTCTTGCTGGATCAAGTTATTGAACTCAGTTAGTTCAAAAGATGGTTTGTCTAGTCTTGCAATTAAGGCAGTAAAAGTTCTGAGCGTGGGCGCAATCAGATCATGCCTGGATGGAAAAAGGTGATTCCCAGTCCCTTCATAATCTACAAATTTCCTGTTCACCCAGTTTAACACGAATTTGATAGTTTTTTTTACTCTGATAGGCTACGTATCCTTGTTAAAGAATCAATCTTTCTGTGTTTCATGTTAGAATCGTTAGTTGATGTATGGCTATCTTCACTGGGTATGTGGATAGGTGAAACATAATGACCACTGATGCCACTTTTGTACTTATGTTTAGTTAATCTGGTTTTGTTCAGTTGATATAAGCCTAATAATTATTAAGCAGAAAATGTACTTAGATGCATCTGATGCTGTTCACATTAGTTGCAAAAGGACTGGTCTAATTAAGCTCCGTGTAGTCTAAACTTTTTCATTTATTCCAGTTTGGACTCGAAGAAGGTTGCAGGAATAAAATCCCTCTTTGGCCTTCCAAGCAATTTTAATGGTATGGACACTTTTAGAGAGGAAAACATTGGTTTTGTTGAACAAATGGTTACACTGTCGAGTTCAGTGACTTCGGGATCTGATAGTTCAGCAACAACTGAGATGAAACCCTATCTGCATGAGGTACTGACTACCTCTTACCTGATTTTTCTTGCATCATCCACTTCTTTTGCTGTTTTTCTCTTTACACTGACCTCCGTATTCTCTTTATGGATTTGAAGGTATCACGGTCGTTGCTGTGTTTGCTAAAAGACGGAAATATTGATGATATTATCTCCTGTAAAGGTGTTCTTGTTTCTCCTGAGAATCTTGATATGGATGATGTGGCCTCTGAAACAATTGAGGATGATTTCTATCAAAGAGGACTTGAAGACAAGTTCTGGTGGGAATGTCCAGAAACATTACCTGAACGTTTGCCTCAATCATCTCTTCCTGCAAAAAGGAAACTACCAACTGTGGAGAGCTCTAGCAGGCGTGTTAAAGGCGAAAACTTCTCTGTTGACATACCTACCCAAAGTTCAGTTCAACGGGGACTGGGTTCTGTATCCCTTCCTCCTGCTCCTACACGTAGAGATACCTTTAGGCAGCGCAAACCGAATAGCAGCAGGTCTCCCTCTATGCATGTGGATGACTATGTTGCCAGGGAAAGGAGTGTTGATACAGCTGGTAATTCTAATGCAATAACCATTTCACGGGGAGGATCGAGCAGTGGTAGACCTCCATCTATTCGTGTTGATGAATTTATGGCCAGAGAAAGAGAACGAGGCCAAAATGCCTCCACCATCGTGGTTGGAGAGGCTGTCGTACAAGTGAGAAATCCTACTCCTGCTAGAGATACTGAAAAAGTCGCTGGTAAACCCAAACAATTTAAGGCCGATCCTGATGATGATCTACAAGGAATAGATATAGTTTTTGATGGTGAGGAATGTGAAGGACCTGATGACAAGTTGCCCTTTCTTCAGCCCGATGAGAACCTTATGCAGCCTGCTCCTGTCATGGTCGAACAAAATTCTCCTCACTCCATTGTTGAAGAAACCGAGAGTGATGCAAATGGAAGTAGTCAATTCTCCCACATGGGCACACCATTGCCATCTAATGTTGATGAGAACGCTCAGAGCGAATTTTCATCGAGGATATCAGTTTCACGTCCCGAGATGTCACTGATTCGGGAGCCAAGCATATCTTCAGACAGGAAATTTGTTGAGCAGGCAGACGAAGCAAAAAAGATGGCTCTGCGGAAGAGCGCTAGCATATCTGAGTCTGGATTTGTACCTCCTTACAACAACATTCCAGGATCTTCAGGACAAAACTTGATTGATCCTAGAGTGGGTCCTCAGGGCTTCTATTCAAAGAGTAGTCAGCAGCAACATACCGGCCATATTCATGGTGGATTCAGTGGTCGGGGGGTTTATGAACAGAAAATGATACCGAATCAGCCTCCTTTGCCCTTAGTGCCAACTCCACCAGTATCACATGTGATACCACATTCTTCTGGAACACCATCTTCAGGAGGAGCCATCCGGCATATGCAACCGCATCCCTCAGCAATTCCTCAATACTCATCTAACCCCTATGCTTCGTTACCACCGAGGACATCTACAGTTCAATCTTTTGGATACAACCAGGGAGGTGCAGGTACCACTGAACAACAACAAAGTGGTACAGCCATTGATCCTCAGTCAGGCAGTATGTCTGTTTCAGGTACAGGAATGACCTCTTACCCTCCCCCCAATTTAATGCAATCCCCTGGTTTTAGTAGGCCATCGTCTCTCCCTGGGCAATTCTATGGAAATCCTATTCATCAAGGAGGTGATAAGCCGCAGACCATGTTGCCGGTTCCATCCATTCCTCAGCTGTCGTCGATGCAGCTTTCACAGCTTCAACGCCCTATGCAACCTCCTCAGCATGTTAGACCACCCATACAGATATCTCAGCCATCAGAGCAAGGAGTATCTTTGCAAAATCAATATCAGATTCCATTGCATCAGATGCAGATGATGCAACAGACGCAAGTCCAGCCTTACTATCACCTTCCTCAACAACAAGAAATCTCTCATATGCAGCAACAGCCACAGCAACAGGCTGTTCAAGTTCAGCAAGGAGCTGGGAGTTCTCAGCAACACGATTCTGGAATATCATTGCATGAGTGCCTCGAGTCTCCAGAAGCCATTCAGGTTTGTAATCCACATCCTTGGTAATGACGAGCTATTTTGATTGGTATAACGTGCCACACTTGGTCTTAATTCTTAACTCTTTTTCAGGCTCTACTAAGTAACCGCGAGAAGCTGTGTGAGCTTCTGGAGCGGAATCCAAAGTTAATGCAGATGCTTCAGGTTGTTTTCTAAATCGATTCTTCTCATATATTTTTATTTTTATTTTGCTTTTCATGGTCTTTCTGAAAGCATTGTCGACCTTTGTGTTCAGTTGTAGAGTTACACTGAAATGGGTTTTTGTAATTGTTCGCTGTTACAGGAAAGACTAGGGCAACTGTGAGAAGAAAGAGCGACTACTCAGCAAAAGACATCCCTTGTTTACTAGAGCTTTTCCGTTCATGTAATGTTTAATATATAACATGTACATTGTTTAAGTTAATATGTAGACTAAAGTGGTAGACGGTTTTGTTGTTGTTTAGTTAGATTCATGTACATTAGCAAAGAAGAGATACTTTCTTCAAGTCCGAGTCCTTGGCTCTTCTTACAAAGCGAGAATCATGAGTTTGTTTGTAAGCCAGAACATTAATTTGAAACCAGAACATTAATTTAAGACATTTAGATGATTAATCAGTGAACGAACCTTGAAGAGGCCTTTAAAGTCCCAAGAGAACATTTGGAACTTAAGAGGCCTTGCAAGCCCCAAGAGAGAATTAGATATCAACCCCACAAAGAGACCCAACAAGATTTAACCGAATGTGAACTAAGAAAACAACAAAAAATAATAAGACGAATTTATCCCTTTAAGCCCAGCAAAGTTCTGACAGACATCATCAACTAGCCATGAAGAGATTTTGTACCAACGAGAAAAAAGAAAGAAACTGGTACACAAGAAAGTGAAAGAGAAAGAGAGAGATCGGGTGAAGTTTGGATGATATCAGAGTGGTTCGCAGATGCAAGATCAATGCTGTAGTTTTTCTATACCGCTCGAAGAAGTTCCACTCGGAATCTTAAAGATTCAACATTTAGGGTACTGTTCTCTGATAAATATCTCGCAGAAAGCTGATACCTTTCTATTTCGAGGCCTGAGTTCGAATTCGAAAAGGATATTAATCAATTCCTCGTAATTAAAAGTTTCTTGCTTTCTCTACTCATCTCTACACTTGCTCATACTTCGGGTGGTTAACGTCTGGACTTAGGTAATGATGGAGTAACTAGATCTCACTTCTTCCTCTCTTTCCATGGTGATTACTTATTTCAGGTGCTGAAATACATCAAATTCACGGGAAAAACCCCAGCTTTTTCTCTATGGAGCCTCCTGTAAGTGTATACTAGACAAGGATGAATTTCTGGTATGTGGGTTTCGAAATGGTTTAACTGCTGAAATGATGAATTCGTTTTTGTTTCTCGACACTCGCCAGGATGATCAAGCCGAGGCTTCATATACATTTGGTGATCGATCTACTAGTGACATAGTTGTTAGGCTAAGAAACGAAGAAGGCCGTGACGATTGGATCTATTGCCATTCCAAGATCCTTAGTGAGAAAAGCCGATATTTCGCAGATCGTCTCTCTGACAAATGGCCTACTTGTAAGATTCTTGATTCACGCTACTGTGTTGAAGTCATCTGTCAAGAATCAGACTATGATCATCATATCAATCTCTTACGACTTCTCTATGTTGTCTCTGATGATGTCCCTGAGGATCACTTGTGTCATAATGTGAAAAGTGCGTTGGGGATTCTCTGTGTTGCTAAAGAACTTGGTTGCCCTCAAATTCTCGCTGCTTGTGTGAACTACTTGGAAGCAGTTCCATGGGAAGAAGGCGAAGAGGAAGAGATTTTGCGGATTATACCAACAATTGGATCAGAAGCAGAGCCGATTCTTGCCCGTCTCCAACCGGTTGATCAATCCGCTATTACTGGAATCTTTTTATCAGCTTTTAGATTCGCTACCTCGTCCCCACCTTTGCCCTTGTGCGACATAAAATCATCGGCTCAAGAACAGATTGAGTATATGATAACGGAAGATGACGATGCTCCGTTGTTGGTTGCTGATGAAGAAATCAAGCTTGAAGTAAAGGAATGTGTAAAGATCCTGTTTGTCCGATTTTTCCAGTGTCTAGAAGCAATGTCCTTAAAACCCTCCATTGATTCTGAGGAGGTGACTAGCAGAAACGGGTCTTTTAGAATGGTTGTATCGGATTTGTCTTGGGCTTTTCAGATACTAACAAAGATGGAAATGGTTAGAGATTTTGTTATAACATGGGTTGATACATCTGAGAAGTTAGTTAAGGTGGTTGAAGCTATGGAACCGGTAGAAGAGATGGTCGAGACAAGAGTTAAGGTCACCGAGGTGACTGCGAAAGTCGTAGAGGCGATCGGTTATGGAACTGTGATACTACCAACAGGGAAACGGCTTCAGATGGTAAAACTATGGCTTCCCTTTGTAAGAAAAACAAAACCTCTTGTTGATTCAGCAGTACCCAATACTGATGAAAAAGAAGAGGATCAGGAGGACACCGTGAGATATAAGATCGACGGAGAGATATGGCAAGCTTTAGAATCTACCTTTGTGTCGATAATTCTGGCATTGCCATCTTCAGACCAAGCTGAGATATTGACTGAGTGGTTAAGCAAGAATGGGTCGTATCCGGATTTGACAGAGGCTTTTGAGGTTTGGTGTTACAGATCAAAAGTGGCCAAGAGAAGATTGGGTTTGGTAGAGGGCGAGGAAGACGACAATGGTATGTCTTAACTCTTTTGCTAGGGGGAGAGGCAGACAAGAAAGAGGAACATTCTGTATGTTTTTTTGTGTGTAGGTCTCTTTAACCTTGTTTTGGTGTGTTCTCTGCCAAGTCCATCATCGGCAGTTTACTCAAATCTGTAAATACTCTTGACGGATCTGTTCGTCAGTTTTAATTGCCCAGAGATATTTCTTACTACACAACAAAAAGAACAGGCTTTTAAATCTGTCGATTTATCAATCACTTTTGTTTTCTCTGCAACGAGTGTACCAACAAAAACTCAAGTGCCATTTTGATTTTTAGTGTACACTCTTGATGTCGTTGGCCTTGACCAAGTCATTTCCTCTTCAGTGGCAGACAGCCTCTTCGATATATTATGCTGTGATCAGTTAGCCTCATGTGTAAAATATACAAAATTGTGAGATGTCCAAAAAGTTTCGAAGTCTAGTTAATGGGTAGGGGCTGCGCGAACGCAAACCCCCTCTGCCACAAATAATGACATAGGCTCTTCCACTTGGGAAGACCTTAAGCTAAGCACCCTTCCTTAGTGTGCAATGGAAGTCACTAGCCTAGGCCACTCGTCTTCTTGATCACGAGTCGACCCCGTCCAGGTAAGTGATTTACATGTACCCACGAGTCGACTATTTATACCCAGTTTCCAAGGCCTCCTCCTTTTCTCGTAACCGATGTGGGACATTTGCTGAGTTTCAAACTTTACGCCGTTCTAATTTTCTTAAGACGCATCGCGTGCCGTTTAGTAATCCATTTGTTGAACGACGTGTCGGACGGGCTTAATAAAAAAACGCGAAACGGCGAGACCTTTGTTTAGTGTTTGGATTCTCTAGTGGGCTTGGTATCCTTTGGTGGCCCAAGATCAGTTAATGGTACAATGTCATCAATTTTCGTACTGATTTTTCTACAACTCAAGAATTCAACTAAATCGAGAACAAATCTAAACCTTTTTTTTTGTTAATTTTTTGACTAAAAGTGCATTAGAAGGGAACTAATGCCCCAGATGATGTGGATTGCATGTCCAACAAAATAATATACACTGTACAAGACGAATTGCAAAAGTTTAATATATGATACAAAGCTATATATTAAGATAACAACAATGCTATGAAGGTTCGTACCCCACTTGATAAGCTTAATATATAAAATCCAATCTTTTTTCCGTGAAAATGAATCGTCTCCACTTTATCATATATAGTGGCTAAAAATTAAAGGTTCATGATCTCAACAAAGAATAAAGAAAAATCAAATTTTCTAACAAATCTAAGCAATTGAAGCAAATGGGTGACTTAGTGGAGCCCTAACCTCAACCAATGGGGTTGTCTCGTGTTCAGAATCATCTTAACTACATCTTCTACAAATGAATCAAAACATGAATAGCAACACCCTTTCATCAGACTGTTGCTGCTGTTGTTACTACTGCTGCTGCCAAGTGTCATATTGTTGTGAGGACACGTCACTGGAGGCGGAACAAGGTGGACTTCACTGCTCTTGTGTTCCAGTTCACAAGCTGCCAGTATCGTGTGTATTGAGCACGTGGAAATCTCGTTAAATGTGGCTTCACCTAAACAAGACAGCAGAAAAAAAAGTACCAAGAACTATAATCAGATGGCATATAAGAGTTGAATCTAAAATACAATCCGAAAGGATGGAGTTATGTAAAGAAGAAACTAATCTTGAGAGAGCTAACGAGTTTTAGATGTGTGCCTAAAGCCATAATCGACATTCTCAATGAGTTTGGCATATATCTAAGCTATAACCCAAAACTAACTAGGAAGTCATGAATGGAAGAACTAAACCAGAAGTGGTACACAAACGGCAATCAAATTGTGGCTTAGATCAAAATTTAAGCCAGAAAAAAACAATCCCTAATTAAGGTATACATTATATGACTTGTCTACAATGTAAAACAAAGAATAACAGAATACTAGCAGGGTTAAACCAAGAGCTTGAAGAAGGAATTGGCTAATGTGTACCTAAATTGATTTGACTGGACAAGTTCTTGAGATGGGCTTTAACTCTTTGTTCCAACCGTTCTCCTCCTGTGGAAGACGTTGTGTTTGGCATGTAGCTGTGTAGATGTTGGTTACCAAACAAGGGATCACCCTGTGCCAGTACATGATGCAATCCTAAATCGATATGTCGGTCACCAAGAGATGTACTATTAAAGCTTCCAAAATGATCTAATTTTGGAGACAAAAGCTCAGGCTCATGGGCAGAAATCAGTGGATTGTTATTGGATAGTCTTTCTTCAGAAGATGTATACAGTGACGTCCCTATTTCTAGGGTCGCTGCAGGTTGAGGCAGTTCTCCTTGTCTGCCATGACCAATTTGTGTAGTCACGAAACCATCACTCGAGTTAGCAATCATCGATGTTCCACCAGTTGTGCTACTCATATTAACAAGTCTATCACTGTTGATAATATTTTGTATGCGTCTATGAAGCGTCCTTCTTCTTGATAGTGTTGTTGCCCCTAAGCCGGATGGTGAAGAACCTTGAACATCACCATTAGGAAGCCTTGAAGAAAAAAGATAATTGCCACTGGAAACTGGTGTAGGTGGGGAGACTAGCAAAGACGCATCTTGATATTGCCCTGAAACTACAAGAGGTGATGGTCTACTATAAAAGCCACTGACCCTTTGTTGCTCGGATGTAGTATGTGTTTGGGAACTAATTGGTCCAAGTGCAACAGATCTACAACCTTCACAGTACCAGTTTCCTTCAGGTACTTCCCTCCCGAGTCCAACACAATATGTATGGGCAGATGAATCACAAAGATCACAAAGCAACATAAGCCCATCATCTTCACCTTGGTGACATTCCGAGCATATTATATTTTCATAGGGATCAAGATAACTCCTCAACTCTTCCTCAGTCGGTTGATAGATCTGCACACAATAAAAAGTCCATATATAAAAAAAACAATGTCACACAATAAGTGACGTGAAACACAATACAACCACACATTTGACGAGTAGAAATTGCAATTATGTGTCCATAGGTTAACAAAAGTTGATAAGGTCTTGTCTAGATTTGGAGCGCTGAATGTATACTAGAGTCATTTGGAAAGAGGACAACGACCAACATTCATTAGGATTAAAGCATCAATGAAAGAGACTCTACAGGCGTAAGACAATAAAAAGAGTAGAAAAAACAAACCTGATCCCGCTCAGGTATATGTATCACAACTTCTCTCACATCAACTCCATATGTAGATCTTGCAGGTTTGCTGATTGTTCTGAACCGCTGCTTGCATAGTGGGCATCGAGATTCCACTTTTGACCACTCCATTATGCAAGTGAAACAAAAGTAATGACTACAGCAGTCCAGTGTTCCCTTCAATCTTCGCATGTCTTCCTCAGACAGGCATATCCCACAAACGTTTTTCATCACATCCCTTTTCGCTAGCTCTACCTTTTTTTCACTTTTCTTCACATTTGACTTACGAAGCTGAGGCAAATCTTTATGGACCATAGTTTTTCTAATAAATGATGCATTCTTCACACTACTTCTCAACAGACTACTGGCTTCTCTTACCTGCTCTCTTTCCTCCTCCGAGATTGTGTACTCATAATCGGATTCTCCAGAGGACGCAATGTCTGAATCGGATGGCACAGAACACCGACGCCTTGGCCTCGATGGTCTCGTCTTCGCCCTCTTTCTTGCATGTAGGCAGTCATCTACAAAATCACCATCATCATCTTCATCAACTCCTTCCTTTGTTTTTTCCCCTCGTCTCTTTCTTCCATTTATCAAACGAGTTTTTGCAACAGATCCGTTCTGTCCTCTTTTACGCCTTCCTCTAGATCTCTGCTTTCGCTTGTTTCTCTTACAAACCTTCAGTGATTTTTTGTTGTTACATGCAATTATTTCTTCTTCCTCTTCCTCGTCTAATGAGACATTTTCATCTGCTGTAGATTCTTCGTCACCATCCTCATCCTCATAATCTCCATCATCTTCCTTTTCTGTCTCGTGTGACACATTGTCCTGCTCTTCCATTGTCATCTCTCCGTCTTCACCATTATGCGCGGAATCTAAATTCACCTTTTCGCAGCTGAAATTTCCCACATGCCTATCTTCTTCTTCCTCGCCATCCTCCTCTGGATAATCTCCATCTTCATCTTCCATCTCATAGAAAACTCTCCTTCGCTTACCTAGACCAATTCTTCCATGTTTCTCTCCATCCAAAGACCCAACTTTTACATTGGACCTTCCAACAGGCTTCATTGAATCTCTTATCTCCTTATCTTCGTCATCGGCATCATCTAGATCCACATCTTTGTTGTCAGAGGCCACCTGGTCCATCTTTCTCGACTTGCATCCCGTGATTTTCCGATTGCCGCGAGGACCAGTTTTCACTTTTGGCCACTCAACATTCCTCAGCATAACATTTTCCTCTTCCTCCACCTCATCGAATTCCTCATCTGCCACCACATCAGACACATGACAACCATCAAAAGAATCTTCACCGTCTATGGATGAGGCATACTCGTTGAGATCAGCTTCAGATTCTTCTTCTTCCTCGTCCGATATTACATAATCCTCATCTGATTCATCTGAATCCTTATCCTTAGATCTAACCCTTCTATTTGAATTTCTTGCTCCAAAAGTGTTTCTCTTTGCCATAATCTCCCTGGATTATTAGGGGTACCGCAAGAAAGAAGAAAATCAACCAAACCCACTAATCTAAATCTAAACTCAAATCAATTTTACAAAATTCCCTAAGCTCATGAACCAAAAAACAATGATCCCACAATAATTTTTTTTTCAGCTCGTCTTGTCCCAAAATCTATAAAGTAACAAAATGAAGACCAAATCAGCAAGGAAATCTAAACGCCAATTCTCCAAGTCAGAACAGCAGATCTGCAATCAAAACCAAAAACACACAACAAATCAAAAACACATAACTGAAAATCCTATAAATCACACATAAAAGCTCTCGATTTGGTTCCAACCTTAGAAAATTCTGTTGTTACCCGATATTACTAAATGCTATTTAATTCCGAACCTATCGTAGAAAAACCAAATCTATCCCAAAATCAGAAATCATCACTGGGAAAGAAAAAAATTAAATAAATCCTCAATCTCCAGAGAGAGAGAAGAGGAAGAAAAAAAAGTAATAATAATAATTTCAGATTGCAATCCTTCAAAAAATCAAATAATTTTCAATCATTCAATTACATACACAGAGAGGGAGAGAGAGAGAGGATAACAAACCTCCGATGATTAAGAAAGAACAATTTCGATTTTCCACTAATTTACTAAATCCTGATCCTTTTTCCCGCTTTATTTTCCTCTCTATTTACAATTTTTTTTCTTCTTTTGGTTGCGAAATTGGGGAAAGGTATTTTGATTAGTTTAGAGATTACGCGGTTTGGAAGGAAATGTGAGAGATGTATGCCGCAATGACGGAATTACCCTTGACCGCTTCTGGTGGCAGTTGCAGCTTCCTACAGGGGCTTTTTTTTTACTTTTTAAATGTTTAGTGAAACGTGAGGCATCTATACAATTTCGTTTTGTATCGGACGGCTATAAGAATTTCGAGACTTTGCATAATAGAATACGGTGTCGTTTATGTGGTTGAACATTGGATGAATTTGATTAAATCTTTGTTATATGAGATTTGATGGTGATTATTAATTTATGACCATTTTAGTCTTTCAATCATATCATCAAATTGGAATCACCTGTCAAACCGAGTGTTTGTTGCAACTGATGGGCCTACGTTATGGGCCAATCTGTTGAAGTTTCTCCTCACCTCTCAAACAAATCCCTTAGTGGGCCTCTGTGTATGGGCCAATCTCTTGAAAAAACGTTGGAGTTGGTTAATCTACGTTTGTGCATTGGACACAGAAAAGTTTTCAAAGTGTTTTCCAACTTATTATTAATCATATTTCTAATTCTCTAATTAATGCTTACTTGTTTTTCTTCATACATAATCATTTTGGAGCGGCACGACCAATCATTGCTTGAGTTGATCTTAATCCAAATGTTAGTCAGATAATGCGCTATTATTTTATTTTATTTTTCCATGTAATGATTGTAGGTATGATGCTTCTAGATATCAACTGGATCGTAAATTATTATCATTTTCTTACAACCAACCAATTAAAAGCCAGTCAAGACTAGACTCATCCCACTTTTTTGAGTTCCCCTTTGTCCACGACACAGGTATAATGATTATTCTTGGAAACGAAATGTTTATTTTAAAATAAATTCTAAAAGTAAAATTAACTAACAGTGTTAGAAAATCTGACCTAACTAATATAACAAAACGAAAACAAAAATAAACAATAAGTAGAAACAGCAGAAAAGGTCAAAGTGGAACGGGTGGCCACGGCACACAAACACACAAAAAAGGTCCTTATCCGGTGCACCGTCCCACATGTGATTGCTGGTCACCACGTGTCAATCAGAAGAATGGTAGTATGATCCTTTATTAGATTGTCTTCTCGTTAGTGGACCCCAACGAGGACCAAACCAATCTAATGTGGCTCTCACGTGGAATTGTAACTTTTATACACACACAAACCAAAAAAGTTTACTGTGAGCTTCCCATGGGACTCTGGCGTTCACTCGCTCGCACCGAAAGTTCTCCACCAAGATCATATGTTCCACCACGTGCAGTATGGTGTTCATCACGTGGGAATATTGGTCACTTCATGTAGTTGGTTAATAGTTCGAAATTATTGAGGCGATGCAAAGATTTTTTTTTGTTTGCATGCATCGTCGTTGCCGACACACAACACAATGTGGCTCGCATGAGAAGACTAACGTTACACGTCGATCACACACAGTCATCTAACTGGGTCCCACTGACTCTACTCTCTTCTTGTGGGGGGAAAGGCTTACGGTTTCTTCACGGCGTCTTATCATCTTTTGCAAGTTGTGACGTTACGGTTTTTTTTTTAATCTTTGGATACGAGAGAGTATGTTCTACTAATAACGTAGGCGAGGTTCGATAGTAATGCCAAACCCGCCTAAGTATTTGTTATTTTCACTATTTACCTAAAATCTCAGAGTTTGGTTTCATTTATAGTGTTTTGTATAGCTTCGAGGTAGGTACAAACGTGGACCATTTTAAATTTTTTTCAAATTTTGTCATAAAAGGTAACCTTGTAACGTTTTCCTTTGTCATGTTTTACAATCTTTATGTTAAACGTGTATGGCTAAGATCGACGGTATTTGGTTTGCATGCTCAAGACGCAACAAACCAAAGCCAGTTCAAAACGATAATAATATCTGTATAGTACATTACAAATGTGAAACAAACAAAAGAATGTTGAGAACGGGCGTACTAATACAGTAACACTATAGATGATATATCAGAGATTTGAAGAAAAAGGTCTAAAAAGGAAAAAGCGGAAAATGTCCTTATAGGTTTGTTATTAACTTTTATTTTTGACAACCTGTAGCCATTTCATTTTTGTAACGTAACTATTCCAATTTATAATATGTTATTGTTTTCTCATCCTACATGCTAATTATTTTGTTACATTGCATCACTCTTACCAGTACCAAACTTAAATATCACACAAGCAGAAAAAAATGCTAACAAACTCTTTTTTTTTCACATACAAATTTATAAAAAACATTTCATTAGGAATTAGAGATGACCCCGCGCTACGCGCGGATGATGCCAAATTGTTTTTCAATTATTTCAGTAATTTTTTTTACTCTATGTAGATTTGTTGGTGATTGTTTTTTGGATGTGCATTTGTTAGTGTTATTGCGTTTGATAAAATTGTAGGATGTTGAACCTCGAAAATTGGTTTAATGTTTGGACCTAAAAAATAGAAATAATTTTTACTTTTGAAAACTTATTGTGTTCATCAAAAGTATCCGATGAAATATTTTTAAAAGAAAAACATAACATACGTAAATTTTATTGAAAACGTCTTAATATTTGGTTAGCAAAAAAATTATCATTAGTAAAATAAAAATAAGCATTGATTGTACTTATTTTATAATTTAATTTTCCGAAAGATAAAGTTATTTTAGAAAATAGTTGTTTCATTATTTGTTTAAACATTAACAGAACACAACATGTATAGAAAGAATGCTTATAATGGAAACTTTCAAATGAATATTAATTGTCACACGATCCATATTATTAAAGCCTTTAAGATATAAAATTCAATTTTTTCCCTATATAATTATGTATAAATAACATATTAAATTTAATAAGATGAGTATAAATAAAAAAAAAAGAATGTGTTCATTTGAGTTAGAGAGATTGGAGGGGTTCGAAATGAGCCTATTTCGCGGCCAAAAAATATGAAATAAAAATGAGTTTTTACAAAACCCGTATCGTGGTCCAATTAGTCTTGACTTGCCACGTGGCGGTTGGTGGAAGTTTCTTTTAAACGATGTGGCACATCCTGTAGTTTCAAACATGTACTTTTATATAGTATAATTTAGGATTTATAAAAGAAATAAATATATATATATACACACTAACGACAAAAGATGATGTCTTGCTACGTCTCGGCCTTTATCTTGCCACAAGAAAAATGAGAGGGGAATAGAGTACCCCGTAAACTTTTTTTGTTTTCTTTTCTTTAGATCATTTAGTGGAACTTCCTGATTTCTGACTCTCTCTCTCTCTGGTCTATAAGCTTTCTCTCCGGTGTATATTACGTCACTTTCTCCGAGCTTACGTCATCTCTCCGGTGTGTATTACGTCAGGTCCTCCTCATCTCTCTCTCACTTTTCCCGTCCGTCATAGATTCTGGTCTTGCGCTGATATTTTATTTGTTTGGTAAAACTTTTGGTGCAATTCGATTTTTGAATACTCTTTACTTCGTTTTAATTACAGTAGAAATATTGTATAGAGCAATCCCAATAACTTATTTTGAAACTGCATTTTGAATTTTGCTTGTTGTGTAAGATTTTGTATATTTTCTTTTCATTAATTTGGAAGGTTAAATATCAAATACAAGCAAATTTAGTGGGTTTGGCGGCAATCTTGTTTCACAAAAACAGTAAAATTAGGCAAAGACAACAATAAATAAAGGGCTTTTTCAGTATCCAGATTTTCTAAGATGTGAAGGTTTATTGCTTATTTTCCCGGAAAAGAATATAAAAAGCGAAAATCTCTGAATCTTGCAACTTGGTTTCTAAATAAATAAACTATCTCAAGATATGTTTTCGTAAAAGAGAAAACTCGTTTTGGCTTCAAGTCAGATCCATTAATATTTTCTCTAACGTCCAAGTTGTAAGTTTTATAAGACCTTGTGTCAATGGAATTCCATGTCAGACATGAATATTCTCTTACAATCTTTTGTCTTTTAACTGTTTTAAAATACCTCAGGTTATCTTCTATCCCCTGTTTTTTCCCGGGAAAAAGAATCTCTAAAAGAAAACTTCGTACTCTGACATTATTTTTTCTTCCTCTTGCTCTTTGTTTTAATGCAACTATCTGAAACTCTATGAATTTACAACCCACAGATTTCAAGATCATATGGTACTTTCACCTTCTGGCTAAAATGGGACATTTCTCTTCCATGTTCAACGGCTTAGCTAGATCCTTCTCGGTCAAGAAAGCGAAGAACAACAACAATGGCAAAAGTTACGCGAAGGAAGTCGCAGATGAAATGGCTAGAGAGGCGAAGAAGAAGGCGCTGATTCTGAAATCCTCTGGTTGCATTAATGCAGATGGATCCAATAACTTGGCCTCTGTTTTCACCAAACGCGGCGAGAAAGGCGTCAATCAGGACTGTGCCGTCGTCTGGGAGGTACATTACCTATTGAAGCTGAATTACTTAGCGGTATTTTTAGGTCACCTTTTGCTTACTTCAAGCATATTGAAGCCCAAAGACGTTAACTTACGCAATTCTCTTTATGTGCTATTGCGTCGAGATTGTTTTTTGAATACTCCTCTGTATCTAGGGTTATCACCAGTCCAAAGCTCTAAGCTTATGTATTGAGCGTTTTTTTCATCGTAAACAGGGATTCGGATGTCAAGAAGACATGATCTTCTGTGGAATTTTCGATGGACACGGTCCCTGGGGTCATTTCGTGGCTAATCAAGTCCGAAACTCAATGCCTATATCTCTGCTCTGCAACTGGCAAGAGACTCTGTCTCAGACCACATTAGCAGAATCCGAAGCAGACCTCGACGAATCTGATAAAAAGTTGCAGCGATTCGCCATCTGGAAACACTTGTACCTCAAAACCTGTGCAGATGTCGATCACGAGCTTGAGCATCACCAAAAGATGGATACTTTTAACAGCGGCACCACCGCTCTAACCGTTGTGAGACAGGTAAAGAGACGATCATGATTATTTCCCCATGAATAAAATCTTGTAAAAAAAGTTGCTATGTTCGTTAATAAATGTTCTTAAATGGTTTCTTACAACAGGGTGAAGTTATTTATATAGCAAACGTGGGGGATTCGCGTGCCGTACTGGCCACGGTTTCAGAAGAAGGAAGTTTGGCCGCGGTTCAGCTTACCGTCGATTTCAAACCAAATATACCCCGTTAGTTCTATAAGCATTCTACGTCTATACCAAAACAGATCATGTAAATCTCAGTGCTTTTTAGCTAAGTAGTTCTGAATCTTTACATTTTCATATTTTGTTTCTTGTTAAAACAGAGGAGGAGGAACGGATAATCGGATGTAACGGGCGAGTATTCTGCCTCCAAGACGAGCCAGGGGTCCACCGTGTGTGGCAACCGGAAGAAGAATCTCCGGGGCTCGCAATGTCAAGAGCATTCGGAGACTATTGTATCAAGGAGTACGGATTGGTCTCAGTTCCTGAAGTGACTGAGAGACATATCTCCAATAGAGACCAGTTTGTAATCTTGGCCACTGATGGGGTAAAAAAATTAGACTAATCTAAAAAAAGAGGATATATTTTTTATCTTGTTTGCTTGTTAATGATGAAGCCATTTACTTAAAATCTTTTAGGTATGGGATGTGATATCAAATCAAGAGGCCATAGACATTGTTTACTCGACCGTGGAGCGGCCAAAGGCGGCCAAGCGGCTGGTGGAGCAAGCGGTTAGGGCTTGGAATAGGAAGAGACGCGGAATCGCCATGGATGATATTTCTGCCGTTTGCCTCTTCTTCCATTCTTCACCATCGTCGTCATCTCTGTCTTAACGTATTCATCCTGCCACGACCTATTAAGTAGGTAATGGTTTTGGGACCGGCCGAGACAAGAAAAATGTTGAAATGTAAACAGGCTGGCGAAAAATATTCCATTGAATATTTTCTAGACTAACCATAATCTAAATAACAAAAGCTGTTGTTCTTGGAATTTTATGCTTCGATTGCCAAACCGAATATAACGCACAGAAGTTTCGTTCCATAAATACATGCATTATTCATACAGAGGTTAATTACGTTTGGCACAATTAGGATTTGATTAATGCTAGGACTAAATAAACTTAAGTGGATGTATTATAGGAATAAGTTAAAATGTATTATACAGCTTGAGACACATAGATATTCACAAAAGGTTTTATTCTAGGAAACAATCAAGAGAAATTAATTACCTCACTACCTCTTAAATTTCTATATAACTAACATCTCTATATCTGTGAAACGTGTGAGATTCTTTAGCCACCTAATATAGTTTTCGATAAAGAGAATCCCGCGTACAATAAAAAGTGGTCAGTGGAAGACTTGAGGAGCAGTGTAGAACTCTGATTCGTTGAAACCCGGTCTGAGATTTTCTTCATCACACATGAACTGTAATGGGAAACACACAAGGTGCCCTCTTGTCTCCTTCAGCAACTCCCACGAGTCGCTACCGCATGGTTTTAGCTTTTCCGGAGCAATGCCAAGGTCGATCGTCGTATGTCCCAACTTGTCTTTACAAAGAGACACGTTGCATCTCAATGCATGTCTGTGTTTAAGAAGATGATCAAGATCAGAAGCATCAGAGTAGATAATCTCTTGTTTGAGAATCTCAACTTGAAATTAATTAAAAAGCCAGATTAGTTACATGTCCCTAAAGTTCATAGAAGGTAAGAAGTATGAACCTTGAGCGTATATGTTCATTAGGGATGCAAGAAAAGACTTGGTCGTAGATGTCGGTGTTCTTCTTAGCCGTGTCCATCCACAAGTCTTGGTATGTTGCATCTTTGATTGGATCTTCGATCATTTTCACCTAAACACCAAAATAAGATTAGCATTTTAGAAGTTTCTTAGAACTTAACGACGGTCAAAGAACCTTATTGTATGAAAATATAATACCAAACTAGCGGAGAAGAGAGCAAAGAAAGTGAAAATACTAAAAAGTCCTGGGTTATGTAAGCTCAAACGAAACTAAAGGTATTCATTCATACGTGAAGATTATAAAGTAAAGGCGTTTTTAGAAAATATGGAAATTACCTCTCCGGCTTGAAGGCCAAGATGCTCCGACCAAAGGGAACATCTGAGACTAAACGAGAATTTTCCGGCCATCCACTTCACTCCGTTCATCGAAGATTCCACAAATTCTTTGTCTTCGATCACAACTCCGATCTGAAAATATGATTGATTCAAATGAATACATAACTCCTTTTTGTTTCTTCCATAAAGAATCAAATGAGAGTTGTGGTAATACCTCAGAATCTCGTGAGCCCAGTAAGCTCCGATCGTTAATATTAGACGATCCGATCACCGCGATTTGGTCATCAACAATCAATAGCTTGCTATGCACGTAAATCTGGCTAGTGGCAATTGGACCATCCTCAAACAGCCGTCCATATGATCTCAGACCATAGAAGGAGATGTAATCTTGCGTCTTGGGACCAAGCAAAGCGTTAAGGTTGTCAAGGATCGAAGTTCGTTCTCTGGAGATAGTACGATATTGCCAATGCATCAGTGCTCGAACCGTAGCTGCTCCGAAGTCATTGATACCTCCCTGTTGAATTTCAACATAAAAACATGACTGACATCTTGGTTTTATTCTGTTAACAATTGTTGAATGCAATAGGAAGAACCAAACTGTACCTGAAATCCAGGGAGGAGCGGTATAACGATCACCACACGGAAGCACTTCTTCTCTTCGTGAGCCTTCAGGATGCGTCTGTATAACGCTTCCGCAACGCGGTTTAGAATCGTGTCATCTTTTTCTAGCCCAGAGATGAAGAATTGGTTCTGGTCAACCAGAAGATTAAGAGGAACACATAAGATTAATCTGAAGATCAAGTGTTTTTATATGAAAATGTTTAAATGATGATATTCTGTACCTCGATGTAGATAAAATGTTCAGCGTTTTGGATGAGCGAACAATAAGCTCGATGAATGCTATCTTCAGGCTGACTAGTCCCAGCGGACCATTGGCTAACACTTCTGATGATCTGACACCGACAATTACTTTTCTTCCCGATCTGCCACCACCATTCGTTCACAGTCTCATCCCGATCATTTTCCTCTGAAGTTTCCCCAGGAGACTCATCTCGACCATCGCATTGATCGAGAACTTGTATTGAATCGCTGTCAAACTTCATATCTCCTTTGCTAGCAAAATCCGCATCAATTTCTTGCGGGAGAAGCAATGGGATGTCTTGGGGAGGTGAGGCAGATGAGAATGAGTCTTGTCTGGCAAGACCAACAGGTTTGTTAGGGTCTTCCTCAGGTTTAGCTGCCACTATAATATCAATCTCTCTAGTTCCGAAGTAGTGAGGAAGAACCATATGGTGATGCGGCATCAGCAATGGAATCGTCTGTTCATTAGGCGCTTTGTTTCTCTAATCAAACAAAGACTATAAAATCAAAACCTCGTAAAAAAGAAACGCAACTGCATAAAAAACCGCGATATCTCTCTATTACAATTACCTTAGAGTGGTTCCACCGCTGCACGAAATGTCTTGCCACGTCGCGACAAGGCGGTCCCCAGAGAG
Source organism: Schrenkiella parvula (assembly GCA_000218505.1). Lineage (NCBI taxonomy): Eukaryota > Viridiplantae > Streptophyta > Magnoliopsida > Brassicales > Brassicaceae > Schrenkiella > Schrenkiella parvula. The sequence continues at coordinate 1,489,248 of CM001189.1, read as the reverse complement.
CGCAGTGAACCTCATGCCATGGCATTCTCGGGTATTTTCTCCGGTCTAGCTCGTCTTTCATCGTTTCTTCCCATGAATTTGGTTCAGATTCTCTGACCATAGATATAACAATGTCTCAGGAAGGTGATTCCTTGTGTTAGAAAAACTTTCAGACAAGTTCATGAATCTTACCTAGGATTATAATAATCTTTTCCTGGCCATATACGAGAAGGGCAATCTCCAATTTTGTGTTCCCCTGTATCGTAGCGGCCGAAACAGAGATCCAACCCTCCAATGAAGCAAACTTGGTTATCTACAATCACTATCTTATCGTGGTGCGACCTGCAAAAAGCCATACAATTCAACTTTAATTAGTTGTGGCTAAGAAGTTACGACAATCTGCGGGTTTTGGTTATTACTATACCAGAGGTAAATTCCAGTGGAGAGATGGTCTGGATAACGAAGAACTTTGACGTTCTTGTGAATGTTTTGAAGCCGTTTCTTGCTGTACATGCTGTTGATTTTCAACGCGATTTGAACTTCCTTATACATAAGAATATAAATCTGCAACAAATTTTTAAATTTCTTAGCGTTTGCGTTTATAACAAAACCATTGAATCCATTGGCAGAAATGTAAGCTTATTAAGCATTACCTTAACGCCTTGTTTTGCTTTTGTCTCAAGCAATGCATCGAGCCGCAAAGATGGATGATCTTCAAACGGGCGTTTGAGATACAGCTCTGGGCATAGCCACCAACCAGTCATAAATATCTGCAGATGAATATCTAGATTCAAATCCGATCCTATAATCTTGTGATTCGACACCTAATTACAAGTTAAGGAAAAGACGTGGAACCTCCGATGTTGCGTTTTGGATTGCCAAAGCAATTGCTTCAAACGCAGTGTGACCGTCGACAAACCACTGAGCCTGACTTCCATCTGATGTCAATCCTCTAGGCGGAGCAAACGAACCAAACCGATGTGGACTGTACCAACCAGCCTCGTCTACTGCCTTAACCCACTCTTTGACTTTTCTGCAGCTTGTCGTTCTCAGCCTCACGGTTCGGTCCCCACTTGTAACCTTAAAGCCAAAACGCAACGGATTACGTTCCTTCACCTGTTCAGCCAAATGCGGTTGCTCAGAACACTCTTTCGTATCCTGGAACCCCAATGAGTCGAACACCATTATATCTAGAAGCTTTCCGCTGAACGGATCTTCTAGTAACGCCAAGAATCCCGGTTTAAGAACCGCCCAAACCTGAAAACATAAAAAAATCAGAGATCATTCATCCGAGTAAGAAAAATTCAGAAACTTTACACAAACCCGAGTTTATTTTGCCCAAACCTTTGCCCAGCTATTTCCAAAGCAGCCAAGACAATGCGAAGGAAGACAGCATCGGTCACCATTAGACCCGGGGACTTCCCTCAGGTGTTTCACTGTGACATACCCTTCTTTCATTTTTGAACCATACTCGCTAGCAAACGAGAGTCTAGAAACTTCAAGGAACTTGCAGACCTGCGGATAAGTTTTAAGTGTGAGGCAAGAAACATGGAAATCACAACTAGAAAAGTCAGTCATTGCCGGAGAGAAAAACTCAAACCTCTTTGGAGTTTACAATGTCCAAGTTCCCTAGAAAGAGATTCAAGTAGCCCTGCATTACGGTTTTCCCATGGTCTACAACAGTCTCTGACCGGCCTATCGTTGGACGGATGATTGAAAACGCTGCACGCGAAGGAACATTCCTGAAAAACATAGATGTCTCATGTTTTCAGAAATTGAATGCTTCAGATATTTACATGGAACATCGGTCATCAATTGTTACTCAAATCCACAAAATCGAAAAGGTATCTGATTTTTAAAAGCACCTGCTCTTGACACCATCTTCAGTGTAGTGCAGAGGAAGAGCACCGTCGTCAGGTTCTTCATCATCTTGTACAACTGATCCTTGCATATCAAAGATCCCCAAGCTGTGCAGCCACTCTCTAACCTATTCAAACCAGTAACTTTCGAGTTTCAAAAATTTCTTTATTTGTGTGTGCGTAAGCAAATCTGCAAACCCGGACGATTCTGACCTGTTCTTGCTTCTCGTGGAGGTCTTCAATGATCAAACGTTTCTTCAAAGCAAAATGTAAGTAGAGAACTTGAGAAGCTTTCTTTTGTAGTGTCCACTTGAACTAAAACATACACCAAAAACAGAGGATAACAATTTTCAATGTCGTTTGTTTGTTACTAATTAATACAGAACAGAAACTCATGGAGAAAAAAACATGAACTTAGATATTTGCATTAACAAGCTTCTTTTTTTCAAAGGCATTTTTAAAATTAACATTTCAAATTAGTTTTCCATAAACCACAAGTCGACATTGTAAAATATGTATGTACAGGCGTATAGAGATATAAAATACCTGTTTATACTGAAGCTCCAAGGTGTAAGAAAGAAGCAAGGGGCTAAAATCGGTGGTGTCGGGTCGCGAGACGGAGACGATCGCAGCCTTAGGAAGCTCGTCGAATATCTGACTTCCGCCGCCAGGAAAATTCGTCGCCGTCGCCACCCTATCAGCTCCGGAAGTTCTGGTTCTTCTGATAACGCCGTCGGATTTAACGTCGTTAGTGACGAGTAATTTCTCCGTCAACATCGATTAATATTCCCCTCACCGTCGTTGGAAACTCGCCGTCTTTCAGCACGATAGCATCTCCGAAGAAGTCGAGATTCCGCTGATCTAAGTAATTCGGATGGATATACATATATATACATACATATATAGTAGACGAAAATTAAGGTTTTTAAATTTGCCTGGCACGAATAGTATATTCAACGGCAAAGGGGAGTAGTTCCGTCACGTTAAATTTAACGAACGTATCCGGTTGCGTCGTGAGATGAATGACACGTAAGACTATTGGCACGTGTATGTTCACGATCGAGTGTATATGCTTACTCCCGTCTACCCTTGCCGTGTATTTTTTTGCAAGTTGGTTACATTACATCGTTTCCAAGTTGGACAAGAGAGCAGCTCAAGGTTTTTTATTTCATTGTCTTAGACGAAGTAGCGTAATGACCTTTTTACCCTTAGACTTTGCTTTGTGAAGTCTTGGTATATCTTAAGCGGTTTACAAAATTAATCCAATCTTTTGGGTCATTTATATTTTTTTGTAAATTATAACCGGAATATTCTGTACTCAAGTCTAAACTAATCTCCAAAGTATTTATTTCTATCGTAAAGTGGTTAATTAGAGTAGGTTTTAGAAATCACTTTCTCTTATATTGCATCGGATTTGAAATAGTATATATGGATTCGCTGGTAAAACCCAAAACTCCATTTCCGGTTATGCTGATTTGGAATCGAGGGACAATTTTGTCTTTTGCCTATAAAAAAGTTGCTGTTGTGCGAAGTATATGCCATGCAAGCATCAAACGACAAGAATATCCCAATTTTTTGTGCTTTAATAGATCAGAATATTCCCAAAAATACACTTATTCAATCCGTATAACATATTTGATTAGACAAACAAATGATTGTCTCCGCCTCCACTTTAGTTCATTTAATTAATCATGACAAACAAAAATTACTCTATGATTAAGAAATTCGCTCTGTACAAACCCTTAATTAATTATAACGTATACGCATCAACATACAATGGTTCATTAAATTTTATCTCCCTATACGACGTATATAATAATTTTAGATCTTCTCTTGAAATATTATCATTCATCTTTTTTATTTCTTACATCAATTATTCTTCATCTAGAGCAGTAGGTAAAGGAAAATTAACGTTCATTATCAAACGATCAACCTGCAGTGTAAAATTATAGACTATTGAACCATCACTTTCATTTCAAGTGAAATTACCGTTTCTTTATCCATATAATGATAATTGGAAAAAACATTTCAACAAACAATTTTGTAGAAATGTTTATGAACGATTTTCCAAAACGGCACAGTGTTCCATGTTTATTAATAGTGCAAATGTGATCTAAACTAGATTTTATAAGTGCAAACGAAACTAGTTCTTTTATATTATTACACCTAATATCATAATACCAAACATTCTATATGACCTTCGTAATAAATTATTGTACATTCTTTCTTCTTCAAGTTCCAGAAACAAAGCTCGGTAATTGCAAACCGAGGCCCAACTTTTAATTGGGCTAATATTTCATAAATTGGGCCTTGATGAAGGGCTCTACAAAAAACGATAAACCGTTTCAAACAAATCCCGAGCTCCAATTTCTACAAAGGCAGTGAACTTTAGCAAGTGAAGCCATGTAATCATTAGACCTGAAATAAATTTGGGATGAACAAGTATCAAAGTCACTAAACCAAAGCATCTCTTCATCAAAATTATTTGAAGTGTGTTGTAGGGAGTCAAACCTCTGCCCATATGGAGATCCACAAGCCGCGGTTATATGAAACTTTGCATTTTCTGGTTTACCCTACAACGATAATCAGACAAGATTGCTTGAGTTGTATACATTAGGCTGTTTGTTCTCGAAGAACGATAAATGTGAACGAAGATCGTTTTGAAGAAATTCAAGATCAAGATCATACCTCAGCTTCATAGTAGAGCCCTGCATACAACGAGGCATAGAAGAATTCACTTGCTTGACCGCTCGAGAAGTCATTAACTAACTGTTTTTTATTTTCCAAAATCAGATAGTTTGGAGGAAGAATATCACGATATCAATCATCAAGAAACATGTCTCAAAACCTTTTCAGGATCACCACCGTTCTTGAATAGGTTATAAGCTTCTCGCATCACTGGCCTAGAATCTCTACCAACCTACAAAGAACGATTCTAAAAATCTCATATCTTGATTTCGTTACTGACCAGGGAATGATAAGCTTTAGGATAAGAAAAGAAAAACAAACCTCAAGAAACTGTTTTCGTGCAACGTCAGTACCGTGTAGCCGAGCCTCGCAGAGAAAGCACCAAATCGATTCCTCTGTGTCATTTGGGTTTTGAGCAACATCTAACCGAAACTGCTCTGCACCTTCTTCAAACCTGTTTGTTATATTCAGGATCAAAACACACGATGAACTGAAGCAATTTCTATACTTTTCAACTGTGGATTCGCCGACTCTAAGGATCAACTCAAATCCGTAAGAAGAGACAATGAGCAGGAGCTCGTACCTATCCAGATAGTAAAGAGAAAGCCCGCGTTGCCAAAGATCTGTCATTAACGCCAATGTTTGTGTTCAATCATATGGTCTAAAGATTTTTTTATTCAAATTTTCAAGCTTTCCAGAGAAATGAAGTTGCAAGGTAAAGACAAAGCGCACAGAAAAAAACCTACATGCCTTTTGCCGGGGATCTAACACAATAGCTCTATCGAACTCTGTCACCGATCCAGGAACATCACCCTTTCACGAACAATTCGAATATTTAAGGATCCCAAATAAAGAAAAAAGGTTTCTTTGTTAGAAAAATTTTGTTTGTCGGATATTTTTTTTTTTAAAAGTTACCTGTCGAAACAGCTGCATTCCGTTTCGAATCGCTGCGGTGGCCTCACGGGGGTTCGAGTCTCCGCCTCCCGTTATGGCATCCCAAATTGAGGAAACAGAAGGAAGGAAGAGTCTGCGAGAGAGTGCTTGTGCTGGATGGCGGGAAAATTGGGGGTTTAGGGTTTTAAGTGGCGATATCGCCGTGAAACGCCGTGGGATTGTGCGAGACGGATATATGATTGGATTCACGATTTGGGTTAGCGCCATTGATGGCGGAAGCTGAAGAAATTTCACGGCGACGACTACAATTTCTCTAGGGGTTTAACGGATTGCTCACTTTACCAGTAGGAGATAAGATCACAAATGAGAGGGAAGAAATGCAGCGGTACAAACCGGAAAAAACCGGAAAACTCCGATTTGTTTATTCGCTTTGATGAACCAATCGGTTAATAAAGTGAGGTTGTGGTGGGTTTTCCGCCATTCCATCGGTTTAATTGAGATTGCATCTGATTTGTACCGATCGAAACCACCAGGTAACAAATGGATCAAAGTTCTGTTGGTTAGTCGCTAGAAGCAGAATCTAAAAGTTTATAGAGCAAAACAAAGAGCTTTCGCCAAATGAAAAAAGAATAACGTTGACTTGAGAGAAGAGTAACAAAAGAATGTAAAAAATAAAAGTTTGAATTTGTGCCTACAGTTCCCAATGAGGCAAAGAACATTTCTTCACCAACAATCAATACCTAAACCTCCCCTAGGTTTTTTTCTATATATATGCCTTTGCTCTTGCCTCTGTTCTTGTCCTCTTGCTAACCTAAACTCAAAACCCAAAACCGGTTATCACAAAATGGGCATCACCGGGTTTTTCACCGCTCTCCTCTTTGTTATAATGCTTATGTCCGTTCACACACTCTCATCCGAAACCACAATTTTCAACCCCTACAAAGAAGAAAATGTCCGGTCTCTGGTCGCGAAAGCGTGCCAATTTATTGATGCTCACGAGTCATGCGTCTCTAACATCCGGACGCACATCCAGGAATCGGGTCACGGGTTATCCCCGCATTCGGTTTTAAGCGCTGCGGTAAAGGAAGCACACGACAAAGCCAAGCTAGCAATGGAAGGAATCCCAACGGTCACGACGTTGTCTTTTCGTTCACGGGAACAAATTGCTATAGAGGATTGCAAAGAGCTTGTAGGCTTCTCTGTGACAGAGCTAGCGTGGTCGATGCTGGAGATGAACAAACTCCACGGAGGAGGAGGAATATACGGTGGTTCTCACGACGCTTCTGCGGCAGGAGGCAACCTTAAGACATGGCTAAGCGCGGCAATGAGTAATCAAGACACGTGTCTAGAAGGATTTGAAGGAACAGAGAGAAAGTACGAGGAATTGATCAAAGGTAGCTTAAGACAAGTCACTCAGCTTGTGAGCAACGTATTAGAAATGTACACGCAGCTCAATGCCTTGCCCTTCAAGGCATCTAGGAACGAGAGCTCCATATTGAGCCCTGAGTGGCTCACGGATACCGACGAGAGCCTCATGACGCGGCTCAACCCCAGCTCAATGCACCCAAACGCGGTTGTGTCGCTAGATGGGAAGGGGAAGTATCAGACTATTAATGAGGCCATCAACGAGGCTCCCAATCATAGCACAAAGAGATATGTTATATACGTGAAGAAAGGTTTGTATAAAGAGAATATTGATTTGAAGAAGAAGAAGACAAACATTGCGCTTATAGGTGACGGTATTGGACAGACGATCATTACCGGTGATCGAAATTTCTTGCAGGGTCTTACTACTTTCCGAACTGCAACCGTTGGTTAGTATTAAGAATTTAATATTGGTTAATTAGTTAATTAATCGATTGATTAACCTTTTGTACTTTTCTCACCTTTTGGTTTTTGTCAAATCTTGTTTATTGGTGTGTCTGAAACTCAGAGAGCATTAGCATAGCATAGATGCTTTCTGCAATCCGCAGGCTTTCAAGCTTTATAGTGTTTTTTTATTCTTATAATTCATCCCTTTCTTGTGCTACAAATATCTATTATCTACCTACTTAGTATCAGTTAGTTAATTGATTGATAATTATCTTTTTATTACCTTTTTGTTCTTTTCTCTCTTTATGGTTTTGGTCAAATTTTATTTATTAGTATTTCACAAATAAGAACTAAACATATATTCTTTTGCTTTCTGCAATCTGAACTTTTTAAATTCTTTTTTTACAATCCATTCCTTTGTTGTGCTACAAGCAACCGCTTATTCAATAAATTTATGTTGCTTATATCTAATTAATTAGTTTAACCGTTAATTTGATTTTGATCAGCGGTTTCCGGAAGAGGATTCATAGCAAGGGACATAACTTTCAGAAACACGGCCGGTCCACATAACCGTCAAGCTGTTGCATTGAGGGTCGATTCCGACCAATCCGCCTTTTTCCGATGTAGCATGGAAGGTTACCAAGACACTCTCTATGCCCATTCCCTCCGTCAGTTCTATAGAGAATGTGAAATTCACGGTACAATCGATTTCATATTTGGAAACGGTGCTGCGGTTTTACAGAACTGTAAAATCTATACCCGGGTTCCGTTACCGCTCCAGAAGGTAACGATAACCGCACAGGGAAGAAAAAGCCCTAACCAGAACACAGGGTTTGTGATCATGAACAGTTACGTGTTAGCCACACAACCTACTTATCTTGGCCGGCCATGGAAACTTTACTCGAGAACGGTTTACATGAACACTTATATGAGTCAGCTGGTCCAGCCCAGAGGCTGGCTTGAGTGGTTTGGTAACTTTGCTTTGGACACTTTATGGTATGGGGAATATAATAATATTGGGCCGGGTTGGCGGTCATCTGGTCGGGTTAAATGGCCCGGTTATCATATCATGAACAAACGGACTGCAATGTCCTACACCGTTGGATCGTTCATTGACGGTCGGAGATGGCTTCCTGCAACAGGTGTCACGTTCACCGCTGGTTTAGCTAATTGATTCAATTTAATTATTAGTATCAGTTTTTAGAATTATGTTTTTAATTTTCATTATTGCTTGTCATCTATTGAATTAAGCCTCTGATTCGAGCAGAACATATTACGAATCATGTGCTATGTATGTTTTATTTTCTATTCTGTGTCTGGTTATACATTTATATAAATCATTTAGTTTTATTCTTTTATAATATAAATATAATTTTAAAATAAAGATATCAGATAGCTCCTTCAAAATTGAGTAATTAAGTCCAAGTATTTGTCTAGATTGTTAAGAATCAAATACAATTTTTCAATCAGGTGAAAACGGGAAATTCACGGCCGTCTCCACTTTTAATTTCTCCGTTCTCAAGAAACATTTATACACACTATACAAATACAAACGAGTATACATATAATTATATATAGATGGTCATATATACAGATAATATTTTCTTGCTTCTAAAACCATAATTATTTTAGTTATAATATACCCAAAAGAATGTTAAAATTCTCACATTTTTCTAGAAAATGAAACAGAACAAAAGGTATTACGTCAAATTGTCGAAAAGAGTTTGAAAAGTAAAGGAAACAAAAAACCTCCATATTCATAAATCATAACTGTACGGAACTGTCTTTTCTCCTAAGAAAATAGATGTATGTCAATTAGTAGTTATTATTCAACACGATTAAGACTCTGATTATTCCGGTAGAGGAAAAAGTAGAACAAACAAACAAACAAAAAAATGAGTTTTTGAATCCCTAAAATAAGTAATAATTTTCCGTAATTAGAAACTCTGAAGAAACAGAGAAGACAAGAAACTACCACAAGCCTATTTTTTGTCTTTTCAACAGTTTCTCACTAGCCGAATTTCCCTCCAAGCCTCTTAAAACGGAGCAACCATAATAACGAACTCTTAATTTGTCATTTCAGTTATAAATAAGCCATCTCGGCAATTATGAACAAGTGTACACTCCCAAGGAGGCTACGTAACCTTCGAAGGAGGAGTCCATAAAACTCACAATCTCGTTTTCTCCAAAGAACAACGAACAGCTCTAATTTTTTTCAACAAAATTTTTTTCAGAGCTGTTCAAGTTCAAAAACAATTTGGTAAATATAATTCAACAAAAAAAAAATTGTAAGGAAAAACACAAAAAGAAAAAAATATGTCGTACGGATACGACGATGATTCCAAGAGGAAGAGGAGGTATGTTGTTATCTCAGTTTCCTCTGTTCTTCTGATCTCCATGGTGGTAGCCGTCACCGTTGGTGTCAGCCTCAACAAGAACGAAGGTAACGGTGACTCTGAAGGTAACGGAGAGATAACGGCTTCCGTCAAGGCCGTCAAGGACGTATGTGCACCAACGGATTACAAAAAGACTTGTGAAGACAGTCTGATTAAGAACAGTAAAAACACGACCGACCCGATAGAGTTGGTTAAGACCGCATTTAGTGTTACGATGAAGCAGATCACAGACGCCGCTAAGAAGTCGCAGACGATGATTGAGCTTCAGAAGGATCCGAGGACGAGGATGGCGCTTGATCAGTGCAAGGAGCTGATGGATTACGCGTTGGGAGAGCTTAGTAACTCTTTCGAGGAGCTTGGGAAGTTTGAGTTCCACAAGCTCGACGAGGCTTTGATCAATCTTAGGATTTGGCTCAGCGCGGCGATTAGCCACGAGGAGACTTGCCTTGAAGGGTTTCAAGGGACGCAAGGGAATGCGGGAGAGACGATGAAGAAAGCCTTGAAGACCGCTATCGAGTTGACCCACAACGGGCTAGCGATCATCAGTGAAATGTCGAATTTCGTGGGCCAAATGCAGATCCCTGGGCTGAATAGCCGCCGGCTTCTGTCCCAAGACATTCCCTCGTGGGTGGACCAGCGGGGCCGTAGGCTCTTGCAGGCCGCTGCCGTGTATTCTGATGTGAAGCCTGATATTGTGGTGGCTCAGGACGGGAGCGGTCAGTACGCGACCATCAACGACGCGTTGAAGAACGTCCCGAAGAAGAAGAACTCGACTTTCGTGGTTCACATTAAGGCTGGAATCTACAACGAGTACGTTCAAGTCAACAAGAGCATGACTCATCTCGTGTTCATTGGTGATGGTCCCGACAAAACCATCATTTCCGGCAGCAAGAATTACAAGGACGGGATCACTACCTACCGTACCGCCACTGTTGGTACGATATATTTTTACTCCTTAGCTTTATAAATTTTTAGACGTCATATATGTTAATGCATGTACTGGTTATTGCAGCCGTCGTTGGAGACTACTTCATTGCCAAGAACATCGGGTTCGTAAACACCGCTGGGCCAATCAAACATCAAGCTGTTGCAATCAGAGTTCAATCAGATGAGTCCATATTCTTCAACTGTAGATTCGATGGTTACCAAGACACGCTCTACGCTCACTCCCACCGTCAGTTCTACCGTGATTGTACCATCTCAGGCACCATTGATTTCCTCTTTGGAGACGCGGCTGCTGTATTCCAGAACTGCACTTTGTTGGTGAGGAAGCCACTCCCGAACCAGGCATGCCCGATCACAGCCCACGGTCGTAAAGACCCAAGGGAATCTACCGGATTTGTGTTCCAAGGTTGCACAATTGCTGGCGAACCGGACTACTTGGCAGTCAAGGAAACTAGCAAAGCCTATCTCGGAAGGCCATGGAAAGAGTATTCAAGGACTATTATCATGAATACTTTCATCCCGGATTTCATCCAGCCACAAGGATGGCAACCGTGGCTTGGAAACTTCGGCCTCGACACATTGTTCTACTCCGAGGTCCAGAACACAGGACCAGGGGCAGCCCTTGCAAGCCGTGTTACTTGGCCCGGAATCAAGACACTGACCAACGAAGAAATCCTCAAGTTCACACCGGATCAGTACATCCAAGGTGGCGTTTGGGTTCCAGGCAAAGGTGTTCCATACACTCCTGGCCTCTTGGCTGCCAACCCGGACGCCGCAACCACCATCACCACCCCCAGCGGCTCAGCTGCTCCAGGTTTCTCCTCCTTTGCGGACACAAGTGGTGCTGGCTCGGTTTCTCCAGCAGCTTCCCCGGAAGGTTCTATTAAGATGGCTTCAACGGAGAGACCCGTTACAATGGTTTCAAAGTCTACCTAAAAGATCGATTAAGATGCCATATTAATGTGTTTTTTTCTTACTCTAATTCAAGAAAACCTGGAAACAAAAAAATTTGCACAACCTTGAGAAATGCAGGATTGTTGATCTACCAAATTGTTGAGAGTAATGTTTAGCTTTGTAAACTCATGTTTAATATCGCAGTACATTAAAGATGTTGTTTATGAATCTTAATTATAATTCTCATTATATAGAAATTAGTTCACTAGTATATAATATGCTCGAGCTGTACGAAAGAAATTTATTTTTTCGTCCGCTTATAGTAGCCTAAACACAACTAAAATGTTTATTATTCGTCAACATTATAAAACTGCAAGCTTATTTCACCGTTACTAGGTAATACTCCGTTTCATAAATGGTTTTTAAAAATCAGAACTTTTAATTAAAAATTACATTGGAGGATAATAGCTTCTTTATTTCTTATGAACCAAATTGTTAGAGTTTTCTTATCATTCATAGAAGAAATATTTTTTTTTTGTTGGGAAAACAACAGTAGTACACCTAACTCCATTTACTTCTCCATTCACTTCATCAATGCTCTCTCATCTTCTATGTTTTTTTTTTTTGGGATAACCAAAAACTTATGAACCTTATGGTCCATAATATTTTCGAAGCGAAAAACTTAGTCATCTCATTGCTGGAATTCAAACATTTAATTTGATTTCCGTGTGTTACTTTACTTTTAGATTTATAAAATATTTTCTTTGAGTTAACATAAAAGAAAGTGGCTTCCCCAAGGCAATTTTGCATGCACACAATCGCAACTACCTATATCTCTATGAATTACTTCTCTGCATTTACTTCTCCTTCACCAATTGGGGAAGACTCTTCTTTTGAGAAGCTCACCATTATATATTGCCTCCATTATAGTTTTTCCATATAAACCTTTAAAAATGTTGTCAATATACATAGATTTCGATAACTTTAAGGGGAAAAGTTATTTAATTATATAATAGGATATATTTATTCTTCTTATTTGTATGATTTTTGATATTTGTTGTTATCTTGATTTTTCCTCTAAAAACTCTTTTAACTCAGATTTCTAGTAATCTCAAGACATGCAACCATCATGTAAATGCTAATTTATACAGGCTTTAATTTGTCACTGTAAAATATATAAGTATATTCAAATGATTAACCAAAAAAAGAGAGAGTATATTCAAATGATATAGGCAATAATATATGGGCTTAATTTTCTTTTCGTTCCGCTGGTTCTGAGTCAACTTTCTACCAGCTTACGTTACCATTTAAAACGTATCACTGCTATCTACAGAAGTAGGTAAGAATTTCGCAACAGAGCTAAAGTAACTTCCTTTAAATTCTCTATTTATATCACAACTAAAACGAGCCCACTACACAGCTTATAACGTAGAAACACATTCATAGATCGATCCAACAAAAAATAAAGGAGAGAAATGGAAGGAATCGGTCATAGAATGGTGAGCGTCAATGGCATAACAATGCACATTGCCGAGAAAGGTCCCAAAGAAGGAGCCTTAGTGCTTCTCCTCCACGGATTCCCTGATCTCTGGTACACGTGGCGTCACCAGATCAGTGGGTTATCATCCCTAGGTTATCGAGCCGTAGCTCCGGACCTCCGTGGCTACGGAGATTCTGAGTCGCCGAAGTCTTTCTCCGAGTACACGTGTCTTAACGTCGTTGGTGACCTTGTCGCTCTTTTGGACAGTGTTGCTGGAGATCAAGAGAAGGTGTTTCTGGTGGGACATGACTGGGGAGCCATTATCGGATGGTTCCTCTGTTTGTTTCGACCGGAGAAGATTAAGGGTTTTGTGTGTCTGAGTGTGCCGTATAAACCAAGAAACCCTAAGGTCAAGCCTGTTGAAGGGTTTCAGGCTGTGTTTGGAGATGATTACTACATTTGTAGATTTCAGGTTCTGCATTTTGATCTTTCGCTATTTTGTTCTTTTATCTGCAAACATGCACTTAATCAAGAAAGATCGAGTCATTATCTCCAACCAATAGAACGAATCATTCAATTGACATAGTTTGGTTTTATCCAGCTGTTTTTCAATTTGTTTCAACAATGTGAATTTGCAGGAACCTGGGAAGATTGAAAAAGAGATTGCATGTGCAGATCCAAGAAGAGTTCTGAGGAACATTTTCACAGGGAGGTTGCTCGGTCCGTCTGTTTTACCTAAGGATAATCCCTTTGGGGCAAACCCTAACCCTAACTGCGAACATATTGAGTTTCCTAAATGGTTTTCTAAGGAGGATCTCGATTTCTATGTCTCCAAATTCGAGAAGACAGGATTTACCGGTGGACTGAACTACTACAGAGCCATGGATCTGTAAGTTCTTAACATGAAATTAAGTTTATTGCCTTCTAATTGGAGTTATATAATCAGGTTTTGGTTAATATCAGGAATTGGGAACTCACTGCACCATGGACCGGGGCAAAGATTCAAGTTCCGGTGAAGTTCATGACCGGTGACTCCGACATGGTTTACACCACGCCGGGTATTAAAGAGTACATTCACGGTGGTGGATTTGCTGCAGATGCCCCAAATCTTCAAGAGGTAGTTGTGATTGAAGATGCTGGTCACTTTGTAAACCAAGAGAAACCTCAAGAGGTCACTGTTCACATCCATGACTTCTTCACAAAGCTTCAGGACGACAAAAAAAGCTTTTAGGGCTCTTGGTTATGTCTGTTACGTTGCCTCTCAAAAACAATTTGGTTCTTGCATGTGTTGTATCGACCAGATTATGAATAAGATTTGATCATTTGATATGATAATGCTCAACGAATTCTGTAGGGAGTGTTGGAGAATTTGGTGCTGTGCTACTGAAGAAACTACGGAAACAACACTACGCACGACGAATATTCATGGCCATGAGCATTCTCACAAAAATAATTTTTACGCTCGTGTTGTTAATGATCATGAAGTAAGTTTAGTAAAGCCCAATGTGTAATAAGAACACAATGAATCCAGTAGAAACAAACTTAATATTGTCTGAAACAGGCAACAAAAAGACCACAATTCTCTAACAAAAATCCAATTACGATAGGGATTAAAAAGCAAAAACACTCCAGAATCAAGTTCAAATACGCTGACAATGTTCTTAAACCTTGAATCCACGACTCTTCCTCTTTCCTCTGGCCTTCTCGAATTTCCTTCCCTTTGACCGAACATATGGCTTGGAGTGACTGTGTGGCACACCAGGAGCAGGTCCAAAATGCTTCACAGCCTCACGTGAGTTCTTAGGTCCTCTAAGAAGAACCTACACAGGAACAAGCAAAGGTTAAGCATTTAGGTTAAGAAGAACCTACACATTTTATCACAGGGAAGTTCAAAACGGAGAAGAACATTTAGGTTGAGAGAATACCGTGTTCTGTCCCAATGGTGCTCTGAGAGCAAGCTGGTCAAAGGTTAAGCATTCACCACCAGCTTTCACAATGCGAGCTCTGGCCCTCTCTGTGAACCTCAAGGCAGTAACTTTGATAGCTGGGATCTCGTGTACCCTCAAATCATCGGTTATAGTTCCAACCAAGACAGCAATCTTATCTTCCTATGATATCACAACATGAAAAATCACATTCAAAAGAGGTCTAGCTAGATAAGAGCACTTCAATCAAACATTGGACACCTCCATGTTGCAGACTAAGTTCTGACAAACTGTGACCACTTAAGTGTTCACACATAGGAAAAACGATCCTAAAGAAAGGGAACAGATTCATCATGACCTACGACTAATTTCGACATAAAGCTACAGAGAGCGAGAGGGTTTCAACGAAATGGAACCTTGCCGGTCATCAATTCCACGAGCCTAGATAGAGAAAGAGGAGCTTTGTTGACTTTGCTCATGAAAAGCCTCTTCAATATCACTGCATTGAACTTGCTCTGTGTTCTCCTTACCAAAAACCGGTAAAGCTGCAAAATTTAAAAACAAAAGCCCAAAATCTCATATTCAGTAAGATTCACCCAAATAAGAACTTTTTCAATCGGATAAAAAAAGCAGCAAAGGAAAAATATAGTTATTAAAATTTAGACCTTGACAGTAAGCTTGAGATAGACATCGTCGGACTTTGGAGCTGTCCTTTTGGTCTTCTTGCTCTTACCTCCAGCGATCAAATCAATTCCCTGCAAACACGACGAATTGATACCATAATTAACATTGGAAGCAAAATTTTAGCTCAAAATACGAAAAATAAAATGGTTCACACTCTAACCCGAGACTCAAATGTCACAAATCAAAATCCAAAACCACAAATCCGAGAATTCACTCGACACTAATACTTTAAATCAAACTCAGAATTACAAGAGAGGCATTCCGAAACAGAGATTGAGAAAGCGAAAAATACCATTGTAGCGTCCGGGGATGTGGTGCCGCCGCGGTCGAAGCTTCTGCAAGAGAAGTGAAGAATCAAGGTTTTATAACAGTTTATACTAACGACTCGCTTCAATTTTTAGGGTTTTCTTATATCCACTATGGGCCCAAGCAGTAAGCCCAATAGAGTTTTGACATGCTTTTATGTTGTTTGGAGTTTTGGACACGTAAGTTACTACAATTTTTTTGATTATACGAATCCCTTTTTGAGAAAAGGCTTTCGATTAAAAAGTAAGAGACAGAAAAAAAAATTACATACCCAGGCCATGCCATATTTATTTACAGGTTAAACCCATTTATTGACAAAAAAAGATACAGACCCAATATCCACTAATGGGCCCAAGCAGTAAGCCCAATAGAGTTTTGACATGCTTTTATGTTATTTGGACACGTAAGTTAAGTAGGAGACTGAAAAAAATATTACATACCCAGGCCATGCCATATTTATTTACAGGTTAAACCCATTCATTGACAAAAAAAAAGAAACAGACCCAATATCCACTATGGGCCCAAGCAGTAAGCCCAATAGCATTTTGACATGCTTTTATGTTATTTGGACAAGTACGTTATTACAATATTTTGATTATACGAACTCTTTTTTTGCGATAAGGCTTTCGATTAAAAAGCAGGAGACAGAAAAAAAATTACATACCGAGCCCATGCCCTATTTTATTTACAGGTTAAGCCCATTTATTGACAAAAAAAAGAAACAGACCCAATATCAAGGAAACCAATAGTTCCTTGATTTAGTTATTATCATGGTGGAACATGATGGGCACCCAAATACGAATCCGAGTATTAATCTCACACGTACGTACACAAGTGCTTATCTCTTAACCATAAAACCGAACTTTTCAAAAGACGCGGTTTCTCGCCCGACAACAGATTACCTGAATAAAAATATTTATTAAATAAAGGAATAAATGTGTGTATAATAAATAAATTGTAAGGAGACTACTTACTTTGTTTGACCAATTCCAATGAGAATCCTCCACGTCTCTCTATTCTTTTGGCTGCATCTCCCACCACCGTCCACTAACCCATTTTCTTGCCTTAGAAGATTTCACTAATTACTTTTTCTTCTATCTATTTTTAAGATTTGACAACTCTCCCTTTTTAATCATTTTTAGTTCTTTTATCCAATCATTTTTTTTAGAGTTTAATGGATCAAATGATCCATTAATTATCAATTAATACATAATAATTATCATTTAATTTCACAAAAAGTTTATAGCCGAATTTAAAAGTATTCATATTTATTTTATGAGTACCATCTGTGTAACCTTTCTTATGCTATGGTTCCAATTCATACGTGGTCCATCTCTAGTTCCAGTTACATATTTGACCGACTTCTTCATTCTCCTCTTCAATGTCATCAATAGCCATTAAAAACGAAAACTGCGTTGAAAATATTAATTCCAAAATTTTCTGGCAGGAGAGAGAGAGAAGAGGACGACCTATCTGCACCATCTGTTTTTTCTCCCCCTCAATATTCTAAAGCTGAAAGCTTTTTTTTCTCTTCTGAAATTTATAATCTTTTAATTCGGATTTGTTCTATTATAATCTTTGCCCATTTGATCTACTTTCATCCTCTGAGCTACTAATTAAGATTTCATTCTGGTGTTTGACCCTCTATCTTGTCTATTTCTTTCTCTCCCCCTTTGCGTTTCCCGCATTTTCTCGGGAAAATCCAAGGTAGAACAAAAAAAAGCTTGTGATTTTCTGATCGCCTCCTCACTAATCCTGTAACCCATAAACGACCCGTCGTTTCTGGCTTGATTTTTTTGGATTCTGGTGAGAAAAGAATGATGATGACAATGGAAGGGATGATGGAGATGGGTGTGTTGGATGATATAATAAGGAGATTGTTAGAAGGCAAAGGAGGGAAACAGGTTCAGCTTTCGGAGATCGAGATCCGTCAACTTTGCGTTAACGCCAGACAAATCTTCCTTTCTCAGCCCAATCTTCTCGAGCTCCATGCCCCCATTCGCATCTGCGGTCTCTCTCTCTCTCCTCTCCCTCTCTATTTCTCTCTCTTCATATGGGGGCGATGATGATGAAAAAAATGTTGTGGCCATTAGCTTGTGATGATTTGGGTTTGAGTCGTATTGCACGATTGGAGGTTAAAAATTGACTAATTTTGCATGTAAGATGACATTGATGATGACATTGGGG
This sequence comes from Schrenkiella parvula, assembly GCA_000218505.1. Taxonomy (NCBI): domain Eukaryota; kingdom Viridiplantae; phylum Streptophyta; class Magnoliopsida; order Brassicales; family Brassicaceae; genus Schrenkiella; species Schrenkiella parvula. Next base: position 1,471,199 of record CM001189.1, on the reverse strand, counting down.
TAACAAGTTCGTGTTGATTAGGGTTCCTTTATTCGTTTACACTCAATCCTGTTATTTGGTTCCTTATGCATAAGAAACTCTTAAAAAGTTTTGATTTTGATGGATTTAGAGGCTAAGATCTTTTGCATTATGCTCTTATATTTGTTGATGCCTTATTCTTTGAGTTACTTATGGTTTGCTTTTGAATCTCTAATCAGGTGATATTCATGGACAGTACCAAGACCTTCTGAGGCTATTTGAATATGGAGGCTATCCTCCTTCAGCAAACTATCTCTTCCTCGGCGATTACGTCGATAGAGGCAAGCAAAGTCTTGAAACAATATGTTTACTCTTGGCTTACAAAATCCGGTACCCATCCAAGATATTTCTCTTGAGGGGAAACCATGAAGACGCTAAGATCAACAGGATTTACGGCTTCTATGACGAATGCAAACGGAGATTCAATGTACGGCTTTGGAAAATATTCACCGATTGCTTCAACTGTTTGCCCGTAGCTGCTCTCATTGACGACAAGATCTTATGTATGCACGGCGGGTTATCACCGGAACTGGAAAATTTGGGGCAGATTCGAGAGATTCAAAGGCCTACAGAGATTCCAGACAATGGTCTTCTCTGTGATTTACTTTGGTCTGATCCTGATCAGAAGAGTGAAGGATGGTCTGATAGCGATCGAGGTATCTCCTGCACGTTTGGAGCCGATGTAGTCGCAGAGTTCTTGGATAAGAATGATCTCGACCTCATTTGCCGAGGCCATCAGGTTAAAAGACTTCCCTAGAGATCAAACTTAGAACCAAATCTGTGATTTTTTCGTTCTTTAGGAAATGCTCGACATTAGTTGAGATTCTTTTATGAGAACCTCTCAAGATATTTGACCTGCGAGGGACGTGTTTGCAGGTAGTTGAAGATGGGTACGAGTTTTTCGCAAAACGGAGATTAGTCACGATATTCTCTGCTCCAAACTATGGTGGAGAGTTTGACAATGCAGGTGCATTATTGAGCGTGGACCAATCTCTCGTTTGCTCTTTTGAGATTCTGAAACCTGCCCCAGCTTCAAGCAGTAATCCTCTCAAAAAAGGTTTGTTTCCACCAATGAATTTAAGACCACGAAGCCCTTCTTCTGATACAATTGGTTAAGAAAGGAACAAAGGATAGGCGAAACGACAAGCTTTGTTCTTTTCACAAGTTCTTAACACATGGCTTTCTTTACGTTTTCTGTTTCATCAGGTACCGAAAATGGGGAAGTCCTGAAACTCAATAAAGCTTGTTCCCTTGAGATGCGGTTTCACAAGCTCAAGCTAGGATCTGTGCATTTCTTCAGATGTAGGTAAATTGCAATGAAGAAGATAACCTCAAAGGCTACTTTACTTGGTCATGAAAGAAGAAGCATCTGTAAAAAAAACCAAACAAAAGAGAGAGAGAGAGAAAACAAAAGCTGTGTTATCCAAATATTCTCTGTATAGTTGCAGAAGCTTCTCTTTTCTGCTTCTGGAGATTTTCATCTCCTTTTGGTCTGTTTTCTTTTTCTTATGTTTTATTCTTTTTACACCCTAGTTTAACGTAGAATGCCTGTCCTCTTTTGCTTTTTCTTTTCTTTCTATTTTCTTGTAACATCAAATTACGACATTTCTTAATCCTGGCATATTGAATTGACTTTCATGGTTTGGCTCTTACTTTTCTAAATCGTCTGTACAGTAAAAGCTGTCTGATTTCCAATTGTTGCGACAGCCAAAACTCCCTACAGAGCTTCTTTAAAAGTTTGAATGCTATGCTAAGGAACTCAAAAAGAGTTAAATCTTCTCTCAGGCAATGCCATTCATGTTCATTACCAATCTTCTCGCATCCCTCTCGATCATAGCTAGCATCAGCTGCTGATAACGCCACCTAAGTTATCAAATTCCAAAGCAAGATTCTATCAACCGGTTAAAAGGGAACTGGACGATGAGAGGGAAACAGAAAAGAGAGAGAGAGAGAGGCAAAACCTGTTAAAGAGAATCGTTCCTAGTACATAAAGTCTTACTACCCAAGAGATCTGTTGAGCCAGTGTCATTTTCTGAAAATCTTGAAACCACACAAAACTCTCAGTCTTTTTGAGTGACTCCACCACTGGCCCTAAACTTGATTTGCTTCCGTAACAAGGTTCTTCTGTGGAATCATCAGCTGTTTGAACAGTGAAACCCACTGCATTGCAGAACGCTGTGCCATTAGTCTCCCATTTGGAAGCTTTCCCGCAGATGATACTGTCGCTTGCTCCACACGGGACTATAACCTGACACATAAGAAACAAGCACTCTAAAATTTCTGAATTCTCAAGAGTGTTATACCTCAGTAATTCACAGACACTGGTCTTACCTGATTACTGGCATCACTACTAAAGTAAGCATCTGAGCAAGCTTCAAAGACTCTGCCACAGAACGAGGCACAAATGCGAAGAGATCCTGACTGAATCCCGACATCTGGGTGACAGATTGAACATTCCAAAAGCTCAAACAAATCCGAGCAATCTTTAGCAGCTTCTCCATAAGTAGCCAGGTTTTCGACAGCTAATGAAGCCAAGAGCATCCGTGAAGCAGAGCAAGAAGTCTTCCCATGGAACACTTTACACAGGTTTAGATCCTTAAATTCAATATCAGCAGACTTGGGAAGCTTTCCTTCTAACTCATATGGCGGAAATCTTCCTTCTTTAAAAATACATACTCCGGTCTCATTTGAGTTATATGGTGCACCTGAATCGCTCAAAATTCAACAGCACATTGTATAGCGAAACACATGAAACAGAGAGAACAAGTCGTGCCATTGCAACAAGATTTCGATCTTTTTACATGTCAAACAATACGAAGAAGCTTCACACTTTTGACCACGAAGAACATCTCACAACACAATTTCAAAGGAGTTCTATGCATCCAAAGGGAACATCTCACACTTTTTAGCGGAACATCGCACAACTCAATTTCAAACGGGTTTTATGAATCAGGACGAATCAAGATGATCTAAAAGAATGAAAAGATCGAAATTTTCTGAGTAGAACATCGCAAAGACCAAATATCAAAAGGAATTCTATGCATCATAACGAATCGAAACTGAACAAAAAAACTGAAAGATCGAAGCTTTCAGTGAAAAATCCAGGACCCATTTGCGACGAACAAAAAGATAAAAATCGAACTGAAACGCACTAGTATTCAATACTTACCAGAAGAAGAAGCGATGAAGAGATGAAGCAACAGGATTGCAGTAAGAACCAGAAGCATCCTCTGCGTTAATAATCTTCCCATCTTTCTCGACTAATCTCTACGATGAACAGTTATTATCCCGAAGCAAAAGACGAAGACGAGAGCGCAAGATGATACCCTTCCGATTTGAATCCTCCTCAACTTTTTAACTACTCGTAGCCTCAACTCAAATTGGCTTCTTTTTCAAAAAGTTTCTCCCTCTCTTCTCAGGTATTTATAGTAGTAAGTCTTTGGGGAAACAAAGAGAGCGCTACTTTGAAAAAAAACTATTAACCAAAATGGAATAATACAATGCCAATTCGGTTCACAATTTTGAGTTTTATATTGTTCGGTTTACTGAAAACCATTCCGGTTCACGGAGATTTCATAAACGAACTCGTTGTGTAACTGAGACAATTGAGATCTATGATAGAAGTCGAGACCAATAAAACAAAAGAAACCAAAAATTAACTCACTGCAGGAAACCGTGTCGGACTATGAGATATTTATTTTTTAAACTTGGTTTAGCTTAAGAGTGCTTCTCCTCTTTTGCTTTTTAATGTCTTGCGTCATCGAAAATCAAAATACCACTTTTCTTACTTAATCTTTCCATATTGAATTGAGTTTCATGGTTTGGCTCTTACTTCAACGACGCTTCTGGCCCTCTGTACAGTAAAAACTCTATAACCAACAGAAACTATTGCAGCAAGCTATTGTTATATGGTTTTCAAGGAGTTTCCTCATGCTTCTGAATGCTACGCGAAGGAATTCAAAACCTCTGCAGCTGATTAAGCCACCTGAGTTATGAAATTTCAAAGCAATATTTAAACATCAATCAGTTAAAAGAAAACTTAATATGAAGGAGAAGACACAAGCCTTAACGTTCGCAATATTTTAACATCGCAATAACATGTGTGCTTTCTTTCACCCGCAAACAATCGCACAAGCTTTCGTTCACCATAACAATTTCATAAACCTTAACGTTCTTCATTGTTGTGACTACTGGACTTGTGGTGCGTCCGTGTGTGCCCTTTTGTCAATAAACCACGATCTCGATCTCCAGTGAATATGGCCATCAGTTCAGGCACCAGCTTGTCATGTTTCATCACGAACCTGTTTACAAAGACCTGATCGCTACAAGCCATAACAGACGATATTGGAGGGATTCCATTTCCTCCGCTGATTACTCCTTTAGACACAAGAGCTCTGATAACGTTACACCTCGGAACAATCCTCTTCTCCAAGCTGTATCCAAGAACCGGAGGGATCACAATCACATCCTTTAGCGACCAGTCCATCTTCTCCACGAGAAACTCAATCTTCTTCTTCACCGTCTCTGCAGATAACCCAACGCAAGTAGGAAAACACTTGACTATCGCCACAAACTCATCTCCGCTGAATCCGAGCCCAAGAAATGTTTCCACAAAATTTGTTATCTTCTTCTCTGAAGCACGCAAGCATTCTGGACGCTTCTTCATCACTGATTTCACATCTTCTTCCATTAGACCGCACCTCTTGAGGGTTTCAAACGTCTGAGTTATCTTCTTCTCCGAGAATTTCAGAAAGAATGGCCACTTGTTGAACATTTCCCATACTTCCTCCACACTAAAGCCTAACTTTATAAAGACATTGACTTTGTCTTCTATCGTTTTCTCGGACATCTCGTAAAAAACATGTAGAGCTTGGACAAACTTTGAGGTGGTGGGATCAAAACCCATTTCAACGACCTTCTTTACGGATTCTTCAAATTTTTCTTGTCCACACACAGGTTGGCTCTTGGAGACGAGCAATGAGAATAAATACCGTTGAGGCACTCCCAAGTTTCTCAAAACCGATATGTTTCGGATTTTATTCCCCTGCCTACCCGCTGGAAAAGAATGACATAACTCTTCACACTTGGAACTCTTATCACCTTCTTCTTTGTCGTTGTGCATAATGTCTTTGATGAAATCAAAGTACAGGCCGGTAGGTTTTGACCCTCTCTTGTCCAAGATATGCGGAACTTTTGAAACAATCTCAGTGAGCTCAGAGCTCGAAGCTCCTCTAGACTGCAGAGCCTGAAGCTTGGGAAGAAGGGATTTTTCAGCATCTACAGTAAGCAATCGTGGGTAAGTGCTAATAATCCTGGAGATCTGAGAATCTGTAAACCCATAACTTGTAAGAAGCTTCAGAACGGAATCCGAATTTTCCTTACTCGATATCGATTCTGCAAGTTTCGTAGTTAAACCCGATGATTCAACACTCGCAGAGGAGAAGGAATTGCAAAAAGGAGATGCATTTTGCACAAGCTTCACTGAAATAACTCTCAAGCTACACAATTTATGCAACCTTTTCCCATGGAGTATCAGAGAATACATGACAAGGCAATGTTTTATTGACACGATTCGAATATCGACCCAACTATTTGTTTCCGTTCGAAGATAAATTTCAAAGTGAAGAAGGAAGAACAAGAAACTCACTCTTCAATCAGATTGATGAGTCTTTTGACTCAATACACTCACGTCTCCTTGACCCAAATTGCAAAATAACTTTTTTTAATTTGGTTCTCTAGGGTTTTGAACAACGTTACGGGTCTGACCAAAATAAACACACAAAAGAACAATAGGGGGTAATTTGGTAATCTGCTAATTGCAGATGTTTTAGCGAGCAGAGATCCTTCCACAAGCCAGACTCATCATCATCCTCGCCGCCTCCGTTCATCTCGTCGGTGAGTTCCTGATTTTTCTTTTCCATTTATGAATCTCTGCTTGATCATTTCTTCTCTGTGTTTGATTCTCATTTTTTCCACATGGTTCCTATGTGTTTGCTGAGTTTCTAAATCTAACACAATCGTCGGTTCCATCAATTGATATGTATCACGGCGGAATTTCGTAGGACAGACATATAGTAAGAAAGTTGGAGAGTTTATGTTTGCTTCCAAAGTTTTGTGTTCATTGGCGGAATCTCTGTGAAAAAAATTGGCAATTGAATAGCCAATTGCTGGAGGATTCTTGGTTCGTATCTTTCACTTTAGGAATCTCTTTAATTAGTGACTTTGGAACCATTCATCTAGTGTGGATCGTATGTTTTTTGTTAGTTTTGTTTACCAGTAAAGTGTAGGATTCTACGTATAATTTTGTTTGCAAGCTAAGTATTTAGAAAGCTATCTTTTCATGGATTGTTCTTGAGCTCTATGCTTTGGTATTTGTTTGTGTTTGTGAATCGTTGATCGGTTAGTGTTAATTGGGTTTAAAGCTCATTGGATTATATATATTCTTATCCTGTGGAGCTCTCATGTTTTCTTTATAGGACAAACAAACAATGGATACGCAGAAAACTGAAGCTGAAAACCCGCCAAAACCGGCCATGTCTTCATGTAGAAAGAAGGCAAAGGATGATGCCAATTTCCTAGAAGACGTCAAGGATCACATTGATGAATTCATCAATGCCTCCATGGATGATCACAAGAATTGTTTTAACAAAACCATCAAGAAGGTTCTCTTTCTTCATTATTTTACCTAAACACATATCAGAACTTAAATCACTCGAGGCTCAGCGGTTTGGTAGATTATATCACACTTGATTTGGTTAATTAATAGTTGCTTTTTTTACTTGGGGTTGATTTTTTTATTTCAGATGTTTGGATTATCTAAGGCTGTTGCAGAGAAACAGCAAGCTGAAGCTACAGGAATGGAGAGTTATCTGCCTCTTCAGACAACAGTCTCGGATTAGAGAAACTGATTGAACGAACCTTGGATCGGTTTACTTTTGGATGGTTTGTTTCGGTTATCAATGCTTATGGGATATATGTCAATCAAAACATTTTTGGGCCGGAAAGGGCCGACCCATTAGCCATAACAACCCAGAAAAAAAAGAGTATATCCAGTAGCCATATGAATTTGCATTCATTACTAAAAAATAAAAATAAAAATAACAAGATGAATCACACAAATCTATAATAACTATTAAAAAAAAACCAAAAAACATTGGAATCAATGGTTAGAACAAAAAGAACGCAAACGAAAGTGGAGCCTTGACTGATAAGAGTTCAAAAACAGTCCAATTTCGTCGCCAGCTTTCAAATCTCTTCTTTCGACAAATTTCGTATACCAATTGTTTTTCAACACATAGCATTTTGTCATTGTCGTACACATTGATTCTTAACCCCTGACTATTTTCGTTTTCGACCATTCTGATCTCTTCGTCCATGAGATGTTTCAAAATATGTTCTGTCACGGAGTCCTTTTGTATAAGACGGCGTGTCTGAGTATCTCCGACGTCGCTCATACTGAATGGTTTGTTTATTTCCCATCTATCTGGCTTTACGGAGAGATCTAATACTACGTTAGTTTCAATCTCTATGGCTCTCTCTTCCTCTAATATGTTAAGTGCGCGAGAGTAACCACTCTCTCGTTTCTTGTTGCAGAAGAAACCGTACGTGCCAAATCTCCTCCTTGGCTGGAGAAGAGAACGAGAGGGCGTACCGTTGTACACCATCTTTTCCTTTGATAGTTGCGAGGATTAAACCATGATTAGTGAAAGAGCCACTGTTCTATTACTTACTCTAAAAGTATTTTCGTCAATAATTTATTTAATCCTCATTGACAGATTCTTGAATCATACGATCTTTACCAAAATATTGTTCTTAAACAACGGTCTGAAACAAGAGTTAAACTTCAACCAAACTAAATAAGATCTGTCAAAAAAGAGCAGAAGGACGGAAGATAAATTGTATTGAGCAACAACGAGCAGAAACCAAAACAACAGAAACAGGAAATATAGGAGTATAGTTCTAGTCTTCTTCTTCTCCCTCATTCTCAGCGATGTTGAAGTACCTCAACTCATAGAGGTTACGGTCCTTGTTCGCTGCAATCACTCTGAGCCAATCCCTCACATTGTGCTTCTTCAAGTACTTCTTTGTCAAGTACTTCAGATACCTGAAAACACAAATAAAAGAAAATAGTCAACAGAGAGTTAAAACTTGCGATTGCTTAATCTCAGAAACCAATCACGACTCTTGCATACTTATGAGGATTATGCCGTGAGTTGTTTCGATACCTACATTCAATATCTGTCAGAGTCTATCATCTAGAAGAGAGTCGTCCAAATCAAACAAGTTCGTTGGGAGTGTACCTCTTGGAGAATTGGCCATCAGAAGTAACAGTGATCTTGTTCTTGTCACGGGTAATTGTGACAGAATCACCGAGTGCACCGGCTTTTCCACCGACTTTGATCCTCTCCTGAAGGAACTTCTCGAGGGAAGCAATCTCCATGATCTTGTCATCAACAGGCTTGGAGCAATCAATGGTGAAGGAAACTCCCTTCTTCTTTCCCTTGGCCACGGCTGCACTTCCACGACTCATTTTCGTTTAACCCTTCTCTGTAAGAATCCAAACACAGGCCATAAGACAAGAGTGTCTATAAATCACTGAAAAATAAAAAGGCACAAATGCACACCAAAGACAAATGTACACACAAACATTGCGTTTTAGTACAGGAAACGAATCCAATCTGTTTTCCATAGATTATTATTATATGCCATTTTCAAGATAATATGACCAACTCAAAACCTGGGAAATTCACAGTGAGATCTGATGAGTATCGAAATTCTTAGATGCGAATTTCTTCTAACCTCGTCAATTACACTTTCAATAGGTGAAACAAGAGCTAGAGCAAGAAAAAGGTGAAACTACAAATTCGTGCATCTATTCCATCTTCATATCTCGCGAGATAAGTCTATCATATCTAATATCAGAAGTTGAAGAGCGTTCCATTGAACAGAGAAAAGTTACAGCGTACCTTGAACAAAACCTAGAAGGTGGAACTCTCTGAAGCGACGAGCGGCGTCTATTAGCTCTTGAACGAGAGAGGAGACGGAAACAAATGGCTAGGGTTTTTGTGAATTTAAAGTGGTCTTGTAGCCCTAATTTATATTTCTATAAATAACATACCTTCCCCCAAAGTTTTCTACAATCTCAAAACTACCCCAAAAACTTTCGTGTCTGAACTAAAACTCCCCCCATTCGTGTGCAACAAGTGAGATTTTTTTTTTTTTGTAGTCACCAGCAAAATGCAAATGCCAGTTGTTCAATTTAATCGTTGATTTATTTTCGATAGGTTTCTCTTACAAATCTTTATATCGTGTGCAATCTTCAACACAGAGATTACAACAACACAAAACAATCTCTCTGAAAGTATCAAAAGAATGATATAATAACTAAATTGCCATTGTCAATGCATGAAATTTTGGCTGGAAGGTCTACAAAAACTCTCACTAGCTAAGCGGCCTGTTCCAAACAGGATACGCAGTAACCACCATTGCAGGTTAGAGGTCTAGAGTTTAGTCTTTGTGTGATAAATTCTCCGGGGGCAGAAATTTCGGATAACGGTTGTTAGCTTCAGTTTTGTGATCGTAGTACTCCATCACCGCTGCTCCAGCCAAAGCAGCTAAAGTCAGCGCCTGAGCGTGCAACCTGAGAAGAACGAAAATGTATACAAGTAAAGAGAAAGCTATATTAGTGATTGTTGTGATAAGGTTTATCATCTCCCATACATCCAACATCATTAGCTATTGTTTCATATGTTTATGACAAACACACACCTAGAGGCTAGAGCAAAGTGTATAGTATGATCTGACATTGGAGTTACCGGACTTGTATGAGCAGAAGAGTGAATTTGTTGGAACATGAGAAGCTATGACCAAGGTAAGACATAAAGATTTTACACTAAGCATTCTACGTTTACCCGAGTGAACAAAATGAAGAAGCAAATGAAAAATATGGCTTATTGGCAAGAAAGAGCAATTGACATGCTTTTAAGACAGAGATGTAAATGTGACTCAAAAAACTCTACAATATAATCATTTTAACCACTCAGATCTTGTACCAACTAGAAGAGAAACTTGGACAAATCAGTACTAATATGAACCAAAACAAAAGGAAACGTTTTTTAAGAAAAGTTACCTGGCGTGGATGATCTTGACACTGGTTTTCATGGCGGGTTGAGACCAGTTGTACGCTATAGAACCAGTAATACCACTAAGCCATAAACAACCTACGCAAGAGTTCTTAACATTCAGACCCAAAAAAAACCTAGTCAAGCATTAGGAGCAATACCAAATTACAAAACACCAAAAATAGGCATCTCTTATCTTTGCATGTCACAGAACATTAACAATTGGAGACCAAAAAATGCCATTAAGCATGAGAAAGGGCGATTCTACTGAATCAATGAGAAAATTCGGAAGAAGGAAACAAAGAACATATTCAGCCGGATATGGTGAAATCCAGGTCAATGATAACGATCACCAAAATGAATTTCGCTTTATCTTAGTAGGAGATGAATATTGTATGAAATGGTGAAGAAACGCGAGAAGAAAGAAGGATAATTACCGACGGTGCGGAGCTTGTGATCGGAGACCCATTTTCTGATTTCTTCAACTTTGGTCTTTGATTCCACCATTGCTTTCAGAAAATTTGAGGCACGGAAGAAAAAAAATCAAAACTTTAAACAGAGAGCCTTCGCCGGTGATATATAAACTATTTTCCTAGGTAAGTTCTTTTTTTTGTATTCCTTAATATTTTATTACTTTCTGATTCATTACAAGAAACGAGTGTAGTTGCATTTGCCGACCCAAGACAGGCTCGAAAGATTCATACTTCATGGTTGCTCGTGAGGTTTATATATACAATGTGGCTTAGAATATTCTGTTTTGTTGTCACAAATAGATTTTAGTGTTGCTAATTTGACCTTCAATTTATTTTGCGTAGAAAGTAAATACCATTGAAAAAATTGTGATAGGGAAAGAGATAGAAGTAAGCACTTAAAATTTAACATATCAAGGAGAAGGCAAAAAGTTCCAGTAGGGTATTTCACTTGGATACCCATTGTAGCCACATAAACAAAAAAAGAAATATCCAACGACCTTTTGCTACCCAGATCCAAACCAGACCCAAACGGCTCGAACAGCACGGTCACCACCAACTGGGGGAAGCAGTCTCTCTCCAAACCATTACATACCATTCATTTGTGTTTTTAGATTATCAATTCATCACATAACTTGAGCATGCAGTTTTCAGGTTTTCTCAAATATCAAATTCCCAATGTTTTTTTTTTTTGGTCCAACGTTCATGAGAATTGGCCGACCGGGGAGAATCTCGCCGGCTACTGACTCAACTCTTATGATGATCCTCCGCCGCCATGCCTCTGATGGAAGCTCCCAGATCCTTCATTGAAAGAAGATGCCCAAATGGATGGTTCTCTGTCCATTTGGTTAACCGGGTAGGCTTGTTGCGATTGCATATAAGGATCTCTCTCCCATATGTTAAACCGGATAAACCCGCTCCCGCCTGCCTGATCTGAAGAAGATGAAGTTGATCCTATCCCGGAAGCTAATCCTCTACTTGGCCTCCGCCCAGACGGGAATAGAGGCCCACGAGAGACTATTGGCGAATCGGGTTGGTGTGACTGTGCAGAAGACTGTTGGTAGTAGGCTTGAAGAGCTTGCATTCTATCTCGGGTCCGAGCGTTGCTTCCCGGAAAAGGTGGTGTTCTCGGAACAGATGCCACCGAGCTCCCCGCTCTACCACTGGAACTGCAAAACCCCCACCAATTGAAAAATTTTAACAAAAAAATATATATATGATAGTTGATAAAAGGTGTTTTGTGTAAACATGCAGAGTCGTTCATTCATCCGTTCCGCAAGATTAATGACTAGAAATTAAAGGAAATGTGAAATTGCACAAAGTTTTCTGAAAAGTCAAGTTTTTCCTACTTATTTTCATTTCACCATCCCATTCCGCAAAATTGTTTTACGTCCATGATTCCAGAGTGTTACCAATCAGAGCAAGCAATTGCGAAAAATTGAAATGTAAGACTAGTAATTCAAATTTGAAGTCAAGACAGAAAATATACCTGTGACCATGATATGGACGCATGAAATGTGGCGGTCTAGGTCTGATAACATCTGAGCCATTGGCCCGGGAAGTCCTCGCAGCAGCTGGTGGAGGCGTGGGCTGAGTTGGACTGCTCACGTGAGCACCAGAAGCAGCGAAGTGCTGTGGAGGTGGGGGTGGAGGCGAGTGATGATAATCCCAGCCATGATAGTGCGGATCCACAGGGAAACCATAAGGAGTTGGGACTTCACCGGAAACAGATGAACCAGTGTTCCAGTGACTAGTGAAACTTGAACTGTCTGAAACGCCTGCAGCACCGCCAGTGCCTGAGGAAGACGAATGAACCGGGCCAAAGTAGGTTACATATGGACATGGGTGACCCGCTGTTGGCGCTGCTGCTTCCGTATAGTAACCTTGCTGGCCCAAGAGATCGTGATCTGTGTCATGGTATCAGACTCAATAGCTCAATAAACCACAATGCCAGAAACGTGAGCATAAGATAAAGGGGAGAAAAACGAGAAACAATTAATCTGGCAATGTCTTACATGAACTCGGCGAAAATTCTCCATCCCTACAAAGATTAAGAGAGATTCATCAGCAAGGAAATCCCACTTTTGATTGCCAAAAGTAGCAGAAAGTAAAGTTAAAATAGGCATTGATTACTTACTCAAAAGAAGGAAGACGCGCTGAACTTCCAAATGGACACCAGTGAACTCCAAAAGCCTGCAAAGATACATAAACACAAGCATTTTCGACGTGGAACATAATTCAAGCAATTAAAAAAACAATCCTCAGCATGGGAGGCAGAGGAGAGTGAAGTAACAGAAATCGGGACAAATAGGGTTACCAGGCTTTTACCATTTCAGAGTATCCTCCGATATCATAAATATCCTCTTCATGAACCCAATCCTCTACATTGAACTCAGGGTATGAACGGCAACCGTTTGCGTAAAGCCACTGGCCTTTTTCAACTTTCCGACAGTTTGGGCACTGCATCACTCCCTTTGCATTGAAAGCAGAGCCAATACAATCTAGAAAAACAAAAGGAACCAGATGTGAAGTTAGATGGCTTTGTGAAACACTATAAGAAACCAAACATAGGCATATAATATAATACCGCCACACATTGGAGAATATAGCAAACTGTAGCTAAAAAGGTCTCTTGCATCGATTCATATGGATAGTCCCGAATCAATCAGGAAAATTTGGTCAACTTCTAAACAAATAAACACACAGCTACTCCTCTCTAGAAATCCAAGATCGTCATACAGTAAGAAGCAAAGACTCATATGGAATTTCGAGTTAATCATTCCCTCATAAGCAATATGAACGAAGAGCGCATAATGCATGTACTGCTGAAACACAGATGGGACGAATATTCTGAGCTAATAGATGCATCAAACAAGGTGAAGAGATCAATCTAGCAAACTTGGCATTTACGATGAAACAGTAACCAAGACCTAATCGATGCTATCTGCATTACCTCAAATAACAATTCGACCAGATCATGGTTATATCAAAGCATGAAGCGATTAGTTTCAAAGCGCAATACCCATTCATGATCATTACAACAAAAGGGCCACATCGCACAAACAATGATAAACACAACCCAGAATGCTAACAGGACCACAATTCACAATATTGAATCAAAGCAAAGGTAGATCTGGACGATTCAATTCGAAATCTTGAGCAAATTATATACTTTTCAGACAATCAAGAACCAATTTTCAATCGAATCAAAAAGAGCATATCAAATAAATTTCAATATATAATAAAAATAAGAAAATAATACCTAGATGGAACTGGTGGCCGCATTGAAGGTTAGCCCACGCTCGATCGCCGTCTTTAGCCACCGTCTCGAGACAAATCGAACACGCAACCGAGCCAAAGCCATCTCCTTCGTCGCGAGAATCGCCATCAGCGCCACCACCTTCGTCGGCGAGATCATTATCACCGAAATTGAATTTGTTGCCTAAACCCATAAGCAGAATCCAATCAAAACAACCCAAATCTCAAAACCCTTTTCTTGAATAACCACAAAATTCACGCAGAAATCCCTCTCTCCTCTTACGCTTCGATTCGATTAATTTAACAGAATAATTATGAACCCGTGAACACTTCTCCGATCGTCACAACCAGAGACCGAGAAGAAGAAGAAGGAAGAAGAAACGAAAAAAAATCGCTCTATATTTTTTCTTTTAAAAGTTTTTGGTTTCTTTTTTCTCGCGTTATGTTTTGTGTGAGAAAAGATTGGGTTACGGGTAGAAGCAATGACCGATGTCCAAATACTCCAAGCTTTTTTTATAATGGACGGCTCAGATTTATCCTGACGGATTTGTCTACTTGACATCAGCTTGCTTGCTTCCCCTTGGCTTTCTTTTTTTCCTTTTCTTTTTTCTTTTTCCTTTTTTTTCTTTTCTACAAATTTCGTACATTTTATATACCATCTTGGTAATTTAACTTTCTATTTCTCCCTCTCTTTATTTACTTTTGATATTGATTGTTTTTTTCTTTTTTGGTGGTTCAGTTTTAATTGTTGGGAGAAAATAACTATCAATTTGATTTCAATCATTTTTGAAATCTTTATGTTTAAATCTGAATAAAATGCTATCATTCTAGATTACTTTCTTTTTTTGGAAAATCAAATTCATCCAGTCAGGTTTGAATCATAATGATAACACAATGGCAACATTAATACAAAATTACTAGACTATTCCGGTTTTGTAATAAAATTTTGAAATACTTACTAGACTATTTCGGTTTTGAATTAAAATTTTAAAGTATTTTGGACAAACGTCAGATTGTAATTAAAGAGAACAAAATAATCAAATTCCTTTTGTAAGAATAAGAAAAATAATCAATGAACAAACCAAATTTATATAACCTTTTCCCTTGACTTCTATATTGCTTATAATTAAGAGAGAAGCCATTTTTGTGGCACAAAAATTCATGCATATTATCTATAATAATTCATTTATATTATTTATAATAATTCATGCATATTACTCTATTTAGGTCTGATTCAGTTTGTGGTAGTTTGTATTCACAAATTTCTTTTAAATTTGTTTCAATCCTTTTCTTTCACTAACATGCATGTGATAATAAATACTTTATAAATAACAATGATCTTTATAAAGATCATCAATAACTAAGAAATAAATAAAAAAAACTATCCATGCGACATTAGGCAATTTAAGATCTTAATATATTATCTTAAAACGATACTATTTTTTTAAAAAAATTAACTACTATTGAAAGATAACAATAAATAATTATAAACGAAAACGATTACTATTATTCAGTCATTGGTGTCGTTATGAATTTCTTATTTCCATTATGAGAATTAATTAAATAAAATTTGTTAGATAGAAAAGAAAAAAAATTAAAAAAGGTCTATAGTAGTCAAAGTTAATAGCAACTCCAATGCAACGATGTTCCCGAGCGAATTATTGCCTCCACATGCCCTAAAAATTTATTCGCGCCGACTTTTGCAGCTCTGCTCCCCCGTAATTATTAGTTTTGCTCTTTTATTTACCTTTCCACATTTAAAATTGTTAAAATTATACTTTCTTAGTTTTAACCCCTAACAGTTTCTATATTTAGGTGAATGCATTTTGGTTTCTATAAAGTTGGGTTTTGTCGATTCTATTAACATGGTTTGTGATATAAGAGTTCCTAATTTTTGACAGCTCAATACATATATATACAACATGTTTATGCAATCTATAGACTTCTTATGCTGCCATAAACCTAATTTATCATTTAAAAGCTATCAATTATATACACACAGTAAAGTTTTAGTGTCTTCAACAAAATATTAAAACATGATTTTTGGAACTAAGTTTGCACATCACATGTATATGCTACTTCCAAATTAAAAACGTCACGTCCACTATTGTCTTATGGTTTTAAATTTTATTTTGTCTTCCTAAGATTAATAATATTATTTTTTAATTTAATTTAAGAAAAAACAACGGTTAAATTTTCAAAACAAATAAACAAGTAAATAAGGAAACTTTCCTCTTTTTTTCAGGTGAAACTGGAAAGTGGAAACTTTGGATTTTGTTTTAGGAAAAATAAAGACATAATCAGAGAAAGAAAAGGAAACAAGACTCCTACTTTGGCCTCAGATAATGTCAATACACAGTTTCATCAGAAATTCTATAAATAGATATTTCCTACTCGTCTTTTCCCTTTACCAACAACAAAGTCTCAAGCTCTCTTTAAGTTTACTAATCGAATCAGCTAAAGCAACACAAGACATAAATCTCTCTCTCTCATTTTCTTTCAAACATGTTGGTTTACCAAGATCTTCTTACAGGTATGTAACATGATGTTTCTGGTTTGCGTGGAATTTGTTGATCATCGTCACTTAACGTATTGATTTGTATGTATTACTTGTAAGCTAAGCTTTGTATGTCGTTTTGATCAAACAGGCGATGAGCTTCTGTCTGATTCATTCCCTTACGAGGAAATCGAGAACGGCATGTTATGGGAAGTTGAAGGAAAGGTACTATTTTTGAAATAAAGCTTTGATCTTTATGATCAATCAATCTAGTTGAAATATATTTCATATGTATAGTGTTATATATGTGACCTTTTGTTCATCAGTGGATTGTGAAAGGAGCGATGAATTTCGACATTGGTGCAAATCCATCAGCTGAAGAAGGTGGAGAAGACGAAGGAGTCGATGATCAAGCCGTGAAGGTTGTCGATATCATCGATACTTTTAGGCTTCAGGTATAATCGAGTGACCTCTATTGATCTTCCATTCATTTTGCGCTAGAAAGAAGGCAATCGCTACATTGTGGTTAAATTTGAGATTGATTTGATGGGGTAATAATTTGTAGGAGCAACCATCGTTCGACAAGAAACAGTTTGTGATGTTCATGAAAAGATACATAAAGCAAATTATCCCTAAGCTGGACTCAGAAAAGCAAGAGTTGTTCAAGATACACATTGAGAGTGCTACCAAGTTTTTGGTGTCAAAGCTCAAAGACTTTCAATTGTGAGCTCTTCTTGTCTTTTACCTCTTTTTTTTCAAAATTCTTTTTGTTAACTTGCTCTTTTTAATTAGTGGTTATTTCAACGGTTGTGATAGCTTTGTGGGAGAGGGCATGAACGAGGAAGGGAGCTTAGTGTTTGCTTATTACAAGGAGGGAGCCACTAATCCTACTTTTCTCTACTTAGCCTACGGCTTGAAAGAAATCAAATGTTAGAATATCTTTTTTGTTTCCTCTTCAAAGCTACAATATTTTCGGAGGATTTACTTAATTTTTTGGTAAAGGTCGATTTCTTTTGGTTTTTTTTGCGTGAATTTTGAGAGATTTTACTATTTTAGAGTTTTTGCAACTTTAATGCAACTTCTTTTAGTGTTATAACGGAGTTTATTTTGCTACTAATTAATCATATACTTATCTAAGTGGATTAATCCATTAAATACCAAAAAGGTATAACAAATTAATCCATCATATACCAAAAAGAAGAGAAAAAAAAACCGTATTTCAGCTAACAAATCTCGATCTCTCTCTAAGTATACTGATCAAATCAGCTAAAGCTAAGTAGACAGAAAAATCTCTCGATGTAGTTGAAACTTAATTGGTATGTATTGTTACATAACTTTCTGTTCATCAGTGATAATCTAGCTCTTCTCTTTTCCTTTCTTTTTTTGTCTCAAACTTCTTAGTTTTGTAAAAATGCTTATTTTTATTTGTTGGTGATTTTGTATTAAAAAAAACACAAACGTGACAGCTTTGTGGGAGAGAGCATGATGGAGGAATGGACCGAGAAGCTTAGTGTTTGCGTGTAACGCGGAAACAGAGTGAAATGAGGGTAGTAGATCATATTAAATTCCTTTTTTTAGAAGAAAAAGAAGATGAACAGAATTAAATGTATTTCGATGATAGATAGATATCCTGATTCGAAAATATGAAAAGATCCAAATCTGAATGGAGTCAAACTAGTAGAAAGATAAAAGGTAAAGAGAAACTGATCGAGAGAGATTATGCGTAGTAGTTTAAGCTTGCTTTCTTCTTCGCCTGGACTTGGATGATACCTTCATTGAAGTCCTCATGGTTCACCTGAGAACACACAAAACAACAACATAGAACCCAATATTTAAAAACTAGACAGAACTTCAATCATAAAGAAGCGTAAAACCATTAAGACTTTTTGTATCTTCTTACCTCTGTGGCATCGCGACGAAGAGCCAACATGCCAGCCTCTACACAGACTGCTTTCAGCTGAGCGCCATTGAAATCATCTGTGGATCTTGCAAGCTCCTCAAAGTTGACGTCCGGGTGGACATTCATCTTCCTGGAGTGAATCTGATTTCATTCATTTTGGGTTAGTTGAGTTGTGAGCTTTTAAACTACCAAGGGTCATGCTCGGAAAATGGGAGAGACAAACCTGCAAGATTCTGGCTCTTGCTTCTTCTGTTGGATGTGGGAACTCGATCTTCCTGTCTAGTCGACCAGAACGCATAAGTGCTGGGTCCAGAATATCTGCACGGTTAGTGGCTGCAATCACCTGAAAATTTCGAGAGGTTTGATTGTTACTATTTCTTTTGTGGGCCGATGATATATAGACGAGTATGACTAGTGCCTAGAACAGAGAAAGACTCTCACCTTAATACGCTCATCGCTACTGAATCCATCAAGCTGATTGAGCAGCTCCAACATAGTCCTCTGCACCTCCCTGTCTCCACTTACTTCACTGCAATCTCAACCAAAGAATGTAGTTAGTGAGCTGCTGACCAAGTGCAGAAATAGAAGAACTGCAATCAGCAAAAGATTTGTACCTGTCAAAACGCTTTGTACCAATTGCATCGATTTCATCTATGAAGATGATACATGGAGCTTTCTCTTTTGCTAGCTGAAAGGCATCACGGACAAGTTTTGCTCCGTCTCCAATAAACATCTGCATATATTCAGATATGACACAGAATCATTACAAAGAATTTTGAAACTCTGTGGATGCACAGGCAAGTGTATTGATTGTCACACGAAGATATTTCATTCAGAAAAGGTAATGAATTTTCAAGGGAATGCGACTGAATATAACACTCATATATACCTGGACCAATTGAGGACCTGCCAATTTGAGGAAGGTTGCATTGGTCTGTGCTGCACAAGCACGGGCCATTAAAGTCTTACCAGTCCCTGGAGGACCATACAAGAGCACTCCCTTTGGTGGACGAACACCCAGCTTATCGAAACGCTCCTTGTGTGTCATGGGGAGCACAATTGCCTCTACAAGCTCTTGGATCTGTTTTGGAAAACTCAATCAGGTTCAATACGCAACACACAGAAGCAAAGCGAATACGGTAAATAAACACAATGGAATAAACAAACCTGCTTCTCCAGTCCTCCTATGTCATTGTAATCTTCGGTAGGTTTCTCATCAACCTCCATGGCTTTAACCCTGGAGTCATACTCGGATGGCAAGGTGTCCAAAATCAGGTAACTGTCTTTATTAACTCCAACCAAGTCACCAGGCTTCAAGCTATCGGGGTCCACCAGGCCAACAACTGGTAGAAAGATGGTCTGCAAGAAGCAAAAGGAATTTCTCAGACATGAACGGGAGAACGAAAATTAAAAATGTATAAAAATATATATGGAGAAAGGATATGGAAGTCTCACCTGTCGGGTAGACGTTTTCAACACAACACACTTTCCCTTCCGTTGCGAGTCAAGGTCAATATTTGCACCGTCTTCCTCAGCATCATCTTCGGGATTCATCTCCAAGATCTAATAGCAAAACAGTTTTACTTTTAACTCCAAAAAGAACATGGTATAAATAACAAAAATTTTACAGGGCATAACGCAAAGGGCTAGAATACAAAAAAATAAGCTTGTTGAATACCTCTACAATGTTGCCAACCAAGTAAGGCAGCTGCTTGTTAAGTTTAATCTTCTCCTGATTCTCCTTTATTTTCTCCTTGTAAGAATCGCATTCTAGATTTGTTCTTTGTGCATCTTCCTATATACCAATTAAAGAAAAACACAAAGATCATCAACTTCAACAGCATCATAGCGTGCCATGATATATCCGTCAGGCTACAGAAGTAGCTTAATGTAATCAATTACTGCTGTGTTAAAAATCTAGACTTTTGAGATAACAGTGATACACCCCAAGAAATTCACGAGAAAGGACATCAAATTAAAGGTCTAGTACATCACTTGCTTCCACGAATTGTAATAAACTCAAAACCCTATACCCGTAACCGCTACAAACCAAAACCAGATACCAGCAAAACCTTATTCGAATTATAAGCAATTGCTGAATCCAAATCATATCCTAAGGACCAATCATGTAGTTACGAAGAGCGAAACAAGCCAAAGGGAGATCGAGAGAGTTATGGGTCGAACCTTGAGAATTCGAATCTCGTTGTCGAGGAGGCGAGTAGCTCTAGTGATATCTTCGGTGGACATGGACGCGAGCTGGTCCTCTTCGAAGCTTGTAGTGTCTTCAATCATCGGAGATGCCATCTCGATAGCCAAATTGGGGAAGAGAGAGAGATCGCCGGGAAGAGGGGAGGAGAGTTTGGGGGTTTCAGAAGAGCGACTATGAGAAAAGGGAGAGAAGAGAGAAAATAAATAACCAAAGAAAGATGAAACTAATAATTATCAAAAAGTAATATTTTACATTTTCTTAGGAAAACTTGTTTTCAAAGAAATGGATTTGGCAAAACTTCTGAACGAATTAGAGTCTTCTCATACACACACGAACTCGAGACGCCAAAATTTAAAGTTATATAAACAGTTTTCCTTTCGCATCTTTCATTCACATCTTTCACAAAGTTAGTATTTTCACCCATCAAAAACTATCAAATTGCAAGAAAAGCAGAGAGAATCGAAAATCACTCTCAAGAGCCATAGATAGAAAACCCCAAAATAATAAAAAGACAGAGTGTTACAAGTCTATTCTTGAGGCAAAGGCAAATAAACATATAGAGAAACAATCACAAGTGCAGCAGCAAGAGAGAGAGGCATCTTCAGTAAGTTCTCGGCAGCTTCAGTCCGGTAGAGACATCTAAAATGTTGTATTAACCACGGCCTCGACCTCCAACTGTTTTTTTCACACAATGAAGTAATTAGGTTAACCGCATTCAAATATTTTTTAACCAAGCCAGAACAAAGAATTTTATTAGCACAGCTATTAACTGTATAGCCCATGGAAACGATAAGTCATGTTAGAATTTGGGTTATTTACCTTTGTTTCCACCCGTCTTTCCAATTGAACCACCTCGGCCACGGCCTTTGGCAGCTCCATCGTCCATACCACGTCCCATGCCTTTTGGACCTTCTCGTCCTCTTCCTCGTCCAACCCCTGGTGGTTTTCTATCTGTAGATATTCAAGAATTGTTGAGAATTATCAGGAACAACTTCCTTTTGAAACAAAAACACCCCATACAAAACCCATATTCCCACTACTTTGTATAATCCCTGAAACTCATAATGTTCAGGAAGACCAACGACCAAGATTTTCACATGATTTGATAAGAGGGTACTCTAAAAAATGATCCCATGGATCGATCAGAAGCAAAAGCTTCGGATATTACAAACGATATCATTTATAAGTGCAATTTAAGGTTTAGCAAGTCTGAAATCGGTCATTCTGGTTAAGAATTAACATCACAAATGTAAATCAGCAAAAGGCACATGGGATGTCTATTTCATGAATCATGACAAAGATATAAGAAAACTATACCTGTGCGGGTCTTCTCTTCCTGTACTTTATCAATCACCTGAAGAGAGAAGAAAACAGGTATGTTAGCTCAATCTATGTCGAAGCACCTCCTAGATGCAGCAAAAGCAATCCAGAAAAAGGAACTAGATAGTAAAATTTCACATACATAAAATACAAAAAAATACCTCATCTGGAACTCGGAGGTACTTGATCGTGTTGCCACGGATATAACATTCAGGCATTCGCCAAAACCTATCCCCATCCTACAGAAAAATGACAGCATATTTGAGTGCCAACCATATGGCATTAACCACGTAATAGAAACAAATTGGAATTTATTCGATTTAGGAGAGAGCAGTAGATAACCTTTGATGTACAGATGACTTCACGCAGATGAATGTTCATCCATGTATCACAATTCACCAAGTGCCCATTATACGTCTCCCCGTTCTTGAGCTCTACAAGCTACCAAACCGACAGATTCATATGCACACAACTTTCAGATTGCAGTAACATATGGATATTAGAAATTCGTAAAACTCTCTTACCATGGGATGCCCTTGAGCAGTCTTAAGCAGCGAAAGAGGAAGCTGGAATCAGAAGAGAAGTGAGCATTTATACAGAAAATATAAGACGTAATAAAAGCAACGACAAAAAAACCCTAGAAACAAATAAATCCTTCGAGCACTTTACCATCTTCTCGAATCGGGAAATTTGGCGATTACAACACAATCTGCAAAGACCCAAAAGAGTATGCATTTTAAACGGAGAGAAGAAGTGCGCGAAAAGGAACGCAGAGGAAGGAAAAAAAAACCGTGGTAGAAATAATCCGATGTTTGGCTCAGAAAACTCGTTGATTGAGGAGGAACAAAGGGAGAAACTTTATTACCTGAGCAGATATGCAGTATTCTGACTTCCTATTCCAGAAAGAAAGTAATAACTTTTCGAGAAGAGAGAGTGATGAAGAAGAAGGAAGAGATCGAAGACGACGATGATGGATGTGAAATTCGAAACTTCAGGATTTTACTTTCTTTTTCATCTGGCAGCAGAAGGGGTTTTTTGAGTAAGTAATCACTAATCTGCGAGTCAATGGAAACTTGAGGATTTTACAATCGTATCCCCTTATTCTTATAATTTCACAGTTTGGCACGATTTTCATTTTGGTTCGTTAAAAGTCCAGTGAGAGAAATGAAATTCGGATTTCAAGTCAACCTCGAAACATTTTTTTTAGTTTGATGAAAAGAGATTTCGATAAAACACAATAAAACTCTTATAATGTATGAAGTATAGCTAAATAAAAAGTCCGTTGTCGTCCAGCGGTTAGGATATCTGGCTTTCACCCAGGAGACCCGGGTTCGATTCCCGGCAACGGAGCTTTTGCAATATTTACTTTTTTTGTTCGGTGAAACTGCCCTGATTGATAAAGACGCTAATTCTAATAAACGTTCTACTCAAAACTTCACATAGATAAAAATGGCTGTCACACAACATGGTCAAAGGTATGCAGTGATGTATCATTTCGGGAGAGGCAGGCAAGTGCTTACTTTAACTCTTCAACTTGCTGCATTGCTGCCCATGGCCAGGTATCTTTTTCTTCATGGATTGCGTTGTGGACCCTTTAAAACTTGGCCAATAGCTGAGGATAAGTCCTCTACAAATCTGGCTTAGTGGAGAAGATTGACCTGGAACCAGGAAAGCTAGCAACATTTTGTCCGAGTGAGTGGCTTTCATATGACTTCTCTCAAGCTCGCTTGTGTATGTCTGATTTTTATGCTCATACCTACTCAGAAACTGTGTTTCATCTATCTATAGTAACAATGGCACTTCTTTTTGATAATATTATAGAGATGCCATTGTTACCACGCGAGGAAGAGAAATCGAATCATTTCTTGAACTCCACTAACAACAAATCCACTAACTTGCAAAGGAAGGAACAAATAAACGACACAACAGAAACAGTATCTATAATACTTTTCCTCTTCACTTACATGATGAAACCACAGAAACTTGGCAACAAAATGGAAAAGAGGAGGTTGAGATTTGATGATTGGTCACTTGCCAAGTCCAAGTTCTTTCTCGACCTCCCTGGTTAGGCTGAACTGTAAAGTGTTCTGCCATGGGAATAGAGTTCGTGTCACTGGAAGTTTCCTCCTCAGATCCTGCAAAATCCCAAAAACCAGACGGAGTAAATACACCTCCAGGCTCCCATCATGAAGTGTTTCCAGATGTAAGTTGCAGACACTGAAATCGTTATTTGGAAGAGAAGGATTACCTTGAAAGTGTTGTCTGGTAATTTAGAATACGCTACCTGATGATTGGGTCAGAGGCAAGATTAGCAACACAGGAAACAGTAAAAGAACGAGAAAAATAATGAGTAGTTATTTGGAGACCTCTAGAGCTGCAAGGTACTCTGTCTCATGGTGCCGGATAATATTGGCTATGGCGATCGCGCAGTCATCCGCAGACTAAAAATGTAAACAAGAATTCAACCACAAGTTTAGTATCAGGGCCTACATTACACATGGTGTATAGTACATTCTAGCCTTGGCTTCTGCTGAGATTGTTTGTAGCAGTCGAGTATGTGGATACTGGATGTGGAGGTACCTGAAATATTGTCGAATCTTGGAACTCTTTTTTTGCATCTAATTCCACATTTCCCTCTTCGAAATAATGGGCTCCTACCTGAAGAGAATGAGATGATTTACTTAGATTAAGCTCACTGATCGTTCATTGACTTTGAATAAGTCACATCCAACTTACAGAGAGAATAAGTGAGTGGCGAAAGTTACCTGCAATTTCCCTTTTATGTCAAGCACCTGAGATTCATCCTGGAAATCAATGTTCCATACACATCTCCAACTTCCATTACTGCACAACCAAAATTATTTCAGGTAAACGTTTCTCTTCTCAATTTGGGTGTTCTCTCTGATCAACGGATATAGCAGAGACCATAGCTGATGCTAAGAGAATTGAAAATAGGTAGAAGAAGGTCGTTTTGCACACACCAAAAGTTCTGGGGACTGAGTTTCATGGCAGTAATTATAACGACAAGCTCAAAGTCCGACCCTGGGCCATCGGCATCTTTCCCCTTCACACAGTTAACGGCAGACACACCTTTCGGGTAAGATTCACTAACGTATCTCTGGATTTCAGCATCAAGAGCATATCTGTAATAGACAAAACAGCCTTTTCAACATATATTATATTTTGCGGGAAGAGAAAAGAAGTTTCAAAGTGCTTCTGATGTATTCCTTTGCTGCCATCAGAACTTAAGCTTCGACTAGATAAACATTCATAAGTGATGTTGATGCATTAACCTGATCAGAAATCCTCCAGCTAGGTATAAAATCATACCTGTATTCCTCAATATACGAAGATGGAAGTTCTTCATCATTTGCAGGCCGTACTTTTGTACAAATCTGGTCATAGAAGAGAGATGCAAGCTAAGAATTGGATTCAAAAATCACGGCACACTATAATGAAGAATAAATGCAATCAATAATGAACCTGTTTAACGTGATCAACTATGGCAACCTGGGCAGTTCTTGGATCAAGGTACTCATTATCAGTAATTTCACTGTAAGATGAAACAATCACCTGAGACATAACAACAACAAAGATAATACTAAATCTCGCAGCGGATAAACACCAAATGATATTCCAAAAATTTTCAATAAAAAAGAAAAGTACATGCAGGACATACGTCGATCTCCAATTTGATCAACAGTAGTGAACAAAGAAATGTTGCATGTTGATTAAGATATCCAGCCGTAAGTTCAAGAAAACTATCTAGCAAAGAAAAAGAGAAAATTTCTCATTTCAAACAACTAATCTCCTCAGAACTCCTGAGAGATTTCAAATCACTCATTTCAAAGATCACTGATCTCCAGTTTCTCTGGAGCTAAAGAAGAGAAACCATAGCAAAGACTAATTACTAATGTCACAAACTCTGCCCGAGTAATCTCCCTCTGAGTGATCCAATAAGTTTGAATTTCAAAGCTGCTTTAACTTTCATTTGCCAATTTAAATCACAACTCCTAAGAGTAAATATGCGTAGACCAATCCAATAAACTAGAATACAGCCAGAAGATCACTCACATCACCTGCCCTACTGGGCATTTCAAGGCAAATCATGTGAGACTTGTTGTACACTGGAAATGCCTCCATGGCTGCCTCGTTGTAGACTTCCTCATCGCTCAAAACCACCTTTAAATCTGCCAGAAAATTGAAACAAAATGTCAAAATCACGCAAAATGATCCTCAAAACAAAAATGCACAGGAACAATCTACCATTGCGCATTCTCATACAGAGTCCACATCTCAGTGCAATAAGATACATCAATAAAAAAAAAACACATTTCGTCTAAATTTAAATGTGTATGAGTGAGTACCTTTGGCGACGTAATTGATTTCGCCAGCGGGAGCGTTGAGGAGAAACCATTTTGCGATTTCCTTCTTCTGGTCGTAACTAAGTTCCGTCTCCGGTAACTCGTCTTCTTCGTCCGCCATAGCTTTCTATCTCTCTACGAAAGGAAGACGTCCGGAGGAGAGAGAAGTTATTGTCGTCGACTCGTCGGCTATAATCTGAAGGGCTACATTCGTCATTACACTGATAGAACTTTTTTGGTGGGGCCGATATTAAATAATAACTGTTGGTTTGTGACGACGAATCGTAACGGTGTCGTTTTGTTGTAAATGGACAGATGCCACGTCGTCATTTTTACAAACGAACAACGTCGTTATTAATCCATGTGAGTTTAATTTTCTTAAGATAATTGTTAGCGCATTATATATAATGAGGGATTTAATTGAATCAGAATGAATTCCAGTTTCTATAAAATTCTAGTGTTATTCGATAAAGCATTTTATAAAATACAAAAATATATCGAAAGTTATAAAATGTACTGATTTGACAATTCTATTAAATGTTTGTGGTATTCCACTATTCCTGATTAATGTCAATTAAAAAAAAGCTCTTTTTTTTTTACTCGAGAACTCTAAATTTGTACTTTAAAACAATATAAGGTTATGTATTCCTCCTTTTTCTAGGAATATAAATTCACAAATTTCCTTTATTAATTGCATCAGGAAATTCAAAACACAAACTACCTAAACAAGAAAGAAAATGAAAGAAAAAATCTAAATCTAAATTGGGCAAGTAAAAATATTTGTGCCATGCAGGCCTCGGATCCTAATGCGAGCTAGCAAGTGTAATCGAGTTTGCGTAATCCATGGTTCACAAGTTTTAGATTGAAATACTCTTTCCATGCCTTTAAAGGCTGGATTTTACCAAAGTTGGCAGATTCACCCCTAGTCTTGTAATCATTCAGAAACAACCCTTTAGCCGCAAAACCAAAGATCTCTGTAGAGTCCATCAACTTCTTAACCTTCAGGCTGATGCTTCCTTCAGATGAGAATCCCCTTTTGGGGACCTGACGATCCAAACAATTGGAGACGACATGATCATCGGTTTGGGAAATTTGTTTGCTAGTGGCTGATGATTCTTCTGAGAAGTGTGCTCCCATCCCAAATGAGTCCCAATCGACTGTGTGGAAGATCTTAGCAGCACGATCTGAGGACGTTTCGGAGTTTTGTGACATCAGAGCTTGTTGTTCCAGAGATACTCTATCCACCTGTAGCTTTAACTGGCATAGTCTTTGTCCAATCCTGGAAGATACAGCGTCATACAACTGTTTCCTTGAAACGTGTTTGGCTCCTTCAGTCTCCAAAAGGTCACTAAAGTGAATAGGATCTCCAATGATCACTGTCACCTGCGAAATGTTTGACGTTTATCTATCGCAAAAGACTGCAAACACATTTCATTACAGTACACATTTGAACTCTTAAGTCCTCCATAGACAGCTATATTTGCAGTTAATCAACCAACATATGAAACCTTAAATAACTGACAGATTCATCCTTTCTTATAGCATTAGTTCAAGATTGGTTTCAATCCTCGAATCACTAAAAATCAAGGCCCGTAGAGTTGAGTGTGTATCCAGTTATGGTTCGTTATTGGTTTACGTAATTTGGGCAGGTAGGGCTTAAAGATACTCACTGTCTTGCCAATCCGTGGAACATTGGCTCCAACTGGCATTATATCTTGCATACCAGTATGCACAAATGGAACAACCATAGGGAGGGTATCTGCGTCCAAAATCAACCTGCAAAAGAAGTAAATTACAATCTTTAGCTCGTTTGTTATAGAATAAAGTGATAGACACGTATTCAAGTGGAGTGCTTCATATAAAGGAACTGAACTTAAAGCATACATGACTCACCTTCCAATGCCTCTTTTTGCTGAGCCCATAGTCTTGCCACCATCCCGAGAGCGACTACCTTCTGGAAATATGTGAACCCACCCTCCACTATTCAATTTTGAAATCGCAATGTCCATGCCCTGTGGAATAGTTACGAAATTTCACTCACTTCCACACACATAGCTCATATACAAAACAAGCAACACTTGTTTCCACCAGCTACTTTAAAGTAGGCCCATAAAAATCAGCCTAACCTGCTGATAAATTCCTTCACCGCGAGAAACTGGCAAAACTTTGACGGATCGAAAGAAAGCTGAAGTTACAGGGTTTTTAAAGCATCTATCTGTAGCACAAAGCGTCCATCTCAAATTACGGGCATCAAGTAGAAGTTTGGGGGGAAGTAACGAAGCAATGACAAATGGATCATCCACGGATGCAACATGATTGCTAACCTGGAGATTGTTTTTAGAAGTTCATGGTAAGCATATAATCAGGTAAACCCAGCCACAAACACACAATATTTTAGAACATAAATCACCTCATACCGTTACTAGAGGCTTGTTCTTTGGTCTGTTGAGCAAAGCATCGTGCAATTTCTCTAAACCATACACCTAGAAAGGTAAACACAATAAGAATTGAGGACACGGCTGAAGACAAGAATATACTTTTATGGAATAGTAATCTAAGATGTCACACCTGAACACGGTTAAGACCATTCATGAAAACATGACAAGCATTTCCAATAAGTGGAACAGCCACAGCTTGAAGCATCCGGAAGAGAGCAGACTCTTCTTCTGCCGTCAAATCTTTAGAAACTGCAAGAATGAAGAGTTTGTTGATAAAAAATGGCACAAACCAAGATAGTCGTCGACGTAACCAAATAATCTTCAGAATAATTTTGAATCTTTTTGATCGTGCTAACAACATCATCGAGCTAATCTACCTTGAACAAGCAACGCTACGGTGCTCCAAATGGAAATTACGACTAGACAATATCACAAAGAACCACCGAAACAACCAAGATCAAAGTTCAAATCTCAATCAACTCGATCAACCAGCCAATTGAGCTCACATGTGAATTTAACAAAGAGAAAGAGACCATATCACACATGCAATCTCTGTTGCGGTTAGAAAATGCACACGTAGTGAAACAAAGATCAAACAGAGAAATCGTAAGATCAATTGCCTACCCAGATAAGTATATGTGTACACAGGATACGCAGATACAAAGATCCATCATTGAGTATGAAAAAGGGGCGATGACTCAAACCTCTTCTGCGATAAAAAGCAGGGGGAGACGGGAGAGACTCCCGGCGGAAATTCCGGAATCGAGCCAACAAGCGGTGGATGGTGGAAGAGAAGTAGCCGTCCGTTGAAAAAACCGCCACTTTACCACGGTGATCGTCGACGGCGATTCGAAATCGATCACGGAGCTGGACCTTCAACAACAGCGCACTCTTCCATAGATCTGCCTTGTCAACAAATTGAATTCCCATCGTGAATCCTGATTTCTATAAACACGAATTTTCCGACTTGAGAAATTTTCTGTGTCAACACTTTCCCGGCGAAGGAAAACTGAGATAGAGATGGGCTGAGGTTTACCTGCAAAAGGGTTTGGAATGCTAACGTGAACGGCGGTGAATTTCGCGCACAATAGCAATTGGATCAAATTTTGGAAATATGGATCAACGAAACATGGGCCCATACGTAAAATATCTGGCATGGGCTCTGTGTTTGCCAACAACGGCACTTTTTAATAATTTAATTTGATCAAGATTACCGAAACACAAGGAGGTGATTTGTTATAAACTTATAATGTAAATTTTATTCACACAAACAAAAAAATATTTCTGATATAAGGAATGTAACGTTTTTCATATATATTGATAATAAAGTCAATAATCTTAAGACTTCAACTTAAAAATTATCTTTAGGACGGCCAAAGTAAAAGTTCTCTATACTTTTCTATATATTGATTGGACATTGATCAAATTAGTTTTCTGATTTGGATCTTTCAAAAATGAGGAATAAAAGTCGTGTTTCATATCAACCGAGCCTAATAAAAATTAGAGTTATGTTGTTCGGTTTTAGGTGACCATCAGAGGATTAACAAATAAAAGAAAGTATTTATACAATAATCCCAACATAAATCATACATCTTTTTTTTGTATTATCAAACGAAAGATCGAAGAAATAAAAGAGATACGAAAACGAAGAAACAAAAGAACCAGAACCAGGGACAACTCGCTAACCAAGACCCGGTTCACCTCAAACCAAAAAGCACACTACCAAACACCCAAATCAATCAAGTGGATGAAACTCCAACGGCTCGGTCACAGTCTTCTCCTCGGCGAATATCTTTGAGATCCTCTTTGTTGGAACCAATGGCATGTATGATGAGACCCTGTATCCTTTCTCTGCAGCCTTCACCACCGTATCATTGTACTTCTCAGAGCAGAAAGCTGCTGTTGGTACAGCAACTTGAGCCAGCCTTGGGAACAGAGGAAGCTGGTTTAGCTTCTTCCAAGCCGAAACGGCACATTGCTCTGCTTTTGGCTCATAGTTTGCATACAACTCCTTAGCGGCAGGCTCATACTTGGAGTAGACGGACTTAGCCATCCCAGAAGCGGTTTCCACAACACCAGCACGTCGAACCTCAGAGGCGAAAGCACGGGCCACAATGGGTGCTATCTGAGCAGCCGAGATGGCTTGGGCCGACACTTGTTTGACCACAGGTGGGACACGGCGGTCAAGCTCAGACACAGACATGTTAACCTGCGATGACACAGATGGGTTCAATAGATATTGTCAGCTTTGAAGGATGTCATTATACAGAACATAATGACATTGACCCACTTACCAAAATCTCCTACCTAGTGTGTAAAACTTGATCTCAAAACAGGTAAAAGTATCATATATGGACCACTGTATCGGACTATAAACAGCAAGAAGATGATATGATCAGATCCCAATTGTCAAAAACTCAAAAAGAAATGCTTTCACTGCAGGAGCAAGCCCGCAAAACCACACAACGTATAGTTTGAAATCATCACAAACTTTAGCTTCTGCCTAAACGCAATATTTATATGATCGGTACTCTCTTATTCGTTTTAAGAAAAACATATCCAGCAGCTTCATCAATCATCAAGAATATTATAAACAAGCTACTTTTCAGCAAAATCCAAGAACAGAGAAATGTCAAATTTACCTTCTGGTCCATGTACTTAAGGACCTCGACGGGGACGTCGTGGTATTTCTGGTACACAGGACCTACCACAGTCTTGACAGCTCCTTCGACGGATTCAACACCTGGTTTCAAAGGACCAGACTTGTCCTTTGCCTTTGCGTAAATGAGAGCAAAGCGAAGCACTGCTTCCACAGCAGCAGCTTGCACGAATTCCAAGTACTTCAAATTCTCTTTCTCCTCCTTGGTCTGAAAATTCAAAAAGGGGCACATGTAAATTAGCCAACAGAACTAATTAAAATGAACTACGATCCATACAAATATGAAAAACTTCAATCAATAAATCTCTACAACGAGCGAATTGAATTACAGAGTATTCACTCGTTCTCTGCTAATTGCATTTCTTAGCGCTTATAAGATCCACGATAAGATGGGCATACTCATGTAAAACTGCTTTCGTCAAAAACCAAAACACCCAAAACGAGAACGATGAACCAAAGATTTGAGACGAAGCTCGATAAGAAAGTAGACAAAGAGAGATCTATCGCCCGAAATCGATTGATGGTAAAAGGGATTCAGATTACTTAATTACCATATCCAATTTCGGCTGATTGAGATCCGCTTGTGCCATGATCGCTCGACTAATCGGTGCGAGAGGATGTCGAAAAGGCTTTCGTTTGAAGAGACGAAGATTGGTTGAAAGAAATTTCAAAAAATGATTTGACGAACAAAACAAAGTAAATGGTGATGAGGAATAAGCGTACCCTACATTTATATATTTATATAACAAGGATTTTGGCACGTGTGAGAACAGTAGATTACGCGTGCAAGCGTGTGTTCTAATTGGGGCGGTTTCGTAAGTCGTAACCATCCAAATTCTATGGGCCGTTGACGACGTGTGGGTTAAGTAAACGTATGTAGCTAAGAAAAGGATAATTAAATAGTGTTTTCATACTTGCCAAAAATATATATAATATCAAAATTAATAAAAGAAGAAGTGTCAGATAGATACAAGAGAGATATATAAATACGAGACTTGAGAGTAACATTGCTCATAACCTAGATGTTCCTCCTCATGGTTCGGTTACAAGGCCAAAAATAATGCTATTCTAGTTGCTACTAATAGTAATGATAACTCGATGATTCTTTTTTCTCAACCCATTTTCTTGCTAAAGAATGGTCTAATTGGACCCATTGGAGGTTACAACATATATTACCAATTTAGTTTATTAATTAGTGAAGCCCATACTACGACTAAAAAGCCCAAAAAAAACGTAAAACTAAACCACCGACGCTTGCTAATGAGTGGGTTTGTTAAGAGTCTTCATTTTCTTTTTGTTTTAATCTTACATGCTAATGTCGAATGTGGAGAAAAGACTCAAGCATGGTTCAACACAAAGCCACATTCCAACAAATATCTCAATCTTCTTGTGAATGTTTGTGTTATAGTTTCATTGCTAATACTTGATATTCGCATGGCAAATTTGGCGGATGGAAGATATAATAAACTTAACTTTAGTAAATACAAAAATTCAATGGCTTTACAAAAAGAAAACAATTAATCATTTTTTAGATTGTTCTGCTCATATGACGCATTTCAAATTGCACTGTATTGTCCTCATTAACATAATTATGATTGTAAATCGCAACCAATTTGTTCACCTTTAAAAAAAAATTAAGATCAATCCTAATTTATTATTCCTTTTTTTCCCTAACCCTAACGTTTATCCTTAATGTCTATAAAAATATCCAACAATGTATACTAATTATATCGAAAATACTAAAACAATAAACAATTATAGCGAAACGAAGTTTCCACGAAGACAAAATAAAATACTATATGAAAGAAAATGTTTTGAATTTAGCGTGTTAGGCTGTAATGGTCCCATCATTTACCTTATTAGCCAACATGCCACCAACAGCTAATAAAGGAATTCATTTTTCTGTTTCAGTCTATACATTTACTTAATTAATCATGTGGTTGATATCTTAATACAACTCTATTCCAAAACTCAGATTCAAAAAATTGAAATAATTTACTTTCCGTTAACATTTTAAAATTGTCACAAGAACAAAATTACGCACAGATCTCAAGAACTTCTCGGACTAATAAAAGTTTATTTAATCTACGCAACTCTGAATTATTTATTTATTTATATGAACAACCAAAAAAAGAAAAAGAAAAAATTAACAATAACCATTTTGTTTCGTAACAAAGACTATAGTTTTCCATTGTGTAAATCAAACCCATATAAATACATATATCCCGCAAATAAATTAAAATAAATCGAAACACAAAAGGGCAAAATAGGAATTTCAATTACTCTTCATCTTCTTCAACGCCTGCACCTCGTGATGGTGCTGCATCCACGGCGGTAAGGATTCGCCTGAGCGCCACGCTGGCAGTTGTAGTACGACGCTCCACGGCGTGAGCAAGGTACACTGTTCTTCCTCATCGCACCGTAGCTAACATACCTCTTCTGTGCTAAAATGCGCCGGCTAATCTCCGAATCTAACTCCATCTCCTCTTCCTCGGCGATACACTCAGCGATCGATCCTTTGCATCCAGAGAAGAGCGAAGAAGATCCAGACCGTACGAAATCAAGCGAATCTCCGAATCCGCTGCTTGCGTCGACGGCTGAGATTATAATCGCGAGGATCGCCATGACGGCGTAGATCGCGCGAGAGTTCATCTTCTTCTTTGACCAAACCTTCTGGCTGAATCAGAGGCTTTTTCCGATTTCTTTTTAGTCGTCTTTGTGTTTTTACTCTTTTTCTCTCTCTGAAACTTTGATTCTGTACACAGCTGAAGACAACAAGTTGAAGCAATGGTATATAGTTTCTTTATAACCTGAGAAAATTATTAGAACGGGCTTATTTGTCGCTATATCAACGAAAATGCCATTCTCTTTTGTTTTTTTTTAATGAACAGGTACGCGTATTATTTTGTTTTAATTATTATTAATAGATGAAATTGAGCTATACGCAATTACACATGTTGTTATCTTTTTATTTAAATCATAAAATTACTGTTTCTAAGCTTTGAAATATTCGTTGGGATTATTCTCAAGTTTTTAGATATTTTTTTTCGTGCACCCACGACTTAGTAGTTAGGACGGCTTCAACATAAATGTTTTAAATTGCAATTTGGTTCTATTGCATCATTTCACAGCAGAAACTTGAGTCTTGAATATTTCTTTCTCATGGACAAAATCTTTGTTATATAAATGTGTCACATAATGAATGGTTTTAGGGAACTCTCACAAATGTTTAGTTTTCATTCTAGAGAGCCCAAAAGCTATAGTTAATGGCATTTTACGTAATTAATAGGTAAAACCATGGGCAATCGGTAGGAGCAGCTGGTTGACCGGTTTGTCTTGTTAATTATCGGCCAAATGGTATAAACTCTAGTTAGACGGCATCTACCTCAAAACCCGTCCAACGTTCCGTTAACGTCGACGCACGTTTTCTCATCTTTCCGTTAATGTTTTTTTCCCGTCACCGTTCGGAGTAGTCTTTTTTTTTTCGGTCCTCGTTAACTGATCACTTTTAAGTTAGCTAAGAGTTCATAAATTTAGATAGTATTAACAATTGTTAACTGCATTTTCACAGTGATCACTTTTTTCTTTCTCTTGTTATAAATAGAAAGATGTCAAAATGAATTAAGATTACTTTAACTATCAAATATAGAGACGTGTGAAGATGACTAGATGTGATTCAGAGACCGTTAAATGAGCCAAAAGTCTCATATATCCTTCTTTTTTACAACATAAACAAATTATAAAAGAATGTATTGGAGGGATCTTTACCCAATACCAAATTCATTTTAAAAATGAGCGAGCAACGGCTAGTTTGTCTTTTTATTACTGTTATCTAGCTTTTTCCCTCCACGTCGACGTTTACACGGCGTTAGAAAGAGAGAGAGGCGGCGCGTAACGTGGGACGAAACCGTTAAGAACAAAAGTGGGTCCAAGTCACAGATCACTAAGAACGGTGTTTGCGCGTTAACAAATTATCGCAAAAGCCAGCTGGCCTCTTTACCCAATTCAAAGTTATAATCTAATGTTTTGTCTGATGATAATATATACGTTTGCTTTATTCGATTGTATTTTCAAATATTTTGATAGATTACTAACAAATCATATGGTAGTTCATATTTATAAAATGTAGTAATGATTAGAAAGCCGACGACAATTATTTATATTTTGTTTTGGAGAAACGTAGCATCAGAGATATAAACTTATAATACGTAATAATTGATGGAAGCGAAAAATGAAGAATAAATTATATAACACGAAAATGTAATGCAAATGTATAGCTCCTCACTTTTCCTATGAGGCTATCACGAATAAGATGCCAATGATAAGGTAATCAAAAAGAAGAGAAAAAAAAACAAAGATACTAAAGTTATGGAGAACCTCTTTCATATTCTACAACTTTTATCAAGAAGAAGAACATTTTTTTCTAAAGAAAGGGCTCGCTTTAAATTAAAAATAAAGAGTGTAGCCAATTCCCAAAGTTTGATATTTTCTATAAGATATGAAAAAGGAGAAAGAAACAGAATTTTCTATAGTTGTCCCTTTTGGACTTGTTCGCCATCTTTTACTTATTTAAGCGTATAAAGAGAGATAGAGTGGTTGATAGTGGTACTTTTGAACAACATTTAAAATTGATGACCCATTTAAATCTGTCTCATGCTTTTCTAGGGAGAGGTTCATGAAAAAAACCCTCTCATAATTAGAAAGAAAACAAAGATTAGCGTTTTGCGGTTGCGTTTAAATCAGTTGTGACATTAGTAAAAGAATATGATATTGCGATTGAAGTACATTTATGTACACTTTTTTTTTAGCTGTGTCTTGAGGAAAAGCGGAGAGACGGGTAAGAGGAATACAATGTGTAGATGAAGAGGTTAAAGGTATGTTTGGATCCTCTTTTTATGTTAAGTTATAACGAATACCAAATAGAGAGCAAACAAACATGACTGAACAACACAGCACGCGATCAAGAGGTGTTGCCAAGAAAGGGTCAAGTTTGATTATAGTGGATGATGCACCTAACACAACTTACATATGCACACTATAGCTTCACCTTTTCCTTCTATTCTATTCGAGATAAGATAGAGATATCTTACCCTGAAATGCACAAAATTATATGTATATGTTTCGGATCTCAATGCCTTACTTGATTACTAGTATGTTCTGTCCTATTCTGATGCCGTCGCCAGTATCTTCTTAGGACCTGTTTCCTGGCATAAAGAATGTACAATGGAGGTCAATAAGAGACCAGATCCGTTGGTTGAACAACCATGGTTGATAACTTAAGAGGAACCCTTGTTTCACGCAATATTCTTGTTCTCCATGCATATAAATGTGGTTTAATAAAAGTCGAGGATGATGAAAGAAAACAGAAGCTTGATCGCATTTGGATAGCATTCGGTGGTGCCATTAGTGATATCGTACACTAGAAACATATCTTTCTTGCAAATTACAGCGCATCTAATTAAAATATGGTGTGCAGCTCTGCGTATTACGAGAGCAAAGACAGAAACTCCTCTGAAAAGTCTCTATTGTGTCTAAATAGAGTAAAAAATACTGAATGGTTGAGACTTGAGAGGGAAGGGTAGAGAACTCACAGATGAATGAGATGACTTCAAGGGGAAGGGACTTTTGAGTTAATAATCTTCATTATGAGGTGGCGTCGCCTCAACACCATCATCCTCGTCTTCATCCTCACTTGCATCTACCCAATTACTAGGATGACGCTGGGAGAAGCTATGGTTATTCTCAGCCCGTACTGAGGAACGAGTGACAGAGAAGTGAATACTTTTTAGAATTAAGTAACAAGACAAGACAGAGACAAGGCTGTAGAAATGTTTTTGCAGGTACCTCGGGATCCATCATCCTGATCCATCTGTGTGGGACGTTGGCTGACAAAAAATCAAAGGTAACAAAACTTATATAGAAAGAAGAGCAGTCACTAGAGATGTGCGATTTTGGGTTACGGAGCATGCTGAAATTATAAGCAATTAAACAGGCTGAGAAGTGCACCTTAGAAGCCAATTGCAACTACATAATTAGAAATTAGCTAAGCGGCTATGGAGTATGATTTAGTGCTTAACAGCTAACAGGCCAAGAAGTGTATGGTAATAGTGATAGATGTAACGTGAAGGATACGAGTTAGAAGGTCCGGGAGCATTGTCTCCAGCTGGACCACCTTTTGATATTTCCATATTTCTAATTCTTTGGATATTCAACTCTGGTTGTCCCTGAGCCTGTGACCTCTCCTCAGAACCATGAACGCTCTTAGTGGCGGTTCCTTGTGCCAGGCATCGATGTTACTCAGGTTTTAGTTCTCAGACAAAATAATGAATACAAATCACAACCATTAGATTAGTTACTACCTGAAAGTTCAGACCAAACTCTTGTGTGATCAGATGGGTGCTCAGAGGCACTCTGTCTAGACCGTTCTTGAGGCTCTGATCCTACTTGCTCAGCAGCATGGCCACCCATGGAGTTCGCTGCTTCCCCAGGTTCTGGTGGAGCCCCTTCCTGAAGCTGAGATACAAGCATTGTCGCAAGAACAAGAGTGGCATCAAAACTTGAGCTTGATCCATCACCCGAGCCAAACTTTGGAGCCATCAGTATTGGCCTGACAACAAATTATGGTGTTTACATGGGTGATTTAGGTAGCATATTTGAGAAGCACATGCATTTTTTATAGACAATAACCATTTTTAGAAGTATTTTCCCGAATCGATTTGCTCTTGAATTTAAAAGAAATCAAGGCAACATAGAAAATGAATTTATTAAGCGAGATTACATAGGAGGGAAAGAGATGGTTCTTACTCGCCAGGTTTTTCGAAAAAAAGATGAATGTCAGCTTCACAGCCCTCACAGAATGAAAGAAATGCCTAAAATTATTAAAGACATTTTTTCATTGACACAAAGAAAGGTGGATACAAGTCAAACCAGGCTTCAGGTGGAGGAATGTTATACCTTTAGTTCCTTCAAGGAAAATGTGATGTCAATAGGATCACCTGCGTGAGTATACTGCAAAAATTCTTCTGATGGATCTATCCATAGTTGAGTATGTAACAAAGAGTCACCATCTGCGTTTGGAAAAGAAAATTGTTAGCAGCCTTACACAAGGAAGTTGATTAAACCAATCTTTGCATTATTTCATAGTCCTAACCTTTGGTTGGATCTACATAGCTCCGAAATTCAACAGCTTTTCCACCTATTTCACTTGCAGCATCAGAGGGAAAAGTAGTTTGGTCTGTAGCAATTATTGTAATCTCTTGGAGGGAAGACTGGAAGTTTCCAAGCAACTTGCTCAGATTTCGGGGATGTACAACTAAGCTACTCGGAAATCTACCCCTATCAAGCGATAGATGCTGTATCTCTGGTTCCACATTGCAAGTAATCCAATATGTTTTCTTCATACCTGCACATAATCAGGAAACAATTAAACAAATTCAAACAAGGCTCCAACCGAATCAACATCATAATCATAGTCTTCAAGGTAATCTGTAAACTGCTAAAACGTTATTTAAGAAGTAGAGGTCTCAATATATAGTTACGAATTAGATAATGCTATTATTATCAGGTCTACAAACTGCATCATCCATGTTTTACGACGGATGATAACAATGTGTAAGACCAAAGAAATATGGCTTTACCACTGTAACATTCCAATGCCCATTTGACCTTAGATGCGTCTTGATCTGGCAACTGCACACTCATATGATCAATGCTCACGACAGGGGTCCTAAGAACAGAACAAGCAGCCTAGAAAAGAAATATCAGCAACAATTTCTTAGACCAATGAATTCATTCGGCTCCATCCAACATTTCAAGGTAATAAGCAAATTACCTTCAAAAGGACACTGAAATGAGCTTGAGGACCTTGAACCGAATAAGCATCAAAGAAACTTGACTGAAATGTGATAGACTGATAGGCAGAGCGTGAAGCATTTAAAGTGTACAATCCCAGCTGCAGAAGGTTTTGTTGAAACAAAAGAAAATTAGGTACAATCTGAGAAATACAAACAATCAAACCTATTGAGCCAAATTTTATCTTCTTTTCCCCTAATCATTTCGATTTTTACAGAAGAATTTCTAAATAGAAATAGGCAATAAACAGGAATTCAATCAGCATAGCGTTCCCAAGCGTCTCAAAACAATTACCCTAAAAACCCAGAATCTTTTCTGTTCTGCAGTAATATCTTTTCTCACTGGGTACATGAAATTGATCAAACTACTACTGTTTTCGGTAAAAACCCAGAAACCCATCGGACATCATCGCTTGCTAGCAATGTTCGTTCATTGAATTTGAACCAACTATCGGGTCCATGCACACGGATTCTCGGGTAAACTAACGGAGATATAGCAAACCTCGACCTCGCATATCCCAATCCTGTAAAACCCTAATCGTCTGTACTAACTGACGAAATCAAATTTCTAGTCAATCAAATTGCAATCTCCTCCCCAATTACTATCCAATCGTCAAAATTAGCTGTACGAGCGACCGAGAAGCCAGTAAAACGAATCGGAGAGAGAACCTGTGTCGGCGAAGCTTGAACGACGAGCTCGTT
Source organism: Schrenkiella parvula (assembly GCA_000218505.1). NCBI lineage: Eukaryota > Viridiplantae > Streptophyta > Magnoliopsida > Brassicales > Brassicaceae > Schrenkiella > Schrenkiella parvula. Next base: position 1,431,393 of record CM001189.1, on the reverse strand, counting down.
TCCGACGCGTGCGAGGCAGATTATGGACCTAGCGAAGGTCTTGAGCGCACTGCCGCTAACACTGAACTCCATCTCTGATTGGCGGGATTTGCCAAGCAGCGCAGAGCGCGAAATATATTAACATTTAACAAACAAATAGAGAATTTTTCATAAATAACTAAAAAACAAAAGTAAATATTATTTTTTCATACTACACTGTATTCTTATAATGGGCCTACGTTAATGGGCTTTGAATGGCAATAATTAATTAGGCCCATATGGTGCCATTGACTAGTTCCAAAAGTAAAAGTAGTTCGGTGGGGATTCTTAACGAGCATTTATTAAAAGAAGAAAAGGGACAGAGTTTATAGATTGCGAAATGTTTTTGTCGCATGACAGAGACAAATCTCGCAATTGTACTGTTTTGCTTCACCGAACCACGTATCCTAAAATCGGCAATTAATTAATTCATTTTTCTGTAATAACAAAAATTGAATAATTCTTTTTTCTTTTTCTCGCAAATGGAATCTACAATTTTCCAATAATCTCTAGGCAACCATGTGATATATCCGACAATTCATGGGCTAGTATATTTGTATTTAAATTTTTGTTTGTTTCTCCAAAATATTTCTTTACTTTATTCTCAAGACAAAGTAGGTACAAACAACTCTCTGTAAATATGGATTCCTTTATTTTATGCTAAATGTAGACAAAGATTGATAAACTCTTTTGAAATGACTCTGATAAATGCTGACAAAAGTCGTAACTTTCTGCAATCAACTTTTCTAATATGACAAAAAGTTAGATACTTTTGCAAAATCATCCCTAAATCATGGTTTCATAATTTCATCGGTCTTCTCCATATGTTGACTCTTAATCTTTTGACTTCGAGACTCGTTTAACTTAGTTGATTGATATGTAACACCCAAATTCTGAAAGTTTCTAATCATTCACGTCACCATTACGTGATGGTCTAGGTACCGTGAACGTGTAGGATATTCATCTGTTTAGAATGAACATGTCTTCGATCTAGTTCTTGTGCTACATAACATAGATATAAAATTGTTAGAAAATCATGTACTTTAATATACATATAATAACACAAATAGCTGCTACTATTTTGTTTGGCTATGCTTGTTAGAAATATATTTTGAAATAGAAATTACAATAATCATAAATCTTAGTATATATATAAATAGTAATATGTAGTCAGATAAGACATATCTTTATATCTTATTTATTAATAGGTTAGAATAAATCGTGCTGAGCTTTATCGGGTTCTTGATATTCAAGATGTTAGGTCGGTGTAATCTTTGTGGTTTAAATGATAGTGTTTTCAGTTAATGGTCCCATTATGTTTTTCGTTTTTCTTAATCTTGAATAAAATATATAATAGATTAATATCAGACGACAGTCTCAAGTAAGCTACTTTTTATTCCATGAAATATGGATCCCATAAAGGTTATTTGAGTTAATGTAAGTTCCATATAATTTTTTATATAATAAAACGTATAAAAACATTGATGTTGTATTTGTGGTTTGTAAACTAAGTATGTATAATATTCGTCGGAAAAGAGTATGTATCTCATATAACAAATTAGAGTATAATATGTTGCATATTGTTTAAGACAAGTCCTAGAACTTTGGCCCCACGTAGGTCAAAGTTGCAAATAGTTAAATGAACCAAATAGTAAAAGTGAAAACAATAGATAACAAACGAACATGGTGTAGAAATTTAGTGATCTCACATTCTACTTAATCAATTGTTAATCTACTACTACTACGAATTACTTTCATCTACCAATTAACCAATTATCTTAGTTTGACCAATACTTAGAATTATTCTTAAAAGCGTAATCAAAAGCTAGCTTTTCTAAAAAGCCCTTCATCATATTAAAATAATGATAGAACTTCCCAAAGAAATCAACATCATATCCTACCAAACAATCTTTGACACCTATATTGTGAAATTATGATATAACCATCTCACTTTGGGAAGCTTTAGAATGCGACTAGAGACAGAGAGGTGTCCTTAAAATAATTATCTCAATTGTTTTTTGTCACCACCCACTTCTTGGTCTGATTTACAAGAATCCAATTAAAGTTCATAGATTTTTTTGATAGAATATTCATCAGAAGTTTAGGAAAAAGAAACCGTAAGATAATTAGGGTTTAGGTTTTTTTCGTTTCTTCTCGTATCGTCTCTGTGGCAAGATCTCTGCCCATATGACAACATTAACATTATATCAATCATCTTTCATATAGGACTGACTACTGAGAGAGGATGTGACGAAACGAGAGACAAAATAATTTCTTATAATATACTCTCTGATAACTCTTTTGTTTCTATACAGAAATTTATGTTTTCATTTGAATAGGTTACATATTTATAACAATAATGTTTATAAAAAAATCATCAATTAAAGTTTTAGCTGCGACAAAACGTTTTGAAAGAGTTCTTATAATTTATTTTGTAATATCCTTAAATAACTCATGATATGAAAGGGAATCATAGTATGTAATAAGGTATGTGTGTGTATACACATTCATAATCAAATCAATCACAAGAATAAATTCTACACAATAAAAACAAATAATTTTTTTTTATTGTATTTGCCTCATAAAACAATGGTGGGTTGAGAGGAAGAAAGAAAGCTTGTACAGTAAATTACCAAATATTTGAGCAAGCCAAATTTGCCAACAATAGCAGGACCCACTTCACACCAACACCTTCAAGCTTCTTTTATTTATTTATTTTTGTTATCTTCTTTACTTATCAGATTTTCTCTTTTTAAACTGCTTTTTAATTTCTTCCTTAAACAAAAAAGCTGTGTTCAACTTAAACTAAAAAGCTTCCGAATGTCACAAGATATTCTGCATTAATTCACTGCAAAATCTAATGGTTTTAAAATTGACAATTGTTCCTTTTTTCAATTTTTTAATTTTAATAACAAAAGTAGATATTTTATAATTAAGGGATTACTAAAATGGTGGGTATAAATTGCAAAATTAGCAGTGTTGTTCTGAGAGGAGAGTTAATGGAGAAAGAGGGTGTTACCATTACCAGTACAACTACAGTTGCAGAGTTCAGGGGTTCCTTGGAGTAGCATTAAAGTCTGGAGAAGAGATAAAAAAAAATAAAAATATATTGAGTGTTTGTATAATAAATGGTTTCTTTTTGTGATTTATAGAGGTGATGATTTGTTTTTACAGAGAAAAAGATCTGATAAAAGAACAAAAAGATGGTTTATTTTCGTCAGATTTTTCTCATGATCATTGTAGTAGTGATATCAGTACAATGCTGCAAAGTTAGTTTCTGTAGCATTTTTGCTGATGCTAAAGAGCTTGATGATTGGAAGGCGTTAATGGTGGAAAACGGTGAGAGATATCGGAACCAGATCGGGAAACTCGTCGGAGAAGACGGAGGCGAGAAGAAAAAGTTTCGGGTTTTGGAAAAGTTCCGAGCTTTGCTCGACTTGATAAAGCCCTCGACTTCCCGGCGAAGAAATCTCGCGACGTCTGCTCCTTTCTCTCCTTGGCCGGCGCCGTCTCCGTCTCCGTTTCCGAGCGGTGGTCCAATCGAGTCTCCGGCGTATTCTCCAGCTCCACAACAGCCAATCCCTCCGCATCTCCATCGCCCGTTGCCTCAACGGACCCATCCATCGAGACAACCCGAGATTCAAAGGCGAAAACACGAAAAGGGAGGAACATTTAAGAAGATTCTTTTACCTGTCGTCATTTCAACAGCTTCTGGAATCGGTTTCGTGATTTGTGTTGTTGGAGTGTTCTGTCTCTGCGCGAGAATCAGAAAAAGGAAGAAGAACGGTAAAACGCTGTCGTTTAAGCGTAAAAATGGAAAATCTCAGAGCTCGACGAGGAAGGTCAGTATAAACCCTACTCTCGATTTCTTGTACTTAAACTCTCTAGGAGTCGATTTGGAGGGACAAAGCTCTGTTTCCGTCAAAGAAATACGAGAAACCGAGAAGGATTTGAACGATAAAAATGGTGGATTGCTTGAAGAAGAGGTTAAGAGAAGCGTAGAAACAGAGATTTTGTCAGATTCGGACAATGCTACTAGTTATTCGACGAAAGAGATTGTGTCGGTGCATGAACGTAATGATGAACAAACGGTAGACTCTGTTTCTGATCCTGTTGTTACCCATGGATGCGATTCTTCAGACGATGATGAGTCTTATCACTCCGTTGGCGGTGGCTCTCAGTATTCAAATCCAAGACTCTCAAATGCTTCTTCTTCTGTTTCTGGTAGTCTTAATGTTGGATCCTCTCAACGCTTCCTCGACCGGGAACTGGAGATTCCTGAATGTTCCGGAAACGATTTCGGAATCCCTCCTCCACCACCGCCACCGCCTCCACCCCTTCCGAAGTTCTCAAACAGAGGTCTTCACACTCTGTCTCTGCCAGAAACGGCTAATCCGCAGACGCTTTCGTCGCAATTATCTGAAAAAGTTTGTGCTTCTTCCTCGAAGCCAAGTCTTCCAGCCAGTTTACTAAATTCACAAGAAAATAGTTCTACATCTCTGCCGCGTCCACCGCCACCGCCGCCACTACGGCCACCACCTCCGCTACTGCCACAACAACCTCAAGTAATGAACAAAACGCCGCCGCCGCCTTTATCACTTGATTTTTCTCAGCGTAGACCGTTAGGTAAAGATGGAGCTCCATTGCCTAAACTGAAACCACTTCACTGGGATAAAGTCAGGGCTACACCGGACCGGACTATGGTCTGGGATAAGCTCAGAACAAGCTCTTTTGAGTAAGTTTACAACTTGCTTTAGCCTTTAGCCGCAAGCAACAAAAGTTTTCAACAATGTATGATTATTTTTATTCAGGAAAAAGCTTTTATGGGTTATGTGTTTGTCTTGTGGATACACAGATTGGACGAAGAGATGATCGAGTCGCTATTTGGATACACAATGCAAAGCTCCACAAAGAACGAAGAAGGGAAGAGCAAAACTCCATCACCAGGGAAACACCTTCTTGAACCTAAAAGACTTCAGAACTTTACCATTCTCTTAAAAGCCCTCAACGCAACAGCCGACCAAATCTGCTCTGCCTTGGGGAAAGGTAAACTAAGATCAACTCAAGTCGATCCATTGCGGACCTGATCTGTTTTTTAACTTTTCTTTTCTTGCAGGGGAAGGCTTGTGCTTACAGCAGCTAGAAGCGTTGGTGAAGATGGTGCCGACTAAAGAAGAAGAGTTGAAGCTGTGTAGCTACAAAGGAGCAGTGGATGAGCTTGGCTCGGCTGAGAAATTCCTCAGGGCTCTTGTCGGAGTTCCATTTGCGTTTCAAAGAGCTGAAGCAATGCTTTATAGAGAAACGTTTGAAGACGAAGTGGTTCATCTCAGAAACTCCTTCTCAATGCTTGAGGTATTACCGTGTTTCAATTTATGTTCATTTGTTGATTGCTTGTGTTACAAGATACGATGATTAACACAAAAATACCTAATTAGGAAGCTTGCAAGGAGCTTAAGTCAAGCAGATTATTCTTGAAGCTTTTGGAAGCTGTCCTTAAGACTGGAAACAGGATGAATGTTGGAACCATACGCGGCGGGGCGAAAGCCTTCAAGCTTGACGCTCTGCTCAAGCTCTCTGATGTGAAGGGCACAGACGGTAAGACAACTCTGCTCCACTTTGTCGTGCAAGAGATATCTAGGTCTGAGGGAATCAGAGTTTCAGACAGCATCATGGGACGGATTATGAACCAGAGATCAAACCAAAACAGAACAGCTGAGGAGAAAGAGGAGGATTACAGAAGGATGGGGCTAGATCTTGTCTCCGGTCTAAACACGGAGCTACGAAACGTGAAAAAGACGGCAACGATTGATCTGGAAGGTCTTGTTAGCTCGGTATCGAATCTGAGAGACGGGCTAGGGCAATTGAGGTGTCTAGCTAGCGAGAAGCTGAAAGGGGACGAAGAAAACAGAGCATTCGCTAGTTCAATGAGCTCGTTCTTGAGATACGGAGAGAAGAGCTTGGAGGAGTTGAGGGAAGACGAAAAGAGAATAATGGAGAGAGTTGGAGAGATCGCAGAGTATTTTCATGGAGACGTGAGAGGAGATGACAAGAACCCATTGAGGATATTTGTGATTGTTAGGGATTTTCTGGGGATGTTGGATCATGTTTGTAGAGAATTGAGATGTGTTAGGGTTCCCAACAGTCCTAGCCCTTTGGCTCCATTTCGATAAGCAGTGTTGACTACGAACAGAGGTCTGATTGTTTGGTTTCTGTAGGAAGATTTTAATGAAACTTATGAGTTGTTTATGATAACAGAGTGATTTTGGGATCTACTGTAGATTCGAGGAGCTAAGCAAAGATTCAGACTTTGAGTCTATGGAGAGTAATGTGAAGATCGATACTGTGTATATGTATCAAATGATTAAATCGTGATAAAAAAGAATACTTCTAGAGTTTGGTAGTTTTGGTTCTGTTTCTTTCTTCGATAGAAGTGTGTTTTTGGAAACCCAAACAAGGAATCCTCTGTTCCTCACAGCTGTTTTGTCTTCTGGATCAAAACGCAGAGTTTTGCGTTAAATTACGCTATATTAACTCAGTAAATAAGTTCTGTTAGACATTCACATATATTATAGTTTCAGCAATTTGGATTCTCTGGATTACAAGGTCTGTCGCATTTTGGATCATATGGGTTACAAACTCTATCGTGATAATTCACGTCGACTCTATTTGTATCCATGTTACCTTGTTTCTTACTGCAATTGGGATTCTCTGGATTGCATGGTCTTTCGTAATAATTCACATCAATTCCACTTGTATCCATCGTCCTACCCTCCACAACATCTTGTCCTTCAAATGTGATAATATATATATGTTAGTCCAACCAAAAGTTTTCATAAAAAGTGAAGAAAAAAAAACTAGAGATTGGAAAGTAGATTTACTTACGGAAGACAAGAGCAAGAAGAGAAAGCAATAAGAAAAGTTGAAAGGGAACGTTCTTCATTCTCCAAAGAAAAATATTATAATCTTGCTTTTAGTGATGAAGTTAAATGTATTCGTCATAGCTCTTTATATAGCTAGTGCAATGGGTTGACCAGAAGTTCTTGAAAGAGAATATTCGATTTGACCATGACCTAAATTCGATATTAAAAGCATGATTGAAATATGGAAATGTATTTGAAAATTTGACAACGGAAGTTTCTTATATTACGTTCCAAAATTAGAACTGAATCCATTAACTAGAAAAACGTAGTACACATCTAAAACTTGTTGTTCTTATCTTTTTACAAGCATAATATCTGAGATCTTTTAAGAAAATTATTAGTATTTAATAGCTTTTAGTGGAGAAAATCAAAATTTAATATATGTTTTCACATATGTAATTAGTTTTTGAGTAATTGAATGCTAATTTGAATATTTTAAATTCAGTGATAAAACATTAAAAGATACAAAAACTCACTTTATTATGATTGTATTTTCAAATCAATGTGCTTTTTGGAAATAATTGATCTGTCAAGCATAGATATCGTCTTCACAAGGAGCTGATGGCTCATGTCTAATAATCCCCCAAACTCCTAATCTACATCCCTCGCGAACCCTAACATTATCCGAATCAGAACCTCTGATTTGTCCCTTAAAAACACACCCAAATCTAAACCCTAAACAGATCAAACCCTTTGGCTTTCCAGACTCAGTTATGACCTGATAATTTATATTGCTATGCTCGGTTATCTTCTTCTCTTCATTCATGTGAAGCAATTGCTTGACTGGTACGAAAAGTTTCCCCACGACTTGTTCGGACCCGTAAAATCTCTTAACCTTGATTTGAAACACAAACACTGACTCATTCCTTTGAATCTTGTCGTTTTCGATATAAAATCTCATACGATGATTCCACCGTAAGAGCTTCTTACCGCAAACAGCAGTTGGAGTGACTTGCTTGTCACGTGAACCACGCGTGACCGAGACGGAAACATAGACTGTTGGTCTGAACAAAAGGTTTACGGAGTCGAGATCTTGAGCCGATAGAACGTTAATCTCCACCGGTTGGTAGTCATCCATTATAGTTTGTGTGAAGAATCATTAGAAGAAGAAGAGAAAAGAGAAAAGAGACGATTAGTTAAAAAGAGGAGATTTGAGGAATTAATATATAGTTTGTTAAAAAGGTTGTTTTGATTCTTTAGTGGATTAGGATTTAATCGAATCCTTAAACGAAGAGTTATATTTGAAAATGAATCTTTAAGGATTTGCATCGAAACCGAAAAAGCGGGTTATTTTGTTGGGTCATATCATTGGTAATTGGTTAATTAATTGATTAAGTTATGGGGTATAATTATTTTCCAACAGAATTAATTTATTATGCAACTTTAAAAAAAATAAATGTCCCCTAATGCTTAAGGAGCTAAAATACTTAGTCTCTTTCAAGCATTTTCGTAAGATATGACCCAACAATGTTCATAAATCTATTAATGAAACCGGAAGTAGTTATCGAGCATTCAAGCATTCTAGTCTCTTTCAAGCATTCTCTTAATAATTTTCACACTCCCCAAAGACGTATCTCAAAAAAAGTTTAACAAATATTCTGGATGATGACTTCTATTACAGAGAACTAACACGAATCATAAGTAATATAGAACAAAGCTAAACATCCATAGTAATTTAAAGCTCAAAAAGGAAGGGTATTGAAAGATCTTATTCGAAGAAGAAAAACCATTAGAGGGACTCGGAAAAAAAAACATATATTTCTTTAGTGAAGGCAAATATCGACTGAGGAAAATGGCAATACCGGAAAATAAAAAAATAATAATCATGGCGAGTCATCTTTCTCCTGAGGGCTTCCAGCGAGCCAGCCCCAGACGCCACCCGAGCTCTGTCGTTTAGCGTTCATTGCAGCTTGTTCAGAGGCAGCCTTTTGGCGCTGGAGGAGTTCGAGTTCCTTTTGTAGTGTTTCCAATGTTTGAAGCTTTTGCCTTAGCTCTGCAACATCAACCTGCAGATTCAAAGGGAGTTAACCCAAGGAGATCGAATTGGATGACAGTGAGCTAGGAGGTGGATCCAATTGCTGCAATGGATATATATTCTAGCCATCTAGATTCCTAAATCATCCCGGAAAATGAGCATATGTACTGATGATTAATTCACCGGGTTTTTACTACCTCCAGTTTGAAACATCTTGATTGTTCGGCTGCAAGTTGGCCACGAACAGACTGAAGTTCCTACAAAAATGTCAGCACAAAGATAGGTATGTCAATTGGAAGACTCTCCAGCCAGTCCGTATGAACAGTTGGTTCACCAACTTATTATTCTTGTCTGCTTTTGTTCCAAGAAGGTGAAATTATCATTATTACCTTGTATAAATCTGTGTTTCGTGATTCTCCTTCTGCTAGCTCTTGCCTTAGTTGGTGAGTCTGCATCTTCTCCTTGTTCAAAGATGCCTCCAGTTCTTCCTTTTCGGATTTAAGAGTCGCAATAATGCGTTCACTATTTCCTTCAACCTGGGTGATTCATTACCCAAGATCAAAATAAGAGAAAGAGATGGTGATGATCCCGACTAGGGTAACTATATCATGTGTCCGTACTACATCATATCTGCATTAGATATTTATTATTGCAATAGATAGGTGTGGAAAACAACAACAACATAAATCTACAACAGCTTGCTAACTGGATAAGATGATTAACTGTCCCGAACAAATCAAAAACAGAGTAAGGACGGCAATTCTGACAAGAAGATACCTTTGATCCAGGGTTAATATTGTCCATGACAATTTCCCGTACTCTGCCTTCTTGGCTCACCTCAACCTCTGACTCGATGTCTCTAGTTGTGGCGTTGTTAACAGCAGAAAGGCTACCTGGCAAAGGCGCTTCTAGAGTCTTTGTTTGCAGTGTTGATTTGTGGCTTGGTTTAAGCAGATTAATCTAAAGCCGAGGAATAATTAGAAGCAGAACTGAATACAAGTTCAAGAGAATGGTACTTATGGATTTTCAACATAGTCCCTACCACGTTGTTGTATCGTCCATTGTATCCACCAAAAGCAACTAGCACATCTTCACCATTGTATGAACTAACGACTAAACTTAATCCCTGTCAGAAGAAAAGAAAAGGAAGATTTGCCCTTAATTCTGCAAGATTAAAACGAAATAAGCAAGACTGTTTCTATATGAAGTCTTAAAAAGGCTACTACCCTGTTTCAAGAATGATTAGGCGAAAGTACTAATTTTTTTATAGTTATCTGGAAATCAATATGGATAAATTCTGTTCATTAAAGTACCTCGCTAGCAAGAGGTACACGTCCTTGAACTGAAGCCATTACCGACCATGCAAGAGTTGACATGTTTAGTACAACACTTTCAGATGCCCCTGCAGTGATTTATCAGGGTGCAGCACAATCAGTCAACACGAAATTGAAAAAGTGAAGCAAATATCATTTCTTTCCCTTAAATGGTTATCGGGGTGATAGACAGAAATGGGAGGTTAGAAAAGAGAATTTCCAATGAAAAATGCATAAACCTACCACTCTTGTTATCACCGCCACCAACAATAAACCAGTTCTCTCCAATTGTCACGCCAGCATGTCCAGCTCGGGGAGTTGGTGCCTCACCTTGTTGTGCTGGTCTTGACCACTCCATCTATATGTGAAAGTTGTATCAGACGCTGAAAAATAACGTTTGAAAGTCAGCTGAAAAAATATACGCTTAGCTTAACTTACCGTCTGCAAATCAAGGACATGCAGATCATCGAAACAAGTAGCATGTGAGCCCCCACCAAAGATAAGAAGGTAACGTTCTGCATGCACTGCAGCAGCATGATCAGACCTCGGAGACGGAGATACACCTCTGCAAGTTGACAACAGTTTAAACTCTGATTGCAAATCTTTCATCGATAGTAAAGGAGATAGTTGGTGGCTCTCCAATATATTCGTATTCTGGTTTTATATCGATTCTTAAATGGGTTAGACATCTCTGAAAGACAAAAGAAATGCAGAATCATAAAATCTTACATGGCATCTATCTCATCCCAGGTCATAGTTTCTAGGTCAAGTACATGTAAATCGTTCAGAAGTGATCTCTTTGCATCTTGCCCACCAAATATCACCAAAGTTTTACCCACTATTGTGACTGACTGGCCTCCACGTGAAACCTGAAAGCAAGAGATAAATGACAAAAACAAAGTCTCAGTTCAAGAAACCAAACTGCATACTTAACTTCCGAATGAAAAACGAAATCAATAAAATTTGAATTCAGATGCAACTTAGCCCTGAAGATATTATGGAAGAGCAAGGAAAGAAAACAGCTTTCCTATTTGTCTTTGATGGCCAAACAATTAGTTGTTCACAAGACCAGAATATTTCCATGCAAAGGTGACGATAAGTGAAAACAAATTAAATAACATAAGAGAAGTGAAGATATACTGGTGGTTTTCCATATGTCTTCAGCATTGACCATGTACAGGTATGGGTATCAAAGACCTTCACTGTGACAGGGAAACAGTAGGAAATTGATTGTAATAATTAAGATTCCAGAAAGCTCCTATAAGATATTAAGAGATAACCGTTTTTGAAGGTATATAAACGCTTACCTTGCATAGATTCTGAGGGATCCTTAGTATGACCACCGATAGACAGCAATTTGTTGTCCCACGGTATCTACAAAACAAACAAAGAACACATGTGAAAATAATAGAGTCATCTTTGTTACAAACTAAGTGGATTTCACAAAGAGACTAATTTCCTTTGGCTGAAACCGCTGTCCTCAATATATCGAGGCCGGAAAGCCAAAAGGTAGAAATCAAAACAAAACGCAAGAAGTTAAAAACTAACCAAAGAGTGACCAGCACAAGGTGATAGTAATGTAGGAGATGTTTCCTCTGATTGAGTTGCAACCTTGGTTTCAACTCTTGACCAAGTCCAGTTTTTTAAATCTAGAACCTGTACAAGTTCCACAGTAGACATGCATAACAATTTTCAGCGGGGCTGGTATCGCCAAGTTAGGCTAAAATAAAACTGAATACTTCAATTAAATAATCAGCTTATGCTTATGAATCATATGAGATGCTTACATGAAGATCACCAAGGTAACGGCCATTGTGATTTCCACCATATATATACATCTTATCTTGAATAACTGCTGCTCCATGCTGAAACAAGTATAATAAATAAGACTTAAAAGATAGTGTTGATACATGAATGACAGGACCTTTTAAATATCTTCCAGAAGAGGGAGAAAATATATTACCTCGTATCGGGCTTTTGGCCGCTGACCTGATGTATGGGGTGCAGTCCACTGGTTATATACAGAAACAGTATTTGGGTCTTCCGAGACTACATCTTTATCTTGGGTTTCTGCCAAACGTCCATTATCAGCAGAAATTGTCTTTGTCTCGCTAAATGAGTTCCCATTCTCAACAACAGGCTCATCTTTTGTTGTCTGCTACAGAGAATGATGCACTAGAAGACTCAAATACGTTTCTTCCCTAAGCAAAAAATATGTGTGATATTTCCCATGTTTTGGACACTGAATCTCATGGGATATAAACTCACATTGATTTGGACATCTACAACAGGATCTGGAATATCCTTAGATGCCCTCGAATACCACCCAGGATCTTCTTCCTGATATAAAGTGAGCAATAGGGAAGAAATCAAGCCTCTGCTCTAGTAAAGTCTAACAAAAAAGCCATAAACCTCTCTGTCGTTTACCTCCAGAATTTTCACAAAGAGACGCATTGCCTCGATGGAGGGCATGGTTCCGAGCCCCTGCCAACTAAAATAAAAATGGAATGACTCAGAACACTAGCACTTCTTCCACGAAAGTTCGCAAAAACAATGTTCAAGGCTTATTTTTCTTAACAAGATTCTAAGCAGTAACAAGCTCGGTGATGAAGGATTGTATCTCCATAATAAAATTATCTGCAATTACTTTTATCAACATGTCACACGATCTTTGAGTACATACCAGATCATATGTAAGCATTTAGTTTTTTCCCAGGGATGCAAACACAAATCCTGCATTTCTAGTTTTTATCTACGTAGCTTACATCTGGAATACTCCTTTCCCGTTTCCCTGATTCATGAGGCATCTGGATTCTTCAATTCTAATAATTGATGAAATCTAAGGCATCTCCTAATTATACCCACCACAAAACTACTTCCTACAAGTATGATTCCCAAACTCAAGCATAGAAATGTAGGTGTCGGCAGACAGCACCGAATCTAACCTTTTCCACTTGCTTTGCTCCACTGGTCTCCATGCACTAGGTTTCGGAGTGTTACATGGTCCTACAGTAGCCTGTTTACATGTTAAAACCAAGAGATCATTAATACTGAGCCTAAATCTGTCCTCGAGATGAAATTAGTAGAAGAGAAAGGGGAAGGAACAGCCCGTTTTCGCACCGTGTATAATAAATTAGTCTACGACAATACTAAAATGACTACGAACCAATGGCGAAAAGATGCAGAACAAGAAAAACACTGTTGTGAAAAGGCTAATTTTCTGACATTGTAGTCACATATCAAGCTACAGACCCAATAAAGATCTAAGTAAACTACGATTGCAGGACGAACGATCCGTGAGATCTGATCAATAAAAAGTACTAAAATCACGTTTTCCATCAAATCGATAATCAAATCTCAGGCAACATTTGACTAAGCAGTTACACAGCCAGCAACGGATCTTTCCGGCAATATCCGAAAATCCTAACCAAGACCGAAAAGACGATCAAGCTAAGTCCGACAAACAAATTGCGTCATTTCGAAATCTGAGAAAATTTCGATGTGAAAGATATGAATCAATGAATAAAACAAAATCAATCAACACCCAAACCATCAGATCTCGTGAAATCAACAATCGTGAGGTTAGCAATGGAAGAGATCAGAAATGGGAGTGCCTGACCTGTTGGTACAGCGCATAGAGAATTAGTGCAGTATCATTGGAGAATTTCGAGCTGACATTTTTCGCCGACGAATCAGATCCGTCGAGGCCGACGTAAGATGCGGCGGCGTAGAACCTCTCCGGGTAGGCGGGGCCAGACGTTGCCCTAGCCATAGCCAGTTGTCTCCTTCTCTGAATTCGACCGCGGATTTGATCGGAGATGGAGAAGCCGAGGAGCAGCGATAAGCGTTTTCTAGTTTCGTTTATGTTTTGGAATTTTTAAAGATTCAAGTTTTCTAGACTTAAAATATTTTTAAAATTAATTAAAAAGAAAAATTCTAAAATTAATCGAAAATTATAATTGCTAGATGCAGTGTTTATATAGCGGCACGATCAAGACGACGTGATCATATTTCTCATACTCCCTTTGTGGTAAAATTTTCTGGTAAACATCGTACGTCATTAGTTAAACATAGTTTAGCTCTTTCGAACATGTGTCTAAAAGAAATACAAACCATGAGTTCCCCAATGATGATAATGAACAAACAAAATACACCTTGCTTTGTAGTGTTTTGTTTCGTTTCGTTTTGGGTACTACAATTTGTTTTCCTTCGCATTCAAGAAATGATATTGAATGATTTAGCGATAGTGTGAAACTCCGGTCTCAACTCCGACCAAGCTGACTCTGGAGCCTGAGCATTCAGAGTATAAAGCCGGCCACCTTTAGCGCAACAAATAGCCACGTTATGCCGCCGGAAAAGCGGTGATTCGACTTTAAACTCCAACTCATAGTACTTCAAGTTTCTCTCTGAATCTTCTCTGAGATTTGATTCCAGCAAAGTTCCTTTTAAATCTGTTCTTTGACCAGATCGTGTCACTGTTCTTACTATTGCTTCTCCTACTTCCTTTGGCCCTCCAAATGCTTCAATTCTATATATCATAAACAATAAGAGAAGTTCATACTCACAGATTTTCGCTTCTTGAAACAGAATGCCAATTGTTCGTTTCGATTGTCTTATCAGTACAAGATACTTAGGAATGATGTTTTTACTTACGAGAAAGTGGGTGAGACACAGGAGACGATAACACTGACGTTGAGCTCGCCGGTCGAACCGGGGGGTCCAAATGCAACAACCGGTTCATTGACGTTATTCCGGCGACTGTTTCTTGCCGGAGGAAGGTCTAGCGAAATCTCCCGCTCTGTCTTCTCCGCCGCTCTATACAAGAGCGTCTGGTCTCCAACCCACGTAGCCGGATATATAAATTCTATGATTATAACTTATCAATTATAAATTTGTACAAAATTGACAATCATCGATTCATCTTCCAAATATATATACATGTCTTCAATGAGAAAAGTTCAAAATGAAGATTATGACTTAATAAGAGAGAGAGGACTTACTAACCGAATCCTTCAACCGTATCGATACATCTGCTATAACCTCCGATCGGATAAACGACGTCGAGTTTCAGATTCCGGCCAAATTCCGGCGATAAACCGAGTACAAAACTCGTGATTCCTCCGAAATTCGCACCGATGGCAAGCACAGAGGACGACCCTACACCCAGAAGAAGCCGCCGGTTGAATTTCTCAGCAAGGGGAGAAAACTCCTCTGCCGGGGAAGTTTTCCGATCATCGAAGGATTGTTTAGCGAACAAAATGTTGGAGAGTTTCGCATTTCTGGGTGATGAGTGTAAAGAGAAGTAAAGTTTCAGAGACATTTCTCGTCCCTTCTTTTAAGCGATGTCATTGAGTGTTGCCGACGACTCTCTTATCACTTGCAGAGCTACTACCTAAACGACACCGTTTACACCTCAACTTCGACGTCGTTTGAAAAAAGGAACCCTTCTCGTCATCGGAAAAGAAAAAGAAAAAACGTTAAATAAATATTTATTAATTATCATGTTATAGGGATTTGTGATATGTGTGTAACATCAAACGAAATGTTGTAGATAACAATATCATGTTTAAAATATATCAAATGTAGATTAGTTTATTTGAGATGTCAAAAAGTTGTTTTTGGAATTATTTATACAAAAATTTGTTATAGAGAATACCGTCGTAATAAACATTAGCACAATAATAGTAAAAGTGAAATAGTTGTCTATCCGAAATAAATGATATCATCTCCATATAAATTATTTAGCCATCATCAAATAGGATGATTTTTTTTTTCTCAAGAATTAAAGCAAACGGTTCGATGAAACAAATGACTCAGTGAAATGTAAATTTAAATATGAGAAGGTAATTCATCTTTTGAATTTACCCTAATAAATTACAAAATAGTTTAGTTACACTTGTTTTAAACTTTGTAGACGGATTAGATGGCAGTGAAAAAAGCAGAGCATTCTTATTTTTTACAGGATACTAAAAATAATGCTCTTCAACAACAAATAACATTTTCTTTTTCAAATCCTTAAATGAGTGTCTTAAAAAAAGATAATAATATCATGTATACAGTATGAATTCAATCAAACATTTGAAATTTTAGATTAAAATGAATCGGACAATTTAATGATATGTAGCAAAATTATATGTAATATAAATCGATTTTTATATAATTAACATTTATAATCAAACCTAATTAAACACTGGCAAACGAGAGTTGGATTTCTTCTAACGTTAATCCCTGAGTCTCTGGCACCAAACACCATGTGAATACAATTGTTACTCCACAAACTATAGCTGATACAATAAAAGTCCCTGCAAGTTATTTTCATAAAGACATGGTTAAACATTTTAGACTGATTACTTCATTTTTAATACGTAAACCGAAAAAACCAAAAGACTGTAGTTTAGGTTACTTACCGGTTGGGCTCCAAACCAACATAAAATTGAAACAATAGTTGGCGATCCAACCAGTGAACCAATTGGCTATGGTCACTAAACTCCCGGCTAACACCTTTATATCCATTGGAAAGATCTGCCAATTAAAAGCAAGTACACATAAACACTAATTAATAACAAAAATTTGATATATATATATATATATATATATATTATATAAAGAAAAAGTATACCTCAGACATTATAATCCATGGCAATGCTCCCATCCCAAATGCGAACATCATCGTGAATGACTGTTGAAAAACATAAAATGCTATATTTTTACATTTTGACAAATTAACAATAATCAATATAGACATAATATATGTAAACGATATAATTTGATTTGTTGTGAGTTCTTTTTTTCCACCATTTTATTAAAATTTTGTGGCTGCCTACTTTGGCTTAGTTTAATTGAGATGATACAAAAGAAAACAGACTAACACTTTCATTCGAATAATTTGATAGAATACCAATTAGATGAATTTTAAGTTTTATTTTTATAAACCATACGCTGATACAGTTTGATAGAGAATACCAAAGTTCAATTAGACTAAAAATCACATTGAGAAGAGCTTACCAATATTCCGATGAAAGTTAAAATTGGTGTAATTTTGTCAATCTGAGGGACATCTTTAACTGCAAAAGCAACGGCCAATGTGATACAGCTTAAGCATAACCCAAATGCTGAAGTCTGCAAATTCGATCCATTAAATCTATATTAAACCAAAAGCTAATATTGAAAGCAAAAAAAAAGAAAGTCTAACCATAAGAAGTGGTCGTCTTCCCCAGCGATCCACGAGGATTAAACCCATTAAAGATTTTGGTACCTATGCATGCATGCATGATCGATCATTAATAATGAGGCTACGATGTGAGTGAGAATATACAATGAAAGACACCAATCAGTGTAAGGTTGGTATAAAATATCAAACGCGATTTAATATTTATACGTACGACGATAAGAGACAGCACCGTCATCCCAACCCCAGCAGGAAATCCTGGAAATTAAATGAAAGTGTTAAAATTAATAGTTTTCTAATGAAAATCAAAGAAATTAATGACATTATTAATAAAAAATAAAATATCTGAGGACATAAGAAATTTATATTTTTACCGCCAAGTTTAAATAGAGTGCTTCCATAAGCGCTTATTCCCCCAACTCCACATAATTGTTGCAGAAGCATCAAACCTATGCCGATCTAAATTATCATAATTAACCGAATCCAAAAAAAAGTTAGATGATTTTTTTTTATTGACCAAATCCAAATCATATTGAATTAAAACAAATCTATCTTACTGTAAGTTGATGAGCATATCTCTTTTTGAAAAGACTACGAATGCCGATACTCGAATTTTGCTTCGAAATTTCTACCGAAATCTACAAAATTTTGAACAAAACAGAAATTTTTATACAAAAAGAAAAATTGTTACGGATAATAATCTACTAATGATTCTAAAAATATGTAAACCTCTGTTTTGGAGAACGATTTATATGTATAGATACCTTAATTTCGCAAGATTCAAGCATAATATCAGATCCTTTCCCTCTTAGCTTTTGAAGAACAACTTCAAACTCTTTACCACGTATTTTTTTGCCTGTAATTTTTGTTTTCAAATTAATATGTATATATATTTTAAATAGCATATATTTAATTTATATGACTAACCAGCCATCTTGGAGACTCAGGGATGAAGAACAAACCAACAACTTGTATCCCACATGGAATAACACCTGTTTGGAAATGAGTTTTCGTTAAGTAAGTTTAGATAATAAATAAATTTATAGTGATAAAATAATTAATTCGGAGAAATGATTAATAGTAGATGCGAATAAATCACCGATTAAGGCTAGAGTTCTCCATGACAAGATATTTCCAAAGTAATATGCGATTGCCACTCCAGAGTTTTGCAACAACTGAAAAGTATTGATTTTGAAATTATAATTCAAATATGTATACATGATTATATCTAAACTTGGAGCTTTGAATTTATATATCACCTGATTGCTAAATGTAAAAGCGCCTCTTGCGTGCTTGGGTGTTATCTCTGCGACATATACAGGAACCTATAAAATTTTCAGTTCAAAACAATTAGCATATATCTAATGGATTAAAGCTAGAGATGCTTTATTATCATTTAGAGAAATATTTTACCACGTAGCTAATGAGACCAACTCCAATTCCCACAAAAACACGTCCCAAATCGAGCCAAATAATATTCTGTAGCCAAACAAATATAAACCGGTAAATAATATTATATGATATATTGTTAAAGTTGCAAAAGAAAGTATGAATATAAGATAAGTTATGAGGAAACCTTGGCTAGTGCAATAGCAAGCCAACCAGTTATGCAGAATAAATCAGCGAGCCACAACGTCTACGAAAATTTGAGAGAAGAAACTTTTAGTATTTACGTGAAACAGTTTGGGGCATATAATAAAATATAAGAAATGTAAGGGTGATTTTGTAGAATAATAGATACTTAACCATTTTATTACCGAAGGCAGATGCAGCTTTGGCGCTGAATATTGCACCGATCATTCCTCCGAACGTCATCAGCGAACCAAACAGCGAAAACTGAACACTTATAGTAATTAGTTAATTTTTTAAAAAAGTTACCATTTTAATATATTTTTCTCATGTAAGTAGTGATTTTATCAAAATCTATGTAAATGTTATATTAAATTTATATTTTTCATGTTTCCTTAACTTTTTTTACAAAGTAAATATAAGTAAAGATGGACTTACTTGGGCGAGAGAAAGATCCAAGTCTGTCATAATGGAGGACATTGTATCTGCAGTATAACCCGCCTGTATACCATAAAATGGTAGTAGCAAAAATTTAATATATGAATATAATAAGATAAAAACAAGTATGACTCTTTTTATTAACAAAACCACCATACCGAGTTTTTTTGTATATTGATGATATGTATATTTTATGAAAATTATATATATAGATGAAACAAATTCTAAACATGTTTTCACAAAATCTAATTCTAAGACAAAATTGGTATCTATATAGACATATATTGTGACCCTAAACAGAATAGCTTAAGTAATTTAACAAACAGAAACTGTGGCCACATATGAATAATAACGTTTTGATTGGTAATTTTGCCGTTGTGAGAAAAGTTCCATCAACTTCAAGGATTAGTAATGAGCAAGACGACAGGAGCTGGCACTGTGGCGTGCCTAGACTGAAAGAGGCTCAAAACAAATAAAAGAAAAATAATATAATATAAATTTTAAGTAGTAGAGAGAGAGAGAGAGAGAGAGAGAGAGAATGTGTTCTCTATTGATATAAACTAGCTGGTCTTGGTTAACCATGCACCAATTAAGATGGAAACAAAAAAAATATCATGCTGTACCTGTACGTGTTGGGATGTAGATGTATCTTTTAAATATTGTGTCTAGATTCATGTTCATCGTTTGTACCAGACAATAACATTTTTGGGTTGTTTTTTACGGTCTAAGGCTCGATCTGGTTTGTTTTATGTAATATTACTATTTATTCATCTTAAATATTTGAATAATGTTGTCCGAGAATAGACTGTTACTCTACGACGTCAAGTTGCTGTTTTGGTTGTTTTGAATTTATTGACTATAAGATGCCAAAACATCACCTTGAGATGCCGTAAGAGTCGAACTAATAAATAAAAGAGAAGAACCAACAAGTCACTTAATCTATAGAGTTTGAGATACTCACGAAACATGTAGATAGATAGATAGATAGAGATATATGTGGCTTCTAAATCGGGTCTTAAATTGAATTTAGCATTGATGGCGTCGTTCGTTTGGATAAAAGTGAACGCAATTCAATCGTATAGTTCTACATTAGTATAAATTTGATTTGACCCACATACATACGTAGAAATGCCAAGTTTTCATTAGTTTGATTCATTGAAACAAGACGCAAACACACAAAAAAAAAGTCTATCAAGAGCTAAAAGCACCTCCATCCAAGAGAGTCTCAAAAAAAATTCTCAAACAAAAAAATTTAATATTTTAATAGAAATTAATTTTATAATTAAGTTTTAACTTCTAAAAAGAAATTTAACTAATCGATAATTGATAAATGTTTTATGAAGTTCTCATGAATTTTTTAAAATTTCTCATTTAAAAACTCCTTCTCATTCTTTCTCCTCTTTTTTATTATTTTTCTTATTTTAATTATGTGAACCTTTCTTTACATACCCTCTTAATTATAAACATCAATCATTTTTCCAATTTTAGTAAAAGTTAATTTGGTCCGGTTTCGCCAATATAATAGATTCCGGTCCGATGCAATCAAATCCGAGACCCAGTCGGATCCGGTCCCACAAGACCAAATTTCTTTGGAGCAAAAGAAATCAGTCATAAATGAACGCCCCAACCGTATAGCGACGTTTGCGTTTGCCTCCAATCGCTTTTCTCAATTTGGTACTGCAGATATTATATTCTTATCAATTTATAACAAAATCAAATTCTACGAGATTCGTGGTCTTTTAATACATATAACTTTTTCCCCTTTTTTCTCGCAAATATTAAAAGTGATCTATAGGTCAAGGTTTCAAGAATCAAAAGATCGGTATGATGTACATTAGTGTGTATACAGTATATTGTATGGTTGACTTTTGAACTATATTCGAAGACGCAAAGAACACCGGAGATTAAGGATTAGGCACGATGGTGAAAGACAGAGTGACTAAGTTAGTGGATTTTGTCCTAAAACTAATCACAATAAGTCAGCTTTAGGCTTCAGCTTTAAGTATCTCCAGCTCTTTGTTTCTTCGAGCAGACACAATAAAACACACTTTTTCTCCGCAGCTCTCGGATCTCTAATTTCAAATAGCGTTTTAACTTTGAGGTTGTGAAGCAAACTCATGAATCTCTTCGACTTTTCCTGGAGAAACCAGAGAGGAAAGGTTTCCATCAAAACATCAAGTAATATCTCTTTTTATCTGGTAATAATGTTTTTCTTCACCTATCTCTTCTGTTTGATTCCCAATAAAACAAAGAAAAATCGATGTAGCTACAGATACGTAGATTCTCACTTTCCTCTGTTTTACTCAGGTTAAGATTAGAGCCAATCACTAAAAGAAACTAGCTTCTTTGGTTAAAAAGAAGAAATGGGGAGATCATGTTTGCCGAAATGCCGATTAGGAAGACTAATGGCAGGATTACAAGTTGTCTTCGGGTTACTACTGATCACTGTGAGCCTATCATGTCTCTATAGATTCCATTCTGCGGGTTACTTCTTGCACAACGAAGACACTTGCCGCAATATCTACAGAATCAAAGAAGTCAACAGCGAAGGATTTGACTTAAAGGCGCTGCGTGATCGCGTTGATGAAGTCCTTCAAAAGATGGATAACTTGTATGAGAAGCTAGACAAGACGGTAAAAGAAATGGAGAAGAGCAAAGACGGAAGCAAAAAAGAGATCAAGAAATTTCTTGAAGATGAAGTGATGAAGCCATTTTACTATGCTCATATCGGTTTAAGGCAAATCCGTTTACCAAACCCCGAAGGAATCAGAAACTCGACGGAAAAGGAAGAGCCTTTGATCAACAAGTTTCTCATTGAGGAGATAAGGAAGTACATTACCCCCAAGGAGAATCGGGTCGGGAAGATAAACATGTTTGGAACAGAGAGAGTTTACAACACAATAGGTCATGCATGTGTGTTGATGAAGATGGAGCTAGAGAAGTATATGGATTATGATGTTGGAGCATATTGCGATGATGATTGGAATTTAGCACAGAAGCTTATAGTTAATGGGTGTGACCCGTTGCCTAGAAGACGGTGCTTAACAAGAGCATCGATGACTTACCAGAAACCTTATCCTATCAATGAGTCATTATGGAAGCTTCCTGATGATAGGAATGTAAGGTGGGGAAATTACCAATGCAGGAATTTCGCGTGCTTGTCAAGTAAAAACCCCAAAAGAGGATACACGAAATGCAGCGGATGTTTTGAAATGGAGAAAGAGAGTGGTAAATGGGTCACAAACAGTACTTTGTTGGCTGATTTCACGATTGCAGATGTTTTGAAAGTGAAGCCAGGTGAGATTAGGATTGGATTGGATTTTGGTGTTGGGACAGGAACATTTGCAGCAAGAATGAGAGAGAAGAATGTGACTATTGTCACTACTGCACTGAATCTGGGAGCTCCTTTCAATGAGATGATCGCATTGCGAGGTTTGATCCCTTTGTACATCTCTGTTAACCAGAGGCTACCGTTCTTCGATAATACTATGGATATGATTCATACTGCTGGGTTAATGGACGGTTGGATTGATCTTCTTCTGATGGATTTCGTGTTATATGATTGGGATCGAGTGCTGAGACCGGGTGGGTTACTGTGGATTGATAGATTCTTCTGTAAAAAGAAAGATCTTGATGACTATATGTACATGTTCCTGCAGTTTAGGTACAAGAAACACAAGTGGGCTATTTCACCTAAATCAAAGGATGAGGTTTATCTCTCTGCATTGCTTGAGAAACCTCCTCGTGCAATCTAAAACAAAAAATACAAAAGGTTAAGCTTATATATTTGTATTAGACGTTCTATTCATTTGATTGTCTACCCTTTGTATTTACTTCGAAAACAATTAGAAATTTCCAGCTCTGTTTCACTTTACTAGTTGAGGATTTTCTGCTCGAGAACTAATTCAAGACATTATTTATATCTAACCTTGAAACTGGCCAAAAAGGACACTGATGGAAAATTAGAAAAAACCATAAACATCAGCTCAAGTTACAGAACCAATGGTTAACTACCAAAGCCAATGAATGTTTTAAGTAACTAATATACCTCTGGTCAAGCTGTTTTCTTGAACCCATGAACTTCTAACACCATTTTCTCAGGTGAAGATGCCATCATCTACTCTAAGTTAAAAGGAGAATGGACTTACCTAAAAGAGACTAAAAAAAAACACTAACCCAAATGAGTTGGCCTTTCAACTTGGTACTAGAGACAGGATTTGAGTTTTGATTCGTCCCATACACATTTGGATTTCTCTGTAGATCGGTAGGTTCTGGGGGCATCGAGGCTGCAAGCTCGTGACTGCTGTGTCTATAAGCTGTGCCACATCAGCGGGAGGGTACTGTCTCTCCGTGCACATCTGCAAGTCACAAGAAAGAAGTTCAATTTATTGCTACGAAGATGCAGTTTGATTTAGATTTAGGATGAATGATGAACCCAATGCTGTCTAGATTAAGTGGCATTTGGCACATATAAGCAAAGATTAAAACTTCAATGCCCAGAAAATTATAGAGGGCTACTAAGCAAACAATATTTCGGTTAGTACCAAACACAAGTCAAAACTTAGTCCTATAGATTCATAAAGGCTTCCAGATGATCTCGTTAAGCATGCAATCCTTCTTAACAATTTCCTGATTACCTGAATCATGAGCCAAGTGGCAACACAGGAGGTGATTAGCTCCGAAGGCATTTGAGCCTCGTTTTTCTCTGAACCATCTTGTGAGATGAAATCGCTGTTAGCCACAGGCTTTGATGCGTCTGAGGGAGATCCGTTGTGGTGATGCTCTATGCTGCCATTTGCATGCTCTTGATGTTTGGCCATAGAGCTGCGTAATGGCTGATGTTTGCCAATCAAGTCCAAGGCTTCTTGGATCATTTTGCTCGCATCTTCTCCTTCCTTCACAGATGATGAAGCCTAGAACCGCAGAGTAGCTAAAACTTAGCAAAACATATGTATTTTGCAAGAGAATATAGGAAAGCGGTTAAATCGATACCTTAATAGCTGCATCCACCATTGCTTGCGCTCTCTTCTTTGAACCCTTGACAATTTCTAGCATCTCTGGCTCCATTTCCTGTCACACAGCACAAATATAAGCTAATTCAAGTCAATCAGAAGGCAAAGTTTCCGTGGGCAATCAATGGTCCATCTATTTTGATCCCATTTGGGTTTCTAAAACACAATATCTACCAATATGAATAAGACATCAGCAGTCCATTACCTTTTCATCTAAATCATGCTGTAGCGCAAATGCCTGTTGAATCTCAGCTTCTCGTCCTTTGCTATAATTGATGATATATGACTGATTCGTCTGATGTGGACTACTAGTGTTGGTTGATACTTTACCATGCAGAATGGGAGCAATCATATCACCCTGTAGAGGATTAATGAGTTAGGCATAAAATTTTCAGAATATGTACGGGAAGATCTAAGAATGTTAAAGGCTCCGATAAAAATAATTAAATCCATCTTTCCCTACCTGATTGAGAGAAGGATTCATGGAGAAGTCAACATTTTCAAGTCCGCATGGAGGGAATATAACAGACACGCCAGGGTTTGAATTCCCGCTTAGCTGTGCTTCTTTCTTCATGGACAAGCACTTATCAATTTGCCTCCTTAGACCCTCTGGCATGTATTCCAATGGATTTGAAGGCATGCAGTCAATGTCCTGTTGAAAAAGGAGAGAGTCAAACGACTGAGACCTTATTATCTATAAATCAATAGAGATTGGATAGTGCGAATAGAACTGGTAGAGTATTTGAATTACCCTAACTAACTCAACGCCCAAGTCGTCAAACAGAACATTGCATTGGCTATGGTCAACAGTGAGAATTTTCCCATCATGAATCTCTCGTGTTTTGGGATGGATGGCAATGACTCTATTTCCAACTGCTAATGGCCGAGCCAAATCTGTAGGAAGCCCTTCCCTAGCCCCTGTTCGAAGCTCTGTATAATGCTTTCTCACAGACTCACGGTACTGTTTGAGTTTCTCCCGCTCTTCCTGTAAAAATCTCTCAGAGAATCTTCGGGGTCTACCAAGAGAGCTGCAAAAAAAGGAAAGAGCAACCTTTTTAAATCTACCTTATTCTGTTTAAGCATTTCCAATTACAAAACTTGAACAAACCTTTTAATGACGCTCCATTCAAGACGAGTAAGTCTTGGAATGTGACCAAGTCCTACGTGATTTAGGTAATCCACAAACTCCATCTTTGCAAACCAGGGATGGTCAATAGCACTATAAAACCATTCAAATATACACCTTCGACGTGCCAAGGAATACGACATAGAAGTAGAAAGCTTATCCTGAAATTGGAATAAATAAATATCAGAACCAAATTTTGAATGTGCATAAGAGAAGTGAAGTTAGAGGTTCCACCTTTAATAACAATTCCTGTTCTGAAAGAGATCTCGAACTACGCGAAGCTTTATGAATATTTTCAGAAGTTTTAGCCCTTTCTTGCAAGCTTTTCTTCAGGCTCATCTTACGCCTGTTTGGAGGTTTCTGCGGTAAACTGGCTGGACCCGAATCAGAAACTTGTTTAGTTGACATTACTACATCCATCGCAGATCTTTTCTTATCGCTCATTGCAGTAGATTCCTCCAACTGCTTAACAGTTTTCAACTGTTTTGACTGAGGAGGACCTTGACCAACGCGTTTTGTTCTAAGCGAAGACTTCATATTATGGTCTTCTTGAGCCAATTCCTGCAACATAATAAACCAAATTATGAGTTAATGTTTCTTCAGAAGCACAAACTTGAATCCTTGTCAAGGATCTCAAACTTGATTCAAAGGATAGTAATCACAGAGTCTAACTAAGATAAAAAGTTAATGTACAATTGAAGCAATATAGAAGTCAAGACGGGTTTCAACTAATTCAACATACATAGATAATACCTTCTTGTTTATGGATTTTTCCTGAGTAGAATCAGTTGGAGCTTCATCCCCTAGCATCTGAAAATTAAACACAATTCATATATTTAGCTAAAAGGTGCCTAGAAGAAAGTGAATAGAAAATTAAGAGAACTATCTTGCTAACCTTTGGTTTACGTTTTCTTCTTAAACTGCCACTAGTAGTTTCCGGTTGTAGCTTCCCGGTGGGAACAACATTATAATCGGTGGATGCTTGCCTTGAAGGTTTTGGTTTTCTATTGCAAGCAGCATTCCCAATAGCAGATATTGCATGAAGCAGACTATCATCTGGTTCTGAATTTGCTTTTTCCCCATGACTGCTTGTGGATGTAGTTTCTGGTGAGCTAGATTTCTCGTCAATGTCGTTTTCTATTCTCTCTTCCTTTAACTGAGCAGATGATTCTGGACCCAATGCAATATAGTAAAAATTAATAAAAGTAATGATGAAAAGCTGCAGAGTTAATGGCAGGCTCTTCTTTTAACCCAATCTACATACTCAACGAGAAAATGTCGAAGAAAAAAAAGGTAAAATTCAGGTATATTGGGGCGCCATGGTTTAAATCACAAGCAAAACCACACAAAGCTCACCTGATTCCATCAATGCTGCCGGAAGCAATGAAGCTGACAATTCAGCCAAGGCTTGCAGAGCATCAAATTCATCTACACAGGAAAAAAGAGGCAATAAGTTTCAGATTCCCATAAGTTTTCAGCAGACGATGATGATACTTAGTTTAAATGGACAATGCAGAATAAATAAATAATCAAATCTCACAATAGTAAAGCTTGTAATCGAAAATATGTAAGAACCTAAAAGAGATGATAAACATTTCTAACTTTCCTGACAGAAATTGATAATATTGTTACATACTCTTGGAAATTGTAATCAGGCCTCAAGCTAAACTATTATTGGTTTTTACCTCCGGAAGTAAGTTTGTTATCTCTTTTCTTTGGGCTGCGTGGTGAATATGTCCCTCTTGAGGCTTCAACACCTGCCTTTCGTCTCTGTGATTTAATTCTGAGCCCCTCAGTAGCACTGCCTGCTTCTCCATTGTCATCAGAATAGTTACCCTCTGCTTCTTCAACTTTCACTTTTTTCTTGTAGAACCTTTTCCCCTTCCGTGGAACCTCCATTTCGCCAACCCCTTCCATATCCATCAACAACGCAGCATCTCTATCAGATTCAAGCTTCCTATCTCGGCTACTTCCCACCCACGATTGAGCTTTTCTCGTTCGTGACTGGTCAAAGCATAAAGTTGAGTAGCGTTTTTCAGTAAATCAAGATTACGCAGAAGATAGATAGAAGGATAGAATTTCTAGAGCTCGAGAGTTACCATTTTCCCCCAGCTCTTTATTGGCGAGTTGTCACTGAGTTCTGTTCTTCTATTTGGTGATTCAGAAACTATTGGAGACCCTCCCCTTCTGGATGCGTCTGTTAATGCTAATGCTAAAAAATGTGCAACATCATCATTGGCATCGAGTTGCTTTCTGGCTCTTTTATTTGGTGGAGTAGAGCCTTCTCTGTCATCCCTCATGTGTGAAGTTTGTACAGGAACTCGAGGTGTACGTTTGCCAGTGGCACGTCGATGAGTTCCTACATGAATTAAGAATCAAATGTACACATTCTTGAACGTATTGGTTTACAGATACTAGACAGGTGGACACCTTTTAAAAGCTGGAATACAAAACTCAATAACAAAAGCAGAACAATTTATCAACTTCCTCACCCGCTTAATTGATATAATGAATGGGAAAATCATATAGTAACCATTTGATTTGGTATCTTCAGACGAGAATAACCTTTAGGAGAATGATGAGTTAATACAGCGTAGGCACTTTACCATTAGCTCGTGCTTGCTTTAAAAACGTGAGACATCCATCAGATGAGGCAACTGGATGTTGTCTATCATCTTCCTCTCGAGAATCACTAAGCTGAGCTTTTGCACGTTTGCGCTTTTGCTGTTTCCTCGGTACTTCTGAAACATCATGGCCTTCTCCTTCGCTGCCACTCCCTTCCTAGAAGAAGTACCATAAGAATGGGATAACATATACAAACTGACCTAACAGATTGGCTATATAGGTAACACAAAACTCAGAGTTTATAATGTCAACAGTCTTACTGTCTATTGCGTTGATAACTAGAGGTTATTTCATCAACCACCCACATTTTCAACCGTGAAATTTCATTTTCTCATCTATAGCCACTTCATAGAATGTCATTGGTGTGCCAGCCATAGTTAAATAGAATTCTCACCATGACACTATAGTGATCGGTCATCATAGCAATAAGGCCAGCTACAGAGGCAGTTCCCTCCGGAAGAGATAAATATGCCTGGAAGAACAAGCAAATCAGGTAAATGCAAAGTTAGGTAGGTTTTACAAGATTCAGGTTTTAAGCCTGGAAAAGAAACTTGCCACATCGAATACTAATTAAAACTGAGATACAAGATGTCTTGACTCATACCCGATTCATATTAAAAAGGGCTTCCACCATGTCAACAGACCTGCTATTCCGAATTGCGGCAGCCACCTGGAGAAAAATAGTCTTAAGAACTCTGATGCCACGGAAACTCACATATACGAAAGTGAGTGAGGCAGTTATTTACCTTTCTCCAGTCCTGCCCGTACTTCCGGTAGGCGTCATAAAAACGCTCAAGCTCTACTCTGGTCCACTGAGGTCCCAGCTTGTCAGACAATTTCTTCTTCTACGATGAGCAAAGCAAATGCATGGTTAATACATCTGAGTAACATCTCATTCAACTTTCAAGAAATGAAGACCTATTACTCACACGCTGCTTATTTTTTCTCGAGTTTCCAACATCTTTTCTTGGCGAGGTTTCATTGGTGAAACGCTTGTTCACACTCCTCGACTTCCTAACCGGTGCCATTTGCAGGTTTCTCTGACCGAGAATTTTAATTAGAATCTAAGATATGCAATTATAAAAAAGACAACTTTAAACTGTTATGGAGACTAAGCTGATTAGCAAATTAAGCGTGGAACAAATTTCGAGTTACAAATTTACCAGAAAATAGAGATTTCAAAGACTTTACTCAAAAACAACTATAACCCATTCTTGGATCAGACAAAAAAGCACTATTGGGGAAGATTAATATCTGCAGTATCGAGAAGCGGTAAAATAATGAAAATCAGAACCAGATTTAACTTTGGGTATTCAAAAACCTAAAAGAGCCCAAATTGAGGAATCAATATTCATTGTGACGAGACACGAAAAATCATTCACAAAAGGGACAAAAGTCAGGAGCTTGAAGCCAAACTTCGAGGAAATGCGTTAAGGAAATTTAAAAAGAACACACATTTTGAATCGAAACTCCCATCGATTAACTTCAACATATTAATAAAACGCAGACTCCATAAATCATAAACCGATTCTCCTAAAAAGAAACTGAAAAAAGAAAAACTTCAATCGAGTGAACTTAAAAAATCCCATTCAAACCCAGCTAAAGGAACTAGATTCAAAACCACGCCACTTTAAAACGAAGAACTAACACAGAAGTGTAGAGAATCCAACAATTAGTCCAGTAAAGAAAATTCAAACGGAAAAAAAGAAAACCCTTTGAAAAACCCTAATCGAAACAGATCCACAGAAGATTCACTCACCAATTTCGGGACTTGGGGAGGGAATAGACGACGAAACACACTGAAAGCAAAACGCAGGTGTGAGGTTGGAGGAGAGAGAAAGCACGAGCCTTTTCTTTCAAAAAGAGAGATCGATGAGAAATTTGAAAGAAGGGTTTTAGAGAGAGAAGGAATTGAAAAAAAAAAGGATAGAGAGGAGAGAGAGAGCGATAGAATTAGAGAAAGAAATAAGAAGAGGTGTTGCCGCGAAACTTGAATAGAAGGACGACTTCAGCCAATGAGCGTTCCCGATTTGTCATTTTTTCTATTTTTCTATTTATTTTCTTCCTTTATTTTTGTTTCACTCTGAATATCATAAGCTGGTGCATGTGTGATCATGAACGTCCACGTGTCTGAAAGGATTTATAAACGTTGATGTTTTAGTTTCACTTGCGTTGAATGTGGTATCGGTAGCAGAGGATCATATTTAAAATACGGGAATTAAAATTTAAAATTGAAAATAAAATAAAATAATGGGAAAACAATTTCTTGGTGATATCAGAACTTGATTATTCAAAAAATATAATCTCTTGGTTATTGACCTAAAGTATAAAAAAGATTTTTGATAGATCGAAGGAAAACATTGTGGTGATTTTTTTGTCTCTCTTAATTTATATGTAGTTTATTAGGTTTTACAAAACTATAAACATATTACTAGCTAAATTTTTAGTAAAAAAATGTATCAATATAATATTATATTATAATATCATTTCCTTTTATTATTATCCAAATGCAAATCCAATATAATATTTATTGGTATAAAACAGAATATTTGGAGTTTTATACTATTGAATTTGGAATTGGACCCAGAGCGGTCGTACCGCTTAACCTCTACAATAAGCCGGCCGTGAGGGTTGGTTTGCAATTTCTCACTAGTTATACACATTTATTATCTTCTCCTCCTGTGTGATTCTCCTGCCATCGCCGGCGATGATTCCTCTAACCCTTTCGTCGCCGTCCCTGAACCGGCTCGTTTTGTTCACCTCCCGTTACTCTCACTCTTCATTTCTCAGCAATTTGAAATCGCTTCCTTTGACCCACCGGAAATCACCGTACGACCATCTTCTCGGTGTAAGGTGCCATGCTAGTAGCAGCGGTTCTTCCTCCTTCACCGCAAAATCTTCCAGAGAGATTCGGAAGGCTCGAACCGAAGTAACTGTGGACGAGAAGCTTAGCGCTCTCCGGAAAAAGTTTTCCGAGCCGGGTGTTGGAATCGATGCTTATATCATACCTTCACAAGATGCCCATCAGGTTTTTCTGATTTGAGAACCTCTTCTTACATGTATTACTGCGAATTTGGGTTAACTGTGATCTGTCTTCATATTGGCACTAGAGTGAGTTCATCGCAGAGTGCTATGCGAGGAGGGCTTTTATATCAGGATTTACTGGAAGTGCTGGTACCGCTGTTGTCACTAAGGATAAGGCAGCACTATGGACAGATGGTCGCTATTTTCTGCAGGTTTTGATCATATTCATCCTTTTGAAAAATTTGATTGCCATCTTATACAGACATTTGTAAGGTTAATGTTTCTTAGCCACATTCGCTGCAATTATTGTTTAAAGGCGGAGAAGCAATTAAGCTCTGGTTGGATTCTCATGCGTGCTGGTAATCCGGGAGTCCCTACGGCAAGTGAATGGGTAGCTGATGTTCTGGCTCCTGGTGGAAGAGTCGGTATTGATCCTGTAAGCTACTGTCGAACCTTCTAGAAAGCTTCAATATACACAATTGTGAAAGGCGTTTGTTTTCCCTTGCATCGTTATGTTCTTATGAACTTACATAGAGCGTTTGATTAAGTATAAACCATTGAATCTAGAGTAAATAACTTCTGTGCATGAGGCAAATAATATGGGTTCCCATCGTACTTTTCCAAAGCAATCTGGTGACTCTAGTTTGTAATTTGTATTTACAATACTTTGGAATTCATGAAGGGAGCAGTTCCTTTTTTCTGCCGTTGCCGCTGAGGAATTGAAGGAGGCTATAGCAAAGAAGAATCATGAGTTGGTTTACCTGTACAATGAAAATCTTGTGGATGAGATATGGAATGACTCAAGGCCAAAGCCTCCAAGCAAACAAATAAGGATACATGACTTGAAGTATGCTGGCGTAGACGTGGGATCAAAATTGTTGACTCTGAGAAATGCAATTATGGATGCCGGCGCATCTGCCATAGTGATATCCATGCTTGACGAGATTGCATGGGTGCTTAATCTGGTAATGCTCTAGATCAACATCTTACCTTTGTCACTGTGATTTTTGTGCCCCTAATCTCAGTTATTCTTCACCTAGGAACCAATGCATTGATATTATATTGTGCCTTTTCTGATTGCAGAGAGGGAGCGATGTTCCACATTCACCTGTTATGTACTCATATCTGATTGTAGAGGTTGACCAAGCCCATCTCTTTGTAGATAATTCCAAAGTAACTACGGAGGTGAAAGATCATTTGAAAAACGCAGGCATTGAACTTAGACCTTATGATTCCATTCTTCAAGAAATAGATAGGTAAGAACTTGATTCTCCATGTCCATTATACGTTTTAGTAAAAGAAAATATCTTCCTGCTCTATTCAGCATTGCACTTTACCTCACTTTGAGTTTTCTTAGTCTGGCAGCGCGAGGAGCTCAGCTCTTGATGGATCCATCAACCCTCAACGTAGCTATCATTAGTACCTACAAATCTGCGTGTGAGAAAGATTCGAGGAAGTCTGAAAGCAAAGAAAAATCTAAGAAAAAGTTTACTGATGGCTCCAGCGGATACTCTGCGAAACCCTCTGGCATCTACATGCAATCACCTATTTCCTGGGCAAAGGCCATTAAAAATGATGCTGAGCTACAGGGGATGAAGAACTCTCACTTGAGGTAAAGGGACTCGTTGCAATACCATCTTTCCCTAATCCAACTGCCTTTGGAGGATTCAAGTTATTTATGGAATATTTTGTGTTCTTTTGTACTTAATATCTTTGGCTGAGCAAATGTTATGCAGAGATGCTGCTGCTCTAGCTCATTTTTGGGCTTGGCTGGAAGAAGAAGTGCACAAGAATGCAAACCTAACAGAGGTAGATGTTGCAAACAGGCTCCTGGAATTCCGTTCAGTGCAAGATGGGTTTATGGATACAAGCTTCGATACAATAAGTGGTATGATTATTGTCATCCTTGCTGTTGCAGCTTGCTTCTCGATACAGAGTCAATATACATTCAGTGACTGATGTGCATTCCTTTCCTCAAATTACTCCTGCAGGTTCCGGTGCAAATGGTGCTATTATTCATTATAAACCAGAGCCAGAGAGCTGCAGTCGTGTAGACCCTCAGAAACTTTTCTTACTCGATAGTGGAGCTCAATATGTCGATGGAACAACAGATATCACCAGAACAGTACATTTTAATGAACCTTCTGACCGAGAAAAAGAGTGTTTCACCCGAGTTTTGCAGGTGGGGGATTTGGCTCTTCTATTCCTCATCTTTCTTGATGACCATTGATTCCCTATGTCGAACAAACAGAGCTGTGTGGGATGCCTTTGTCTGACTGTTTTTTTGGTCGTAGGGTCATATTGCTCTTGATCAAGCCGTGTTCCCAGAAGGTACTCCTGGTTTTGTATTGGATGGGTTTGCACGCTCTTCTCTATGGAAAATTGGACTTGATTACCGCCATGGTAACTCTATTCTACCTTCTTACCAATCTTCACCGGACAAATTTTTTGTTGAAGGAACTCATGTTGATCTGATATTTTGTCTGCCTAATAGGGACAGGCCATGGCGTAGGTGCTGCACTCAATGTGCATGAAGGTCCTCAAAGTATTAGCTTTCGGTATGGAAACATGACCCCTCTTCAGAATGGCATGATAGTAAGCAATGAACCCGGATATTATGAAGACCATGCTTTTGGAATCAGAATTGAGGTGCGACTTGGACACCAGTCCATGATTGTCGTCATAAGATGCATCAGATTAGTTAGTTAACAATTAAATGGCTTGCTTTTGCAGAATCTCCTTCATGTGAAAGATGCTGAAACACCGAACCGCTTTGGTGGTGCTACATACCTTGGATTTGAGAAGCTTACATTCTTCCCCATTCAGGTACAGAGTAACTCCCTCATCCTTCTGGTTTTCTTCTAGCTTTTCGCTTTTCCTTTCTTTTTTTATTTCACTAAATTCTCGCTCACGCAACCATGCAGACAAAAATGGTTGATGTTTCTTTACTATCTCATGGTGAGATTGACTGGCTTAATAGTTACCACGCTGAAGTCTGGGAAAAGGTTAGTCAACAAAAGTAGTTTTTCTTTCATCATTATCTTTCTCCAGAAGCCAAGTAGATTACTCTAAGCCACGACGCCTGGATGTATGTGCCTTGAAAGAAGCCAGATCAGATCATGGCTCTGCTTTTCCTCTCAGTGTAATAATAGATCAAAGTTCTTCACATACAGCTGCAATTGTTTAAACCGATTGATGTTTCCTTGGCAGGTTTCACCTTTGCTAGAAGGTCCTACTCAGCAATGGCTCTGGAACAACACTCGCCCTTTGGCCAAGCCATGATCAAACCCACCAAGTGTTATTCCCACTTGCAAGCGTAAACTTGATCGCAGAAGGATTAGAACCTTTAATTTGATCGTTTGTGTAAATTAAGAATGTGTGATCTCTTTCCTATAATTTTACAAAAAAAGTCCCCACGTTTACAAATGTTCTCGAACATAAGTACCTCTTCCAAATTCTAAATTCAAACCCAAACATCTCTTAAGCTATTATCCATTGCACAACCTTGAGATTTGTTATACTTGAGAATTGAGATAAATACAGTATCTACTGTAATTGAAATTGACACTCGTCGAGTACTCGATTCTGCCTGTAGTCAAATCTCTGTTTCTCGTGGGACAGAGAGGAAAGTAAATTCTGTCGCAACAGAGCAAATTAGTGTTTTGAATTCGAAGTTTTGGTGAATGAATTCGAGATGGGTGATTCAGAAACTTACCTCTCACCTTCCTTCTTGCTTGTCTACCGTTTTGTGCCCTTCGAAAATCCTAATTCGGCAGAGCCCAACGTACCAAGTCTCAACTTTTCTCCTCAACCATGTCGATATGAGCTTTCTCTTATCCATCTGCGGAAGAGAAGGCTGGTTTCCTCATCTGGGTCCTTGTCTCCACGCCTCCATTGTCAAGAATCCTGAGTTTTTCGAGCCTGTAGATGCTGATATCCATCGAAACGCTCTGGTTGTTTGGAACTCTTTGCTTGCTCTGTGTGTTAGACGCGGAAAGTTAGCTTATGCGCTTAAGCTGTTCGACGAAATGCCCATGGTAGATAATATTTCGCGGAATACAGTGTTTAATGGGTTTCTGAAGAACAGAGAGATCGAGTCTGGTTTTGTATTGCTTAAGAGAATGCTTAGGTCTGGTGGGTTTGATCAAGCAACCTTGACGATTGTTTTATCGGTTTGTGATACACCAGAATTCTACTTGGTGACCAAGATGATTCACGCTTTAGCAATTTTAAGCGGTTATGACAAGGAAATTTCGGTGGGGAACACATTGATCACATCCTACTACAAATGTGGATGTTCGGCTTCTGGGAGACGGGTTTTTGATGAGATAGAGCAAAGAAATGTCATCACTTGGACGGCTGTGATTACTGGTCTGATTCAGAATGAGTTACATGAAGATGGTCTCAGATTGTTTACGTTGATGCGTAGAGGATTGGTCCATCCAAACTCAGTTACTTATCTGAGTGCTCTATCTGCTTGTTCTGGCTCACATAGGGTAATGGAAGGGCAACAGATTCATGCTCTTTTGTGGAAACTTGGGATTGAATCAGAATTACGCATTGAGAGTTTGCTAATGGATATGTACTCTAAATGTGGAAGCATTGAAGATGCCTGGAAGATTTTTGAGTCCACTAAAGAAATTGATGAAGTCTCAATGACTGTCATGTTAGTTGGTTTAGCTCAAAATGGGTCAGAGGAAGAAGCCATACATTTCTTCAGTAGAATGCTTCAAGCTGGTGTAGAGATTGATGCAAATGTAGTCTCGGCTGTTCTTGGAGTTTCGTTTGTCGATAATTCTTTGGGTCTAGGCAAGCAACTGCATTCTTTGGTTATCAAACGAAGATTCTCTGGTAACACCTTTGTCAACAATGGACTCATTAACATGTATTCAAAATGCGGAGATCTGGCTGATTCACTGGGCGTCTTTAGACGAATGTCAAAAAGGAACTACGTTTCATGGAACTCGATGATTGCATCATTTGCCCGCCATGGTCACGGATTAGCTGCCTTGAAACTATACGAAGAAATGATAAAGCAAGACGTGAAGCCCACAGATGTTACCTTTTTGTCACTACTCCATGCTTGTAGCCATGTAAAGTTGATCGATAAAGGCCAAGAACTCTTGAACACAATGCAACATGTCCATGGAATCGAGCCTAGGACAGCGCATTATGCCTGCATCGTTGACATGTTGGGTCGAGCTGGTCGTCTAAAAGACGCAAAGAGCTTTGTAGACTCATTGCCTATGAAACCTGACTGTCTGATTTGGCAGGCATTGCTTGGTGCTTGTAGTTTCTATGGTGACACGGAAATAGGGAAATATGCAGCTGAACAGTTGTTTCAGTCTGCACCTGATAGCTCAGCCCCTCATATTTTGATGGCCAACATATACTCATCCAGGGGACAGTGGAAGGAGAGAGAGAAGACGATCAAGAGAATGAAAGCTATGGGAGTGACTAAAGAAACAGGCGTAAGTTGGATTGAAATCGAGAATAAAATACACAGCTTTGTTGTTGAGGACAAATTGCATCCACAATCCGAGGCTATATATGATGTTCTCTCTGAATTGTTTCCTGTTATGGTAGATGAAGGTTACAGACCTGATAAGAGGTGCATTCTCTATCATACAGAGGAAGCCAAAATGGGTACAGCTGTTGGAGCTCGTTAATGCTTTCTTGCTACATGAATACATAAATGAAGAATCCAATTCACATGGGGTCTACAGACTTGAAGTTTGATAGTTGAAGACCCTCTAGATCAAACAGAGGCTGACTGTTTTCTCGTCTCTTCGTCTCTATGGTCCCAGCGTGATATCTGGACATTTGTCTGGTCATCAGTTCACGCCTCTAAAGCGACTAACTTTTGGGGACAGAGGGTAGGAGATAAAATGCAGTATTTTCGTGTATCAGCTTCGATACCTAAAATCTCTTTCTTCCCCAATTCAAGAAAGTCAACTTCTCGGCGATTCATCCCCAGTTGCAGAGAGAGAAGCAGAGAGGATCCACACTCCAGCTCTTCACCCTACTCTATACTCGGCGTGGAGCCAAGCTGCTCATCTTCCGAGCTAAAGGCAGCTTTTCGTGCCAAAGTATGAATCCAAGAATAAAAGATCTTTACTTCTTTCTGCAAAGTAAATCCCTTTTGGTTGTATTCGTAAATGGTTCTGAGATGTTTCTCCACTCGGATAGAGTTGTCTTTTTCTCCCCACTTGTTTCCTGAGTTTTTTTTTTGGGGATTTCATATGTGTTGGTTGTGTTGACTACTTTGCGCTTTGTAAAGGTGAAACAATACCATCCTGACGTAAACAGAGAGGGAAGCAATTCTGATATTATGATCCGTCGCATAATCCAGGCATATGAGGTACTAAACCGTGTTCTACATTTGTATCTTTTCGTCATCACTCACAGTATCTCAATAACAAAGTCATTTGCAGATGTTAACAAACTATAGCCGATCAGAGATAATTGAAGGGTATACTCATTATACACTTTCAGCAAATTTTCTTAATACAACGTAGTAACTGTTATGGAATGTGATTCAGAACAAGCAATTAATGTTTTTTTTCTGTGGATTGCGTCGGCAGAGAATGCTTGGACCCTTTTGACCATCCAGAGTGTGAGGCACTTGATGTGTTTGTGAATGAGATCCTCTGTGTTGGAAAAAGTACAAAACTTTCTTCCTCTTCCTTGGATTCAGCTCTTTTAGTTGCTCCATTTCTTCTTGAACATCTCTTCAAGAGAAGTTAAGAAAACAGGTTCTGTTCATACATCGACTTGTTTATCTCCTACTGCAGGATGTTCATACCCGTGTTTTAAAACAGCTCCTCATGTCGTCTCATGTGCTTCAACTGGAACAGCTCGAGCAATGTCTCAAGGTCTGGATCGTTTGGTTACTCCGTATCCGCCTTCTACATATAGCTTCTAATAATATATCCGGTATGTATATGACCAGGGCATGGCGAAGATTACCGCTTACAATCTGCAGTTAATCAGTGCCCGCGAAACTGCATACATTATGTCACACCTTCGCAGAGAATTATTCTAGAAGAGTTACTAGAGAGGTATCTGCTTCTCTCTACCCCACTTGAGATATTCGACGTGCTTGTGGAATGTTCACTCACTAGTCACGTATCGTTCAAATTCCAGTGTCTTGGACAAGCCTTATGATTGTTCCGCGGAGGCAGGGTTGCTATATGCTCTTGTAGTCAAAGCTCAGTTTGAGAACAACCGGTACCGGAAGCCAAAGACGAAGCAACCTGAATCTTCAAGCAAACATGTAGACTGGTTCTGAAGTTGAAGTTCCCGCCTATTTTCTGATAACCGCAGCTGAGGAACTAAGAGCTCCATCTACAATTGATTTGGGTTAATCCGAGCCAATAATTAAGACTATTAAGTTTCTCTTTCTTCAGCAAATTTTGGAGCTATCTGTAGGTTTTGGGTCTTTGTAGATATATCATAAAGTTTAAAAGGCCTAAAGCTAAAAGATCCAAAAACCTAAGCCCAGGCCCAATATGTTGCTAATAGTTGAGATGTATAAACGTCAGAAAGCTCACGTCTTCCGACGGCCGTTTGAAGCTGGTGAATGAAGACTAGATGGTGAATCTACTGATGAAACGATCCAGCCTTTAAGGAAGGAGAGTCTCAATTAGGCCCCAGCCATCATCACATCCTTCTTCCTTAAACCTCAACAGTCCATTCCGATACATCTCTATTAGAACAAAGGCAACAGAGACAAGTCTTTTGGTTTGCAAATGATTTCAGGTTAGAACGAAAAAAAGGAATATAATATTGAGATCTTATTACCAGTATTGACTGGTTTGGTAATTTGGTATATACAAACATTTTCCATCTCAATTAAAAAAAATTGACAAATTAGAAACATTTGTGGCTTAATTAAAGACTATAAACGGCTGATATTGTAGCCCCACATGCCACTAAATTCCTCTCAATTTTGGTTTGAAGATTATAAAGTAGAGAATTGTGGCACACAAACAAAAGGTAGCCGTTATGTGTAAAATAAACGACCGTTGGGACCAAAGAACAAAAATTAAAATAAAATAATAACGAAAGATCCGTTACGAAAGTAAACCCCTTTATCCGCTCTTCCTCTCTCATTCCCCGTGCTTGTTTTGACTTTTCGTTCAGACAGTCACCAATCAGACAGAAACCCAATTCGAAGCTGAGGAAGATTCATCTTGTTTCGCGTTTATGTTCCTGTCTGTAAGCTACAAAGTCTAGAGAGAGAGAGAGATCTGGGTTTCTAGAAGCTGTTGTGACTTGTGAGGATCTCATGGGTTTTATTTCAAAGGTTTGAGCTTTTAATTGTGAAGCGAAAGAGAGAATTTTGGGTAATTTTTGGAGAAGTTAAGAGTTTGTTTATAG
Organism: Schrenkiella parvula; assembly: GCA_000218505.1. NCBI lineage: Eukaryota > Viridiplantae > Streptophyta > Magnoliopsida > Brassicales > Brassicaceae > Schrenkiella > Schrenkiella parvula. The sequence goes on along the minus strand of CM001189.1, from coordinate 1,391,823 downwards.
AAGATGGTTGCAAGAACCCCACAAAAGCAGAGGAAAGTGGCGATGATGGCGCCTCCTCTCAACTCAGATCTTCTCAGGGAAACAATTAACAAGGTACTTGGTCCAATTAAATTGCATCATTAGCATAAAGTTTACAACTTTTCTTTTTTAATATTTCTTACCAGAATTTGCAAACGCTCCAGTTCTCAGGCTCCTTCCCATTATGTCTGAAACTTTACTTAATTAGTACAATAATTGAACCCACAGCAAATAGAATTGTCTGTTTTCTGGCCCCAAGTTGTTAAAAAGATCTTTCTTCCAATGGATTATATAAGTAATGGGTTTACATTTCAAAAGGATCTAATGTTAGTTTCCACCATTGTTGAGATCTTATTGATACCTGAGGAGCATACAGTTAAATCTTCGTTTCTCCCAAATAGGAAACAATTTAGTTGGTCCATTTAAGGCTACGAACTAGGTTTCTGGGAATCTAACTCTGGAGGGCGTTTTAGCTGATTTTTGTCAATTTTGGTATGCTATGTGAAGGTTGACAAATGTATGGAGAGACTGCAAGAGCTGCAATACACAATAGCAGGAGGAACCAAAGTTGTCTCTGGTGTAAACCTTAGCCCTCGAAGCACCAGAACTTATTTGAAGACTAGTCTAAGATGCAAGCAAGAAACTTTAAGGTAAATCTAGAAGAAACAAAACTCAAACCTTTTAATTGTATAGACATTCAGAGGCTTCATTTTCTGGTTTTACTCTCTCCCTTGTTACTCATTGTTGTAGGATCAAGAATGCTACTAACAAGAAATCTCCAATAGGAAAGTTTCCAGCTTCCTCACCAGGTAAATCTCTATTTCTCTCTCACACACATAAGCATTAAGCAAAGAAGTCACTGTAAGAGAATAGTCGATTCTGTTTTGTAATGTTTGAAGAATTTCGATTAAGACTTCTCTTCTTTGATGGATTCTTGGATTAAAAGTTCCTGTCTTTCAGCAAGTTGTTCCTGGTTTCTGCAAATTGTGCAATGTATAATCTTTTTTCCAATGCAGGAGACTGGAGGAAAATGTCACTACCAGCAATGCTACTAGGAGAGACGGTAAACGAAATCTTACAAGCCTCACAGGTCACAAGAGACATTGTAGATGCCCTTGCACCAAAGAAGAGTAGAAAGTTCAGGAGATCAACAATGCCAGAAGACGACGATGGCCCTAAAACACCTGAGACCCAACAAAAATCCCGGGAACCGAACCCTGAAACTGTCAGCAGCAATATTAAAGCGAGAAGGAAGAAAGAGAAACAGAACAAGCAGGCAGAATCTATTTCTCCTGCTTCTAGACATAGGGCTCGTTCAAGAATTGTGTTCAAGATCGTCTCTCCACAGAAAACAGCAGAGAAGGTTCAAGTAACGGGAAATGGTGAGAATAGTTTTCGGCATTTGGCTAATAGGGTTTCGCCAAAGCACAAACCTTGGATTAAAAAAGTCGGTTCTTTTCCCGAATCCTCTGTTTATTTCCGGTACCTCCACACAACAAGCTAAGTTCAGTAGAACAATGTCTCCGGTCATAGCCAGAAGTGACATAACCAGCTGCAAGAACAATAAAGAGACGCCACACAAGTTCTTGATAAGATCTCCTTCCACATCAGCATCGAAGTTTCAGGTCAAGATCAGGAGCCCACCTAAAATCTCGGTTTCTCCTAATAGCAATGGAAGTAACTTGGTTCGGAAGTCGCCTAGAAGCTCCTGTTCTCCGACAAAAAGTGTTGCCTTGGGGAAGAAGTCGCCTACAACCTCGATTTCTCCTACTAGAAACTTGGGCAAGAGGTCCCCGAAGCTATCTACCGCTGCAAAGCTCAGAAGATCATTTACTCCTACGAGGAATGGAAGTAACTTGGTCCGTAAGTCGTCTATTTCTCCGAAAAGAATCACGCTTCAAGCATTCATATCTCCGGCAAGAAATGGTAACCTGGGAAAGAAGTCACCTAAACCTTCGATTTCTCCGACTAGGGTGGGCAAGAAGACGCAGAAGCTATCAACTGCAGCAATGCTCAGGAGGTCATTTTCACCGTCAAGACTAGCGATGAGGCTGGTGTCTCCATTGAAGAGCAGGAAAAGTGTTGGGAAGTGTGATGATGATGAGATGGGGATGATGGTGAGTGGCTTGAAACAGCGTCCGGTAATAGTTCCTAAGAGATTCTCGATGGGGAGAATCTAATAAGAGAGAGAGAGAGAGTTCGAAATGAAATAAAGTGCGAAGCTCAGAATATCTTTCACTACTATTGAGTATTGTCTAAGAGAACAAAAAGACCTTGCAGTACACCTAGACTATTACTCAAAATCAATTTCTTTAATCGATTTTAATGTTTTCTTTTTGTCACGATTTACTGTCAAGAAAAATATATGATATAAAGTATTTTATCAAGTGGAAATCAAGTGGATATACTTTTGATCAAGTGTTGAGATTCATGGATCTACCGCAAAAAGTTTCTTGTCAAGACATATCAACTAGAGGTATACCAAACCCAATTTGGCTATGGTGTGAAACATTCAAAAAACTGAAATTAAATTTAAACTGAAACACGTTTATTCTCAAGTTTAAACAAAACCTCAATACTATAAATTATAATCAATATGTTACAATCCCTTATCACGAAATTTAGTAAGTTGTTTTTTAAACAACTAACTAGCTAATTAGCTAATTAGTTCCTTTTGCTTTTTAAGTTCTCACTTCTCCGTTTATCTCTTGTCCTTTCATGACATATAAAAGCAATAAAGATGAAACTTGACTATCACTTTCATCCTTATTATCTTTGGTATTTAATCACAGAGTTCCTAAAACCGAATTTAGGGGTCTTACAAAATGGTTCTATGGACCAGACTGTGTGGTTAATCGTCCAAAACAAAACAAAGAATCTAAAGTTTGTTACTTTCCCTTACACACAATAATGCACACGTTACTTTCCCTCAAAGCAAAGAATCTAAAGTTTGCAAAACTTTAACAAAAAGCTTCGACTTTGCTTCTCCCCTTCCATTTACACTCCCTGTGCTATCTCAAGCCAAAAAACAATCAGGGAGATTACTAAAGCCCTCTCAGTTCGGCTTCAACACAAAGATGGAAACTTCTAGAAACTCCAGCAACTCATCGCTCTTCCAATGCTTAGGTCTTATAGAAGATTATGATCAGCCTTCTAGTTCTACCCCTCCTCCAGTCATCACCCTTCTCGCTTCGGTTCTTGGGAAGATGATTCAAAAGAATGAAAAGCCAGTCCACACAAGAAAAAACAAGTTCCGTTTTGTCAATATGTAAATTTGAGATTTCTCTTAGGTAGCTTCTCTATCCTCTGATCTCATGTTTGAATCTCCTTGTGATCGACAGGGATGAAGAGATCACTATGTTCCATGGCTCAAGAGCACCATCGATGAACATTCATCATTACACCCAGAGAGTCCACAGGTACGCTCGGTGTAGCCCTGCGTGCTTTGTTGCAGCCTTTGCTTACATCCTGAGATATCTAGAAAGACCAGTGGCTACAAGCATGACTCGTCGTCGTATCACATCACTTAACGTTCATCGCCTTCTCATCACCAGTCTCTTGGTCGCAGCCAAATTCTCAGATCGCAAGTTAGTATCTTCTTAATTAGACCTAAAAGTTTTCCTGCTCTATTTGATTGTAACCAGAGCTTGTTATCTCGGTTTTTTTTTTCTTTTTTTTTCTGGAGTTTAGGTGTTATAACAATGCTTATTACGCAAAAATCGGTGGAGTGAGCACTGAAGAGATGAATAGTCTGGAGAGAACGTTCTTGTTCGATCTTGACTTCAGACTAAATATTACAACAGAGATATTTGAGAAACACTGTCTCATGTTGCAGAGAGAAATGGTGCCTTGTAGTTCAAGAAAAAATCGAAAAGTTCCTGGAGAGATAACTTGCAGCTGCCAAGCTATTTAATATAGCAAAACCCATGAAAAGATAAAATAGCATTGAATATATTTATATTATTCAGTTTGTTCTTAAACTAGTCATGATTATTTTTAAGAGACTCAGAGCAATAACAATAACTAAAACCTAATCAACTTATAAATCAAAACATTATTTTCTTATTCAACAAGTCATTTGCACAATAAATCATCTCTCCATATATATAATATATACTTTTCCGGGGACATCAGCTCCGATTAGACGTGTCACGTGTCCTATCCCGGCCCAAGCTTCGAAAGCCCAAACATATGGAGCCCCTAGACTAATACAGTCCGACAAATTCAGTCCACTAAATGTCGAACCAAACTTGATCGAAAAATCATTTGTGACGAATACAAAATAATCTCTCTGTCTTTGATCTCTCATCTAGTAAAGTCTCGATTCCATCTTTTGGTGAAGATAAAGAAACGAATATAGCGACTTAATCATTATCAAATAGGACATTTTTCTTTAACTATAGCTTCAGTGTCAAAGACTTTACAAAACACATAATTAGACTGGACGCGTGAGCTTAAACAAATATACTTCTACTCATTTCACTAAAGCTTAACTAGATTATCGAAATATTAAAAGTTCAATATTTACCTATATCTTTTATTTTGTTCACAAGATTTCTCTTTAAATTTTTTTCCCTTTTTGCACTTTTATCCGTGATTCTGTTCTTGTTCAAGAGACTTCTTTACTACTTCTTTTTCAACATTTTCAAATATTTTATTCCCACAAAAGAAAAGTAATCCCATCTCTCGAAACCTTAGTTTGCATATCAAGATATTCTTGTGGGTTCACCATTAAGAAAATGAAAAAGAAATATGAAAAAGGAGAAGAGTGACAGAGAAACGATTCTTTATTGAGAAACTTTCATAAAAAATTACAAGACCCTAATGACATTTGTCACTGTATGAGTGGTGAGATGCTCTGTTAATTGTATCATTAAACTATGGTAATATATATATAATATAAGGTTAGATGCTCTTTTAAGAGTCCGATGACGCAGCTGCTTATAGTTGTCAGTGACTACGATGGTTTCGATTCTATTTATCAGATATTTTTTTATTTAGTGTTTTTGATACTCTCTTTGCTTTGCTTTAAAGCTTTCACCGAGAGAAAAAACTCGTGATTCGAGCGAATTATTTGTCCTATTAGTCTCTTCTTCGCGATATTGCCAGATTAAGGTAAAGAAAATCAGAAACTAAATAAAGGTAGGGCAAAATTTGTACCTTGTAGTCAGGTTTTTAGTTTGGTTTGTTCCATCAGTACACCTCTTTTCTTTTGGGCTTTTATAATTCGTTCTGATTGTCGCCTGCAACTGCAACTTAGACCTAAAAAAAATGCGATTTTGATTAGATACGGATCGTTCAGAGATTCGATTTCTGTCCATCTGGGTTTCTTTTGTTTCTTCAAGGTTCTTGTTTATCTCTTCTGTAATGGATGTGCATGTCATGTTCCGGGACCCATTTATCCGACTCAGATTCTGAATAAAGTTTCGATTTTTTTGGGGTCTTGGATATATGTTCCTTTTGGGGTCTGATCACTGTACTTTAAAGCTCTGATTTTTTTTTTTTGGTTCGATTCATGCAGGTTTATGATACTGTCGACTCGATCCAGAATTTGATTTCTTCTGGAATTTTGGATTCCTCAGTTGGAGAAGAAGGTGAATCTGAAGCGATTGGCGATAATATGAGACTCTTTATGGGACTCTTTTCAAAATTGTGATTGGCGATAATCTGAATCTGAAGGCAAAATTTCTCTCTATCTGATGAATTCTCCGTTTAGTTGCAAGAATATGAGACTCTTTTCAAAATCTGTTGCTTTCAAATGTCTTCTTCTTGTTGGTATTGCTCTGTTCTACAGGGCTCTGTTGCTCTCTTACTCGCCCGGAAATGCTTTGAACAGTAGCTCCTTCATTCGAGCCCGTCACATTTCAGATTCCTCCTCAACTAGTGGAATCCGGACCGATAAGTTTCTCGTGGTTCCTCAGATCGTATGGGGATTGAACAATCAGAAGATAGCTTTTGCCAGAGCTTGCTTGACGGCGAGAATGATGAACAGAACGCTCCTCATGCCTAGTCTAAGTGCTTCCTTGTTCTACAAGGAAGTCGATAAGCTTCGTCCCATTCCTTTCGATCAAGTGTTTCGGTTCGAAAGATTCAACTCTCTCTGCAGTGGGTTTGTGCGGCTTGCTCGGTTCTCGGATGTTAGAAACAGAACACAAGTGTTTGATCTAGAGAAAGGTAGTGGGAGAAGATGGACTGTGGAGAGAGACTTGGAACAATTGGTACAATCCGCACGTAACGGATCCATCGATGAGTTTGAAGTGATCCGTGTCATAGGAAAAAATCCGTTCTTGTGGCACGATCATTGGCCGCTACAGGACTATGCTAAGGTCTTTGAGTGTATGGTTGTGGTTGACGAAATCGCAGGAGAAGCCGATAAAGTTGTGATGAAAATCAGAGAAGCAGGTGAAAATGCGGCAAGAGCAAAACTCGGATCCAAAACCGAAAGTCCAGGTCCTATTCGGTTTGTTGCGGTTCACATGAGGATAGAGATAGATTGGATGATACATTGTAAGAAACTAGAGCAAAGGAAAAAGGTCTCAGAGATCTGTAGTAGTAAAAAAGAGATTATGGAGAGAGTAGGGAACATCTACGGTTTAAAGACTCCAACGGTTCTCTACCTAGCTGTAGCGGATAGTCTCTTAGAAGAAAAAGAAGAATCATCGGTTTTGACCGGTTGGAGAGACGGGTTAATACCTTTTGAGAAGAAGAAGCTTGGGGTTAAAGAGGAGATTTACGGGAAGTATTCGTATTTGATTCAATCGGCTATAGATTACGAGGTGTGTTTAAGAGCGGATGTTTTTGTTGGTAATAGCTTTTCTACTTTCTCTAGTCTCATTGTTCTTGAGAGGACGCAGAAGGCAATGAGATTAGGGTTTATGAGTTCTTGTGAAGATGGTGTAAACGAGTGGAGATCGTACGCATATAATCTAGCTGGAGAATCAAAGAGAGTTCCAAGGAGATGGATGGCGAACATGACTCATTCGAGCTTGCAAGCTATTAGCTATGGCTCTAGTTCTGTTTCTTGTTCAAGTGGGTGAAGTGACGTTTTTGGTCTTTTTATACAATTCGTTTATATGTGGGGTACAAAGTTGTGTACATTTTTGAGGGTGGTGGGAAAAAAACGATGCTTATATCTTCTTTTCTTCATTTTGTTTTCAAATTTGTCTTCTACTGTTAATTATTGTGAGAGAGAGAGAGAGAGCGAGAGAGAGAGAGAGAGAGAGAGTAAGAAGACGAAATCTAATAAATAAAAAAACTAATTTACTTTTAGAGAGAGAGAGAGAGTAAGAAGCGAAATCTATATAAAAAAAACAATTCTTTACTTATTAAACAAAGCATCCACAAACATTAAAACACAATCTCTTCAGTCATATTTCAAGAATTACAATGGCATTTGCAGGTTTGGAGCTAAAGATTAGCTCTGCTTTCTTGCGGCATAGAGACGGAACGAAGCCAACCCGACGATCACAGACGCTGTCGCGACTGTTAAAAAAACATTTTAGGAATCCACAGATATTATGATGAGATACAGAAGCATTTGACAAAATATTTTGGAATCCAAGAAGTGAACATACATGAAACCGCCATTAGAGATCTGTTGACTATCTTTCGGATCCTTTTCTTCTTTGATTCAATATTGGGAATATACAAATGAGGATGCTCGGCCGCGGTTAAGATCTTTTGAAATAAGTTACCGAAATCTCCCAACTTGGAACTGATTGGTATTGGAGCTTCAATCCCTATATCTTGTGTAGTCTGCAACAATCAGTACATGAAATATTATTGCAGTTTATGATTACAAAATCTTTTGATGGTTATGAATCAAGAAGAAAGATCAGTCTTACTCTAGTGGATACTTGAATTGCCATTGGGAATGAATCAAGATCAGTTTTTGCTGCAACCATTAGGCAAGGAAACTCGAAACCTGCTTCTTCGCTAGTGGTTGCAACCTCAGCAAGCAAATCGTTGGCTCTCTTCCACGAAGACTCATCAGAAGAATCGTAAACAAAGATTGCTACATCACAAGCAGCCAATGCTTCCTTTGATACGAATCCATCTTCTCGAAATTGAACTTCCTTCATCACCAAAGTTTTCTTTGTCTTTCCAGTCAGTCCGGATTGGCCAACCATATTAACAGCATAACGTTGCTCAGCTGATCCATTCCTGTTGTCATCATTGTATGGCCTAACATCATACAATCAGACAGACATATTGTTGTAAGTTTATGCTTTGTAAAGTTAACATCTTGACCTGAGTTCATAACGGACAGACCTTCCAATAAATCGATTGAGAATTGCAGATTTTCCAGCGTTCTTGGGTCCAAAGACAAAACACTGAACAACTTTTCTTTCGGAGTTTTGCTCCTTGCGGTCTAGCTCTCGCCTCCTTGTAACGCGAACTGCTGAAGATGGATCGTGTGGGTAACAAATGTACATCAAATATTCAAGACTCCTAGCTGGATCAATTAGTGTCATCAGTGACCACTGCAAAGATAGGATAAGTTTCAAAGATTCAGGGGAAAATGTAAACATTTGAAATGGGTTCCTCTTAAAACCGTTAAAAAGACTTCGTTTTTATTACCAGTGAGAGGAAAGCTTGAAGTGATAATCCTCCATTGTTATATTTCTCTACAGCACCCTTATAAGGAGCTTCATCCCAAGGACTGTGTCATTAATGATTCAAATCAATGGAATTACACAGAAGCAAAATTCGCGCGCTTTTGAATGTGAAAAATGTTACCTTCCAGGTGCAGTTTGAAATAGATATCTCATCATTTCAGGTCCCAACTTATTATCCTGAGAAATTCAAATCTGATTTTTGAGAAATGTGATAACTCCCACAAGTAATATATACCTAAAGACATAAACTTGGAAACAAAAAAGACTTTACACTGTCTTCATCGAAAGACTCATAGGCTACCCTTAAGAATGCAATTGCTTTATCTGTCAGCTCAACACTCTGCACAACGACAAAAGGAAATGCCAAATCACAAACAGCAGCAAATAATCACAATGAGTTACATTTCTGCAGATGTTTACCTGATCAGGCTTGCGTTTGAATGAAGAATAAGGAATCATATCATCTGCAAGTCTTACATCATTGTTATACCCGAATTTCCTAAGTATAATCCATATTTTTTTTATTCTTCCTTGTTCGACAAGATATGTCATTAGAAACAAGAAGCCATCTATTGTGAGTCCCATTTCTCTAACTCCTTGTGGACACCGTACTTGCACAAATTTTATTATTTCTTTACATTGATAAGGCATCAATGGTTGATCGAAGCATTGAACCTATTATTTTTGCAATTTAATCTGTTTTAAAGAAGCACTTAAAGAAGAACACTATGAAACATACAAGGGAATAAAAGGAAACCTGAATATAGTTTAGCTCGGCGTCACTAAGAATGAAATTATTGCTTTTGGTAGAGACTACAAATATACGCTTTAAGGCAGCGACACAGCGAGGCTTCAATGACTCTGTTTCTTGATCAAATATTGGTCCTACAGGGTGAATAACCGCTTGAAGCGCATGGTCGAAAATCTCCCGAGCCTACAGAAGAAGCTTTTGATTGATCAGGATGGTCATTTTCAGACGTGATGGAAAATAATAAGTTAACCAGATACATCACAATGTCTAAGATCTCACGCACAAACCAACGGACATGACGAGCAGACCGCACGAAACATGTCTCGATCTCTCGATATTGTTTCATTATAGATTTCGTTATTTGTGCAATACTGATGTGAGCATCATCCTCTATGATGGCATCATCATCCTCTTTGATGGCAACTCTATAACCTGCCATTATGATAGGCACTCTCACCTGTTCAAGAAAAGAGTCACAGGAGAAACATTTCATAAGAAAAATTTCAGGTGAGTGAACATAAGTAAACTCTAAACTTTTCTACTCGCAAATCGGTTGATAAAGACGAAACTAAACCTCTAATTGCCGAAACAGAGGAAGCCAATATTCAGTCAAACGGTCAATCGTCTCCAGTCTATCGAATGCAAACGTCAAAACAATTACATCTGCTTCCGTAAGTTCCATAACGACCTCTTCCTTATCTTCCGGTCTTCAGATTTTATTAACAGAGACATCAATCGTAAACCATTTCCAACCATTAAATTCAAATATTCTTATTGATGTCAATACACACAACCATAAGAAACATTTACCTTGAAGAAGTGTCGATGATGATACTGGGAATAGGGTCAGAGAAAAATGCAGAAGGTACATTGATATAAGGTAACAGAGGAGGGATGTTTGGATGGAACCAAGTATCTCCTAAAGCCATGATCAAACTTGATTTCCCAGTTCCCTTATCACCAACCACAACGATTCGTATCGGCTTTGGTTTTGGCGAGCCACGAGAATCTCCCATACCGATCCTCATCAATATACTTTTCGGACTAAACATGTTACCTATAACATGTAAGAAGACACCTGAGAAGATCTGAAACAGAGAAGGAGACTGCAAAATGGCCAAAATCAAATGACTAAGCATAACTTAGATAATCTAGACGCTGAACAAGATCTTTCAGGAATGTTAAGATGAAAAGGAGAAGACTTTCATACAAACCATAAGATGAAAGTACTGAAACAGAGAGAGAGGCTAGACTAGACGATGATCATGAAAGATGCATTCTTTTCAGAATGATTCAAAGCCTCAAAGAAATTAAAATAGATTTACCTAGAAGATCAAAATGCAGATAAAGGCGGGATATGGTAGCCAAGCTTGTGAAGGATGAGAAAGTTCAAAAGGAGAAAAGAAAGCTTCTTGTGTTTTTCTTTTCATTTCTTCATCGCTATTTATTTACTGGTTGATTCCGAGTAGCATGTCCAGTAAATTAGCCATGTGTCTCTTCTTAGTGAATATGTTTACTTTTTACGGTGATTTGGCGTTTGTGAGAAAGGATCGGACGGACGAGATTGAAGATCTTGACGTGGATACAACTGGTTTTCTTGCTTCTGTTCTGTTTTTACCTTTTTCGGGTTCAAAGCTTTTAATTACCTGCATTTATTTGAATACTCTTTTCTTTAATAAAATAATATATATATATCCTTTCTTTGTTAGTATCTAATTTATTAAACAATTTAAGCATTGACAAGTTACAATAAACCCACAAAAATGAGATCAAATATGCATGTGTTTGTTTTGCTTACAACCATTACCCTTTAAAAAAACTTAATCGTTTAAAAAAGACTTAATCGTTTAAAAAAACGCGGGTAATCTTATTACTATCTTTTAAAAAATGACTTTCCATTTAATCCACTTAAATTAATTAACAAAAAGTTTTTTTAAAATGAATTACCAAATAAAATTCTGACTATATTATTAAATAGTAATTTTTTTAAAGTATATGTAAATAATTGTAATTTTTATTTTAAAGTATGTGTAAATTCTGACTATACAATATCTGTGTTACAACTAATCAGTCATTACAATTACATAATATTTTTATTACATATTAAATATATAAATAAAGAAGTTTTTCTTTTTTTTTAAAACACGCGTAATCTTACTACCTTTTAAAAAATAGCTTTTTATTGATCTCATTTTAATTATTTATTATAAAAAATATTTCAAAATTATTTACCAAAAATTACCATTATATAATTAAATAATAACTTTTTTTAAAAAAGTTTGTGTGTAAATAATGTGCCTTTTTGAATATATCTGCCATCAAAATTACCTAAAACTTATTCATTTAGCTAAACAACTTAAAAGAAATCCAGTGAAAAGAAATAAATCCAATAGTAGTAATACAAAATTCATGTTTTCTTTTCTTTTTTGGAGTTTGACTAGTAATTACAATTGCTTGCTATTATTCTATATTTGAAAAAAGAAAAATCTTATTAATTTCCCAAAATCGTATATGTTTTACTTTACACGACGTTAATTACCGTAAATGTTTTACTTTTACAACGAAAATTCAGAGCTATATGTATTACATTTATGTTTGTAGTATTAAAGAAATACAGTAATTACTGGGACACGTGGCCTAATGGCTTATGTTTGTGTTGTTAGTTTGTTACTGTGTTATATTTGGGTTCAAATTTGTATGATGGGAAATTAATGAATTGAAAATTAAATTACATTACATGCAACTAGCACTAGAGATATGGTACGTGGAAGAGGATGAATTGGTACATTTATTATTACAGGATTTTTTGTCAAGTAGATAATTAATGAAATTATAATAGGAACAATATTTAAATCAAAATATAATATTTTAATGTAATCTAAGAAACCAACAATTTTAGGTAATATAAGAAACTAATTTATAATTTATTGCTTAAAAATAGTGCTGATAATATACAATGTAATGTAGAAAATAAAGGGTTTGCTAAGTTTTGATTAGTTCACATCTATTGCAGTAACATGTATTCTACATTCTACTGAATTTAAAATCAGATGCTAATACAACAATGATATTAGTACAGACTAAATAGTCTACATGTTATAGTCGTCTTCTACTAAATTTCTCTTCAGATAATGTAGTTATTAACAAGAAAATATAAATCAACCTAACAATACTCAAAATTATATTAAGTTCATTTAAAGAAAAACTTAATAATCATGTCTACAGATAATGAGAATGCCGTTTTCGTAAAAGCCTATTGGGCCGGAGTAGGTTCAGTTCGAGGGCCCACTTTGTTCCTCAGAGAGCTCCGAGACGGACGGGAGATTGGAGAAGAGCATAACAAAGATGATGCCCGGCGAGAACAAGACGATCATCGACGGCAAGAAAGTCTCTGTAGCTGTACCTGTAAGCTCATCTATTCTGGAATGAGAGCATATACGCGTGTGCTTGTGATTCTTCTGATATTATCTAAGTTTCAATGTTTTGTTTCGTTTGCGACGGTCGTAGTCTGTTCCAGTTCCAGGCCATGCCACCGTCGAATTCACTGGTAACACTGTCTTAATTTGTTTGCTTAGGTGAATTGATAATCATCATGTAGGGAAGAACGATTTGGTTTAGAATGAATATGTTGACTTAGCTAAGACGACAGTCATTGATAATGGATTTTTGAATCTAGTCTTTTGTTTGACCTTTGGGACGAGATTCTTCTCTTGCTCATTAATCTTCAACCATTTCCCAGTTTGGATCCCTTTTCTGGAATGTTCGTTAATAGTTTCGACCACATTTGACAAGAGCACCCTAGTGTTCGTGAATCACTCTAGTGTTCTAGATTTGTCTTGGATTAGGTGATTGTGAGTTATTAGACACAAGCTCTTTGAGTTTTGTTGTCTTCTTGAACGGAGATTGATTGCTCTGTGATTGAACTATGTAGCGGTGGAAGCAAAAGACGGACCAATCTCCATGGCCTCTGCACCTGCTAGTTACCAAGAAGGTATGGAGTTTTGAGATTTGAGTCATTTGACACAGACAATAATTAGTTTTTCTAATTGTAATTAATAAACAGAAAGACATAGTCTTTGACATTATCTCATTGGCCTAATGTAATTGAATAGTAAATTCATTAAAACACAGCTATATAAAACACCATTTTACATATCTTGCTTATTCATTTATTCAACTGCTTGACTAATCAATCATACATATCATTCACTGACCATTTTTTTAAAAATTGTGCATTCTTTACTAGACTTCCTTCCTCATTTGTCGATTTGATCAGCTTCGAATGATAGGGACCATAAATATTTAACCCAAGCTGTCAAAGAAGCATACATTGGAGTCGAGTGTGGTGATGGCCGCCCTTTTGGGGCGGTTATAGTTCATAAGAACGAAATCGTTGTGAGCTGCCATAATATGGTTTTGAAATACAAAGACCCAACAGCACATGCTGAAATCATAGCTATTAGAGAGGTATTAACACCTTCAAGAACCAAACTAAAAAGGTATCTCCAAGTAATATTGCTGTGGAATGTTGCACATAATGCAAAATCTTGTTTCTCATCATGAGTTTTTGACGAATCACAGGCATGCAAGCAACTGAATGACATCAAGCTATCGGAATGCGAGATTTACGCATCCTGTGAGCCTTGTCCGATGTGTTTTGGAGCCATCCATCTCTCAAGACTCAAGGTAATAACAATTATAACAAAGTGAAATATGAAAGCTTACTCATGCCAAAGTTGTTTTGTTTATTGTTTTTTCTTTATGAAACCTCTCCTTGATTGCTTGGTGAATAGAGATTGGTGTATGGGGCGAATGCCGAATCAGCTGTAGCCGTCGGGTTCAACAGCTGTGTAGCCAATGGTTTGAAAGGCACTGGGCTCTACCATAAGTCTATTCTAGAGATCATAAAACTCGATGTGAGTATCGCCGAGCAAGTGTTCCAGAATACGAAGGGGAAGTTCAATTTATAGAAAGAAATGCATATGTTTATCAAGCAATACATTCTTTATCTACGAATTTTCTTAAGAAAAAAACTTTGAGTTACGGTTTCTGTTGGTTTGGGTTGTATTTCCATTCGGAAAGTGTTTGTATGTATGAACTTTCTTCTTTAGCATCCTCTTAGACGCAGAACGGTTTATCACTACATCGCGATTTTGGGACGTCGTTAGCTGCAATATTAATTGACAGAGACGTGGGATTTTGTTTTTTCTCATTGGTAATCTAACCGAGATTATACCACTATATACCAAACAGAGAACCGGAGATAATAACGGCGATGTTTAACGCCGTCAATATTCACGGCCGTTTAAACTCCCGAGGCAAAAGATCATACTTTCGCTTACGCTGATCACCTACCCAGTTCTTCCCTCACGCCTACTCACGCTCATTGTGTTGGTCGTCGGAGAGGGATGGGTGTTGATTTGGAATCGGTGTCGGAGGCGACCTCTGGAGCCGTCGGGTCGCTTCTGAGTACAACGATCTTATATCCACTTGATACATGTAAATCAAAGTTCCAGGCCGAGATTCCAGCTCGAGGTCAGCAAAAATACAGGTTTTTCTCGAATTTGTTTTTCCATCACTGGTTTCTTTCGATCTTATGCTAACTCGAGAGTGATTCCGTTTATATAATTTGAATTGTATTATACTCTTACTGGGAAATTTCTCGTATGATTTCTTGTTATATGTGCAGATATCTCTCTGATGTCTTGTGGGAAGCGATTTCCAAACGACAGATTCTCTCGCTGTATCAAGGCCTAGGGACAAAGAATGTGCAGTCCTTTGTTTCGCAATTCATCTACTTTTATAGCTATAGCTATTTCAAGAGGGTGCATAGTGAACGAACCGGTTCTAAATCAATCGGAACAAAGGCAAACTTGCTCATTGCTGCTGCTGCAGGGGCTTGTACTTCCGTCTTAACCCAGGCACGTTTATATCTTCAACAATTAGTTCTTTATTTGGTCAAAGTTGAAGTCTTGGTGTTGGAATGAAAAATCAAGGTCTTCTTTACTACACTATGTGCTATCTTCTAGTTGCAGTATCAATTTTTGAGGTTTGAATGAGAGCATTGAGTCTTATCTTTGTTTAGCCTCTAGATACAGCTTCATCAAGGATGCAAACAAGTGAATTTGGAGAATCAAAAAGGTTGTGGAAGACCTTAACAGGAGGTGCATGGGGAGATGCGTTTGATGGCCTAGGGATCTCTCTTTTATTGACTTCAAATCCCGCAATTCAGGTAGATTGGTCATTTTTAAACCATGGGCTACCGACTCGGGTGGCTCACTTGAATTCCACTGGTGTATTTGCAATTTGTTGACTAGACAACATGACTGGATGAACAACTTAGCTTCTCTGTGCAGTATACAGTATTCGATCAGCTAAAACAGCACCTGCTTAAACAGAAAACTGCAAAAGCCGAGAATGGTTCTTCCCCGGTAGTGCTCTCTGCCTTTATGGCGTTCTTGTTAGGTGCGGTCTCCAAAAGTGTTGCCACTGTTATCACATATCCAGCAATCAGGTATTAGAACCTTAGGACAAGATTACTTGAAACTCTTGATTACCCTCGTGAATTATTATGTATGTGGAACAGATTAAAGTATCTGTCTCAGATAAACTTTTTAAATCACATAATTTAAAAGCTGTGGCCGATTCAGGCAGGTGATCGATATGTCTCTGAGTTTTGCAGGTGCAAAGTGATGATTCAAGCTGCTGATGACTCGAAGGAAAACGAAACTAAGAAGCCCAGAAGAAGAACAAGGAAAACGATTCCTAGGGTTGTGTATGCCATATGGAGAAAAGAAGGGATGTTAGGGTTCTTTAAGGGCTTGCAGGCTCAGATCTTGAAGACAGTTCTGAGCTCAGCATTGCTACTGATGATCAAGGAGAAAATCACTGCAACAACATGGATTCTCATCCTAGCTATCCGTAGAACTCTGTTTCTCACAAGGGTAAATTGAAAAGTCCTTAGACTCGCAAAAATCTTTTTGCCACCATCAAGCTTCTAGGCAAAGCAAGGACAGGCTTGCAGTTTGGTCGCGTTATGTTCTCTATGTAATAGTTCTTGTTTCAAGAACAACATTCTAAGTTTTGAGATCAGATATAAGGATTGATTGTAGCTGGATGGATGGATTGAGTTTCTAGGCGCAGAGTTGGATTATTGTGTAGCTGAGGTTGTCGTAAAAGTGAGTAGAATCAAATGGACAAAGGAAATGATGTAATAATTTGTTTTCTTTTTTAAAACTCAAATAATATGGTTTTGGATTCTTGAGTTCATTAGTCTATGATCATTGTGAGACATCTCTCAAAGCCTTTAATCAAGTCTTGGAATCAATACAAAAATTTGAAGTGTAACACTAACATGGTAATGGCCGACATTTGTATAAACCTGATAAATTGTTAATTTTTGTTTTGTCTTTTTTTTTTAAATTGTCTAAAGAAAGGGGAAATTTTTTTAAAATAAACATCTACTTGGGACGAAGCTTCTAAACGAGGGAGAAGGTTAGGCTCTCTGTTTACCGTCAAATCCCATTGGACCGGAAAAGTACATTCTCGAAGGCAAATTTCTTTTCGTCTTCTTAGAGAGAACTACGCGACGGGCGGAAGATCGGGAAGGAGGAGATCAAGATGATGTCCGGCGGGAGCTACACGACTATCGACAGCCAGAAAGTCTCTGGATCTGTACCTGTAAGTTCTTCGATTTACGCTTTTCTCAATGTCGATTGTTATACATAAGAATTACGTGTGTACTCGTCCATAGACTGATTCTTCCGATCTGATCTAGTTTCCTTGTGTTTTGTTTGTGTCGAGCGTAGTCTGTTCCAGATCCAGGCCATACCACCGTCAAATTCGCAGGTAACATTGTCGTATTCTCTGAAAATTTTCGGTCTCCGTGGTGAATTTGATAATAGAGCGTTTAGGAAAGAACGAATTGATTTGTAATTAGTCATTAGATGCCATTTTCTCCTGGAAGGAAGAGTATGTTGACTTTAGCTATGACGAAAAAGGAATTCCAGTGCAATTTTGAAGGAAATGATTTGGAAGTTGAAAGAATCTCTAGTTTAAACAGATAAGGGTTTAGCGAATTGAAGATGCGGAAATCTCTTTTTACTGAGAAATAGGAATCTTATAATTGCAAATGTGTTTCCTTTTAAGGTTTTGATTTGTCATGGTTAAGCTCTGATTGAGGGATGCATTGTCTTTGCAGAATCAAATCTTCAAACCTTTCCTCCATCTGCTACTCAGGGCAAGATATCTGGTGGTAGTAATCCCCCTCGAGATGCTGACGGTAGGATTCTCTGGAGCTTTAATTCTGTATTACGTAAGAATTTCCGAATGTTAATCTAGCCGATTGAGGAACTTAGGATGTGGAAACGTGTTCATTTCATCGACTGCTTCATGTTGGTTATCCGTGCTAGTCTTTATAGTTTGGGATGTCCTATGGCTTCAAATTTGTAACACCTGTGCAGATACGTTTTCTGGGCATGGTAATGGAAGTACAGATGAACCTCAGCCTGGTGGCTGGCTCCATAAATTCACTGTTGGTGCTTACAAGCCATTTTTTGATGTCGACACTTCGGATGTGGTAGAGAGACTCAAAGAATCTCTCTTCCCATTCCGTGGAACATTTACAGAGAAGACAGCCGAGAAGCCTGACTTGTAAGACTTGTGTCTTTCTTTTATCTTTTTCAACTTAAGAGGGATTTGGTTTCTCATACTTCTTCAATGTAACTCAAATGCGATAATTGATTGCAGGTATGGTCCATTCTGGATATGCACAACCTTAATATTCGTGGCAGCATCTATTGGCACATTTGTCACATACATAGCACACAAATGGAAGAAACAAGAATGGAACTACGATATTAATCTGGTGACTTGGTCCGCAGGAGTGTTTTATGGCTATGTCACGATTGTTCCTCTCGCATTATATGTGGTTCTCAAATACTTCTCTGCACCTTCAGGGCTAGTCCAACTCTTCTGTCTCTACGGCTATTCCTTGTTCATCTTTATCCCTGCATTGGTACCGAATTGCTCTTTCTAAAAAATGTGATTCATATCGAAACATCTGAAATATGATGAATGAGACTTTTGACATTTTTATCTGTTTCTGTCTCTGCAGTGCCTCTCGGTCGTGCCAGTGGAGATCTTCAGATGGGTCATCGCGGGTGTAGCTGGATTCATGTCTGCAACATTTGTGGCTCTGAACCTCAAAGCGCATATCAATTCCGCTGGAGAGAGATCGATCCTGATTATAGCCAGCATCTTTCTTTTGCAGCTCGGGCTTGCGGTTGTGCTAAAGCTCTATCTGTTCACTGTCACCGTATGATTCATAAAAGTTTTAGACCTTTGTTCTTTATAAAACCAAGGTAATGTTTTTTCTTCTTCTGATATCTGTAGATCCATAAACGTTTCCTCCTCCTCAGATTTATCCAAATTTTTGTAGTGTTTGGAAACTGAACTCCAGGATTCCATTCATTTACCTTCCATGATTTACTTGTAGAAATTAGTGTAATAATAAATCTCGATTTGTTGCTGCTGTCATGTTCAAAACCTGCAACTCCCTGACACGACCAAAAAAAAACATGTTTATTTCACAATTAAAAGCTAATTTGGGCCCTAAAAAGGTGAAAATTGAGAAAACGAAAAAACCGAAAACTGAAACAAAATAAAAGGACCCAAGAATGTTCAATTCTATAGGGTCTTACAAGATTTGTACGGATACGGCGACATTCACTAACATCTTCCTCGCTGGAATTTTCTGAAAATACTGACAATTTTGTAAAATATTCTTCTTCTTCTACATTACGCCAATAACCACCTATTCGAATCACTTCGATTTTCTTGTCTTTTTTTCTTTTTTTAAAGTTCGATAATTCTCTTTCTGCAATAGTCTTCCTTGTTGTTTTTCAGTGTTTGGCTGTAATAGTAATGGCGAATTTCTCCACGGATAATCCAATAATTAAAATTAGAAAGAAAAAAAAAGACAAGTAATTTGCTACTTGGCGTTTTTCAATTTTCCTTTCCACATTATTATCATGTGGGTCTCAATCATCGAGACTTCCACTTTTAATTTGTTTCCTTTTTTTTTTGTCCTTCTCTCTCTTTTTTTTTTAATTAATCTGTTCTTTTCTGAACATGGCCGTTGAATTCGATAGCCAGATTCACACTAATCTTCTTCCTTCAATTATTTCTTCTTCGCTTGGCGTGACATTTGAGGTATGATGTGTGTTAGGTACCTTGTTACGTTTCTTAGTTTGTTCATCTTTTACATCTCAAGCAATCAAAATCACCCAACGCTTTCTCGAAAATATATTTTTTAGTTGGGGAAAATTGATTTTGTCCGAGAGTGAATTGTAAGTGAGATCAAGTTAACGCTTTTCCCGGTTTTTTTGTTTTTTTTTTCATTTTCTTATTTTCAGGTGTCACGGTTAAATTGGAAGTTAAAGCTGCGTTTTTTGCAGATGAATTGGGTTTGAATGTTTGGTGGGTGTGGGTGTGGAGATGGACCGGAGGAGCTGGTTATGGCGGAGGAAGTCATCTGAGAAAAGTCCCGGCGAGACAGAGAGTACTGGCTCTGTCTCTTCCCATTCTGAAAGATTCTCAGACGATCAGGTAACCTTTTTTTTTGGCTCGTTGAATCGAACAAAAGCTGAGTTTTTGTAGCAATGCGTCTTTCTTCTTCTCTGTATCTTTCTCGCTGTTGGCCAGCTTGATTCTATCTATCAATGGATTTACTGTGAGAGACTTTTCTGAAGATTTTGCTATGGTTCCTTCTTGTTCTTTATATGGTAAAATGTGGTTGCAACTACAAGAAGATTAGTTGTTGCTTGTGCTCATATTTGCAGAAACCTTGGTAGTGTTATCATTTTGATGTTTTTTGTAGCAATGCCTTTGTTTGATCGTTGATTTCATCATCAATGGAGTTACTGTGAGAATATGTGAATCAAGAGAGACTTTATGTCCTTTGTACTTTCCATTTAGATTGAAACTAAGAGAATGTTAGTTGTTTTTCATGCTCACATTTGCAGAAACCTTTGTGTTATGGCTTTGATGTGTTTGGTGTTTAACGTGTGTGAAACTCAGAGATCTCAGTCACCGGAATTAATATCTAAACCTGTAACAAGAGAAGAAGAAGAAGAGGCAACGGCGGATATCAAGATTCTAACGGAGAGGCTCTCTGCAGCTCTTTTAAATGTCAGTTTAAAAGAAGACCTTGCGAAGCAGCACGCTAAAGTTGCAGAGGAAGCTGTCACAGGTTAGCTGTTTTTGTCACACTTTTTAAAGAAATCAGATTTAGTTCTCGGTAACTGGATGAATGTACACGGCCATTTTGCTTGATTTTAGGTTGGGAAAAGGCAGAGAAAGAAGCCGCGGTTCTGAAGCAACAGCTTGATGCTTCTGCAAGCAAGGTTTCGTCTCTTGAGGATCGAAATAGCCATCTTGATAGTGCACTTAAGGAATGTGTGAGGCAACTCTGGCAAGGAAGAGAAGAGCAAAATCAGAAGATCGAAGAAGCTATAAACAAGAAATGCGCAGAGTGGGAAACTACAAAATCTGAACTTAACGCCCAAATCGAGGAGCTCCAAGCCAGACTTCGAACAGGAAAAGAAGAGGTTGCTACTGCTTCAGTTCATGAAGACTTTAATCCCAAACTCGAGGCTTTAGAGAAAGAGAACTCAGCTTTGAAGCTACAACTACTTTCAAAAGCAGAAGAGGTCGAGATAAGAACTATTGAGAGGGACTTGAATGCTCAAGCTGCTGAATCTGCCAGTAAACAACAGTTGGAAGGGATAAAAAAAGTTGACTAAACTTGAAGCAGAGTGCAGGAAACTGAGAGTCATGGTTGGGAGATCTGTCAATTCAAATGAGCTCAAGTCTTCTATAGATAACCAATCAGATTACTCCGGGAGGATCTCATTTAGTGATAATGAAGTGCAGAGTCCCTCTGAGAGGGCTATTGGGAAGAGTTCGATGGCTCCTTCAGTAGAAATCGGTTTAATGGATGACTTTCTCGAGATGGAAAAGCTCGCTGCTCTGCCTCAATCTGAACCGGGAAGAAAACATTCAGAGAGTAACAAGGGATTATGGAAACCTGATGCACAATCAAGCAAACTAAAACATGAACTTGAAACCTCACTTCACAGAATTTCTGAATTAGAGGAAAAAGTAGAGATGGTAGAGGTAGAGAAATTGCAGTTGGAGATGGCTTTGAATGAATCCAGAGAGCAAATTGAGGGATTGCATAGTCGATTAATGGAGACAGAGGAGAAGTTATCCAAGTTCAAGAAACTGGAACCAAAAACGCAAGATCTAGAGCTGTCGTTGGGTCAATCGGGAAAGCAAATTCAGGATCTTCAAAGAGAGCTAAACAAAGCACAAGTGAATCTGTCAGAACTAGAGACTACAAGAGCAGAAAACCAGGATCTAGAATTGTTGTTGGGTGAATCTGGAACGCAAATTCAGGATCTTCAAAAACAGCTAAGCAAAGCACAAGTGAATCTCTCAGAACTAGAGACTATAAGAGCAGAAAAGCTGGAACTGACCATATGCTTAAATGGGACAAAGAAGCAGCTTGAGACATCGCAAAGTCGACTAAAAGAAACAGAGAGAAAGTTAGCAGAGCTGCAAACTCTGCTGCGTCTAACAAAGGATGCAAAAGAAGCGGCTGAGGATGGTGTAAACGCTGCAAACACGAAAGCAGAAGCGGTTGAATCAAGACTCAGAGATGTCGAAGCAGAAGCGGAATCTTTGATCTTGAAAATCAGATCTTTGGAAGAAAGTACAGAAAAGGAACGTGCTTTATCAGCAAAACACATTTCAAAGTGCGAAGAACTGCAAGTTGAAATCTCAAAACTAAAACACGAACTTGAGCATTATCAAGAAGCAGAGCATGAGCCTAACCATGTGAAAGCTTTTGATGACGATTATAAGCTGAAGCAGGTACGACTCTCTTCTCATCTATGTGCAATATTACATAATACTTTCCATGTACATATCCAAAAACCGTTTTAGAACCCTGACCTTGGAAGCTTCCATAAAAATCATTAATCAAACACAATGCATAAGGCCATAAAGCTCGTTTCTTTTGTTTTAAAACTCTTTCGTGATAATGTTGCCATTGCAGGAGAAGGAATTAGCAGTGGCTGCTTCAAAATTTGCAGAGTGCCAGAGAACTATTGCTTCGCTGGGTCAGCGATTACAGTCACTTGCTACACTTGAAGATTTCTTGATGGACTCTTGAGGAGGAGCTCTCTGATCAGAGCCTTGATCTTTCCCATGACTGGTAATACGAATCAATAGACTCCAAAATCTGAATGATGAGCAGTTAAATCTCTGCTAAAGGAACTTGGAACTATTTCCATGAATACAAGTGTAGAGGACAAGTGAACAACGGGGAAGGAGTCTCATATATACATGAGAAAGAAAGGCTAAAGCCAAAACACGGTTGAGATATTTGTCAATAGAAACAAGGGAAAGAACATGGATAGATTTTTTTCTTTCATTCTATAAATTAATCTATTCGATTTCTATTGTTTAAGATCATATCAAATATCAACAGAACTATGTGCAAATACAAGCTAATATGTAAAGGAAAATTTAGTGAGCTGTGAAAAGTATTCCTCGTCCTTGTGCATGTATCCTCCTCTAATCCACCTACTTTAGTTTTTTTTGTTTGTCTTTGTTAATCAGACCCCAAAAATTGATTCCAGAATACTTTTTGTTATTTTAAACAAGAATTAAAAAATTAATAATGGACCAATATTTATCATACTTGGGTTATGGGTATTGGAAGAATACATGAATAAGATTCAAAAACTAGTGGAACTACTCAATCCAACAAATTTAATTTAACATGCATTCAGTTCATAAAAGGTACATGAAATTATATCTCTTCACCTTCTGGTCATTTCTGATGATACGTCGGCTTTTTAAACATGGGCTTCGGCCCAAGGCCTATTAAGGTCTCGCTACGATTTATTTTTATTTTTTGTCGGAAAGCATACATTTTGTGTTTTTGTATTTTTTTTTGTCGGCACGTTTGTACATATCTACTGGGACTAATGGTTATCCCAAATAAGCTGATGTTCACCACGTGGACTCCTCCGTGGCTGCGCCGTTGTAGTAACTTGTACACGTCATCCAATCAGAGATGCAACGTGGCACATCATTCAAAATGCTTCACGGCTTTGACTCGTTCTTTCGCTTATTTGTTTCTCTCCATCTTAGGGCAATTTTCTCGGTCGCCAAAAAACAAAACACAAAAACACTTTCCCGCGAAAATTTTCAGTGTAAAAAGAAAGAAAAACGAGAAATGGCGAGTGGGTTTCCGCCGCAGAAGCAAGAGACACAACCAGGGGTACAACATGTCATGGATCCAACTCCTCAGTTTTATAACCCTAACTACAAACCCTCCAACATGCTCCATGTAAGATTCCATTGTTTGACTTAGCCTTTGCGTATATGTCTATGTTTACATAACATATATGAAATTATAAAACGCGAAAGCTAACGAAAACATATATACATAAACCTTTTTTACATTTAAAGACTTATGTTTACATTTTGGTACAAAATATTTGATCAAAAAAATTAGAAACGCTAGACGAACAATTGTATGCTTGTATAACAAGGTACTTTTGAAATTTCTGGCAGGGAAAAGTGGCGCTGGTGACTGGAGGAGACTCAGGGATAGGTCGAGCAGTGTGTCACTGCTACTCGCTTCAAGGAGCGAGCTTGGCTTTCACGTACGTGAAAGGCCGAGAGGACAAAGACGCGGCCGAGACGCTTCGTTTGATTCACGAGGCTAAGACAAGGGAAGCTAAAGAGCCGATCATGATCGCCACGGATTTAGGGTTCGAAGAGAATTGCAAGAGGGTCGTTGAGGAAGTTGTCAACGCCTTTGGAAGTATCGATGTGCTTGTCAACTGTGCAGCTGAGCAGCACGAGGTTTTGATTGATGAGATCGATGAGGCCAGGCTTGAGAGGGTGTTTCGTACCAACATCTTCTCGCAGTTTTTCTTGGCCAAGTGAGTAGATACATTTTCTTTCTTAAGTTTGGAACACTCGGTTTATAAGCAAAGTGGCTCGGCTAATTGATCCGGTTAACGTTTGCTCCTCTTTCTCTTTGAAATAAAATGGCGATAATGGCTAATGAAAATATAGGTATGCGTTGAAGCACATGAAGGAAGGGAGCAGTATCATCAATACGACATCAGTTGTTGCATACACTGGAAGCTCGAGTTTGCTAGAGTATGCCTCTACAAAAGGAGCCATCGTTTCCTTCACGCGTGCGTTAGCTCTTCAGCTTGCACCAAAGGGCATACGTGTCAACGGAGTGGCTCCGGGTCCGGTCTGGACTCCACTGGTAACCGCTTCCTTCTCCGACGAAGCGATCAAACAGTTTGGGTCAGAGACACCGATGAAAAGAGCGGCTCAGCCTGCGGAAGTGGCTCCTTCTTACGTCTTCTTGGCTTGTAACGACTGCTCTTCTTACTACACCGGCCAGATCTTCCATCCAAACGGTAAGTTCTAATTAGAAGTATGTGGTCCGGTTTTTCGGTTTGGTTTTAGTTGGTTTGTTCGGGTATGAAAGAAATTAAAAGCCAACTTGGGTTTTCTATTTAGTTTAGTTTTGAGCTAACCGGATTGGGCATCTTCCAAGTCCATTAAGTGCTCTGTATCTATCTAGGTGTTATACGTTAGTCTGTCGTGGGCTACTGTAATACAAACGCGATTTTTTGCAGGTGGTCTTATCGTGAACGCTTGAGCTCGTCTAAGAGACTAAGGTGTTATCTTTGTTAGTGTGGATGTATATGATGCCTCTCTGTAGGAAGTTGGTACAAAGAAACACTGCAGTTTGTGTGAAGTAATATGGTGTAATGTTCTGTTTTTGTTGTATGATGAATAATGTAAAAAAATATCTGAATAAATGGTATGGTTGGTTGTGCGTTTGGCTTTTTAAGGGAAAATATGTTAACTTTAAACGCAAGTAAAGCAAATCCAAACAGACATATCATTACTCATGTAATCAGTACAGCAGACTAGAAGTCTAGAAGTTGTTGTGTTTCTTTACACAGTACAAGTCGTGAGTATTTGCCTCAGTCCGAGTCTTCCTCAAAAAGGAACAAGTAAGGACTCACTCCTGTTCGTCTGTTCTCTTCTTCGTCTTCTCTTGCTTCATTAGAAGCACCAATCTCTCTCCGGTTGTTCCAGCCTAATCGCTGCTTATAAATTGCGTCGTAAGCCTCCAAATTCAGGCCCGATGCTAGGAAGAGTTCTACCTCATCCACAAACCGGTCTGTTCTCGCCATTAAGAACGGCCGAGCTGCCTCCGCGATAACCAATTTGAATTGTTGTTGATTGGTCTCTGCGCTTCTCGCTTCTTGTTTTTGTCTATGTTCGGTTCTGAAAGAGAGAAGATAAACGATGATTTCATGCATATCTTGAAACGCACATAGATGTTATTTGCTCTGATCAAACTTCTACTTTGATCAGTTAAACCTTGAGCAGCTAAGCCAATCAAAAGAAACTTGATCCAAGAGATGAGCTTTCACGACTGACTTAAAGGTAAGAATTTTGCCTTTTGCAGGAGTCCATTACACCGACCAAGTGATACAGAACAATACCAACATCTTCCTCCTACAGGAGAAATAACGATGAAAGCAAAACCAAAGTGAACAACTGGAAACGACTAACAGCACAATGAAAGAGAGATCCATTGTAAGCGTACATGCATCAGAGCTTGAAGCTCCCTTCTCATCCAGGCTTCAAGCCACCGATTCGGCTGGAGTATCTTTTTCATTTTCCAAAACCGTGGAACATCAAATAGATCAGCCAAGAAACCTGGTTAAGGCCAGCAAGAAAACGGAAAACTTTTTAACTTCTTTGTGGACCGGTTAAACACATTTTTACTCTACTAATACAGGTCTTATATAAGTTATATTCCAAAATAAGTTTGATCTTTCAGCATTCGCGGAAACAGTACATGAATAGAGCTTCATCCGTTCCTTTATTGGACGAAATTAAGGTACAAGAGAATATGACAAACCATTCAGAAAACGCAGAGAAGAGCAAAACCTGACTCGGTGTAGTAACATTGCAACCTATATCTCTGTTCTTTAGTTAGGACAAAGCTGCACAAAAACGATCAAATTAAGCTGTTTATTTTTTGTTAATGGGATTAAGCTTGATATCAACATATTTGACTCAAGAAAAACACCCGAGAACCTACCCATCTGTAATATTCGGGTCAATATAATGCCGATCGAAAGAGTGCCCGTGGAAGTTGTGGATGATTGAGATGTTATCTATCTGTATATTGCTATGGTCATTTTCTGTAAACAAGTGTTTGAAGTTGTTCTAAGCAGAAAAGAGCGTTTCCTGGAAGCAGACCTTACAGAGAGGACATTTCACAGAGGACAACTGCTTAGAGACCTTGCTGGAAACAACTTTGATCCATTGTTTAATGCAGCTGAAACAAAACTTGTCTGCAAAAGCAAAGCAAAGCGTAACTAACAGTCTGACATTACATTTTTAATCTATTCATGGTCAAATTTGCAAGAAGCTATCAGTTATTCCCTAAAAACCATAAACCTATGGCCTATCCGAGATACTCAAGAGCTAATTATTCGAACCTTTTTCCAAAATATTTCCTTGCGAATTAACTAATGAATCCGTTCAAAATGGTCATAGACAAAGTGATGCGATGAAAAAAAAAAATAGAAAAAAAAAACAGATTGAGAGAGAGAAGCGTACGGAAACAGGTATCAAGATAGGATTCTTGGAGTATGGTTCCAAGGCAAATAGGACATGGATCTCCACGATCGGGTCCGTCGTCGGTGGAACTGCTCCCGACGGCGATCTCCTTCGCCGCCATACCTCTGGTCGCTCCAG
The DNA here is from genome assembly GCA_000218505.1 of Schrenkiella parvula. Lineage (NCBI taxonomy): Eukaryota > Viridiplantae > Streptophyta > Magnoliopsida > Brassicales > Brassicaceae > Schrenkiella > Schrenkiella parvula. The sequence goes on along the minus strand of CM001189.1, from coordinate 1,364,547 downwards.
TCTTCGCCGACGTTCGTGTAACCGAACACACTTTATTAATGTTTTTTGGGGGAAATTGCAATTTTAACCTAAAACTCTTTTATAATAGGAAAATAAACCTGTAATTATTTAATCTTTACAGTTTTAATTTGGAAAATCTTCTTAACCCGATTCATAAAAGGTGAAAACTTTGATGAGTTTGTACATTGCCTTTGAATTTCTTGATAAACAATATGAGAATGGACAGATGAAGAAGAACTACAAACTAATTCTCTCCAAACTGGAGAATTGCAGATCGTTGGTGGAACTAAATCAACTCCATGGTTTGATGATCAAATCCTCAGTAATAAGAAACGTCATTCCTCTAAGTCGACTCATAGATTTTTGCACTAGTTGTCCTGAGACTATGAATCTCAGCTACGCGAGATCAGTCTTCGAAAGTATAGATGTTCCAAGCGTGTATATATGGAACTCTATGATCAGAGGCTACTCAAACAGTCCAAACCAAGATAAAGCATTCATCTTTTACCAACAAATGCTTCGAAAAGGGTATTCTCCGGATTATTTCACGTTTCCTTATGTGCTTAAAGCTTGTTCTGGGTTAAGGGATGTTCAACTTGGGAGTTGTGTTCATGGATTTGTTGTGAAAACAGGGTTTGAAGTGAATATGTATGTTTCAACTTGCTTGCTTCATATGTACATGTGTTGTGGAGAAGTGGATTGTGGTTTGAGAGTTTTTGAGGATATCCCAAAGTGGAACGTTGTTGCCTGGGGAAGTTTGATATCTGGGTTTGTGAATAACCATCGGTTTAGTGACGCGATTCTAGCGTTTAGGGAGATGCAGAGTCATGGTGTGAAGCCAAATGAGACAATAATGGTGGATCTTCTGGTTGCTTGTGGCAGATGTAAAGAAATTGCGACTGGGAAATGGTTTCATGGGCTCCTTCAAGAATTAGGCTTTGATCCGTATTTTCAGTCAAAAGCTGATTTTAATGTGATCTTGGCTACAAGTATCATTGATATGTACGGAAAATGCGGAGACCTAAGAACCGCGAGGTATCTGTTCGATGAAATGCCTAAGAGAAACTTGGTTTCTTGGAATTCCATCATCACAGTTTATAGTCAGAACGGTGGTGCAGAGGAAGCAATGCATATGATTTCGGACATGGTTGCTTCGGGTATCACTCCTGATAAAGTAACGTTTCTGAGTATCATAAGAGCGTCCATGATTCAAGGATGCTCACAATTGGGACAATCAGTTCACGCTTATGTATCGAAAACAGGCTTTGTGAAGGATTCTGCCATAGTTTGTGCACTTGTGAATATGTATGCTAAAACCGGTGATGCAGAGAGCGCAAAAAGAGCTTTTGAAGATCTGGAGAAGAAAGATACAATAGCTTGGACAGTTGTCATCATCGGGTTAGCCAGTCACGGCCACGGGAATGAAGCATTGAGTATATTCCAGAGAATGAAAGAGGAAGGTAATGCTAAACCTGATGGAATCACATTTATCGGGGTATTATATGCGTGCAGCCACGTAGGTTTGGTCAAGGAAGGACGAAGATACTTTGCAGAAATGAGAGCTCTTTACGGCATAGAACCAACAGTTGAACACTATGGATGTATGGTTGACATCTTGAGCCGTGCTGGTTGTTTTAAAGAAGCAGAGAGATTAGTAAATACTATGCCGGTACAACCCAATGCTAATATATGGGGCGCATTGTTAAATGGTTGTGAGATCCACCAGAATTTCGATCTGGCTGATCGAATAAGATCTGTGGTAAGTGAATCAGAAGAACTTGGTAGTGGAATCTACGTTCTTCTATCTAATATATACGCCAAAGCTGGGCGGTGGACCGATGTGAAACTGATTCGAGAATCCATGAACAGCAGAAGAATAGCTAAAGTTTTAGGTCATAGTTCCGTTGAAACAACGTTCTAAACTAACAGGGTTTTGTTTTTATTTTTTCTATTTAGAAAAATCTATGAGAAAAATAGTACTTTTAAATTAGTTTTCTGGTTTACAGAATAAAAGGACTGAATCTTTTCCATGAAAACGAAATCCAAAAAATCTTTAGGGTTTTCTTCAATCTTCATCATCTGTATGCATCTGGTAAACTGTAACCAGGCATGACAATCTTGTCAGCAAACATCTTGCCGGTCTTGGGCATGACATGCCAGCGCAATGTCAAGTTGAACTCTTTTCCACGAAGATTTTGTCCCTGAAAGATCGCAAATGGTGATCACTTTCCTGGTTCCGAAAAAGTAAAAACGCAGAAGAATTGGTGGGTTTGTTTACCGTACCTGATCAATGAAACGGTACTTGTTTGATATTTGAGTCCGGAATTTGGCATGTTCCTTGTCAGGGATAATCGCATCCCATAGAGAAACCTACAAAAGAGTGTCAATATTATCTTAAGCCAATCCACAACTTTTTCCCGAGACTTGATGAGGAGATTTTTCAGAGCCAGAGGCTTTGCATTGAAACAAAGTGTGGACTATAATACCTGATTCAGGGAATTCTTTGGGGTCTCGTACTCCGCTGCCACGAAAGCGAAGACCTGCAGGCATCTTTTGGTTGAGGTCGGCTTCTTTCATTTAAGAATATCCAGCAGAAGCAGTCTATTTTGCAATGGCTGTAGGTAATAGTAAAGACACAAGGACTGTTAAGTGTTTTCAGATTTTAAACCTGTTTGGTGTTCCAAGTAAATAGTGACTGCAAGTCTGCCGCTATGTCCAGTGTCAAGCTGACCTGCATGACATGTAAAAAATGTATAAGCTGAATCATATTCAGAAACCTGAAATCAGCAATCTGAGAATACAGTTATGGAACTGCTATCACCTGTGAGTTATATTAATCAAAATCGAAAGCTTTAAAAAGATATATGAATTACTACACATGGGGAAGAAAGCAAGCAACTTGACAATTCATAAACATATATGATTGAAGAAAAACCCTTGGGCTAAAGATCGAAACCGTGAAATTTACCTCATCATTTCCATGGGATTGCTTCTTAAACCGATTGATGTTAAGTATCTGCAACCAAAATCCATAGAAACAACTTCTGACATTTTCATTTCAATTCCGCACATCAAAGCAAATGACGATCAAGTCACCATCCAGGATTCCACAAAATATAATAAAATTAGGGGGTTTAAACAATTTAATTTGTCCACAAGTCAAAGCATTTATCCGCAGATCCATCACATAAGAAGCGAATCGATACATGTAAACCATACGCTAACGATTTGCATTACCTGGATCTCAACAGAGGGATTTTGGTTGCTGAATTTGTCTGAGAAAGATGCGATTGCGCAAATAAACGCGAGAGCTGTGACGGCGAACGTGAGCACAGCATTTGCTCTGTAACCAAATGTATGCATCTTTAAGCCCTTTTCCCTTTAAGATTAGTCCTTTGAGATTCTAGATCACCGGAATCTTGTCGCGATCCCGTCTTTCTAGCAAAAAATTGTCTGTGCGGAGGAAGAAGTGACAGACGAAGAAGAAGAAGAAGAAGAAGAAGAAGAAGAAGAAGAAGAAGACGAAGAAGACGAAGACGAAGACGAGCGTTTTATTTGTTTTTTACTTTTTTTTAAGTGTCCATTAATTTCTCTCTATTTAGCGATCGTCGCTATAATGTGATTGGCCAAGACACGTATGATCCCCAATGGGATACTATATAAACCGGAATTCCGGTCTATGAATTTTATTTTCTTTGGTTCAAACCTCGGTCTAAGAATACATTCAATGGATTTGTCTCTTTTATACATAAGGAAACGTTTCAATATAAACATCAAATTATTATGGTTGACTACGGATAAGTTGACTTATTAAACCGGGATTAGTCTTAGTTCTACTCATATCACTTATTAGGCCCAATGGGTGACCGAGATATTGATTGTTCTTTTAGAAGCCCATTTCTGTGAGAACCGTCACAATTTGGAGAACACTATATTTGATAGAAACAATTAGCTAACATCATAATCAACTCATAAATCTCACGGATTTGGTACTTTACCGGGTCAAATTTAATATGGTGTATTCACAAAATTAGTGGCACACTAAACAAGTTGATTATCAAAAATGATAATGCTATTGTACCTACTATAGAGGCGGCTGCAAAATCTTTTCACAAAAAAAATAACAAAGCTAAATATATATATTACTTTGTAACCATCCTTTTTCCGAAATCGAGATATTATAAACATCATGCCACTAACAAAATTAAAGCACATTTTGTTTCCAATCCTCGGCAGTTAGAAAAGAAAAGGACAGCCAAAAACAAAGACAAAAACACAAGACTTCTAAGACAAACATATTCATATCCGTTTTCTAATTAACATTACAAAAGATCACATGACACTACAACTACCTGGATTCTCATCGCTGAACATATGAGTGTAAGAATCCGAGTGCGGAGGCGGCATCGGCGGTGGATGAGCATAATTAACTGCCGGATAAGGCCGAGCATACATCATCGGATGGTACATGTCTCCACCGCCGTAGCCTCCATGAGCTGCAGCTTGTTGTTGTTGCTGCTGCTGTTGCTGTTGTTGTTGCTGTTGGTTCATCATCATTTGCATATACTGTTGTTGCTGGTTCATAGGATGATTTGCCTGAGGCGGTGGTGGATAATATCCTCCGCCTCCACTCATCGGTAATCCTTGAACCGCCGGGTAAGAGCCGCCTTGGTGTCCCATTGGACCGCCTTGACCCATCATACCCATGGGAGGACCAGCTTGAGCCATCATACCCATAGGAGGACCTTGACCCATCATACTCATGGGACCGCCTTGACCCATTGGGCCACCCATCCCCTTGGCGCTATGATTGGCTTTGTTACCTCCTCCTCCTGCTTTGCTGTGTTTCATGAGCTCATTAATATCATGGGCTCCTCCTTTGGACCCACCTCCCCCTTTTTTTAGGCCCATTATCATAATGATGAACACCTCCTCCTCCACCACCGGAGGATTTTACCTTATCACCCCCACCGCCTTCTTTCTTACCACCTCCTTTCTTCTCGTCTCCTTTTCCACTTTTACCCTTTTTGAAAAACCCTAGAAGACCACTAACACTTTTGGTATCTGTTTTCCCGGTTTTGCCCCCACCTCCTTTATTCTCTTTTCCTTCTTTCTTACCCTTCTCTCCTCCTTTTTTACCCTCTTTTCCCATTTTACCCTCACCCATTCCCTTCATCTGCACCGGAATTTCAAACCCACCTCCTCCGCCGCCTTTCTTCCCCGCTCCTCCTCCTCCGCCACCACCACCGGCTTTGAACCCATTCATCATCATCATCATCTCATTGGGCCCCTTAGGTCCACCACCATGGTGACCCATTTGAGGCATCTTGTTAGGCATCATCATCATCTTATTAGGAGGCATGTTCCCTCCTCCTCCATGACCACGTCCCCCCATATCATCATCGTCATCTTCATCATCGAACTCATCGTCATCATAATCATCCTCACTGAAATCCTCATCATCATAATCATCCTCACTAAACTCATCATCATCATCCGTAAACTGAACAGACTTCTTCTGATCCTTAGAAGCCACAGGAGGCATCATCATCTTCATATCCTTACCACCACCACCACCATGACCAGCCTTCATCATCATCATCTGCTGAATCTGCTGAGGAGTCAATTGCATTGGTTGACCATGTCCATGACTCTGACCACCACCACCACCCCCACCACCATTAGCTTTCCCCTTTACTTGGTTGCTCTCTTTTCCACCTTTCGGCTTACTGTTTCCATTCATACTGAGATTACCAAATTGCCCATTCATATTAGGAAACCCTTTTCCTCCTCCTCCTCCTCCGCCGCCTCCTCCTCCACCGCCTATGATCTCGGCGTGTTTCCCTGATTTGCTGAGTTTCTTCACCAGAAGCGCTGGGTCAACGTTTCCTGTGACAGTGACTTTCCCCTGTTCTACATCTGCTTTTACAGAGTACACGCCTGAAATCAAAATAAGATACCAAAACCATGTCAGAGTCTTCCCAAGACATTAACAATTTTTTCTTGCTTTAAATTTCGGGAAAATTAACATTAAAAAAGAGACTAACAATCAATGTGGTAATCTCAAAACTTTGAACTTCGTGGTTGAATTTAGCAACTTTCTATGTCAGATCATTCCAAGCAATTTAAAATATGCTTGCTGTAAAAAATAAACATAAAAAGGAAGTAGCCCAGATAGCAAATCTCAACACTTTGGACTCCATTGTTTTGAGCAAATCAGTAACTTTTTGATGTGAGAGATGAGAGTATTATCACACAACAGGGCAAGAAGAACCAAAAAACGAACTTCATCATTTTCAAAAAAAATATTTATTTGAGCTGATAGTTGTTTAAAAGCTGCAATATTCATAGATCCATGGCTTCTGAAAAGAAAACCACTTCATATATCTCAGAAAGCTGAGTTTAATTAACACTAGCTTCACCAGATTAACAATTTAACTGACCAAAATAAAAAAAAGGGGCTGAGGAAGGAGCTATATGAAGAGGGGAAAAGAGCAAGAACACACCTTCGATTTTCTGCAACTGTTTCTTCACTTTATGCTTACAGCCTTCACAGTGTACGTTCACTTTCAGAACACAAGTCTGCAGAAAAATAAAACCAAATCCAAGTAAACAAAATTAGCACAATAATATATAGGGACACACACACACAACCTTGAGGGGAGAGACAAGAAGAGGAGGAGACGTATACCTGAAGCTTCATAACATCTTGTTTATTCATAATTTTCTTCTTAGATTTGTGGGTTTTCACAGACAAAACTCTTGATGGAGAGAGAGAGAGTTTCTGTCTCAGCTCTTGTTTCTTCCTTTTCTCTTTTGAGAAGAGAAGAGGTGGTAGATAGATTATAAGAAGAGGGGTATGTTGTGTAATAAAGGCGGTTGTTGTTGTTTAAGGACAGAGACAGAGACACTAAAAACACACTCAAAACTTGTGTCTTGTTTTATCTCTGTTTCAGGGTTTCTTATTTCTATGCCTCCGAGAGAGAGAGAGAGAGAGAGGAGGGCGGTGGCGAGAGAGAGAGAGAGAGAGAGGGCGGTGGCACAGGAAGCAAGGATATCTTCCATTTTGATTTGCAAATATCTTTTTAAAATTACCGTTTTAACTACTCTTTTCCTTATTATTATAGTTTTGCTAATTTTAAAGTTTCGTACTTTTTTTTTCTGGTGCCGAGTTGAGGGAAAGAAGAAGAAGCTTAAAGGCAGCTTCTTTCACTTTGGCAGAATTAAGTACAGCCTCGCTTCGTCTTTGTACTTAGCTGTATTCATCTTATGGAATACGATTGAGTAACACACAATTCGAATATTTAAGGTTCCTTAACTACAATACTTAGCTGTATTCATTGTTTTAATTATATTTGATTTTATTCGTAATTTCGTATATATAATGTGTGGTTTAGATGTAAACCGACTTTAATAGACTCAATAATTTAGGTTTTGTCATGTTCTTATCATGTAGTGGTTTTCTCTACTGTTCTATAAACCAACTATTAATCGCTATTCACATTTTGTCAATATATCTACTTATTGAATTTTTAATTGTTTTTCATAAAATCAATTTAAAGGCCTGCGTGTTAAGTAATTTTCCAAATATTCGAAAAACGGTAACAAGTTTTAGATATTTATTTTTTTTATCTTAATGGTCATAGCATATATCATTTGGTTGCAACGTAACTAGACTTGCAATCATTTATGTATGAGACTGATATTAACATGAAAAATTTCAGGATCATAATTATGATTTGAGATCAATGATTTTAATGATCGTTGACGAGAAGGTTTAAGATCCAATCGCAAGTAAGAAAGCGTCTTTGTCACCGAGATGGACTTGTTTTAACATCACCACTTACGCAAACAATGCAACTATTGAATTCAAACATTAATCAAAGACTCCTATAATGGTAAACTATGCGATTTAGATCTTAGGTTTATAGTTTATACTAGTATACACCATACAAAAATTATTTCTCATAAACTGTTGGATCGTCAACATAAACTTGGTTGGCTCAATTAGTTAATAACTACACCATCCGGTAAAATAAACCAGTATTACCAAACCAAAATATTTTTGAAAAATGATTGTAAAACAAAAGAAAAAAATATAATAAACTTATTTAAATTTAGTTTTTTATGATGGAAACAGAATAAAAAAATTAAAACCTTAAACCTTCAATATTTATTTGGTTTTAATGCTTCACAACCCGGAAAACCATAAAACTAAAAACTTGATTTGACAACTTTGTTGCTGATGATGCTTGATAAACTCATTACATATATAAATAAAAAAAATATGTACAATATAATTGTTATTATATGTATATACGACGAAGAAGAAGAAGAAAAAAAGGGACAATAATGTTGATGAGTTTTAATGGGTCATGAGACAGGTAGGTCGCTTCCACTCTTTGCTGTGGATAGAGCTCTCTTGGGCCAGCTTTCAACCACCAATTAGTCCGAAATTAATAATTATAAATGAAAATATTTAATTATCTAGTTGAAATATTTTTAGGTTTTGATTTAGAAATAAAACTTGACTTAATTGCTAATGCATGTGACGCATGTGCACCACTTCACTGAATCGTATCATAATACTTATAATAGTAAGATATTTTTTTCAAACTAATCTATAATAGTTGTATACTATAATACTTTTGTGTTCGTTATTTTAATTCACATCGTGCATCTTTAAATTTTGCTTAACTTTGACTGTGTTTAATTAAAATAATCGCCATCCTAAGCTTAGGTAGACTACACGTGTAGGTACACAATAAGATAATATTTAAAGGATAAAAATCTAGAAAGACTAGAATAGAACAAAAATCAACCCATTTAAGTAAAAGAAAGTTTAAAATGATTCATAGTTCGACCATAACTAAGCTTAGATAAGATCGAACCGTGTACGTCGCAGGTCGGTTCATGGCAACCCCGGAAGTCAATGATTTTTCTCCGACCTAAGAAATCAAATTAAAACACACAAAAAAAGCAATAAAAGAAAAGATAGAATTAAAAACAAACAAAAAAATAGAATTGTTTATTTGAAGGGATTTTTAGCAATCATTTTCAAAGGTATTTAGACCATTCTTTTTCTAGATAATTATTAACTTTCTCTGTTGGTTTTTCGTCTTATATATACTAAGAAAACCATCCTCGTGACGAACATTGTTGTCAGCTTAATTTTTATTTGTCAGTTTCTTTTTTTTTCAATTATATACAAGCTTTTGAATATATTATAGGTTTTATTCTGATTGTTTGAATCCATTGCTGTTAAGGAGAAGAATCCATTAAGAAAAATTGTAAAAAAATTGTAACGTTGGGTTATTTTATTTATTGCATGGAAGACCCCGTTTAAATTTTTTTTTTAAAGTCCAGCTTGTAGTATTTACATTAAAAAAACATTATAAAATTATGTTATAAGAAGATATGCTGAAAGGATTATAGCTCTGTTCCTACAATATTTCTACAGTTGAATTTCTTTTATGTAAGGAGAAACTAGGCTTTACTTTTTCCTTTATCTTTTCCATAAAATTATCATAAAAATGATATTTTTATTTGCTTTTAGTACCACTACTATTCACATTTGACTAATCAATAAAATCGTGAATTGTTTGGACCCATTATAAGATGTGGGGTATTTTTGAAGCACATGCCAATGAGTATCCAAATCAAACTGTTGTTTTTGAACTTTTTTGGCTTTTTGAACGCTGAACCTAAACCTAAGTCCTCATCAACTCAATGCAAATCCAGTGTAGTAATCTTTCTATTCTCTCCAATTAGTTTTTTTTTAAATTGCTATATTTTGAAACTAAATGTGTCGTCATGGCATGTAGTATATACTTATATTAACAGCCTCATAGGTAGAGACAGCTTCTAACAAATTGTAATCTTAATTTTGACCCCAAAAAAAAAGATTGAGTTCTTTATAAAATTTTGAGATTTTCAATTGTTATGATTCAATATTCATTTTTTGGTGGGATTCTATGTCTCAAATCTCGATTGCATAATTATATATATGTATGTGTATATATATTTTAATTATACAAGTGTGTAAAATCATTAATCAGTGAAATTCGAATCCATCACTTTGGATATGTAAAGGAATTTTTTGATTAAACTCATAACTTTTACATATAACTCAGAAAAGAGAATAAAGGACTTTATTCAAACATTATAAGGAAAACGTTAACAGTTGAAAACAACGTTAAACAATGCTCCACAATGTTAAACAATGCTCCACAAGCATGTCACGTTAAAGGGCATAGTCAACTGAAAAATATATAAGAAGAAAATAATTATAAGAAGAAAATATATTCTAACATTTGTTTTCTTTCAAAATTAATGTCTATGTTAATATTTACTTTTTCTCTTATTAAAAGAAAAGAAAGAAGATTAAGTAAAACTCCAACACTAACGTAAAAATTACCGAATAGTTTTTTGCAAAAGTACCTGAATTTGAAAAAAAAAATGTTTTCAGAATAATTTCAGGACAGCTTTAAACTATTTGGAAGCAATTTGATTTTCTCACCATCAGCTTTTATCTTATCTTGTACGAACCATGCTTACACATCAATTGCAGGTTTTGAATCTTTTGACTACTAATCGTAGTAAAATAGCAAAATGATTTATATTTTACCAATTATACAAGTGTGTAAAATCAAAATCATATGCATTTATAGTTTTATATAATGAAAACGTATCATCAACGGTTCACACGTAGTTCATCATTTTTAAATTCATTTTATTTGGCATACTTTTCGTCCCTTTTATAATTGTGCCATTCTAAAACTGTAAGTGTCACTGTGACAACTGACATTCCCTAAAACAATTATTTAAGTTTTTATCTCATTCGTATTCTCAAATATGGTTTTTCCGAATATATCCAAGTTTGAATCGGAGTACTTTAGATTAACCGACTTTAACCAGATGCATTCTTTAGATATATAATAAAAATGGATATTGACATAAATCATTATATGATGATGATATTCTCATGAAAATAGGGATTTGTATACCGACCAACAAAAAGAACAAACATAAGAACTAAATGAATCACGAGTTAGGTTTGATTTTGAAGGCCAAATGACGAACGATGAAGATACGTGTGAGAATGTAGACGACGTTTGTTAGTAGTCGAAATCTCAAAACAAGTTATACAAAGCAAATTTGTCAACACCTTTGACTTCATTTTTTTAAACTATCTCTCACAAGTAAGTTTACGAAATGAAACAATCGATTTGTAGACGTGAAACACATGTATTATACATTTCGTCTCACTTTTCTAGAAGTTTTCTTTTTCCTCACAGTAAAATTGAAATCAGAACATATCGGTAACAATTTTTGTTAATTGATTAGTCCATAACACAATAAATCTACGGGGATCGACATCACGTAAGGATTATCGGTCATTTGTAATGACAAAACTTAAGATATTTATATATCTCAATGAATCTGAATGTCTAATAATATTATGAAATGAAAATGCGAGAATACCAAAAAGTAAACAGAGCTTTGACTCAATAAGCCAAAATGTATTGTAAGGATGTCAACAGCTGGAGACTTTGGACTTGATATCCAAAATTGGGTCACAAACTTTTAAGTACATAAATTATATGTCATCCCTATGGTATCTATATATGTGTGTATATATATTATTGAAGAAAGCTTTGTATTGTGTTTGGTTAGGTACAAATGCAATCAACTTTTGAATTTATATGTATGTACATATATGTTTAATAGACATATATACCCTTGCTTGCAAGGACACCTATCCTTACATACACATAAATGACAAATCACTAAAATATCAAATGACCCGTTCTTGTTGATGATAAGATTGTGATTTTAGTGGTCCTTGTTATTTTTATTTCTTTTCGTTTTTGCTTTTTCTCTTGGTTTAGTTTCTATTTTATCCAGAATATTCATAAGAATTTAACCGCTATGTATATTAGATTTATTAACAATTTCGTAAGCGACAAAAAATGTTTATAGTGCAATTTATATTCTATATTATCAAACCTAAAAGAATTAAAGCCATTATTTGGTTGGCAACGAGCAATCTCATGAAAGTTAGGTGATGGGAAAAGTAATATCTCTTCAATTAAATTTTCACAAATTTGCTTTGCTTAACTAATTCACAAAATTAAAAAAAAAATTCCTAAGGACGTCAAGACAAACTCTGTTTTAACACACAAATCCAAGCCTTGTGTTTCATCGAGCTTTAAGTAAAATTCTCCAAAAACAAACTGAGATATTTTCTGGGTCAAAACCATAAGAAATAGAGAGTATTGGGGCAAAACCAAAAATAGTGAAAGAGAGCAAATCCCAAGTATCAAGAAAAGAGAAAGAGAAGTAATAAGAAAATGCTTTATTGGGTTTGCTAAGACAATGAGGAAGCAGAACGAAAACATATGCTTTCGTCCGAAAAAGAGGGAAGTCAGATTCCAAAAACTGCACCTACATTGTTTGTTTACATACACACACATTCATGCATGTACTGTTGTTGTGTAATAATTCTAGCTTATATGCAGTTTCATGTTTTTAATACTATTACTCTTTTCTCTTTTCCTCCATCATAGACTTTCGCTTTTGTCCCCCTCTTGTTCCAACATCCTCAGTAACTTGATTTACTTTATATAATAATACAAATATCTCATACATATATATATGCCACATTAACATTTTTTGCATAAGATGTTTGTTATGAGCTGGTTTGTAAATTATTTCGGTAACAATACTGAACCGAATGGACCGGCAATCTTTTTGGCTGATCAGAACAATTTTATTAATGTGTCTTTGTGAGAAAGATTCTAACTTTTTTTTTTTTACTTTTTTCAGGTTTCTATTTATTTACCTGTTTACCCAATGTCTCTCATGACCGGTTTACTTACACTTCAAATATTCTCTGCACTTTTCTTTTACCAGTCTTTTGCGACTTTACCTATTTTGTCGATTGCAATTTATAAAACCATTTACACCGAAAGTTTTTTTACATGTATAAAAGAAAAAGAAAAAAGAAATAAATGGATAATAATTCGAAGAGTGGTGCACAAAGTTCAAGTATTTGTAATTGTGTCTATGTTCGACAAGACATTTGATGAAAGCATTTCAAACATGTCAACAAAACTACAATTCTAAAATATCTTATTGCAAAAAGCTGATAAACGGTCGAATTGCATTAAACACCCACACACTATTCATAGCAAACCGAACTGAACCAAACTGAACTAAACAAACCTAATCCTTGTCTATAAACTAAAATGTATACAAATTGAGTCTTCACGACTACATGAAACTAATAAATCTATCGTATATTCTTATTTCAACTAAATTTACGAGTAAATGTTTTACCACCTATAACCATTTCGAGTTTCTAGGTACAGTTGTTATCGTTCCGTATCTGAACTTTTTGTGTGTTATATAAAACTCTAACATGGCCCAAACCAGGAGAAGCGAAATAAAATTAGTAACGATCGTAAGAAATTAATACAGAGGCTTCAGTAACTAACCCACTTTTTTCTTTTGACAAACATAACTAGCCCACTTTACGCTAGAGAGAACAGCAATTACACCCAACTTAACTTATAAAAATATTAACCTTATGTTACAATTCAAGGTATACGGTCACAATGCTAATGGCCTTACCCAATTAGCAAAATTGTGTTAATCTTGATGGGTTTAAGCATCTGACTCTGTTGTATCTTTCTCCTTTACTTTCTCCTTTTTCTTGCTGAGCTTATCCGAGTATCGAGCAAAAACAGCCGAGAGTGCAGTCTTTACCGTCTTCTCGGGCTCTGTCTTCTTGCGTTTCCTTGATTCCTCCACAAAATCTTCGTCTGCTTCAACAGGTTCCTCTAAGTTCACATCCTTCTGATTTTCAGTTTCCGGGACTGTTGGTTCTATTACAGATGGGTAGCTTGAAGTTGCACGCTTGAAAGGTTCGTGGAATGTATCGTACAACCGCTTCACCTGAGGTTTTAAAGTGATTCTCAGATCAATGCTCGCTCCTACATCACATGAACTATGGAGTTTTTGGATTATAGGCGACGAAAAATGGTACCTTACGTTCACCAATCCCGGGACAACGAGCTAAATCTTCCATTGATGCATCAATTATATGAGCAAGAGACTGCATAAAAAAATGTTTTTGAGGTTAAAAATTTTAGTTGAATCTAAAAAAAGCAACATAAAATTACCAATAACAGGAAAAGATTTTTCTGAAGCTCAACCCCGAATGTAGACCCAAGGGTGACTACATCGCTCTTGTTCACATGTCGGATGCTTGTAAGTGAATGGTTTAGCTGCAACGAAAATTACCCCTTGAGAATTTATAAAACTGAAAAAAAAAAATCAAAACCGCAGCTTACAGAATTTCCATACTCGTGAGAGATAATCTGTATCCATTTGGCCTTGGATGAGATCCGCAGGTTTGTTTTCATAGACTTTTATCGTTTCCAAATAACGGGCACATTCCGTCAAGCTGCAAGAGATTTCTCACAGAAAGTTGTATACAACGAGAAGCAGAGTGATTGAAATGTGTTTTCATACGAGCTGAAAATGAGTAGGCTGATATGTACATTAGATACCTCCAGGCGCACAATAGAGTGCAATCATGGAGAAGAGCGGTTTTCGTGACTTCAAGCAACGGTTTCATCGAATCTTCCTGTGCAAGAATCATAGGGACATCACGGGAATAGCATACACAAAGTTAAGAGTATTCGAATTTCTATTCAGCATTTAGCATAGAACTATGATTTAACTTACAACGTCAACATGGCAAAGAACGACACGGAGCTTGAAATTCTTTTGTAGTTCCCTTATGCGGAAATAGAGATAATCCGGGTGCAGTAGATGATACCGCAAGCTGCAGGGGATCGCCAGCGTGACTTAGAACGAGATAACATTCTGTGATTTTACACATAAATGGAAAACGAAGGTTGAAGAGTTTCACCTTAGATACAAAGCGCAAGTATTTTGACCAAGCAAGTAGTCCGGAATGATTTCTGAGAAAACCCATTTCGCATTCCTGATATGTTTAAGAAGCGGGTTTCCTTTCTGCAAAAATGTTATTCGGAAAAGAATAAAACTCAGATGAGTTCCAAAGAATCTGGAAACTAAATCGTGGGGATTAAGTCTCCTAACCTGTCTATTGCTAACGAGAATTGCGTTACGAGATTGAGTTGTGTTCGACGATAAAGAGCCAGTAGCTACAGGAGTAGACGAAGAAGATGAAGCCACATCGGTTTGAAGCGTTTGGCTAAAAGCAACATACACCATAAACACATGGAAAATTAAGTATGCAAGCAACTATGCAGTCATTGAAATAGGCCATATAAACTAAAGCTGATTGATAATTACTAAAAAAGTTCGACTTTTCAACTTCGGGTACAAGTCTACACTTCGTTCTTTCTCAGCCAAGGTAATAAAAACAGTCCAAACTCTGTGTTCAAATACCCAAAATTACTTTTTGTTCATCAACTCTGATTTGATATTCGTACAGAATAATGATCAAGTCCGCAGAATTTTTCGAAATTACAGCACTAATTTCAACAGATTGGTCTAAAATTTTGAAAACAAACAGATATAAGCATCTAATTCCAATCATATAACACCTTGTACTGGGCACCTGAGAAGCGCCCGGTGGCTGTGATGGAGAGGCGGCGGAAGGAGGCGGATGAGGAAGAGGAGGAGCAGAGTAGACGTCGGAAGATTTGACGAAAGCGAATGCCTGAGAGAAACTCTGGGAAGGCTTGAAGAGAGACGGTGGCGTGGACTTCGTCTGTGAGCTTTCCAAGACTTCCTGGTACGAAGGAACACCAATTACTATCTGGGTTTTGGGTTTGTTAGCAATCTGCTGGGGCATGCCTCGAGATTTCTCTCCGTCGTCGTCTTCGTTCGCCATGAGTGATCGAATCTCCGAAGTTTTTTTTTTTTTTCTTTCCCCTTCTCAACTTCCCACGAAAGACCATAGGCTGTATTGGGCCTTAGTTGAACAAGCCCAAAGCCCAATAGATGGTAGTTTAAAATCAATGTTGATTTTTGAAAATTTAAATTGTTATTTCAACATCATATTTGCCATATATTTTCGAGTTATGTTTGACAAGACTTTACTTGGCACACAAAGATTCCTTTGACGGTTGCGTGTTTAAATATGAGTCAATAAGACGATTATGATTAGAAAGGTGCAAATATGAGCCAACAAGCGATAATTCCAGTACATTTGTTCTGACTCGAAAAAGATATGTTGTACGTGTCATTTTATCGTCGATGCAACTTATAACAATTGATGACCAGAAAAGCCACACATGGAAACAGACATAACAACAAATCATATTTATACATAACTTAGGGGTTGTAATAATCTAATATATGAATATGTTGCGCATAGGTTACACGTGAGTAATAACAGTATCCATTAACAATGTATATTTTATTATGTCCTTCTGGATTAAAAATTGTTGATGATATAATTATTCAAACGCGGTGAGATCCGTGATCTGACCGGAGACCTTAGGGCAGTCAATAATTTTCTTACTATAATATCAAAAATTGTGTGGAATTATTCATAAAACAATATCATGTCTGATGGAAAGGACAATTATTCTAAATCGTACATAATAATGTTCTGATATACAGTTAACGAATAATGAATTTGTAACTCCTTTTTTTTTGTTCAAGAAAATAAAAAAACTCCTCTAATACTATTTTTTGTTCAAGAGAGGGCTATATATTCTGTTAAATAAAGCCAAAAAACTATATTCTATTCGCTTACTTATCTTACACATAGCTATATTCGTTGTCGACGAATAAGACCTTTTTATATATTTCAAGAACCCAGAAACCTACCTGCACCACACCACACCTCACCAGCTTTTTTTTATTATACATAATTTTTAAAACAAGTAGATCTCTTTTCTGGATTTGACTTTGATTTATATGTACGTTACAGAAAATTTAAGAATAGAAAATGGATAATAAAAAATTTAAGGAAAATGTATATTGCGTGTTTATAAACAATCCCATACAAAACAGAAATGGAAAAGATGAGAAAAAAGAGTAGTCAAAGGCTACAAAACCTAAACCGGTAATCTCAACGAACCGCTAGTTGAGCCACCCGTACCGGTCGATTTAACTGATGTTCCTTCGCCGTCTTTATTGACCCCTCCTCTTGGCACATGTACCGAAGAGTTCCTCCACAAGAACGACGCGTTCCTAAGAAAAGCCCACCGGTCTGCCCGTACCGAATCACCAGTTGCATTCGGTACAGCACTGGCTCGAACACTACCGGTTGCACCTAGCCTAATCGAACCATCATCTCGACTCCTCCATAGAAACGACGGCGTTTTACGGAACAACCATCGATCAGACCGAGCCCTTGACCGGTCAATCGGTTTACCTCTCCTTGAACTCCCTCCCCTAGGAAGAACCAGAAGACTGTTCGACCGGTTCAGTTTCCAATTCGCCATCATCCTCTTCCTCACATCTTCCGGTAACCGCAGAGTAAACCGCTCGGTACACTCTCCCGGTTGAACCACCGAATGTCCCGTCGTATGCGATCTCGAGAACTTGACTCGTTTAAGATCCACCGGTACTCCAGGTAATCTCCTCGAATCGATCTCAGCCGTCGTCAATTGTTCCGGTACAGGAGCAGCAACCACCGGTTCGGGATTCACCACCACCTGCTGCAACTCAAGATCCGGTTCAGTACCTCCCGGTTCGACCGATTCCCCTTCAGCTACCTGTTCGGCGAGATTCGCTCTGCAAACAGGGCAAGTCACGTGAGCCTCGAGCCAGGCGCCGATGCAGTGAGGGTGAAAGACGTGATCGCATTTGGGCAGCAAACGCAGCGTTTCGTCGTCCTCGAACTCGTTCAGACAGATCGCGCACTCCAGTTCCCCTTTCCCGAGCTTCTGCGTCTTCACCTCCGAGTACACGAACGTCGGGAAACTCTCCACAACCGAAGCGTCGAGGCCACGCGCCGCTGCGTTGACGGTTCCTCTTAATCTAGCCCCGCCAGCTGGCGAAACGCCGGCGTCGGGTACGCCGGAGCAGTGGCGGAAGTATATGGAGAAGAAGCCCATGAAGAAGAGAGCAGCGATCAGGATCACGACGATCACCGCCATGGCTGGACTTAACTTGCCGTAGTTATAGACTTCATTTCTCTCATCAGGCTGTCCTTGACCCGCCGTTAGCTCCGCCGCAGATAGTATAAGCAAGAAAACAATCGGCAGAACGCCGGAAAAAGCCGTATGCGGCGTCGCGCGATCAAACCTTCTCATGATTTTTTGTACGCCCAGTTTTTTTTTTGTTTGTGTGTGTGTGTGTGTGTGTTTTTTTTGCCTCTTGGAGGAGAAGAAAGTGAGTTTATTATAGCGTAAAAGGAGTTTTGAAGAAGCGAAGAAGGGATGGCTTACAGTGATGAGTGATGTCAGCAATTGGGTCAGTTCCTGACTTCCACGTAGCATAGGAAGAAGCTTCCTCAAATCAAGAAACATTATTGTTTTTTAAAAAAACGGAATCAAGATTCTGCTTCGTTTTCAAATCAATTTTTCTTGAATGAACTTAGTTTGGTGTTATTATTCGTATGAAACATCCCCTGATGAAATTTTATCATAGCCATTAGCTGGTGTATTGTGGTAGCCAGAAGCTTTCTGAAGTTTTGTTTTTTTTTTCCATTTTTTTATCTGTGGTATTCGTGGCTAATTTTGCATATTTCTTTATTGGGGTTTTGTAAAATAATTTATTTATTTCGATGCGTGACATCACATTTTAACTTATATATATCTAATAATTTAAAAACATCACATAACGAGAAGAGTTAACTATATTTGGATAACATTTCGGACAGCTTTTGTATTTGTGTTATCTTGTTCAACAACTATGCTAAATTTCTTTATATCGTTTTCGTTTCATTGGATGTCAAAGAAAGGACTTTTTTTTGGGACTTTTTGTTTTGGGTTAAAGTTTCAACTGTTATCTAAAATCTCTTTTATATATGTTCGTTTTCATAAAATTATTAAGATTTCCTTGTGAAAAGCTCTTTCCATTTAGATTCATTAACAAATATCCTCTAATTAAAAAGCCAAAAAAAAAACTACTTGCCACTCAAGTAAAGAGAAATGCAAAGAGACGACAAAACTCCTAAAGAATCGGATTCCACAATTAATTGAATACAAAAGAAAATGTATAGGCCATTAGCAAGTTATTCCTTTTTCAAATATTTAGTTTTGGTCCTGAAGCCTTTATAAATCGTACAACGAACCCGATATATTTATTTACCGAATGGTGACATAATCCTAATATTTTTAAGAATTTGTAGGCCAGGTAAAAAAAATGAATTGATTTTTACTAAGAATATTCGGTTCCCATATATGTAACAAACACTTTAACGAACGTTGGACCGAGCCATCTGAGTTGTGTTGTTAAATAATCAACGAAGATAATTGCCGGCGGCGGCGGCAAAACGCGGTCAAACTTGTATATTGCGTTTATACACACAAATTAATATAGAGTAATATTCAAATATCCATTAAAATTCCAAAATTATAAATGTCCACATAAATTTACATGACAATACTTTTACTAGTTTTCGTCTGTCGGGCAATTTTCAGAAATATATAGCCTCTGTTTTATTTGATCTCGTGAATGATTCACGTGAATGATGAAATCTTTGATATTTCGATAAATGAAAGGTCAAAAAAAAAAATTCGTTACTTGGTGGCTTTATTAATGGTCATACGTCTCATGTTGGGTCAAATAAGAAACGCTGACTTTAATTTAAATCAAGTTATTTTGACTCAGCCTAAAACAGTGACTTTCAAGAAGAAAAAAAAACAGCATGTATTTCTTACGAGCACTCGAGAAGAGAAGATTAACTACCCACTGTTTTTCATCGCAGCACCTAAATTACCTGCCGTTTTTGCTTTTGCGCCGATCCGGAAAGTGCGAAAAACCGTGGGAAGGCTAAGACAATCTTGATATCCCCTGAAAAGAAAGAAAAACAAAAAAAAACTTTTTTTCCTCAAAATCAAATAAATTATGTGAAAGTTGAATGCTTTTCTCTTTATGACCAAGTTCCCTCGTGTTCAAATCCTAAACAAACATGGTAAAGTCCAATTGAATCATTTGAAAGATCGAAAGCTCTTTAATTGCATTTGGTAAGCTAATGATTAAAATATCACAACACGCTCACAGATAGTTGCATAGTTTGGCAATTTGAAGTACCTCGTTTTTGTATTCTTGATATTTCAGGGTTCTTGGTATGTTGGTATTGGCACACCTGAATCCTCTGTAAGTTTCTCGTAAGCGTTTTGCAGTGTTCTCGTTACCGGTCCAACTTTTCCATCACCAATCACACGTCCATCGATCTTCACAACCTGTAACAAAAGAGCATACAAATGTGACTACAATTTACAGAACTTCTCTATCTACAAAGCTACTAAAGACTGTACATACTGGGCTTAGTTCTCCCATAGTTCCTGTCGTCCACACCTGAAAAGCAATATAACACATTGTTAGATTTTGCCAGATGAAGAGAGAGATGCACATATCATTAAGCTCAAAAAACCTCATCAGCTGTGTGGAATTCCGAGAGGCTGATTCTTCGTTCTTCTAAGACGAAACTCTCTTTAACCACAAGTTCCATGACCTTCAAAGATTGTAGAAGATATGAGAGAAATGGTTTATATCAATTACTGAGATGTTAACTTTTTTTCCATTACAGTAGCTCTTGTTATGCCAGGGAGACAGTAATCTGCGTGAGGAGTAAGAACACAGCCTTTCTTCACCATAAACTGTACAGAAATATGTTAACAACATGAGCTTCTTTCTCTAGTTACTAAAACTCTTTATCGATTTTCGAAACAAAAGCCCGTGGATAGGCTTACTTACAATGTTTGTTGCATTGGTTTCAGATACATAACCATCTTTGTCAAGCATAATGGCGTCCGCAGCATTCGCATTGTTACTTTCAATCTGGTTTTTCCCATTTTACAAAGAAGAATTAACCTCACAAAACAATGTCCATTCTTAAACTTTCTTGCTTTGAGAACAGTACCTTTGCTAGTATGTTATTGAGAAGGTTGTTATGATGGATCTTGGAATCCAAACTCTGACGAAAGAAAAAGAAGAAATCAACAGATTTAGAGTTATTCAAATTATATCATGAAGAGAAATATTGAGCCAAGTTCATACATTGGGCGAATTGCGACGCGTAGTTGCAGTCACCAGCACAATTCCACCATCATTGTCATACACTGGAGGCTTCCATTCCGCAAGCACTGCATTATTTGAATGAACGAACAAAAGTTTCATGTAAAGCGAACTCGCAAGTAGTCTCATTATCCAATCTTGGTTGTTAGGATAAAGCTGAAAGGTTGTTTACCAATAAGAGTACATCCATATCGATTAAACGCAGGGCTCATTCCAGAAGTTACCTTAAACAAACCAGTTTAAAGACTAAAATGACAGAAATGAAAACAGAAGTTTCTTAAATCGGTCTTGAAGAAACTTGAAATAAATGCAATACCTTTTTGCCTCGAGTTAGAGACAACCTGATATGGGTATTGTCAAACATACCATTTGTTATGAGAGTTTGGAAGATAGCTTCTTTTATCTGTATGTTTTCCCGTAATAAAGCTATCTTGGTAACGTTGTTTCAACAGAACGAAACTTCGAATGACGATCATTAGATGGTTACCTCTTCACGCAATGGAACATTGTCAAAAGCTAGAGCCTTTGCTGAATCAAACAGCCTAATCCAACATTTCAACATATAAAAAAGAAGATTGCTTAGAAAACTCTGTTACTTGCTTCCTAGTTTCTGAATTAGACTGTTCTTACCGATCTAGATGCTCTTCAAGCTTGAATATCTTCCCCTTGTAAATCCGGAGTCCTTCCCATACTGAGTCACCGCCTTGTACAACCGAGTCAAAAACTGAAACCTTTAGAAGAAGAGGAAACAGAACACGATCAGTTTCTTAAATGCAAATCACAAACAATGAGCCGTTAAGTTTTCTTTGGCATATCAAGCAGACCTTTGCCATCTCACGAGGCAAAATCTCGTCACCAACCCATGCAAGAAGTTTTGCGTTTTCAGGAACTGGGAGACTAGGAGGAGGCAAGGGACTGCTCAAGAGTGAGGAGTTCTGCTTCACGTGGCTCCTAAGAATGTTGTAAAGCGGTAGACTTTGCTCCAGCAAATCGTAATGTAGCAAAGGGAATGTCTGATAACAGAAAAAAAACAATACCAAACACATCTTAGATTGAATTCATCATCAATAACAGCAACAAAACCAGAGCATTACCCGAGGATACTTCTTTGGAGATGAGAAACCTGTTGATTCGTGCACACTCTTGTACCACCATGGTGCCCATACTCCATCTTCTGGTATAGGACCAGCCTCCCATCTAAACAAACACAATAAAATTACAGTTTTGACATTTATAAAACCGAACGAGAATGCAAAGAGAGGACCTACTTAAGCATAGAGGCTTGAAATGGAATCTCCAAATCATCGCAAAGGCCGCGTAATGTGGTCTGTAAATGTATGAATGGCACAACATGTAAGGACTAGAGCGTAAGGGAACTGACATTTGTGAAATTCTAACATACTACGGAAACAAAACCTCAGGATCTCGCTGAAGCTCATCCGCATCGATGACTGCTGGTGGTGTTCCCATCTGACAGAGATCACTGTATATCGACACTAATTCCCCCAAGCCTAGTTCAAGAAACGATGGAGGGTGTACTTTCTCAAAGGAAGGCTGCAAAGAGGATAAAACAGAGAAGAACATTAGAAGAAATATTGGCTAAAGCCAGGACTTATAATAAGAATGTTGGACCAATCTGCGAACAAGTTGATGACAAAGCTAACCAGTATGTTAAGTGGATTTCGTATCAATATGAAATGCTTTCCTCTACTCATCAGTTCACTTGGCAAACCGAAAAGCCGTTGTTTTGAGATATGCTGTTCAGAGGAAAAAGAAGAACACACTATCTTTTAGAGAGAGAGACGACAAAGAACATAACGATTCTTGAAGCTTACGAAAAAAGAAAATAACAATCACAGAGTTTCACCTTACAATAACGGAACTTCTTCGATCCTGATCCATGAATGATATCTTTCACAACCTTATCTCCATTGCTCTCCTAATGAAAATATGAGATGACAAATTAAACTTGTTCTCTCAAAGAAAGACTTGAGTAAGAAGACCTAAGATCCTAATCAGTTACTATATATAGACATACCATCTTAGAGAGAACCTCCTCTCTGTATGGCCGATCAACACCAGTAGCTTTAAGAAATGCTGCATACAGCGGCTCGTCTACAACTTCAATGTCATCTCTCTGAAAAAATGGACACAAAATCAATTTACAAGAGAACACCAAAGCATTTTCAAACATTTTCTTAAGGATCTCAAGTTTCCAACATTTTGGAACAAAGTTTGATTCTAACTCAAGTTTCTCAAGACCCAAATCGAGCAATCAGAACCCAGATTTACTCTTTTCTATGATGTAAGTAAGCTTTTGAGGTAGCACCAGAAGGGAGAGCAAAACTAGTACCTGTGCAAAGGAGTACATTAGGCTGGTGCTGAGAGATCTTGGGGAAGACCATGAGTGAATCACTACCGGTTCTGCTGCCATTGAAGACGATGATGAAACCAAACGCAACTCTCAACTCTGAACTCTGGTCTCTATGATCACTTTTGTTATATCACCTTGAAGTAAAGTGTATAAGTGTTTGTGGACTTGTGTAAGTGTTAAAGTGTGTCGATATAAAAGGAATCTAACTCTCAGAGAGAGAAAAGGACAAGAATTTGGACAGCAAAAGTTGCACGCATATCAATCCTTTGTTTGCTTGGAAGTTAGTAAGGAAACAGAAAAAGAAAAAAAGGATACCGAACTTTATGTAACCAAATATAAAATAAACTTTTATTTAAAATGGAAGTCCTAAAAACTAATGTACCAAAAGTTACAAAACCTGTGGAGAAGAAGAGACATTTAGGCTTAACATGTTACGGCCCATTTTAATTCCTATAATCCATATCCTTTGTTTTATTTTAAACTCTCGCATGATGGTGTAAACAAATGAAATTATTTCGATGAAAAAAGAAAAACTTTAATGTTTAATTCTTATGCAAAATGTAGCACAACCAGAAGCCTTAAGATCCAAGTCATATTATTGCAGACTTATAATGCTCATCATGAAATTTATGTCAAAAATTTGTCAGTTCATCACTGCAGAAATAATGATTTGAATCAGAACATTTTATCTGATATTTCTTTTTTTTTCGGCCAATTGATCTGATATACCTATAATTAAGTAACACTTCTCACCCTTTAAATTAACGTGAATCAATGATGTAGCTATTAATATCAACTTATTCAGCGACTTGTATCAACTTATATACTAACTCCCCTCTATAAATGAAATATAGTTTGTATTGACATATGAATCTTCAAACCACTGATCTTCAATATATTCATGTTTACAAAACAGCCATTGATTAAACTCTAACATTTTTCTTGGACAGTTAATTCTCAAATACTGAGGTTTATCATAAAACCGAAACAAAGTCATCGCTAACCACTTAACCACACATAGTGAGATTGATGTGAACTCCATAAAACCAAAAAAAAAAATGTCACGGGAGGAACACAATCATTTTGTTTCTTTCCATATTTCCAAGCAAACTCCAATTTTACTTTCTTTAAACTATACACAGGTACACACGTACGCGTATATTATATATATACATAATATAAAAATGTATTATGTATGTGTGTGTCTATGTTCTTGTATATATATATGTATAGTATGTATGAATGAGATCAAGACAAAAATCACATTAAGCCATGCATACCCTTTATCACATTCTTCTGACATTGTTATTAGTCGTAGCCATCTCTCAAACTCTGCCTCCTCTCGCCGGTTCATTTCCGATTTCTCCTGATTTTCCGGCGGTTTTCAACTTTGGAGACTCTAACTCCGACACCGGAGAACTCAGCTCCGGTCTTGGATTCCGTCTCCAACCTTCCTATGGACAATCTTACTTCTTCAAACCTCCTTCTTCCGGAAGATTCTGTAATGGACGTCTCATCGTCGATTTTCTAAGTAACTATTTTTTTCCTCTTTCTTTTCTTTTTCATTTTTCATGATTGTACAATTAACAGGTTTCTATATGACTTTACAAATTATGCCACGGCTGAATCCATATGGTTTCCTGAATACATTTTTTTTTACTGAAAGCAGTGCATGCACTACACCAAACTAGTCAACTAAAAAAACATGATTTTGTAGACTTTGTAAGATTTTATTTTTGGTCACTTAAACTTTGCAAGACGATTTTTTTAATTTATCTTTCTAATGCGGTTTTCACGCTCATGTAATTCACATTGTGGCTATATGGATTCTTAAATCAGTTATGACATTTATTGTCTAATTGTCCATTAAAATTATATTGTGTGAGTATGCTATTTGAAATAGTTTTTCTCTTGTTATTGTACTTTTTAGAAAATATATATATACCCGTGTTCTAGTTTTTTTATGAAATGATAAATTTTTGTTATTTCTTTATCTGTTATGCTACTTTCCAAACCGGAATAAGCCGTCTTTTTTGTTGTAATGGTAATGATACGTTTCTAAGAAAATGGGATTTAAATGGGCTTTTCTTGTAGTGGAAACAATTGATCGGCCCTATTTGAGGCCTTATTTGGATTCGGTAAGCACACAAAGTTACCATAGAGGCTGCAATTTTGCGGCGGGTGGATCAACGATACAGAAGGCAAATGCTGCATCCATTAGCCCTTTTGGTTTTGGTGTTCAAGTCTCTCAATTCATCACCTTTAAATCCAAAGTCCTTCAACTGATACAACAAGGTAACTAAAACAAAGTGTTCCTCATTCGTTAAACGTTATATATACTACTCATTTGAATCATTTTGTAATGGAACCAAGGTATTTGTTTTCTGCTTTTCATTTGGATCATTCAGATGAAGAGCTCGAGAGATACTTACCATCCGAATATTATTTCAAAAATGGATTGTATATGTTTGATATTGGACAAAATGATCTTGCCGGAGCATTTTACAACAAGACATTAGATCAAGTTATTGGTCTGATTCCTACAGTCGTAGATATATTTCAAGATGGAATAAAGGTCAGTACATACGTGAGTGTTAAAATATAAATTACATTGTTTATAGATATATTTCAAGATGGAATTAAAGTACTTAACTATTCGAATATATATATGATCGTATATTTTCGTTTTTTTTGTAATTTGTTTTTTCTAGAGATTATACGCAGAAGGGGCAAGAAACTTTTGGATACACAACACAGGACCACTTGGGTGTTTAGCTCAGGTTGTGTCAATATTTGGGAGAGACAAATCAAAACTTGATGAGTTTGGTTGTGTTAGTGACCATAACCAAGCTGCTAAGCTCTTCAATTTGCAGCTCCATGGTCTTTTCAGAAAACTCCCTCAACAATATCCTGATTCTCGTTTCACATACGTCGATATTTTCTCGATCAAATCCGACCTCATCCTGAACCATTCCAATTACGGTAAGTCGTACGTAACGTATAATTAATAAGTTCGCTTGTTGACAAGAAAAAGAAAATATAATAATGATAATACAATCTTACTGTTGTGATTAGAAAATATCTTATTTATATTGGTTCTTATTTGGTAAGAATATGTAACTGAACACACAAATCTGAACTTTTGTATCAAAAAACCAAACAAGAAAACAGCTTTTTTTCAAACCAAACTGAACCTAAGGCTGATTAATATACCTAATCGTATTTGTAGCTGTGATTGAAAACTTTTTTTTTCTTTGGTATTGATAATAGGTTTTGACCATTCGATAATGGTATGTTGTGGAACCGGAGGACCGCCATTGAACTACAATAACCAGATTAATTGCGGTTCGACAGCGAAATCATCAAACGGTACGATAATAACAGCCAAAGCCTGTAATGATAGTTCCAAATATGTTAATTGGGATGGAGTTCATTACACCGAGGCTGCAAATCGGTTTGTTGCACTGCGCATTCTCTCCGGTAGATATTCTGAGACGGCGTCGTCTTGGAATCTTTAGAAATGCCTCTAAAAACATTGTTTATGGAGAGAAGAACTAAGATAAATTACAAGTTAATTTTCTAATTATATGATTGTATGTTCACTGATTATTTAGGAATGCCTCCCAGACTTGAGGCTTTTTGTTGTTTCAAGTTTAGTAAAAACAGAGCATTCCTTAATAACTTTCCTTCACAGAGATAAATGCTTTGATTCAATAAAAGGATCTTCTTCAAATTTCCTGTAATGTATCTGTGTGATGTGTATTTATAGACCCCTCACAGGTTTGTACAACACTTTCCACAAACCAAAAAGCTACAAAACTAAGAATCCAGAAAGTTTCAAAATTTCTGAATTCTTTAGTTTCAATTGTTCCTTCCTTCTCATGTATACTTTTGTTCTGTAAAATTATCAGCGGCTTTGTCCATTGCATAACTCTTCCTCATTGTTATCTTCCGAGTTCGTTAGGAGATTTAACCTTTTTTCCACTTCTCCTTCTTCTTCTTCCTCTTCAATGGTCTTAGTCTCGCATTCTTTATCCGAATCAGTCAAATGATCGAAGAAATCACCAAAATACCACTTACAATCTTCTTTCCATTCGCCTTTATGTGCGTTGACCCGCCATTTCTGATCTGCAATCATCTCTGGTGACAAACCCCATTTCTCTAACTCTTCCTCTGTGTGATGAATCGCCAAGCTGTAGTCACCCCCTTGTCCTAGTTCCATAACTCTGATCTCGCTGTTGCCGGGATTGTTTAGTGCCTCAAACTGTTCCACGCTCCACTTGAACCATTTCATCAGAAATACACGCGATGTTAATCCGTGCGAGACAATCACAAAGTTTAGCTCATGAGACGGGTTAATATGCAGTCTGTTCATGTCAATGTCTCTCCATAGAGACTCGAGAAAACCTGCAAAGCAGCACGCATAAAGATCAAATCATGAGTCTTGACTTCTTCCTGTTCATTCACAAAGGGGTTGATAAAAGAACAAAAATCACAGAGAAGACAAAACGACAGTAGTCAAACTTTGTGAAACTTTGAAATAGACTAATAAAAAGGAGATCTTTCAATGCTGACTTTCTTCTCGTTGGTGAAAACAAATCTCTTTCTTATTTCTATTTAAGACCACAGATTGTTAAACGCAAAAAAAGATTCAACCATTTGCAGGATCACCAAAAAGATCGATGTTTTTAGTAGAACGATTAGGGACTTCATCACAGTGAGGTATCAAACTCAGACTGTGATCAGAGCCAAAAATCAAACATGGATAGCTACAAATTCAATCTATCTAAGGATCATGAGATCAGATTAGTCAGAAAATTTTGAAACTTGTGCCTATTTTTACAGGTGGGGATCATACAGAATGATCCGAAACTTGCTTAGCAAAACTAAAAAAAATCATCACAGATCAGTAAGCAGAGAAGGGAAAACATACTGGATACGCGATCGAAGACGTCGGCGGCGGATTCTCCTTCCGGGAACCGGTAGAAAAAGCGGCCAAACCTCTCTCTGACCTTTTTCGTCGCTCTCATTCGCTCTTTAACCTGGAAATTCCCAAAATCCTGCTCCCTGATTCGACATTCCTCGCGAACACCAATCACGCGGCGCCGCGAGAACGACCGTCCGATCTCCCGGAGCGTAGATCGCGTCCGATCGTACGGGGAAACATAGAAGTACACGCGCCACTCTGGCGAAGACGGATTGGAGGAGATCAAGGCGTGGAGACGAGCTCCGGCTTCCTGCGCCTGAAGCAGACCGGAATCCGTTAACTGGATCTTGTGATCCGGGGTCGTCGTATATGCCGCCGTGTCGAGATTCCCTTCAGATTCGCCGTGCCGTACGAGGATGATCCGCTTCGGAAGCAGTTTGTTGTCCGGACTCATGGAGAAAACAATTTCTAGGGTTTTTTCCCCAGATTTTTCCCGGAATCTGAGAAAATTGGATTTGAAAGTCGGATCAAATAGAAAATGTGAGTATCCAATTTCACCTTCTTCGTCGTTGTATTGAATCTACCCAATTTTTCTCTCTTGCAAGACTTCGTTTGCATTACCTTCTTGCTCAAGCTTAGCACAAACGAGTTTCCATTTTCTTTACGTAATCAAGTAAATTTTGCACGTAATATTAAGCAAATTTCACCTTCTTTTTTTATTCAGAATATTTTTTGTCGACTAACACAGAAAATTAAACAATTAAAACTTAAAGAGTACAACGAACGATTCCAATACCAAACATATGATAATGTTTCATAAACTAATACAATTATCATCCACGCCTTCTCCACTCCAGTAGAGATAACTTAATCATATGGTTTTAATTATTTTAGCAGAGATTAAAACGTCAAGCTGTAAAGTTCCGACGTGGGCATACATACCAGCATTTTTTTATTTCTTTAAATTAAGTAGCTACTTAAACTCTATAGATATTTTATTATTTGCAGCATATGCATTTGTAAATAACAAATCATATTATATGCTCATCCGTATGGACATTAACATATATTGCTATAAAAGTTCAAAACTATGGGTCATCTCTCAGAATAACAGCAAGTTGTATTCTTATTTAAAAAAAAAATTTGTTGCTATATTAATTAGTAAACAAAATATAGTACCGCATAAAGAAATTTATTAGAATGGTATTTATGCATCCATAAATAATAGAAAAGGTCGTGAAAAAGCCATGAAAATAGCACAATGTTAGAATATAAACTCGGAAACCAATTTTATGCATTTTAGCGAAATTGATTTAGTTAGTTCCAAGCAATGTGGCCCAATAAAAAGATTGTTGGGTCAAAAACGAGCCCAAGACAAGAAAAGTGTCAGCCGAATTATGACTTTTTTAAATCCCATTGGGCTTTATCCAAATTTTGGGCCTGTGTAAATGTAACCTTAATTTATATTACATAATTGCAAGCGAAGAAGCCGAAAGATTGTTTCTTTTATTGACAGCCCAATTTCGTTAAAATGTTTCAAAAGTTCCTTAAGCCCATTTTCTATTAACTATAAGCAAAAACAAAGTTTGCTGAAACTTTATTTATTATTATTTTTTGTAACAACTGAAACTGAAACTTTAGTTTGCATATTCCTCAATCTTTATCATATCGTGTGGACGAAAACATAGCTGATGAGAGTGAAGAAGTAATTATATAATGAGAGAGATGTGTGAGCTAACGAAATGAAATCGGAACGTGGGGTCTCATATATGTCTCACTTGTCAACCATACGCTTTAAGTGCTTATCTCAAAACCATCTTCAACAATTATTTGTGTCACCCAACTTTTTAAGAACGATAGTACCATATGAAGACGCAAAATAATTGATATATTTTCAACATCATAAATTCATAATCATATTGGTTTCAAAAACATTAAGTTTGTAGTTTTGCCGTTGCTTTCTGTATTTCAAACTGTAATTTTTATCCTAGCAATATGTAACTCTTGGATATGGTTATCTAACTTATTTGTATAGACACATGAATATTTCAAATTGTAAATTATTAAATAAAATAAGAAATAAATAAAGATTTCTTTTTTGCAATTTTTCTCTTAGTTTGGTTAATTAGCTTTGGTTTAGGAAAAATATCTATAAAGTCTTAGATAAATTTATTTCTAGTAGTGTTTCTAATATGTTTCGAGTTATCATAATTTTGTTTTTTATTTTTCGAAAATATTCTACTTTATCTACTTAATATTATTAGTAAGATGTAAAAACATGTATTCAGCACCGATAATGAGCTAAATTCACTTCGATGCACTCGAAGTTGTAACTATTTTCTTAAAAAAGATAATGATATGTTGGTTAAAGATCGTGTTCTATAACAAGAAGACTTGTGGAAAAAAGAAGTACTTGAACCCCAAAAATAAATACAAACTCTTTCTCTCTCTCTTTCTCTTATCTGTTTATATCAATCAACAAGACTTATCTTTGTTTCTGAGGTCAATTCTGAAAAAAAAACAGATCAGAAAAATTTTATGGAAAGAAATTAAGAGAGAGGGAAGAGTAATGGTACGATTGATGGTGGAGGAAGATAGAAGCATGGAGGAAGAAGGACTTATCCTGCAAAGTCATCAAAACGACAAAGATGATCGTCGTATCTCTGTTTGTGTTATCCTCAGCACTTTTGTCACAGTTTGTAGCTCCTTCAGCTTTGGCTGTGCTGTGAGTTTCTTAATTCCTCTCTTTAAACCTTAATTACTTTTGGTTTAATGGATAATTTTCCTCCAATTTCTTGGATTTGTAGAGTGGTTATACTTCAGGCGCTGAGACTGGTATCATGAAAGAGTTAGACCTTTCTCTTGCACAAGTATGCATCTTCTCTCGATTAATCAGGCACAAAAGCAAATTAAATTCATAATTACTCTTTGTTGTAAATTTCCTTGCATGATTTCTAAACTATCAGACCCTAAACCCACAAACCATGTAGTATTGATATTTTTATGCAATATAAGTATCATTTAATAAATAATACTCCCAGTGGAATTAATAGTAAATTATAAAAGTCCTTGTGAAAAAGATAATTTATTGTGGTCCAAAGTATTCAAGTAGGGAATAATTCAATGCTACGAAATATGTGGCATATACACCAATGCATATGTGATACGTAACTTATACTGTATTAAAAAAATGATTATTATTAAAAGCTAAAATAAAGAGCTGTAGTTTAATTTATATTCAGTTGTTATTCTATATATCGAACGAAAACTATGATTGTAACAAATTTTTTTATGATAGTTGAAATATTTTGAAGAAGAAGACACGTGGCTATCTTTTTTCTTTGTAGTTAAAAAAACATGCATATAAAAATTGTTTATGATATACTTAGAAATGTTTCCAAGATTTGGAGTCTTGAGGGTAATTCGGGTATTTTACTATTTTTCCAGTTTTCAGCGTTTGGGTCCTTCCTGAATTTGGGAGCTGCATTGGGGGCCTTTTGCAGCGGTCAACTAGCAGTCACCCTCGGCAGAAGACGCGTAATGACCATTTTACCCTTTTTCTTAAATAATAATTATAGACTTTGTTAATTTCTACTAAATTCTATTTTTTTTTTGGTGATCAATGATTGAAGACGTTGTGGGCCTGTGATTTGTTCTGCATTTTTGGTTGGCTCTCCATTGCTTTCGCAAAGGTGTAAATCATACTTATTATTTTTTTTTATAAAAATTAAATTTGGTCGTCAAAATATCGAAACTAAAGATTTTGAATTATGCGGAAACAAAAAAAAAGGATGTGTTGTGGCTCGACGCAGGAAGAATCTCCTTGGGCATAGGTGTCGGCTTGATTAGCTACGTGGTAACTGAGATAATTTGTTAATATTAACTTCACGTTAATTATTTTTTTATTTAGTTCACATTTCTTCTTAATACAAATGTTTTAATTTCAAAACGAAGGTCCCTGTCTATATTGCGGAAATCACTCCAAAACATGTTCGTGGTGCATTCACTTCTTCAAACCAAGTAAATGTCTATTATATATCAATGTTAATCTACTATCCTATATTTAAATGTAATTAACCAATATTTGTTTTTGGTTTTATAGCTTTTTCAAAACTGTGGACTGTCCCTTATATATTTTTTTGGGACTATAATTAATTGGCGGGTTCTCGCTATTATGGGTAACGAAATATACATTTACGTTTTTTTTTCAATAATACTTTAACATTGATTTCAGCATGCTATTTTTTGTTTATTTCAAATTTTCAATATAACATAAAAACCATACAGTTTTATTTTATTCCATTATATTTCCCGGCCGGTTCAGGTGCTCTTCCATGCTTCATTCAAGTGATCGGAATTTACTTTATTCCGGAATCTCCGAGATGGCTGGTTGGTAATTTTCTTAAAAATATGTTGTGTTTATAATTCATATCGACTATAAAATATGACAAAAGCATTCAAAGCTTTCTATTTAATTATATAAAATTCACTTATATCGTTGTCTTTAGGCTAAAATCGGCTCAGGCAAAGAAGTTGAACATTCTCTGCATCAACTTAGAGGGAGAGACGTTGATGTTTCAGGTGAATCAGCTGAAATTCAGGTATGTTTTGTAAATATTAACTATTAGACAGTATTAGTATACTTTCTTTATAGAGCAATCATAATTATATATTTATTTTCAGGTTATGACAAAAATGCTCGAAGAAGATTCAAAGTCGAGTTTCTATGACATGTTCCAGAAGAAGTATAGACGAACTCTTGTGGTACGGTAACACATATATACACAGGGAAATAAAAGTGAACAACAAATAAAAGTTAATGATGTATGATTTTACAATTGATGAAAGTAATGATTTTCTTAAACAACATTTCATTTTCTTTGTTTACAGGTTGGAATTGGTTTGATGTTGATACAACAATTGTCTGGAGCTGCTGGAATCACATATTATTCAAATACCATATTTAGAAAAGCTGGTTAGAATATCAAAACACTGACTTGTGTATGATAATTATTTGTACTTTCCTATAAGCCATGATTCTTAATTAGTAATGTTTACTTACTGATATATCTAAAAAGTTCCTTTATACAGGCTTCTCCGAGACACTTGGGTCAATGATATTTGGTGTGTTCGTGGTGCGTACCTTATATAGTTAATACTATTATTTATCCACTTTCCTCAAATTATTTTGATTATACCCTTTATGTTGTATTTTCTACTATTTGTAGATCCCAAAAGCCTTGCTGGCTGTAATTTTTGTGGATAAATGGGGAAGACGACCACTCCTATTGGTTAGAACAAGTATTCAGTTAATATAAACATAAATAGTTACTATACTAATATATTTATATCCACTTGTATAAATTAATTTAGGTTTCTGCTGCTGGAATGTCCATTGGATCTTTGCTCATTGGGGTTTGCTTCACGTTACAGGTTACTTTTGTTTTCTATTTTTTTTTACATTTGATTAAAATGTGATAACTATTATTATTACATTCTTCTGCAAATTACTAATATATTTTAAAACATTTCGAAAAAGTTTTTAATTTTGTTATGTGGATGAACAGGGAATGAATATTCTTCCTGAATTGACTCCAGTTCTCGTCTTCACATTCATTCTGGTAAAATCATTCAATTAATCCATAGATGTTTTTATATTTTTCTCGGTATTTATTTGTGGTAACAAATTTTAACCTTTAATTAGGTTTACTTCGGATGTTTTGCAATCGGTGTAGGAGGGCTACCCTGGGTTATTATGTCCGAGGTATAAAAATCATTTCAAATTTTTAAAAATTAGAATAAGTAATATTAGAATTAAAAAAAAAGAAAGGGAGAAATAAAGGATATTTATGAGGAAAATAAAACGTTTACAATATGCATTGTTTTTTCTTATCTGCAGATATTTCCAATAAATATAAAAGTTTCAGCAGGGACAATAGTGGCATTAACCTCATGGACCAGTGGATGGTTCGTTAGTTACGCTTTCAACTTCATGTTTGAATGGAGCGCACAAGGTCCTTATTTTCTCTACTATATTGAATAAAGCTTCACTAGCAAATATATTAAAAGTCACCTAACCTTTTGAAAACAAAATCAAAACCAAACATATACGTACGTTAATTTGTTTTCTGTTCATATCGGGTAATTTAGGTTAAAATTACTCTGTGGCTTCAAATTATGTCATTTACTGAATATTTGTTGACTATAATAATTAAATAGGAACATTTTACATATTTGGGGTTGTGGGAGGAGCATCATTGACTTTTATATGGTTTCTCGTGCCGGAAACTAAAGGACAGTCACTGGAAGAATTACAAGCTTCGCTTACGAGGACAACCTAAAGGCACATACTAATTTTGTTTTTTTTTAAACAAAAAATACAAGTTTTATTTTATGATTCAAGTGGCTTTGAAAGTAAATTTTTATTTTTTAATTATTAGTGGCATATTGGAATAAATTTTTTTGCTCGTATAGTTATAAGAAAACGTATTATAATATATTTCAATAATTTCAATGATATGGTTATTGTTTGCTCGTGTCGTTGGACTTACATATATAACTTCTAACTAATTCGAAATCACCCGATAAATCCGGAATTCAAAATTTCCACTAGAGGCATTAAGTGTATATGATATTATATTTGCTTGGTCGGCCAAAAAAGTCTGTGTTCTTGGCTGAGGTTATTTGCTCTTACTCTAACGTCAACAGAATCATCAACCAATTTGATAATCTATTTGATCTACTATAGTTTTTTTTCTTCGGCTAAATAACTTCACTAGGCACGTCTTCACATTTTTTATTTCATGACTTTTTTAATTTTATTTTTTAAAACGACTGTCCAACGCTAATTAATTTCTAGCTAGAAGGTTGCAAAACCCCAAGGATACATTATATATTTTCAGTTTATGAAGGTGGTTTAAGACTTTTAAAATAAAAATACGCTATAGAAATGACATTAGGCCAAGTGAAAATGAAATAAGGAAAGAAACAGAGGAGCCACAATATTTCAATATTCAGAAGAATATAAAACGGCACGATCCGATCGATTAGATTAACGATGGACAAATAATATGTTACAATGAATTTAAACAAGAATCGATTTATATTGTTTGTATTGGACGTTTAGGATCAACTCAAAGTGTTAGCATGTGGAATTTGGATTTCTTCTAATGTTAATCCTCGCGTCTCAGGCACCAAACACCATGCGAACACAATTGTTATTCCACTTATCATGGCGAATATGCTAAAAGTCCCTGCAATTAAAATTTACAAAAAAATAATTAAAATCATTATTCGTCGTTCGAATCTTGAATTTCATAAATTATATAAGAACCAAAGATATATCCAAAAAGAACTCGAGATAGTTTAAAATGAGAGGGAAAAATTATGTAGGTGTGTAAATATATGTATCAAATGTTAACATGTGTCTGGTTAAATAGATACACTGAAAAATCTATAATTTTTGGTTAGTAAACTTTTTTTAGAGAAAAAAAGAAGAAGAACTAAATTTATAAAATAATATTAAATTACCTGTTTGGCTCCAAATAAGCATAAAATTGAAAAAGTAGCTGACTATCCAACCAGTAAACCAATTCGTGATGGTTACTAAACTCCCAGCTACGACTTTCATGTCCATCGGAAATATCTAGATAAACATAAAAGTCAGCATTAATTACAATTAATATGATACTATACAAATTTGAGCAATTTAAGAAATTTTAAAAAGTTTGCTTACGCATGTAAAAAAAATGAAAAATAAAAAATATATATATGTGAATATACCTCAGACATTATAATCCATGGTAGGGCTCCTAGTCCAGCTGCGTACAACATATTGAATGCCTGTTTGGATAATAAATTTTATTAATTGATCACATTTTGAAATTTACATAGAATCCATCACACTGAAAGAAATAACAAACACATATATTATGTAAAACTAAGACTAAATTAACTTCTTCTTTTTCACGATAATAAATTATATAACAGAAGAAATGTTTATTTTTTTGGAAAATTATTGAAGTTAATGAATTGGACATCACTTACCAATATTCCTATGAATGCCATAATGGGAGTAAAATTTACAAACCCAGGGACACCTTTTAATCCAAACGATAATGCAAGTAATATACAACTTGAACCCATCCCAAAAGCCGATGCCTGCAATTTTGTACATTAAATTACACGTATATCTATATACATATAACTTATTAAACTATTAACACAATAAGTACTCTTATATAAATATATTCTTACCATCAGAAGTGGTCGTCTTCCCCATCGTTCCACAAGTATCAGACCCAATATAGCTTTTGGTACCTATCACGATCATTGATAAATCACTGAGGACAATGAGATAACGATTTTATAATCAAATGAATGATGTAATCATCGTAAGGACCAATAAATTCGTATAAATAACAACGAAAATATAGACAGCTAATGAATATTTTATGTTTACGTACCACGACCATAGATAACACTGTCATTCCAGTCTGAGAAGGGAACCCTTAAAAATTAAAAGTACTAATTTTATCATTTATAACGAGAATAATTAAATTACGTAAAAGATAATAAAAGATATAAATGGTATATCTAAATTAATAACATTTTACCGGCAAGCTCAAATATGCTGCCTGCGTAATAAGATACTCCTCCACTTCCAGATAACTGTTGAAGAAGCATTAAACCTATACCGACCTAAATGTATATAACCAAAAAAAAACCGATTTAGTGAATTATATGTTATTAAAAGTGAATTAGTCACTTTAATTTTTGTTGCTAATGAATGAGATATATCCCCTTATCTTACTGTAAGTTGATGAGTATATTTCTTTTTGAAAAGACTTCGCATGCTGATGTTTGCGGTAACATCGATAGAAATCTACAAAATTCACATAAATATGAGTAAAACAAAATTATTTGAACTGAAAAATGAAGAAATTTTGTTTATAAAAGAATTATACAATGATTGGTAGAAATCTACAAAATTCACATAAATATGAGTAAAAAAAAAATTATTTGAACAAAACAATGAATAAATTTTGTTTATAAAAGAATTATAAAATGATTGGTATTTTTATAAAAAAATTACTAATCATAATAGTTATATTTAATTATCATAATGATTTTTGTAGTTTATACGTATATGTACCATGATTTCACGGCTTTCTTTCGTAACATCAACTTCTTTTCCTCTTAATTTCTGAAGAACAACTTGACATTCTTTATCGCGGCCTTCTTTTGCCTAACAAAAATCACAGTATTATTATTTGTTTGTTTACTTTATAACTAAAACAAACTTAAATAAATTAGCTAGAGATGTATAATATGATTAATATGACTAACCAACCATCTTGGAGATTCGAGGATGAAGAATAATCCAAAGAACTGTATCAAGCATGGAATAATACCTGGAGATGTTAACGTCTCGTTAGTTATATAGTTTTATACAAGAAATTAAACGTAATGATCAATAAATAAAGTCTGAGACAAATATAATTTCATTTTAAGAACCAAAAATAATTCGAGACAGATGATAATAGTAGTGGGAAAGAATTACCGATTAGGGCTATCGTTCTCCATGACATGAAATTTCCAAGGTAATATGCGGTTGCGAGCCCACAATTTTGCAATAGCTGTAAAACATTCATTTTACAATTATTAGCTAAACGTGAATAATATATCTTATTTATATATTATAAGTATGATTATAAACTAATTATATATATACATTACCTGGTTGCTAAATGTAAAAGTACCTCGCACATTTTTGGGAGTTATTTCTGCGATATATACAGGAACCTACCAACAAAAGAATTAATAAACTAGGATTCTTACAAGTTTAGAGATGATAATTTATTTAGTTTTCAAATTAAAGAAAGATAAATTACCACGTAGCTAAGAAGACCAACCCCAACTCCCACAGAGAATCGCCCGAAGTTTAGCCAAATAATACTCTATTGGAAAAATTAATTAATCACAAGATTAATTAAAGGACAAGCTTATAAAGTAAGAATATAAATATATAATAAGATGAAAAATGTGACTTATTAAGAAACCTCGGCTAGTGCAGTTGCAAGCCATCCACTTATGCAGAATATCTGGGCGAGCCACAACGTCTAAGAAATAATTTAGAAAAAAAAAGTTTTACAAGTTTATGAGTACATTGATGAACATATTTAAAGTTATGGGGGTAGATTACAAATTAATGAATTTCTAACCATCTTACGGCCAAATGCGTCTGCACTCTTGGCGCTAAATATTGCACCGATCATTCCTCCAAAAGTCAATAGCGAAGCAAATAGAGAAAACTGTGGATATATATTTTAATAACTTCAATTAAATATAAATGATTCTACTTATTATCTTAGATAATATTTTTTATTTTGTTTTGTTTATAGAGACTTACTTGCGCGATTGAAAGATCAAGATCTTTCATAATGGAGGACATTGTACCGGCAGTATAACCTAACTGATTCCCATTGACATACATTAATATCATCGATCTATATAAATTAAATACAGTTGGTATATTTTATTTACAAAACCCATTCTGGAATTCAATAATAAAAAGATGATTTGTAATACTTCAAAACATAAAGAAAATAAAGAAAATATTTCAAAGAGAAATGTGGCTAGCCAACTTTGTTCTTCTCCAATTCGTAGAAACTTGATTTGAATGTATAAAGACTCTAACCGGAAAGACTACGAAAAACATAATCAAAATTCGATAATAAACATACATATAGCTTCAGAATTTACTATGACTAGCCAGAACTGTCATGCATGGTAAGTTCCAATCGCTTTTGTCGATGGATCCCACCACGTTGTTAAGAAAATACCAATTCATTTTCTTTTTTGTTAAAAAACCAATTCGTTATTGTGAAAAAATCAAAAGTCTATGAATAATCATATCAAAATTTTTAGAATATGCTCGATCATCTTTTTTTTGCAGAATCTAGAGTATTCCCTTATATATATATATATATAGAGAGAGAGAGAGAGGAACATACACCAACGCCAAAGTTGAAGGAAGCAGAGACGATGATGAAAGTGGTAAAGACAAGAAGTGGAGTTGTATTTGCAGATGTTTCTTCTATATTCACCCGTAATAATCCTTTCTCCATACTTCTATTATCTCTCTCCATTTTCGTAACTCGAAGTCTGCAGTACTAGAATTGAACAGAGCTCAAGATCAAGAACAATAAGAAACAAAAGAAAACAAAAAAGAGAGCAAGAGAGGTAGAGATAATCTGGGAACTATGCTTTCTCTTTTATATTGATTATATTGATGCTTTGACCTCCGTATACACGTTATCTATTAGATTAAACACGAGGATGGTTACAGTCTTATACTCCAAAAGAGGTTGTTTGGATCAGGGTGACTTAATATGGACCCTAGAATGAAAGAAATTTTTTGGGCCCTTAATAATTCTAGATTTTTTACTAATATTTTCCTTTTTAATATTTTTGAGTAATGTTTTTGTAATTTTTTTTATAAAATTAAAATTTATACATATAAAATAATTTTATACACTCTTTTCAATCTAAATTTTTAAAATATTTATTTTTGTATATAAATATATATATACGTATAAATTTGAAATCCTTATTTATTAAGACACCAAATTAGATCCCAAGATGTATCATTCCTTATTTTCTTAGTAAACATGTATTTCTTTGGATTCTTAATCGTATTATCTATCGTACTTTTTTTTAAAAAAATGATCAATTTGATAATGATAAAACAAAATGAGAATAAAAAAACATTTTTTTTAAATATGAATGGGGGAAGAAAGGATAGCACCATCAAAAAGACCATATGTTTGTTTTGTTTTCTTCTAAACGTAACACAAAAAAATGTTTGACCAGAAAAAGAAAAGTAACACAAAGTTGAGAAGCTTTTCCAAAACGGTAGGAAGTGCTCCTGAAAACATTTGTGGTATTTCAGAAAAAACAATTGTGGTATTTTGAGGATTTCGCAAATAATAATAATATAATAGTAGTTAGATTGCCATTATTTATTATTGCTTTTAGTTTATAGTAACGAGATTATATGTACATATATATTAGGTTTAATTTGTCCCCTACCTTTTATATTGTCGGTAATAAGATCACAATGAAAAAACTATTTAACAAAAATGTGACAAAAGTAAACAGAAATTGAAGGATGAAACATTATTAATTATTTTGTTTTCAACTTTTATAACGTTGTTGATTACTATAATTGGGAGTGCATTGGAAAACAAGATGTTGATATTTTTTTTTCCTCAACAACTCTTTTCTTTTTTTATTGGTTGCGTATGTAATATGTGTACATGTTACGTTGCAAA
Source organism: Schrenkiella parvula (assembly GCA_000218505.1). Classification (NCBI taxonomy): domain Eukaryota; kingdom Viridiplantae; phylum Streptophyta; class Magnoliopsida; order Brassicales; family Brassicaceae; genus Schrenkiella; species Schrenkiella parvula. The sequence continues at coordinate 1,323,710 of CM001189.1, read as the reverse complement.
GTGCTAATCCTAGACTTCTTTACTATCCATTTTCATTGGCGTCACTACAGGTTGCTTGTGTTGTTACACTTAGATTTAAATCATATAGAAATAAGGGAGATTATTCGAAAAATCAAATGTCATATTCGGAACTAAATCATTTTGAACTTTAACTTAGTTTTAAACATTTAATACTTTCGTCTATTAAGATTGAAGAATACAGATGTTCGGATGTTAGTTGCTCTTATCCACATCATTTATTAAAACAGCTAATTTTGATAATCTATTTGATACTTTTTTGTCTTACTCTTTACAGTAAGTACTTTTTGTAGAAACTCTGCTGATCTAGTGGTTGATCATAAGTTCATTAATGTCAACAATAAGTTTGGAGTTTGAATTTTAGAAATTATGATTTATTTTTATTTATGTATATTAATGAAAACAAGTTTACATTAGATATTCAGGGTGATACAAATGAAATTGTTTGGTATAAATGTTTTTGGTTAAATTATCAGTAACTTCGATATAGTAGTTCTCATAATTTATAATAAAGTATTAATTTTTTTTAAAAAATATTGTTTAATTTTTTTAACATATATTAAAAATATTAATTTTTTTTAATTTCCTAAAAAAACAGGTTGATTGAACTTAAAATTAAGATCCATTTTAATATTAAAGTTTACATTTGAAAACCTGAAATAAAGTTTAATTTGATAAAGAACCAACTCTTAAAATACACCTAATTTGAATAAAAAATATATTTTTATTTTTTTATTATCTGGCGCCTAATCAACTTCATCGACGCACGTCTTCTTATTGGTGATTCAACGTTAATCAATCTAACAGACGTAATAAAAAACTTTCGAAGTCCTCGATACAATTACGTAACCGTTGTATAGAAAACTATTAAATTGGTCACTCCTTTCGTGGTATATCGATCCATGGCCACATGTGGTGCATGTACGTCTATTTTATCCTCTTCTGTTTATTTAATTATTTTCCATAAAAAGTTATTCCGTTTTAGTAAATCACAATTATTATATTCTACACAATAAAGCTGATTTGTTGTTGATTTGATATTCTAAATATATTACCAAAAAGATGGGATATATCCTTTTGAGGAACGCAAATGTAACATAGCAATATCCGATATAGCCAGAAGTGTGACGTCCGATAAATGATAATCAACTGCAATCGTATCCCCCTGTTTTTATTTGCGATTTTACTCTCTATTGGACATAGACTACGTCTCTGTTTTTGCTTCTTTTAATTGAAACCTTTCAATGAAACAAAAAAATATAATATTAAAATTAATTCACGTATGTCTTGTGTTTTTATTCGATAATTCAGAAAAAAAATAATAATTAGAACTTGGAAGTATATACTTAGTTAGAGCTTTAAAATAATCAGGAATACATGTATAATATACAGATTACAAGTTTATTTTCTATATATATAGCTTATTAATTTAAACCATACAAACTTAAGCATGGTGTTTAAAAATATCTCATACAACTATTAAACTTTTTGATAAAAAAAATTTCTCACACTAGCTAGGGATAGCTATTCAACGTGATCAACACAAAACATGATAAAGACATTTAGTGACAAGTGAATATGGAACACGCTTGTCCAATTCTACAAGAAATTGATAAGAAACACCAAAAAGTCGTAACTTGTTGTTCATTTTCAACTAATCATACGATTTTCTTGTTTAGGAAAACTAAACGAAAATCATATTTTGGACCGTCCTCGGTTTTGCAGACTTGTTTAAGAGAATTTCTGATTGCTAGATTTGCGCTTTGCGGTTTATCGTTCGTTTCTTGGATTGAGAAATAGAACAAGTAAACAAGAATTACGAACAATGAACTAAAACACTGCTTTAAACAAAAAATCAAATTGAAGTTGAAGTTGAACGGTCAATATGGGATAAATTTCTATGGTCGTATATGTTAATCTATTACATTAAATCATGCTTCCTCTAGAAGAAAACGATAAAAGAAGGTACATGCACGCAACACTCGATATAATAATACAAATATAGTAGGCCCTTGATTACCTACTAAAAATGGACCAAGAATCTATTTAGTAATTCTAAGTAAATCTAAATAGAAACAAGTAAAAACAAAAAAAACCAATAGGAATGAAGTATATATATACACTATTTCCTCGCGGTTGGATCATGCCAATAATTATAGAAATTTATAGCTAATTGGGTTGAAAAAGGCATGCATTTGCATGTAGATAATTATAACGAGCTATAAGGTCGCAATATTCAAAGGAAAAAAACTAGCAGGAGTGAAAATGACACTAGTTCAAACGAATATGATATTAGGAAAATTAAAAATAACGAGAGTTAATGATCGACAACATGACACATAGCATTTCTGATTGTGAATTTAGACAATAATCACTTGATATTTGTGATCATCAACTTAAAATGCTAGCACGTGGAAGTTGTATTTCTTCCAAAGTTAATCCTCGAGTTTCAGGAACCAAACACCATGCAAATACAACTGTTAATCCACTTATCATGGCGAATATGCTAAATGTCCCTGCATTTATAATCATAGGTATCATTCTCTGAAATTTGAATGTCATATATTATATATCATATAGATTCTAATTTGGTTCTGTAATGAAACTAAATTTGGTTGATAAGGTTTTAGAAAAAAAAACTTTAAAGTAAATTAAATTAGATTCATACCGGTGGGGCTCCAGATAAGCATAAAGTTGAAAGAATATGTGATGATCCAACTAGTAAACCAATTCGTGATGGTTACTAAACTTCCAGCTACGACTTTCATGTCCATCGGAAATATCTAGATAAACATTAAAGTCAGCATCAATTACAATTGATAAGATAATATACAAATTTGAGCAATTTAAGAAATTAAAAAATTTGCTTACGCATTTGTAAAAAAATAAAGGAAAAAATACATATATGTGGATATACCTCAGACATTATAATCCATGGTAATGCTCCAAGCCCAGCTGCGAACATCATAGTGTATGTCTGTTTGGATTATAAATATTATTATATTTTATCACATTCTGAAATTTATATAACATCTATCTCACTGACAAAATTAACAATAACATATATGTATAAATAGGACTAAATTTGAATTTATTGTTAGCAAGCAACTAAATAAACAAGAAAAACAGAAGAAATAGTTTTTTTTATTTTTTTGGGAAATTATTGAAGTTAATGAATTGGACATCACTTACCAATATTCCTATGAATGCCATAGTAGGAGTAAAATTTACAAACCCAGGGACACCTTTTAATCCAAATGATAATGCAAGTAATATACAACCTGAACCCATCCCAAAAGCTGATGCCTGCAATTTTGTAAATTAAATACACATATATCTATCTACATATATATATATATATAATTAATCTATTAACAAACTAAACTATATGGAAAAAATATATTCTAACCATCAGAAGCGGTCGTCTTCCCCACCGATCCACAATTATCAGACCCAATATAGCTTTTGGTACCTATCATGATCATTGTTGGTACGTACAATTTTATAATCGATCATCGTAAAGACGAAGAAAATTTTTTGGGGTCTAAATGTTAAGGACGAAGAAATTTAGGAGCCAAAGTGTAAATAACAATGAACGAAATAATTTACTGATTTTAAATATCTTAACTTTTACATATATATACGTACCACGACGATAGACAACACCGTCATTCCAATCCGAGAAGGATATCCTGAAGAGTTAAAAAAAAATTAATAAGAAACTATTAAATTAATTACGTAATAACCAGTAAGAAATATATAAATAAAATTTTACCAGCAAGCTCAAATATGCTGCCTGCGTAATAACCTACTCCTGCACTTCCACATAACTGTTGCAGAAGCATCACACCTATACCGATCTAAATATAATTAACCAAAAGCAAAAATTATTTTAAGTAAAATATAATTTATTAAATTGCTTTGATAGTTTTATATTTATGCTAATGAATAAAACTCTTTTTCCTACTATAAGTTGACGAGTATATTTCTTTTTGAAAAGACTTTGCATGCTGATATTTGCCGTAGCATCGACAGAAATCTGCAAAATTACAAAAACAATACTGAACATAATGATCATAACTTACTTTCAATATTTATCAAAACTTAATACTATATTAATAGATAAATTTCATAAATATATATACCATGATTTCACCAGTTTCTTTTATAATATCAGCTTCTTTTCCTCGTAATTTCTGAAGAACAACTTTACATTCTTCATCCCGATTTTCTTTTGCCTAAAACAAACATATTAATTTTAATTTATTTACATATAAAAAAATTGTGTAAATTTTTTTTCAGTCTTTTATACACAAAATAGATAAACTAAATAGATAAATGAATAATATGATTCATATGACTAACCAGCCATCTTGGAGATTCAGGAATAAAAAATAATCCTAAAAATTGTATCAAGCATGGAATAATGCCTGAAATGTTGAATTCCCAATAATTAAATAATTTTTTATAGTAAATTAATTAGTGATGGACTGTTAATATATATATGGAAAAGTGAAATGTTGAGACAAACAGATAATATAGACTGGAAGAAGTACCAATTAAGGCTATCGTTCTCCATGACATGAAATTTCCAAGGTAATATGCGGTTGCTACCCCGCAATTTTGCAATAGCTGTGAAATATCAATTAATTATTAATAGTGCATTGTGTATATATATTAAGTTTGACTATAGCTAGTTACATACTTACATATACATTACCTGATTACTAAATGTAAAAGTGCCTCGCACATGTTTGGGAGTTATTTCTGCGATATATACAGGGACCTATAGTTTTTTTTAATAAATAAACTATAACTATTACAAGTTTAGAGATGATAATTTACTCTATTTAAAATTAAATAATAGTTTACCACGTAGCTAATGAGACCAACTCCAATTCCCACAAGAGATCTTCCAAAGTCTAGCCAGATAATATTCTACGCCAAAACAGATTAATCGAGATTAGAGTAAGTTTATTATCTAAGTAAATAATATTAGATGGGTTGTGAAGAAACCTTGGCTTGTGCAATCGCAAGCCATCCACTTATGCAGAATACTTCGGCGATCCACAAAGTCTTAAGAAATAATTATAAAGGATTACATTAATAGAAATATTGAAAGTGAAAGTGTGGATTCAACAATAATGAATGAATATTTAACCTTTTTACGACCAAATGCATCAGCAATTGTGGCGCTAAATATTGCACCGATCATTCCTCCAAAAGTCAATAAGGAACCAAATACTGAAAACTGTGAAAAAGTATTTTCGAAAGTAAAATAAATTTTGATTATTATAATGATCTGAAGTAAGTTTTCTTTTTTGTTGAAAGTTTTCTGAAATAGTTATAGACATATAAAATGATACAAATAGTAAACTAGAGGCTTACTTGTGCTATAGAAAGATCAAGATCTTCCATGATAGAGGACATTGTACCGGCAGTATAACCTAACTGATGACTCCCATTCAAATATTTGAAAAGCAAACGAGCAAAGTCATTTTCATGATTTTGAATACTTCATCAAAACATAAAGAAGAAAAATTTAGGAAAAAACATACCTAGCAAGTTGATATACAAGATATTTTTTTTTCAATTTGTGCGGAAGAGCATATTAGTTCTTCTAATTTTAGATTGACAAGCTACAATTCTCATGGTAATTTCCGGCTTCTTTTGAAATTGATTCCATATTCTGAAAATTAGATAACTTTTGTTTATAGATGACATGCATGCAAATGACCAGTTCTTTTTTCGTATCTTTTATTTTCCAATCTTATATTCACTCTTTAGAAATTATCTCCATTAAACACATTTCTCCATTAAATCAAGATTTTGAGAATTCTCTAGATTCTCTTGTTTTCCAGAGTCCAGCAAATTAGAAGGGGAATGATGATATTCTACCCTTATATATAAAGACATATAGAGACAGAGATGGGAACATACGGCAACGCCAAAGCTGTAGGAGGCAGAGACAATGATGAAAGTGGTAAAGACAAGAAGTGGAGTTATGGTAGTTTCAGAGGTTCCTCTCCTCTCTTCTTTATTTACCAGTAGTAATCCTTTCTCGATACTATGATTCTCCCCCTCCATTATATTTGTTTCGATCGAAGTCTGCAAACTGAAGAACAAGAACAAGAACAAGAACAAGAGAGAGAGTACTTTGGGAACTTTATGCTTTCTCTTGATATATATATATAATACTGTATATGCTTTGATGTTTTTTACTGTAAATATACGCATTATACATTGACTAATACTGAACACGAGGATGGTTATAAAAATTGTAATGCGGTCTATCTATCTAACTCAATTTTGGTATTTTGGGTTTCTGCTAGTGTCATCAAAAATTTTAATAGGATCAATTTCGAAACGATAAATATCACTTATTAGTTTTATTTCAAAGCCCATAGTTGAAGTAAAGTAGTAACACACACACAAAAACGAAAAGAAAATTGTAACTTTTCTATTAAGATTGTTTTTTAAAACAAGTTTTGAAAGAAAAAAATAATATTTTCTAGAACAATATATAAAATAATGGCATTTTGAATTATTTTTTTTCGGCAAGAAATTTTAAAGTAAATAAATATGAATTTAAGTAATTAATTTTAAATAATTTATATTTTTAGTAATTAAATATTCTAAACTAGAATTTTTGAAAACCGTTAACCCAATTACTGGGCCCCAGTAAGATTTTCTATTTCTTAGTTATTTTCTAAATCTTATATCTTCTTAAATGGATTTAAATGATCTAGTAAATCTAGTGAAAATAAATCACGAAACAGTAATGGACGATATGGATCCATTTGTATGCTTGCACACTACTTTTTATTAAATTTATTCCCTTCTTGCAATAATTTGAATAAATATATAAAAATTAAGTTTTATCTAATCAACTGAATTTTAAAATTGTGAAACAATTATTAAAAAAAAGTGATGAGATTGAACTGAAACATTAAAGTCAACAAAATAGATCTTGGTAATTCTTGTTGGTTAACAAAATTAAGAAAATAAAACTTTATGAATTATGTAAGTTTCAGATGTCGTAACAACTGGTGTAATGGAAAGACGATTGAAAAAACATGACTTGGTTCTTATTTTTCATCAACAACTTTATCTTGGTTTCTTTATTTTACGTATATAATAATAATGTGTGTCTCATCAACAACTGGAATACTTCGTTCGTTGGATTCTTGTATCTTTTGTCCCAGGTTTATGCATCCTTAGCTTTACCATTTTAGGAAGTCTGCGAAACTTTCTTAATTACTAACTTTGTACACAAACTTGAATATTCGATAAATATATTTGATAATGAGTTATCCAAAAAAAAGTGATACGTATAGTTTTTAAGGATTTAAGCTATTTGTCAAAAGATGAAAGATATAGAAATAAAAAGAAATGAGACGGATTGTTCGGACCTGCAAAAAATGATTGAAGATTTGGCAAGCTGGCCTTTCTTCAGATCAGAATTGAAGGTTTTTAGGGTTTTGCGGGAATGTTTTATCATATTTATTATTGTTTTAATACCATGTTCTCATAATACTCGAGTAGATGTCCTCCCCAAAAGGGTGCATGCTCGTGATTGTATTTTCTCCCATGTAAATCATAATTCGTCAATAATCTCGTCCTAAAATGGGAACCGGATTATAGACCAAACTTGATTTGATTAATGGAATAGAGTTGACAAAAAAAAAGAGAAATAAAAAGAAATTATAAATGACAGACTGGATTAGATAAAAATGGCAAATAATGTATCCGACTCATTGGCATGACCACAGTTTGCTTGTAGACATATCTCACATATATAAGGAGAATTATTTGAAAAATCAGAAGTCATTTTGAGTATTAAATCAATTTAAAACTTTATTAGTTGTTAATTTCGTTTAAATTAAGAATACACAGATGCTCAGATGTTAATTGGTTTTGACCATATCCTAGTTTGCTAAGCATTAATTAGCAACCAATTGGGCAATTAATGTATATGATATAGCAGCATTATTAAATTATCTAGCTAGCTAAGCAACGTCTTGACGCACTTCTTCCCCTTGATGCTTCTAATTC